>JAVRKA010000042.1:0-2400000 GCA_034508555.1 Venustoraphidia nigricollis | reverse complement strand
TTACTAATAATATGATTGGTGAAACAGTCATTGAAACACATGTCTGTAATCATTACAGGTGTTCATAATATATAAACAAATAGCTAATATCCATTTAACATATGTCCTGTTTGCACAAGATGGCGGATTACAGGGTTGTAGTCTATATACACATTTGTTGTTCACGCTATGATTTGAAAAAAAAAACAATTTAAATATTTTCTTTTAACTTCTTCGCATTATAACATTTAATCTCCCAGCTCTTAAACCCTACAAAAAAAATGTTACGCAAATTATTGTCATTTTTATGAAAATTATTTGATGCTTCTTCTGAACAATTTAATTTCAAAATTCAGTTCTTTTGGTTTTTCGAATTGATATCGGTGTACGTTTTTATGTAAATTTTGAAAGAGTCGTTCGTATCTGATGGACTGCAACCCCGACGTAGCCTATTTGCACAAGATGGTAAGATAATATTATAACAACATCTCAACAATAAAACATCACCTGTGTTGATCCGGGTTTTGTTTTTCACTTTTGTATTATCTCTATTGTTTTGTTTGTTTGATGTCAATCCCTTTGTTACAAACGTGTCAATATTGAACAGGCGCCGATGATGCATTGCATATTACAGGACTGATAACTAATATTCAGACTTTATGACGCAACAGGTATTAAGAAACAGGTGAAAATATTAACGATATTAGCTATAATCGGATCAGTAAAACTTAATAATTCCAAAGCGTTCTTAACAGGTGACCCTTTTTCATTATAAGAGATGTTGTTATATTCTCTAATTACAGACTGACACTTTAATTCCAAATTTTGTAGAATACATTTTTGTAAACCACCTTATAAAATAGCTGCTTTACATGCTCGTATAGCCTGAGTAAAATGATCCATTTGGCACTAGTGCTTAAGTAAAACGAATATCCAAGTAATTCAGCAGTAACTTTCCTAAACTACCTAAACTTACCACTAAAAGCATTTGGTGCTAATAGTAATTTCAATAAACAATAGAACTGAAGTTTGTGATACAATGGAACTGTCAAAAATGTTTAAAATATACTACCTAAATATAAAATGAAAACCACCTATTTCAAAATTCTTTTATGAAGCAAAATTATTTTTGATGTGTAATCATCTTTTTGCGCAACCCCCTATATTAAATAGCTGCTCTACATGCATATATGGAACCATATAGAATGAGCCATTACATCACTAGTGCTGTAAAGTAAAATAAAACTGGTTTGTTATTTTTTTATAACCAGCTTTTAGGTGTGAGATTTGCTCAAAATTGAATTGTCATTTTTTTTTTAAATGAAGTGAAAAGTAGTTATTTTTTAGGAAGTGCCTACGTAGAAAATATACCATATATACCTTCTGCGTAATGGTATACAATCTACTATTAATATAACGGTGTAATTTTTTATTCTGAAAATCCTCATTTAAAATTAATTTGCTTAAATAATAAAATAATACTTCGAAATGCGTTAATATCATATTTTGTGATCGTTAACGAAAAAAAAAACATTACTAAATAGTACTACAGTCCACCTGTAACCAAATAAAAAAAATGGTAAGAAAATGCGTGTACGTTTCAAGTAATTCAAAGATGACAGTACTTTTGATAAATTGTCATACCTGTTCACACAATTCGTCTCTCCTGGTCGTGGTCATCGTACTCAAAGATCCAACGCACCACCATTCATAAGTATTATCTTTAAGACAGCATAAAGAATCATCTCATTTGTCATCATTTATAACGTGAGATACATCGAGACAACTTTATTCGGCCGGTTTTGAACACAACATGTCATTTTTTTAAGTATTCAACCACGATACAGCTCTTTGTAATGAAATTTTAATATTCCGTTAACATTTACACTCAAAAAGTCAGTATAATCACGGAAAGTATGTGTAATAAAATACATACGTGTTTTATTCTTTCCGTAACCTTGCTCGTATGTCAATTTGCTCGTATGTCGAAGCAATTTTCCTTATTTAAATTATTTGAAATGCCATTAATCCGTTCCATCCCTCAAATTCCATCCCAGTTGTTTCCGTGCGAAGCCACTAGTATATAGAAATTTTAATGATTTGTTGTAAAAAATTAGTTTGATGAGATAAAATTTAAAAGCGTATATTTTTTTTATAAAATGTGAAAACTATTTCGTCAGCAGCATTATATTAACGGTATATCATGTCCAATTGATATCAGGACAAAAGCATCGCATCACAATATTATACGGGTAAAACACAAGGGCTCTGTCGACGGACGCTCGAAAGTTATTATAATCGTAGGTAAAGCCACGGGACGTTTGCGAAATAAACCACATCTAAAACTACAAGAAGTTGAACGAAATGGCACTATTATCGAAAAAGTCGATTAACTAAATAACAGTTAAGACTTAAAATTAGAGTTTAAAAAAATTATAACAGTACGCTTTTATGAACTAAAAAATGCGAAATAATTTGACAACAAAATTGGCCTTACTGCAAAAAGCGTGGAGTACTTAATATCGGTAATAAACTTTTCATTTACTAGCTAATTGTAAACATAGAGGTATTATAAAAATTTAAGTAGATAGCACCCCATGCTTTTTACAGTAAAGCTAATTTTGTTGTCAATTATTTTGCATTTTTTAGCTCAAAAAGCGTGCTGTTTTAGTTTTTTTAAACGCTAATTTTCATTATAAGACTAAAACTGAATACGTATATTTGACGCAACGCAACGTGCGTCACTGTACTGCGTGTTAGCCTGCTTGCTGTAATTTTTCAAGTTTTTTTATCCTGAAAGTCCTGGTCAGGATAATGGAATAAACTTATTAAATTACTGTATTGTCATCGATCCTTGATAAGTGCGCAAAGTTTCAGTTTATTTTGACGTTTCGAAGTGGGAGAATTTCACGTTCAAAACTTCCTTTACAAACTAACAAACATACAGGTGAAGCTAATAAAAGCGTGTTAAAAAAACTTTCGCAATTTTAAATAAGGTTCGTTGGACTATAATATTGAAATAATGAAAGTATGTAAAGGCTAAAACAAAACATCTGCTCCTGGTGTTTGTGTGTTGGCTAATTTATATCAGAACAATGTAAAACACGGCGACACAGCAGTCGGCCTATCTGAACTGAATACTGAAAAGCGAACGGAACTCATACGGGCTTACAGAGGAGTACCTACACGTTTTGAACGGCGCGGCGTTCGCTAACCGTATTTAGCTTTCGCGTTTATGAAACAAGAAATGTGGAAAACCGGTCAAGTGCGAGCCGAACTTGCGTAGAGAGGGTTCCGTACCATTCGATTTTCCGTGAGAAGTTTAAGGTTTTCTTGTTTTCCTGTAAAGAGAGGTGAAGATGAACTTCACCTGAATAGTCGCCTGCACTGCACCTATTTATAACCCGAAACTTCAAACGAAATATATTTAAAAGTTTATGAGTTAAAAGTCATTTTTTCTTTAAGCCGATAAAAACACGTAGATTTCAGGTCACACGGTAACAAAATCTATATGAAAGGAATCGATTTGTTAAGTTGATTGTTTACTAGCTGTTTAATATGACCCCTTTTTCACCTAACTTTTAACCAAGTTTTTACTGTTTATTTGATCTAAATAAGCGATTTAATATCAGTTAAAAACGAGACAATTAGTATAAGTTTTACATAAATTATTGTACAGAAAAAAATAAATTTGAGAACAGTTCTTGAACAAGCCTTGTCAGTATTTGTAATATAAGTTTGCAAAAAAAAACTTTAAAATGTTAATTTGCCTTCC
This sequence comes from Venustoraphidia nigricollis, assembly GCA_034508555.1. NCBI lineage: Eukaryota > Metazoa > Arthropoda > Insecta > Raphidioptera > Raphidiidae > Venustoraphidia > Venustoraphidia nigricollis. The sequence continues at coordinate 2,396,246 of JAVRKA010000042.1, read as the reverse complement.
CATAATTCGAAATCTCGTGACGCGCTATAAAGAAATATTGACGAATATTACGTTTTTTGATTCAATTTTTAGGGCACAAACATATTTTTTTGAAATTCTTAAGCAGCCAGCTAAGCTTTGTGAAGCTTAACGCTGAATTGTAGCCAATAAAAACAGTAATGAAATGAATTTTGCGACCACAGTTCAAAATTTCTCGAAAGCATATTTTACAGTCTGAGAAAACCTTTCAGGATTATTCGATTATATCGATTTTAGTATAGACAGAAATTTAAATTATAACTTCTTGTAGTATATTTTTACAAATTTTGTGTAAATAACCTTTTAAAAAACCCACAGCACCTCGACACGTGTTTAAAACAAAGACAAATATATACATTATATCGCGTCACAACCTTGTAACGTATTGTTGTAATCTATTTTCAAATGTTTTTTACGTCACAATGAGAGACGGTAGTGCAACAGAGAACAATAGCGTCCGGCGCGCTGTGACGTTCGGTGGTGGAGCGCCCGCATGGGTCACGGCCCCATCGACTGTCTGTCGGTTATCAAGATCACACCGAAATGTACTGAACTCTTGTCAACCTGTTTAAAAGAGCGAGAGCTCAACGTTTTGTTTATGCGTTAAAAAGATAAATTCTATTCAGTAATCATGTCCTCTACTTCCAGAGCGAAATATATGCACTGTCATTATTTTAAAATACTAATAATAATTGCATAAAATATAATCAAAGACTATTAATACAACTTTCAGCTTAAAATCTAACATTATCTAACATCACCGAGGGGTATATAGGTTTGTACGCTGATGATACGTGCCACTTTTTAAATACCGGGAACGTTGCAGAGATGAGTAATTTAGCGAGCTCCAGCATTACTCAAACGAAAAGTTGGTGTTCTAGGAATGGACTCGTCCTCAATCAGAACAAAACGTGTGCTGTTCAGTTTTGCAACCCTCGTTCAATTTTAAATAACTGTAGCTTATTAATTCGCGCTCAGAACACCTCGACGCCAATTAGTAAAACATGCAAATTCTTAGGTTTACATATTTCAATGAACTTAGATTGGTCGGTACATATAGAAAACATGATTTCCCAACTCACTAAAACGTGCTATTTAATAAAGAAACTTAAGACATACGTAAGTATTGATGTTATTATGCAGGCGTACTTTGGAAACTTTCAATCCCGACTTAATTATGGTATCATATTTTGGGGAAACTCGACGTTGGCAATACGAGTTTTTAGGTTGCAAAAAAGGGTGGTAAGGATTCTGAGTGGGGTTGGACGATTGGAGCATTGTAGAGGGCTTTTCAAGTTGTTTAGAATTTTAACTCTGCCATCGCTTTTCATTTTACAGTGCGCATTGTTTGTCAAAAAGAATAGTTCTTTATTTAATTTGACCTCTGCAGTACATTCTTATAATACTAGGCAAATTGATAACATCTACATTCAATCATTCAGTACTACATTGGGTAGTAAAGGACCTAGACACATGTGTCAAAAAATATATAATAGCTTACCTCCTGTTATACGACAGATTGAAAATTGCGATAAATTTAAAAGTTCTCTGAAACTATATTTAATTGAAGAAGCGTATTATTGTCTGGATGAGTTCTTTGGGAATCTCTCTTAACTATGACCTTTGACACCATTTGTTATTATACATATATAACAAATAAAGAAATTTATTATTATTACTTAAGAATGTTTCAAATTTTAAGCCGAAAGTCTCATCAGAAATCCAGCATTCTGAAGGCGCTGTATTTCATTCTTATTTTCAAAATATTCACACCTTACGCCATTATGTCATTCTTCCTTGTATGTACATGATTTACAAAAAGATTATTTTGACCCGCTAGATTTGAATGAAATTTACACAAATATTTACGTTTTTGACTGTAAACATATTTCAAGTTTTACGACGCATCAGTGGATATACATTCTGTGGCTGACCACACAATTCTCTTAGGTTACAACAAGGGTGGTAACTGCGTTCATAAGGGTTGTTGAGTATGCGGGGTATACAATACGAATACCGGTCAGTTAATGTTGAGGTTTAACGCAGCGGGGGCGAAGAATACCTTGTGCCACTTGTTCCCGTATCGGTCATTTAACTGGCAAGATATGCATTTGCTTGTACATACAAACGATGTATTGTTTTTTTACTTCTTTAATAGCCACTAAAAAGATTTTAATGGTGATAACAGTATCATTAATATAAAATGCAATGTATATTTGTTCGTAAATCCCATTAGTTACTTATATCTGTAACGTAACTACATAAATTACAAAATGGCGAACATCAGGTACCGACCTATTATTATTAGTAGATCGTACAAGAAATTTAAAAAGTCTACGATCATATTTTATAGTTCAGTTATCGCAGAGGGCAGCATGTTTGCTGCACTAAAATTGGCTATGATCGTGGTGTAGATCTTACCGACATAAATGTTATTTTTGCTCCCTCCTGGAAAATTTTCTGAGGAGTAAAAGTCACGAGTTTCTCAATGTTAGATCTTACCAATTCATTCCTATGTGACTGTTTTTTAGAGAGAAAGTTATTATTATGGTTTCATATACATATATGCATACAGGCAAGTAAAGTGACCCAATACGCACTAGTACAGTAAAGTAAAACAAAAGTGTTCACATTATACCAGTTCCATAGTTTGTATGTTAGATTATTTTTTACGACACTAGATGTACTTACATAAAATCTACTGTTATACATCAAAAATATTAATTTCAGATGTCAATTTTTTTAATAATATTTTTTATCAAAAGTGTATTAAATATTTTAAATGAACTGTAAATTAATTGAAACATAGGATTTGCCTGTTCAAAAAACTTATTAAAACGAATATAATATACATATTTTCGAAACAGAAACATTTGGTCTAGACTCTAGACTGTCAGTAATTTGTTTTTATTGACAACGTTATGTTCAATTGTTCGTTTTTAAATACCTGTATTATCGACATGATGTCGACACTTACACAAATGAAAAACAAATGAGCGTGGCCACCCTTGAATAACGAGCTTTGACTAATCTTGACAACAACGCTTACAAATATTTATATCCGAAACAAATGAAGACGTGGTCAGCCCTCCTATATTTACAGAAATAATGGGATTTGCGACAATTACTAATATTAGAAGGGGTCATTCGATAGATGACCCTTCGCTAACCCTATAATACACGTCATTAGTTTGAACCAATTACATATTTACTTCCGCAATAATCCTCGCAAATTGAAGGGTCAGCCATCTGCATTTGTTTGACGTTACATATAATCGACATTTAACAACTGACCAACGTCAATTTTCCGCTAGTTTAATGTAAAGTGCGCACTGGTTGAAATGTTGTCGATAAATTTTAACGCTTCATTGCGCAAATATTTATAGGCATGTTGTTTTCTGCAACAAATTAACACTTTATTGCTTGCACAATATATAATGCGTTCTAAAAAATAGCATTTAAAAAAACTAAAGCAACACGCTTTTATAACCAAAAAATGCTAAAGACATTGACAATAAAATTTGCATTACTGTAAAAAGCGTGCGGTGTTATGTACTTAAATTTTCATAATAGCTCTATGTTTACAATTAGCTAATAAACGAATTTACCGATATTAAGCATTCCACGCTTTTTACAGTAAAGCTAATTTTGGTTGTCAAATTATTAACGTACCAATGAAACGAGTTTATAACTCTAAAGAAGTTGCACTTCTTCCGTTTTTTTATATGGATTGGTCCACACTAAATTTCCGCAATGTATACCAACTCCTTTTAAAAGAATTTTAATGTTTTCAATAACACTTTTGAAGAAGTACTTTTATAAATTATTAAAGCGGTTTATTCATCCAGATTTTCCCTTCCGAAGGTCTGTTAAGTGTTATACTAGTGTTAGAATTGAATACATTGACCACTTGAATGCTGCAGGGGTTGTAGGGTAGCGGTCAAGGGATGTTTGCTGTTAGGACCGAGTACCGACATTCTGAGCCTCCCTCCCCACTTAAAAGGCTAGCGAGGGTGCATTTATATATCGTGTTGTTACGTAGGCACATAAAGGAAACGGTCGATCGTGTAAGATTTGTGCCGTAAATTCGCCTCTGAATTGACGCAATCGCTTTATTGTTATGTGATATTTTTATTTGTAAATACATATCGCTATAGAATGGGGTTGAATACCGACAAAACAGTTTTTTAAGCTGTTTGCTTGAAGAATTTGCGATCACTTTTATCTTAAACATAGGATGCATGAGCAAAGTTACCAACAAGGATGTTGGGAATCTATAATCTACCATTTCTCTCTTTCTCACCAACGAGAATGCATAAGAGTCCCCAAGAATCACTCCCAAAATATGGTACTAATTACCGTGGATTTGTTTGTTTTATTTTTGTAGAGCATCCATACGCAGTTGTCATAAAAAATATTAATGAAAGATAATTGATCTTCCCAATTTTTGTACAAAAAATACTGTGAAGAAACGAATTAATATTTTTTGTGAGTAAAATTGACACGTACATAAACCCTTTTGGCCTTTATTTTTAATAATTATGTGTATTTATATAAAAGCATTTTTTGTAAAAAATATTGAAAGCATATTTCACATACTAATTATACAGTAGTCAAATAATTAATTACTTTCTGCCTACTTCTAAAGCCCTACATAGACTATCCTATTAATCAATTACATGCATCACCTTTCAAATAATAAATTGATCTGACATATGCTTTAGAGATTAGGTTATAATTGAATATCAAAAAAGTTAATTTAATATGACGTGTGAAATCATTAACTAACAACAGGGACGTAAACAAATTTCAAGGAGGTTCACAGCTAAAAGAATAAAATATTTTTTTACAAGGTTTTAGTCAACTTCTCGTGTTTGTCAGTCTATCAGTTTAGGTCAAATCTGGCAAGCCGATTTTGAACCACTTTGACTTGATCTATTACTTTAAAATTTTGCATACTTATGTAGTCTCGATAACGCTAACTAAGGCCAGTCCTGATTAAAATAATGCACGATAAGGAAAGTAGTAAAATGTCAATACGAATTATAAAATGTATTTTTCCTCGCCTGGGAATTCCCTTCTTCCAAACTTTCTATTGAGCTTTTACCGTATGAACTTTCTGAAAATAATATTAAAAAAAAACTAATCTAAATCGAATCAGTGATTCTCTATTCACAAATATTTCGCCTTATATGTTTTGAGTTAATAAAATTAAAGTATGCGAACTACATCCCTGAGAAATCATATATTCGCAGTAATATTTTATTATTGTTTATGCATTTTTTACAATTCGTTTTTCTGTACATTAACCGTGTCTTTAAATACAAAATAATATATTTTTTATAATGATGGATAACTGCGAATGTTTTTCTCATCAAAAGAAATATACGCCGCCTTCTTAATCACAGAAGACACTTTCTGTGTTTTATTAACCTTTGATACCATAATTACAAATAGGTTGTCGGTATACACTACTTAAATAAACTTTAAGTTTAGGCTGTAGAAATGTTTATATGCTATTTTGCATGATTCTCACATCGTTTATACTGAACGCTAGAAGGTCACATTTTTCACAATTTTTACACCAAAATTATTTTGAACAATTTTCCGGAAAGAATACCCTTACTCGATAATAATTTTGCGGAACAACGAGCTATTTAAAGCTGTCTAAACTGCGTTTTTTGTTGCCGATTTAAATTGCCTAACAGATACCCAAACAGCCAGACAATAGTCGTCTACTACTATCCTTGATGACGTAATACAGATTCAACCTTTATAACTTAGAGTATCATGTCAGTTATTAAGCGTAATTAAGTATACCTTGCTATTCCGTTATGTGGATAGACGAATCTAAGATGTTAGGGACAATCATCTCATTTGATATTTTGATGAATTATTGTTTTGAAAGTCCGTTATAACATTACGCCAGTTTATGTGTAAAAGGTTAGTTTTTATAACCGTATATAGGCGTGCTTAATTACTGCCGTTTACAAAAAAAACTTTCGAAATATTCATCGTCAATAAAATATTACCTACGTTGAAATGGTGGAACCAATTCTGTTATGGAGACGTAATTCCAAACAGTTGAACACTACATATTTTATTCGTTTTGCCATGATGTCTCATAAATGAAGAGTTGAAATTTTTATTAATTATTTCAGAAAATATGATTGATTATTAAAAAAAGCTTTAAAGAATTAGTGTCTAGTAACTTACTTTGACGTCTTTATCAAGTTATTATTCGAGTTCTTGATCAAAACCGGATTTTTTGTATTAAAGACTTTTCTTATCTTTTTTAAAATATTTAATGTCTTCCTAAACCACAAAGTTGAAATTATAACCTATTGTTAGTTCATGCAAAATATTTTTAATGTAGTCAATAAGTTTTCAACCATTTTTTTCAATCTTTAATTTCTTAATGCACGGTTGTGAAATTTCTTATAAAATGCTTGAGTAAAATTCATGCTAGACGGACCACTGACCATTTGACAATCATCCACCGTATATTGTGACCGAATATGAACCAATATCTAATTCGTTTTTATTGTTAACCGAATTTTTACGTTTCAAAAATATAATTGAGATCAATTAGATTGCGACCATACATATTTCCCATAAGAAAAGTCTTGTAGAATAAAATATAATTGATCGATTTAAATATTTTTTTTAACTGTGTATACATGTATTAAACACCTTTTTATGTACAAAAAACCCGGGTCGCAGTGCCAAAACCCTGCCGACAATATAGTGTATTTGCTAATACAGGTATTGTGGCTTTATTAAATGAAATTAAGTTTGTTTTTGGACAAAAGAAAAAAAAATTGAACCCCTCAATACACCCCTTACAATAATAATTTTATTAGTTGAAATATTGTTATCAATCCAACATCTGCACCAAATTAAATACGACTTTCAGTAAGTAAATTCGTATACGCAAACTAGTGTTTTCATAAAATTTCTAAGTCCGGTCCTGTCGGGCCGATTTGCTTATAATTTTAGGAGCACTTTTTAATTGCTACTAAAGGGTTAAATTTCAATTTTGAAACGATTCTGAGAATTTTTTCGGTATTTTTGGGCCCGAAAACTTTTTTCAACCCCTAAAAACTACCCTTAAAATGACCCTATTGGGCCCATTTTAAATAGGCTTCGTGCGGTGATGGATTCCAACATGTATGCCAAATTTCGTTAAAATGAATTAACTCCTTCGAAAGTTATTGCCCGCACATATAAATATATATATATATATATATATATACGTATATAAATATATATATATATATATATATATATATATATATATATATATATATATATATATATATATACATATATATATAAACATTTTTAAAAATGGTGCCAACGTGTTTAGGAGGTTATGAAACGTCGAGAAATTTTGGTCCGACCCCTAGGTCCCGCCATCCGACCAACGCCAATAGTGTATGTTACCATATGGCAAATACACTAACAACATTTTTCTACACATTTTGCTCAAAATTTAGTTTCAAAAGCGATTTTTTACTATGTAGATCAATAATTTATTTTTGTGTGAGTACAATCTAATATTCTACATCCTAGTGAGTTTCAAAACGACATTAGATTGTTCTGCGTGAATAAAAACTATAATTATATTATCATGATTTGAGGTCATAGTCCAATCAAATTTCTGCAACCCCGCATAAACGTAGCAAATAGGTATGTTTTGATTTTTAAAATCAGTTTTACAAATATTCTCTCAATTCTCCAGAAACAGATATTAATAGCCAGTCATCTACGCATTAAAGAGAGAGAGAGAAAGAGAGTAATGCACTTTTCATTCTGATTACATCAGCTGGGGACATTTGATTTAGCTGTTTAGCGGCAATGCGTTTCTACATCAGTATAAACTCTGCTAATTCTGTGATAAAAATAATAGAGCGAATGAAATGTCTTAGAATATATCCAACAATTTTTATAATATTAGTCATTTAAGTAATAAATTAATATAATACATGTTTGAAATTTTTGAACGAAATGTTCATGGTTTGAGGCAGGAGGCAATCAACCCTTCTTGAATTTTTTTTCACCAACTCCTTAAATAAATTAGTTATGGTTTCTATTTTTTGATAAAGTTAGTCTTAATTCTTGTAAACATTTTTTTCACTGTAAGAAAAATGAAAGAAAACTATGCTGTCTAACAAATCCAGCAATAATTTCCATAAACTACTAAGAACTGTTTGTTATACAATGGAACTGTCAAAAATATTTAGAATTTACTAAAAATGAAGTGAAAACCAGCTATTTTATACACTCGCCGAAATAACATTTTAGATGCATAAACTATATTTCACAACCAATAACAGTGGTATTACAGAATTAGCTGAGCTATATTATATTCCAACTGTATATTGCCATGTGCCGCTCCTGCGAGACACTGGTACGGAAGGATAGTGTGACAATTAGGCCAATGTCCGCCCATCGGCTCAAGCAAAACGCTTAAACTATGTAAAAACATTAGCGCACTTTAAAAGCACTTCCTGTATTTCATTAAAATCATCATGCAAACTGCACGCGTTTTCTTTTTATTCCGGTTGTATTCAGTGTTGGTGTCTTTTTATTAGTTTTATGCAGTATTAAGTTTGTTGCTATAATTACTTCTTAAGGCTGTCGGAACGCTCAGAATTTTGTTTGTGCTGAGACCCAGCGGTAAGGGGCGAGGTAGGCAAAAGACATATTGTGAGTGTGGCCTTCTTTAGCTCTGTCTCGCTCAAATCATCCGCACGTTTCAATTTTTGGCTGGTGCCAACTACGAGGCTAAAAAAATTTATTGCAAGGGTGCCGCTGTCAACTGATTACTCTAATTTTTGGAAATATTTTGAAGATTTAAAAAACTTTTCCGAAAAAGGAAGAGTCACTTTAGGTTTGTGATGGAACAGTTTTGTGAAATAAGTACGAATAAGGTCGTAGTGTGACATTGAAAACGTTTGTTTTTTTAGCACAATTAATGCCAACTCTTTTCTAGTAAATCGTACACAAATTACAAAAGTAGTCCATTACAGACCTAGATTTGTCCTTTATCTTCCTTATAGAGAAAGAATTTTTGCAAAATGTTGACGAATAAGTCTACAATCAGTTGACAGCCGAAGGTCTATTTTTGGCTTAAATTCAAAGCGTTCCGACAGCCTTAACTCAAGTGGGTTTTTATTTTATTATTTAAACGATTATATCAGTATACTAACTTTTCCCCAAACTAAGAATTCAAACACATTAAAAAAACGTATTTCTCTAAGAACTGACTTGATGAATTTTCATTAAAAATTGAATAATATTAAAACTATTTAGAATTTCGTGCAGAAACATTTTTTTATTAAATATATTTATGCTCTCTTCAGTAGAAAAGCGTTTTTGTAGGCTGATTTTATGGCTAAAACCGTACAATGTTAATATAATCTAATTTCCACTGATTTTTCACTCGGCACTTGGTAGAACAAGATGATTAAAAACACTTGAAAATTTAACAAAATTTATTAATACTTAAATTATTTCTCGACGATCGTTTCGGACAATAAGTGCATCCTCAGGAATATAATGTTTTATATTCCTGAGGATGAAATAATTTAATAAAAAATTTTGTAGAATTTTCAAAAGTTTATATTATCGGTTATCAATGTATAATCAGTCAATTCGGGCTTTTAAATGTGCTGCAATATATAAACGGGGATAACAAACTGTTGTGTTGTTATATAGACACTGATGACCTCAGCTGTCAAGCGTCTATAAGCTACCATCTTTGTAATCGTTCTATGGCCGTGTTAATTTATCAAATTCATTGTGTTTTAAATAAACTATTAATTCATTAATATTCCACGTTAGGTGAATTTGTTTGTTTGTTTTTTTTTCATTGAACTTGACTATCTACTAATCCAGACTTATAGGAAAACAGTAAGTATTGTGGTTTATCATTTCTTTTCTTCGAGTTTGATGAATTTGCGTATTCACGTTACAGATCCAAACATACAATAGCTTCTAATATTCCGTTTGCTATTTGTTTTCATTTCGTTTATTGGATTTGACTAACAATATAATGAGCAGTAATTTAGCGCTGGCGCATGCACTGCGTTACGCAAACTAACGACGGTGGCTACACATCATAATAGCATTTCGCTGCAGACTCTGGCTATGCCTAGCCAATGGTTGAACGCATTCTTTCACAGCCCGTGAACAGGTCAAGCGGCCGTGGGCTATGTAGCGACAATATTCTGTGATTGCTGTCAACTGTTTCATTACGCAGGACCGAACTATTTGGGAAATCGTTCCCTGAATTAAAAATATTTGTTTCCATGATTTTATTTAAAAAAAAACCCGAGTCGTAGTACCAAAACTCCGCCGACAGCTATGGTGTATTTGCTGATATAGTCATGTGGCTTTATTATGTTAATTTAAATTTATTTTTAGACAAATTTTAACTCCTTAAAATAATAATTTTTTTCTTAATTGCAATATTATGGTCAGTCAAACATCTGCACCAGATTAAACACGCCCTTCGGTAAGTAAATCCGAATCCGCGAACTAGTACTTTGATAAAACTTGTAAGTTTAGTCCTGTCAGGTCGATTTTATTAAAATTTTAGCAGCATATTTAAATATTTACTAATTGGTTAGATTTCAAATTTAAAACGGTTCTGAAATTTTTGTTTGATATTTTTGAAACCAAATACATTTTTCAACCCCTTAAAACAGCACTTAAAATGATCGAATTAGACCCATCTTAAATATGCTTCCTGCGATTTATAAAAATTAAGGTGTTAAAATTACAGAATTTGCGAATTTTTCCGTGACAGGTAACGCTGCTAAATCTATAAGTTATTTATATTTGGAAGAATAATGTAAATCGGGTTAGGGGTTTTTGAGTCTTAAGCTACCGTACATACAAGGTACGCGGTTCGTACAAACATCTTATTATGTTTGAGAACCTATAGATTAATTTAAATAGTGTTTCTGTAATATATTCTATATTCTATTTATTAGATTCAGTCGTTACTAATGTTATAGATTTTAAATTAGTAAAACGCAGCGACACTTTTTTAAGTGTAAATTAATAAAACGCATTTCATAATCGTTCAAATAGTTTTGGTAAGATATTATCAAAATTTAGTTCATTGCATAATGTTTAAATTGACCTTGTTCAAAACGGTACAAGTTAGTTATTGCACGGCGTTGATTTTACATTACAATTTTAACATTGTGTCGTTAGTAAAATGTAAAATTGATCGGTTAAATTGTAGAAACATAATTATTTTGTGATAAATAGTTTCGGTGTGTGTTGTAGATTATTTTAATATAAATATCTTTTCAGGAAATGTAAAACACGAGTGTTCATTATTTTCTTAAGAGAAGCCTTTGGCAGTGTTGTGGTAAGTCTACATTTTGAAACTTTAGTTTTACCTACACATTTTGATAATTGATTTAATATTCATAATATACTATTTTAAAGAAAACATGTGCTTTGGAAAGAATTTTAACATTATTTTGTTCACTTATAACACTTCTTTCGAGCTGATGATTCGTTATTCAATGTAGGCAATCTGGTTTATTTACGTAATACAAATGTTGAAAATTCAACATTTTATACTGTATAGCTATTCTTATTTTTACTATTTTTCATAAGCTTACAATTAGCTAGTAAATGAAAAATTTATTACCGATATTAAGCACTCCCCGCTTTTTATAGTAAAGCTAATTTTGTTGTCAAATTGTTATGCATTTTTTAGTTCATAAAAGCGTGTTGTTTTAGTTTATTTTAAACTCTAATTTTGTATTCTTTTCTACGGTATACTTTTTGCTCTGACTGTAGCTACATAGCTCAATATATCAGATTTATGCAAAGTTTTTGATTTGGTTACGGACCTGTCGTAATTGCGCGAGTCATGCTAGAATCAGGTGCATTAAGATAGTCATAAAGCAATGTGTACCGTTCTTGCATTGTCATTGTATTGTTGTAAAATGTTATCAAATGCTATAATGCTTGCAAACACTGACTTTACATACACTTGACACATGCTAGAATATATACTTAATTCATTACCATGACAATGGCATTACTGCAAGTTCAAATCTTTAAAAGAATCATCAAAATCGGTTCACAAATGCTGGAAATATCAGGTAAAATACATATAGAAGTCATCTGAAAATTGATGAATCGATTTTAAGAAAATCAATCTGATAATATTCTGAACAAAATGGCGTTGAAATCTTTCAAATTGGTACACAAGTAGAGGAACATACACAAAAAAATACGTGTCAAATTGCACAACCTCTCATTTTTGAAGTCGGTTAAAAATATGGAAAATAGTCCTGGTTGCCTAATTAAACGACTGTAACTTTTTGTAGCACGATCTTTGCGATTAAATCGCTTAGAGATCTAGATGTATGCAGCAGCGTTAGGCCGCACACTGTTTACTGAAATACAACATTGGCGTATTCGCAGAAAATATAATGTTCGCCTTTTGAAAAAATGCGCTTCCATTAATCACAAAAATCTAAACTATATATGCACCGTGAGTGTAATTCCCACTGTAACATACGTACTAATAAAAACAATATTTATGCATTTGAAGATTTCTCTTTTATCAAGAAGTACACGATTTAAGATTATCATGATAGAATGACATGTGCCGCTCTTTAATTGAAATGTTACTATCTATCGTATTGTATCACTTCCACTACATTACTTTACATTTAAGCATATGTAAAATATACAGGGTTTATCGAACAAAGTCTTGGTTGTAGTGCGTCTATAATTTGCAATCTACAAATTGATTTTAAATTTTGAAAAAGAATAACACTCTTTACTTTAAATTCATCAGAGTTAATTTTTCGCCTTAAAGACCTACGAAAACTTCGATTTTTTTTTAATTTATTGTAACGATAATACCATTACAATAATTATTAATTATTTTTATATGTATATGTTCATTTTAAATTTATAATTTTGCTAAATATGGAACCGTATTGACTTTTATTCAGTTTCATTATGTAAGTACTTTAGATTGACTTCGACCTCGTGTTACCTCTTGAATTTGCATTCGCGTTTCTTAAAAATTTGAAACAACGTTTTGTTCTAAAAATGCATATTCATTTTCACCCTAAATACTAGTTTATCTCAAAATATTAGCCCTGATACTAGCTCTTGGCTTGAATAAACTCTTATGCGTTATCTATATACATATTTAAAAGGCGATATATGTATGTATGTTATCTATGGGCTCCAAAACGGCTTAACCGATTTTGATGAAATTTTAGATTAGCCCAGCGGTTGATCCTGTCAAGTGTGGTAGCGATCGGATCAACAGGTTTTTTTTGTTTTTTGGCAATTTTGATTTTTCTTCGATTTTTGAACATTCACAATTTAAAGCGATTGAATTCGCGCAAATCCTATACACGTTGAGAATTTTTATATCCTATCTATATTACATTTACACCTGGACGAAGCCGGATTGGGCCGCTAGTTGTAAATATTTTAATATTTAGATTTTAGAATAGAACAGCGTGTATATTATTTCTGATATGTGTCGTGTCAGAAATATATTTGCATTCAAATGAGTCATGTGCGCATCTTCAGATGTATTCTGCCATCTGAGGTAAGAACTAGAGAAAGTGTTCCCATTTTAATCCGATCTTATTAGACGTGATTTATTGAAAATGTCATCAGAACTGCCTTGTCTATCGATATATTGTGTGGTTTGCTGTTACATTCACAGCTATAACTGTTTACAAACTGCAAAACTAACACTCTCCGTTTAAAAATAATAAAAATAAAATTTTATTGTTTTTTTTAATGCGTTTATAATTTTTCAATTCACTGTGAAAAATCGTTTATTTTGTAATTTTCTATAAATTATGATGACACGTATTGATTTATTTCAAAATCGATATATCTGATATTGATTTTAGTGCATGGAAATAATGGTAACGTATATTTGTATTTTTGCAATATACGAAAGATATTATATTTGTCGGTAGGATTGTTGGTTAAAAAAGAAATATTTTAAATTAGTCATTGCAGCGTTATCCTGCGTCATTGGTTTCATAATTTATTACCAAAAAAATATATTTTTCATGAAAAAAGACGACTCACTCAAATTTCATCCGATCGCCGGATCTTGTGACTAATTAACATGGAGAAAAGTTCAGCGTCGACTCGTTAATAATTACTTATAAGAGAAGATAAAATCTACTATTTATTGTTATCGCTGACAAAATCCTTGATTTATAAATGTAAAAACAAAAAAAAATATTTACTTGGATTCTCATATTTCAACATTTACAATAGAGACATTTTTTCACGAGAAAATTTATGCCCGAGTTGTGCTATTTTAAGATATTCTTGCGCAGGATTCACTAGTTTCATAATAATATTGTACATTTAGTCAGACGTGAAGGAATATTAATATTCTGAAAAAAAATTCGAACTAAATTCAAGATTTTTGCATCATAGTAGAGGCGGGAAGTAAAAGCATCTATTGTAGATTCTCTTCATAGCCAATAATAAATTATTTTTGACATGTATTGTTGTTATCAATTCCTAATTAAATTACAATTAGTTGTTCCACGCCCATGCATAATTCCGCCGTATGTTGTGTGTATGTAATTTTACATGTGCTTCTGTAAAATATTTTATTGTAATACAATACGAACCACATGTTAAGGCCGACAGCGGCATATAGAGTTAAATCGTTTCTACTCTTACGATCAAAATGCTGTCATTTCTGTAGTCACTACGATAATAATATATGAGAGCCTCAAATGAAAATTGATTTTTTTTTCGTTTTCTAAACCGATCTTAAAATTGTTCCATAAAATGAGCCTCGGACATTGTGTGTCGCTCAGTGCAGGAATTTGTATGCTATTTTTCATTATACCTGTTCGAAAGTACGTACTTTCGTATTAGTGTGCACGAAAAAACTCTTTCAGCCCGCTGTTACAGATGTCGTCCGAGTAATTCCAGTAGTGCATAAATATTAGATTTTCTGTCTTAAAATCGAAGCAGAAAGTACGTACTTTCGACCGGGTATAAAGAAAAATCTATTAATTATTGTAACAATAGATCACTTTTGTACCCTTTATGAAAACGAAATCTTCCTAAATAAATATAGTGATTTAGTACACAAAAAACGTAAATCTATTACGGAACAGTTCGTAATAAATTACGTTACCTCTAGTGTAGCGTTATTAAATTTAAATTATGAAAGCAAAATGCTACGACATCTTTTTTTTTCACTACAAACTATTGGTCCGTACATATTCATACCATTATTATGAAATAGAAAGTGTTGTACTCCTTTGGAATTTAGAATGTTAGATAATGTGTGGTTGTAAATTTTGCTGCTGATTGATGATTTTTTAATTATACGAGTTTGTAAGTTTCTGAAATCAAACAAATAAAATTTGACATGTCAACTTTTTGGATAGTCTGTACAAGGATTGTGGTAACACGTCACGGGAGTTCATTGTGGTGACGACGAGTGGACGACACATGTTCTCCAGGAACAAGCTCTGGACGGAGTGACGAGTCGGGTTACACAGCCTCGACTCGTTGTCAACCGTCGCGTCCGTATATTTATCCCATATGCCATTGACACCAGAGATACGTTCCAAAAATATTTTGGGAGTTTAAAAAAAATAAAGCATAGAAGTTTTTATAGAACATTTTCAAATTTCTTAGATACGATAATTTCTCTATTTATTTCGGTTTTTCAAAATTTCAAAAGAAAAAATATAAAAAACGTTGTACTTTCAGGGTCTCCAAACAAGAAAATTTAGTAATATTTTCTTGTGCTTATTGAAATTAGAGCATGCATTCAAAACTAATATTTCGTTCCTTGCTATTTTTTTTAATTTTTGGGCAAAGCAGTCTAATGAGCGCATAATCATTTTCTATGCCTTTTGACTTAGAAGCTACTCCCCAAAAATTAAAAAAAAAATTGTCTACTACTTTTAAGCTATAAGAAGCAAAAATAGGTAAATTAAAAAAATATATAAATTAGCTGTAAGCAAAAATAGTTGCTCAAAGTATTTTTAATAAACGCGTTGTCTATAATAAAAATTACCGATTTACTGATGTCTTATATAGAGCGGATCGTGTACTGCATTATATCTGAAATCATCGATCGACGTGAACATAACCAATGATATAAAAACTGTTCAACAGATTGCGTCAAATCAATTCCAAGTCACTAAAATTTTGTCTGCATGATATTTAATCAAAACTGTAAGTAACTCTAGTATAAAGAATTAGTACATATCTGACTTTTCGTTATTGTTTCTAAAATCAATACAGAAACATGTTTTTAGAAACAGTGTTGTTGGTTATTATTTTAGTTCTTTTATTTAATAAATGTGTCATAGAAAAAGTCAGAAAAACAAGTGTCAAAAAAACACAAGAGAAACGTAAGCATAGACAAATTTACAGGAGTTTAGCGAAATAAATCAACGTTCTGCTTTATGCTACCCACGATTGTCTGTCAAAGTCATGTGTATGACGTAATGTTTGATTGCACGATGTAAAGCAAAGCAATGTATTCAAAAGAAAATTACCTTTTCTTCCACCCTTAAAATGCAAAGTCGTGTTCGAATGCGAGGTTCTAACCTACAGAAGGACAGCCATCTTTGACTACATTGATAAGGATGGAATAGTTCTATAGGGCAATCTAGTAACCAATCTTCTGGAGCTCCAGATTATTTGCTGATTAGATCCAGTAAAAAAAGGGGAAGCACAAAAATTCTTTCAGGGTGTGGTGCATTTGGGCCAAGAAACCCCCCTACTCTATTTTAATCTTTTTGAACTGGTGTAAGAAGTAAGAAAAACAACATAATGGTATAACTAATTTTGTGATAACCATTTTCTGTTGCAATAGTCAATTAAACAGTGGTTATAATTTTATCGTTTTTTTAATTAGTTTGTTGAAGCGCTTAATACTGCTTCGTGGCACCCTTGGTTTTCGCAGAATGTAAGTCGTATAGAATTACTTTTTGTTTATAAATAAGTGAGCATCGACACTGCATACCTATCTACGCCAACTTTGATCAATCGTCCATTTGCGCACTGGTCAAACCCATTAAGACTGTTGTCAGCACGCGGCTATGACCAGCTCCCGGTGTATTCGCTCATGGATACCAAAGCCATCTCACTCTCTCTTTCTCTCCTCTTGATCGTCTTCTGTTTATTAACAACTGAGCGTCGATGTTAATCGTTTCTATGTGCACTGCACCGTCCTATCACGCTTCATTTCTTGTGTAGATTGTTTCTGTATATTGCGTCGTTTTATACTGGAATAATTATAATCAATGGATGAATGCAAGCAAACTATTCTGAAGAAAATTAAAGGTTCATTAATAGACCGATAATACATTTGAAATTATAACAGATAAATAAAAACACATGAAAATTCTACAAAGTTTATTATTAAATTATTTCTCGACGATCGTTTTGGATAATAAGTCCATCCTGAGGAATATATTCCTGAGGATGGACTTATTGTCCGAAACGATCGTCGAGAAATAATTTAACGTATTTATTGGTTGTAATAATATGACTATATATTAAAGTTTTCTTTCCAAGAACTGTTAAAAGTTTCGTAAGTCTCTGCATGTTCGTCTACTTCGTTTCCCTTCAGTACACACAGGACCTATCCCACTTACGTATATCACAACTTGTAATGCCTTCTGGTGTACGTTGATACAATCGCGTCACGTAAGACGTGCACACGTAACGTAACGTGAACGTTACGTGCAAACGTAAGACTTCCTCAACACCTGACATCAACACACACGCTATGCTATCATTCTAACTCAGAGATTTATCTCCGTTGTTAATTAAAAGTATGCACATTGTAACTTGATTAAATTACTAATATACTGCAATCGTGATTATAGATATTACATAAAAGAAATGGATAATTTTATTTTCAGCATGAATTGTAAAATATTCTGCATTAAAACTTGCACTGAGGCACTGTGGAAACTTGAACAATACCTTTTTGTATCATCCGAATACAAAAACACAGATATCTGGCTAAGGATAGCGGGGCTTAACCGGTCCTGAAACTATTAAATTATCAAAAAAAAATAATCGTCCTTGAGACATTTTGGAATAGAAACAAAATTACATTCGAATTTTAGTTGTTCAATGACTGAAGTTGGTGTTATACAATCACATTAGTTTAGATAGTTAATCGCTGATGACCTCAGATGTTGAGCGTCTATAATCTTGTTTACCTGAACCCCACGTCAGCTGTGCAATGTGGACTACGGATTTGCGGACACACTAAATTCATTATTATCCTTGTTTACTGGCAATGACTTTGATGTTTTCACCATTGCACAAACATTTGCGACACTTCCATGCGGACACAATGCTATTTACTATTGATTGGTATACCCATGGATCATCCATCAAACGATGACCATTCTGACAATTGACACCGATATTACCGGCCGATACATTGACGGATTCAGAATAATTTTGAAACTATATTTATATCAAATCTATTTTGCGTAACATAATGCAGAAACGTTTTTTTAAACTATATTTCAGTGAAACTTATTAATCCTCGAAATCACGTAGTCTATTTTTGCAGCAATGAATAAGAACAGCGCTTTCACTCACATGCCTTAAAGCACTTTATTACTGCTTAAGCGTCGGAAATGACGAATCGAGCAAAATGAATTCATATTTAAAATCTATGCAGAAACTCAGCAAAAACTGTGCAACCTTCTCTATTAGAAACATCACTGATTTAAGTTTTTTACCATTCAAACTGGGGAATGCTACTAATTTACATTTCAAAATTTTACAATACTTTTTCGTATTAAGGTCCCCCGAGTCCAAAAAACATAAGTTCGGAAAAGTTTGTTTGTCTGTGAGCGCGATACAGGTCAAATTGCTAATCGTATCGGATTCAAATTTGGTAAGATGCGCTATAATGTTGTTTGTTCTGTTATAATTGTGTATTTTTCATATCTTTCCAAGAAAGTTTTGTATTTTTTTGTAAACTTTATAGATTCGGAAATGTTTAGAAAAAAATCTATTTCTTCCCTGTTAAATCTAAGTATGAATAACTGAAATGACAGTGCATATTCTTTATTCTTCATACTGAATATGCATTTATGCAACTTGGTGTAATATGCGAGATATTCTCTATATGCAGCGGTGACATGACCATCGCACAGATCTGTCATTTACACATATTATAAATGATGGTACTAACCACCCCTCTTTCTCTTCCGATGGACCTCTTGCATAATAGCACATTATGATTATGAAGTCACAGCGTTACTAATATATTTATTTGCTAAAATGTCAAAAAATGCGTTACCTATTTTTATACATCCTTTCATACATTTTTTTTTGTGTACGGAAATTCATGCTACATTTCTGAATTTCTAATAATGCAAACAATTTTTGGTACGACTTTTTGATTGTGATTCCAAATAGCATATCGTATTGATAGTGTAAATTTATTTTTACTGTTCTAAAAAGAAATTTCGAAAACAAATCTTTTTTGAAAGTTCCAAATAGTGAAAAATAAAATTAAAGATGATTTATGACCATTTTTGAGAAACCCCGATATAGTTTATTAAGATAAATTTTCAGTTGAAATTCTGTATTATTTTAGAAACTCGCCACATATTTTAAACTGAAACTATTTTTCTCGCATGGACTGTAACATATATAGTGTCGGTGTTTATTATGAATGATGTACATTTTCACGAGCTTCATAAAGGATTTATGCAGCTAATGTGGTTAATTACATTTCCATCCCATTTCACGTTAGTCGTACACACATACAAACATACCAAACATAACATTATGATGCACTGACCATCTCAACCTATTTGTGTGCAAACAAAAATTCTAAGATCTGTATTTAACTATTATACGGACGATTCGAAACCAATGTTCGAGCTTACTAAAATTTTTCGTAATGTAACTTAATGATGTAAAATAATAAAAAACCCGGGTCGCAGTGCCAAAACCCTGCCGACAATATAGTGTATTTGCTTATACAGGCAGTGTGGCTTTATTATGCGAACTTTAGTTGGTTTCTGGGCAAAATAACAAATTAGACTCCTTAATACACCCCTTAAATAACATTTTTTTTTCTTAATTGCAATATTATTACCAATCGAACCTCTATACTAAATTATATAAATAATTTATTATCCGGCCCTGTCGGGCCGATTTTAACAAAATTTTAGGGACACTTTTTAATTACTACCAGAGGGTTGAATTTCAAATTTGAAACGATTCTGAGAATTTTTTCGGTATTTTGGGGCCCAAAAACATTTTTCAACCCCTAAAAACTACCCCTAAAATAGCCCTATTAGGCCCATTTTAAATAGGCTTCTTGCGGTGATGGATTTCAACACGTGGGCCAAATTTCGTTAAAATCAATTAACTCCTTCGAAAGTTATTGCCCGCACACACACACACACACACACACACACAGATATATATATATATATATATATATATATATATATATATAAACATTTTTAAAAATGGTGCCAAAGTGTTTAGGAGGTTATGAAACGTCGAGAAATTTTGGTCCGACCCCTAGGTCCCGCCATCCGACCGACGCCAATAGTGTATGTTGCCATATGGCAAATACACTAATTACCGGTTAAATAACCATGATAACTTATTTTAAATAGCCGCGGCTATTTATTGCTATTGCCTCTGCAGAAACTTTTGCGCATGCTTGTAACTTCCGGTCGATATTTTAATTTGATAATCAATTTCAAATACAAATATAAGTACTATATATTTTTTTTGTTTTAAGAAAGTGAAACCCGAAGCCGCTATTTTGCTTTATAGATATTAGGAATTTGATACGGAGACGTCGTTTAATCGCAAAACTACATTTTGGAATCTTTCAGTTTGTGCCCCCAAAATAGCGTCAAAATATTTCTAATTCTTATAAGCTAATTTTAAATGCAGGCGTACCCCAATCGATCTCACATTTTACTATACTTAAATTTTTTGCCTGTAGATATCAAGTTAATGAAACGTTAAAATAAATATAAAAGTCTATTCACAAGGACAGGACCTTTTTCACATTTGACCAAAATTATTGCTTTTATCATTACAAGCCAATAATTTTTATTCAAAAATATTTATTACTGCTGCAATCTGCAGTCGATAACCGTCTGTAAATTTACTGTGACGAGAGAATTAATGTAAAGTTTATTTGAATTAAGAATATGAAAATTACTGTACAATAATAAAACTATGGATTCACCTGTACAGTTATTCAAAGAAAATACACACATTACGCTTTTAAACAGAAGGTATTTCGGATTGCTACTCTAAATTGGCACATAATTCATGTTATAATTACGTGCGCGGGATTCGAATGTGACCCCTATGCCCATAATTCATAAGATCGTTGATCTCAATGCTAAGTGTCATGGTTTTTTAATAGTGGTCGTTGACTTTAAGTCACAGCACAGGACGTGACACAGAAGACGTCCAGAATAAGGAATGCTTTTTGGGGTAAAAATAACCCTGCATTCGGTCGGTCTGACTTATTGACGCCTATGTCTCTATATATGTGGACGGTCATAAGAATGAACGAAATAGGCTTTCCGCGAGAAATCAATCGCGACTACAATTTTTGAGAAGTGTCTTCTATGCTACGATCCCCCCTTTTCTAAACTATCGTTCGATTTGCAACAAAACAACATTTTTAAGTGATAGTTTTTTAATTCAAAAACTGAATATCTTGGTCTTTTTTAATTATACTTTTCTTATTATATGTTGTGTTATTTATGAACATTTAAATTGTACCTGAGTTAGGTCTGAATTTCGGCAATATTTTAGGACTAGCATCTTTTATTCAATCTTTTTATATTTACAACCTATCTTTACTGCATTGTTCCTCCAATTCTTAGCTTTTCAATAATTTATATACAGTTAGAGAAAAACTGAAACTATAACTAAAAGAGATGTGTAATTTTACGATTTGCAAAATGTCGAATTATTTTCTCAACCCTGGAGCAGATTCGTGGTCAAAGGCAATGTAACTTTAAGGTCATTATGCATATAAAACACATTTAAAATGTGTATGCAGTGCATTTATAAATAAAATATTGAGAACAAAGTTAGACTTTGAACTGCGCTAATAAAAACTCAGAAAAAATCTTTTTTGAAAGCTATTTCAGTTAAAGTGCTTTCAAGTTTATTTCTTTTTGTATATTACACGTACATTAAAATTAGTATAACATATTAAACCCAACCAAATAATATTGTGCACAATGGTGCTTTAAAATTTAGTCTTTTATCGTTTACAGCTTTTGGATCTAGGTATGACCAAAAGTAACAAACTCAAATGGATAATTTAGAGTTATTCGTGAGGAAATAACTTGCAGTATTGCATTAAATATACAAAATTTTAAATTTTTCATTTGTAGTTACAAAGACAATGCATTATTATGGTAATAAAAAAAATATGTTGATTAAGCTGAGGATTGCTTGAAAATTTCATCAAAATCAGTCCAGCCGTTTTGGAGTTTTGGAACATATAGAACATTTTCAAATTTCTTAGACACGATAATTTCAATAGGTTTATCCGTGTCTCTCTATGTATTTCGGTTTTTCAAAATTTCAAAAGAAAAAAATATAAAAAACGTTGTACTTTCAGAGTCTCCAAACAAGAAAATTTAGTAATATTTTCTTGTGCTTATTGAAATTAGAGTATGTCTTTGTGTAAGCATTTAAAACTAATATTTCGGATCGTGTACTGCATTATATCTGAAATCATCCATCGACGTGAACATAACCAATGATATAAAAACTGTAACAAAAAAAATATGTTGCTTAAGCTGAGGATTGCTTGAAAATTTCATCAAAATCGGTCCAGCCGTTTTGGAGTCCATAGGGAACATACCTACACACATCGATTTTTACATATATAGATAGATTATAAATCATTAAAATCACCCGTTTTGAGATCATTGGATGATATTGACCGGTAACATAAACTATATGTGTTTTTAATATGGTTGCTCATTTTTGCTGCTCTAACCAATTACTAAATCTTCTATGTAACTGGCCATGAATAACACAGACCACAAACAAACATAAGTACAATAAGTTTTCTCATGTTACCTATTATGAGACCACAACAATGCGTTATACCGGACATGCGGGCATCACTTGTACCAATAACAACACCCTACTTCTACTTCCGGTCATTCGATACGCCGGACAACTTACAGAACATCTACGTGTTTGGTCGAAACATAAGAACATTCGAATTTAAAAAAAATAAGCGCGATTACTTTGTAGGGATGGGTAAGTACTCGAAAAATTCAATTCGAGTGATAATAGAACTCGATTGTAGAGAAAATACAAAAAGTACCTGAAAAAATTTCAGCTTAGTAAGATTTAAAAAAATTATATTTTTGTTGTCCTGTCATCTAGAAAAAAACAGATTTTGAATGTCTATTTTAAAACAATTTCTGGATAGCAATTAACGTTATTATAACGATGCAAACAACATCGTTTGTCAGTCACGTGATGCAAAGTTTTGTACATTTTAATTAATTTATTAGTGTCTTTGCCATATGGCAACATACACTATTGGCATCGGTCGGATGGCGGGACCTAGGGGTCGGACCAAAATTTCTCGACGTTTCATAACCTCCTAAACACTTTTTAAAAAGGTTTATATATATATATATATATATATATATATGTGTGTGTGTGTGTACGGGCAATAACTTTCGAAAGAGTTAACCCTTCGTTGCATTTTGTAGCAAATATGCAACAGTTTTTGAAAAGTGTATTTTATTAATGTAATATTGGTTTTAACTCTCTGTATCATAATGTTGTAAATTTGCACCGTTTTTTCTACGTGGTAAGTTTCGTATTTGTCCACTAAATCTCAGCATAGTAGTCATATTCATTATTTATAACGTGGTATAACAGGTTGCACATAACCCTCTTTGTTGTCTGATGTTATTTTTTGTGTTTGAAAGTGAAAAATTTGCTATTTTTGATTTGTGTTTTGTATAAGTTTACCGGAAAAATGAGTACTAGTGTATAGTTAAGTGCGATATGGTAAATAATTTTATACGAAAATTAATTTTACCCCGATAATTCGTGATATTGTTGCTAAAATTGTTTAAATAAAGTTTAATTTTTTCAATAGAATTTTTTTAATATTTTTCTAGAATTCTGAATCATAATATGATATAGAAAATATTGTTTTCATTAATTTTAAAAAAATCATGCAATGAAGGGTTAATTGATTTTAACGAAATTTGGGCCACGTATTAAAATCCATCTCCGCCAGAAGCCTATTTAAAATGGGCGTAATCGGGCCATTTTAAGGGTAGTTTTTAGGGGTCGAAAAATGTTTTTGGGCCCCAAAATACCGAAAAAATTCTCAGAATCGTTTCAAAATTGACATTTAACCCGTTAGTAGCAATTTAAATTTTAAATTTTAATAAAATTGGCCCAACAGGACCGGATTTACAAATTTTTTGAAAACACTAATTTGTAGATAGTGACTTATTTATTGAAGGGTGTATTTAATTCGGTGTAGACGTTAGATTGATAATAATATTGCAGTTAAAAAAAAATGTTATTTTAAGGGGTGTATTAAGGAGTCAAATTTTTAATTTTGCCCAAAAACCAACTTAAGTTCGCGTAATAAAGCCACACTGCCTGTATAAGCAAATACACTATATTGTCGGCAGGGTTTTGGCACTGCGACCCGGGTTTTTATAAACTGTCTATAGCTTTAAATGTTTTTTTCATTTCGTTCAAATACTCAATTGCCGAACAGACTTTATCAATAACAATCAATAAAATAATTAGATAATGATTTAGTGATAATTTCAAGTAGCTTATAGAAATGTCACTTAGCATTTTGTGTGTTTGTATACAA
This sequence comes from Venustoraphidia nigricollis, assembly GCA_034508555.1. Taxonomy (NCBI): domain Eukaryota; kingdom Metazoa; phylum Arthropoda; class Insecta; order Raphidioptera; family Raphidiidae; genus Venustoraphidia; species Venustoraphidia nigricollis. The sequence goes on along the minus strand of JAVRKA010000042.1, from coordinate 2,371,297 downwards.
GACATGTGGATTGTGTGGACATTTGAATGGACACAGACGGACAATGTACTCTGCGTATAATACAAACAAACAAACAAACCAAACGGGGGATAGAGTTTCAGTAAAACCGGATGGAGGTTACCGACAATTCTCTCTGTGAATTCGTATATCAATAGTACCTACAAACAACTGAGTTGTTGAACTCACATTTGGAAGGTACTATAGGTTCGAATCCTGGCGAATGTAGACGTTGATAAGTACTATTCCTGTACCGAAAATTCATTTCCTCGATTAGCCATCTTAATGGAAATGTGAAATATTTTTCTTCAAAAATCTCATGCAAATATCTAAATGACTCAACACGGAAAGGTCCTGCTAGCTGACCCGAATTACACGCTATTATATAGCTCTCGCGTCTTACATTGGAACATACAGGGTGGCCAAGATAAAAGAGGTCCCGTGTGAATTCAGAAAGGTAAATTAATAACATAGTGGACATTCATTAGTTCACAGCAAGTGTTGAAAATGTTCACCATTAACTTCGATACACAACTCAGCACGTCTCAACATGTTTTGGAAAGCTTTTGCCAATTCATTTGGTTGATTTCCGCAATCGTATTGCGAGTGTTCATTTTCAACTCTTCAATTGTATGCGGATTGTTACAGTACACTTTACCCTTTAAATGTGTTACACGGTTACGTTTGGCGTTAGTGACTGAACCTGTAGCTCTAAATTTAGCTATCATTTTCAGGACAACACTTCTAGCAGGAGCAACTGTCTGTGGGTATTTTGAGGTGAACCTTTCATTTAACGTTACAAACGATTTACATCCAAAATAAGTTTCAACAATGAACACTCTTTGTTCAATTGAAAATGGCATTCTGCAGAACTTATTCACAACCGTTATCAACAAGTGACAATGCAACACTGAGCAATAAACAGTTAACACAACGCTGGATATCACGTGACCTCGCGCAAGCGCTCAATATCACTTTCAGTACACGGGACCTCTTTTATCTTGGCCACTCTGTATTAGAACCAAACATGATAAAATCAAAACAAAATTCGTTAAAATACGTCCAAGTATATTTGACTTTAATTCTAGCAAGTGAACTTTAATATTAAAATCTCGTTGACCACGCAGTTATGGTGTTCTTGGTTGAATCTAATTTTATTATTTTATTTTTTAAAAAGGGAATAATAGTACACCACAGTTTTATTTGTGTGGTCCATTGCTTCTTAAACAGTACTAAAATTACGGATTATTCTTCTAGTCGTTGTTCACTTCAATATCGTAGTATCGATTTTTTTTTAATATGTAAATTCCAATAAGATAAATAAATAAAATAAGATTCAAATTGTAGAAATGCAAATGACCTCACATAGTTTATATAATGATATAACATTATTGTCACAGCGTGCAAAGAAATACTGCTTTTATTATCAAATAATGGATCAAAATATATGCTAAAACAATTGCCAAGGAAGGTTACACAATTATGAGACAAACAAAATGATGTACTTTTAAATTCGCACATTAATTTGAAGAAATGTATTTCTATCAATTTACTGAAATAATTCACAGAACTTAAAGTATTGTATTTCTACTTTACAATGACAGGGTAATTTTGGTGACGGTATGTTTTCGTATCGTCAAAATTTTGGAAGTCATGTGTGATAATTAATTAATAATTTATTAATAAACGCAAAGTATATATTTAATTTAAAATTAATTTCTCAGTAAGGTTTTTTCATCAGTTAGGACTTCAGAATTCTTTTTGCGTTTGATAAATGTGGGATTTTGTAGAAGCAATGCTATAAAATTAAAATAACAAAATGTACGACAACATTAAAAATTATCAGAATTCGATCTTAAAAAGGTAAAAAAAGAACTGTCATTCAATATGCGTTTGGATCGTCCAACTTGCTGATATAATATTGAACTTGAATTGGTCATTTACCAAAGCACACTGAATAAACTATTCAATTTTAAACAGAGATCATTCAAGCAGATTAGTGAATTCTCTTCATCTGAATTGAAACTATACTTCATATAGAAATATATATTTTTGTAAGCTTGTCTTAATACGGAGTCCTATATTGTTATTATTATTATTAATTATTGAGGGAAAGTTTCACCAATTTTCCCTTGTAGCCAACGTTTCGAAAATTATATTTTATTAAATTGACCTGTGGCTCTGATGTTGAAAATATAATTTTTGAAACGTTGGCCGCAAGCAAAACATCGGTAAAGCTTTTTTATTGTTCCTCAACTGAACTTAAGAGTAGAATATCTTATGACATTCTGATTTTTTACCAAATTGATTTGTAAATATAGACAGAAGCTATCGTACTAAATTTAGTTTCTGCCTAGTAGATTTTAGAAGCGCGCCAATACAGATATCTTTGATCTAAATATCCTGCGCACCTGAATATAATAATACTATAATACGTTTTGTGTTTAAAGGAATATTGGATGGCGTATTATCGACATTTTTTCATTATATAACTGTAAACATGAACGAATGGTCGAATGGGCAAACCACTTCACAAAACATTATAGAGATTACAATCGTCTCTTGAAATAAAAAACGGGTCCCCTGCTGTCCATTCAAAAGGTCCGTTTATAGTTCCACGTTACCGAAATGGCAATGGAAATAGTATAATAAATTCAACACCAAATCGAATATTCGACAAAATAATATGACACACAAAGATTAATAATTTTCACCTTTAATTCACAATTACATTCGGCTCTCGGTTGAGTGAAGGTTCATATTCTAATGGTGCCTAATGTAAAATTAGCTCTCAAAGGGTTTGGAATGTTGTTGTAAATATGCTTTAGTATGAAAAGTGTTGATTGTTTAAATAAAATAATTGGTAACAATTCGGGGCCGTGTTCCAGCATTGACATTGTTTGAATAGCAAAAATTTTTCTAAATCACATTATAATTGCAAAAATGAATTTTTCATAATAATATAGAAAAACTATTAGCTGTTATTTCTATGTTAAGAAATTCCAGTAATTGTAACCGTAATGAAACCATTATTATGTTGCTAAAAACCACACAAGTAGGGAGCTGATGACACGAAACACTAAACATGTTCAAGTATAGCTGACATTTGGCCGTTTTTCATTAATTAGACATCAGTCTTCGTTTTAATATTTTTTTTACTGGATGGATAGGCAATCCATTTCCGAGCCTGCCTGGAGTAAAATTATTTTTCTGTAAATTTCCACAGTGTAATAAATTTCATATGATATTGTTTGACAGTTTAACTATAGACCCGAGGTCAGACTAAAAGTATTCGTTTTTATTGATCTCGTTAAATTATAAATATACCCTCGATATGAACATGCATCTAAAAATCTATTATTGCTTTGCAAACTGAAATCGAGAAGTGGCTCTTTACTTTTAGTTCACTGTAGGCTAGCCTATGTTGAGTATTTTTTTATATTATAAGGGTTTGAATTAAATTCCTTTACTTTATTAATGACTTTCACAGAAAAAATAATAAATGGGAATAGAAAATCAGAACAAAACCATTATTTTGTTTTGCTGCTAGAAAATGTATAAGCTCTACTTGTCTGTTTGTTTTGTTTGTGCGCGCATCACGTAAAAACTATTGACCCAATTCTGATAGAATTTTTCGAAAAACGTAGGGTTCAAACATTTAGCTTTAATTTAATAATAATAATGATAATAGTAATATAGCAAAAATGAATGAAATTAAAAATGAACAGTAATTGATATATTTCAGAAATTAAATAGACAAATGTTCACCCTTAAAAATTCCTTTGAACGGATATGAACTTTGTTCAATCAAATTCGCGGCGCAAAAAAAAAGGCCTGAATCTTGTAGGACAATAGTGACCATGGTGCAAGGTAAACCCCGGGGGTAGTTTGATTAGAAATGCAACAATTCATTTAAACCGTGGGACTTTTTTTTATTTGACAAACAAAAAACTAAAGGGACTGGCTTATAACTATCTTTTTCCTAAATAAAATAAATATTTTGTATGCACTTAAATTCCATTTAATCGCATTGTCTCTTAAAAAAAACTAATTGTTCTGTTGATTTATCAGAAGTTCTTCCGAAAATAGCCGGCACCTATGTTTTACTAGTCTAAACCCAGGCACGTAGCTTGGCAACGAAACTGGTGCTGTTACAGTAATTTTTAGAGTTCTTTACCAAGTTTGTAAAGAAATGATCCCTTGTGCTTAATTTTGAGACTTCGTTATCTGTCTGTCTGTATGTCACAGGAACCACATATTCTCTCGACTTTAAATTTGGCATAGTTATATAATGCTTCTGTGCCCATACTTAGTCCAAGAGTTAGACTCAAAAAATGCGTTTTGCCAGTTTTCTAGTGGCACTAAAAGTACCAGTACTGATATTGTATTACCCAAAACACATTATTAAAATTTCTATCGTGATATATTATAGCAATAATTTTTGTTCACTGCAAAATACTAATAAATACTGACAGCATTACAAACTCTGTCGAACCATTTGTAAATAAAAAATAATTTGGAAAATATAAAGAGATTTGCCAAATTCTTAGATTCTAAAAACTAATTTTTTTTCGAAAGGACTAGTTTTTGGTAAAAATATATATATTTAATGTATATATAAAGATGCTGCTCCGCTAATTTTGAGTTTTTTTTTTTATTTACTTATATCAATTTAGACGTTGAGCAATTCTAAGCCATACCTATACTGAGAGCTGTTTTATACACTATATAATCAAACACCGGAGACTGCTTAAGATTGCACAGATGGTCAGGTAGCACTCTGCGCTCCATTCAAAACGTTTTTTGTAATACGGCCTGCAGATTATTATTATTTTTTTGTACTGAAGCTTTATTGCATAACACAATAAAAAATTATTAACAGTGTAAAGTGCAACATTTTGCAGTTTATATTATATTATTATTTGATACTATTCCGAAGTACTCAAAAATACTTTAAAGAAAGTCGAAATATTTTAATAAAAATAAAAAATTAATTATTTTGTTAATTCCGTATAAGAGATTTCAATGCTTGTAAAAACTGGTAACCCGTATCTTCATTTTTTTTTATCCGTAGGTTTGTCGTTTTGTGAATTTTAATTTTTTTTTATAGTGACATTAGTATTGACCAAAATATAATTACATGGATTAATAAGGGGCTACATAGGCAGTTTTCTTGATAAAAAAAGGAATAAGTTTTCCTAAATATAATTAGTAAAACTTTAAATAATAATACAATGTACTTCTGTTCTAGTCTTATAAAGCTTTCATTTAGATTTTAAAACCAATTCGTATAACTTTTGCTCTAAGCCTTATATAATTCTTTTGCAATTTTTTTCGTTTTTAGAATATTTTGCATTCAAAAACACTTTTTTATTTATTTCTATTTTTTTTTCGAAATGATGAATCTGAAAATAACTACTGTAGCATTGTTGACTAAAAAGTCTCTAAGTTTTTAATAGATCCTGTTAGATTTAGCGAAGCAAACAAGAGAAAGAACCGTTAGGGTTTCGCAAAAAATGTTTGCATAACTGCACTTAAAAAAACGTTCACTCTATGTAAAACATAATTCGATCTTTTTTAATGTATATTGTCCTTTAAATGTATATAGAACTATGCCTAGCTTTAAAATTAAAAAAAAACTTCCTTACTTGTTGCGTTGGTTCTTTTTCTGCTTTGTTTTGCTTTTTTTTTTTTGAATATGGGTATCGTGGGAATGACCAAAATTATTGTCCATTGGAATATATTTTATTTTTCTTTTTAAATTCAAAAATTTAGAAAAGTATTTTTATAATAAAAAAATAAAAATTTTTTTCGGTGCTCTTGAATTTTTATTTACTATACAAATTGGTGCTTGAATTATAACCACCAAGTATATTAGTAAAAAAAAAATGGGTTCGGGCGTATTATTGTAACGTGAATTAGAATTTATTATATTTCAATTTTTTTAAAATTCATCAGTTGTTTGATTTGTAATAAAGCAGTGTTATCACGTGAAATATTGTTAACGGAATTTTCATTTAAAAAATCAAATTCGTCTCCAAAAAATTATATACTAACAATAGTAAAAATGGTGTGCTACCAGAATATCGTGGGAAAATTCGATTGTCCATTGAACTGCACCTTATAGAATAAAAAATCGCCTTAAAATTTATAAAAAAAATGCATAACGTTAGGATAATATTGGTCAAAAACTGTAAATCAGTAAAAAATATCTCACAGCGTAGTTATACATAGTAGTCCAAATGAAATAATATATTTATAATGATGTTATAACTAATGAATATTGAACTGGGTAAGAGTACACTGTTTTTTACCCTAGTTTCCCATACAGACATGTGAGTGTGGAGCTGCCAGAGCTTTCCAAAATGTTTTTGTTACGTCATTCACCACTATATTACGGTACCATTATCTCAGGAAACCAGGGCTTTAAAGTATCGAATTTTCTCAAGCTAGACCTCTCGTATTATGCTGAAATTTTCAGCTCTACAAATCAAGTAGTCTATCAAGACGTAATACTAACTCAGATATGTAATGAATAATTTTCTTTAAATATTTTCTCCAATTCTCGTGAGAACTGAGAACTGGCGTTTATATCATCTAAATAAAAAAAAAAGCTATATAAATAACGACATTCCTACAACCTTGGCTATTCTCAGGCGGTAGAGTAACTTACAAGTGAAAGGCTTTACTTTTGGATTATTTGGTACTCTGATCTTTAGATCCAACTACCGTGGGCTCAAATTCTACATCAGCTCATGGATGTTTTGTGACGTTTAATATATTTTCTTGTAATCGGATACTCCAATGACCTTAGTTATTGAACGTCTATAGTCTACAGTAAAATAAGATAAATTAATTTGTACCGCCAGCCAGAGTTGAGGGATGTCTGATGCAAACGGATACGCGTCCTATACACATGTGTGTTTGATATTTTTTTAAGCATCTCCCACGGACCTCTGACCTTAGCTTCTTTTTGTCTCACTAAAACTCTCTTTCTCTTTCTAATCTATTGCAAACTTCTTTTGTCAAAACCACTACTCGATACCTTTTCACTACACTCCGACCGTTTTTTATACATACATATTTATCTAGGCAGACAAATAATAAAAAACGTTTTTTTATGTTTTTAAATTAATCTTAAAACGGAACTACATGTGTCTAAGGGTTCGAGAACAGAAGAAAAAAAATCTGCCCCTTTCCGCTAGGTAAGAAAGGTATTGGATATCAACATGCGCATGAAAAAACCAACTTAAAAAACAGAATCAGACGGTCCGTTGCAGGGGATGCTGAGACTAACAGATGGTCCGCAGAAGGTTTTTTTTTAACCCTCCGGGTCATACAATGTGTGACATGAGAACGAAACTTATCGCTATAAACTCCGTACAGTAGGCCTTATTTTTTACAAGTATATCGCCAATCAATGAGAATTTTTTTAAACCACCATATAAAAAGCTTAATGCCTGAGTAAAATTTGTGTGAAGCGAATCACTGACCATCCATTGCAATAAAACATGACTAAATTATTATATCTGACAAACTAAAATCAATTTAATCACAAAATCGTGATACAAAAAGTAGCATGTGTCCACCGGCTCTTACTAATGAAACAGGAATTGAAATCCTGAAACCAAGAAACTGCTAAGAATATAATTTGATAAAAAAGTAATGGTCATACCAACAATTTGTTGAAGATTACTTTGAGTAATCTAGTTTACATGTCAATTACCAATAATAATAATAATAATAATAATAATATAACTTTATTGCGTAGCCCAAAAAAAGAAAGAGGATAAATATGTCATAAGAGAAAAGAAGAGAAAAGAATAGACTTCGAGTAATGTTTTTTTCGATACGATTTGTTCGGATTCAGAAAAAAATAATAATCATAAAATAAGTTTTAGTTCGAGACTGATCTATAAATATAATACACCTTGTAGTAGATAGGTTTCGCTCGGTAAACGAGTATGCAGGTAATATCTCGCAAGTATTTTGAATAATAATATTATTATTGTAATAGCAAATAATAAGAAAAAGGGTCACATTATTATAATATTTTGTTTGGATAGCTAATTATGTGATTATTTATATTTGAATATTATAATGGTGGGAGAATATTATATGCTTATACTCTTTTGCGACACCTTATGGTGAAAGAAATCGAATTTTAAATTATCATTTCCGGAACATTATTATTATACCTTACAAACTACGTTCAAGAATTTTTTTACCACCAACTACTAAGCTTATCAACACCCATTTTTAGTTTATATGCTCAATTTAAAACACACTTCAACTAGCCTTTACCCGAGTGGAGTAGCCAGTAGCCAATAGCCAGTCCTATACTTCTCTTGCAAAACAATTTTCATTTTATACAACAGAAAGAACATTTTTTTAAGTTCGTTAATAACAAGTACACAAGAAATAACATTTTATTTGCAGCTGAGCTAGAATAATTCGCTGTGGCTTGTCGCTCCGATACGCCAAGTCGACTTGACAAGTAACGCTTGTCATTAAAATTAAAGCCTAACCACACAATACAGTAGATTGTACATACATTATTGAAAAAAATGGTAGAAGATGTCCATATAAAGTGCGTTGTAGTATACAGTGTGTGAGCATATCAAACAATATTATTGTAGCGGTATTTTTTTTACTTTTTCTTCTGTGACATTCACAGCAATTCATCATCCAAAGGCGATGACCATAACCTTTCGGTCTGTCGTCCACTGACGACTATATAGGAAACGCCATCATGGTAACGCTATAACAGTCCAAGAATAAAACAGAATCAAATTTGCACATAAATATTGAATACAGTTTATCGAAATAGTTATTTTTTTTATTTGCATGTAAATAATTAATCGGAATGAATAATTTGAATTTTTATACCGAGTACAGCCCAGCTATGAAGGAAAGGACAAAAAAAGGTAAAACAAAACCTTGCGTATCAAGTATAATTAACGCGTCACGGTTCTAAAAGGTTCTGAAGTTAGATGCAAATGGAAGCTTGCGCAGGCACAGTCGGTTGAAAAACTACAAAATCGAGCTATATTATTATTTTTAATTAAATTAATTTTAATTAAGTCATCCAAAAAAACTATGTTTCGTGCTTGTCTATGGAAAACTGTATTAGGCATCTTGATCAATTAACAATCAAAGAAACAACTTAACAGTGGCGTACTGGACTGTACTTTACAGCAGGAAAGCGACAAGTGACACGACAACCAGCGATAACCAATCACCGACGAACGCATGTTCTGTGTCGGTAACTGGGAGGTAGTGGGAGTCTTTCCCACAAAACAACCAGGACGGCTCTAAAGTATGCATTTGCGGCGCTGTTTGTGACTAACTTCATAACCTTTTAGAACCGTGGCTAAGGCACTATAGATGTGAGTATTCTCATCCGCCATATTGTGTCCTTGCTTGTCACGCGTAGTACGACAACATATGACTAAAGTTAACAGATAAATTATATTTCATAAAAGAAAAATGATTTGAATGTTTGTCAAGATTTTTTAAAGGTCCTGCTGTTGTTTGTACGCGTTTACCCGTACGCAAAAGTGCTTTAAAGTGGGAATATCAATGTGACAACTGTACAGAAGTTGACAGAAAAAATTGCGGTAATTATTTATTTTTCATCACTGTACTATGCAGCATAGAAGAATTATTTGTTAATTGTAATGACTATTGTTTTTTTTGCGGGCTATTAAAAAAAATGCGGAAATGTCAGAAAAGAAATCTGCCTTTGGCAACGACACTTCAATTTTATCAGCTGAAATACGAAACAAATTAAATAAAAAATATTGGATACAAGTTCAAGTATTTATTATAAAAAAAAAGATATAAATTAAATAAAATACATTATGGAGAAGCATTTCAATTTTTTTTTCTTTGATGACGCCGTTCCATAAACTATTTTGCAAAATTTGCTATTTTCAATGAAGTTTTTCAAACAGTAAGAACGGACGTTAAAAAAATGCCGGATAATTCTCCCTTTCACATTGTAACATTCCGGAAAAAATATATCAATATTGTCCACTAAACATTTTCCCAATTCGAATTTTCCCTGTCTCCGCACTTACAGCCGCTTTTTTTCTTTTTTTTTTGAGAATACAGTTAAACGTATTTTTCTTACAGACACATTTTGAAGAATCACAATTTGAAAATCGTCGACAGGATGGATGAAAGAAATTAAAACGGAAATTCTAATTGGGAAAATGTTTAGTGGACAATATTGATATATTTTTTCCGGAATGTTACAATGTGAAAGGGAGAATAATCCGGCATTTTTTTAACGTCCGTTCTTACTGTTTGAAAAACTTCATTGAAAATAGCAAATTTCGCAAAATAGTTTACAGAACGGCGTCAGCAAAGAAAAAAAATTGAAATGCTTCTCCATAATGTATTTTATTTAATGTATATCTTTTTTTTTATAATAAATAATTCAACTTGTATCCAATATTTTTTATTTAATTTGTTTCGTATTTCAGCTGATAAAATTGAAGTGTCGTTACCAAAGGCAGATTTCTTTTCTGACATTTCCGCATTTTTTTAATAGCCCGAAAAAAAACAATAGTCATTACAATTAACAAATAATTCTTCTATTCTGCATAGTACAGTGATGAAAAATAAATAATTACCGCAATTTTTTCTGTCAACTTCTGTACAGTTGTCACATTGATATTCCCACTTTAAAGCACTTTTGCGTACGGGTAAACGCGTACAAACAACAGCAGGACCTTTAAAAAATCTTGACAAACATTCAAATCATTTTTCTTTTATGAAATATAATTTATCTGTTAACTTTAGTCATATGTTGTCGTACTACGCGTGACAAGCAAGGACACAATATGGCGGATGAGAATACCGTGGCGAGTATTATACTGATGTCGTTAGCAAATTAAAAAAAATAATTTCTTTAGCTTTTGGTAACTTTAGTGGACACTATCCTATACTCGTTTATCTGTTTTGCAGTTCCTATACGCATATTATTGCATACGTATGCATTTATAAATAAATAATGAAGCTCACAATAAGTATACATTACCTTTTTTATGTTCAATAAATAATATATTTGTTATTACGTAATTGTTACTAGTTATAAAATACTGTAATTGTTTTACAACTGAGTTTATTGGAAAAAGAGCTTTATTATTGATTTCCGCTTAAATAGTAATAGATCTCTTCATGAAATGCATAAATACATTTTTCCCCTTGCAGATTTATATCAGAAACTACCAAAATAAAGTATATGTGAGATGTTTTTAGACTATGCTCTCATAACAGAGTGATATTATTCCCGGGCAAAGCCGAGTAAATTAGGTTATATTTCATTAAAAAAATTCGCGACAGTCTAATATGTCTTATATTTAATAAGCAATCTACAAATTGGGGCGAAACTGTATTCACAGTGTTTTATATTTGTTTTGATTACGAAAATTAAAAAAAAACTCGGGTCGCAGTGCCAAAACTCTGCCGACAATATAGTGTATTTGATAATACAGGCAGTGTGGCTTTATTATGCGAACTTAAGTTGGTTTTTGGGCAAAATAAAAGATTTGACTTCTTAACACACCCCTTAAAATAACATTTTTTTCCCTTAATTGCAATATTATTATCAATCGAACCTCTATACCAAATTACATAGACCCTTCAGTATATAATTCACTATCTGCAAATTAGTGATTTCATAAAATTTATAAATCCGGTCCTGTCGGGCCGATTTTATTAAAATTTTAGGGACACTTTTAATTAAATTTCAAGTTTGAAACGATTCGGAGAATTTTTTTGGTATTTTGAGGCCCAAAAACATTTTTCAACCCCTAAAAACAACCCTTAAAAATGTCCGATTAGGCTCACTTTAAATAAGCTTCTTGCGGTTATGGATTTCAACACGTGGGCCAAATTTAGTTGAAATCAATTAACTCTTTCGAAAGTTATTGCCCGCACAGACACACATTTTTAAAAATGGTGCCAAAGTGTTTAGGAAGTTATGAAACGTCAAAAAATTTTGGTCCGACCCCTAGGTCCCGCCATCCGACCGATGCTAATAGTGTATGTTGCCATATGGCAAATACACAAAAAACCAGAATGGTCTAAGTAAAAAATTAGGTGTTGATACTATTATTGGCAAAAATTTCCTCGGGCGTTATCTATCTGCAGTAGATAAATTTTAAAAATATTTCAATGTTTTAAGCCGGGTCCAGACGTGTGTAACGTGTAATGTAAGATTACGTGTAATTTAGCATCAACAGTGTGGACAGCACACGAACTCAACGCGAATCGTGAAAGCGAATCTGTGTCAAAAGCTGTTTCCACTCAGTTGCTACGAACATGCCGAATAGGAAAGTCATGATAGCTGGTGCTGCTTTTATTTATATATATTTGTTAACTGTAGATATCAGATTTTTTTAAAGTAATCCGGATTTTTTGGATACCAAATAACACGTTTTTCTTGATACAAACTGATAAGTTCAAGCGATTGTTCGTATCATGAACGTACACACGATACAATCGTCACGAACGCCGTCCAAACGAGTACTGCGAGCGCTTTTGTGTTCGCGCTAAAAACCGACAGCCGATGGATCACGGCGAACGCCGGCGCGAGCGTTGCATGTAATGCTCGTAGTGCCGTCTACACGCAGAATTCGTGTTACATTACACGATAGATTACATTCCGCGTTACATACGTCTGGACCCGGCTTTACACATATTAACTCTACCGACAGTAATGATATAATATTTAACGATAGCAGCTACTTGCTAATGCTGTCCTTGGTTTTTATTGAAATACAATTACAACGACGTTTCAACCATCTTCGTGGTCCTTTTCAAGTTACAAAATTTAAAATGCGTCAGATATATTAATTTTATCTATTTCTGACGCATTTTAAATTTTCTAGCTTGTAAAGGACCACGAAGGTGGTTGAAACGTCGTTGTAATTGTATTTCAATAAAAACATTGGACAGCATTAGGCTTCATTTCGTTAAATATTTCAATGTTTTATTAAATATATTATTTATAGTTTTTTGTCATAATATAAGGAAACTTAATTTTATGAAAGACCATTCTGGTTTTCAAAGGCTCAATTAAATTATCTGGGTACGTTTTAGTTTGCACGATTTGCCGTATTTCCATTGTTCCCGGTTTATATCGTAATTCGGCTTTCGTTATCGTCGTGTTTACGTTTCGTAAATCCCGTTTTCTCATTATTGGATGATAAACTGTGATTGTGGTTTTTCCGTTTGAAAATTTGTTTTTAATAGACATCGATTTGAATGCCGGCTTAAGAGAGAATTATCAAACTGAGTTTGTTTTTTATCAAACGTGTACTTTCGATACAACTGAAATGTTGACGCATTTTATTTAGATACTCGCCGTTATCCGCGGCTCTGCACGCGTCTGAGATGAAACATGGCAACGCGACAACAGTAGTGGAGCCTTCGGCTTCACTTGGCGCAATCTATTGGCGAGTTACAACAACGTGGACAGCATAAAAACTTTCTCCATAAAAAAATAATGTGCCAACTTTCATGGTGATTAACATCCATTTTTATATAGATTTTTTTCACTTTGACCGCTAGTCTTATGAAAATTATGTTCAATAGAAAACAGTATCACGGGTAAATGGAATAATGAAAATAAATCAATTTAAACACTCATTGATTGCAACGTTTCGTCTTTTTTTATAAAGACTTTTTCAAGCTGTAAAAAATTTTTACAAAAATTAACATTCATATAATAAAAATATTAAACATTATGGATTAAATAATTTACTAAAAAGAAACAGTGGTGTGACTAACCTCAAAATGCTTAAAAAAAGACGAAACGTTGCAATCCATAAGTGTTTAAATTGATTTATTTTCATTATTCCAATTACCCGTGATACTGTTTTCTATTATAACATATATCTGGAATTGAACTTTAAAGATGAATTATGTTCAATATTTATAAGTAGAAATTTGAAAAAAAATCTAAAAAAATGATATTACATACATTTCGGATTACATTTTGGCTCTGTGTCATGAATATTATAAAACCAACATTTGGAATACACAAAGAAATCAAACTCAAAACAGTAGAAACTTGGATCATAAAATATTAATCAAAATTTATTAATCATCACCAAGGGCGTACCCAGGATCAAAACTAAGGGGGGGGGGGCAAGCCATGGTCGTTCAGGTTGTAACATTTTATCACGGAAAAGGTGAATGAAACCAAAATATTAAGAAAATTATGTATAATTGTAGCAGTGCTTTATCAACTAAGTTATTACAATTATTTGCTTAAAAAAAATTATTCTTGTTACATGTCTTATACTAGTATCATTTTTCTTGAATTTGTAGAAGTAAAGTTATTTCAAGAATTGTAAAAATTCCAGCAACAAAATTTAATAACGACTTATTTTTTGCTTCCAGGGGGGGCAGCTGCCCCCCCCCCCCTGCCCCTTGCTGGGTACGCCCTTGATCATCACCATCATGAATCTGGGGAATAAATAAGATACTTTGTGCATCCCTATAGTCAGTCTGTAGCCATGCACGTAACAGATCATAATACTGTTCACATGATAACTATATCAGGCGGTGGGAATTTTCCGAGTACGCCAGTGGTAAATAGATTTAAAAAACACAAGACGTTTTTGTGTCGAGTAGCTGCTGCTTGACCGATTAAAAAAAATTGTGCCAGCTTTACATCATTATGTTTTTTGTAAAATGTAAAATCACGAATTTTCAAACTTCGCATATTGCATCCCTATGAGCTCTTCTAATCTCAAATTCTGTTTTTTTTTCAGTGATATCATTAAATTATTTACAGCCCTGAATGTGTTTATAAATTATTGTTTGTATCACACACATTCGTTCTATCAATGGTCGAACACATTTATATCTTAACTGATAACATTCATATCTCTGAATAATATTTTGTATCAAACGTCGATAAAAGGTTTAAAATAGCTGATTTCATTAAATTGTAGTTAAGTGAAAACTGTTAAAATAATATCACAAGTTCGTGGAAAATTGCGAAATTGCTCAAAAAAACCTGCTTTAGAAGAACAAGGAAAAAGAAAATAAAATCCACATTTGTCAAGGTGTCCATAGAACAGTAAGTGAGCTATAGTTTACTACAATTGTTACGAAACACTCATTGTTACAATGAAACATTAGAAAAAAACTGTTTTGTTTTATAAAGAAAATGATTTCATAATTTCAATTTGCTAGAATAATTAACTATTTGTGGTAGTTATACAGTAGAATCTCGATAAGTTAAAATCCAAGGGAAACGATAAAAAATTTAAGTTATCGAGTTTTTTACTTATCCAGAGTTGAAGTTAGAGAGGTTGCCAGAGTAAAATTTTTAATTTACCGAGATTTGTGAATTTTATAGAGGATGTATTTAGTTCAATAGAGGTGACAAATTTTTTATCTATTCATTTAGAATCAATTATTTATTTATTTATTTAAACAAAGAAATCAGTAAAGCGGTTTAGTGGAAAACTAAAGTGAAAATCAATTAAGTTCTTGGCAAAACCTTTTGTTTGGATACTTACTCATGATGATTCACTGATAATACTTTAACTTATGGAGGTCACCAAAATATTAATAATAATAATACTTAATTCATTTGTATGACCATATCTGGTATAAAATCGTCAATAATATACATGTTAAAATACATATACATTTAAAATTAAATTGCGGATTGTTACAATTGATAGTTATATAGATATTTTTTTCTTAAATATGTTTTGATTTTTTTTTGAAATATGTCAAAATTTTCAATGTTTTTAATATCGGTAGGTAATTTATTAAAATATTAAATTAACAAAATAAAATTACTTGCAATATACTGTTCAATTGATTTTTATTTATATAAAGACGTTTCGACTAACAGTTTTTGTCCTTTTCAATTTTCAAATTTAAAAATACAATACAATACAATTATTTAAACAATTGTATTGTATTTTTAAATTTGAAAATTGAAAATTGAAAAGGACTAAAACTGTTAGTCGAAACGTCTTTATATAAATAAAAATCAATTGAACAGTATATTGCAAGTAATTTTATTTTGTTAATACATCTATTACTGTTGGTAGAGTCAATATTATTAAAATATTAAATTATTTTAAGTTATCGAGGGCGATGTTCAGAATATTTGTTTAACAAAATAAAATTACTTGCATATACTGTTCAATTAATTTTTTATTAATAAGACGCTTCGACCAACAATTTTGGTCCTTTTCAATTTTCAAAATTAAAATACAATTGTTTAAATAAAACCAAAACAAAATATTAAAAATTAGGTGCGAGATTTCTGTGACACCCGGTATATAAGATATGTATATTATGAGTGAGTTATTTAAAAAATTTTATTCTATTCTATTCCATCGCGCCTTGCTATTCTTTTTTATTACTTGAACACCCCAAAAAAATCAAAATATTCATCTCAAATATGACCCGACGACCATTTCTAAAAAAAATTTAAGGCGAGTGGGGTCTAATTTTTTATCTATTTATTACAGTAAAATGCAATGGCGGGTAAAGGAAGCAGCGCCGGTTTTGATTACGAGGTAGAAATGGCTGGTTTGGTGGCATTGAGACTTTGTAATGAGTCAAATATAGAACAATTCAAATTAGCCATGAACCATGGCAAAGTGGAGGCCGTAGATGATATTATATTTAGTTACAATTTGTTTGGAGAAAAGCCGGTAACGGCTTATGTACAGCTGAAACAGTTTAAATCAAAAGTTAAGAAGATACAGAAAAATGCTTTCGAAAAAGAAAAAGACGGATTCAGTTTGTTCAAATATTACGATGCTTTCAAGGACGTAAAAAGTAAAAAACGTATTTGGGACGATATCGATAGAAGTAGTGAAATATTTGTATTATATACACATGCAAACGTCGATCCAAATGAATTAAAATCTGTCAAAATGTTCGAAAAAGGTAACGCCCCAGAAACCGTTGTGACCGTAAAACCTCAAACTGGCGACGAGTCGCTCTATCGAAAATTATTATCAACCGGAAGCGAAGGAAACGTCTATGAATTTGCGATAATAAGTGATGAAAACGTAAAGGATAAAAAAGATTTTTTTGATAATTTGTTACTCTTCGTCAAACAGAGTAACGTGAACTCTTTAAAAAAATTGATAAGAGAGTGTATACAAATAATGTTAGGTCTCCCAAGCGATAATGTTAAATTAGAAATGACTGCAACAAATTATATTCAACGCATTAAAGCCAGAAAGGATTTAACCGAAAAAAAACCATTCACTAGGGAAGAAATAGTAGGTCAGGTGATGCAGTGTTATGCGGAGTCTTTGCATATTGCTTCTAAAAGTCTTTTTACACTCCCGGATAGTGATGTCGCAGCGTGGAATAAAATGACAGCCGATAAAAAAATAATTGTTGTTAATGAATATAAGGTCGGATATGTAGATATGTTGCAGTTCTGCAATAATAAACATTTATGTTTAAATTTAACGCATTTGTCTTTGAATGTTTTGGAATATCTGTCTAAAACGTGGCCATTTAACAAGTTCAACCCATACCAAACGCTTGTATTGATATCTGAAGAATCAGCGAACAATCAACAAAAACAATTTTTGGAAGATATTATTACCGCTATCGTTGATAGTCCCTTTCATAAAATAATTATTGTTTGCAAGACCATTGATGATATAGTCCATAAAATTTCAGTTAACGATAAAAAGTTAAGCAGTTTAAACGATTTGGAGAGCGATAACTTTCTAATGAAGAAACCAATTACTTATTATGGAGCTCCAACTACATTGGGCAATTTTATAGGAAAATATCCTGGAGTGGAGAATTGTTTTAAAACACATCATTTGTTGGATCTTTTTTTGTCTGATCTTAACATTGGAACTAAACCGTGTTGCGATTTGGATTTCTACATACCGACAAAAGCAATGGTTTCTGTTTTAAAACCGGATGTTTTGAAGTGCAAAGAAATGGAAAATGTTATTGTGTGCATTTCTGGAGACTTCAACAAATCTGAATTGAACAGTGCATCTTATATCGAAGCAGAAAGTGTAAGTGATGAGTCGTCTTTAAAAAATTGCCATTTCATTACAATTCCATACGATGGTTCATCACCGAAACATTTAACTGTATTTTCAACATTGAAACAAAAATTACTTAAAATGGAATTAATTCTAGTCTTGGCCGGTAATGAAGACAATGGCAGAGTTTGGAGAATTATTGCAGCGTCTGATGCGGCAAAACAATTGTTAAAAGAATATATCCATGAACGTGATGTTACTTTGAAAGTTAGCGGTGATATTACAATCCTCACAGGGGAACCAGGCATGGGAAAAAGTACGTTCTGTCAGCATACGTGGCAGAAGAATGTCAACAACTTGGTACCGACATTCATTATCACCCAAACTGATTTAGAGAATTTATGCAATTTAAAGGAACTTCTTGACCATTATTATTCAAAAAACAATAGTGATTTAACAAATAACGTATTTAGCTATCATTGTTCCAATAAAAACGTGCTGTTCATTTTAGATGCATTTGATGAACTTAGTCAAGATGCCTCAACTAATGCACTGCAAGTGATAAAAGATTGTATGGATAATAATTACAGTATGTTGATAATAACGAGGCTTTTTGTAGCTTCAAAATTAGAACATAGAACTAAAATTAACTCTCAAAAACTTAAAGCTTTTGACAAAGAACAGCAGATACATTTTTTCAAAAAATATTGGCAGAGGAATCCAGAATCGATGGAAGTTTGTAACAAAATCAACGAATTTGCTTCCAGACTATTGGATGTTGTTCGTGATTCAGTAAATGATAAAGAACTTTTGATTACTGGAGTGCCATTGCAATGCAAAATGTTGGGAGAAATTTATGAGCAACAGTGCAGAATGTATATTGAGTCCTCTGATGTATTAGATAATTTATTACCAAACAAATTAAACATAGTTCAAATGTATGAACAGTGCGTTGAGAAGAAATTCGACATATTTTATTCGGATAAAATGAAACTAACCAAGAAAACAATTGAGACTCTTACAAAGCCCACAATTAAATGTATTAAGGAAAAATGTCAGAAATATGGCTTAATAACAATTTTCAGCTATTGTGTACACAAATATGACAAATTTCTTATGGAAGACAATAGTGATTTATTATCTCTTGGAATATTTACAACATCTGAAGAGAGAATAATAGAAAACAAAAAAATTGAAATCCTCATTTTTGTTCATCGAACTTTTGCTGAATATTTCGCGGCATTATTTTTATCTGAGAATTGGGAGAATGAAAAGGAATTGGTAAATTTGATTTGGAGCAGTAGAAAGTACGATACCGTGCGATACTTTTTTGATTTAATCGTAGCTAAACACTGTCCACTGATCACCGCCACAATTAGAAACGATACAAAGCAAATAATAAATCAGATAGCTAATATAAATGAAAGAGATCAATGCGGTAGATGCGCTTTACATTTGGTAGCCATGGGAGGCATTCGGTTAACCGATCTCACTGCATTTGGTTATTGTACCATCTATAATAATAAAGAAATTTGCCAGGTACTTCTTGAGCATGGAATTGATGTTGACTGCGAGGATAATATAAATAAATGGAAGCCAATCAGATACGCAGATAAGTTGCGAGTTTTACATATAATAAATGAACTACTCAAAAATTCTATTAATGACGAAGATGTGCCCGTTCTATTAGACGACCTTAAATCTGACACTTACACGAAGCATGACACGGTTTCATTTTATGGACCCGAAAATTCTTTGTTTCATTTGGTTTCAAGTTGGGGTTTTACAAACGTGGTGAAATATTTATTAACAAAACTAACAACGAAAGAATTAAAGGTTAGAAACTATTCTGACCAAACACCTTTACATCTCGCTGTAAATGAAAGACATGTCGATATTATTCGTATATTATTAACAATTCCCTCGATAATAAACGTTACTGATGAAGATGGGGAAACAGTATTACATTACACCGCAAGAAAAGGTTTCGTTGATGTGACGAAACTATTACTGGATAACGATAAAGTTAGAAAGGGTATTGATTTCAAAAATGATTTCGGTATGACTGCTTTGCATGTTGCTGCTGAAAATGGACACGTTGATGTTTTAGAATTGTTGTTAAAAGCGGGGGCTAAAACTGCCATCAGAGATAAAGATAAGAATACAGTATTGCATTTTGCAGCAGGTCACGACAATAGCTCAGTGATTGAAATGTTACTGAGAAAACAACAAGTCAAATATAATATTAATTATCTAAATGCTCGTGGAAAAGCCCCGATACATATAGCTTGTGAAAAGGGATACATCAATGTAGCTAAGAAGTTGTTAATGGCCGATGCCGATCCGTTCATTGCTGATGAATCTGGAAATACACTTTTACATATCGCCGCACAATTTGACAGAGCTGACATAGCGAAATTTCTTTTAGAACACGAACAGATTAAACGGAATATTAACAGCATCAATAGATTTCAAAAAAATACGCCGTTGCATTTGGCTGTCAAGAGGAAATCTCTTGATAATGTTAAACTATTTTTGGATGCTGGTGCCAAGATACACACTGTCAACAACGTTGGCCGTACACCATTATTAACAGCGCTCCTCAATTTTGAAGTGGAAATGGTAAGGTTACTGCTAAGTTATCCACAAATTAAAGAGAGTATAAACTTTGCTGGTGCATATAAAAAGACACCGTTACATTTCGCAGTCAGGCATAAATACGTTGATATTGTAAGTAGACTTATAGAGTTGGGTGCAAATGTGATCGCTGCTGATACGTGTAACAATACGCCGCTTTTTGAGGCAGTACTGAACGGTCATGTAGCCGTGGTACAATATTTGTTAGACAACTCAGAAGTCAAAAAAGGGATCCGTAATGTCAATATAGAAGGACAAACAACACTGCACTTAGCAATGAGAAACAGGAACAATGATATTATTATTGACACACTTTTAAGTTCCTGCAAATGTGTAAATTATGTTGACAAACATGGTATGACGCCGTTACATTACGCGGCACAGTCTGGTTTTAGAAAGGCAATAAAATTATTATTGAGTTACGATGAAGTTAAAAAAAATATCAACAGTATTAATATGAAGGGACAAACGCCGTTTAATTTGGCCTTAAATGAATCGCAAGTTGATGCCATCGACGAACTATTAACCGCTGGGGCAGATGTAAATATTACCGATGAAGAAGGTTCAACTGTTTTACATTTAGCTGCTCGACGAGGTAACGTTGATTTTATAAGACGGTTATTGGAAAATGAACAAATCAGACAAAATATAAACCATCTAGATAAATTTGGGCACACAGCTTTGCATGTGGCAGTTGCTGAAGGTCATTTTGAAACAGTAAAATTACTATTAAGTTTCGATAAAGTTAATAATAATATCGACCATGTAAATATTGAAGATCGAACGACGCTGGATTTATCTGAGGAAAAAACACAAGTCGGTGCCATTAGTTCGACGATGGCACCAAATTATGTAAACATTATCGATGAAAACGGTGAGAAAATTTTACATTTGGCTGCTAGTAAAGGAAAAACTGATGTTGTAAGACTGTTGTTGGAAAATGAACAAATCAGACAAAATATAAACCATTCAGATAACTTTGGAAACACAGCTTTGCATGTGGCAGCTGCTAACGGTCGTGTTGAAACAGTAAAATTACTGTTGAATGTTAAAGGCATTCTTCATACGCCTAACATTGATGGTAATATACCGCTACATATTGCAACAAGCGAGGGACAATTTTCTGTGGCGAAGTTATTATGCAATTACGAAAATGTTAATAGCTTGAATAAATATAAACAAACGGCATTACATTTAGTGGTCAAACATTATTGTAACATATTTATTGGTGACTATTATCATTATTTGAGCGATTGTTACATAACGAAATTACTTTTGAGAAAAGGTATTGACTATAATGCAGTGGATTGTAATGGTCTAACTGCGTTGCAATTGGCAAAAAAAAAGCGAATTGGAAGTTATTTTCTTAAAATATTAGAAAATCCAAACAAGTGGATGGTTGATGAAGGCAATGAAATAGAACCGACTTTTTGATATTTTTGATGCATTTTGGTGAGGAGTTTTCTTTTATCATAAAACAAAGCCCTGTCAAAGATAAAAATTATTTTTTTTTCGAAAGTTACGCAAAAATCAAAATTTCACAATTTTTCCAATTTTTCAAGTTTATTTTTTAAATATGACGAAAACTATTATAGTTACAGAAATGAGCAAAAGTTAATTTTAAAGAGGTTCAGGACGTATTTTTCACTCAGTTTCGCGGTAGATATATCGGGTGTTTTTTAAGAGTGATAGAACTTTCGATAGGGATAGCTGTGCTTTGACAAAAGGAAGCTTTGACATTTCTGTTCAGTAAGCATTGACAAATTATCATGGAAAGACTCACGCCGCAGCAACCCTTAGAAATTGTTGAAATTTATTTTCAAAATCAGGGTTCTATTCGCCAAAGTTTTTCCCGAAAATGTGTGTTTAGTGATGAAGCTCATTTCTGGTTGAATTGCTACGTAAACAAGCAAAATTGCCGTATAAGGAGCGAAAACAGTCCTCAAGAAGTTCTGCAGGTTCCATTGCATCCTGAAAAATGCATCGTATGGTTTACACGCTGGAGGCATCATCGTTCCATATTTCTTTAAAAACGATGCTGGACCCATTGTTACAGTGAATGGTGCTCGTTATAGATCGATGATCAATGATTTTTTGTTTCAAAATTTGAATGCTACCGACCCGGAAGTGTTTTGGTTCCAACAAGATGGTGCTACACCTCATACTGCTAACGTAACAATTGATTTATTGAAAGAAAGATTTGGTGACAACATTATTTCGAGAAATGGTCCAATTAATTGGCCTCCAAGATCATGAGACTTAACGCCACTGGATTATTTTCTTTGGAGTTATATGAAGTCATTGGTTTATGCTGATAAACCAGAAACAATAGATGCTTTGGAAGCCAACATAACTCGTGTTATTGATGAAATAAGGTCTGAATTACTCGAAAAAGTGGTCCAAAATTGGTCTCATCGAATGAGGTCTCTTACAGCTAGTCGTGGTGGACATATGCCGGAAATTATTTTTAAAACTTAAATGTCATAAAATTATCTTTCAAATAAAAAAAAATTTGGCTTCAATCTTAATTTAGATGTGTTTTATTTCAATTTAAAGTTATATCACTGTAAAAAAAACACCCGATAGTAACACGGGAAGGATTAATTTTTCTCGAGATAGTACCTACTTTAAAAAAAAGTGACAACTTTTAGCTTGTGATTTAACAACATTTAGCTTATGGAAATAATCTTTTGTGCATTTAGTGACCATATTATTACAAAATAATTTATAATAAATATTAAATTTAAATAAAATTGTAAGTTTTTTATTATTAAATACTTTTTTAAAAAATCAACAACGTAGCAAATTTAATTGATGTTTCGTAAGTGATTTTACAAACAAAACAGAGAGTAGTGAAATTTATAACAAGATTTCATAAAAAACAATAAAAATGAACGAAGAAAAAAAACGTTATTTTTGGAAACGTAAAAGAGTTACCGAAAAAAAATTATAATCAACGGGTAGCTCAGTATAAATCTGGACAGAAAAGAAAAAAAAATAGATTTGAAAAATTTAAAAACTTAGATTTTATACTACGTTTAATTATGCAATGTTTAATAAAGTGGGCAATAATGTTTTTATTACTAATTATTATTACGTATTTATTTCTGTGATATTTTATAATATATAAAAATAAAAGTTTTTTGAAAACTAACATTTATTTCTTGAAACACAATATCTTTGAATTTTAAATTTCCCTCTCATGTTTGCGACGCATAACCCACATTAACTATGGCTGACAACTTTTTAAAAATTAATAAATTGGTTGTTGCGAGAACTCAAAGGATGATTAGACCCGGTCCTAGGGTAGCCAAATATTAGGGGCGGCCGCACGCGGAGGGCTTGGAAGATGAAATGCTTACCAGTTACAAATAAGTTCATAATATATCTCAGTAATAGAGCTATGACGACTAATTAAAAAATAAGATAAACATAAAACTCCTGAGCTACGAAATAGATAATTCCTGGCGGGTGCAAATTGAACTGAACGCAATGTTGTGTTTCGTAAGTATAGGTACTTTATATTTTGACGCTGTAAAATCAGCAGAAAAGGGCGGCCTAGGGTGGCCGAGAATGTTAGTCCGCTTCTGCGGGAACTCATTCACTTCGTTCGTTCAGTCGAGTTAACACATTCTTCTCTTGTTCAATCTCCAATTTAGCATAAATAATGTCGTAGATCAGGAGTTCCCGAACTACGGCCCTCGAGGACCACCAATCCGGTCCGCCATATTTTATTTAGGTAAGTAAATTATCCAACGTTTTTATTTAATGAGCAAATTAAGTAACTTGCATAATTAAATTGAACATCTTACTAACGGTAATAAGTAACTTAGATAGGGGTGAATCGCATATTGAAATTAAAATAAAAACCCGGGTCGCAGTGCCAAAACCTTGCCGACAATATAGTGTATTTGCTTGTA
This sequence comes from Venustoraphidia nigricollis, assembly GCA_034508555.1. Classification (NCBI taxonomy): domain Eukaryota; kingdom Metazoa; phylum Arthropoda; class Insecta; order Raphidioptera; family Raphidiidae; genus Venustoraphidia; species Venustoraphidia nigricollis. The sequence continues at coordinate 2,346,723 of JAVRKA010000042.1, read as the reverse complement.
TAGGGCCGTGAGGTTTTATACTTTTATTATGTGAAATTAAGTTTGTTTTTGGGCAAAATAAAAAATTTAACCCCTTAATACACCCCTTAAAATAACATTTTTTTTCTTAATTGTAATATTATTATCAATCTAACGTCTACACCGAATTAAATACACCCTTCAATAAATAAGTCACTATCGGCAAATTAGTGTTTTCAAAAAATTTGTAAGTCCGGTCCTGTTGAGCCGATTTTATTAAAATTTTAGGGACACTTTTTAATTGCTACCAGAGGGTTAAATTTCAATTTTGAAACAATTCGGAGAATTTTTTCGGTATTTTGGGACCTAAAAACATTTTGCAACCCCTAAAAACTACCCTTAAAATGGCCCGATTACGCCCATTTTAAATAGGCTTCTTGCGGTGATGGATTTCAACATGTGGGCAAAATTTCGTTGAAATCAATTAACTCTTTCGAAAGTTATCGCGCGTACACACACATATATATAAACATTTTTAAAAATAGTGCCAATGTGTTTAGGAGGTTATGAAACTTCGAGAAATTTTGGTCCGACCCCTAGGTCCCGCCATCCGACCAACGCCAATAGTGTATGTTGCCATATGGCAAATACACTAAAAACTGGTTTCATTCGCCGATGATTTCGAAAATCATTCGCAATTGTTTTGTAATTTTTTCCAGACTTTTTTTTAAACGTCTAATAAATATAAGTTAGAATACCAGAATGATATAAATATGATTTTAAAAAAAGTAAGAAAATAATTTAAATTTGTATATAATAAACTGTAAGAAAGAATATAATCTGTATCGATTTATTCCATTAAAAGATCTTTTGGGTAATATTTCTATCTTCACGTTAATTATCAGACTTTCGTCATGTCTGCATTCTTGTAATTAACTGTAAGCACTTAAAAGGACATCGTTGGTCTAAGTGGATACACATTTTTTAAAAACCAAACAAGAAAATAATCCAGAAACACACTTTAGAAACTTTTATGTTTAATTTTGAAGTACCTTTTAAATGTTCCTTCATCAGATGAACTATCTTTTCAGATAATTAAAATTATATGAACTAAAATATATTTTGTTTTCTGAAGTAAATTTTAAAAATCAGTGGGACAATAGAATTAAAACAATCAGTTTTTGCCAAAACAAAATACTGTACGATCCAAAAATATAAACTGGCAACAGTATTTAATACATGCTTATATACTGACGATTTACGCAGTTAAATTACATTTATACTGATTTGGGCTATTTAAGGCCCGACGCATATAACAAAGCTTAACACAATTTTATTGAGAAATGCACTAAAAATTAAACAACAATTTTTTTCTTCTGACACAATAGAGCGCACCAGCTAAGCAAGCGGAGATAGAACATGCGCGCAGAGCTGTGTGTGTCAGTGTGTGAATTGATAACCTCTTTTTTAAGTCGGTTAAAAAGCACATAAAATCCTTTTATCAGATTTTCGAAACGTCTAAGTTGGATTATGTAATTTTATTGCATACAAAATTCAAATTTAAAATATACGCATCATATTTTACGTCCACAGTTGGTTAATAGGTACGCACGTATCTGAAGTGCGTTACGGCGGTGTTATGTTATGGTTTGTTACAGTTGTGTTTATGTCTGGAGCATCTCCGGTTCGCGCCGTATCCTCCCGTCCGTCCTCCTATAACGTCACATATGGGTTTGAACACACACACACACCATTATCTTATAGAGAGTTCCGCAAGGTTCAATGCTATAGTCAGTCCAACGAGTTCGTTCGGTGTAATGTTCTCAAACTGTGGCACACGGGGTAGTCTAAGATCCGAAGAGAGCTCGTCCTTCACCGATCTGTTTACCAGACGAAAAGTACATTTTATCAATTATTATCTATAAGAAAATAAATCGCGATTGGGTTGCCTATTAAAATATGGTCATGGATATCCTTAATTAAAAAAACTATAATAAAATTTTTTGTTCATATTTCACTCTCTTGTTTACTACACGAATTTAATATAAATCGAAATTATAAAGCATAAGGAACATGCAAAAGTGGGGCTGCCTAGTTTTTTCTGGTCTCTATTACTGATCAATCAGGTATACACACTGATCTGTTTGCCAATTGAAATATACTTGAAAATAAAGATATTTTTTTTTTGCATTATTTAATGCCCGATATGTCTGAGACTGTCCGATCATTGACAGGTAAACGCAGCTAGTTGCTATTTATAACTGAAGTTTAATAAAAATGGATAAGGGTGTTTCAAAGAGCTACTCAAAAAAATCCAAACTTGAGAAACGCTGGAGTTAAACATTCAATACGATGTGAACTTAAAATCTAGTTCTGTATCACAAATATAAAAAATAAGAGTATTATTGTGTCTTTCTCTATATGAATTAAATAAGCTAAAATAAGGCAATTATGATACAAAATACCATTATTAAGTTCTTATATTGTCAAAAAATAAAACAAATACCGATTATAGACAAAGCAAAACATGTAAATGAAGATACAGATGAGGCAAATGGCGATATATAGAGTTAAAAAATTGACTGTTATTTTCTGTGGGCAAGTGGACAGCGTCTGTCCTGCACATTTGGTTTCAATCTGTCACCACAAACGAAGGGGGAACCTCGTATTGCATGACATAACATTGCTTTGAATAAAGGAGGCTGCGTATTATTATTACTATGTTACAGTAGTGGCAACGTATTACTGAAAGTTGAAACACAGTTAAAGAACACAACGTTTACAGAGATAAATAGCTTAAAACTAAAGTTCCGAGTCATCAGCTACAAATTCTGGAAGAGCCAGCGACTAGATTCTTATTAAAAAAAACAGAACCATTAATGATTTGTACTAACGTCACTTAAATTAGTATTTAGTATTATTATTATAAACAGAAGTTATAATGAATTAGTACGAGTGAAACTTAGAACCTCCTTCTCGAAATCGATTCAAGACATTGCTAGCAACAAAAATAAAAAGTAGACAATGTTTTGTTCTTTGAATTTCAAAAATGTCTATCAAAAATATTTTTTCTTTTGTGACTATCTGTTAAGAATAATTTTACTGATTGCAAAACCAATTAATTTAAAACTCTAGAATATTTTAAAAGCATTCCCGTTGCTGAAGACGGTAATCTTTATGGCAGGAATATTAATTTAAAAGACCCCTCATCTACTGACTGGCACAATTGCTATACCAACTGAAATAACGGTACGTTATCCCTCAGAACCCAGACATGTCATGTGTTTGTATTTGGTGACCATAAGTCCATCACCGATCTACCGATATCTTGAGGTACATTTATACTTTAACGGGACATAGATTGTTGAAAATGCCGTCCCGCTTTCGTGGCAAACTAAAATCAAGGTACTATCTCGATCGTCTTATTAAGAAACATCTCTGTTTCTTTAATTTCGTTAATGTTACTGTATCGTCTCAATATCGCTCAGAAATAAAATGCATATTTCAGTTTGTAATGAATTTTCTCCTTTGTTTTTATTAAAATATATTTTTACAAATGTTTAAGAGATAAACTAGTAAACAAGAAAGGGATAGTCTCGATGTCGACTCGATATTGCTGTAGTTGTGTCAGTTTCGTCCCGTCTTGTCTGCGTGAGGCCAAAAAAATCTCAGGTATCGCCTTGCTTTGACAACACAAAACAAAAATCTCGTTGTCGACTTCTTCTGGTACTTCAATTTCTATCGAAAACTGTTGGTAATGAAAATAAGGTTCCAAAAGCAAGAGAGTAAATTAAGATTATTTTTAAAATGCAGCCAGTATTGCCCTTGTAGCCTTGCACCTGATCTGTTTTACATTTATTTGTTTTTCTATGCCTGCTCCACAGCGTTCCGCTAAAGTGTAAATAGACTTGCGCATATGAATGCACACACAAGATGTTATCTGTCTGACCTTTCGACATCGGCCTTTAAGAACACTGCTTTCTTGTAAAATCACAGCGCCTCCATCAAGGGTGGATGTCTCTGTTAAAACTTGGTTTTATCGACGGAGTTTAATGGATTTATGTTTCAAATTATCACTTAACAAAAAACAGCCTGGTCAATTTAGATTAACAACTTTACAATCGTCTGTTGCGATAACAGACTCTTCAATTTTTTTTAATGTCAACCATAATTCATAACGTAGATTTCATATTGATTAGTATGCTGCTTTTAATAATAATTATTGATAAAGTCAGGAAAAAACCTACTACAAAAACTAGTGCAACAATACATATAATATACGTTTTTTATCTAGTGTATGAAAAATTATTTTTATTAGATCGGAAGATTAAAAAATATTTTCTATGAAGAGAGATGATTTTCAAAAAAATCTGTCTTTGTCACGTTCCGTATTGAGCACTAATAAAACCAATAGATTTACTGTAAAACTGAGAACAAACTATTGATAGTCTTCCCATAACAGATTTAACGAAATGATAAAGCTGTAATACATAATTTATTATCAAGAATAAAAAAAAATAAATTAAAAATACGGTATACTGCATGACCCTACCGGTTGGTGGTCTTATCTAAAGAAAAAAAAATGATCTCTTACAAACAAAACGCAACCAGTCCATCAACAAATGTAATTTACATTTCCCAAATGTGTCTATAAAATATTAATTACGAATCTAATATTAAGACCTTTTGTTTATATTCAAATTAGAAAACTCGACAAGACTTAAGCTAGAGAAAAGATCGCAACGTTTTTTTTGTTCACAGTAATAATATATAAATATAATTAGCGAATTCCGATGTAATTAATTTGTTTAAAATACACACGCGGTAATTAAAGTTATAATAAAGTTACACCGGATTCATTCATTTCTACATATATTCATTCATAAAACACTACACATAGAACTTGATTAGCTTATAACCAAGAATATATTAATTTGCTAAACTGAAATTTTCGGACGTTGCAAATTTACGCATATTTTCTTTCTTTTTATTTTTTATAATTCACAGCTACAGACTTCAAACATATATTAGTTAATAGTTGTAGATTGTAGATTACATACGCTCAACATCTGAGGAGTTAATAGTTCAGGAAACGTGAAGTGTTATTCGGTTTGCTTGATGGCTTATGATTTCCATTTTCTTTAAATTCCTTTGAAGCTATTTGATTAATCAAAAGTTGCGATTTATTGGGATAATGAATGAATAAAAATACTTTGATTACTATGTGAAACTATTAAGAGGTCATATATGTTCAACTTTCATCAAAAACATTTCAGTGTTAATCCTCTCGGCATCAAATTTTTATTATACCTCCAGGTCATTTTCGAATCACCTCCTCCAGGTTTCCAATCAATAGAATTTACTGTCATTTTTTCACTTGCATTTTGCAAGCAAACATTAAATAATTAATTTATATGCGTATATGGACCTATTTGGGTCCAACACCAATTAAAAAATAATCCAATTAAAACAGTTCCATAATAAAGACAGATATACATTACCACCTTTGCGTGGCATGCTTTGTTCTTCTCGATCGCTGACCAGATCTGTCGTAAGACAGTTCAGTTAGAGAGACAAGTATATAATGCAGGTATTGTTTGGTAGATGGTTGTTCTTATCCATCACTGACCAACTAAGATCTGACAGGCTGGAGTGTACTCCATGTAGGTAAGGTGATAAATGGATAAAAAGAGTACAGAGTTTCACGTCCACTTGACATACGATGTGAACTACGAAGAATGAAACCGTGCGAATAAAACATATATGATATACAGACTGTTCAATCGTATAATACGGTATGTTTGGGAAAAATATGTCAGTTGAGATACCCTCTTCGACAGAAATAGATCAGAATATATTTCCAACTTCAAACACATAACCTTTCATACGAGATGCAGATCAATAGTAATCCTTTTCGCTGAAGAATTGCTAGTATCAAACCAATTCCATTTATTATTTTTACTGACGTGATGCTGAAGTCACCAGGTAGTGTCATTTATCAATTTAATATTTCATCTTTGTTGTTCGTTTATCATTAGTATAATAAACTAAGAATTTTTTTCAAAAATGAAACGGTACATTCTATCAAAATTGATTAAAAAACTTCAGATTTGGTTCTTTTAAATATATTTACCAACTATTTGTACAATTTAAAAACAAATCACGTTCGTGAGTAATTGCATAATCGTGAAACAAAAAACACATCTTTTCCGACATTTTAAGTACAAAAAAATATGCTTATTATGTCTCAACTAGATAGAAAGTTGAGTAAACGTTATTTTATTGCAGTATTTTGTGCATTAAAATAAGATGCTTACTGTAAGATTTCTTTCTAAAATTGGAAAAAAATGGCCATCGCATGAGTCTTCTTTTGATGTCATTTTATGTAAAAAAAACCGGGTCGCAGTGCCCAAACCCTGCGGACAATATAGTGTATTTGCTAATACAGGCAGTCTGGTTTTATTACATGATGAACTTAGTTTGTTTTTGGTCAAAATAAAAAATTTAACCCCTTAATACACTCCTTATATTAACAGTTTGTTTCTTAATTTCAACATTACTATCATCGAACATCTACATCAAATTAAATACACCTTTCAGTAAATAACTCACTATCTGCAAACTAGTGTTTTCATAAAATTTGTAAATCCGGCCCTGGTGGGCCGATTTTTTTCAAATTTCGGGAGCACATTTTAATTGCTACTAAAAGAGTAAATTTCAATTTTGAAACGATTCTGCGAATTTTTTCGGTATTTTTGGGCCCAAAAACTTTTTCCAACCCCTAAAAACCACCCTTAACATGATCCGATTGGGCCCATTTTAAATAGGCTTCGTGCGGTGATGGATTCCAACATGTGTGCCAAATTTCGTAAAAATCATTTAACTCTTTCGAAAGTTATAGCCCGCACGTATATATATATATATATATATATATATATATATATATATATAAATAAATATATATATATATATACATATATATATAATTTTTCCAAAAATGGTGCCAAAGTGCTTAGAAGGTTATGAAACGTCGAGAAATTTTGGTCCGACTCCTAGGTCCCGCCATCCGACCGACGCCAATAGTGTATGTTGCCATATGGCAAATACACTAAAAAGAAAAAAACTGACAGAATGATATAAATACAATAAATAGAACAAATACCTCAGTCGGGATAAAATTACATGCGATTTCTTTTAAAACCAATTTTTGCGAGTTTAAAATAATATTCTTAGTAGTTACCCGCGTCGCCGTACGCTTTAACAGAAATTTTATTAGTGTATTTGCCATATGGCAACATACACTATTGGCATCGGTCGGATGGCGGGACCTAGGGGTCGGACCAAAATTTCTCGACGTTTCATAACCTCCTAAACACTTTGGCACCATTTTTAAAAATGTTTATATATATATGTATATATATATATTTATATACGTATATATATATATATATATATATATATATATATATATATATATATATATACGTATATATATATATATGTGTGTGTGTGTGTGCGGACAATAACTTTCGAAGGAGTTAATTCATTTTAACGAAATTTGGCATACATGTTGGCATCCATCACCGCACGAAGCCTATTTAAAATGGGCCCGATCGGATCATTTTAAGGGTGGTTTTTAGGGATTGAAAAAAGTTTTTGGGCCCAAAAATACCGAAAAAATTCTCAGAATCGTTTCAAAATTGAAATTTAACTCTTTAGTAGCAATTAAAAAGTGCTCCTAAAATTATAAGCGAATTGGCCCGACAGGACCGGACTTACCAAATTTTATGAAAACACTAGTTTGCGTATACGAATTTACTTACTGAAGGTCGTATTTAATTTGGTGCAGATGTTGGATTGATAACTTTATTTCAACTAATAAAATTATTATTGTAAGGGGTGTATTAAGGGGTTCAATTTTTTTATTTTGTCCAAAAACAAACTTAAGTTCATGTAATAAAGCCACAATACTTGTATTAGCAAATACACTATATGTCGGCAGGGTTTTGGCACTGCGACCCGGGTTTTTTTTATTTATTGTCAGATATCAATATTTTTGAAGTTGGAATGGTCCTGACGCCCAATTGGCTAGAACGTTTTCAGTTCAAATGACCTCTGAAGTAATCTTCACTGCACCCTGTATATTCATAATACTAGGTGATAGATGTAACTAAGTCTAAGAATGGATGTAACTATACATGAACGTGTGTGTATAATATAATGTGGACTATTCATTACGATTATTTCATTTAAATAGACAGTTGAAGCTGTAATGTGTATTTATACAGGTTGTCGGAATTATCAACAGTTTATAGATAGGTGCATTTAAATTGCAGAGCTTTATTAATGACCTCAAGCTTTGATATCCCATCGCCTTGCGTTTCTATCGGCTTATCGAGATAAATAAATATACTAGCCCAAGAGCTATAGTACAGTTTTGCGTAGGTATTTGAGGCACTGTGAAAATTTGTGCAATAACTCTTTAGTTATATTCTCATATAAAAACACAGACCTGGCTGAAGGCTAGCGAGGCTTAACCGATTTATCAAACATAACTGTCCCATTATAGCGACCTGTCTTTTTGATATATCGATTTTTAGTTGCCAATATTATTTTGTATAAATTTCAACGTGTCACAAACATATTTTTTAAGCCTTAAAAAATTTAATTTTGCAAACACCTGGCTAGTTGTAGATCCGATTAAAAAATCTGGCTTTTTAGTGTATTTGCCATATGGCAACATACACTATTGGCATCGGTCGGATGGCGGGACCTAGGGGTCGCACCAAAATTTCTCGACGTTTCATAACCTTCTAAACACTTTGGCACCATTTTTGAAAATGTTTATATATATATATGTATATATATATATATGTATGTATATATATATGTATGTATATATATATATATATATATATGTATGTGTATATATATATATATATATATATATATATATATATATATATATATATATATATATATAGGTATATATGTGTACGGGCAATAACTTTCGAAGGAGTTAATTCATTTTAACGAAATTTGGCACACATGTTGAAATCCATCACCGCACAAAGCCTATTTAAAATAGGTCCAATTGGGTCATTTTAAGGGTGGTTTTTAGGGGTTGAAAAAAGTTTTTGGGCCCAAAAATACCTAAAATATTCTCAGAATCGTTTCAAAATTGAAATTTAACCCTTTAATAGCAATTAAAATGTGCTCCTAAGATTTTAATAAAATCGGTCCGACAGGACCGGATTTTCAAATTTTCTGAAAACACTAGTTTGCAGATAGTGAGTTATTTACTGAAAGGTGTTTTTAATTTTGGTGTAGACATTCGATCGACAATAATAATGTAGTTAAGAAAAAAATGTAATTTTAAGGGGTGTATTAAGGAGTTAATTTTTTCATTTTGCCCAACAATCACCTTAAATTCACATAATAAAGCCACAAGGCCTGTATCAGCAAATACACTATATTGTCGGCAGGGTTTTGGCACTGCGACCCGGGTTTTTTATTTTTCAACTCCTTAAATACTAAATTTCAAGGTATTAAAATTTCAAAATGCCTTAAGGTTTTTTATTGCACAAAAATTTAATAATCGGTTAAATCGGTTAAGCTGGGCTTAGCCGATTTAACCGATTATTAAATTACCCTTCAGCTAGGTCTGTGTTTTTGTATTTGGATATTACTAAAGAGTTATTGTACAAATTTTCACAGCGACTCAAATACCCACCCAAAAATGTCTGAAAAAGCTTAAAACGCAACTTGCTTGACTGATTTTATAAGTACTTGGTTTCCCTTTTCGAGTCGAGTTCCAGAATTTAACAATTATTCACTTTTGCATCTTTAAATTCACTTGATTAAAAACCAATTTTCAGAATGCGAGAAATTAGTAACGCAACGTTATGAGCTTCAAGCATAAGATGTAGTTCCAAAAGTAACATTGAACGAGTTATACCTTTATACAGGGTCAAGACACATCTTGATGATGAGTAATCAATAATCTGACACACTGTATGTAAGGCATCATAATGAATATCGCATTACACGCATATGAATTGTTATTTTGTATACATGACCAGGTCATACAAATGAACACAAGAAAAGAAAATATATTCCTTTGTATCTTACAAAATGATGCGACCGCACGAACTTACAGAATAGATTAACCAAACTGTTACACCCTATATATTGCTGATAAACTATAAAAAGTTTTTTATTTATTCCCGGGAAATTGGACAATTGAATTTTATCTATATAAAAATTCAATTGTCCAATTTCCCGTGAATAAATAAAAAACTTATTAATTATAATGGACGTGAACAATATTGAGAATAAACTATAAAACTTGTCAACTTACCAGTTATTTGCAAAGTTATTGTAATGGAGCCGAAAATCGAAATCGAAATTTTTAATAAAATTTTTATGTTTCAAGGTTACTACACTATTTTTAAACAATTTTAGAAAAATCCCTCTCTCTTTCCTTGTATATGTCGTAGGAAAATGATGAAAATGCAGATTTGATAAAATCCCTAAGGTAAATGATAAATTCACGAAAGATGATCTTCTGTGAATTGATCATTTATTATTAGGAATATAATCATCTCATCATATCATATCATCTCATACGTGGTCCGTTCTGCACAAAACACAAAATATATAAATAGGAGCCAAATTGATAGCTTCCTCCTTGTCTGAAGACAACTCAAAAAAACCCGGGTCGCAGTGCCAAAACCCTGCCGACAATATAGTGTATTTGCTAATACTGGCAGTGTGGTTTTATTATGCAAACTTTAGTTGGTTTTTGGGCAAAATAAAAAATTTGACTTAATCCCTTAAAATAACATTTCTTTTTCTTAATTGCAATATTATTATCAATCGAACCTCTATACCAAGTTATATACACCTTTCAGTAAATAATTCACTATCTGCAAACTAATGTTTTCATAAAATTTATAAATCCGGTCCTGTCGGGCCGATTTTATTAAAATTTTAGGTGCACTTTTTAATTGCTATTCAAGGATTAAATTTCAATTTTGAAACGATTCTGATTATTTTTTAGGTATTTTTAGGTCCAAAAACATTTTTCACCCCTAAAAACTACCCTTAAAATAACCCAATTGGGCCCATTTTAAATAGGCTTCGTGCGGTGATGGATTCCAACATGTGTGCCAAATTTCGTTTAAATTAATCAACTCCTTCGAAAGTTATCGCCCGCACACATATATACCTATATATATATATAAACATTTTCAAAAATGGTGCCAATGTGTTCAGGAGGCTATGAAACATCGAGAAATTTTGGTCCGACTCCTAGGTCCCGTCATCCGACCGACGCCAATAGTGTGTATTATGGCAAATACACTAATGAAATATCAATAGATGCAATGGTCCGTCAATATTCTAAGCGAAATCAGGCTGTGGCTTTCTTCTGTACAGGCTGAAGATAGCGGTCTTCAATGAGAGAGATATCTTTGCAGTTACATGTCATGCAATTAATTAACTCACTTGGAAATCAAGCGAACGCCAACGTATTGGAATACTTGCATACGCCTCTATACATGGGTGCGTCCAAAAGTGTTGTTCTCTTGAATAAATAACGCAAATAACCCGACGGACTTGTGACTTTTAGACACTTGGAAAAATGCAAACGATGAGTGATGGAGCCGTTTGTTTGACAATGAGAAAACTAACGGTGATGAACTCGGGACAGTACGATGCATTGTTCCGCTAAATAATCCTCGAAGATGTTTCAATTAATAAACGCAAAACACCTTGTAAACATTGGAGTCAATTTATTACAAAATTTGCGAACAGTAAAATATTTTTTTACACAACCCATTCAGAGCGGATTTTTAGAAATTTGGCTCCTAAAGCGTTGAAAAGAACAGTTAAAAATTGCTTGAGCTAGAAACACAAAATCGGATATCAATTATCAATGTTCTTTTCAAAAATTGAAAAGATGTGAATTCGAAAAATATTCAATATTCGTGTTCTAAAGGTTGAAAACAGGGTAGAAACTTTTTTGAAGGGCACGTATATCTACAAAAACTATTAAACCAGAGAGGCGAACGTCCGAAAAAATACTATGCCTAAGAAACAAATACACGTTTGATAATGTTGTTCAGTAAAGCTTGAACTAAGTCACTATTAATTAGCGAGTTTTTTTCAAAGTTAATTCAAAAATTTCAAGCGCATTGTCATAATATCACATCACTCATATATGTTTTAAATTCTAAAAGATTATTGAAGCCTAAATGAAATTCAGAGATATTTTATAAACATTGTAAAACGTAATAAAAAGGTCAAAGGATCACTCGTTGTGGTCAAGGTCCATCAGTCTTTAAAGAATAAATACCGACGCGACTTCTTTATGCAGCATTAAGAAGGCCGAAGGGTGGGCTGTTCACTCTGACCACAAGATACGGACACAGCTGTCAAAACTTAACATTTATTATTTCCATATGCTTGTCAGATATAGTCTTTCAGTGCCCAATAAATATTTATCTCTATCAGCTGGTGTAATTTCTTTGTACTTCGTCAAATATTGAAAAAAAAAACTATGTCTGCTTTTATGAACTTATAAGTTTGCTCAATTTTTAGATTTCTTACGCAGAAAAAATATTTCATAAATTTGAACATCTAGAAAAACAGTTCACTTAGATGATGAGAAAATTTCAAGATCCAAGTGGCAGCGGATGATAGGTATCAAAATGCGCTACTGAAATTGTGTGAAAATAATTTCGAAAAATGAAATACAATTTTGAGATTCGCTGTCAAATTCTGTTTCTGTTTTAAACATTTTGATGCTTCTAGCACGACAATATTTTTCAGATAAAGTAGAATCGAAAGAGGCAGTACAAAAAGAATTCATGTAATGGGGATGAATATCGTGTAAGAAATAAAATGAAGAAACCAATAAATAAACAAGAATTCAGTTATTAAATAAAATATATTTCAATTCAGAAATATAACCGATGTGAGCTATCTATACTTCTACAGTATGACTGCAAATGTTTTTTACGTAACCAAATTTTGTTTGATAATAATTCAAACCCTACTGCCAGACTATGCTCCTCACACTGCTCCTCGCTCTGCTCATCGCGCTGTCGCGATGTTGCCCTAAGCGGCCAGACACTGCTGTACTCGCGACGCTCCGCACTCGGCTTTCGCCTCTCGGCAAGCGTGCGCACTATGCCTTTATACTTAGACCGCTTGGCGCGGGAGTATGTGGCCGGCTTACTCGTGCTCTTATTGCCGGTCCTTTGACTCGCGCACAAAAAACCGACAATCGAGGGAGCACTGGGCATGACGAGGAGCATGACGTGCGGCATGACGGGTAACGCGGCCACACAACGTCTCTGCCTCCTTTCCTCGCTACTTCCCATGCCACTCGTCGAGTGTGTGGCTGAGGCATAAGAAATGCTTTATTAGAAACCGCTATCTTAAATTAACCTTCAAATGACACAAGTCCGTTGATATATATATAATTTAGGTGTACGGTCTTAAATTAGTGGCGGTTGTTTGAACAATTTGAATATAGGTAATATGTACCAACATTACAGAACAAATACATAGCGTATGTGCGGTAAACTAGCGTTAATAAAATGTGCTGACAAATATTGACACTATTGTCTGTGCATATATTTATTGTGCAGGCTGACACAAAACAAACGGCTCTGTTCAAGAGTTATAGTTCAATAAAATTCTGATTACTAATTATGTTACTAGAAATCGTATACTATATTATTACGCGATTAACACCAAACCATAAAACTGAACGTTTTTGAGCAGAGATATGAGAAAGCAACAGTCGTAGTCATTTAATTGCTGATAACTTAATCTATTATATTGTAAACTACTAAAAAGATGCAAACAAATTTTGTCGGTAAGAATAGTCATCATTGATTCTTATGCAGGAGCGACTAAACTGTTGAAGCGTTAAAAAAAGCGAGCATGTTCTATTTGCTTAATTCTGTTTCATTTCGTAATTTATTAAAAAACTTCATACCGGAATAATTTGATCCATACATGGGCTTAGTATAATTTATTTTAAAAAATGTGACGTAATGGAACACACCGTATAAGTGAATACAGTATTAAGGTACATAAAATACATACACCCGCGTGTCGAGGTGAGAAAAAGTGGCGTTAAATTCACTATTTAATATTGACCGTATCTTGTTACAGGTTCCACAACCCACGGTGCCAATGCGTGGTGACACCAAGCATATGAACTGCTGAGACTATGAGAGAATACTGGGCCACCAAATTACAGGTAGATAATTAATTAAGTAATGATACTAAATTAACCAGTTTCTGATAAAATGTTTTTGTTGGTAAGACATATGTGTTCTTTATATTCATTTACTGATATCTAACACGTCTTTTGAAATACAGAATAGTGGACAGTAAAGAATTTAGGCTTCGTAATAGTGTCCCCAGGATTGGGTATTGAAATAAGCGAAGATGATTTAATTTTATTAAAATGTTTATTAAAAGAATAATCTAAAATTAACAAGAATATAGTGAACGAAAATACTTTAAACATCGCCTTTTATAATATTAGGATATTGCATAACTTTACTATAATTACATGACCAGAAATACATTTTAAAAAAATAGTACAGTTAAAATAATACAAATTACAATATTTCAACACTCCCACTTAATTTTTATTTTCTACTTTAACTCCAATTTTCCGTAAAAGATTGTGATGCCTGTCTCGTGCTAGTGGCTTCGTGAATATATCTGCAGGCTGTTCAATACCACTTATATGTTCAATTTCGATTGTTTTATCTTGTAGTTTTTGTCGTATAAAATGATATTTCACATCAATGTGCTTAGTACGCTTGTGGTATTCCGGGTTTTTTGTTAAACGAATTGCGCTTTGATTGTCCACCTTGATTTTCAAAGGGTACTTCTGGCCTGTTAAGTTTTCAAATAATAATTTCAACCATGTAGCTTCTTTCGTAGCTTCACTTGCAGCTATGTATTCGGATTCAGTTGTTGAAAGTGCAACGGTACGTTGTTTATGAGCACTCCATAAAATAGCTCCACCTGAATTCAAGAAAATATATCCAGTCATTGATTTTCTACTTACTTGATCTCCTGCAAAATCTGCATCTGAATATCCAATCAATTCCTCATTTTTCCTTGCACTATAAAAAATTCCAAATTCGATTGTTCCTTTTATATATCTCAAAATTCTTTTAACAGCTTTCCAATGATTTATGTTCGGTTTTTCTAAGTGTTGACTTGCCTTGCTGACTGCATATGAAATATCTGGACGAGTTAAAACAGCTAAAAACATTAGACTGCCTACTGCTTCCCTGTATGGCACATTTACCATGTCTTTTGATGTCGTAGATGAACTTTGAAGACTCGATTCTTGAATTTTGTCACACGGTGTTGATACTGGATTTGCTTCTTCCATGTTAAATCTTTTCAAAATTGTTTTTACATATCTTGACTGATTTATAAAAACTGATCCGTCAGAAAATCGTTTTATTTCCATACCCAAATATTGATGTAACATTCCAAATGTAATATCAAATTCAGTTTTCAAATACTTCAGTATAGAATCGGC
Source organism: Venustoraphidia nigricollis (assembly GCA_034508555.1). NCBI lineage: Eukaryota > Metazoa > Arthropoda > Insecta > Raphidioptera > Raphidiidae > Venustoraphidia > Venustoraphidia nigricollis. The sequence continues at coordinate 2,331,176 of JAVRKA010000042.1, read as the reverse complement.
ATTTTCATAATTTGTCGAAGCGATTAAACCGTCGTCTACGTACATTGCAATTATCAAACTCAGATTATCATTTACGAATACGCATGTATCAGCCTCAGTAGCGCGTAGTTTAAATTTCTCAAGAAATTGCCTGAATTTTATGTTCCACTGACGAGGGGCCTGCTTCAAACCATATAGACTTTTATTTAATTTACAAACTTTATTTGAACCATCTTCGTGTCCTTCAGGTTGCCGCATGTAAATATCTTCATCAATATCTGCGTACAAGAACGCTGTTGTTACATCGAACTGAAACAATTTCATTTTCTTAGTTGCTGCAATAGACAAAATTGTTCTTATAGAATCATATTTTAATGTTGGACTAAATGTTTCTGTAAAATCTATTCCGTATCGTTGTGCGCATCCTTTTATAACAAGCCTTGCTTTATATCGCTCTATTTCATTGTTATTATTTCGTTTCGTCCTGTAAACCCATCTATTACTTATAGCTTTTCTATTTTCAGGTAAATCACACAATTGCCAAACGTTATTTTTCTTCAATGACTTTATTTCGTCATCCATTGCTTCTTTCCATTCTTTAAAATTTTCGCCCGTTATAGCTTTTTCATATGTATCTGGTTCATTTTCTATTATCAGTGCTGCAGCTTCTATAAACTCTACAGTGTTTCCAAATCTTTCTGGTTTCTTCAACTTATTTCTGTCTCTCAATTGACGCATTTCTATATTTTCTAACTCTTCTCTATCTGAATTACTTTCTTCTCTCGTTATTATTTTCGTTTCATCTTCACTTATTTCCGTCTCTTCTTTAATATTTTCACTCTTTTCCTTCTCAGAATCATAAAAAGCATTCGTTACTTCGGTTTCACTCTTCAAATTCAGTTCATCATTAAATATTAGGTCGTGATGTACGCCTACTTCATTAGTTCCAGGATACCATACTCTATAGCCTTTTATATTTTCATCATATCCTACGAAAAAACCTTTTCTTGCTTTAGCATCCCACTTTAATCGTTTTTCTTTTGGAATGTGAGTATAAACTTCAGTGCCAAAAACTCTCAAATGTTTAATTTCAGCTTTCCTCTTAAACCACAGTTCATATGGACTTTTTCCTTTCAATGATGATGTTCCTGTTCTGTTTAAAACATATGCTCCTGCGTTAACTGCTTCCGCCCACAGATCTTTTTTGAAATTTTTGCTATACATCATCGTTCTCGCAGCTTCTACTAGTGTTCTTATTTCACGTTCAGCAGATCCATTTTGTTCTGGTGCGTACCCTGTTGTAGTTTGATGCCGAATTCCAAACTTCTTCAAAATATATTCGTTTTCATTGTTTATAAATTCTTTTCCTCTATCAGACCGTATAATTTTCACTTTGTGACCAGTATCTGTTTTCACGCTTCGTATGTAATCTTCTAACTTATTCTTCACCTCTCCTTTATTTTTTAAGAAATATATTGTTCTGAAATGAGAGTAGTCATCCTTGAACAGTACAAAATATTTACTCCCGCCTAGTGATGATACTTCCATCGGACCGCAAACATCAGTATGAATTATTTCTCCAGGTGATGTGCTTCTTGTATTCGTTGGTGAAAATGGGAGACGATGCAGTTTGCCTTCGACACATGGTTCACAAAAGAAATGTTCCGTCTTGTACTCAATATTCCTGTTTTTCAAAACATTTTGTACTTGCGCTACATTCTGATGCGCAAAACGTTCATGCCATGTTTGTAGAGACTCAACTGTATGCGCTTCCGGTTTAACAACTTCAAACTTCATTAACCATAACGGACCATCCTTAATGCCTTCTGCAACTGTAGTACCATTTTTCAAAATAGCACACGTGTTTTCATTCATTTGCATAGTAAATCCTTTTTCAACAGTTTTTCTAGTAGAAAATAAATTTAATCGCAGCTTAGGAACGTAGAGTACATCTTTAATATATTTCAATATTTTATCATTGCCAACATATGCATTCACGTAGATATCGCCATGGCCGGTAGCTTCAATTATTCTGTTGTCACCTAGTCGTAATGGCATCGGATTATTGAATTCAACAAAATTTTTAAACCATTCTCTTCTGCTTGTCATATGTTCAGTTGCTCCTGAATCTACATACCAATTATCATATTCAGCATTTGTATTGCTTATGCATAAAGCCTCTGGAACAGAAGACCGATCTCGACAGTCCTTCTTCATATGCCCATTTCTTCCACATCCGAAACATCGTATTTCTCTTTTTGCATTTCCTTGACCATAGTTTCTATTTTCATTTTCTATTTTTCTATTCTGAAAACGTTCATTCAGTCTACAATCTTTCTTGACATGACCTGCTTTTCCACAGTTAAAACATTTAATTTCTTTACGGTTCATTCTTCCAAATCTTGTAGCTAATGCAGTTACTTCTTCTGTTTTCTTCGTTTCTTCTTTAATCTTTAACCTTTCTTCTTCTAATAGTAACCGCGATGTTAAATTGTTCAATGTTCTTTCGGCTCCTGGAGTAGAATCCCAAGCACTGTGAAAATACGAATATTCCACAGGAAGAGTCATCAGAATTTTCGACATTAACATGCTGTCTGATATCTTTTCGTTTGCTAATTCCATTTGATGACGTAAATTCTCTAGCTTTGTTATATGAGCAGCCATTCCTTCTTTCCAGTCAAATGTACAAGAATAAAATTTCTGTTGTATTATATGCAAAGACGATTCTGCCTTTCTTCCGTATAATGCTTCTAATTTGTTCAACATTTCAATAGCCTTTTTACAACTCCAAATATTAATTATTACTTTTTCATTTACAGACGTTGCGATAATTTTCTGAGCTTCAAGGTCAGCTTTGTCCCATGCTTTCTTATTTTCTTCGGTTAAATTCTCTCTAGACTTCTGTATTAATTGGTATATATCGCTGCTTCTCATCAGAATCAAAACTTGAAATTTCCACGCGGCGTAATTTTCTTCACCCGTTAACTTTACTGATTTCATCTCTTCCATTTTTACTTTCGTTAATACTTTTCTACTATACACTACTTTAATTACTACTGCACACAGAATATTTACACAGAATATCCTGGGCCCATAACCTATTGAAATAAGCGAAGATGATTTAATTTTATTAAAATGTTTATTAAAAGAATAATCTAAAATTAACAAGAATATAGTGAACGAAAATACTTTAAACATCGCCTTTTATAATATTAGGATATTGCATAACTTTACTATAATTACATGACCAGAAATACATTTTAAAAAAATAGTACAGTTAAAATAATACAAATTACAATATTTCAACATTGGGACTAAGGTGGAACAGTTTGAGAGGCGGCAAAATTTAGAAGGCGACTAAAATTCCACAATTGAATTCTTTTTTTGTCTATTGTAAGAACGAATTTTATTGTTTTCTCAGAAATGTTAATTTTTCAAAACTATGTTAAAAAAAACCCGGGTCGCAGTGCCAAAACCCTGCCGACAATATAGTGTATTTGCTTGTATAGGGCCGTGTGGTTTTATACTTTTATTATGTGAAATTAAGTTTGTTTTTGGGCAAAATAAAAAATTTAACCCCTTAAAATAACACTTTTTTTCTTAATTGTAATATTATTATCAATCTAACGTCTACATTGAATTAAATACACCCTTCAATAAATAAGTCACTATCTGCAAACTAGTGTTTTCATAAAATTTGTAAATCCGGTCCTGTCGGGCCGATTTTATTAAAATTTTGGGAACACTTTTTAATTACTACCAGAGGGTTAAATTTCAATTTTGAAACGATTTGGAGAATTTTTTCGGTATTTTGGGGCCCAAAAACATTTTTCAACCCCTAAAAACTACCCTTAAAATAGCCCGATTAGGCCCATTTTAAATAAGCTTCTTGCGGTGATGGATTTCAACACGTGGGCCAATTTTCGTTGAGATCAATTAACTCTTTCGAAAGTTATTGCGCGTACACATATATATATATATATATATATATATATATATATATATAAACATTTTTAAAAATGGTGCCAAAGTGTTTAGGAGGTTATGAAACGTCGAGAAATTTTGGTCCGACCTCTAGATCCCGCCATCCGACCGACGCCAATAGTGTATGTTGCCATATGGCAAATACACTAAAAATACGTATGCAATCACTAAAATTCAAAATATCAAACAAAAAGTAACGGTTTAGAAGATAAATGAAGAAAATTCTAAATGGCTTCGCCCCGGAGGTGGAAACGTTTTAGTCCTTTTTCTCTAAGGATCTTAAGAGTTCACTGCCGATATCACAACCAAATACTCCTTAATCTAATGAATGGGATTCTGTTTTAAGTCGATCGAAAGAATTGGGTTTCGTATTAGCTCGATTAAAATAGGCTCTAATTTAAAGAAAATTGTGAGATGCCGAACTAAAATCTACACAATCAAAGCCTCAATGGGAAGCTATTATTTGATAATTATAATAAAAATGTGGTTTTACATTTAACGCAAGACGTCTGTTTGTCCATACAACTCGTGAACATGAAACGACCACACATAATTTGTCAGCATAACATTACTCTATTGTTTACAAACACTTCAAGTTTCATTTTCAACAGCTGTAAAAAATAAACTTTTCGGTGTGCATTTGGTCGTTATTTAAGTCTCTTCCACACGATCAAAACATAGAAACAGCGCGTTTCTTTGATAACAGTTTTCAAAGCGAGAGAGCGGAGAAAATGGCATTTTAAAATGAATATGAAATTATAAAGAATAAGTGAAAAACCTTAAAAATTCCACAAAAATTATTAAATTATTTCTCGACGATCGTTTCGAACAATAATTCCATCCTCAGGAGTATATGTTTTATATTCCTGAGGATGAACTTATTGTCCGAAACGATCGTCGAGAAATTAATCAATAAAAAAACCCGGGTCGCAGTGCCAAAACCCTGCCGACAATATAGTGTATTTGCTTGTATAGGGCCGTGAGGTTTTATACTTTTATTATGTGAATCTAAGTTTGTTTTTGGGCAAAATAAAAAATTTAACCCCTTAATACACCCCTTAAAATAACATTTTTTTTTCTTAATTGTAATATTATTATCAATCTAAATTCTAACGTCTACACCGAATTAAATACACCCTTCAATAAATAAGTCACTATCTGCAAATTAGTGTTTTCAAAAAATGTGTAAGTCCGGTCCTGTTAACCCGATTTTGTTAAAATTTAAGGGGCACTTTTTAATTGTTACTAATGGGTTAAATGTCAATTTTGAAACGATTCTGAGAATTTTTTCGGTATTTTGGGGTCCAAAAACATTTTTCAACCCCTAAAAACTACCCTTAAAATGGCCCGATTACGCCCATTTTAAATAGGCTTCTTGCGGTGATGGATTTCAACACATGGCCCAAATTTCGTTGAAATCAATTAACTCTTTCGAAAGTTATTGCGCGTACACACACACACACACACACACACACACATATATATATATATATATATATATATATATATATATATATATATATATATATATATATATATATATATATATATAATATATATATATATATATATATATATAAACATTTTTAAAAATGGTGTCAATGTGTTTAGGAGGTTATGAAATGTCGAGAAATTTTGGTCCGACCCCTAGGTCCCGCCATCCGACCGACGCCAATAGTGTATGTTGCCATATGGCAAATACACTAATAATTTTTGTAGAATATTCAAGTTTTTTTTCAATTTAAACTCCTAAAAACGAAGACTCAATAATTCTAAGATTAAAATAAATTGATCTTAGATTATTTTAGATTGGAAACAAAATGTCCTTTCCGTTATTGTTTTCTTAACCTTTTTTATTGAAACAACTCCGCTAATGTCCTCGGTTATCAAGCGTCTATAATACACATGCCATGTTATTGGAACAAATAGCTTCGTAAAGTATGTATTTTGTAACATATACATCGGTTTTCTTTATTCATCTTCATGCTTTTTGAGTGGTGTGAACGGTGTTTCTTAGCAAGCTAGCGTATCGGCCGTCTGTATGTATGTTACGTATACGTAAATATAGAACACATGGAACTGTTGTAAGTATAATGTGAATAGTTTGACCAAGGCGGGGGTCTTTGGTGATCCTTATGGAACACATAGCATAGGGATGACGGGATAACGCAGAGGGAACACACGTGCAGCCAGCCCGTCAAACGGTGTTCGAAAAAGAGTTGCTTGTCGCGCCGGTTTCAAACCCATTGTTCATAAAACTGGACCGTCTACCTCTCAATACTACTTGCTTCTCGCGCTTTCACACGCGGTTAAGTTAAACATCGTTTATAGCTCGCTGGACAGCAACGACAGTAGTTGAGTCTTACAATCTTGCCCCGTTCGATAATAACAATTTTTGTTGTCTACTTATGTTGCAAAATTGGTCTCCACGAAAAGCGCTTTTATTTTAACTCGATAATAAATAGTCTATGTCAAGGTCCATTCTAAATACACTCATACCTCGCTATACGGCCGCTCTTTATACGGCATTTCGCTATAACGGCCCTATTTAATTAAGGCACGTTTTCGATTTACGGCCTAAAATGTTTCGCTATAACGGCAAAAAAAAACTTTTTTTCGATGTCGATATATCTACATGTTGCCAATCTTGCAATTTAGAATAATTGATTCCTTATACGGCTTTTCGCTTTGCGGCCAAGTTTCGTGGAACGTATCTAGGCCGTAAAGCGAGGTATGAGTGTATTGGTGCAAAAATTTTTGAAATTGGATGGTAGTTTCGGAGATTACCGTCTACATCCTAACTTTCAAACTTTACCTCTTTATAATAAGTATAGATGAAAAGAATTTATTACTAACAAAAATGGAAACAAGCATTTTTTTACGGGTAAATAGCCAATAGTAACATTAATTATCTATTGTCAATATTACAGTCGATGTTTCGTCCACTTTTGATTACTTATTGAAGACAAAACTATTCTAATAAATAAATCCATTACTGATGGATAATTTTTCAAATACAACCGCTAAAAACCAACCTGAAAATGGCCCGATTGGTCCAATTTTGAATAAGCTTTGTGCAGTAACAAATTCAGACATGTGGAACAAATTTTGTTTAAATCAATTAAGTCCGTCGAGAGGTAATATGCAAACACACACATACATAAACATATATAACTGTTCAGAAGGCAATGAAACGTCGAGAAGTTTTGGTCCGACCCCTAGATCCCGCCATTCGACCACGTCAATACTATATGTACCATATACCAAGTACACTAATTAAGTAATAAGTTTTACACATCTGCTAAATTGTATTAGATATAAAAAAAAAGTTTTCTTGAATATCGTGATCCACCGTTAAACGTCGCAAGGAATCTTATAGGAGCACATTTTTAAGACAATATGTGTGTTTGGTGGTAAGAAATAACATGTGTGTGACAGTAAAATTCTCGACGAAGGGAAAACACAACTGTTTCAAGTCTGCGCCACGTCTGATTCGTCCAGATGAATGGCGACCAGACTCATCTTTCTTAGATATAAGTTATAAAGTTCTAATATTTCGATGACAAACTAAAAATATCGTTAGTATACGTGCATTCCTTTTGGGCTAATTATTGTTACATTTTATTATCACTGACTCACGATTACAGCGAAAAATGTCGACGTAATACTAAAAATAAGGGATCGAACTACGGTGTCCAGAACCTCTTATTATTTTAAAGCAGCAGAATCAGTGTCATGATTACATACTGGAAATACAGTTTGTGAAAAAATATTATGTTTCTCAGATATTGTCACGTTAAGTTTAATTTATATTTTTAAAACAATTAATGGCAGTAATTATTGTCATAATATTTAACAACTAAGGTCATCAACGTATATTCGATATTTTTAGCAAATATAGTTAACTACTATATCATCTCTATTTAAAAAATATCTTGAAAATTATTGTAGTAGAATCTAATATATACATAGATGAATATTTTTTTCAATTTAATATTTATTGTCTTTGATGTGTCACGAAATTTTCATAAATGAACTAAATGAAAAAATACGGAAAATAAAAAAAATCTGTCGTTTAGCCAATAAAGTATTCCACTTGTTTGAAATTTATTTCAGTCATTGCTTATGTAGTTTTGTAAAAAAATGATCTAATGTTTTTCACAGCTTTTTATAATTTATTTCTTAGACAAACTCCATTTTAAAAAATCAAAGCATATTGAAATTGTCAAAAATACGAAGAATAATTTGACGATCTAGTTGAAATTATGTGTAAAAAGTGCAACAAAAGTCAATGTAATGTTGATGTTGAACTACCCTATGTCTAAATTAAACATAATTTTTTACTTTAAACAGCATAATTCATTTAAGAAACGATTTGAAATTGATAATTTAAACTTATAATAATAGGAAATAAAAAATTTGAGACAATTCAAATTGAATCAAAATTGTTTTACAGATTTGAATAATGACTCGAATAGTAATCAATGTATAGTCAAACTTTGGCTGCTGAAGATTCCAACAAAATATGACAGCTTACCAGGATTTTTAACATAATTTTGTAAACAAAAAACTTCAAAATGTTAATTTGCCTTCCCCTAATTCGAAATCTGTAAAGAAAATCTGTAAAGAAATATTGACGAATATCACATTTTTTTATTCAATTTTTAGAGCGAAAATATGTTTTGTTAAAATTTTTAAGCAGCAATCTAATTTTTGTGAAGCTTAGTGCTTAATCACAGCTAATAAAAACAGTAATAAAATAAATTTTGCGTCCACGATTGGAAATTTCCCGAGAGCATATTTTCCAATCTGAGGGATTAGTCACCGTAACAACAATCTTTTACATTGAAAAAATCTTATAGGCATTAAAAAATCGTTACTTACATAACTACCCTAGGTTGTACACCCAAAAGAATTAAATTATCAGGTTTATAGCCCTGGCAATGTGACAGTTCGATACCAGATACCAATATTGAAATATAAATAATCTGTTACAAAGTCAACTTACAACTTTTGTGTCACAATAACATTAATATTTAGTTGAATTTGGCTCAATGCCAGTCCCCTATACTCCGCGCAGCGCAGTGCGCTACATATTTTTTAATGTTTTCATTTTTGAGACCTTCGTTATTACTTTATTACGTTTTATTACTTGAAGAATATCTTCAGTGACTAATATGAAACATTTTTTATATTTTTCTAACAATGTTGCTCGTTTTTACGTTTGAATATGTTAAGGGGTAACACCACTGTAAATTTTTCAAAAAATCGACTTTTTTTTAGGCTTAAAAAATACTTTGAACCTTTTAGAATATGGGGAAAAATATTTCATACCTCAAAGTTTTTTTTTCTTGTAATTTCGAGCTCTTCCCCAAGCGCGTCTATAATGTCTATAATGCATTTCAAAACTTTAAATGCGTTTTTCTCGAAACACGATTTTTCAAAACGGCACGCAGCATAACTCCAACAATTTTCATTGTTTTCATTCGAATTTGTTACAATATCTTTAAAATAAGATTTTGAAGAGAAATACGTAGGGGATGTTCGATAAGTTAATTTAATCATTATTTATTAACAAATTATCTTTTATTTTGTTGAAAATCTAACGATTTAATTCAAATACTCGCCAATCACACAAAAATCAATATTTTTAAAATCCCCTACGTATTTCTCTAGTTATAAGCATGTACAATAAGTGTTTTTTTTTTTCTAAATCCAAATTTGCAGCAGCTACACTGCGTGCTGCAGAGAGCCTCAAATTCTACGTGCCTCGCGAAAATGGCTGTGGTGCCGTCATTTCTGAATATTTTTTTATAATAATTTTCTATTTTGTTACTTAAATATATGCTAAATAACTTCCTCAAATATTATAATTTTATTACCTTTCCTTCCACCCAAAAAAAAAGACAAAAAAGCACGTTTTTTTAGGCTGTTACAGTGGTGTTACCCCTTAAAACAAAAATATGTTCACACAATAATATAGACCTATCGATATTAAAAAATAATATAACCCGCACAGTGTTATTCGTTCTTTCTGTTGGTATCGATTAAGATACGTATTCTAATTGTCACTGAAGTTTATTGTTCTGAAAAATTATCGGACCAAAATTACTCGACGATTTTATTCGTTTATGGCTTTTTTAAAAATAAACTTTATAACTATAGGGTGATTCATTTGGAGGTACTTTTTTTAAAACTAAAAAAAATTTAATAAAAACAAATTTATCGGATAATTTTTATTATTATACAAAAGAACTATTCTTTACATTTATTTTTTAAAGATTATTTCTTTCAAATGTTGGCCGTAACTCGGGTTAGCATAGTCCATTCTGCCGTTCCAATTTTCGATGACGCGTCCGAGCATTTCGATTGGTATTTGGCAAATAACGCGAGTAATGTTGGCTTCTAGTTGCTTAATCGTATCCGGCCTATCAATATAGACTTTGGACTTTACATAGCCCCAAAGGAAAAAGTCTAGGGGTGTGATATCACAGGATCTAGGCGGCCAACTCACCGATCCGAAGCGCGAAATTAACTGTTCACCAAATTGTTCACGCAATAAAGCCATGGTTTCACGTGCTGTGTGGCAAGTGGCGCCGTCTTGTTGGTACCAAATGTCCTGGAGATCACGGGCTTCAATTTCAGGAAACAAATAGTCTGTTATCATGGTACGATAACGGTCACCATTGACAGTTACGTTCTGGTCGGCCTCGTTTTTGAAGAAATATGGACCGATGATTCCACCGACCCATAAACCACACCAAACCGTTGTTTTGTCTGAATATAATGGCAGCTCTTGAATCTCTTCAGGTTGCTCTTCGGACCAAATACGGCAATTTTGTTTGTTGACATATACGTTAAGCCAGAAATGTGCCTCATCACTAAACAAAATTTTTGTCGAAAACAGTTGATTTTCTTCCTCGCAGAACGCTTATTTTTGTAATACAGCTGAATAATTCGTAGACGCTGTGCGGGGCTAAGTCTTTCCATGATGAAATGTCAAACTATACTGAACAAAAATACCATAAAAGGTTATCACGACTCACGGTTCATCTGTCAAAAAATCCATAGACAAAAAAGTACCTCTAAATGAATCACTCTTTACAATGCATAATCTTGCAATGATACTCTTTTAAATAAAAATTAATGCAGTAACCATTTTGAATCCATGCTGTCATAGACTGACACATAAACAAGGTTTGAAACGTATAACGCCCTTTTTTTACGTTCTGTATTAAAAAATATCTCAATGAATCAAATACGATTATGATAACAAATCAAATGAAGAGAAACTGTTTTGTAATCACAAGATGATATTGAATAAGAGATTTTTTATAAGATCGATTTGTAACATTAAAAGATCCACCTTAAAGGCTTGGCTGCAACATGCAAAGCGCCATACAATCCCGAAGAAGCGTTAACAGAAACATGAGCGTCGAAACGAAATTTTCAGTTGAAATAGTAGAGATTATATACCTAGTGTCGTAATGAATCTTGAGCTGCGTCATTAATTTAAAACGGGCGCCAACAAATTTTAACAGTAAAACTATTACGCAGGAGGTACATATGCTTATTTTTTGCACGTACCACCTATAATATAGTCGATTTTCACTGCATTTTCAAAATTTATGACAATTCATTTTTGAACAAACGGCTACTGTGGAATGACAAGCTTTGATTTACTTTACTGCACTAGTGCGTAATGAATCACTTTCATTGAATGCATACTTGCATGTAAAGCAACTATTTTATAGAGGGCTGTGCAAAAAATAAAATACCAAACTCGATTTGGAAAGTGTTAAATTGTTAGAATACATTTTTAAATTTAAATAATTCTCGGCAGGTTTTTGTATCATCTTACGTACGTCACACACATATACTATTATATAGTAGTGACCTTGAAACATAAATTGTGTGAAAAATTTTGATTTCAGTTTTCGGTCCCATTAGAATAACTTCTAATGTATTGGGAAGTTAAAAAAAAGCTATTATTATTTGTTTTGTTCCAATATTGTAATCGTTGAAGGAAGTTTGGATGAGGAATTGTTCCTCATCCAAACTTCTTTCAGCGATTAAAAAAAAAAGCTTTGGGATAAAGTCATTACTCTGTCCCTCTTCGGCGTCCATGGCTACGTACAGAATAACAATAGGAGTAAGAGGTGGACATCGTGATCACAGAGCAAAGTATTTTTTATACAATCATCATCTCTCAGCAAGCTGTGCACTGCATTGTCCTCGTGTTATGGACGCGCATTAGCATTGAATGGGCACAGTGTAACGCCTATCTGACGTCACAGGGAGAGTCCCGGGTCACTGCTGGGGTCACCATTGTGTCCAGTCCGGTGCCAGTTTGGACCGTATTAACCTTAACGCTGCTCTAGTACTGTCGGACCAATGCAGTGCAAACTATATTTTAGGTGGCTCAACGCTGATGACTCAGATGTTGATGTTGAGTGTCTATAACCTACAATCTATCTATTATGAAGCTCAAGATGCTTACATGATGTTGCTGTTTGAAAAATATTTCAACTTTTTGAAGTACAGTCCTCAGATCGTAAAATATGCTCTCGGGAAATTTCGAAGTGGTCGCAAAATTCATTTTATTACTGTTTTTATTAGGTGTGATTAAGCATTAATCATTACAAAATTTGGGTTGTTGCCTAGAAATAAAAAAAAAAAAATATTTGTCAATGCTTGTTTACAGTACGTTACGAGACTTCGAATAACGGGAAGGTAGATTAAAATTGTGAATGTTTTATTACAAATTAATGTTAAAAATGCTGACAAATTTGGCTTGCTCAATATTATTTTTCAAATTTAATTTTTTCTGTACAAAAATTTGTATAAAGTTTTACTAATTTTCTCGTTTTTAAAATGGTTTATTTAAACCAAATAAACTACAAAAACTTGTCTAAAACTTATATGGGAATAATGGTACATATTTTGAAGCTTTATCCATCTAAGATTGAATAAGATTTCTCATAGAAATTAGATGTTTTTAGAAAAGTATTACAAGCGCTAAAAAAATACCTAGAGCTTCTATACCAGACAAGATAAAGCTTCCGTGTGTTGAGTCATATTGTTGAAAGGTGCTCATCAATATTGCAATATTAAAATTAAAACTTCAAGTGCTTTGAAACCGCCTGTTCAATTTGAATGAATTGTACACAACTCACGTTGAAAGCCTACATCATGGTGAGCTATGGAAAACACCGTGACTTGATGCAAATACGCGCTGCCTTCGATGACACTGGTCTCAATTTTTTTTCACACCCACACGTTTCTTCATCAGTTCAGTGGCGTACGAACTTATTAGAGCTTTTCTAAAGACTCACAATCAGTCATTATTTTTTTTATTCAGTTTGAGCGTATTTTACGATAATAGAGTATTTTATACTATGAAAAAATAATTTTAACAAACATACTAAGCCATATATATATGCACAAATTAGAGCATCTGTTCTATCAAGTATACTTTATTTGGATTTTTTAAATTTCTTTATTCTTTTCCAATTAACATCACTGAATTTAACTAAATATGTTTACTGATATAGATTTACCAATCAAAAAATTATACTGTTGGTTGTTTTGGTAGCTGCAAAAAAATGATATGATCTGTTTTTTTACTAGTTCCGTCAAATAATGTTTCACAATATTATTTTTAGTTGTGAAATAATGTATAGAACTTCAGAACTGATATTAAATTTAGTGACTTTATTTTAAGGGGGTATTCTTATGTGAACGCATACATTTTACCTCTTTTTAGGGAATTTTTTTTAGACGACAATAACATTTTTTTTAATTTTTTTATATGTTTTTGTTTGTATCTTAAACTGTATAAAAAAAAATTTTTTTCTCTTATTTTACATTTTTTATATATTTTTTTTTTAAATTAAATTAGACACTAAAAAAAAGCAGGTCACTGATCATGGTAATAGCGGCTGTTCATGTTGTCTGAAATAAAAAAAATCGAATGGATCATTGTTCAGTAGGGATGTCGCTATCGTCCCTACTAAAATTAATCAATTTCACTAAAAAAAAATGGCGGACTGTAGAAAAAAAGTTTGTGTTTTTTGTTAATTTTTTTTAAGTATCGTTTAAAAAAATAAGAAAATATTTTCGAAAATAGGCACTTTTAGTACGGACGATAACCATTAATGAGTAGAAGAACATATATAAATTTCAAAGCAATCGGTTGAATACTTTTTTTTTTAGGACCATGACAGTTTTAGAAAATAATGTTTCCAGAAAAATGCGTTTTAAGTTTCAAGAGCCAACAAGTTGCTTACGGCGCGTCGGCCACTATATGAGTTGTAATTTATTTAAAACTAGGAATTTCGGTCTCTATTTTTCACAGCATATTTTCGATAGGTTTTACTATTAAAATATGAAAAAAAAATCGATTTTTCGAAGTGGTCACATAAGAATACCCCCTTAAGGAAGTAAAAATTCAGGGGGATTATTAGCACCACATAAACAATTTAGATATTTTGCGACAAATAATAAAATACCCTATTGAATTAATTAATTTGATATCTTGCCCACATTTCGAATACTTAAAATCTCAGATATTGAGCGTCTATAATCTACAATTCATTCATTAGAATACTTAACAAAAAAATTAGGTAGAAGTTCGTAGCTAGCTAAATTACTATTGGAAACGCAGTACTGTTTTGTTTTAAACCTATTATTAACTTTTGCCCTTTTGACCGAGCGCCAAATGTTGTAATTTCGCAATCGGAACAAAGATCTATACAATACAATATTTGGCAGTATCGATTTATGATTAATAGCGGGAGAAATAATCACACTTTCTAGTTGGCGACGTGTATTGAATAAAATAACGCCATTATTAATTATGAAGTAAAAACAATTGTACGTATATCGAAACAATTGCGAATCTATGAATACGTTTTAAGAAATAAAACAGGCGAATAACGATTCCAGTATTTTCACTTAAAATGCAAACATTTCTGTAATAATCTTTAAAGCAAAAAAGTAAGAAGTCTTTGTCACTAAAAAAAGTATTAGTTTTGTCTTTTTATACTTGTATGTACGTGAATCATAAGATTTTCTTTAATGATGTCTATGTTATCTTCAATCAGGCAATCTCTTTATAGTTCTTTGGATCATTTAAAGTGTGTATGGAAGACATGGCGGTCACATGGCCCTAAACACAATATTTTAAAAAATATTCAGGAGTATTCAATTTTGTTCAAAAAGGTTCTCCTGTCAAAACTCGGTTCAACTCAATAATAATGAATATTCATACTACGTTTAGATATTTTGTTTATGTATAACTTTGACAAATTAAACAATATATTCATAATGAAGGGTTTAAGAAGAATTCTAGTGTAGCATTTGTTCTTAAAATAGTTCCAATGTAACAATTTTCACCTTTGTCATTAACCTTATCTTAACTACATTTTTATTTGTTACCTCAGACGCAACTGATTGAGTTTATAGCATCTGAGAAAATTTTTATATGGTCAATAAATAACCTGTGGAATTTTTTATAACAATATTTATGTAGTGACTAAGAATTTTAACACTTATTGACATTTTTAATTTTAATTTATTCGATTTTACAATATTATCTGAACGTTAGTAATAAATAAAAATATAATAAAGTTTTTTTTTCTCCTTGCAGCTTTCTTTCTTTCTACTTAAAAGCAACACTTCATGTTTAACACTCCCTAATTTAAAATAGCAATATTCACGTCAACTTCGTGCATAATATCGACAATAAAGGTTGGTGCATTTGATAAAAACTTAACCCGTTACTGACCATGACATAGAATAATACCTTAACTAAAACATGTGTTTGAACTCCTCGGATTTTTTTTTGTATTTGTAATTTCTCTGAAGTAAAAACCCGAAAAGGAAACTTTTGGAACAGAAAAAAAAAATTATTATAGTGATGTACCTATTTCATTTTTTAATTCGATTTATAATTGTTCAAAACTACAATATATGCTCACACGTAGACAGAAACATAATTTACGAAATTACATAAAAAAGTGCAAAAGAGACACTTGCTCTTTTGCACTTTTTTTATGTATTTTCTAAATTATTTTCTTGACTATTTTTTATGTCAAAGTTTACAAATTGCGCTTTTCTCAATTTTCTTTAGACTTTCTTATCAACTTTACATGCTGAAAACGATGTTTGCTTGCAATGTAGAATAAATATTCAAATTGATTTTTTATTTCATTTTTGCTAAATAACATTCTATTTGGTCTGTTACCTATTTTTTTTATCAGTTCAAAAATTATTTTACAATATTTTCACATAAGAAAAAAAACCTTTTTGCAAGGTTATCATCTAATACAGTGTTTCTTAAACTGGGAACCATAGGTATATCCAAGGGGGTCCGAAGACTCAAATGGTTGATGCTTTATTCTTTGCCTCGTGTGTTTGGTAACGAAATGGCAAAGGACGATAGCATCTTGTTTAGATAGCCAATGTTCGTGTTTGTGTCTGGCTAACACTTTCTACACACAATGGATATCTGAAGTCAACGTTTAATTAGCTTTTTGTATATTATATTGCTGACATTTATTAGATATTTGTGACCTGGCCTTTCGAGGTTCACATATATGACTACACGATGTGGAGTTTCAAACTATTGGTACGTACAGTAGGATCATTAATCCTTGTCGGCAATGTAGCAATCATTCCAAACACTCAGAACTTCATAAAAGTCGTTGATTGAAGTAATCATCAAAACACCAGCAACAGATCATACCACAATTTCACGAACAAAACTGCATAATTCACGTAATATATTGTATATCACGGACGTAATTTTATAGAGGCCCGTGGGACTATTAAAACTCACTAAACTCGTTTCAACATAGTGTCATTTACTCGCCGAAAATGTCCTATATTACAACTCGAGGATAGTGTTGACCAGCGCTGGCTTCTTGACGGGACTGTCGTGGGTTAAAATCCTGCTCATGGATGTTTTGTGATGTCGTTTAGTTTTGACTGAATATGTTATCTGATGTAAAGACGCTAATGACCTAAGTTTTCGAGCGTCTTTACTCTAAATATATTGCATCTTCGATACATGAACTATTATTTTTAAGACGCAAATCATTGGATATATTTTAATAATGAGTCTCTAGCTCAATTATTAAATTAAATCAAAACAATTCAACGACCAGTTCCGCTTAGATAACAAACTCAGAATAGTTCTATATGGTGCGTCGCGCTGTCAAGACAACAATAATAACAATATCGCAAAACATGCGCCGATTACTAATTTGATGCAAATCACTTGTTGCGCTTTCCTACTTCAATATAACCGACATTTGCATAATAGCACAGTAAAAAGATACAACTTTATAATATATTGTTCATATGCAACAAGTTCATAAATGTCTGCGTATTCTAAGGACGCTATAGGCTATAGTTACTTTGAAGAAAAAAATGAAGTTGGGCTAGAGCAGAGATGATACTGAAAGCCGCATCTCTCTTAGCCCAAAAGCTATTAAGCATTTTTGGGTAAGTATTTGAGGCACTATGAAAATTTGTACAATAACTCTTTAGTAATATCCGAATACAAAAACACAAACCTGGCTGAAGGGTACCGGGGCTTAACCGACTTAACCGATTTATCAAACATATTGATTGCCTGGCAGGTAAAATGTCCCACTGAAACTACCTGTCTTTTTGAACATTTCTGTTTTTAGTTACCAATGTTATTCTGTTTATAAATATATTTTTAAAATTGTTCAAAAATATAATTTTGCAAACACTTGGCTAAGTTTTAGGCTCAATTAAAAAATCTGTTTTTTTTATTTTTCAACTTCTTAAATACTAAATTTCAAGGTACTTTTTAAATTTCAATATGCCTCAAGAATTTTTTATCGCGCAAAAACTTAAAAATCAGTTAAGTCCCGCTACCCTTCAGACAGGTCTGTGTTTTTATATTCAAATAATACTAAAGAGTTATTGTACAAATTTTCACAGTGCCTCAAATACTTAGTAGCTCTCTTACTAAAAGAGTATTTGCCATGGATAAACTCAGTAACATTATAGTTAAATAATGAAAAAAAAATGGTTTGAATTTTTTAGGCTTAAGAAAAGCTGTAGTCGTCGTTGAGTCCTAGATGTGTTTATCAAGGTCTTTCTTCTATCAATATTAATTTGACACTTGTCACGGAAAGAAGTTTTACTGTTACTGCCCGGAAATTCATGAAAAAGAACCTGAACGAAGACATACGACCTAAACAGCTAGGATTTGATAGATAGGCAATAAGTTGTAGATATCAAAATGAACAATTAGTTGCCCGCGGGCGTTAAGTAAGTAGGTTTGACCAGAATGGTACATGACACATGAAGAGTCAAATATGATTGCCCAGTCAACGGTACTGCATTCACATATTATGATTATTATTATACATGCCGGGTCATTGGCTCAGTTTAGAATCATCACACGCACAAACCGAATCAAAAACAACACACATTAATATGATTTTATAACAATATAAACAAATTCCCATCATAAGAACTGCTACACCTAAGTACTAAGTAGCTATTTCGACACACTAGTGTATTTAGCAGAGGTTTTCTTTAAGATCCCTCGGGAAATTTCGAACTATCGTCGCAAAATTTATTTTATTACTGTTGCATTAAGTTTGCATTAAGCTTCACAAAATTTGACTTCCTGCTTAAAGTTGTCAAAAAGCATTTAGTTTTGCTCTAAAAATTGAATAAAAAAACTATTCAATATTTCACAGTCAAATTATGGGAAGGGAAATTCATATTTTAAAGTTTTTTCTTTACAAACGTATGTTAAAATACTGACAAATTTGTTTCGCTCAATTATTTTTCTCACATTAAGTTTTTTCTGTACAAAACTTTGTGCAAAACTTGTTTAAATTTTCTACCTCAAAAAAGTACGCACCAAGTTCAGTTTAATTTGAGCTTAGTTCAGTTCAGCGACAGTAGAGAATATGGTATCTAAGAGTTGTCACCTCTGTGCATAAACATGGTTTGTTGTGTATAAGCCCGGGGCTTTGTTGTAATGTAACACACAGGTTGTGAGGCATCAGTCAAACGGTCAGTTGTTCTTTATGAGCATGCAGATAATAAATATCGTCATTACGTGTGTCCCATATGGAATTATCGCCATCCTCATTACAATTAACTATGCATGTATACATAGTAATTATGAAATATCCTATTATTATATCGTTGGTACCTACAATAATGATAAAAAAATATCTGAATACTACTTAAATTTTTAGATCGTGTAGGCTTTGATAGCAACCATTACACATTTCGGTTTACCTTCTTTTACACATGTCTTCAGTTTTAGGATAGCGTACCAAAATGGTACAAATGGAACCTCCAATCCTCGTGTTGAAACTCCGTTGTTAATCTGTCCGTCTGTCCAAGGTCAGATTCTAGACAGTTAAGTGTTTATTTTTTATGTCTAAAATTTTGTAAAAATCAGAGATATAAAGAAGCTAGTTACTGTTATTAGGAAAGCTATAGTGAGAGCCAGATTCCAGTTCCGGTAATTTTCTTCTATGAGAACAACTAACTCCATTATTTTACATATTCTTCAGACGTTGTTATAAGATTACGAAGGTCGTGCTGTCATTTCTGAAAATACATCATATTTCTTGAGGGTGCGTTCTCTAGACATTTATGAATATTTTTGAAGTATGGACTGAAAGCGATATCACGTTTTTCTTTCAGATTGAAGTTTCAGGACTGTATTTTAAGTAGTTATTCCACATTAATTAATGTTTTATCAATAATTATTATTGTTAATTCTGTTTATAATTGTTTTGTTTTTTTTTCAGCAAACGCAAAGTCAACCAGCAAACAGTATCACCCATTAGAAAATAATTATTCTCTTAGACTTATCTAAGTTGTCTAGCGTCTACAATCTTACGAAACTATGGACACTGAACACATTTTTTTACTGATATTCTGAGTAAAAATTGGACGCAATATCCATTTAGCTATCGTAACCGATTGATTTTTTTTGTGGTATAGTATACTATTAAATAATATAATACCATGGCGAATAGAAAAACTTCGGGATCTTGCCAAGTTGAATAGGTTAATTCCAAATCATTTTGTAAATATAGCGTTGTGTATAATCAATATTTTGGTGGAATAAATTATTATTATTATTATTATTATTATTATTATTATTAATTCTTTGAACACAGGATTGTGGACTATAGACGCTCAAAATCTAAGGTCGTAAAAGTATATTGGTGTTTGTGACCTTAATAGCTGAAACATAATTTTTTTGTTTTTTGAAATAATAAAAAAGGAAAATGTCAATGTAGAAACAACCTGTATGTAGTGCACACAACTGTAAACTATTTAAACACCTTCCATATGCGTAACTAACGTCTCACAAACTATTCATAAAACGTTTCATATACATACATTATAATGATAATAATAATGTATACAAATATACCCACATACATACACTACAACATTATGTGCTGTTCAACACACTGACTTGTGCTGGCTCTTGCTTATTTATCCTGTCTGAAACTGGCGCTATCGTTGGAAATTTGACGCCCGTTGGTAAACTCTTCCACTCAAACAACTCTATGAACGTCCTTCGCGGTTCTACTTAACTCGAAGTTACTGAAATCAAGCAAATACTGTCTTCTCATAGTTTAGATATTTAGACATTTCCTATATATGGCACATCTATTGGCGGGACCTAAGGGTCGAACCATACATTTTTTTCTTAAGTATCACTGAATTAATTAATTGTTTATGAAATCATTTTTTTTTTCAAAATGAATACAAATTACAACAAATGTATTACTTTCAACTGAATGCGTCACAACAAAGCATTTTATAATATGTTTGTTACTCGTTATGACGGTCAATTATTATTAGTTAAATTGTTAAGTTATTGGTTATGTTTGGGTCAGAAAACAAATAGTCGAGTTCAGATATTATTTAGCTGCGCTTTCTATGACACTTCCGTATATTGTTATAAACAATACTGCATTAACAATGAGAAAATATTAAAACTATTTATACCCTTATATTGAGACACGCCATTTACAATTTTAGCTACATTTCTTCTACTTTACTTCGAACATTATTATTTTATAGACGTTATTGCCCTAAATTGTCGTGCGTTTATAATCGAGAATCTCTTTCTCCATCAGAATTTATTTCCAAGAATATTCATAATAATGAATTTACTTTAATCTCTGTCAGTTCTAAGACTTAATACCTCCATTCCTGTACAAATTTGGAAACCATATTTTCTGGGTTTAAATCGTTTTTGATTGTGGTACCTACATAAAGAGACTGAGAGAGAGAGAGAGCAAGAGAGAGACTCTAAAATTGTATTTTACGTCATCTTTCACATGTAGCTAAAACTGTTTTCCAAAAAAACACATCTAGGATATGTAGTGTAATTTTTGGTCCTTCATTTAGCGTTTACCCGAATCCTTTAGCTTTCAATATAGCGTCGGGAGAGCCGTAACCGTTTTTATGTGAGACGAAATGATTTGTAATAAAAAGTTCAGACAATATTTTCATATGAATATTCGTTTGTAAAAATGAATTAAAATTTGATTTAATCAAATTAAAACCATTTTGTGGCTCAATGACTCCAATGTAGTTGTTCGTTAACAGTAATCATTTCAACAGTTTTAAACCTCAATTGTTAAGCGTCTGTACTCTATAATAATGTAATCAACAGTTTTACGACTAGATATATCTAGTAAATCTTTGACTGTTTTTATTCTAAATTTCTTTTATTATTTTGCTACAAAAAAATGTCTGACTACAAGTCAACTTGAATGTCCTAAGAATTCTTATTATAAATGGTCAAGAATATGTATAGTGAAATTTGTTGTTTATCTAGATAATTGATCTAATCATTTTTGTACCGAAATCTTGTTGACAGTAATTGATAGTTAACATAACCATTACATTTCTTCACAGCTTGCGTGTGTAAATATCTCAATTAATATAGAATAGTGTAATAGTTTGTCTTCAGCGGCCCCGGGTAAACATTCTTCTTATCTAGCTGATTTAGACAAGCGATAATTCATTGATGCAATCCTCCTATATTGGGCAATAAGTCATTTTTAAATTAGTAATCGAAACCTAAATTGAACGGAATTTATAAGCCGCGTTATTAACGGTCAAGCACGATATTAATCTATCTAGGTAAGTTACAAGCAATTTATTCGTACGATACATAGCTGTAGTTTATCCAAATTATATCAATTAAAACGTAATAATTCCGTGCCTCCGGTTATGTGATTTTATTAGAATTTTATCACAACTGTAATATAAAAGACGATGTATGTATGTATGTATGTGTGTACTCCAAAACGGCTGGACCGATTTTGATGAAATCTTTAAGCAAACTTTACATTAGCCCAGTGGGTGATCCTGTGAAGTTTGGCAGCGATCGAATCCACAGATTTTTTTTTTTTGGTTCTTTGCAAATTTGATTTTTTGTCGATTTTTGAACATTCACAATTAAAAGCGATTGAATTGGCGCAAATTCAATACACGTTGAGAATTTTATGATAATGTTTCTCATCTTTTATATCCTATATATTATACTTACACCCGGGCGAAGCCGGACTGGGCACACACACATCCAACAACCCGTAAGATAGAACTATGCCGTTGAAAAAGGGGGCATATTGAACAGCTCGTAAACAGTGACCTCAATATTCCGATATAGGTTAACAGCTCTCAGTAATGTATCATCACCGTTTTAACTCACGTGACTTCTGTAGTCATTTATTAATGGTAATAGTAAACTGATTATTAACTAACTAGATTCAGTCTAGACAAAAATTAGTTCTATTTAAGTATGCATTTTAATAAATGTGAGTAATAGACAATATTTCGTTAGTAATTTAACACCTACTGTGGCGTTTGACGTGTGTGTTTTTAGCTCGTGAAAATTATCGACAATAACGATATTATTTATTTGATTCGATATCTCATTGTGAGAAAATTTGTATTTTCTCTCGCCTTCAGCTATAGACAATGATTTAATTTAAATCAGAATCATTAATACCAATTTTAATTTTAGAATAGATTAATTACATTAATCTATTGTAGCATTACATTAACTTCCTCTTTCTCTCTCCCTCTAATGTAATATTGTCTAAATTATTTTTACTTAGCTACGTAGCAAAATTGTTTTAGACAGAGGGACTTGATGTAACAGTACTTATATCAAGTTAAAATGAGTTATACAGTATATATGTCGCAGCAAGTGTGTCTGGTCATTTCATGAAATGCCCAGACATTTCATAAAATAACCAAAGGTACAACTAAACATATCATAAAATGTTCAGACGTTTTATGTACTGGCCAATTATACCAGATTGTTACGCCGTATATGAATAATTTGTTGATTAGTGTTACCTTTGACCATATACTTCATGGAACGTTCACGCCCAGTTGTGCCAGCATAACTAACATATCAGTACGTACAAGTTCAATTCTGAAGTCTGCAGATGTATTACCTGTTTTAATCTATAATTAGTAAATATTCGTAAATTTACGCTAACTACCATTAGTTGTACGTTTCGATATGCTGATTCCTTGTGTTTGTAATAGACTTGAGCTGTCAGTGAGATTTAATAGTCGAAGAGTATTAGTCATTCAGCTGTTTTAGACAATAGACTTTAGTGAGTCCAGATAAGTCTCCGAACTCACTAAGCCATACGAGGCGGGGTCACATAGGTGCCGCGTTGGCCCACAACTAGCGGCAATATCACACAATACTATGATGAATATTATTATGATGTCTGACACATATAAACGCGCTTCTATTGTGTTAAATTGATTAATCAATAGAGGTATCTAGCAGCGCATTACAAATGATCAAATGTGACCATTTTTAAATCATTGTATCTGTGTTAGCTTAGGTCAAAGTTCGGTTAATTCAATTAGGCTTAATAAAACGCTCTTGTTTCTAGTATTGTCACTTTCAAACTAATTATCTACTAACTTGTTTTAATTACAGTTTTATTTGCAGAAGTAATTTCAATAGTTCATCAACGTTTTATATGTAAATAGCGGGCGTTGAGGCAGTCAAATTAATAAAAAATATTACTGTAATTTATCATTTTTTATTGTTATTACTAATAATTTACTTATATGAAATTTGACGTGCCGAAGAGTTTTTTGTCAAAATGCTTTCGTTTTTTTTTTGAAAAATTTTGTTTTTGTAAAGATATTTCATATAAAATTAATCAATTAAAGGAGGCGGTTGTCGACAGAAAAGTTTAGGAGCAATGGAAACCTCTGATGTAAACCATCTAGCAATATTATAATTTCCAACGCAAGTAGGGTTGCCGGGCCCTAAAATATAAAAGCAGGACATTTTGTCCTAAGAGCCGGACATTTCTTTTTTTAAAACATATAGCTTTTTTAAAGCCGGACATAACTAGACATAACTTTTATAATAAAAAGCTCGGTTACATATTTTAATTGTTTATTAGGTACAAATGAATTACAGTATTGTTACCAAATTAATCATGTGGTTTAAATGGTGTTCAAAGTCGAACCTAACCGATTTGGTACGTGCCTTGTTTACTTTTCATTTCAAAACAGTGAAATCACCTTAATGGTGATTCGCAACATTGAATTGTATTTATGTGTTTGTAGAGATGTATATTTATAGATATTATGTCGTTTGACACAGTTTCTGTTCTGTGAACAGGGAATACCAACCCATAGAAATCTTATTAATGAGTACATTAAACAGGTGTTTTTATATTATGTAAATCAACAGAGTTGAGGTCGCTGTTCTATTGTTTCATTGAACACCGAACAAAAACCCGCACACCGCGGCGCAACACACACTGAATTAGCCGCTTTCTTATCACAACTTCTAAATAAAAGAGTATATTTTTTTTTAAATTAACACTTTCAAACTTAGGGCTCCACATTTAAAAAAAATATTTTCTTGATTTCATTGATACTCAAAAATAGCAGTTTCGTCTCGTTAAAAGTCAACGCAAATTGTATCAAAAACTTGCGATTTGATTCAGCTACTCGAAATGCGATCGCGCGATTAAACAACAAAATGGAGACAATTTCGTTGAATCGATTCGTTTGTGTCGCATTCGCGCGTGAAAATTGAGGGATCAGAAAAATTCATGCCATTCCTATCTGCGATTAAGTGTGAGCTGTGTGTTCGACAATCGCGCGTTCGTGACACATCCGTTATGTATTTAAGCAAATAATGTCTTAGGCTGTTAGTATCTACAAGCGACTTAATCGCGCAATCGAGAATTTATTTCGTAATTTTTAGTAGAAAAATTTTGTGAAATTTAGGTAAGTCAAAAAAGAAGAAATCAAATGAATAATAAACAGTATTCAAAATAAAAGCTTTATTTGATTTTGTGATCGAATTTTCATTTCCATGTAAATTTTAAAATTTTATAGTTTCCCAAAAGTATCGACAAAAGTTTCGATATAGTCTATTTTAAAATGTGTGCCATTTGAGTCTTATCGAGAGAGTTCAGGAATCATCTCGTCTTGAAACTTAAGTATTACCGAAAGTCGTATTAAATTCTGTGCTGAAAGAGAAATTAATATTTATTAGTGAAAAAAAATACAGAACGGTTCATGACATAGAATAGATGATGTCACGTATTGATGACTGATTATTTTCGTCACATTTATCAAAATGTTTTATTGTAGATAAATCTTAGTACAGAATAACAATAATAATGATACATTATTGTAGGTACAATATGGTTGGAATCAACAAAGATTTGTAACCAATAAATTTGTAATTCATCGTAAATGGTTATTGATTAAATTATTGTACTGCGTTGTAAACATTATTATACCATAAGATAAAACAGCCAACACAAGATTGTACAGTACTGCATCTAAAATGAACAGGGTACAAAGTTATTTTTTGTCCGACCTCCCATAAAACAGTAGCTTTCATGCCTGTATAACATATTTGTGTCGCGACACTTGAAAGAAGTGCTACCCTAAGGCAGTAGAATTTAGTTTGAATGTAGTTTGCACTACACACTACAGAAGTGATTCATATCAATCGTGTGCAGAGCCGCAGGTAGCAGCTAGTGTATATATGAACTGAAATATGAAAAATTCTGATATTTGTTAATAATAATATACTGGTGTATTACAGTGTCAAATTAAAAGACATAAATGTTTTAAAAAATCATCAATATTCGACGACCACAATAAAGTACTCCTGTTTTTTTCTAAATCTAGTTAAGATTTGACAAAAAAATTTGTAAAAAAAATATAGAAAAAAATATAATATAGTCTTCCAGCTGTTAGAAAAGTTGGTAGACAAAAACTCTACCAACTGCAGTATAAATGAAAAACAAGTGCAAAACTTAAAGAATGAAACTTTAAAACGCCAGAAATAAAACCGGTCAGTTATCGGGACATTACTGTAGCGCGTGATTTATGCGTAGTGTGTGACGGAACTGCGAGGGTCCATCAAACCTGCAGACCTGTTCAACAATCAGTTTCACAAAGGTGCGGCGAACGATCATCGAATAATTTGATTCGGATTTTAAACACGGGACTTTCTTACAACACAATGTATTCATATATAAGTGCGTGTGTAAACTCTCCAATGTCCGACTTGAGATTGTAAACAAGGTTTCATTCATTTATACATTTCATTTCAATATTCAACATTCGCCAAAAAATCATTATATTTAAATAATTATCACCTCTCTCTAGATAATACATACTTGCATCAAAATATATAACAAACTGCCGAATGAGATAAGAAATATTAGCAATTATGATAGGTTCAAGCGCTCTCTTAAAGATTTTTTAACTACAAAACGTTTTGACAAAATTAGTGACTTTTTTGATTTTTGATATAAATATCTCTGGTTTGTATATGTAATTTGTATTGACGCATTCTACGTTGTTCCACAGTATTTTAGAATACAGAGTCAATCTATCAAACACCATAAAAATTAGACTCGAGGGTAAACAACGCAACTGAAAATTTTCCAACAAAACAGCGGTTTTTTTTCCATATAAAAACCATTTCACCAAAATCAGAGCGGACATAAGCAACAGAGAGACAGAAAAACATTCCAAAAATCCATTGTTTTGTCAGAGTATCAGACGAAATATACGAGAAAACTGCACTAAATCTAATTTACTGAGAGTCAATATTATATACTGTGGTCCCGTGGTTAGCATGTTGGATTTTTGACCGGATTGTCGTGGATTCGAAATTCGAATCCCGCCTTTGCTCATGGATCTTTCGTGATTATGTTATTTGATGTAATTAAGACGCTAATGACCTAAGTTGTAGAGCCTCTATAATCTACAATAAATAAACGATACTATATACATAGCGACCAGTTGGATTTGGTGCAGTTCGGTATTGAAGTGGTCATTTCTTGATTACCGCAACACACAGTCCGTATTGTGCATGAACAGGAATGCATAACCCATATACATACCTTGTAAGTACTTACGTATGTATGTTCTATGTAGATATATCCGTAATTAGCTATTACTATAAAAGTCTTGCACTATCCGAGGAAAGTTCTTCTTCACAAACATAAAAGGTACATTAATCATCGGAGGTCAAATTACGACATCACGAATACACAAAAATACACAACAAATTGATTCATTTTATATATGGCTCTGTCTTAGGTGTATACAGAATGTAAGATTCTTTATAATAAAATACAACGTAAATTTAGAAATGACAACCCGACAATATATCACGAATCGATCTCGCGAGGGGAAGGTTCCGTACCATTCCGTTTTCCGTGAGAACTTTAAGACTTAGAATTTTTGTTTAGGTTTTTCTGTAAACTGTGAGTGAAGCCTTATATATATATATATATATGTATATATATATATATATATGTATATATATATATATATATATATATATATATATATATATATGTATATATATATATTTTTAATTTTAGGCTGACTAGTTTTGGAGGTGGGGGGGGGGGCTAATGCTCGATTTTCGCACATTTTCTTTAATACCTTTTAAACTACGTATTTTAAAATTATAAAAAAATATAATAACTAATAAAAACACTTGAAAGTTCTATAAAAATTATTATTAAATTATTTCTCGACGATCATTTCCCAGGAATATAAAACATATACGTATAATATATATGTTTTATATTCCTGACTTATTGTTCGAAATGATCGTCGAGAAATAATTTAATAACAAATTTTTGTAGAATTTTCAAGTGTTTTTATTTAATTTGATATTATTAATCATGTTCTATCAAGTGCCGAATGAAAAATCAGTGCAAATTGTATAAAAAGATATGTTTTCGTTAACGAGCCCTTTCATTTCCAACAAGCACGGGTTAGCCCCTACTCTAATTCTAAAATACTTAACTTGTACAAAACGTTATGAAAATATTCACGTCGTGTATTTATTTTCCGTGAATAATATTTTAAATAACAGAAAGTTCAAACGCGCACAGCAAGGCTTGCAGGATTTTAACGTAAGTAGCAGGAAAGACTTTAAAGTAACCATGACAATAAATTCCTGAAACGTATAGAGAGATCCGTTGAAAGAAATTCAACTCGTGTGTTATTAAGAATTTAGCTTTAAGGCATCTGAAATATACATAAGGTTATAGAACGAGAAATGTTATAAAAATATGTACAATACATATTATTTTGTTCGATGCCCCAAGTTTTTCGTTATTTTATTATTATTAAATTCTGTGTCCTTCGGCGGTAATATTTTAATCACAGTATCTTTAACATTATACTGCAAAAATTCATTAAGAAAATATTTAGTTTATTATTTAAAATCTTTTTACATTATATAATAATTAATTGATGAAACTCATATAATTAATCACATTTTTAACAATACTTTTTTAAATATAATCGTTAATAGTAATCGGTATAAAATAGGTTTCGTGAAAACGTTTTATGAAAAAGCTTGAAATTAAATCCATTTTAAATTTGTCCATAATCGTTGAAGGAAAACAACATTAATTCTGTCAAAATTACCACTACAGAAATGACTGTCTCTCGACGAGAAGTAGACAAGATTTATTTAGTATATAAATTATAAGCGCTCGACAACTTAGGTCAATAGCCTTTTAAATACGTTAAATGACATCAGCAATCAAAACGGCATCACAAACCATAATATGTGAGCGAATTGGGATTCGAACACACAAGGCCAACACGTTAACCATTACACCAAACTGTGCTTAGAGAAATAATCGCATTATTTAAGGGATTTTGTGTTTCCTTGTGACAAAAAAGGTCGGACTGATTTTGAAAAAAACATTTCTTTTATCATTTTGACGTTCATACGGTTTGATTGGCTGAAGCTGATATCATTTTTTATACTGGAGATTTTTCATATTTTTTCATTTCAAAATTAAAAATGTATTGAAAATTTTGAGTTCGATTTTCGGACCCATTACAATAACTTCCCAGTATTCTGGGAAGTTAAAAACGATTGTTTGCCTATATTCATATGTTTTAAACGATTTTTCGACTCTTTATGGAATACCTTGACTGAATTAACTACTGACATAATTTTTATCTCTTTGTCAATTTGTCTATTCTGGGGTAACTCAAAAGCTACTGAAGCGATTTTTATAATATATCAGGATCCGAGGCTCAGAAAAGGTAATTTATCGTCGGGTTTCTCGTAAAGGAATGAATGAATTGTCGATTATAGATGCTCAACATTTAAGGTCATCAGTGTCTATTCTGGTAAAGCAGACTGGACAGTAGCTAGCAAGTCCACGGGTACAGGCTAGTGTGTTTTAAAAATAAAATGTTAATTTCGTGAATACGAATTCATAATATTACAAAATAGCGTCAGAAAAATTAATTGTAATTTAATAAAAGAAAACTGTGAAAACGTAAATTCGATAGAATCGAAGACGGCGCAACTGACAATACTGTTTGAACTGAGCTCAGTGAATGAAGTCAGGCGGGCGCCGCGACGCACTTCGGCACGCGACGCTTGTACGTAGCGTCGCACGGCGGAGAGAAGCAGTACTACACACCCCCGTACTGTGTACATTGTACAGTCTCATCCCCTGCTATCCAACCTCCGTCTTGAAAACTTCATAAAAAAACTAATTAACATTGATGAAAGTTCTTTTTAGAAGTCAAGTGTTCTTTAAAAGTTTATAAAACTTTCTGCACTTTGTGTACAACTTTACTTATTATACTAAAGCTGAGCGCACGATTCTAGTTGCTTTTAGATGCATCTTATCACTTTATGTTATCCTATTATAATACACTAATTTGTTTAGTGTGCATGTTTAATGAATATAATGATTTTATTTCCTATAGAATACACAATGAAATTGAACAATTCGACCTTCGATTATGTATTTCCTTACGCGTAGTACCGTTAGAGAAATGATTACTCATTATTAGTGCTTTTACAAAACAGTATCTGTACTTTAATCTTGAATACTGTATTATGTTCCCGGATTGACCTCCTAATAGGGAGAAAATTTCGTTGTAATTTTACGAAAAAATTTGAAAAAGAAAATTGTGGCTTAACTTAAACAGTTTTGTAAAATAAGAAATTTAATATGTGTAGTAGTTACAAGTGGTCATATATTTAAAAAAATCGAAAAAATAAATTATCAAAAATTTTTTGTCTATTGTGTGAACAATAGTCAAACATCAAATTATTCGATTAACACACCACCTATTTCAGTACATAATTCGATTTCTTAAACTGTTAGGATATTTTAAGATTCTAGCACTATACTTTTTATTACATAATAATTTTTTTCAACATTTTTTTCTTTTGGCATTTTTTTGATAAAAAAATCCAAAAAATAAAAACACTTGATCCTGAAGCGCATTATATTTTAGAAATCATATTCTGAAAAACTTAAATTAAAAATATACTTACAAAAAAAATGTTACAAGTATACAATGATACGCCGTTAAAATAATTTTTTTTTCTTGAAAAAAAAACATCTCATATTCGATGTCACTTTAATCGTTAGTGTAAATTATTAATAGCTAGAATTAATAAATATTTTAAAGCTAGACCACGCAAATTGTGGAACTTATTTACAGTAAATATTGTACGCGCGCGCTCTGCTGAGAATTAAGCATCCCACTGTTATAATGATGTTTCATTATTCATGAGGTATTTTTTTTGTTTAAAACTTTCTCTTAACTGTTATTTTAATAATATATGTACGTACTTTTGTGGGCACACCTAAGATTATTACAATATTTTTAATTTTTGTTACGACCTTGCAAAGGTTTCGAGAATTATTGATTATTTGTACTCTTCTTTAAAGGTATAGTAAAACGTAGTTTGCTTATTGGATCATTTAAAACTACATTACAAACAGGAAAAGCAATTTATAATATCCATAATAAATTTTGAAATTTATTTATTTTTGTGTACAAATGGTAATAAACTTTTTAAATTAAAGATATATGGTTAAAGCTGATTAGAATCATTATTGGTGTGTTCAGTTTTTTTTTTTATAAAAACATGTTGAAAATAAAAAAAAAATATTGACTTTTTTTCTTTTTTGTCCTTGGTAATTTTTCCCGACAAAAAATTAATTTACCCTTCCACATTCATCGTTTAGGCTTTTGTGATTTTTCAGAAAAATGCCGAATTTTTCACAACACTTGTTGTACTTAACTTTCACTGTGAACTGTGTTTACTGAAAAATTAAAAAAAACGAAAAGTATGAATTTTCCACAAATATGGTGGGGGAAAGAATTAGGTATTTAGGATATGTATGTATGTGGTGGAAGCAAAGGATTAGGTAAATAAAAATACGAAAATTTTAACATAGTCCCAAATGTAGCTTTTAAGAATTATTTGGAAATTTATGTTGGTTAAAACAATCTTATTGTTGACGTTTCGATAGTCTTTTAAAATCATCTTCAATCTAATGACTTAAATTATTTGAAATAGTTGATTTCCTTTAGAAAATCAATATTAGTGATTATTATGGAAGATTATTATGATTTCTGAAAGTTATATATAAAATACGAAGCTTTTCAATCAAAACTTCAGAGCATTGAAGTACAACGGACGGTTTACATTCAATTTATCCGTTATTATTGTAATGAAGGCTGCATGTGAAAATGAGCTTTTTAAAAGCTATTTGTTCAAAACTTTAAACGCATATTATTGTGGTCAGTTGATTAATGACTTCATGAGGAACTTCTTAATAAATGTTTGATCGAAGCTTTGTCGTCATAGCAAAAGCTTCTAAAATTTTTTTTTTCATTTCGAAGCGAAACTTCTACAAATTAAGTTCGTCAAATTACGGACAACATATGTGTTCCTGTTACCGCATCACATCTGAAAATGCGTTCAAACACCACACACACACACATCCATACGTACATAGTATAGTAAATAGTTGACAGATATCCTGCGCAGATCGCGGGGTCGCCTTACACCTATGTGGGAGTGAAACGAGTCATCGCTGGCAGCGTCGTGAAGTGTTGTGTGAGAGAGAAAGAGTAGCGGAGCGAGTATGTGTGTGTACGGTATCCCCTCTACTATACCTGTATGGACCGATACATGTGTGTTAAGGGATGTTATGTAGCCCAGCATCCCCTTGTGCATGTCGAGGCCGGTGGCTAGCCGGAGACGGTGTACAGGCGGACGGAGTGACTGGACGGCTATATGTATACGAAGTGTGCCGAATACGGTCGAACGCTAGCGCAGTTTGTGTCTGTCTACTCAACGCCACACGCGCTTTGGACGGTGTAGCGGCCAGTGGTAATGTGGACCGAACGTGTCCACTCTATCATCTCTGATATCCACTCCTTCACTGGAAGAGTGATCGTCGTCAACACTGACTGATCCCGACTTGAGCTTTGTACTTAATTTCGATCAGCAATGTGCGATAGCAGGACTACGTGTGAGTGATTGGGTGCGAATTATGATTGGTTTTAATGGAACTTTGATTGTATTATTTTGTGCGTAAAAACCATTGACAATATGAAGTTACGAAAATTAGTTTTTCGGAAAAATGAACTGGACTAGTAGTTATTAGGAGTGACGTTTAAAAAATAATATAAATAAACACTCAATCCACGAGTGACATTTTATTTAGTGGAGTGTTAAAAGGTTTTTTTTATGAGAAAAATATTAAGATATACCGATGAAACAACGTAACAGTTGAAGTTTAGTTTCTGTCATCAAAACAGTTTCTTACACCGGCCAATATTTATTAATCAAAACAGCGGCAAGATGCGAATCAAAATGCCAGCGGTTCGAATTGCCCAAGGTAATAATTAATTGTACTTATTTTATTAGTTTGTAACAAATGTTTGTCTTAGCGCCAAATTTGTTTTGCGCGGCGGACGGTGTCCCTTTGACAGAGATGCGTGCCGGGTTGTTTGTTTGTTTGTTTTTTTTTGTTAGTCGAGTCGGCAAACACTTTAACAAAAGAATGTGCCGAATTTGTTTATTGAAAACAAAAGAAAAAGCCGCCCGCACAATCTACGACCACGTTCATCTTTTACTATACGATAGTCAGATGTTTTATGAACACGCGGAGGGATGCAAAACAAATAACGAACGCGAAGAAAGAGTGAAGTCACGTGATCAATGTTTTTAATTAATGCACGGAGTTGAGAACTGCCGGCGGGCCGCGGGGGTGGTACGTCGGAGACGTAGGAGGCAGAGTGCCGCTGTCGGGGGTGGAAAGGGGGCAGGAATTGTCTGTGCTTTGCTAATAAGAAAAAGTTATGATAATGATTTTTACCAACACACTTCGCTGTGCGCAACTTTTTTGCTTTATACATCTTTTGCATTACATCCTCGCATCTTGAAAGAAATTTTCTTCAGTCTTCAACAGGGGGTTGTGCTGATAACTACATTTTTATATTTAATCGAGTTTTAACTCTTGATAAGTGTGAAATGTTTTTGTTTTCCTTCTTTTCGTTTTCCGAATTCAAGTACTTTGCGGATTATTGACAGTGATCTCTGATAGCGGGGGTGAAAATCTTACAGCTTCTTCAGTGTACATAGCAGCTTTACAATATAGTTCAGTATTTTTTTTTTAATTTTAACGAGGTAATTTCGTTAATCTCCTGTTTTTTTAGTGTTGAAACGAAGCAATGAGCTTTTTAATAAGAATACCTATATAATTTTATGCTTGTTTTTGTGTGTTGAGATTTAAGTGAAATTTTGTTTATAAAATCATCTAAAATCAGTTTGTTATGTCATAATTAAATTCACTGTTGATAATCTTTAATTTTTTTTAAATTTTTGCAATTTTTTAGTTTTGTGCGATTTTTGCAAATTTTTAATTTTATGCCATAAATTCTGACGTAGGTATATTAGACAATCTTATTTCTCCAAGCTCGGTAGTGTAATTTTTCAATATTTTTTTACACCGATAGTAATTTTATTCATTCAGCAATTAAAAGCTTCGAAATTTCTGGATTCTTATAACTAAAAACGATAATTAAGAATGCCCAACACTTAACACAATGTTAATTAATATCTACATAATTAATTTCTAGATTTCCTTGTTTTTGATATTTTGTAAATATTAACAGTAAGTTTAAATTTTTCACATGCAAATTGGATACTTATATTAATTAAATGATTTTTTTTCCATAAAAAATTACTTTTTCTATTTTTAAAATTTTCAGTTTCAAATCTATCGTTTTCTTTTAAAAAATAAAAAAGTACTCTCGCAAGTAAATTACAAATTTCGTTTCATTTTAAACCATTTGTTCTGTTGTCACATTTACATAGTACTTACGTACTGTTAAATTAGAACTTATCGAAATGTCTATCAAAAGATTAATAATGTGGGATTAGTTCCCTAATTCTTTAAGTTAATTAATTTTTGCACCAAAATGTGGAAACCCTATCATATACATATCGGATAACGAATACGGTTACCAGAATTTAATGGTCAAAATGAACCATTTCTATGATGTAATTTATATAATGTATATATTTGATTTATTAAACCTAAAATCATAGACGAAATTTTGCAGTTCCTTTAAATTCTTTATAACCTAATTATCGTATAATTTAAGATAACAAACTGGTTTACACAAATTTCACTTATTTGTATTTTTTTCCCTTTGATCACAATTTCAGCCGTTAATCAAATTATCAAAAAACTAAGGTTAAAAATCATGGCATTTCATTGGAGATAAGCTTAAATTTTTATATTTTGTTTGTGTTGCAAGAATCGTAAAAAATTGTTCAACTGCATTTTAAATCTCAACAGAAACAAACAATTTACAAACGTAGCCAGATTCAAAATATGAAATAATTAAGCTCCTAAGTTCAAAGATGCTTTAATGATCGCTATTGTTATAATTTATCTTATATAAATTATCCAAATTTGTTGCTTAATTTCGCTATCCTTCATAGCTGTTTCTACCAAAAAAATAGCGCTCATGATATACATTTTCCAAAGACATCAATGTTATAAAAGAAATTTAATTCTATAATTCGCAAATCTTACTGTCACAAAAAAGAAGTTCAAATACTTTTGATTAAGATATTTAAACGTTTATGAATTGAAATAATCTTTTTATAAGAGTCGCGAGAATAGGTAGACAGATACTGTAATTAATTTGCGGCATTCTTATACAAAAGTAATGAAGCATTTTTTCAGTCTGTTAAAGTCTGTTTATTTAGGTGTAATAATGTTCTAAAGCATTATTATTGTAATATAAATATTATGAACGGTATATTGAACACTTGTTTGCAGCATGTGAATCATTTTGAACAGATGCGTTGTGTTTTTTTTATTTTTATGCAAAAAAAAAATACAGCAGAGGAAGCTACAAATAATATTTTTGTTGTCCTGCATTTCTTTATAGTGACGTTTAAAAAAAATGTAATAAAAAAACAATTAGTAGCACAATATTTTGATAGTCATATTATAAACGATTAAACCATTAAAATCTTCAGTATTTATAGCTTGCAACTGATGTTTATTTTGCTGTTTTTAATGTCTACTCTTCGCACATTTGAAATTGTAAAATTTATACATTAAATGCAGTGATTTTAACGACAAGAAAAGAGTCTGCAGGTCACTATATTACCTGAAAGACTTTTTAATGAATTCAAAAAATTTCTTAAAAATGTATAATTAAATATATATGTCGGCATCCATTTCGACAATGGTAATATTTATTATTGCAGTTATTAATTTCCTTTTAATATTTTTTTTTAATAAACCGAGTGGTTGAAGGTATCGGAATCGAATCCCGGCGGAGACTGTTGAAACTAGAATTTCTTCCTACAGCCTCTCGCACGGATATTTCTGTACTGGACGTCATTTTTAAAAAGAAACGTATTTTTGAAGGCAAAGTTGAAACCCGTCGGTCCTGCTTAGTTTGCAATGTCAGAGCTCTAAAATTGATATGCAATAAATCCGTTTTATATAAATTTTTAACGATTTTCTGTAAAAACCTATTTAATGATATCCATTTAAGTAACAATGTCCATAAATGCAATTATTAACATATTATATTGCATTTTAATATCTGCTTTGTTTATTTAATATCCTTTGATACTTTTAAATACCATATAATATTAATAATAATATCAATTATACATGATCGTATGGATTATTGCTAATAAAGTAAATTTTATATAGTTATTATGTTTTATATATATATTATGAGCACTGTGGTTGAAACAATAACAATCAAGAAAGCATAGTTACTTCTTACCACAACAGATTTATTAATTGAATGTACATTTCGAGAGCAAAGCTCCCATCTTCAGCAAACACTTCAGTGTTTGCTGAAGATGGGAGCTTTGCTCTCGAAATGTACATTCAATTAATAAATCTGTTGTGGTAAGAAGTAACTATGCTTTCTTGATTGTTATTATTATGTTTTGTCAATAATTCATTAATAAATTACGTATACAAATTCAAGTAGGTAGTTGGTCTTTGTTTATTGATATATGTAGATATATGCATAAATATATTTTATAATGCTGATCATAAGGCAGAAGGACCCCGTCAACATTTATTTTGCCAAAATCTAGATAGCTCACTAACAATTTTTACCTACAGTACATTCTGAAAAATAACAATAATCTATGCCGAATTTTGAACACTTTTAAAAGATTATTGAGTTAAATTTCATACCTATTTATAAAAACATGCTATTTTGAAATTGATGTTGAAAAAATATATTTAAGTTTTTACGCAAATGTGGACAAACAAATTAAATAGTTAGACTATTGTCAAGATACCTACGTTTCGTATATTTTTTTATACTTCTTCAGGCAACGAAACGTAGCAATTTTGACAATGGTCTTACCTGCTTAATTTTTATGTCCACATTTCTGTAAAAACTTACTAGCTACAAACAAAATTTGTAGAATGTATTTTGGTTAAAAATTTCGGTTAGTGACCGGTTTCAGTTAACATGTACGATATAGCGTTATGGGCGTCGTGTTATATCAGCGTTAGACAGTTTGACGACGGGCCACTAGACGCCTGTATCGTCACCTCGACGTCGAGCGTCTCCGTTTAACGTCCTCGGGCTATCCTCGACACAGCGTCTTTACACACATAGAGCTCTCTCTGTGTCCGACGTAGATCGTTTCCTATTCTTACGTCTCTAGCGGCGTTCTAGCGCCGTTATTCTTTATTCACACAGAATATGAGCTCACAGAAGTATATTATGTGTGATTGACGGACCTCACACTTAGAACATTCTTGATTTATATCATCGTTTTAAAGAACCATTTCTTTGTTTTGCCCTAAAATTCGTGCCTGATCCCTCAGATTGTTAAATATGCTCACGGGAAATTTCGAACTGTGGTCGCAAAATTCATTTTATTACTTCATGAAGCTTCACAAAATTTGGAATACAGTCAAAGCCCTCTAAGTGCACAGCTCGGAACCGAGGCCCATCCTTTAAGTGCACACTTCCCCTACGATCTTTTTCATCCCCACTCTTCTAACTCCTATAGCTATCTTTATTCAATCAGATGCTATAAACAATATCTCTAAAACTCTATGAATATGATGGAAATGGAAAGTTTGAAAATAGCGCGCTTACGGTCGCACGTGATTGGTCGCAGATTATTCGAAGTGGGGGCTGGGGAACGTGCACTTAGAGGGCGAGTTCGTGTGCAGTAAGAGAGCGTGTGCATTTAGAGAGCGTGCACTTAGAGGGCTTTGACTGTACTGCTTAAAATGCAAAAAAACAACATATATTTTTGTCCTAAAAATTGAATTAAAAAAACGTGATGTTGGTCAATATATCATTATAGCACGTCGCGAAACTTAGAAATACGGAAGGGCAAATTAATATTTGGAAAATTTTTCTTTACAAACTTGTGTTAAAAATATTGACGGCTTGCGCAATAATTTTTTTCAAATTTATTTTTTCTGCTCAAAAATTAAGTAAAACTTAATTTTCTCGTTTTTTGGATCAAATAAACTGTAAAGACTGGGTTAATAGTCATATATGAAGAATGATACATATTTCTAGTCTATTTTGAAGTGTTAACATAAAAAAATGAATAAGATTTTTCATAGAACTAAGAGATTTCCGAAACGTAAGTGCATTGTACATGCGCACACAATAAATAAAGCTGGGTAAAAAACGAACCATATTAAACAGTTGGTACTCAGTAACCTTAATGAAATTTTCGTAAACAAGGCATTTTCATTGATAGATTTTTCAATAAACGAAATAAAACTTTTCTTTTAATTGGTAGTTTAGATTTTTTTAAAATAATTCCAAAGAAAGACTGTGAATACAGTTAAAATGTTAACTTTAAATAGTGAGAATTTCTCTGAAATTATTGGAGAAAATCATGGAAAGCCTCAACGAAAATGAAAATTACCACGAGCCGTAAGGATGATCCTTTTTCGACTAGAATAAATGTTTTCATTTACCTCTGTCGGAATAATGTAAAGTTAACCTATTTATTTTGGGTCATTTACGACCGGTTTCTTAAATTGTTTGTTTACATAAACATGTTAATTTTACATTTAAATATCCATGTAATATGCACCGTTTACGACCAGTTTTTGAAGAAGCTTGCATGGGTTGAGTGGATATATTTGTATTGATATTAACAGACAGGTACGTTGTAAACATAAAATCAACCAAATAAATTATCGGTTTCTTTTGTGTCATTTATGACCGGTTTTAATCTGTTTTTTGTTTATTAACACGTCATCTAAATGAATCGATTGATTAATTCTAAATTAAAAAATTTTTTGTGTACTATCATTAATAATATTCTGATATTTTTCGTAAAATTTTTGAGTTATCTATATAAATAAAAATTAAACACTATTCTTTGGGAAGCCTGTCATTTGAGAATGGCTAGACCGATTTGGCTAATTTTTTTAATGCTCGTAATAGTCCGAATAAACTTTTTAGTGAAAGAGAAATTGAAAAAATTGCCCGTGTAAAATTCGAGAAAAAATAAAAGTGCTTTTTTCTGTGAAATTTATTCTTATCAAATCAATGGCAAAATCCCGCAGCGCAAGACTGCAATATCCTGAAGCCGACGGCTCTACTACTGTTTGCGCTATCGAGCGGAACGCAGCCCCACGAGGCAAGGCTAATATTCGGTGGACTACTGTTTTCTACCGTGTTTTATCTCAATCGGGTGCGATGCCGCGGGTAGCGGCTAGTTTCAAATAAATTTCGAGCAAATTCTTCACATGATATTGTCCATGAACATGTCCTTACATTATAAGAAAAAAATACTGGAATCCTGGTATTATAAAATTTAATAAAAAAAATTATGTGAATTACTGACGTCAACCAATGTAAAAACAAACGGTTTAAACTATACACCGAATATCATTTCGTAATGTGAATTAGAATCCCTTAAAGTTGATGAGTTCAAGAAAGACAGTAACGAGTATGTAATGAATATTTGACTGGGGTTGAAAATCTTAACCCCAATTCAGTATTAAAAATTAAAACAACTTTCACATAACATGCGTGACACTTAGTATCTTAACAAGTATAGATAATTGTCACTTGTTAAGTTATAGGGTTGTTAGTATTTAACTCTATATGTCAAAGATTACAAATTAAGTCATCTTTCATTTTATATGTAAATATAATCCGGACATTGGTCACTTGGTCAACAGTTATGTTTAGGTAATAAGAAGGGTCACAACGTATATTCGATTTGTAAGGGGTTACGAAACACTAACCCCTTTTTCTTTTCTTTTCTTTTACACATGTTTTTTATTCTTATTCGCATGGTCAATGGTCAGTAACACCACATTCTGTTGTGTGATTGTTTGTTCAGATATTATAATAAAGTTTCAATTGACAGAAGGGTGAATATTTGATATTATGTAAAGTCAAGTCAAATCGACCCTTGTCTTTTCCTTTGCATTTCCTGTATGGTCATTGGTCAATAAAGGAAGGCTTGAGAGGTCAACTTGTATATAAAATGTGAATCTTTTAACCCTTCTATGTCGTGATTGACCATTTTTTTATATGTATATATTGAAATGATATACTTATAACGGTTATTTGCGTGTTGGTTCTTTGCAAAATTATTTTACTTATCCCTTTTTCGTTGACAAAATGGTAACTTAGGTCGGCAACGTTTTTAAGTAAGTGAAAATTCGTTATTGCAGTTTCAGCGAAATCACATGTTTTTAAAATTTACTGGTTGACATTATACTTGACAATAGCGACTTAGTTAAGTCATGTAGGTAAAAATATTAATAAAAGAATTTGTGAATCATTTGATTTTAATTCATATAATGTCCGTTTTTTAAAGGAGTTCTGTTTAATTTATTAACTTTTCTGGCACTTGGTTCCTTTTAAAATAGTCAACTCATTCTGATATTTATTTGCGTCACTTGACTCAAAATTTTGAAATAGTGGAAGCATTTTGTTTGAATAAATACAATCAGCAGGCATTTAATCATATCAATATTTTTTATGTATAGCATTTCATATTTAAAACAAACTATTTTTCTAAAATATGTTTAGGATCTGTTTAGTTACTTAAATGCCAGCCAAACAGTAGCAATGCATAAGCAGTTAACGCTATATCTGTTGGTGGGAAAGACTCAAGTTTATGTATCATTGATTTAAATTCGACATTTTACGATATTTTCTGTCAAAACTTTTATACTAACGATTAGTTTGTTAATAACACTCGTTTCATTTTCCAATATTTCGAGATATGCGCGATCTAAATATATACCTGTAAATTAAAACAGTAATTGTATACAGACGCATATTTTGATCGCATGGCTAGTAATTTCATCAAATTTGCAAGAACAATAAAATTGTAGTTATTTTAGTAATATTAACAACAGACGGCCTATACGTGACATAGAAATGTTTTACGATTTCCACTGCTACAGTCGACCAGACAGGTGATTAAAGAAAATAATAACTGCATATATTTATAACTTTAGAGCTGCTCAACTGGATTTTAACAATTTTTTATCAATAAAATTGTATATAACAACTAATAATAACACTAATAAATAACTAAAATCTTTATGTATTTCTGTTTGTTTTTCCAATTTAATATCTTTGCGTTGACTTATTTTTTAAACCATTTTTCTGATGAGTAATTACATTGCAAAGGAACAAAAACTGTGTGAAAACTGTATTTAAAAGTCCGAATTAAGGTTTGGATGCCGATTGGGTAGTAGTCTCAAAATGTAATGAAAAGTGATTTCTTTCTGTGGAAAACGCATCGATTTTAATGACCTTTTTAGAACCTTTTTAGAATATTCGCAATTTTGTGCATATTTTGTAGTTATATTATTACAAGATTATCAAAGTATATGGAAATTCTAGCAAATTCCACTAAATGTTTTCTTGTTGAAAATTATCCTAAAAAATAATTTTGTAGCATGGATTTCAATACAGTTTTCCATAGCGATTTTTATTAATTCTCTTGAAGTAATTGACTTTAAACATTTGAAGAAGGGTTGGTAAAAAAACACAGATTTATAAATAACATTTCTTCAGTGTAAAATATTGTATAAGACAAAAACAATTAAATTTCTTTATAAGATCCGTAATGTTCGACTGTTTGAAATAAATTCAAAAACACGCGTATTTTATTGTTTTTGTTTTGTACAATATTTTTTACTGGAAAAATGTATTAAAAAGACATTATAACGCCACATTCATCAAAACTCGGAATTTTAAATAATTTTCCAACGTATTAGATTATATTATCAATCTAATACGTTGGAAAAGGACGCTAGTAAAAAATACAAGACTTAAACGAATTATAAAGCGTACGTTTTGCTTCAAGAAGGCACGCATCATGTTTTATTTTTCGTACCAATCTTTTCAGCGTATAGCGGAAACACTTTCAACCCTTCGGCTCGGCTTTATAGAATATATATTTTTTATAGAAAACCCAAGGAACACATGCCAGTTAATACGCGTAAGGGTGAAGGAATCATTGTATGCGATGATAGAGGTTACGTAACCCTTGTCCATCTTACATAATAAAACATCTAAGCATCAGCCCCGGTTTAGTTTACGATGTTCTGTTACGTGAATCAAGACGAGGTAATGCACTGTGGAGTGTGGCGGTAGTAGTTAATCATTCGTAGCACGCGGCATCTAAATAGTTAACCTATTAGTGACCAGTTACAATAATAATAGTGGACGTATCTATCTAACGCCACATATAAGCCATTCGGTTATTTATGAAGCTATGGAAATTTTGCTCATCTATAATTGTGAAATATGTAATAAAATTCAACTATATTGTCGTGAACATTTATACACAAA
The DNA here is from genome assembly GCA_034508555.1 of Venustoraphidia nigricollis. NCBI lineage: Eukaryota > Metazoa > Arthropoda > Insecta > Raphidioptera > Raphidiidae > Venustoraphidia > Venustoraphidia nigricollis. The sequence continues at coordinate 2,288,459 of JAVRKA010000042.1, read as the reverse complement.
ACTATCCATGCAAGGTCATTCTAAAGGCAGCTTCACACGACGCTTAATTTCAACCCTACTAGGAATCAATCCGATTGGCACCCGGGCGAAGCCAGGACATAAATCATCCCTCATATAAAATGCTAACGAATGTTAAAAATTGCATTCTAATCCGTTCAGTATAACAGATTCAAGTCGATGTTCACCTGTCGATGCCGGACCGGGCAGCTAGTATAAACTTTGATCATTCTTAAGGAATAAGCTATCCGAATGATAAAACCCGCATTCAAATTCGTTGAGTAGTTTTCGAGATAAACGAAACAGACAAACACCGACCGAGACTCTCTTGTATATTATGTATAAATAGCTCTAACAAATTTACTATTAATTACTATCCTCTTAAAAAGTTATGTCTCGATCCACTAAAAGTACTTCAGTATAGATATTTAATACAAATTGTTGAACAAATCATACTTGGATTCGTATTTACTAAACCCGATTGTCTTAGTTTAATCCTTTTTATTTCAGATATGAGAAACTAAAATGTTTGGTCGTAAATGTGTTGAAATCAGTTATACCTATGCTTGAAATCCTGTTTTAGACAACATACAAAGAGTTATTAAAAGAAGATCCACCAGATTCAGTGTTTCAGTGGTGGTAACACCGGTATTACGTATACATTTATTTGTTAATAGATGAATGATAATGTAACGTGTGTTGGGAGCGTGTCGCGTTAGTCATATGTTTTTTTTTTTTTTTTGTTTAAGCGGGCACACGCTACAGTTTCTTTTTTATGTGAGCATTGAGATGGTATCGTTATAGGGTTGTTAATTTTTTAAATTAAGCAGCTTACCTGGTGTTTTGAATTTGTTTTTAATAATAGATTTGTTAAAAATTTTAATTAGAGACCGCAAATTATTTCAACAGCGTTCAGTTGGTATTGTATTTATTTGTTTCCAGTTTTACATGTAAGAGAAAAATGAAGAGAATGTTATATCAACGGAATTTCTCGCCAAATATATATTTAAATAAATAATTTCTTAAAATCTCCACAGATTTTAGGTGGTTAAATTTTCAAATAATAAAACTGCGTGTTTATAACAACACTTAGAAATAAATCACCATAGATATAATATTTTTTTGCATATTTTGAGTCAAATTTTTGAAGTGTTTTTTTTTGAACTTTTGTTACAGTGAAACAAAAATGAAAATAAATTGTATTTATACGATTATTTTTTTACATAAAAGAAATTTCTTTACCGTTAAAAAAAGTACTAAGTTCAATAAATACTAAATTTAACTGGTACTGCATATAATTTGGTATTTAATGTCCACTCATAAACCCGCACTATATTTGACTTAAGCTAATAAAAATAAAACAACCCTCCACATTTTGCGTTTAACATATTTACGGAAATTGACAAAAAATACCAACTCATCCGTAGCTAATCGCTAGAACTCACGATTCCGGAACTGTTTCGTATCCAAGTTCTTAATAACGTTTTATAATTTGTTTTGTTTTACTGAAAAATAAATTTTCGCACCCCCCTCCACCTTTAAAATGGCTGCTTTACATGATTGTATAGTGGTCGTAAAATGACTTATTTAATACTAGAGATGCATCAGAATGCATTAAAATAATCGCTAAATCTTTTTCTGCTCCGATAATGATATTATTAATTAATTAATAATAATATGAAATTCACGTTACCCCATTTGCTGGTATTTTTTGCTAGAAATAATTCTTAATTGTGAAATGTAAAAATAATTTAAATAATTTAGCAACTTATTTAACACATTCACTTGTTGCACTTCAGACCAACTATAGTTATAGAAATGTTTCATCGCCGACAACTGACAAAAACAAATTGATTGCCCAATTTAAATCACCTTAATGAAAGATCGGTAAATTTTTTGTTCAGAGTGTCGGGCAGTTAAGCCGTATTATAACGTACAAGAATCAGACGTAACGAACTATTATGAGAATTACCGACATGTGTGAAGAAGTGAATTTATTTTTAAAGAAAAAAAAATCACAAACTCAACACAGGTGTTGATTAATTCATCGATTTATCATAGCCGTTGATTACTTATTATCAACACTCAAAAATATTAAAAATTCCTTGAATACACTAGTTTTAAGCCTGTTATTACCTATTTATATAATTGCTTTTTAAGAAGTTATTAACAAATAAAAAAATATTCTAGTATGTTAAGCAAAATTTTTTCGTAGAAAATTTAGTTTTGCATAAATTGGAATCTGAAATTTTATGAGATGGGTTGTAAATAAGCCGAAACGTTTATTATATTGATATTGATATTTATTAAGCCAATGGAGACATACATCCATTTGACACGTCAGAATACAGAAATAAAATTACATACTTATCTACAATATAAAAAGAAAAATTCATTAGCTCTGTGAAAGACCATTAATGAAAATATCTCCTGTAATATTTCCGTAAATAAAATATATATAACAAATATATATATATATAACAAATATTAACTGTGTAAATGTCTAAATAATAATTTCCACGCACGAAAATAAAAATTGTGGCTGTGTTTTGAGAAATTTTATCTGAATGGGGTCTGAACACAGTTGAATGTTACATGCTTTCGGTCTAGTTTCAACATCATTATTTGCTACATTAATAGTTGTGCGTCACCTTATGAGCGTAGTAAAATGTAAACGGTTTTAGTTGGACATGATACAGCTCTGTGAAAAACAGATAATATCATCTGCCGCTACCCCTAGATCGTGTGTAGTGGACAATCGTTTAACTCACCACACCCTTATAACTTACATGATTGTGCAAGGGTAGTGACTGAAAGAGGACAGATAGACACTGGTCAAGCATGCATTCGCGATGTAGTACCCTCCCTACTAAACACCTGTTCTAACTGATTGTTGCCGGACTTTGGGGTATTTAATGTTTGATATGAAAATATTTTTACGAGCTTTTATTCAACTTCACATGTTTGCCAGTCAGGCAGTTTGGGTGAAATTTTGAAGTCGATTTTGAACCACTTCCACTTGATCTATTACTTTGAAATTTTAGAGAGTTATGTGGTATTGATGACAATACAATTTATCTGATAGCCATGACATTTTTTTGATGCGATATATTATGCAGCTTTTTGACAAGCTATGGTAGATGTACTGTATTTTGGCTCGTTTTAGTTGGCAGACGGTTCTGACACCCAAGCTATGTGCTTATTATAATTATTTTATCATTGTTGACCTGACCTAAAAGCTTATCGCGAGATATGTTGATAAAAAATTCATAATTTAAACTTCCCGCGAAAAATTTATAGACCAGGTCAACAATGATAAAATAATTTTATTTGTTTGACTGATGGTTATTTCCTTCAATTAAATTTTGATAAAAGGTTGTAGGTATTTTACTTATATTTTTTAAATATAAATATAAACAAGAGAAGAGCCTAAGATGTAAATTGTATATTTTTTTATAATTACAGCAAATAATATTCAAATGCAGTTATAAAATAATAATAAATGACTTCCGCTTTCTTTTAACATTACACACCTTTTTATATTACATATTAGGAAAACAGTTACTTAAAATAATGCACAAGGCGTGAAGAATTGATCTCATGATTTAATTCCATATAGGATATTTTCCGAGATGTTAATATAAAAAGCATTAACCTAATTTCGAAGTTTTCTATAATCAGTAGAGTTAATTTCGTGCTAATAAAAGTACAGCGCTATTGCGATGCTCGGACATGACACTTTTTTGTAGTAATTACCTTTCATCAGTCTCGAAGGCGTATCTAACGTTTGAGTTATTTATTTTTTGGTTCGTATTAATTGTTGATTTATAGTTATTACCATTAAGCAGTAGCGTCTGCTAATATAAATACTTCGCATTAAAGCGTCCTAGAATTTCATAGAAGAAATGTCTTTTAATACGTCATTTTTTCAATTAAGTCAGTGGCGTAACAATAGGGTAGCAGGACGGGCAAAATTTCACGGGTCCCCGACCCAAAAAAATGTATCAAGATTTTATAAACGCAACGCTGTTGCTGGAAGAAATGAAGTCTTAGTTTTTGATCCACTTTTAGACATATTAATTTATCGTTTATGCGCACCTAATAAGAGCTATGTATTAAAACCTCAATTCTTAAAGTATAATAACAAATAAAACTAAAAGATATTTAAAACATAACGAGATTCGCGCTGACGGGAAGGAACTTAGAGCCGAATGAAGAAACTACACAAATAAATGTAATTGTAATATAATTTAGCACGATTATAAAACTCCACGCCACTGACGTGTGGCTACTCTGAAATGAAAAATAAATCTGTGAATTTATTTTACTGTTAATGATACTTTATTAAGACCGTAATTTAAGAACTAATGCTGTAATTGAGGTCGTACGCACCTGCAATTAATTTTGATTTTGAAAGGATACTTTGTATTTACACCTTTGTATGTCGTTCGTGAATCTTGTTTTATACTCTCGGGTTTAATAAAATGCTGTTTAAGAAACCGTTTTAAATACGGTACTTAATTTCAAGTGATAATTCAGATTCTTCTTCTTTCTTTAAAATCATTTAAAATCTCAACACGGGGTTGAAAATAAATTTGTTCATACAACTATAATTAAACGATATCTCTATCCGTAATTTCATATTCTTGTGTTTTTAGGAATTTTTGGGTATTTTGTATGATATTTGTTTTCCCTATTTTTACCATCATGCTGCGTTATCTTATAATCATTTGTTAAAAGAAAATCTTCAAAAAAAGCTTAAGAAAAATACTTACAAAAAATTAATCTCAAATATTTGAAAACATTTTCAAAATTTTATTTTGGTTTTTACGTTTTTTCGCTATATGAGACTTAAAACGACTACCAGTCGTAATCAAAGTTATGGTCGTCTAGTATATTATTATATAGTTTGCAGATGACAAAAAGTGCATTGATCTGTCATTACAGTCTAAGCCTCTTATGACCAACTTGATACTTTCAAATTTTCGTTAGCGCGGCCAACTTCACACTGAATTTTCGTTAGCGCAATCAACTTCACACTGTAAAATTTTCGTTAGCGTGGCCAACTTCATACTTTCGAATTTTCGTTAGCTGTGCGCGCGCAACTAAAAGAAGTTTAACTTCAATAACAGCTTTCAACAAGATCCTGAAAATTCTAAAGATATTTCTCACTATTATATTGAACATGCTAATCATATTGATATTGAAAATGCATCTTTTCTTGTGCACGAATATACACTAAATATATTAGTCATCAACTTGTCAATAAATTATTAAGAACATACAAAAATTCCGCGTAATTCTCACCCCCCATCGCGTTATGGTTATTTAACAGATATCGTGCATGTCAGCAATTTACACTATCCACGAAGTTAGAAAGAGAGGCATACTGTTCTCTGACTGATTATAAATTTATATTTCAACATCGTCTGCCGATATATATACACCGTCTACAATATAGGTGTGTAATTTCTGTCTGATGGTTAAAATATGAGAAGCTGTCAGGTTGCACACAGGCAAGCCTGAATGTGCAATCTTAGAGCATTCTATATTGTAAAGCTAATGAGAAATATAGAAAAAATAAAGACGTCTCTTTAAATTTTTTTTATCGAACGGGGCGAAATAAGGTGATAAAAGTTAAGTAAGTTTTTTTCGAAACCGGTTGACTTTGTAGTACAGAAAAAATCAAACGAAAGAAGAAATTTCTTTTGAAGTTAAACTTATTTACGCACGGTAGAGTGAAATAAGTTAATCTGACGAAAAACTGCAACTATATAATCATAGCAACGAAAAAAAATGCTTATTTAAAAAAATGAAAAAATATTATTATCGCACTGAAAAATAGAAAATAAATTTCTTTGGCCACTATAACGTTTAAGTTGAAGTAAATGAAATGTATAAGTTTTCCAGTGAGTGTCCCACACTTTTAAACGTTACAGAAGAGAAAGACATTTACCTTCTTCTTTTTGGTGCGTTGCGCTGTACTAGGTGATGGTTGCTTCAGAGAAAAAATAACTTGACTCAATTTTGACGTAAGCTCAACTTATGAGTGGATAGCAGGTCTCGAATGTTTGACAAACTTCAATAATATCTGTTTGTGTTCAGTTTGACAGTTCAGTAAACAGACAGGGGTAATGTGAATTAATTATTTGTCACGACCGGTTTGAATACACGGCTCTTGAATCAGCGAACGAGTGCATGTAACAACACCGTACAATATGCATTTTACATCGATGTTTTAACATTATTAATAACTTTACAAGATGACCGTTAAGGTGAAATAATTCGATATAACCCGAGAGCTGTTGGACAATTTTGGGCAGGTATTTGAGGCACTGTGAAATATCTCTTTGCTAATATCGCAATGCAAAAACACAGATCTGGCTGAAGGGTCGCGGAGCTTAACCGACCTTCAAATTTTTTAATCACCTGTTTTATTCTGTTTAAATTTCAACGTGCCTCAAATATATTTTTAAAAGTTTTCAAAAATGTAGTTTTGCAAATACCTGGCTAAGTTTTAGACCCGATTAAGGTATCTGGCTTTTTTATTTTTCAACTCCTTAAATACTAAATTTCAAGATATTAAAATTTACAAAATCCCTCAAGGAAGTGTGAAATAGAAATTATATATTTATCAGTCTTCCAGTGAAATTGATGCAGTAATCCCTAAATACAATAATGTTTGCTTATTGAGAAATAAATGTGTATGCCTCTACTATAGATCCTTAAATTATTCATGATATGCATCTTTTAAAAAACAACAAGATTCGGCTGACAATTTGTCACAGTTTAAAATACCTGTGATAATATTTTGTCATGAACTCTTCGTGGAATATGCAAATGTGTACATCAGTTTGCGACTGCAATAATTAAATTATAACTTCTTTTTAAATCTTACGGGTTTGATTGTTATTAATAATATTTAATATCCGTTCATATAATTCTGAACATCGAATTGCTTTTCATATTTTAACTGTCAACTTCATCACAATTTACAATAGTCAATAGATAATTGCGTTATTGTTTTTTCTATGCAAGATTTTTACAAAGGTGACTTGCCCTTGAGCTTCTGTGACCTCTACCTTATATAAACAGTCTCCGGATAATTAGAAAAAACTTAGACAAATCATTATTTAATTAAAAAAACCCGGGTCGCAGTGCCAAAACCCTGCCGACAATTAGTGTATTTGCTAATATACAGGCAGTGTGGCTTTATTATGCGAACTTAAGTTGGTTTTTGGGTAAAAAAAAATTTTACCCCTTAATACAGTCCTTAAAATTACATTTTTTTTCTTAATTGCAATATTATTATCAATCGAACCTCTATACCAAATTATATGCAACTTTCAGTACATAATTCACTATCTGCAAACTAGTGTTTTCAAAAAATTTGTAAGTCCGGTCCTGTCGGGCCGATTTTATTAAAATTTTAGGGACACTTTTTAATTACTATCGGAGGATTAAATTTCAATTTTGAAACGATTCGGAGAATTTTTTCGATATTTGGGCCCCAAAAACATTTTTCAACCCCTAAAAACTATCCTTAAAATGGCCCGATTGGGCCCATTTTAAATAGGCTTCGTGCGGTGATAGATTCCAACATGTGTGCCAAATTTCGTTAAAATAAATTAGCTTCTTCGAAAGTTATAGCCCGCACATATATATACCTATATATATATATATATATATATATATATATATATATATATATATATATATATATATATATATATATATATATATATATAAACATTTTTAAAAATGGTGGCAAAGTGTTTAGGAGGTTATGAAACGTCGAGAAATTTTGGTCCGAGCCCTAGGTCCCGCCATCCGACCGATGCCTATAGTGTATGGCAAATACACTAATAAGAATATAGCCAGGTTCGTAAAAATGTCGTTATTTAAATGACATCTCCATGACTTGTATAAAAGTTAAGCCCTTATATATTCGAAGATTCAACAAATCAAATGTTGAATTTTCAATTTATGAATTTGTACTAGACCCACATAATCATGGTAGTAACGTATTAAGTATATGTTACGTCTTAAAAAAATATTTATTACCTAAGTATACGTGTTGAAAAAGAAAGTGGCATATTGGCGATATAGTATTTTTCAACTGCAAGTTCAAAGCAGTATTTTGATCTAAACTTTGTTGACATATTTTGTTAGCAGCGAGTCGTTTTGTACCGGGCGAGATTCAGACTTGTTTCGTTGAATGATATTTTAGTGTTGTAATGTTGGCAGTACCTGTTATCATGAGCGGTGCGGCGGGCACACCTTGCAATTGGACAAGTGGTCAGTTCAATGCTGTTTTTTTTTCTGTATGTTTATATATTTTAGTATTGTTTGTTCACGCAATACTTGAGTAAACAACGCTAATCAGTCACATAGGCGGTAATCAGTACTCATTTGTTTATTTATAAATATCAGACTGTAGGGAAAAGTCCATATCAATTCTTATTGAAATAATTTTTCCGATTCTATACAGGATGTAACAGAAAATAGTATCCAGTACGTGAATTATTATTTTATGTTGCAGTTAAGATATTTACAACGAAAAAACATTTTGTCTATTTATTAACAGTTATTATGGGCTGAAATATCTACAGAAATACTATTTTTACTGCTTGAAGATTTGTTCATTTGTATTAATATAAATATTTTTTTTGTTTCAGGTAACCATTTCGTTCCTTATATCGCTAAACAACATTCAAGAAATGTGTTAATTTGAAATCTGGTTAATTTCTAATCAGAAATTATTTTAACGTTGAAATAACAAGTAAGTTTCAAACGCGTTGCAGCAAATATCGTAAACTTATAGTTATGGTATGTAACATAAAAAGGGTAGACAAACAAGCATAAGTGAGGCGGCCAGCGCCGTCTGGTGTTCTTGTGAGTATGAATGGGCTAGTTCCGGTAGCCACAGTTCAACCGGATGCTGGTAGCCTATACTTTCTTCACGCTGCAGCTACAGACTGCATCTGCAATGCAAATAAATTCGCGTACCTCGGAAACGGTCCCAACGATTTGGATGAAATTTTGTATTTAGATAAGTTTTGTTTTTTAAGTGTCCCTGTATATTTGGATTTCTTTTAAAAACTCAATTTTACATACAAAAAAAGGTTTTTTTATAACTTTTTCATATAGCACCATCTCGGATGTTAATCAACTGTTACCTTAAACTTTTGTGATATTATCCGAATGCAAATATGTTCGGCTTATATCCATGATTTTTTTAATTTAAATAGCCAGTCATATATAAACAATGTTTTAATGTTTCATAGAAAATACTATTCGGGTAATGTTCTACTAAAATCTTCAACAACACAATGCCTTGCACTAATTGCATCATATGATCATTTTTAATATATAATTGAAAAAACATGTAAAAATAAATTGTGTTTATCTTAAAATAAATATAGTAATCTTTACGTGACGCAAATTAAGTTGGAAATTTAAAGATAAAAAAGCATTGTTTTTTATCACAATGATTTGCTTTTCCGTAAACTGAGATTATCCAAAAATTAAAAAGATAAATACTTTGATAGATTGTTTCCATAAAATATAACATTACATCAGTTTTTGGAATTACCTTGTTCAATAAACAATATGAGTTCCTAAGGTCGAATATGCTTTTTGGGTATCTTATAGTTGGTTTACTTTTTGCTGTCGTTATATAAAGAGAACCTAAATGACTTTCTCTAAGATTTTAGTGAAAGAAGTGTTTGTGAGATAAAACTAGACGATCTTTTAATTATTAGTTTCCATAGACAGACAGAGAGAGAGGGAGAGAGAGCCGACTGTCGGAGAATAAATCTTTTCCTTGCGCGAACTTACTATAGGAGCCATAAAACGTCTGACCAAACACATTTGAACTACCGGTGCAGGGGTTTGGCTCTATCCCAAGAAAAGCAACGGTCCAGCATAATGCATACCATACCAAGGATGCCCCAACTCTTACAAGCACATTATTAGGCAATGGTTTTGACTTCTAACAATAGGTCTCAATTTTTAAAAAACAAGAATGAGAATACCTTTGAAACCAACTTGTAAAAAAATATAAATTTTTACCGCGGTCACTGAACAATGAAAACATTAAATTTTTTAGAATGTTTTTTTTTCTATATTAATTTATTTATTCAAGAAAGCAAACGTCCAAAGATATCGTTTCTATACAATATTTGATTAAATATAAAAATAGATTAACACTCTTGACATCTGAGATCGGACAGAAAAAATCTGGTTCGAAAAAAGGGAAGCAAACGTTTTATAAAAATATGTGTATATAATTTGTTATAAGGAATTAAAAAGTACATAATCAAAATTTCACTCTCAAGTGTGGACTGTTTTGTACAACCCTGATTTATGTATGTGACCGTCGCAGTATAAATTATTATTATTATATTGGATGCGCGGATGATACTGTACTGTACTTTACTGAAGAGACCGCACTCTGTTCACAGTTCAAAATTTGTGATACATGGAGTATCTTCTAAAATCTTACATTCTTGTATCTTTAAGGGGTAACACCATCACTGTAAATTTTTCAAAAAATCGATTTTTTTAGGCTTAAAAAATACTTTGAACCTTTTAGAATATGGAGAAAAATATTTCATACCTCAAAGTATTTTTTTTTCTTGTTATTTCGAGCTCTTCCCCAAGCGCGTCTATAATGTCTATAATGCATTTCAAAACTTTAAATGCGCTTTTCTCGAAACACGATTTTTCAAAACGGCACGCAGCATAACTCCAACAATTTTCATTCTTTTCATTCGAATTTGTTACAATATCTTTAAAATAAGATTTTGAAGAGAAATACGTAGGGAATTTTCGATAAGTTAATTTAATCATTATTTATTAACAAATGATTATCATTTTTTTTGTTGAAAATTTAACGATTTAATTCAAATACTCGCCAATCACACAAAAATCAATATTTTTAAAATCCCCTACGTATTTCTCTAGCTACAAGCATGTACAATAAGTGTTTTTTTTTTCTAAATCCAAATTTGCAGCAGCTACACTGCGTGCCGCAGAGCGCCTCAAATTCTACGTGCCTCGCGAAAATGGCTGTGGTGCCGTCATTTCTGAATATTTTTTTATAATAATTTTCTATTTTGTTACTTAAATATACGCTAAATAACTTCCTCCAATATTATAATTTTATTACCTTTCCTTCCACCCAAAAAAAAAATGACAAAAAAACACGTTTTTTTAGGCTGTTACAGTGGTGTTACCCCTTAAGACGTACCCAAATAATCTATTTTCATCCTTCAAAGCTATTTTTCATACTCCCGACGCTAATTGTAACATGCCGAACTGAGACACTTTTTTAATAATGACTTTTGCGATTCGATTTTTGTATACATTTCAGATATAAAACAATATTTATCAGTAATGTGTCAAAAAAATGTATTAGATTCAAAAACACGAACGCCATACTGAAAACGTAGACTCAATGTAAATTTTTTTTATATCGGAATAAATATTTGAAATGGGTTACATTCGCTCCAAGTGCGGTCCTGCACATACGAGCGGTCAAACGTCTTTTTATATCCTTTGCTATAATATCCATATTTCATACTTTTTTCCGTTTCTGCTACATCCAGCCAATGTGGTCGGTTGTTTAATATGTTTTATTTTTCCTTTCAGACATAAAATTACAAAAAATATAAATTTATTTTATGCTCTGAAAAATTCAAATTCTTTGCAAATGTTCAGTATTACATATAATTGTATATATCTTCTATTTTTGTTCCATTAAAACAAACTTAATTAACATTTTAACGGACACTTAAAAATTTAGTTTTGTTCCAATTTTGACACTATAGTTTTTTCAATTGTTTGAACCAATAATATGTTTTTAATCACAAAAATAACATTTATATCTAATTATTGAGTTAATTAATAAGATTAATTAGCATGCAGGGTATGTATTCTACACTTGCAAAGAGACTGCTACACCCGTTTGGCTGTTACGCGATCCGTAGTATACGACGGCTTCAGCCGTCGTGTCAAATTTTTGAACTTTTGTTTATGCCGGTTTTAGCCGGTTTGTCCGTCAAAGTGTTAAGTTATATTAATAGATAATTAAAAAGAATTTTAAATTACTTTGGAAATTTTCATAAATTAAAATTTCGGTTTTATAAAACAGGTCCACATAGAATGTACGTTCGCGTGAGTATTCTGTAAAAAGCGTGGAGTGCTTAATATCGGTAATAAATTTTTCATTCACTAGCTAATTGCAAACGTAAAGCCGTTATGAAAATTTATGTAAATCGCACCCCACGCTTTTTACAATAAACCTAATTTTGTTGTCAAATTATTTTGCATTTTTTCGTTGATAAAAGCGTGTTTTAGTGTTTTTAAACTCTAATTTTATTAACATATATTAACCCGATTTATTGCATGCAATCTTCAACACGTATTTAATTTTCCATATAAATAGAAACTCGTAATTGAGCGGTGATAAAACTCAACTTTGTCAATTAAACATAATTCTTTGTTTTAACATTGTTGTGTAAATTTTTTGAAGCAATAAAATAGAATTCAAATTATTCTAAACGTTCATATACTTGTATGTATTCATTTAATGTACTTTAACTGTACTTTTATAGTTGTTAACTATTAAATACTTTTATTACACCTAATGCAAGTAATAATACAAACCTTACTGTAAGATCTTTGACAAATTACAAGTGTAACCGCCAGTGTATTTTTACAAATTATAGTGTAGGTATACAAGGTGAAGCAATTTCGCGTTGACACCGTTGAGATTTTGGTACCAGTAAAAAATATGTGGTCAGTGGAGACTTTGGCTATCTTACAGTAAATTGCTCTATTATCGTTTTGCTGAGGTTCGTTCATGTAAGTTATTTCTAGGTTAATTTCGCACGAAATCCATTCAAATTGTTGTTTGCTGAAAAGAGGAGATTCTGTTCTATAGAAAAGAATCGTTTCTAAATTGATTAGAGTTCATAATTGCTTCGAAAATTGTAATTGATAATCGCGAACAGCAGTTTTCTGTACGTCCGAGCTCTATAGATCGCAATTTGTCACCTTGAATTATATTATTCACGTTGTTTACTGTCAAAGAAGAATCCTATTTAAATTCACTGAAATGCATTCGGTAGTCTAAGTTTTATTAACAAATTTATTTTATTTTATTCTAGTGCTGCAACCTTTTAAGGTCGTTAGCTCGTTAGCACGTACAGCAAATTAGTGTAGATATTTCATTTAACAAGTACTATTATAATAATAAATATAAATAAAAATCGCAACTTTGTCTGTCATGTCCTTGAAATAAGGAATCATATCGATATTTATCTGGAATTATTGAACTATACTTATATAAAACCTCAACAAGGTAGCAGGTACGAGAATTATCATTTCTCGGAGAAAAACAATAATTCAATCCTCTATTAATTGACCACTCGCTCGGTTAGTGATGTTAAAATAGTCATTCTGTATATTTTATTGCAGAGGACATTATTGTATTGTTGATACTGGCAAACAATTTCCTAATTTTGTTTCTTTTTATACCTGAAATAACATTAGTGTTGTAGAAAGAACCTTTCACAATTTAATTTCATTACAGTCAGTGTTGATGCCGATGAAATACCGTTTATTTTTTACTGTATTTTTAAGCCGGTGTCTTACGAGGTGCTGACCACGCTACAAGTGCGAATAATTGTTAGTTGCTGTTTATAATGTCGGTTTCTTGACATATTATAATAACAGACGCCACTCGCATTATCACTACTTCAGTTCACCACATTTTTGTTTATTTTGGTCGCGTATTACCTGACTTTGCCAGGGGATGACAGTTTGTCACACGGTATTTGCTGAAATACGCAACTGTTGTATCGCAAATGCGCTGGCCCTAGCACTTGATCAGAGTAGAGCGAGATTGTCTTTCAGCGCCCTTTGGTCAACGCTTTCACTTCACGTAAATTGTACTTCGGTTTTATGTTAAATAAATAATAAATCCCAAATTTTAAAAATCAACTGTTATTGCAAACATTCGAATTTAAATTAAATTAAGTAGCTTTAATTATTATACTTCTGCTTCTTTAACATTACGAAAGTTTTCGCATTTGGCTTTTTGGCGCCCCTTGACACGTGGCGCCTAGAGCAACCGCTCCTCTAATTCTACCCCAGGGTCGGCGCTTAACAGATAACACATTAAATCGCACGTGCTCGCTACACACGAATTCCTACTGAAATCGCGTAATCGAAGCGACAAAGTAATATAAGTAGTGTAAACAGAGACGTAAAGGTAAGCAACCGGGCCGGACATTGCTAAATGTTGGAACAAAAACAAACATAAATGATAATCTAAGGTGGTGGTGAATGTCCTTCTGCAATAACTTTACGCTACGCTACACAGATCGGTTGTTACGCTTGTAGCGTGCAAGCATTTTATTATTGTGAGTGATTCTCTGATGAAAATCTATTAAGTTAGGAATAGTTCAGCCTGTGGTTTATTAAATTGAAAAATGAAACCCTAAGACGGATTGTTAAACTACCAACATATTTTTACATCTGAACACTAGAAGGGTTTTAACATAATTCACTTGTGGACAAAATTGATAGAATGAGCAATGTCCTTTGGTAAAAGGCAGATTAACATTTTGAAGTTTTTTCTTAACAAACTTATGTTAAAAATACTGACCAATTTGGCTTGCTCAATAAGGTTTTTCAAATTTCATTTTTTCTGTAGAAAAAAATTGTGTGAAACTTATGCTAATTGTCTCGTTTTTATCTGATTTTTAGTCGTTTATTTAGCGCAAATAAACTTCGCTAAAAGGCATATGGGAAAAATGGTACATACTTCTGGTTTATTTTGAAACATTAACATCAAAGATTGATTAAGATTTTTCATAGAAATTAGAGATTTCCGAAATGTAAGTACATTTTACACGCGCACATAAATTCAACTGCTTGAAAAAAGGGCATAATGAACAACTGGTAAACAGTCACCTTAAATTTATAAACTGATTTTCGGAATGATGCGGTTATTTGTAAAAATCACCGAAGATTTACTATCTGTGATTCCACATAATATACACGTTGATGCGTCTATATAGTGGACTGTTGTAAGACCGAAGGAATTGTCAGTCTATTATTAGTGCAAGTGTAGTTATAGACATGGTCACTCTGGATAAGTGGGGAAAATACAATGATATGTCACAGATGCTGTGGGTGGTATTCCGTTTTCGAAGAGCACTCGATTATTAAAATCGCACGGCTCTATAATTAGATCTGGTACCGATAATGACATCAACCAGTGAAGCACTGAAACCACGTTGTAAGGTTTTTAAATCATAGTCAATTGGTTTACTCATAACGTAAGGTTAACAATAATACCTATTTCTCTCTCTAATAAAATAAAAAAAAATGTTTTTCAAAAATTGTATATAGAATTTTATTATGTCCAATCTTATCACACTTTCGAAATAGGAACACCGTTTGTGTTTGTAATTTCGTTTTTTAACTACTCTATAAAAATAGCTGCTTTACATGCATGTATACAGGCATATAAAGTGATCCATTACGTACTAGTGCAGTAAAGTAAAACTAAACACATCGCGTTATGCCAATTCTCTAGTAAATCATTGTTTGTCCTGGCTATTAGAAATGACGCTTGTTCAGTATGAAATCCAGCAATTTTATAGAAAGTACGTGCAAAAAGTATATACCTCGTGCGTAATAGTATTACAACTCGTACGACTGTTAAAACTGCTGGCGTTCGTAAAACATAATATCACAACTCGTGTAAAATCGACACTAACGCGTGTTAATTTTCAAGAGTTCATTTGAGCAAAAGATTGTGTTTATATTTATGAACAATTTCTTATCAAATATATAAGAAAAACCATTCCATAATTAAATATGTACTTGTAAAGTCTTTTGTTGTTAAATTATATAATAAAATTAGCATTTTATTAGTTGCATGTTTTAAAACACCATCTAAAAGTGTTCAAGTCCACACAAGCATATATTCAATAATATGAATCATTCAATAAAAAATGTAAGATAGAATTTAAATAGCTATATTATGCAGTATTAGAAATAAATTATAAAAAAACTTTTACTACTTCAGAAGCCAGTCGTCTATAATAATTAAGTTGTTTCCAAAACTGCTTGAACGTGATCGAAGGTAGTTTTATCTAGTCGTTTAAACACAGAAGACTGAAGACAGTAATTATTTTTAAATATGAAAAGTCGCCACACATAAATCTTATGAATGTTCGCAAAAAAATATATGCATGTGTAGAAAAAAACCTGTATTCTATTAGCATAACACGGGTGTGTATATATATAGAAATATATATATAAACAGTCAAAAAAGTTTGGATCATTTTTTTTTGACGTTATTCTTCTTTTGGCGCATTGAGGTTAAAATTTTCTCTGTTGCGAGCTTGAAAGGAAAATGAGGCACCATGAAGTTAGTTCGGCAAGGTTGAAATCGTCGATAAAACTAACTTTTTGATGCAGTATAATTTTTGTATTCATAGATGACATGTCTCAATTTTCTGTTACAATGTGCTGATAGAGTTGTCCCATCTATTATCCAAAGTAAATAAGTACTACTCGAAGTGAACAGGCTAGCTTTTAACTATATTTATCATCTCCCTAGACATTCTGTTTTATTTTATCAATGTACATTTTTAACGAAAATGTGAATATCGATTATTGCGATCACGCCAAAGAAGTATAACTTCTGCCGCGAATACATAAGCACAGACTCTATTGTTTCTTTGTTTGTGAATCACTAGTAACACATTCTAAAATATTTAAAATATTTTCTATAGTATCAATATTCTTAGAAATGTGTAGTGAAATAGTTTCCGGCATATACTCCATTAGTTTTTTGGATGACTTTATATGTTCGTAGTACGTTACAGCATTTATGAGAAGAAATGAAGATATTTAAAAATACATAAACATTAAAGTTTAGCGATAAAAAAGAAGTATATCTAATTATATATGTTTGAGATTTGTATAAATGTCAAAATAAATTGTTTAACACGTTCAATACACCGTACAAATCTTTTTGCCTATTGGTTTTATCTTAATTTGTCTATCAGTTTACTTGCTTACATGTTTGACCACTTTTGAAAATATAATTAATATTTTCTATAACTTTATAACTGAAATTATTCACACCGTTTCTTAAGAATACTTAATTTTGCTGAGACGGTAAAATATTACTAAAACTTCTTTTAAAACTTACATTATATAATTATGACCTATCTGTATTTTAACAAAGCGGTACAGTTTTTGAAGTAGAACTTCTTTTGGCACGTTAGGGTAAACAAATTTATTCATGGGATTGAAAATGTAACGACCCTGTCGCAATGTATTGTTAGTTTTTTTTTGTTAAATTTTGTAGCAATTATTGTTAAATCCTTTTTTATCACATTAATTATAGATTTATTAACTGCTAATATCGATATCTGTTAATAAAACATTTATGAAAATCGAATACAAAATCGAGTAAGAAGTTATGTTTGTGATGAGAGAGGTTCCTCAATTGACATATTTTGTTTTTTGTGAAGAAATCATCTAATGTCGTCTGCCTTTTTCTGTTTCGTTCAGCAAGCTGTTGTTGATAGCAAGATATTGCATCAATGACTACTCGTCTTGGCTTTGAACTTCTATCAACATTTGAATCATTTTGTATAAATATCCATAATTTACGTTATAGTGGTTAAACTGTTTTTAGTAACCGCGTATAATCCTTCAAACAGCATTAAGCGAGGTCTTACTGTATTAATAAATCACAATATCGTTTTTTAAATATTTTTAGATTAGTAATCTTTTATATAGCCAAAAAATAAACCGTTTAGGAAATACCGAATTTAATTTCTAATACCATTTCTGTTTTGAAAAAAATACGGATATTTCATTTTTTGGGTCAATGTTACATATTTATCCGTCGGTTGTGTTTGCCGCACCCTTTTTACGTGGTTAGTTAATTACTAATCACGGTAATGTGTTACCGTATATGAAATATGCTAATATCTGGCATACAAAAGTAGGCGGCTATGACATTTTAGCTACTTCGTATAATTCCGTCAACTCTGCAAGAGCGCTATGACCAACTGATTACTGTTTGCTTTTATGATTTGAATAAGACCCGTCATATTCATATATCATATCAGTCGTGTCAACAGATTGACTATCGACTTACAGAGCGTCAACCGAAAATCAACACAAGTCACATACGTTCTAAAGTTTCGATAAAAAAAAACTTAAAAATTTTATGAAATGAAAAAAGATTCTAAATTAGTATTATAGCACGATCACGAGTCATAATATGTATGTGTGTGTGTGTGTTCTCACCATAACTCTCGACAAACTTAATCGATTTAAACGAAATTTGGTCAATGGCTTGGAATCCGTCACTGCACGAAGCCTGTTTAAAATGGGCCATTCTAAAAAGTTGTAAAAAGTTTTTGGGCTCAAAAATACCGAAAAAATTCTGAAAATTGTTTTAAAATTTACATTTAACTTTCTAGTAAAGACTAAAATGTGCTGCTAAAATTAAAAAAAAACAAATTGAACAGTAACCTTACTAGAAATACTCTTTTTGAACATTTTGTATTAGTAAAATATTTACATTGAAATGCAGAATGTGAAATATTTCCTATCTTACTTAAGAAAGCATCCGGTCTGAAATAAGAACTAATGTCAAATCTCTTTTTAGATTTGATTTAGCTTTATCTGTGTTACTGTATTCAACAAGTGTAATGGTTGCACATAAAAGCTGCGCGATTTGGTCTCTTGAATATTTTATGAAAAGTCGTCTTCTTCCTACATACAATGCACTTTTCGCTGCATACATTATTTCTAAGTATAAGTAATTTTATATCGAAAATGTTTAATATTCCAAATCTATTTCAAATATTTATTTGTGGAGCTTTTGATGTAAAAACTATAGTACTAGTAAAGTAACTGAAACTATATGTTGCTACACTGCTAAAAACAAGCTTTATATCAAGATGTATCAGGATTCGAGGATCTGTAAGTAGTTTTAACGAAAGCTGGCCACAGTACACCAGTTTTTTAATTAACTTTTCCGAGCAAAGCTCGGTCATTCATGCACAGTAAATGGCCTTAATGACCGTATTGCTAAATAAATTGTTTATAGATTCATGTATTATAAATATAATATGACAAAGTACCGTTGAATGTGCAATATGATAGTTACATGTGCCCATAACTTCATATTATATAAAACTGACTTCTGTCACTCTGTCACCTCTACAGCATATATTCTTCTCGGATCTATATGACTTATTTACCACGGGTCAGTGCGATCCAACAGATGGTCCATGCATCTCCGATAGTTCTTATCATCTCAACGCAATATCCGATTTTTATTTGTTTTAGTTGTAGGTTAATGTTTTAGATTTTTTCTTCATGTATAAAAAAAAACTGTAATGAGATGATTATAATTTAAAGTCATTGCCAAATCAATTTTTTTGACAATTTTTGCAACTCAACATCGAAAATGTGGGGTTAAAATAGATCGACCATATCTTAAAAAGCAGGATTGTCTGAAAAAGCTATTGAAATGAGTTTTTCAGGGAAAATTTTATCTGAACATTTCTAATAAAATAATTGTTATTGTTTTATGTAGTCCTAAGCTATATTCTTAATAATTAAATAACCAAAATGGACATTTAGTAATATTTGAATAAAAATTAAATTATAATTGAGAGAGACAATTATTTAAAAAAATAAATAACGTGAGTTAAACGAAGATGACCTGTTGACACTGGTGTTGCAAAATGGATATTGAAAACTGCTTAAACATTCAAATAATATAAAACTAAGTAAGCTTCTACCATCTGGCAAGTGATTTGCCGTTTTGCATTTGAGTAGAGATTAAAAAAAAACAGACAATCTTTTTATGGTCAGTCGTATAAAAATCTAATGACGAAACACTTACGGTATATAAATAATAAAGAATAGAAGTCAGTTTTTAATGACTCAATAACAGCCATATAAATTGTGATAATATAAAATATTTTCTTTTCATTAAGGTGAATATACCAGCCAGTTAGAAATTATAATAATTATAGACTTTAATTGTAATGCTGTCTTTCCTGTGCATTGAAGTTTCTCGTTTGGCCATACGCTGATATTCTAATATGGCACGTTTTTAGCTGATGTGTGAGAATAACTGATATCGACGAACGGGGCTTGTCCGTTTCCCCTTAGGCTGATTCTATTCGCTTAATTAAGAACCACTGTCGTGTACTCGCATCGAAATCTCTCACGTCTGTTGTCGATATTATTGTCTCTAATCGGTGAAAACAAATTAATAAAACCTGGGTTTATATTCCTTTGAACTTTGACATCTTGCGTATTCATATTGTTAAACATTCATTTAGTTTATGAACTGTAAATCGTGGTTTGAACTATTCGAACAATGATAAATAAAATCGCATTAAAATCCTGCAGTGTCAAACTTGACATAAATCCAAACAAAAATATATTATTATTCCTACTTCACCGTTTTTTATGAAACAGTCTAATTTTTTATCAAAAAATTCGTTCAAATATGTATATAGCCTACTTAGATAAACATTTCAGAATAATTTCTATAATTAATTTTAAAATTATTGGGTTGCATTGGAGATCGCTTTATTGTAGATTATAGACGCTCGACAACTTAGGTAATTAGCGTTGGGGGTCTCTGTTCTTTTGTTAATTACTAATATACGATCATTTATCTAACACATCAATTGTAGATGCATATATTTAAGACAGGCTACATTGCGCAGTAATAATAATATGTAAGCAATAACGAAGCGTGAAGATATTTGTAGGAGAGAGTAAAATGAGCTCACCTAGTGTCTGGCGTCTCACTTTTATGCATTTTGTTTACGTCGCTGTGAGAAAAATATAAATTTTGAACTGTTTTATACATTCTCCACATTAGCATGTAATTAATAATTATAGGTTTGTGTGTTCATCTTGCATTGAAGTCTCCATTTGTCCATACATACTATCAATATGTTTGTTCCTGTGAGATATCAAATGTGTAATTTCTAAAAGGGCTCTAAGATTACACATCCAATCTGCACTAGTCTGACACGTTCAGATGTTCAATGTCAGTGTAATTTTTATCAGAAAAAGAAATGTTTTATTGGCTATTAAAATACTATTTCCAACGTAATATTTTTCTGTTTTATTTATCAAACGTCTCTGTACTTTTAGATCAACATATCTCTATCGGTTTAACAGACTTAGTTGATCTCATTGATAATAAAGCTTATAAAGGAATGATAACGATCCGATAAAATGTAGTACAGAGGATAGTGTTGTCCAGTGGTTAGCGTGCTGGCTTCTTGACCGGACAGTCGTGGGTTCGAATCCGGCCTCTGCTCGTGGATGTTTTGTGATGTCGTTTAGTTTTAAGTGATTATGTTATTTGATAGAAATAAGACGCTAATTACCTAAGTTATCGAGCGTCTATAACCTACAATAAAATAAAAAACGCTGTTTTTTATTCAACAAATTGATAAGTTTGACAGGAACGGCTCAAATAAAGCAAATCCCGTTTGAGCTACTGTCAAATTACTTGTTGCTATTATATTGTTGTTAAGTTTTCGAGGTTAAATAATAAAGTATGTCGTCGTATGATCAATATAAACATG
This sequence comes from Venustoraphidia nigricollis, assembly GCA_034508555.1. Taxonomy (NCBI): domain Eukaryota; kingdom Metazoa; phylum Arthropoda; class Insecta; order Raphidioptera; family Raphidiidae; genus Venustoraphidia; species Venustoraphidia nigricollis. Next base: position 2,266,782 of record JAVRKA010000042.1, on the reverse strand, counting down.
TATGGTTCCTAAACGCAAGGCGCGATTGTTCAATCTAAGACAGGGTTGTACAATTTGTACTTACATATTGGTCTAAATAAATTAACTCTGTAATTTGTATTTTACATGATACATGGGCAATAGAACAAATGGACAGAATTTATTGAAACATCACTTAAAATCCAAAATTTAAGTATAGGATACTTTTTATTTGAGTAGGTTGTCATAAGTTTCGAAAAAAATTCTATCCTCAAAGCGATATACAAAGTAATTAGTTAATTTTTTTGAGAAAAGAAGGTAATAGTCGAACTAACGTTTATAAAGCGAATATTTGAATAAAACTTAACTGAAGTGGCGAAAAAAATGAAACAAAGAAATGTATATATAAAAGTTACAAACTGAAAATCTAAAAAAAAAACTATACCAAAGTAAAGTAAGTAATTTGTGTAATACTGACATTGTTAGTGTAGTTTAAACTTCGATAATAATAACAAGCGGTAATTAGTGTACTTATCAATGAACATCACGAGCACAGCTTGGTGTAACGGTTAGCTTGCTGGCCTTTGGATCAAACTGTCGTGTGTTCTAATCCCATCTCCGCTCGTGGATGTTTTGTGATGATGTTTAATTTAATTTAATATAATTAGACACTAATGACCTTAGTTGTCGAGCGTTACAATAAATGAATTAAAGACCCACATCCCTAGTGTAACGAATTGGTGGACGCATCTTCACGCCGGAGGCTGATATGTGTTCAATACATTGTAAACCAGAGAACCTTTATAACGGTCCTGCAATCATATTATATCGCTGCTGTCGTGTTGGTGTCGCTCTTGTCTATTTTGTTTGTTCGCCTTTCAATGAAATCACTGAACTTTCATGTTGGCTGCTCGCTCTCTTAAAATAAAAACACCTAAGCACAGTAGTTTAATAATGTAATTACTTACTGACACGACACTAGTAAACCGTCGCAGGCCAATATCGTCACAACTAGGCAGCCGCTGCGATCAGAATTTTTGCTAAGCTTTTTTCAGCAGTAAGATATTGTGTACATGCATGAATTGTGTTGGTTTTAGGATCGGTATTTATTCCTGTTTTTAATTTGCACTGATTTTTCACTAAGCACTTGGTAGAACATAATTAATAATAACAAATAATAAAAACACTTGAAAATTCTACAAAAATTATTATTAAATTATTTCTCGACGATCGTTTTGGACATTCTGAGGACGTTTTTGTCAGAAATATTGTCTAAGATACTTCAAAATTATTAAGCTTGTTGAGAACACGGTTTACAAATAGCGGGTTCATGGATGCTGTATTACGCACCATAGTTTTCAGGTTCTACGTAAAATTCTCATCTTTGTGTCGGAAAGCTGGAAATGTAGAATCTGTGCATTGTCTTTCAATTCTCAATAAAATAAAAAACAAGCCTGTTTTATGATTTTTTTCATTATAACTTACGATGTATTGAAATATCGCAACAAAAATCGGTTGATTACGGCTTGAAGATAATTAACAGCATCTTGGAGATAAATATTTAATTGTTAATAAAAAAATAAACCTAACGGATTGCTCAAAACCATTGGACACGTAGTAGAGAGGTCCATCGTTTACATGTGTGTATGTGATAATGATAATAGACAAACAAAACGTTTGGTATGCCAGCTTAATAATAAAAATGCGTACATGATGGACACTACAAGTTAGCGGCGCATTGATTATCGAGTAGGCTGTGTAAAGATGCCGCACCGAGAAATGCACGTCAGCTCATTATTGTACTATGACTGATGTGTGTGTGTGTGCTGAAAGACCTTCCGCTAGGGCGCTTGAGCGCGTACCTCGGACATACTTATCTAATAGTTCCTAAAAAAATAATAATTAGAGTTTCAAAAAACTAAAACCATACGTTTTTATAAACTAAAATTCGCGAAATAATTTGATATTAAAATTTGTTTTACTGTAAAAAGCGTGGAGTGCTTATTATCGGTAATAAATTTTTCATTTACTAACTAATTGTAAACGTAGAGCTATTATGAAATTTTAAGTAGATAGCACTTCACGCTAATTTTGTTCTCAAATTATTTTGCATTTTTTAGTTCTTAATTTTTAATTATAATACTAAAAAACACTATTGCATCCCAATGCAACATACGTCACTGTACAGCGTGTTAGCTTGTTTGCTGTAATTTTTCAATTTTTTTTTATCTTGAAGACCCTGGTCAGGATAATGGGACAAACTTATTAAATTATTGTATTGTCATCGGTCCTTGATAAGTGTGCAAAGTTTCAGTTAAATCTGACGTTTTGAAGTGAATGAATTTCACGTGCAAAGATTCCTCTACAAACAAACATACAGGTGAAGTTAAAAATAACATAAGGTCACGGTTAACAAAGCTTTGAAGCTTTAGTAAATGTATTGGATATGAGATGATCCACGCGACTGACCTTTTAGCTTACAGATCATATAAGAAAATTTGCAGATTACGCATTTCAAATATTGAACGAAACGTGTGTACATTTTTACAAGGTATTATAGCAACTGGCCGACATTTGAGATGGTAGCGCGGAAATAATAGGTTATTAATAAAATACCGCTTGAAACGCTATTTATTTTTTGTGTTGAATAAACACTAGGCAAGGTATTTTATGTTTGTTTAATGTTTTGTACGTGTATTTGGTAGCCACTCGTTACCGGTTAAAGAGGATGCAAATATTCAACGCTTGGATCAAATTTAAAGATGACTTTAAATAAACAGATGAAAAAATAATGATTTGATAAATTTGACAATTATTATAATAACGTTCCTGTTAAAGAGAAGAATATTGCGTTATTATTTTCGAGCGACCGCAGACGTGAAGAAAACCTTATAATGTCGAAAAAATCAAGTGCAAGATTTAGACGTTTCATATTCCATCCACATAGACACAAAGCCTCGATCGAAATCACATTTTAAATTTTAGATTTTTAAGACTTGCCTGAAGCCTTCATGTGGTTTGGTGAGGAATTAAAATCGAAAATTGCGATTGTGTCAAAAAGAGTTTTCAACGTTTATGTGCATTTTATAAATTGATCATTTCCGACCCTACAATTATATGCCATTGTTCATTTTTCTCTGAAAAATCCAAAAAGAGAATAAGATTCATGGTCAATACACTCCTACCATTTATTTTTCCTACCTTTGGCTGCAGGAAAAATTACATGTGCCTGAAAACGCATAAAACCTACATAAATGAATATTTCTTATAAATGTTACCGTTTCACTTTTGTGGCAACATGGAATTAGAGATATACATGTTGTTTTTGACATTATAATACTTATTTTGTTTTAAAACGTTTGAATAAAGTCATTTATTACAAACAAAAAAGTTATATAAGCAAGCCACTTGGCGACGTTTACAATCTTTTCTTGAAACAATTTAATCCCGTATGTCTTTGTTTGTTTTTGTATTTACGTCAAACTGAATATTGACCAAGATGATGAAATGTGTTTTATCAGTAATATAATTAAGTATGTCCAGGTTATGTTTACAAAGTTAATAAGGGAAAGTTGTGTTTTTGAAATTATTGCAGAATCAGGTAAAAACAATATAAGAAATTAACTTCTTAAAAAACTAGGGGTCGTTACGTTGTTCCTGTTCTTTAGCTTCTTTTAAACTGCAAAACAGCAGAATATATTTGTCTTCTAAAGATTACGCTCATCTACAAAGAGAATGATTAGGGTGACTTTGATTTCAAAATGCCATATCAACACAAATCTTATTCTCTTTTTGAGGGTTTCGTGCCCAAAGACTGGCAATTTATTGTTTTCATTATTCTGTCTGTTTTCCTATCGCATCTTTTTAAATGATGACATGTTCATATACAATATTGTGTAAATGTACTTTATTTTAGTTTGAATTATATTCATGTGGTGATTTTGAGGGAAACATTCTAGAATATGCTACCGATGATTATTTCAAATATAAGTAGCTAAAAATATGACATCTTTACTTCAGGCAACACTGCCCTATAATGACTTACATTATTATTATTTTTTACCTCAATAAAACGCAGCCAACTAATGACACTCATACATAGATGACTGTACGTAAGACTGTCCTATTTTTCCAAGTATAGTTATTAAAAGGTATATACATGACTTATCTTTCATAAGATAATTATAATTTATTAATAACCAAATAATTAAGCAATTTTACACAGTGTCTTACGTTATTACATTGTCTATATATTTAGTAACAGGTCTTTTTGTGTGTATTTTTTGATAACAAAAGAATAAGCGTACAGTTGACCAAATAAAATTCGTTCCAGTTCAAACATATTTTTTAAAAATGACAAACCATTCAGACCCATGATCCATAATAGCCTTGTAAATTATTGTAATACGCTAGCTAATAAATAGAAAAAAAGGTACGAAGCGTCGGTTAGAATTAGTAATGAAAACGAGGGTTCTCGGGGGATGTTAATGAATAATGACACAATAATTATTTTGACTTATTTTTATTTGACAAAAAACAAGAATTAGAAAAATTAAATTTATAATGTTCCATGCTGAACAACGAATAATTGAATGAATGAATTTCTGAACAAAAATGACAAATGTTTTAACAAAAAAAGTTACATAAGAGTATTGAGAATAATGAAATAAAGATTGATTCACATTCAATGAAATAATACAAAAAAAATACATTATATTTTTTCTTTTAAATATAAAATTGTTGATGTTTCAACAGGGGATGTCCAAGAATCGAAGATTTTTCTAGAATTTTTCGAGGCAAATTAATTAAACGAGAGTGAACCTATAAGGGTTCCCCTTTTTTTCATCGAATGCACGGAACTAAATCGCAATATACTGATGTCATCGCAATAACGCGCTCCTCAGTATGTCTTATTTTTAGGAATTTTTTCCAATATCTCTGAAATTATAAATAAAAAACAACATTTAAACAGAAGAGATGCGTGTGTTTTACTTGGTACTGAAAAATATATTATCGTCTTAAATTCGGAAAATGTAATTAAGTTAATTAATATTAATCATCTAAAATATGTTTAGATTTTTCTTAATAAGATTTAATTATCCTGTTTAATTTTTTGTTGTTGCTACTTTCATTTCAACTGGATTGCCATACTTTGTGCCAATATAATTAATTGAAAAATTAGCCTTCTAAACGAGTCTACTATCTTTATTTCATTAAAAAATCGAATGATAAACCAGAAGTGATCGAACTTCATGTGTGGCATATCAACCTCGTGTCCACTTGAGATGTGTACTTTGTTGGTCCCGGTAAACATTGCTGCATATCGCAACTACAGTGGAATCTTCGCATTTTAAACACCTGTTTGTTTAGTAATAAGATAATAATAATATTTATTTCCCAAAAATTGCTCCATAAGAAGATAAAGATTAGTCAAATACAAACATAATATATGTATATATCTAAAAGAATTGATTAATCGAATAAAAAGTGATTACAATAAAAACAATTTAAGTTTACGTTTAAACAGAAGTGTAGCGTGCCTTGGCGGGGCCACGTATAAAAATTAGTTTGAGGGCCCTTCCCCCGTTGAAGTAAATGACTTAAACGGGGAAATCCCGCAGCCCGCGATAACCGATGTAGGGTGTTGCCAACTTTTGAACGCACGCTTTACGCAGGAAAAAAAATTGCTTTTTAGTGTATTTGCCATAAGGCAACATACACTATTGGCGTCGGTCGGATGGCGGGACCTAGGGGTCGGACCAAAATTTCTCGACGTTTCATAACCTCCTAAACACTTTGGCATCATTTTTAAAAATGTTTATATATATATGTATATATATATTTATATATATATATATAATAACTTTCGAAAGAGTTAATTGATTTTAACGAAATTTGGCCCACGTGTTGAAATCCATCACCGCAAGAAGCCTATTTAAAATGGGCGTAATCGGGCTATTTTAAGGGTAGTTTTTAGGGGTTGAAAAACGTTTTTGGGCCCCAAAATACCGAAAAAATTCTCCGAATCGTTTCAAAATTGACATTTAACCTTCCAGTAGTAATTAAAAAATGTCCCTAAAATTTTAAAAAAATCGGCCCGACAGGACCGGACTTAAAAATTTTCTGAAAACACTACTTTGCAGATAGTGAATTATTTACTGAAAGTTGTATATAATTTGGTATAGAGGTTCGATTGATAATAATATTGCAATTAAGAACAAAAAAGTTATTTTAAGGGGTGTATTAAGGAGTCAAATTTTTTATTTTGCCCTAAAACCAACTTAAGTTCGCATAATAAAGCCACACTGCCTGTATAAGCAAATACACTATATTGTCGGCAGGGTTTTGGCACTGCGACCCGGCTTTTTTTGACTGTCATTTCTGAAATAAAAAAAAAATTGGGAAGTTTTTATTAATTAGTGTATTTGCCATATGGCAACATACACTATTGGCGTCGGTCGGATGGCGGGACCTAGGGGTCGGACCAAATTTTCTCGACGTTTCATAAGCTCCTAAACACTTTGGCACCATTTTTAAAAATGTTTATATATATATGTATATATATATATATATATATATATATATATATATATATATATATACGTATATATATACGTATATATATACGTATATATATATGTGTGCGGGCAATAACTTTCGAAAGAGTTAATTGATTTTAACGAAGTTTGGCCCACGTGTTGAAATCCATCACCGCAAGAAGCCTATTTAAAATGGGCGTAATCGGGCCATTTTAAGGGTAGTTTTTAGGGGTTGAAAAATGTTTTTGGGCCCCAAAATACCGAAAAAATTCTCAGAATCGTTTCAAAATTGATATTTAACCCTTAAGTAGTAATTAAAAAGTGTTACTAAAATTTTAATAAAATCAGGCCGACAGGACCGGACTTACAAATTTAATAAAAATACTAGTTTACAGATAGTGAATTATTTTCTGAAAGTTGTATATAATTTGGTATAGAGGTTCGATTGATAATAATATTGCAACTGAGAAAAAAATGTTCTTTTAAGGGGTGTATTAAGGAGCCAAATTTTTATTTTGCCCAAAAAACCAACTTAAGGTCGCATAACAAAGCCACACTGCCTATATTAGCAAATACACTATATTGTCGACAGGGTTTTGGCACTGCGACCCGGGTTTTTTTTGCTTACGCACGTTGGGGGCTCCCGTGGCCCGGGGGCCCCGTATAATTGATACGGCAGATACGGCGGTAGCTACGCCCCTGCGTTTAAATTTAATTTAAAAAAATGTGTTTGTTATCATCAGGCCATGTATTGTAAAATCTTACACAGTGGTGGTAAGCAATATTGTGGTTCAATTTTGATCTACATCGCTGAAGGCTGAAGGATCTTGAACAATAATTGTATCAAGAACAAAGTTAAGAATCTTTTTGATTTATTTTCGATGTTATTTCAAAATCGGAATTAATATTTTGCTGTAAGACAACATCGGATTACCATTTTCAAAAAATACTTGAAAATGCGTCAAACTATATTGGCTCCGTAGAATATATACTTCAGATGAAAAATGAACGCAGCTTGATCCAGTAAGTAATCAGTAATCAGCATTCGACTGTACTACAGTGTGTTCAAGTACACGAGTAAACAAAGAGTAAATTAAATAAATCACAAATAGTGGCGATGTATTGAAACTACTTGACTTCCATTCAAAGGTAAATATAGAACCACTGATAGTTTACTTTGCGTTCGATTTCGTTATAGAAAGATTGCTTGATCCCATCAGAATATAGATATTGTAAGTACTCAGGCACCTATACAATATTAGTACCCATGTTTTTATTAATTTATACCCGGTCGAAAGTACGTACTTTCTTTTTGATTTTAAGGCAGAAAGCCTAACAACTGGAATTACTCGCACGCCGAAAGAAATCAACTGCGGGAAGTGAGAGTGTTTTCTTTCTACCCGGTAAATAAACTAGAGAAAGACAAAAAAAATCCAGTACATTGTGAATATCCAAAAAAAGCGCTGAAATAAGGAACAAGAATTAAGCATGACCGCATAACAAGCTGCCTGCTGGAACGTGGTTGTATTTTTTATGATAATAATTAAAATTTTTGATAGTAAACGCACTTTCGACCGGGTATAAAGAAAAACAGTATCATGTAGCATCATGTCGCGCAGTTTATCATATTAAATTAGTCGAGCCATTTGTATAATTTGTAAACGGACTGTACCTAAAGTGGATGTTTGGTGCTTTATTATTAATGACAGTTTCATCTTTGAATCAAACTGTACCGTAATGAATACAACGTCTTCTCAATCACCTGTCAATATCGAGTATTAATATTTTCTATTATTTGAATGACCCCCCCGGCTCAATACCTTTAGCTACACACACCAACGGCATTGTCTAGTCAACAGAACCGTCTTTTAAAAAAAATAGCGATATTCTACGTTTCAAAACCATTTATATAAGAGTTTTCAAGAAAGCTCTTAAAAATCCTTCTAAGCGACGATTTTATACACAAGAAAATTCATAAACCCTCACACACACACACATACCATGCACAGGAGTCGTTGAAAACCACTTTTCATTACGTTTTGTACAGAGAACAATGAAGCATGTAATTAGTTTGAGGGATATCAGAATTACTAAAGCTATATTCTTTCTAAGAGTGATCTCAGGAACATTAAAAATAAGTAAATTAAAAAAATCATTGTCAATGTAGTTGTTGATTACTTTATAAGGATATAACATTCGGTAAAAAAAAATTATTCGTATGCAACAACTATTTTAATTTAACAAAAAAGACACACTTTATTAAAAAACTAACATTTTGTGAGCACCTAACTCTGGAAAAAATATTTCTTCACTTTGTCGTGTTCTAATTGAATAGTGGCCGGCCCTGGAGAATAGTGATTCTCAAATATTAAATGCCGTTAAACTTTGCATTCAGTAATCATCCAAAAGATCGCTTGACCCTTCGCAAATAAATATTTAGAAACCAAGCTCTTTTCAAAGCTAATACGGTGATGTTTTATACTTTTATTCTAATACACACGCCATTACAGCGGATTTAAATGTATCTTTTTTGTGTTATCTTTTCTTTATGACTGATTTGTATATCTAAATTACAAATAACAGTTCTGAATGAAGGATGAGATGCTTTATAATTCCTTTATCTATTTTATGATTTCTATTCTGCTGTAAATCTATAACACGTTAGGGTCATACTTTTTTGTTTCTTTTAAAAAATTTCGTTCCAGTTTTTAATTTTTTAATCAAGTCGTTTTAAAATTCTCTATACATGTGTTAATTTATATTGCTTTTAAAGTTATAATATCTAATAATAACAATAGGTAGTACTTAATACATAGCCTAAAATATTTTAAATTTTATATCGTATTATATTCACGTCCAGTATAATAAAGGTTATGGATTTTTGATTATACACAAAATGTACTTGTAATAGTATATTACGGCAAGGCCAGAGGCTTGAAATTTCCTGTCTTTTTTCCCGGTCGAAAGTACGTACTTTCCTATCAGTGTGCACGAGAAATCTGTTTCGGTCCGCTGTTACAGACTTCGTGCGCTTAATTCCAGCAGTGCATGAATATTAAGCTTTCTGCCTTAAAATCGAAGCCGAAAGTACGTGCTTTAGAAAAAATTAATAAAATTAATAATGGAAAGTTCATCTTTGATTCATTCTAGAGCCCTCGCTACTGTGAGAGTTAATGTCTAGCTATAGCTAAAAATAATTGGCTCTCGCCTTTTTTTTGACTGTTGTATATCACTATATTATGAAGGATTAAAATGTTGAATTGTGTGCACCGTAGAGTAACTGATTAACTCATTTCGCCGCGAAAGTGGAAAGATTCTGGTTTAAATCCAGACGGTGGCGTGTTGGAAAAATAAATTTTTCTAATATAGTGTTACAACAATGAATGTTTCTTAACAATTATAGCAGACATAAGCTATTATACGAAATTAATTTAGAAAAAATAATTATAAAAATCCATCGGACAAAGTAGGCTGAAAAAATCAATTAACGAAATTCGCACAATTAAACCAGGGTGGCCAGATCAATAATTTCCAATAATGAAACGCAGCAATTCGAGTACTGATAATGGGCTGTGTGTTTAGTGCGTGGTGTTACTTTATATGGCTATTTAATACGTTTGACCAGCGCACGATGTTGACCTCGCCAACACATCTCGAGCTGTTTCATTACTATTGTGATAGACGGCAATACATCAAGCTGCTTGCCCATGCTATATTCTTCACCTTTGCTTGGCTTACTGATATCTCTGCAACCTTATTGCTATTGCATCAGGATATTAATTGAATACATACATGGCAATTGCAATTTATTATGTATCATAACATGCACGGTTTTGTAAATGTTTCATGCATATAGAGTTTATGCAATTTTATCTACCGATTTCATCTATACTTAAGTTTAAATTACGATAAATTGTGACAGAGACCACCATTATATGCCGAAAACTTTACATTAATAACAGTTCATTTATAAACAGCGTTCTTTTTTCCAGCTTAAATATCGATTTTAACGAAATTTTGATACATGTATTGGGAAATGAATAATAATAATAATAATAATGCTTTTATAGCATTTTTGTTGATCTGCCTGTTAGCGTTAGTAGAGAGCGGTTGGACCAATTTTATCTACTGATAGTTTAATTTAAAGTACAGACTGATTTGTATTCGACTCCGTTCCGGTTTCATAGACGTATAATGATCTCAGTTGTTGAGCGTCTATAATCTACAAACAATCAAGACACAGTTTCTGTCAAAGCAACGTGAAACATCTACAAGTAGTAAAATAATTGATGACTGCTAGATATGAGGGATGTTGAAGATATTGAAAGGTCTTCTGCTATATGATAAGGAATTGTTTACCAAAGTCGAAATAACGCGAGCGGAGTTGCGAGTCAAGACTAGTACTATATAATAAGAAAAATAAATCTTAAAAAGTGAATAATGTATTTTTAATATGTTCCATTTGAACAGAGAGCAAGCTGTATGAATAAATTATAGAGAAGATTGCAGTAATATAATGTATAAAATCTAATATTATCGCTTTTCCAACATTTTACGCCGTAATACTTATTTACGATTTATTATAATTGAGTCTGCAGAAATACAATTCAACTTTAACACCAGAAATATATCAAATATTTATATTCACATCAAATTAGTTATATCAACATCTAAAATTAAAAAGTTATTATGATTTACAAATAGAGCAAATGTAGTTCGATTTTAGAATTTGAAAGAAAATTAATTTGGAAATAGTATGAATTAATATTTAAAATATTAGGTTCAGTTTTGTTTAAAAAGAATGAGTTCTAAAGATAAAAAGAAAAAGTTTAAAGTGTAAACCAAAAATAAAAATATTTTTGTGGTGTCTCAATTTCAGAGCGAGGTGATTATTAAAGTTATAAAACAAATCGATTTGGCTGACCTTAAAAAAGTCAAGTAATTTTCCTTCTGTTCACTATGGTATAGTTTGTAAGACTAAATTAATAAATAGTATAATAGCTATCGGCTGCTAAAATTGTTAAGAAACTCTCACTACTGTGGAGGTTCATGTCTAGCGTTAGCTAGGATAAAAATAGCTCCATAAATGTATACACAATGCGAGTGTCCATCTTGTAAACAAATTATAGGCACTATTTCCAGCTGACCCACTATAATTTTAGATGAATAATACTTCGTTTTTAGCGCAGATAAATAATTTAATGCGATTTAATATTTCGCTTGTCAAAACAACCATTTCAATGGATATGATTGATTTAAAATACAACACGACAATTTATTTTAATCTGATTAGCATATCGGAATGCTTGATGTATTAAAAATGGCGACTCATGAATCTCATTCAAACTTAAATTAATCTTGAAGTAAATACAATAATCAATATTTTTCGACAAGTTTTAAACTTTAGGCGTGATAACCATTTTGCAAACAACATTTTTAAAACATCAAATTTTCCTTATAAATTAATACAATCTCAGAACAAATTAATTAATTTTTCCAGCATATATCGGCTGTCAGTCATGAATGTTCTGCTTAAAAACGACGTATGTGTATCCAACATAACATTATAAAATATGAACCAGTTTTTTTAATCACTTATAATGGCGGTGCGAATTAAACGCTATTAAGCGATTCTATCTCACTTCATCTGATTTAATGTAAGTGGGATCGAATTATATCAGAGGCGCACCTTTATTATTTTCTCTGTTTAGTTAGAAAGCCCATTGGAGCTGAGAATTAAACAATATCGCAGCATGCAGGTGTCGCTCGGGCGTGGCTTTGTGAAATCGGAGTTATAATTATAAGCATGTCTCCTACCGCATTTTATTTTTCCAAAATGTGTCTTAATTCACAAAATAGAGATGCAAGCATCCTAAAAAAATCATAAAATGGTACAAAACCGTTTCATAAGTTTTTCTATTCTTGTTAAAATATTAATAATCAAAGGAACTTTGAACCACGAAGTGCATTTTTAAAATGCATTTTAATAGCTGAGAGTTTTTGAAAGAATCGGAAATTATTTTTCACTGGTCGTTGTGGTAGAAGTATTACTTATATAAAAACCAAAAACTCAAACCAGTTTTAAGAACATTTATTTTTTCAACATCCTGAATAACATAACAATATAAAATAACATAATATAAAAGCAATTTTACCCCTTCTAAGGGTGCAATAATCAGGGATCTTCGAGACGCGGATTGGAGCTTAGACAACAATGTCTCAGCACGCGACGAACGGGCGTGACTTATGAGCGTTAAAAACAGACCATAAAAAACTGGTTCAATTTATTCTGCTCGTGTATTAGCTACAGTACATATTGGGTGTTCGGTTTAAAAAGTCAATTCAAAATTTTGAACCTGGCTATTAGAAAATAGAAATAGGTAAAATAGTAATTCAGTACCTACCATTGCATTAATCACAACAGGTATTAGAATTTATATTACGCACTAGTGCAGTAAAGTAAATTAAAATCGGTCGCTATGTACGAATTGTTTTTTGTGGAAGTGACATTGGCTCACAAGTGAATTGACAAAAGTTTTGAAAACCACTTATTTTATTAGAGGTGATATTACGATTATTGCGACATTAAAAACTCGTTGACCCTTGTCTTTCACACAATGTCACAGCTCGTCGGAATAGACACTAGATACACAATCTACTATCGGTATATATTATTTCTCATAGGTGTTTTTTTGTCGGTAGGAAATATCCTTAATACTGTATCAAAATTAATATTTGATATGCCATTTTGGAGATTACTTTTCTCTCTAATCACGAAAAATAAGTTAATATCTTAAAACTAATGTCTTCCTTGAAAAATTACAGTTTGAACATTTTTTGACAATTTCATTACAGAAAATAACATTCAGAAAAAGCAAATGTCGCCAACCGTTGGCAATCTGTTTATTTTAACAGTTGTCGGTAACATTAGGTGACGTAGTGGTGCTGAAGTCTCTGAATAGAATTTCCACCCTATTATATTACGTAACTGACCACTAACGGTGCGAAGTATTCGCACGAGTCCGCTAGTTATACTTTATATATAAACATCCGGTATAAGAATTTACCTCTAATGATGATCATGTTCTAAACTTTATTAACGATAAGTAACATGCTTTTACTATGGCTGCCGTATTATTTTTTTACGCGGGCACACTTCTGTTACTCGTTCTCAAGTTTCTGCTATTGTCGTTTGTTTCTGTGTACATCCTGTTTGGATTTTTTTTCAGTATTTTATATATAACAAATATTATATGCTTTATATAATAGTCATTATAAATAAAATTTACTATAACGGATCCATGCAAATACTTCGCACCGTCAGTAATGTTATTTGGCACTACGTCATTTAATATTACCGACAACTGTTAAAATAAGTAGATTGTCATGTTATCGACAACTGTTAGAATAAACAGATTGCCAAGAGATGACCAAATTTTAAACTGTAGTTTTTTAATGAAAATATTAATTAAAAGATTACGCTCGTCCCAGGGTAACTTTCTATAATCTCTGTTTTAATGTCAATAGCTTCAGTAGTTTTTGAGTTAAATCCGTTATTACAGGCAGACAACAAATTGTTTTCAAACATTAGATTTAATTTAATAGGCGAGAATGCAAATGAAAAAAACTAGAAATTCGAGAACCGCAGTCATTTCTGTTTAATTTATCTGTTATTGATGTGAATTAAAATAATCTGTGATGTAAGGAATCCTGATCGGTGAATTTCCAAGGACCAAGGTAGTCGTGAATGATGTGACATTAGCATAATAATGTTACGGATATATTTTTTTCTTAACAATTTAACTGTTATAGTTAAGAAACTCAATTCGATCTTCCGCAGTAGCGCTAGCGTACGCGGTTGCGGTGGTGAAGCATGATTCCTCTGACCCATTGTTCAGAGGGCATTCATTACGATAACTTTCCACTTCATTAGTTGATCAGCCTTGGGTTGCGTTGATTGTTCACTGAAGGTGAAGAAGGAACATATTACTGAGTTGCTGAGTTCTGGTCGGAAACTTGAATCAAAACTAAAAATAGATTTTTCTCAATAAATCAAAAAAAAATAAACCAACTTAGAAACGCATTTCTTCTTTAATCCCCATGCATTCGTTTAGTGATTACATTTTCTGTAGAATCGTACAAAAACAAAACAATACTTGTGTACTATAATTTTTTTTTAACAAACTTATTTGTAACCGATGTAAATTAGCATAGTCCCAGATAACTGTTACGAAAGATTAGGAAATAGATTCGATTGTCTGTTGTTTTGTTTTTTATTTACTTTTATGCATAATCACACTTCAGAATTAGTATCTATATGTTTTCCTCTCTTCAATATATTTAACCGCACCTTGCAACTAGAGAAAATATTAAATTTCAGCTATGTGTATGATTTAGTAAGCCTCGGTTCAGTACACGCTGATAACCTCCTATGTTGAGCATCTACAATCTATCTGTCCAGTGTTCATTCGACATTCGACGGATAAACATTAAATTAATTAATTAATTTGCGTGCGATTAAACGTGTTTTCTCTCGAAGAGGTGCGCTTGCATCTCTTCGCTTAGTTAACTTTTTTCTTTTGTTTTTTAAAAATCATGAGTTTCTCTACAAATATTGCAACCACTTCTTCTGGGCACTGCCCAGTTGACAAAAAACGCAAGATTGATTCTAGCCAAAATCAATTAAGATATAATGTGAATACATCAAACTCATTTAGTGTTCTTAGTGACGACGATACTGATGATGACGAAAGTGACCAAAACGAAAGTGCTTCCAATATTAATAAGGATAAAGTTAAAATTCCTCCCATCGTGGTTTATAGCTGGATTAATCAACACAGCGAATCACTTGCTGGAATAAAATCTGCACTCACAGATGATATGTCAATTAAATTTAAAGGCAATCGTCTGTTAGTGTACACGAACTCAATTCAAGACTACAACACAATGCTATCTGTAATCGACAAAAGCAGGGTTGAGTACCACACGTACACTCCAAAATCTGAAGTTGAACCTCGCATGGTACTCAAAAATATGCCGCCAAACGTAACCTGTGGTGAAATCAAATTTGACTTAACATCAAAAAATTTAGGTGTTACTAATGTAAAGCAAATGATTAAAAAACTAAGTGACACGGAAATAAACTTACCCTTGTTTATTGTTACTTTTGACAAAAACACAAAAATTTCTGAAATCATAAAAAATAACAAAGTTTGCCATTGCCTAATTAAATGGGAAAAATACAGAAATCTAAGTGGAATTACTCAGTGCTTCAAATGCCAAAATTTCGGTCATATTTCAAAAAACTGTCACCGCGTACCTAGGTGTCTTAAATGTGCAGAAAACCACAATATAAAAGATTGCCCGTCTAAAGACTCAAACCTTTCAAAGTGTACAAACTGTGGCGAAAACCATCTAGCAAGTGACAAAAACTGTGCGGTTTATAAAAAAATACATCTGAGCCGAACACGAGCACCGAATGCCAACGACAACAACTCACCAACGGTCAGCCAGCGCTTTAAGACAAAACCCGAGGACTTCCCACCCCTGCCAAGAAACACATCAGGACGACAAACTACCAATGGCGTATCTTCCATCTGGACCGATCGCTCTAATAAACCGGCTTCACACGAGCCATCCGTCAGCAACGAATCACTCGGTGATGTATTCAAAGAAATAAAATCGATATTCACTAACATTAACTTTACCAAAATTCTTACTACACTAAAAACTTTAGGAAGCAAACTGAAAACTGCACCTGATGCAATTACCAAACTAGTTATTATTGCCGAAAATGTGTTTGAACTTTTCGATTAAGTCCATTCACTATAAATAAAATAAAAATATTAACGTGGAATGCAAATTCTATAAAAAACAAAATAAATGAAGTGTCACAAACTCTTGATAGCAAATCGATCGACATTCTAGGAATCAGCGAAACTCATCTTGATAACAACTCCACACTAAATTCTAGAGACTATATTGTTTATCGGAATGACCGTAACACTGCTGGCGGCGGCGTTGCTTTGCTTATTAAAAAAAGTATTGTTCACCATGCATATAACTTACCTCACTTAAACTCTCTTGAAGCCATAGCAGCCAAGATTAATACTTCCCAAGGGCAAATTTTAGTAATAGCAGCATACTCCCCACCAAATGTGACTCTACAATACACTGATTTGGCTTCAATTTTTAATTTAAACCAGAAAATAATATTAATGGGCGATCTCAATGCCAAACATAGAAGCTGGAACTGCTTCTCTAACAATCGCTCAGGCACAACACTACTTAACTTTAGCCTAAACTCTAACGTAACAATAACAGCACCCCAGGAGCCGACACATTATCCTACGCAAAGACGCTACAGACCGAGTGTCATTGACTTCTTTCTCACAAAAAATATCCGTAACGTCTCCCAGCCTCGCTCTCTTCCAATTTTAAATTCTGATCATAATCCGGTGTTGCTAACAGTTAATTCTAAATCTAAGCGTTATGAATCAATTACAAAATTCAACTATAACAAAGCTGATTGGAACCTATATAAAAACCTTATTAATGATAATATTGATCTAAATTTTTTATACACGACACTGGCGAGATAGACAATAAAATTGACGAACTAACTCAAATCATGTTTAACGCACGGAACAAGGCAATACCGAAATTTAAAACACATTCCGATCGCGACGACATACCAGTATTCACAAAAACCTTGATAAAAATTAAAAACTGCGTAAGACGAAAATATCAGAGAACTCGAAATAACTTCTACCTCAATATAATGAATTCCTTAAATAACATAATCCATTCAAAATTAGCATCTATTAAAAACGCAAAATGGAATGAATTTTTGACAAAATTAAATACCAAAGATAACTCCCTATGGAAAATAACCAAGCATTTCTCCAAACGTAAAAATCATATGCCTCCGTTAAATGATGGAAACGGGTTCATTTATACCGATAGCGAAAAAGCAAATACTCTGGCAAACCATTTTGCCTCCATACATAAACAAAACGTTGATTTAAGTTCAGTTTACTTCACAAACAAGATTGTAAAAGAAACTAAATCCTATTTTAAAAATAACGTAAGCAATAATGAAATAAAACTGACTTCACCGAAGGAAATTCACTCGATTATACGCAGCCTCAAAACAAACAAAGCTACAGGAATTGATGACATTAATAACCGTTTATTGAAAAACCTTACTCGCAAAGCAATTGTTTTCTTAACAAAAATAGCAAATGGAATACTAACGCATAAATACTTTCCCTCCAAATGGAAAATAGCCAAAGTAGTAGCCTTACCTAAACCGAGAAAGGATCCTAAGTTACCAGCTAACTACAGGCCCATAAGTTTATTAAGTAGCATCAGCAAAATAATCGAACGCGTCATCCTTTATAGGCTTAACATACACATAAACTCCAATAGCATTCTAAAACCTGAACAATTTGGCTTTAAAAAGAACCACTGCACTGTGAAACAGTTAGCGCGCATTACAGACTTGGCAATGGATAACTTTAATAAAAAGAAACACACAGGGATGATACTCCTAGATATTGAAAAAGCCTTCGATACCGTCTGGCACAAGGGGCTACTTTACAAACTTGTCAAATATAAATTCCCAGGCTATTTAATACACCTCATAAGGGCTTATCTTGCAAATCGACGCTTCACAGTTAGCATCCGAGATAAATTATCTAACGTCAAACAAATCGACTCCGGAGTGCCACAGGGTTCCACGTTGGGTCCAGTTCTCTTTAATTTATACATTAATGATATTCCACAATCACCAAAAGTAAGCATCTCACTCTTCGCTGACGATACAGCTTTTCTCACAAGCTCCTGGCGTATCGACACTATAATTAACCGACTGCAACAAGCCATCGACAGAACAAGTAGACATTTTCATAGATGGAAAATTAAACTAAATAATGATAAAACCGAAGCGATTCTCTTCTCAAAACGCAGACCAGTATTGAATAACCATATCATTATGAATCGCTCAAGAATTGAGTGGACGAACCAGGTGAAGTACCTAGGAGTAATTTTAGACAAAAGACTCACATTCACTAGCCACGTCAAGTACGCTTGTGATAAAGCCTACGCTGTAATTCACCAACTGTTTCCCCTATTCAACAAATACAACAAACTAAACATTGCCAATAAATTATTAATATATAAATCAGTCATCCGTCCTACATTAACCTATGCCGCACCCGTCTGGAGTTCTACTTGCAAAACCAATTTTAACAAATTGCAAATTGTGCAGAACAAATCTCTAAGAATAGTCTCCGGATATCCCAGATATACCCCTATAATACTTCTCCACCAACTGCTTAACATAAACTTAATAAAAGACTATATCCGAAATTTAACAATGAAATTTTACAACAAGTGCAGTGCTAGTAACATTCAAATTATAAGTGACATCGGGAATTACAATGTCGATAGCTTAGCTCATCGAAACAAACATAAGAGGATAAAACATATCCTTAACTAATTATAGATTTAATGACTGCCTGGGTTTTTTGAGACTTTTCCCAGAATAAAACAAAATAAGTTAATAAAAGTAATTATCAACTGTGTACTATGCATAACTTGATTGTGGTAGGTTATAGGAACACCATGTAAAATAATACTAAATTCGATGTACATTTATTTTTATAACCATGACAATAAAATCTTATCTTATTCTTATTATTCTATCTGTCGGTTCAGTACTTTTTTAAATCGCGTTTAGCAAAATATCGTACAATTAGGAAAATTTGAGATTCATCACAGCTAGACGTTTGAGCTTCTTCTATTTACTGTATAAAGTCGCGTTGTCAATGGAGCAGAGAAGTTAACTGGTAACATGTGAGACATTTTTGCCATCTATTTGTGCACGGCCTGTTTATTATTATTATTTTATTTTGTCACCGAAGGTTGTAGATACATTATAGTCAGCTGAATTTTTCAATTTAGTCAAAAATGTATTTTCGTTTGTTTGCTAAAATCATCATAAAAATAGTCCTGACGTTTACAATATTTTTATTTCTAAAATCTAGAAAATCTGCTGGCTAAAATGTTTTACTCAATTAAACACCACACACAATATAGGCAAATCGCGGCAATGTAGCGTTATTCTGAAGTTTGAAATTGTTACGAAATATTCTGGTTTTATTCAAGAGATTCTTGCGTTGTCCACGAATGTCAACAAATTAAGAAACTCTTCTATTTGAAGAGGCTACTTATAAAAAATAGTAATTTGTAGATGCATTTTTATACACACAATTACCATAAGGAATGATTCATATATCATATAGTGTATTATACTATTGATAATTAATTCCTAACTATAGTTTGCTTGTTGGAGAAAGATGCTTTTAAGTTCTTTTTATAATTTATGTAGTTTTTTAATTGATCTAGTTGTTTCATTCTCGTATCATGGACCTCGTCTACACGACAGTAAATGAAGTGCCCTCAACTCTGGTAAAGCTATACAGTTCGGCCGGCGACATCAACGATCGAACTGTATAATAAATGCCGTTCGGCAAATAGTAATATATTGTTTATACTACACACTACAGAACTGAAACTCCCTTACATCCTTTAATCTCTAAGGGGTGTATAGACAAAATGGTTTAGGAAATGTTCTTCTAGTATTATTGTTGCCCGAAAAAATATCTTACTAACATACATTGAAATGAGTACTACAAATTCACATACATAAAATTATATTACCTAATTATAGAAAGTATTATGGATTTATGGATGAGACAGTGGTGTGCATACTCGAATTCTTATTTTCGTAAAAAAAAAAATCAATTCAGATCAAAAATCGCAGGAGCGTGGATGAAAAAAGAAATGGTTATTATAATCAGTACATTTTTATTTTAGCGACGATTTTTGTTCTGAATTTGTATAAATCATGGATGCTAATATTAATTTGAATTCTATCTGCGACAAAAGTTGGGAAGAATGGAAACTCGTTATCGAGAACATTTCCGCGTTGTGTTAATTATGTTTGCGGTACAAAATATAAACGCATACCAACATCATTTTTGCGAGGTTTTTCTCTGTACTAGCGTTATTCAAAAAATGACAAATTAAAGTTAAATGCGCACTAACACGCCTATGCTCACGTTAAGGTAGAATTCATGTCAACACTTGCGCGAATGTGCATGGAAAATCGACATTTACACGAATGAAGACGCAAACAAATAAATTATTTTAAAATAAACTCCTTTTTAATATATGACAACAAAAAATACAGATAGGCTACTCAAATCGTATTTAAATTTGAGCGAAGGACTGAGTAAATTTGACGTTTACGCAAGAGAAGCCGCTGCTAAAATCTAGTTTAAAATAAATGATTATGTGTGATCGTTTATTTTGAATTAGAACTTAAAATGTACGGATGGTGCCTCATTAGACGACCGCCGCTGTACTATATGAATATAGTTTCACTTGTCAATTATTTAAGTTTGAATAATTAATTAATTTGTTTTGAAATGTTAACACCATTAACTGTGTTATTAATTTGGGAACTCACAGCTGGAAGGTTGGCGTGTTAACATCTTAGGCTGTGAAAAAATATCTGTTTGATTTTAATTTCAAACTGAGTACATCAATATAGAAATTCAGAAGTGGAATTATCTATACATATTTGATTATCATTACTTTAGTTATAGTCTTCTTCGGTTGGAAATATTTTAATTAAGGCTTGTTAATTTTTAGAAGAAATTTTTGAAATGAAAACACGCAATTAAATTTTACGACAGCATAATAGTTTATGTATCTAGATTATAACGAAGCGCAATAGCGAGTTTTAACAGTCACATGAACCAAAATATCATAACAACCGAGATATATACTACATTTTTTCCACAAGACTACTATAAAATAAATACGAAATAAAAATATATACCCACAAAACACCAAACCGTATCGAAAACTCTCGACGTACGTTTCGCCAACCAAGTTGGCATCATCAGGAGATGATGCCAACTTGGTTGGCGAAACGTACGTCGAGAGTTTTCGATACGGTTTGGTGTTTTGCGGCTATATATTTTTATTTCGTATTTTCACACCAAAGGTTCCATCACTCTTCTTGGATATAAAATAAATGATAATAATAATTATTATTATCATTTATTTTGTGTTGCTTTGTTCATATTATATTAAATGATAATTTACAGCTCGCTTTTCGAAGTTACTGTTAGATTGCTTTATCGCCATTTATTGTTTTACTTTACGCATTAGATGAGGAAAACAAAAAATATTCAAAAATGGCCTCTTCAGTCGAAGTCGTGGCTTCAATATTAATAAAGTTAGCAATAGTACCGACTTTACTTTGGATACTCTGTATCGGCGAATAATGATAATAATAATTTAGCGTGAGTATTCGATTACTATATTAGGAAAATCTGAAAATCATTATCACTACTTTCTAATCCGAAGGCACATAACCAAAACTTAAAAAAACTGTCTTGGTTCGCGAATATACGTTGAACTATATTATGCATTATCTTACAATAGCTTAAAGGTTAAGAATTACATCGTTTCTGTTAATATATGTGTAAACTAAATAAATAATAATAACAACAAAGAGAGAGTTATGCAGATTGTAACATGTAAGTTACAATTATTGAAACGTTCACATGAGATAATAACATTTGTGTGTCTGAGCATGCGCATTAAATAAACAATAGAAATATGGGCTTGACATTTGACTTCAAATTATTATCATTATTATTGTAAGAAAATGAGTACAGTGGAAACAGAGTTCAGTGTCTGTGATGGCGAGAGTTTTAATATTCGCTCTAAATTTCACGCACACTATATCTATATACGAGTAATTTTATATCGATCTGTTCGAACTCTAATCTAGAATTGCTAAAAACAAGTTATTTGATCAAAAAACACGCAGTTGTATCCGAAGTGTTCTGTATTGCCGACAAACCCTTTGAGAGTTTAGATTTTATCAACAAACATATCTATATTTTAATATAAAATTGGATGTTTGTATATCTGAAATTAAGAGACGCCGTTTGACCGATTATTATGAAACTTTGGGGAGTTGTTGCGGGTACGCCTGCTAGAGTTTCTGACCTAAAAAAAATCTACTTTGTGGAGCGAGGTGTTACCCCGGAAGGCAAGACTCTTATACTGTGGAGTTGAAGGCTTCACTACTGTTGGCGCTGGTAGCGGCTACTAATTTAATAAATATCATTGTATTGAGATCTCTAATCGATTTTTTTGTGGATTCATACCGTTTTTGGACGAATTAGTACTCTTGTTAGAACTATGACTCAACGAAAATCAATAGTTCATATACAGTTTTTATGCAATTTTATAAAATATACTACATCACCCATATCAATATAATACCATTTCAAATATAGTATTATTTTTCAATTAAATTTTCAATATTCTCCAGTACCTGTATACATAACATGGGTACGCGAATAATGTCCTGAGGGTGCAGTAAATATATGGGATAGAGCACCCAAGCAAGTTTGTAAGCTGAGACGATGCTAGCTCTAGCTGTTGCCTTGCCTCTATCTTCACTTTACTTTATTCGCTTCCAACTCAAGGATGAACCAAATTCATTTTTATTTTTCTGTATACAACATCATTGAATTTAACTGTTAAGATTACATTTCGAAACATTTATTATTGTTTTTAGAAGAACAGAAATTTATTTACACATAATATATCAATATTTTTATTATTAATTGTATGAATTATTGTTTTAAATGATGTGCTTTGATGATAGAAGCATTCATTTTGACACACTTTAAGTCATACTATTTTGAATATATCTGTGTGGTCCAGTGCGGTTAGCGTGTTGGGTTCTTGACGACTATCATGGGTTGGAATCTTACCTCTGCTCGTGGATATTTTGTGATGTTTAGTTTTAAGTAAATATTATCTTATTTGATGTAAAGACGCTAATGAACTAAGTTGTCACTTTATAACATTTTTAATGATGATTGTTTCCAGATAATTTCTATTTCTTCAGAACTGCAAAATCTACATTGAAATAGTTTTATAATTATTATTGTTCATAATTATTATACATGCAAAAATTATAGGCTGTCGGAACGCTCTGAATTTAAGCCAAAAATAGAGCTTCGGCTGATAGCTGATTGTAGCTGATATTCGCCAACATTTTGCACAAATTCTTTGACTATATGGAAGATAAAAGACAAATCTAGGTCTCTAATGGACTACTTTTGTAATTTATGTACGATTTACTAGAAAAAAGTTGGCATTAATTGTGCTAAAAACCCTTATTCGTACTTACTTCACAAAATTATTCCATCACAAACCTAAAGCGACTCTTCCTTTTTTGGAAAAGTTTTTTAAATCTTCAAAATATTCACAAAAATTAGAGTAATCAACTTACAGTATTTTTTAGTCTCGTAGTGTGGCTTAATTTCAAAGCGTTCCGACAGCCTTAAGGGTCTTCGTAGGTTTGTGCCCCAAATAAAGAATTCAGTATTTACTGTAATTTTTTTCAGCGGTAATCTTACGGTTAAGTAACCCATCCTTATTTGTAAACACGAGTCTCTCCTTTTTAAAATAAATCTGTATATTCAAATGAGTGTCATTTGATATTTCGCATCTTCAGTTGAGTTCTTTACACAAAACAACGCACTATCGATAAAGTCATAAACGCATAATATGCAGATATTCAATACGTTCGTGTCGTGTCGTTATTTTTCGGAATTAACTTCACTTGTTTATATTATTCTTTTAAAATAATACTGATTTTAGACAAAGTGCCACTCTAAATTGATATGAAATTCATGTTGAAAAAACTGAAGTGACATACTATTGTCTTCCGTTAGTACTTATCATTTATGCTGTTTATTGAAATTATTTGGTTCCAAAAAATAGACAGGGAATTTATTTAATAAAATTATAAATTAGAAAAAAATTGAATATAAACACATCTTTAATAAATTAGGAAAGTTCCTTATGGATATATTATGTGTACGACGATTGTATCCTAAACCAGGCTATGCTATAAAATTCTATTCTGTTCTATATTCTTTTAATTTTACACCTTCTGGGCATCAAATTTGCAGACTATATGTATAATTTAAATTTTAGCCGAAGAGGTAGTGATTGTGATTACAGATGGTCGGCAACTGCAGAGATTATTCGCGTTTAATTCTAATAATTGTCTTCAATATTCATAACAGTAAAATTATAATTGTTTTTCTAACATTTTTTTTATTTTTGTTGCAGGTAAATATTTTTCCGCTGAAAATTTCAAACACGCGCCATTCCAAGGTAGATTACTATTTTTAATAATCTAGTTTTAAAAATTCTTTCAAATTGTCGCATATTATTTTGTCTTCCTAGTTTTCTACGCTAATATGGTCGATCGTTCTAGATGAATTTCAATTGCACTTATTCTATTTTTAAATACCTACTAGAAAATTAATGAAATTGTGCAGTAAATTTTAATACCAATAGGATTATTCAATCAATGCAAAAAGATTAAAAAAACACTTTAGTGTGAATTGAGTTCAAGATATAATAAAATTTTATTATTACAAATGACTCATTTTGAGAACTTATTGTTATTTAAAAGAGGTAGCAGACGCTATTCTGTTATTCATTTTTTAAAAATGAATACTGTTTTAATTAAAATGGCAATTTATTTTATTCAAATAAAACTAAAAGAACGTTATCCAAAACCATTTTTTATACATGTGACAATAATATTTTGTTGTAACAAGAATTATGAAGCGTAAAAAATCTTCACAGCAGGTACAAAATCGTTTTGAAGGACATTGGTCAAGTAAATAGAAAAACAAACTGGTCATTTGACTGACAATAAGAACAATAGAAGACTTAATTATTGGTGTGAAGGGAACAGCACGGTTATTTTTTCAAAGAAAAATAAAGTTGAATAAGAAAATATATTATGGACAGTTTTGCTTCGAGTATCGTAGGTATTCGATTTGATTATTAAGTTCTCTTCATAACTATTTCCTACTCAAATTTAAAAATGTTTTTATAAAATATATAGCTGTTGTACTCCGTATTTTTAGGAGCTAAATACCCTTGCTTCGATTAAAAGAAGGTACATAATACATACAATTTATGTATTTAAATACTTTTATTCTGATTCTATGCCTTTATACTTTTACCTTAAAAAGTAGTTTTAACTAACTTTCAAACGGTGGCAAAGAGAATATTGTTGTTAACGGACACAATTTTTAAAATTAGAAAATATCGATACAACACAGAATTACCAGAATATCCATGACAAATGATATTACTTCTCTAAATAAAGATTAATATGGCTAACGTATTTTTCAATAAATCAAGGAATTGAGAATCCTTTTTAAAGGGACAGTGGTCACGACAATATATATGCTTAAAATACATTGAATATTTAAAGCTAAGGGATGATGTTTACTTTTGTATAACACCGTCTAGCACTCAAGCTGGCAAGCTTTTATAATGTCTACAATCCTTTCTGTGTTTAAAACTTACACATTTACCAATTAGTAATTTACTTTTATACAAGGTGTAACTTTTAATTTAAACTTAAAAAAATTTCAAGATAGAATGAAATGTATTTTACGAATGACGTATGTATGTAATAATTCTTGACAAAATAAAAACAAAGAACGATATTTTTTAATATAACAAACCTGACTGAATGTGTTGCGAGCATACAAAATGGGCTTATTTTGTTAATAGAATAGAATAGAATGATTACTTTATTAGAAACCAAGAGGTATAATAGCGTCAGACATAAAAAATATTAAATAAAAATACAGTTTTTTCCTAGATTGCGCGCGGCACCGGTGTTACATTTGTAAGAGCCGTAAGCAATATTCATATAACCTCAGATATAATTTAACGTAAGCTAAGCAGATCCTAAAATCGAAGAATTAAATAGTTCTACATAAATTATTTTTGGAGATATTTATTTTTTTTTAAGTATGGGGAATTAACGAAAGATTCTTATTAATTAAGAACAAAATAAATCAGAAGGTTTCCTTCTGGAAGTCTTAGGTCTCAGGGGTACATTCAGCCCTATTTTGCTCAAATTCGATAAAATACCGTTCAGCATCATTAGTAACATATTTTTAAAGTTTTTTTGAAGTCTTTTTCAAATTATGAAACGTGTGTTAAGACTGAAAACTGGATTTATTTAAAAGTAAAAATCAAAACTACTAAAAACCATTGACTTTTTATAAATTTTATAAAACACACGGTATCGAGTTACATAAGCTCGAATGATTATTTAACTCGTGTGTGGACACTAGACCAAGCAAATTGTGATCAGCATAAATAATAAATGGGCATTAAGTAGCGAACTGGGCCGCTCCTCTGCCATTATAATTGGTCATACATTTATAAACATCGGTCAAAAGTTGTTTCCAACAAGAGAGAGACACATGAATGCTTTGAATTCAAAATAGAAAAGGACGGACATGTTCTCTAAATTGAATAAAAACGGAATTAGCAACAGTGATGTTACTATGTAAAACGAAATTTCAAACAATTCCAGTGACGTTCGTTACTTAAAGCTAAAGCACATTTTAAATAATAAGCTAATCACATTTATCTTGCTTTTTCCAAAGTAGAATCACCTCTAAAGTATGAAAGAAATTGAAACAAACTTTAAATCCTTCTGGGTCCAATTTATTTACAAAATTTTATATTGCATAGGCAACTGTTCATTGTTACGTTTAGGCTATACTAATAAATTGGATCTAGAAATGATGACCTTAGATGTTGAGCGTCTATAATCTACAATCTCTCTTTGGATCTAGAACGCGTCAATTTTCACTATATATTCAATATCTCATAAATACAGAAGCAACGTTAGCGAAGAGTAAATTGTACAAAATTACTAAAGTTGTTAATTAAAAAAACTGTAATAAATATATAAAATTTGTGTATTTCTTCTGTATTGTTACTATTAAAAATTAACATTTCCAATTTTCATAAATTTCTAAAACTAAATAAAATACGCCAAATTAAAATATTTGATCCAATTTTTTTTCAAAACTTTTGTCTCACTAATATTCTTATTTGCTACTTAGACATTAAATTATCAAAACGTTGTAGATAACCTTATGTGCTGTTACTTCAGAAACTGGTCAAAAGATAAATTAATCATTTACTTTTGTAGAAACTGTGAATTCTTTTATTTCAATCAGCTTTCCAACCCTTAAGCGATAACAGTACGCCATTGTGAAGCTGATGTCTGTTTGCAATATTTATATAAAACCGAAGCTAAAACAAAGCTTTGTACAAAAAAGTTTTCATTTGCTCTGTCGTCCTACGTGAATGTTTAAATATTATCATTACATCAAATTGATATAATAATTTTATTGTCGAAACAATTGGATCCATCTGCCGACTGCCCTATACAAAATACATAAAATATCAATAAAAATAAATTATAGAAAAGTAATAACAATATGTTTAGCTTCTAAATTTTCAATATACACGATACAAATTGAGATCGATATTTTGAAGAATAAATTATGACAATATGCATAGAGTTATAAAGCTGCAAAATATATATTTTTTTGAGTTCCATAAAAAAACATATTTGTACCTAAATCGATGGTCGCTCGGCTTTAACATCCCCTCTTAGTAAGTTTTGCTCAAATTTTATTAGAACTACATTTATGAAGTTTGAAAAAAAAAACACCAATCAATATATTAGAAATCACACTTATTTTGCACTGAATAATATATTTGTACTATTTATTATTGGGTAAGTGTAGATAAAATCTGAGGCACAGGATCAATAAAAACACAATACTGATGTTTAAATTTGCATTTTCACTGACGTTTCGGTGCGCTTTGCACCATCTTCAGAGTTCGAATGCTGTCAAAACGAATTTTTTTTTATAGACTATTGAGTCTATAATAAAAATTCGTTTTGAGTGGATGCCATCAGTTTTATTTTAGTGACAATTTTAATAATTGGCATAAACAATTTTAAATAGAATATTTTATTACAAACATATCCATTTTACCATTTATATCACCATGTTTTTAATCTCTCGACGAAATACTGATATGAATTGACAGCATTCGAACTCTGAAGATGGTGCAAAGCGCACCGAAACGTCAGTGAAAATGCAAATTTAAACATCAGTATTGTGTTTTTATTGATCCTGTGCCACAGATTTTATCTACACTTACCCAACAATCATCAAGGATCACAACCACTCTAATTAACTTCTTTTAATTAGAGTCAATTTTGTTTACTATTTATTATATTTTGAATAAATTAGTTGAAAGAAAAACGTGAGGGAAATGGTTATATAGTGACAGCGATGTATTATTTCTATCCCATCGGAATTTTATAGAATAAATCGCCTGGGTAAAATCCGTAATTCGAATCCATAGATCCTAGAAGTCATAAATTGTTTAATACTAGAATCTAATTCTGATCACATAAATTATGCACTTGTGACTGTTTATAATAGTGATTATAATCTCATTGATCTGTTTCACAATGGATTTATAAACGAGTTTAGAGCGGACATTTGACAATACTTAAGCATATTTGGAAAACAGTGAGTGATAGATTTACAGCTATATTCAACGGGATCAATTCAACTTGGCACATCCTTTAGCTTTAATACAGTGTGATTACAATTTCAAGAATCGTTTAATAATGATTAAGAACTAAGTCAGGCGTGGGTAAACTTTTTAAAGTGCAAAAATATATTTTTGGAAAAGTCTGCGTCAGTTTATCTCTGAACACGATACATATCAAACGGATAGGCGGATTGAGACCAAATTTTGGGAGGATATTTAGTATGCAAATATGACGAGCCCTATTATTTTTGGGGCAAATCGGCACATGCGCAGGAAAGATATACGTTGTAACGTTATTTTTTATTTGTGTCTAGAGTTGACATCAGTTCACATTTGCTTGCTATTCGGTATGGTCAGTGTTAAAATTAAGAGCGCCTTTTAAATTTTTTTCTCACTTTAACTTATGCGATATTAAATTTGTTAGAAAGTGGTAAATAATTAACAACACTTCTTACATCGACCATGCAGAATAGCACCAAATAATTCTTCTCATCCTTGACCGATTTTGATGAAACTTTCTTTTTGTTCGTATTGAGTTACCTGGCTGATTCTTAGCTATAGTTGGACCCGGTAGGTGGCGCTGTGGTCGATGCTTAAATTGTATTTTCAATTTTCCAACCATTTTAATTTTTTTTTTTTATTCAAGAAATATATTTTGCTACTGTGGTCTGTGGCAGGAGAACGCCTGTCTACTGGGTCCGCTAGTATAAAATTTAAAAAACCCGGGTCGCAGTGCCAAAACCCTGCCGACAATATAGTGTATTTGCTTATACAGGCAGTGTGGCTTTATTTTGCGAGCTTAAGTTGGTTTTTGGGCAAAATAAAAAATTTTACTCCTTAATACACCCCTTAAAATAACATTTTTTTTCTTAATTGCAATATTATTATAAATCGAACCTCTATACCAAATTATATACAACTTTCAGTAAATAATTCACTATTTGTAAAATTTGTAAGTCCGGTCCTGTCGGGCCGATTTTATTTAAATTTTAGGGACAGCTTTTAATTACTACTAAAGGGTTAAATGTCAATTTTGAAACGGTTCTGAAAATTTTTTCGGTATTTTGGGGCCCAAAAACTTTTTTCAACCCCTAAAAACTACCCTTAAAATGCCCCGATTACGCCCATTTTAAATAGGCTTCTTGCGGTGATGGATTTCAACACGTGGACCAAATTTCGTTAAAATCAATTAACTCTTTCGAAAGTTATTGCCCGCACACATATATATATATATATATATATATATATATATACGTATATAAATATATATATATATATATATACATATATATATAAACATTTTCAAAAATGGTGCCAAAGTGTTTAGGAGGTTATGAAACGTCGAGAAATTTTGGTCCGACCCCTAGGTCCCGCCATCCGACCAACGCCAATAGTGTATGTTGCCTTATGGCAAATACACTAAAAATGTTTATCGGTACGTACGGTAGCGACCCGTGTCTTTATTGTTGTGCGTTTAACGGATCCGCACTGTAGTTAAGCCGATTGTCTTTTGTCGTGACGTGAACGCATCAGTGCTATCAGTTGAGTGAACTCAGCACTAGACCGACCGCACATACATTGACAATTCACCCTATCAATCTCCCGAGACCTGTAGATCTTCGTGATCTCTCTCGCTATACGCATACCCATGTGTGCAGATCTTTCAGGCCGATGAGAAACAAAACCTCCTTCTTTATATCTTTCTTGTCTCGTTGCTGCAATCAGATTGTTATCATGTTTGGTCATTGTATGTACTCGTGCTTGTTTTTTGTTCTTTTTTTATGAAAAAGATATGTCCGACTATATTCCGGACATTTTGATTTTTTGTACCAATTTTTTCTGTTAAATTTAAATTGCGATCGAATAATTTGGAGAATATAGACATTAAGGTGATGACTGTTTACCAGCTGTTCAATATGCCTCCTTTTTCATCCGCATAGCCTCTATCTTACTAGCAATTGGATGTGCACACTCACGTTTTGGAAATCTCTAATTTCTATTAAAAATCTTATTCAATCTTTGATAGTAATGCTTACAAAATAAACTAGAGATATGTATCATTCTTTGCATACGACTTTTAGTCAAGTTTTTACAGTGTATTTGATCTAAATAATCGATTTAAAATCAGATAAAAACGAGAAGTTTTACACAAATCTCTGTATGAATTTGAAAAAAAAAATACTGAGCACGCCAAATTTGTAAAGGAAAAACTTCAAAATATTAATTTACCTTCGCGTAATCCGAAATCTCGTGACATGTTGTAAAGAAATATTGACGAATATCACGTTTTTGCATTCAATTTTTAGAGCAATTGTTATACAGCAAGTCAAATTTTGTGAAGCTTAATGCTTAATCGCAGCTAATAAAGACAGAAATAAAATGAATTTTGGCACCACAGGTGAAATTTCCCAATAGCATATTTTACCTTAACACCGATCTGTTACTTTTACCAAAGGATATTGCCCATTTTATCAGTCTTGCCCACTCATGGTTCAGATAAATTTCTTGGCATTAATGGTAGCGAAAGCGCGGGTTAAGGCTAGTTATTCTATAATGTTTATAATGATTACCATCTGCCGCATTAAACTTGGAAGGATTTATTCGCACATTACGTAATTGCCGAAGTAAACCAGTTGTACAAGATCCACGGCTGCTATGATTTATACAGAAGTGCTTTACTTACAATAAAACCATTTGTTATATTATTGTCTCGTGCTTCCATTTGAACACTTGTATGTTGACCAGTACAATGCTCTGATACATCTTTGATCTGATTATAGATAACAGATCTGATCTTTGATTGTAATCTACAAGTTCTTGGTGCGTATAACAAGAAATTGAATTTCTGACGCTATTTTCAATAGGTATAATAACAGATTTGATTTACTCGCAAGATGATATTTATGATTACAACGTACCGCTAAACATTTTATCCACCTGTGTTATGTTATTATAATTTATTTATTTATTAATAATAATTATTATTCTAATGTAAGATATGTATCACTACTAGGCCTCGCGCGAGAGCAGATGAGAATTGTTTCATTGGGAAAACTTCTGCTCCATAGTATATATATACTTAGTACATGGTTACATTAACATAATCTCTGGACGGCCCTTAATACTTTCAACGCATCACTTTTAAGCGGAGGGATTTGAATTTCAAAAATAAACCTAGACGTTATTTAATGTTATGTCGCCATCAGCGACTTTTAAGTGCCTAAAAATGTAACAACACCCCCAAAAATTTAAACGTGTTACAGTTGACCAACTCAACGTTGCTTATTGTGTAAAGTTATAAACTATTTACAGAAATTGTATGGCCCAGTATAAATAAGACGCGTTTTATGTTGCGTTTGGGAACTGCGGTCTCTAGCTCGAAGGGGAATGTTGACTTTTTAACAAAACATTGATGATTTTAAAATAAATAGTTTTAAGGACAATTTACCATTTATTATTAACATTCTTTTATAAACTCTATAATGACCCCTTTTGATTTCTAAACAATGTCTTATCGATTTTACCTTACGATATAAACCAGGCCTGGGCAAATGGCGGCCCGCGGTAGAATTTTGTCTGGCCCGTGAAGCATTGTATATATTATTATTAAAAACACAAATATTAGTTTTTGTCTAACATAAATTGGTGCATAAAAAATTTTAGATAAAATATTAAGCAATACTTATACACATTATCAATTTTCAATTTTTTTATTCAAATGACTTGATAAATAAATATTTTGATTCAAAAATGTTGGTTTTAAAATTCATTAATTGACATCCTTAGCAAAAACTATACTTAAAATTAGAAAAAAAAACTGTTTGGCCCGAGGTCAAATTTTTATCTGCAATGTGGCCCGACTATCAAAATATTTGCCCACCCCTGATATAAACTTTTGGAAATCACATAGATCGATAGTGATTTTGATCAAAACTATGACAGTTTGCAAATATTTTCAAAAAATAGTAGCTGACGTATTAAACATAAAGATAACAGGAATGCAATTCCTTAAACGAGCATTTGAAAAGTTCAATAGACTGTTTTGAAGTATTTAATATGTAGATAAATTAATTTTAACCTCATTTTTGTGTATTACTGCCACTGAACACATTTTCTCTCCCGCACTTTAATTTTTTTAATGTCACTCGATGCTTCGCCATTTCTGATATCTGTCTGGAATTAATTTGTATGGGTGGAATTGTAATAAATGCAATTAATCAGTTCCGAGTGCAAGGATTTATTAAAAAATGCACCAGTGTACAGTACAACTCATCTATTTTCAACCTGTCTGGACTAATGGACTCATGTATTTTCAACTTCTCCTTCATTCTCACTTCATGGCAATGATAGATCAATCAGAAAAAAATTGAGGTCGCCAAACGTATTTTTCCATTGCAGGGAAAAACTTTGTGTGAGAAATAAGTTAAAAAAACTTGAAAATACGTGAGTAAAATTAGTTGAAAATCCATGAGTCCGACTCTATATTTATATCTAGAACGAAATTATGATGCAAGCACAACATTCCCCTAACTAATGAAAAGAGAATATCAACTAGACAGGGACTTACTGAATTTCTGGAACGTTATGAAGTGAAAACGAGGGGGACGTCACTATTTTTAACACTCAGACTCATTATAACTTCGTCAAGGTTACACAAATTAATGACGGTTGTCTTAGGCGTCGAACATGAGTTTAACTATGCTGGCAGCTGCTTTTCGGATGCAAAATGATATTAT
Source organism: Venustoraphidia nigricollis (assembly GCA_034508555.1). Lineage (NCBI taxonomy): Eukaryota > Metazoa > Arthropoda > Insecta > Raphidioptera > Raphidiidae > Venustoraphidia > Venustoraphidia nigricollis. The sequence goes on along the minus strand of JAVRKA010000042.1, from coordinate 2,232,962 downwards.
GACTTCTTTACGTATAATATTTTATTATGTAGAAATTTGATGAGGTTTTGCTTGACAACTTCGAAATTTTAAAATATATGCAGCAGCCATTTAATGCTGTAACATGAAATGTCTAAACTTTTCATGAGTCGGTTAGTTGCACAAGATATTGCTGTATTAGATTGTGATTCATTAAACAATTAAATTCAGTTAAATTATTTTACAGTCATCAGAAATTATTAAATTATATTACTTGGACCATTTTTTTATTTATAATTCTGTATGATGTCGAATTATTTAAAAATGTTCCTGATTTTCATACAGTTAATATATTTTTGTACTTGAACAACTTATCAAATAATAAAAAATGTAACAATCCTGTATTATTTACGTAAAAGTACGTACATATTGTGGTCGTAGCATACAGTCATCATAAAAAGAGACGTTTATCAAACAGCAATTTTTCAAAATATACTCTCCGTCCGCCAATCTCAAAATATAATTGGCATTATAAAGAATGTATCTTACCTTTTACATACATAAGATTTATGTTAACTTATATATAGTTATAATAACTAACATTGTTCTTTATTTTGTTCAGTAGCGACTCGTTAACTTTGTCCCATTGTTACAGAAAAAAAGAAGCTAAAAAATATAATTACTTGTTATCAAATATATTTTAACAATTAAAATGTGATATAGTCAAATATAATTTTTGGAATCTCTTCATATTATTATAGCTGAGGAGTATTTAGCAGAATACTAAATTAGTGTTAGGTACAATTCTTAATTATAGTTTAAATGATTGGTGATTTAGTAACGAAGCTCACACACCGAATCTAGTAAGTCCTGAAGGGGATGTCACTGATTCGTATTCGCGTACAGATGTTACAACGTTGCAAATGATGCGAACAGCGAAATAGACATGTCACTTTGTGAATTCTTTCCAGAATATTATAATATTGTCTTCTTCAGTATGTGCATACTCTACCATGATGTCAAACATATCAGTTGAGAATTTCAAATCACGCAAAATTACTTAAAATTTCGAAATTACGCATGGAAGTTTTTCTAAACTTGTATTTTAATTTTTTGTAGCGAATAATTAAAGATGACATAAGCAGTAATTTTTGTATAATTGTTGCAGCATTTAGAGAAAAAACTACATTTTTGCACACCCCCTTATAAAATAGCTGCTTTTTACGCGTAGTAAAATGATCCATATTGCACTAGCGCATAAGTAAAATAAAAGTTGTCGTACTAAAATTTCTATAGTAAAAGTATGAAAATCCAAGACAGTCTACAAATTAGAAGTCAACTTTCTCAAATACCTCTCAACACTCCCCTGAACTACCTCCACTTCCTCCGGGGAAATAAGCTTAAATTTTATGATTATTTCATTTCAAAAATCGCTAAATTTATGGGGTTGCAACTTTTTTTATGGGATGACAGCCCGAAATTTTTATGGGGGGGTGTTGTGGACACCCCCCTAAATCACCCCCCTCCCTCTTCCGAAGGTGGAAACCTTATTTAAACAATTACCGTATTTTCTTCTAAAATTAATGATTAAAATTGCATAATAATAAACTTGCAAGCTGCATGGTCAAAGTTTGATATGCGTTGGTTTTCTTTGCACCATGGTAGAGTAGTTTGCTTTCTTATAGCATGTCCGGCTGCTGTCAGTTTTTGTCCAGCTAGCGAGGGACCCTATTTGCATAGTCAACAGTTGCACTCCTTGCCTTGTCACCCGTTGATATTACAGACATGAAGACAGAAACCCAATCGTAATTGGCATTTTACATAGTTTTTTCCTTAACTTAATTTACAATTGCATGTGTGAGGTCTTCGTAAATCCTTCTTTCGTTGACGTTATATTGTCGAACTATTTCATTGCAATATTTATACGATATCAAACAAGCCAGACTGCCTAATTAACTATATTTTAATTATTAAAATTAAACCTAGTAGCATCTACAAAATAGCAAAAATACATAAAAAGTATATTACTAATTACTAATCAATATAGATGCGACGAAAGATGGGTTTTTCAATACTAACAAAATCTTTTTCCAATATTTCTCTACTGAGGTCACAAACCACTATTTTAAGCTAATCGTAAAGTAAATACTGCAAATATTATCATCGTTCGCTTCACTCAATGAACGGCGTACTACGTAACGTACCGAGGAGCAATTAAAACAAAACACATACACACTGATTCCGGAACAAAAGATGTACGTTATTAAAGGAAGGAAGGCGCATAATTGATGCGTGGGAACGAAACAGTGATACCAATCTCTGTGTTTGTATCACAAAAAGAGAAATAGCTCTATATAAACATAACAAGAACCATTGTATAACTACAAAGTTCCATATCACTGTTATAAGGCTATAGCAGACCACTCTGTCTGTGACTATGGTGTTTGTGGCTTCTCAGTCAGCGAGGACTGATGTGGGGTTATACTATACAGTCATTGCTTGCTGTGCACTTGGCTGTGCAGATTGTCGCTAAAGAAATCCATCAAACTACTAAAAACACATGCCAGTGGCGTACATGAAACAAATATTAACAGACACTATTAAACTTTATATTTCGTAACAGAGATCGAGTGGGCAACGAACCAGTAACAGAGTGGGTGATACTATTGATACATGATAATAAATTGAATATCTAGTGTCGTAGTGGGTTATGTTACGAGCGCCAGTGAATCTTAACAGTCACACGGGCAGTAAAAACCATTAAGTATGAGATATACATGGTATTTTTTGCAAAAAGTGTAATAGTAAAAAAACAACTAACAGTGGTTTACTATAGAATTGGTGTAGCCTCACCGTTTTTGTTTTGCGTAATATCTTATTTACATGCCTGCATCCTGCATGTGAAGGCGCTATTTTATAGATGGTAGTGCAAAATTAACTTTCCTTTCCCAACCTCCCTCTAGTAACACAAAAGAATGATCACTTATGTCTAACGCGTAATATGTCGTATTACCTATCTTGCTCAGATATCAAAATGTTTGGACGTTATGTTATGTAGCTCTCACCATATTCGAACCTGAATGTCTCATTGGCTAAGAGTATCGAGGACACTATTTTATGTATATTTAATAGATCCATATTAGCTTCTGCTTGCAAATATGGGTCTGTTAGAATCCATTTATAGTTTTCTAAAAATAATGGAGCAATGAATAAGGAGTGAATGAGTTATTTCATACTTGCTTCAAATATTTGATCATTCTTAACTTTTAATGAATGGACTTATTTTTAAATAACGATTTTCTTTATGTTTTCTAATATGTAAGCTGATATAACACTACCATTAACGTGTCTTCAAAGTTAGTAAATGAAGTGAAATAATGAAGGATAAACTAAAACATGGTGTTTCATCAAATTCGTTTTCAGTGTTTTGTTCATATTACTCAACAAATGAATACATTAATATTTTGAAAAGAATAAAATGGGGGGAATCGTAGTGTAGGGTACGCCACTGTGTCTTGTCCTGGTGTAATCATAACAACACTGAGAAAAGATCTCATTGTAGTGCACCGGTCCAGTTGTCAAATCTATGAGTTGAATCTCTGTATGGCCAAACTGAGACTGGATTATACACTTGTTTACTGTGTAGATGGTGTACCTTCATTGAGTATACCTAGAGGTCAGCATATCTTCAAAACAATCTGAAGCCGTCACTGATTCTTAATTCGCAACTACTTTGGACTCTACTATTTCGAATCAAAATGATTTTTGATATTATTAAAAACAGGACCCCCATTTCTCCTGCAGTCCACCCCTGCTTGCCGTTTTAATTTTCGTCTTATGTTTATGTTTTAGCTGACCAACTATCCACGGCACATCTAATCCCGGGGTAGAGCTCTGTAAGCCTCGCTGAACTTGCTATATTCAATGTTAGATCGATCTTAAAAGGTTAAAGAAATTAGATTAAGAATTACAAATTTGTTTTTAAGATTTTGTTTCCTTTTTCTAGTTTTAATAGAATGTCGAGTATATATCTAAGTACATTTAAAATCAATATATAATAATCAAAGCAGTATGATTTAATAAAATTATGATATTTAAATACTGTAAAAAATATTTACCCAAATAAATAACAAATTGTCTGTTATCATTGCAAAATCCCGCAAATATGTACCTATATTTTGAGGTAAAACTTCTTTAGCGAGGGTATTTTTTTGAAATAACGCGATATTTTGAGGGGAAACCTTGGGATCGCAAAATGATACAAATAACATCTACGACAAAAGAAGTATGACTTCACCCGCGAGTTTGTTGGATGAGGTGCTCAAATTTTATTTTAATTCCGCAATACTTATCTAATTGAATAGTGTTATTGTAATTCGTAAATGTTATAAAATGACCTCTCTATAAGCAAATTTTCAACTCTTTTTAGATAGAACGAATCAGGAATCACACATGACATGGTCATTCATGAGATGCTAACTTATTTTTTTTTGTTGAAAAGAAATCCAGTTCATGTAAATGTTTTAGAGATTCTCCCACGATCTAAATATGCATTATAATAAATAATGAAAGGGTCACACACACACATACGTGGTGTGATGTGTGTGGTGTTCCGCAAGACTCACATCTCGGGCCTCTGGCCCATGTTATCTTCTGTATATAACTGAACACCCAACAAATTCTCATTCTATTCAACTGACATCTGTACAATATATCGTATCTACACTTGTTGAAAGTACGGACAATGGTCAGAAAACTTCTTTTATATGTTTATTCATCAAACATTTTGGATATACATATGAATGTCCCCGAACAGGTGTGGACTCTAAAACGTTTTATCGTGAAATGTCATAAAAACGCATATTTACATGAAAATAATTTTCATACAATTAAATAATAATAATGCATTTTCCGTTCTTTCTCGAATTTAGATAATAATAAATTTTGGTCAGGCCCCTAGGTTGCGCTATTGCTTTTTATTCTTATAATTAAAATTAGAGTTTAAAAAAACTAAAACAACACGCTTTTATGAACAAAAAACTGCAAAATAATTAGCTTTACTGTAAAAAGCGTGGAGAGCTTAATATCGTTAGTAAATTTTTCATTTACTAGCTAATTGTAAACGTAGAGCTATTATGACAATTTAAGTAGATAGCACTCCACACTTTTTACAGTACAGCTAGTTTTGTTGTCAAATTATTTTGCACTTTTTAGTTCATAAAAGCGTGCTGTTTTAGTTTTTTAAACTCTAATTTTTTTCTAGTGTGAAGTATCTTTACTACCGCTGCCCCAATTGTATGATATGAGTATCATTAAAAAATTAAATCCACGTGCATGTTACTTGACAAACTTTAAAGCTTCGAAGACTGTAAGTTCGTATTTTACTAGACTTAAAATACATTTAAATACGGGCCTGTAGAAGTAGACTTCTCAAACACTTCCTACATATAGAAATATGACAGTCGCGTTTCACGTTTAGAGGTACGTGAAAACAGTATTTCACTTCAGAAACAATTCAGCAAGTGACGTCTTTATTTTTATAATTAATTGAATACCGTCATCTCAAATATAAATTACACAAAACAAAAATGAAACATTATTTAAATTAATTGCAAACATTTGAACTTCAACCCACGCGTTGTGATACCATTTGAGAAAAAAGAGAGTCGACTATATTTTTTGTGTCTATTATGTCTGTTTCACCAATTATGATTAGAAAGATATTAATAAATCACCATATCGTGTTTTTTAACACGCTTTTAATAGCTTTACCTGTATGTAACGAAATCTTTGAACGAGAAATTCACCTACTTCAAAACGTCAGATTAAACTGAAACTTTCCACTGCACTTATCAAGGACCGATGACAATACAATAATTTAATAAGTTTGTCCCACTATCCCAACTTGAAAAATGACAAGCAAGCTAACACGCTGTACAGTGACATACGTCATAGTCAAATTCAATATTGTTTTTTAGTCTTATAATTAAAATTAGAGTTTAAAAAGCTAATACGCTTTTATGAACTAAAAAATGCTAATTAGTTTGGCGACAAAATTATCTTTACTGTATAGAGTGCTATCTACTTAAGCTCTACGTTTACAATTAGCTATCTAGTAAATGAAAAATTTATTACCGATATTAAGCACTCCACGCTTTTTACAGTAAAGCTTATTTTGTTGTCAAATAATTTTGCATATTTTAGTTTATAAAAGCGTGCTGTTTTAGTTTTTTTAAACTCTAATTTTATTAATTAGAGCGTTCTTAGAGAGTACGGACTATATATAAGTTTCTGGTCACTGTTTGGTCTTGATGATACTTTAAATGAAGCCAACACCACCCAAGCAAACATCTGTATTAACACCACTTGCCAACCAAAACTCCAATGTAAACTCGTAATGGAACACTTTATCAAGTGACCGCAAGGTGTTAGCCACCTTTAGAAACCAATCGCACAATGCAACACTAGGAACACTTTAATAACTGTGTCGCATTAAGTGTTTTGTGTGGGCGGTTGGAATCGTGTCTGTGGGAAAATTTTGAACCCTTTATCTGCCACAAAAGGGACTTGTTTACTCCAATACAAAAATACAATACCGTAAAATGTTAAATGGAATAAATTTCGACATATGAAAAATTGTGTTATTCGTCTTTTATTATTAATATGGTATGACAGGTCAAGGAAGGAAGAAGGGTTGGGAATTTTCGATTTCTAATGGAAATAGGTCACATATTTCTTTTATAATAAATGCAGATCTTTATTCTGTCCACCCTCGTTTGAGGTACTCATAATGATGATATGATCTCTGACTAAAAGAATTACGTTCAAATAATATATATATTGTATACTCGTATATTAGCTGCCCAGCCCGGCTTTGGCCGGGTGCTAATCCAAGTTGGGTTGAAATAAAATATGTTTTGAAAACACCTCCTGCGAGAGCGCGAGAACCACCCCCTTACAATTTACCACCCCACAAAAAAGTTTCTACTGACGTTTTGTAGGGTATAATATTATATTTCACACTTTTTTGCGACTGCGCATTCTGTTAGTTCACACTACTGTCAAAGTGAAAAATAATCACTGAAAAAATTAACAAAAATATTTATAAACAAATAACCATAGCAACATGAATTAATATTGTGTACCTATATGGAAAAAATGAAATTAAATTAATAAACTTTGCGATAAAATATTGACTATAGCACTTCTGGAATAATCAGAAACATTTAAACAAAAGTTTCACCAAAATTCGTTAAATAATTATTAAGTTTTGTATATTAGTATCATAAGTACGAAAGCCTGTGTAGTTTATGTGATGATTATGTAACTCGAACACTATAGCAATCGGAAAAGAATTAAATCATTCAATTGTATTTCTTTTATAAAAAAAAAGTAATTTTTTAATTTAGACGGAGACAATAAATAATGCAAATGGTTTTTTGCTCTAGAGAAAAATTATATAATGGGTTTTGTAGTATAAAAGCACAAAAGGAACGTTGCCCAGTGATTTCAACAATTTTATTGTTAAAAATATAAGAATATAGTTTGTTTTTTTCTTTTTATATTACAAATTGGTTTCACTATTTGCTGATAAAAAAGTTTACAATAGGTTTGTGATTACAAAAAAATCATCAAAATTTATAAATTAATAATCAATTATTGTATGAGCTTGATAAACATTTTTTTCCCAACTCGAAAAAAAGGAAAGAGGCTTTAGTGGACGCCCGACTGACGCGAAGCGTCTATGCATTTAATGATTTGAATCAGCGCACTAGCTAAGCATCAGGAGTAATTAACGGTCACACATGACGTTTTCTCTTATTTTACTACCCAGCAGCCGAGCGCGCAACATCAAAAAAAAACTTCGCTTCAAAAACAGTTTCTGTGTAACGTATTCCGAAAAAAAAATAGTGGCTCGCTAACTCCATGACCAGTTTAATAATTTCATCAAAAGAAAGAAAAAAACTTCGACCCTAATACTTAATGTTTTGTAACTTTTAGAGGAAAATTTAATACCGGTCAACAATTCCGCAGATATCTTTCCGGTTTCTCACATTCCACACTTCCCATGAACTTGCTTTATTCGAAATCAAGTTACCTACCTTTGACTTATTGCTTATAACCAAAAGGACTTTAGACAATATTCATCTTCCGTGAGAGTAAAAAAATGATAAATAAAAAATGCAGTACCTAGTTATGTAATGTGCCTAATACATGAAACAGCTGGACCTGGGACGTCAGGGTGAATATTTTCACTAAATAAAAAAACGTGTACAGCCATAGATGCGTGTGAAAAAAAAACAACATGAGTATTATTATTGTCCTGGCGTTTTTTAGCATCATAATAATACTTTTTTATAATGCACCGCCGATTTTTTTTCTATCCATAGAACTGTCCCTTCAGTGTAGGTACATTAAGACTACACAGCATCCCTTATAAGTATCCCCTCCATAAAATTATCTACCCTAATGCATTTTTACCACTACACGTTTATCTATTTTATACCTGCGATTATTTAATTCTCGGTGTCCTTTTTATATAATTTTAGATTTTTGACATTTGTAGTTCAGATTTCGATTAGAACGGAGCATTTTTGAGAACTAAAACTAAAATAATTATAAAATAGTGTATTGTATTTCGTTTTTAATTATAACAATTATCGGATTATTATTATTATTTAGGTACCTATTGATTTTTCAGTTTTGTTGTAAATGCGACAATACGAGTTAACAATGCTTTAAATTTTTTATGTGGCATACATTTTTTTGTTTTGTTTCCGTCCTGTGTTTGTGAACATTAAACAAGAATTTAGAATTTGCGAAATATTCACTTTTCTTGAACAGTGAGTTGCAATGTGTGTGTGATTTATATCAAATTTGACTGACCTAGAATGTTATTTGGAAGTTGCAATTTTTCGGAAGACTGTAAGTTAATTTTTTTTATGAGTTGTTAATTGTGGGTATATAAATATTTCTTGTAAAAAATGTTCAAATTAATCAAAATGCGTAGTTTTACAGTTTTTATTTTATTCTCATTATTTTGTCAAAAATGGAAATGTTGCATTATTATTAGAATTTATTTGTACACAAGAAGTCATCAAAATATAGATACAATATTAATTAAAATCTAGAGTCGAAAAATTTCTAATGATTATTATTAAAATATAGTGGGTCACCAATGAGAATTAGCTGTATTTGAGTCATCTAAAATATTTGAGTCTAATTTTTACCGAAATAATTGTTAAATAATTTTCTATTAATCATTATGGCTCAATTTGTTGGGAGTTCTGCTGTTATTAAAAAAATAATAATTTCAGTAGTTACAAATATGTAGCTATGGTTAGCTTGCTGACTTTTGGATCTTTGAATCTCACCTCTACTCATGAATATTTTGCTAAATTTGGCGTCCCTTACCGTTCGAAATATCAACTACATGGTATCGCGGCAATGATAAAATTTTATTCTCAACATTTCTTGTCTAAAAAGTTTTTGCCTATGACCACTAGAAAACGAAACAAATCAATTTCAAAATAATATCAAGATGACGTAATTAAAGGAACAAATATTGAATAAGATTTCTCATATAGAATAAGAGATATTTCCGAAACATACAAGAACATACTGCTTGTAAAGAGCTGACTAACTTTAAATTTTGCTAGTAGTAAATTTGAAGTAGACTTATTTAATCAGTATTTTTAAAACTTCGAAAGACGCCATTAGTTCTCCGACCTTTGATATGACCTCAATAAAAATACCCCACGAAAGTTTCCCCTCGTCCTGCGACTTAAAGACGAACCACTCCAGCTGCATCGGCGTCTCCGAGACTCTATTTTGAGTGCCGGGTTATATATTAGTCGAGTGTTGGGTAGTTTGTGTCACGACCCGATCTTCATTTGTCACCCCCAAGAGCTAATAAAATAATTCCAAGTGGCACATTCGGCCTTTCTGTGCGCCGCCACCAGAGCGTCGCGCGATAATCGTCCTTGTCTGAGCTACTCTCAAGAGCTATAGTTTACAAACGGATCTCTGTAGTTAATCAGCACATGGTGCTATACCGTGCCATTGATTCTCTGTTACTAAACTGATGATTCAACTGAATGCCTCGTGTCCACAGTCAAGCAAGTCGCAATTATTCTTGAATGTAGATTATAGACGCTCACTAATTGTTAGTATTTGTTTTATTCCAATAAAGTAATCGTTGAAAAGAAGTTTGGATGAGGAACAATCAAAAGAAAAAAACTTTACCGATGTTTTAATCAAAAATATAAATTCTAGTAACTTTAATGATTATTCATCTTTAAAGTTCAATTCCAGATATATGTTATAATAGAAAACAATATCACGGGTAATTGGAATAAAAATAAATCAATTTAAACACTCATTGATTGCAACATTTCGTCTTTATTTAATTATGACTTTTTCATGTTTCTGAAAAAATTTTACAAAAATTAACATACATATAATAAAAATATTTTTAGTAAATTATTTAATCCATAATGTTTAATATTTTTATTATATGTATGTTAATTTTTGTAAAATTTTTTCAGAAGCTTGAAAAAGTCTTAATTAAATAAAGACGAAATGTTGCAATCGTTTAAATTGATTTATTTTTATTCCAATTAGGTACTCGTGATATTGTTTTCTATTATTTAACGATTATGATCATGTATATTATTATTAGTACAATTTACCAACCATTGGCTTGCCTAAGACCCTGCAGATGAAATAAAATATTTAGAAATGTTGGACACAAGCGAAACATCGATAAAGCTTTTATCTTTTGATTGTTCCGCATCCAAACTTCCTTTTAACGCTCATTAATATTAGCAAGGATGGCTTTTCCTCCATTTTTTACAGTATTCAAATAATACTCTAAACTTAATAAATAGTAATTTGTACTTGTCTTAAAGCAAAATCACATAGAAAAATGTATGAAATTATACACAGCAAATTTTGTAAATAAAATCTATCTACAGATCCTCAACAGTTGAGATCATCAGCGGATAATTATTAAAGCAACTGGCTTCACTAGCTTTTAGACTTCTTGCAAATTTACTTCAGCTATACTTGAGGGCTCGAGCACTCATGCTACTTTTTGTATCACGAACATGCGATTGTCGAAAACACGTACACTTTGCAAAATTTCAACTTTTTTTGTCCAGTAGATTCGGAGAAAATACGATGTAACAGACGAACAGACAGTGATTCAATAAGGATTCCGTTTTTTCATCGGATGTACAAAACTCTAAAAATTGACTGCATTAACTTGGACAGTCTTCTTAGCATTTAAAGTCAATGCCTGGACCACACAGTGGGTACTTCCTCTATATCTTAGCTACTGTTATGTGCTTACAATAAATACAATCGAGTGGTTTGCGGTCGATCGTATATTGTCTTACGAGGGTGGCCATGTCATTAAATTGAATGGACTATGAGATATGTTTTTTTCGTTTAACCCATTAATGTGTCTTTCCTAATGGTTTTAATTCAGCGATCCACAAACCTTGCCTGTGAGTTGCGAAAAAATTACCTCCTATTTAATAAGTAAAATAATATCTCACCAATAGTTAAAAATTCGTTACATGTGGCGCAGAGGGAAGAAAGGTTGAGAATCTCTGGTTTAAATTACTAAACACGATGTTTTTGTTTCGAATATTTTATATTCTATTTTTATCGATTTTTTTACTCGTGTAATTCCCAATTTTAATAAGTCTGTGTTTATGCTATGTTAATCATTCTTCATTTATTAGAAATTCCTAATATTTTGTCGTTTTGCGTGTGAAAACTAGCTATTTTCAAAACTATAAATATTATCCTTTGGGTTATAAAACCGCATGATAAATCGTGTTGGATATAGGTAAAGCTGTAGTGACAATGATAACGGTATATTCGTGTATAAAGCCTGGGAAACAGCGAGAAGTAGACTTTTGGACTGCATATTTATCGTGTTTTGCGTTCCGGAATAATTTTTACCATTTTAGAGTAAATAGCTATGATAACGTAAAACCTGGTACAACCATAAATTAATATTTTGTAACTGATCACCAATCATTTTTTAATAAAAACAAAAACAATTAAACAAAATGTAATTACTTGCAATTACTGTTCAAATTAATTTTTTATTTAGACGTTTCGACCAACCATGTTGGTCCTTTTCAATTTTTTTAATATAAAATTATATTTAAAAAATTGAAAAGCACCAAAATGGTTGGTCGAAACGTCTAAATAAAAAATTAATTTGAACAGTAATTGCAAGTAATTTCATTTTGTTTAATATTCTATTACTGTTGGTAGAATCAATATTATTAATAAAAACAATTAATTGATTGATATAGGAAAAGATTCCTTTTCATGCCAAATTTTGATCATAATGTGAAAAAAAATGTTGTTTCGAAGAGGAAATTGTACAAAAAACTATGTTATATAGATATATACACAGCCTAAGAAAAATTTCGTTCCAATCGATCAATTATTTTTTAAACAGAATCGATTTAAAAAATTCTACAATGCTTTTCTTATAGAAAAATATGTGGGGACACAATCTAAGGTCATTGTCAAATCAGATTTTTTGGCAATCCTTTCTGCAACCCAGCATTAGTCTTTTTGATCTGTTATCTCCAGTTATAAAAGATTGCTTTAGACGTGTCATTGTACGGCAAGCTTAATGAGCCGGTGATTTGGTTAGCCCGAACACCCCGGGCTCGGGGACGGCCGCTCTGGGATCTCTAATAAGATCACATACACACACAGTAACATTACGACGGTGTCAGACGTCACTCCGGAGTACTCCGGTGTGTTTTTTGTCGCCGGAAGCTATACGCTGGTCAGTAATCACATTGGCCTGTGTATCCTGGGACGTCACACAACAGTTGACACATCTTACTCCGTTGCTAAAACAGATAACTCAATGACCGACCGACAGGCATTTGTGTCAGGGCTAACCAATGCTGGCAACCACAACTGATAAAAGGCAAAATCAGTCCGTTTTCTGTTTGGAAATATTATACATATTACAATTTTAACAAATAAATAAAAACACCTGAAAATTCTACAAAAATTATTTTTAAATTATTTCTCGACGATCATTTCAGACAACAAGTCCATCCTCAGGAATTATTGTCCGAAACGATCGTTGAGAAATAATTTAAACATAATTTTTGTACGATTTTCAAGTGTTTTTATTTATTGGTTGTCATATTAATCATGTTTTACTAAGTGCCGAGTGAAAAACCAGTTTAAATTATATATATTACAATTTATTGAAATGTTTTAGTCAATTATATACCTAGGCGTAATGGGTTACATTCTGATGAGATAAGGCATTATGTTTTTTTTTTTAATATACAGTTTTTTTTGGCTTCTACACGTAATATAAGTTAACATTATTTTTAAAATAATGCCAGCGAGTTTTAACGTGTAGTACCATTGCTCACAAGGTATATACGGTATTTTGCAAATACTTTCGATGTAAAAGCTGGTTTTCACTTCATTTTCAGAATGTTTGACAAACTTCATTTCTGACAGTAGGTTAAAAAACAACTAAAGAAAAACTGAATCACTATATAGAATTCGTATAGCTCAAACAGTTTTGTTTCACTTTGTCGCACTAGTGCATAATCAGTTACTTTACACGCATGTCAACAGCTATTTTATCGAATTTAAATAGTTAAAATTCACGATAATGACTAATGATTTGTCAACCCTGCCTGGCCATCGTTCAAGGAGTGGTTCCCGGTTCGTCCCGTCTCCTCTATATCCTTGCACTCTTTTATTTGTTGTCTTGTTGTTGTTCAGCTTCTGTTGTTTGTCAGAGCTCAGAGCTACCGGCGCCATCCTGCCACCCCCACCCCCGCTTCCCGTCCCACCGATGCCACATCACGCTATGTCACGTTCAACCAAAACTTTCCTAATTCTATTATTTCCGTGTGGTTCTCATTCGATGTCTCCGCCCGATCTGTGTTCCACCGAACTTGATATGAAGAGTGTCCGTTGTGTAAAGCTGGACTAAAACACATTGCCCCACAAGATTTGGATGCATCGTGAGTGATTCAAGAAATAATGATGGTAATAGAAAGAAAGTTTTGGGGATTTCAATCATAATCGGTAAAATACTACTGTGATCTTGTATAAAAAACGATCGACTGCAAACCGAACTAATTTTTTTAAAACAGCATTTTGAAACTCATCTTATGACCGATTTTCCACAGACTTAGTACGCGAGCCCTAATAACAACGCTTTTAATATTTGAATTATCTAAAACAATACATCTGAAATTCATAATAGTTTCATTATACTTGAAGTGTAGTGCCAATTTAGTTTTTAATAATAAATGCTTTTCAATAGAATTATCGAGAAAAAGTTACCTGACAAGAGTTAAACTTAAAAGTCTTCTAGAATAAAGTATAATTGTTCAGAGTAACTTACACAAGCAAGATGAAAATCAGATTTTATGTGAGGAACAGTCAGAATACAATCTTGATCTATTTTTTTTATGAAAATCGGTTTTTGCTTAGACATTTCTGAAATGATTTATGTGGATAGTAGATATATATTAAAAAAGAAAACTGAAAAATATCCCGAAAATAAGTCGGCGCAAATAAACAACGATAATATGGTTGCGCTAAATTCTAATTGATTGCGGGTTCCAAAGATAATTATAAAACTAAAGAAAAAATTATTGGATCCTTTTAATTAAGCATTTTAATTAATTTTTAGAAGTCGGTTTAATTAAAAAAAAAAATCTAGTGACGTTGCTCTTTAACTTTTTTATCCATTTTATACAATATTTAAATACCACAATATTCTCAAAATGAAAATCAGGAACTATCACGTAACGCGTAAGTGTAAAATCAAATGTGGTTTCAACAATATACATTTTCAAACAGTGGACTGTTTGTAGCCTTTAGTCGTTGTGTCACGTTTACTGGAGGCTACAAAATAGCTAGCTCCATATAAATAGCCAATTTGCAGTACATTCGAAGTTAATAGATCTCCCGGTTGGGCTTGCATCTCACCACATTGGCTATCAGAGTTTGAATTGTCTCTTATATACATATAAATGTATATTTATACAGTAGCGCCGAGAACACTTTAAATAAACTTTCATAGAAAGTAGTACCTAGTAAAATTTTTAAGTGGCTAGAATCCTTAGCCCTTATTAACGCAGTGTCTTTTTACGGGCTGTTAACTTATAATCTCACTTCTAGCACAAACCTACATTTAAAATTCGTTTACCTTTGAGTAGCCGTGAACCGCAGCCCTTTTACTAAAATTTTCTTAACAAACGTTCTTGACAAAACTTATAACAAATTGTTCAAAAAGTGATAAATTTTCACCTATGCATGTTATTTTTAGTGTATTTGCCATAAGGCAACATACACTATTGGCGTCGGTCGAATGGCGGGACCTAGGGGTCGGACCAAAATTTCTCGACGTTTCATAACCTCCTAAACACGTTGGCACCATTTTTAAAAATGTTTATATATATATGTATATATATATATATATATATATAAAATGGGCCTAATCGGGCTATTTTAAGGGTAGTTTTTAGGGGTTGAAAACTGTTTTTGGGCCCCAAAATACCGAAAAAATTCTCCGAATCGTTTCAAAATTGAAATTTAACCCTCTGGTAGTGATTAAAAAGTGTCCCCACAATTTTAATAAAATCGGCCCGACAGGACCGGATTTACAAATTTTATGAAAACACTAGTTTGCAGATAGTGACTTATTTATTGAAGGGTGTATTTAATTCGGTGTAGACGTTAGATTGATAATAATATTACAATTAAGAAAAAAAATGTTATTTTAGGGGGTGTATTAAGGGGTTAAATTTTTTATTTTGCCCAAAAACAAACTTAATTTCACATAATAAAAGTATAAAACCACACGGCCCTACACAAGCAAATACACTATATTGTCGGCAGGGTTTTGGCACTGCGACCCGGGTTTTTATTAGGTTAACGTTTCTCTTTTTGCGAATTACCGCTAAGGCGATAGTAGGTATATTATACTTTTTGGACAACTGTGTTGTAAACAAATGTTTGACCTCTAGTATTTAAACGAATGTTAATCAGTATTGTTCTATGAATTGTGGAATTCTTTATGTAATGTAAACTGCGTATACTGATATTGTAAAGATTGTAACGGATGCAGTAGCAGTCTGTGTTGGGACAGGATGGAGTTCACATCGATTGCATTGCTGAATTGAATATACTTTATTTAATAATTAAATTCTTCTTTATCTATTGGTTTCATCATTTTATTTCTTACAGTCTAAAGATTAAAAATCGCGAACAGTGTACTGCACTGACAGAAAATAGCACGCTACTGGTATAAATAGCAGTATAGTATGTTACTTGTTGTGATTGTTTTCAGTTGCCCCTCTTCACAAGTTATACATGGAATATTGGTCGACAATCAACAGACAATATTGGTTTCTTTATATGTTTGATAAAACCAATATCCACACACACACATAAGTTCAAACCGTTACCGTCTGTCTGTATAAAGGCTATTTGTCAAAAAGTTACGTCATATTTGATACATATATACCGAATGTTTGCAACTGGACTCCATGGGACTTATTTGAAACCCATCACTTTTTAGCTCAGTATTTGATATAGGTAATTATTTTATTTTTTGATATATTTATTTAAAACCAAGCTAGACTGCAGCTATCTTTTTTTTTATAAAGACCCCAATCAGTCAAAGTTATTTGAACCTATCGCCAATTCATATTTTAAAATTTTTAATAATAATTTGGAAATCAAATTAGAAAGTTTTTATAATTTTAGTCCTAAAAATTAAAAAAATATTGGCGAAAGAATCTTTAAAAATTACAAAAATATAGGTTTGAAGAATACTAATAAATACCTTACACAATCGGAATGTATATTTTTTTAAGGAAAAAGGCCTTGAAATTAAGTAAAAAAATCTTATTTCAAAAATAGAATTGAACTGAATTTTGACACTTAAATGTTTTCCAT
Organism: Venustoraphidia nigricollis; assembly: GCA_034508555.1. Taxonomy (NCBI): domain Eukaryota; kingdom Metazoa; phylum Arthropoda; class Insecta; order Raphidioptera; family Raphidiidae; genus Venustoraphidia; species Venustoraphidia nigricollis. The sequence goes on along the minus strand of JAVRKA010000042.1, from coordinate 2,216,015 downwards.
ATTTTAGTTATAGATAAAGTTGTTTTAAGCCTAAAATCTGTCGTAGCTAATTGAATATCAGTATTCGTAGCATTGTAGCACACCCAATAAAATATTCTTACAATTATTCGACAAGAAAATAACTCGTCGATATAGACAATCAGTTTATCTTGCAATCTCATATTTAATAGAAAAGAGAGACATTAAATTTATTATTCCTGTACAATTGCTGTTAAACAATGTACACCCCTTGTATCAATAATAGATCACAAGATATCTGTATCAAATTCCATTAAATGTTTTTCATATTTTTAGTTTGCATCAAAATTCTTTAAATTTAACCTGTCATTCTAAGTATTTTTTTGTTGTGAAATTTACAGTAAATTTTAAAATGCAGTTATTTTTACGTAACACTAACTCTGACAATAACCATATTAATTTTTTCTTGTTTATTTTCTATGGAAATCCTGACATAATATGTGTAGTTATGGAAAATTTTTTCAAGAGTTCAAAAAAAAGAAAACTTTTTAGGCTGATCTGGTGAAATAAAGAACGCTGTGACATAACCTTAGCTAGGCAATACATAGTAACCTAACAACAATATGACTTCAACAAAATTGTTTGATTGTTATCAATGATAATATATCAATAAGTTTTGTTTAAGAAAAAACTGTCTCGATATATTTGTTTACCCGGTATAATTAATTTCTATTTAATTAAAAGTACAGTTCTAGAACATGTAAACAATTTTTTATTCAAATCGAGAACAGAATATTTATTGGATCCTTTTTTTAAAACTTAGTAGAGACAATGAATAAATACGGCAAAATGTTCTTGGAGACAATTTTTTTTCTTATATTCGCAATATTATACATAAGTGAAAGTTCTCCCATTACTATAAAATTACTGTTTAAATTGTGACTCATTTATCTATTATTCTATTTTTGTGCCAGCAAAATCTTAAAAAGTTCTCCAATGCGTTTTCTTAACTTTTCTTCTAAGAAAACAGTATATGTAGAATTGATATAAACAAATTTCTTCTCTTGCTATAATGATCACTCGCGAATTTAATACATTAGCTAACTTTTGTCTTTCGTACATTCACTAATGTTATTGTCACTTTTCGTTTCGGGAAAAAAGTATACTATGCTTCAAGATTGGGTGTACCATTTTTTTTTTTTTTGGTAGGTATAACATTTAACATTTTCCGAAATAAAAACTCGCCTGTAAAGTCTCGTTACAGTTTTATTTGTTATATTTGCCTTAGAGTGATCAATTTAAAAACGATTTTCCGGTTACAGATTTTGACCAATAATACGCATCGAAATATGTCCGTTTTCTCATGAAATGTCAATTTTCCACGCACTTTGCAGCACTTTTATTTCCACGCTTGACCAATGCGCACTGTGGGGGTGTGAAAGATATGTCCAGTTGAAGCCTAGGTACGCATGACCAGTGGTCAGCAAGGGTGTGGTTATATTTCTGTTATAGTAAGGGTGGATACTGAACAATAATTCCAAAACTATAGCTTAAGACGCGTATGACCTCTGTTGACGAGCGTCTGTAATCTACAATCTTAGTATATAAAAGCGAAATACTTCTCATTCATATATCACGAAATCTCAAGAACTGTAACGCCTATAAACTTTCAATTTGGACACTAGGTTCCTTTTGCGATGCAAGCAGTTAGTAAGAAGGAGTTTTTCGAAACTCAACCCCTAAGGGAATCGAAAGGGAGTGTAAAGTAAAACGAAAGACGATGTATGCAATTTTTTGTCTTGAGTTACGCTGACCTTTAGTAAATTGATGTAGGTAAATTAAAACTGGGTGGGTATTAGGTTTTAATAATTTGTACTTGTTGATAGAAAAAGCTAGCAATATTAGTTTTCCTGTGTTTTTGCATTCGATAAGTTTTTAAGATGTTTTACTTGAAAAATAAACTAACGCGACTATTTCGCATTTTATTTGTTAGCAATATTTTATAAGTAACCATGTAAACAGTGTCCACAATATTTTATAATAAAAATAAAATAATAATAAATATAAATTGTTTCTGGCAATACTATAATTCTAATTTAATAAAAAAATAATTTCTATCAAAACTATATTATATATTTTTCAATTTAAGAGCAAGAAATTAACGGAGAATGTTTAGAAATTATTACTCATAGTTTATTTGTGCTTGGAATTACAATAAGAAAGGAAATTGATTGTGTTTTCTATTGGGTGAAATTGTCTGTGTTGACTAGATTAAAGGTTTGTACCTACGATATAAATTATTAAAAAATAGTCAGGTGATTTCAAGTTTTTTTTAATGGTGCCTACGTTTATTTGAAAAAAAAACAAAACTAAACACATTTTTCTAGACAAATGTTTGTTTGTGTACAGTTTCGTCTTGGACATTTAGTATTTTATATTATTACTATAGTAACAGATAAAAAACTCTTATTGAATAAATAGAACAAACGCCAGTGGTCACTAAGCAATGGTCTAATTGTTTAGCACCAGATAGGTGTTGAGTCAATGACGATTAGAGGCAACATTTTGAACGATTTTTTTTAGATTTTAGAAAAAAATTATTAATGATATATAGAGTCAATAGTTGCTATGCGACAATTTCTCTTTATTAAATATAAATAAATTAAGTAAAAGGCGATCACCATCTTGACCTGTTGAATTTAATGAAAATGTTTGCGTTCCTGACTTTCGGTAAGGAAATTTTATTTACTGTAGATTCATATCGTTGCTTTATTATTCACAGAACTTTATTTGTAAGTACAGTAGCTGACAATGCATGAATTAACAAGTTTCAATTTATCTGTCACTTAAAAATTAAGTTCTTTTGTGTTACATTAACTAAGTGATTACTGATATATGATTTAAAAAATGTATTAAATATATTCTGTGTTTATTTAGCAAAGTAAAAATTGGTATATTATAATTGGAAAGTATTAATATTCTGCAAATTTACTGACTTATAAAACAATTCAACCAAAGCACGCCTAATGGCTACTAAGAAAAGTTAGCTTCCAAAAATTATTTCCAAATCTTTTTGACAGATTACAGGAATTTTACGTAATCTTTAATTATTAATAATAATAATAATAACATAACTGGCCACATATTTTATTTAAATCAATATACCTTTTAATTTAAATATTATTTTACAAAAATATTGATCGTAAAAAAAATTGTAGAAAATTAAAAAAACTGCAGCTAATGTTGAGAAAAATATAGTCAAATTATAGAGAAAGAAAAAAATGAACGATATTGTTATATAATTTGAAAATAAACAAAAATACAAACGTTCGTAAACAAGTTGAATTATTTTCGAAACACTAATTGTTTATTTGCTATACGACCTAGTTATCGATTTTGTTAAAACAGCTGCTAGCCGATAAATCGACACCGTTTCAGTTTACCTGTACGCGAAAATGCGAGTAAAGAGGGGGACGGGAACATAATATATACACAGTGATGACCCACCCCCTCCATAGATCGAACGGGACATACGTCGGTACAACAGCACCCCTGTAATGAATGATATAAGCAGAGCCAAAGTAGAGGGTTGCTGCGCGACGCGTAACGAAGTATTTAGCCACAGGGTGCAAACTCGAAGCTTCACTGTACCACGAGTGCTTCGTTTTATAAATTCCCATCGTACAATTTTATTTCTGTTGCGCTCTGCGCCATCTACACCAAAGATTCTGTTTACACTTTCATAAACCTAGATTATATCTTTAAACAAACAAATAAAAACACTTGAACATTCTACAAAAATTTATTATTAAATTATTTTTCGACAATCGTTTCGGACAATAAGTCCATCATCAGGAATTTAGTATATGTTTTATATTCCTGAGGATGGACTTATTGTCCGAAACGATCGTCGAGAAATAATTTAATAGAAAATTTTTGTGGCATTTTCAAGTATTTTTATTTATCTGTTATTAATCATGTTCTACCAAGTGCCGAGTAAAAAATCAGTGCAAATTATTTTATAAATTTATTTATTTTAATTATTTAATGTAATTTAACGACATAAAAGCCTGTCGACCATATTCGTGTAATCTAAATTCACAAATATGAGCTAAAAACACCTACAAATCTCCAAACAAAATCTTGGAAAATTCGATTAAACTTGTATGCGTGTTAAAATCTGTTGAAGCCAGTATTCAAAATTCTATTCAATTATTTACTACATAGTTTGTAGCCGTCATACGATATAGTTGCATTATATCATGGTACAGTATTCCTTGCATAACACATCACCTCACAAACCTTTCACGCTCTTCCAATCTGTCACGAGTAGCCTGTCTACAACCCGGTCGGACTATCATCGAGCGGGTGTGTTGGGGTTGTATTGTGTAACTAACCCACTCCTTGTATAACTGCAATTCAGGACCCACGGGGCCGTAGTTGAGTCAAAAGACGCCGATGTTAAATCACCAACTTTAGTTTCTCGTCAACATTCAATTTATATTGACTTTAGTGGTGAATAATATAATAAAATTAGAGATTAAAAAAAACTAAAACAACACGCTTTTATGCACTAAAAATTCAAAGTAATTTGACATCAAAATTAGCTTCACTGTAAAAAGCGTGAGGTGCTATCTACTTAAATTTTCATAATAGCTCTACATTTACAATTAGCTAGTAAATTAAAAATTTATTACCGATATTAAGCACTCCACGCTTGTAAATAAACTGAAAAAGAGCAGTTCTCATGTATACTTGATGCCATAAGTATTATTTTAATAAAAAATGTATCGTTCAGTCGTCAAATAATGTTTTTGCAAATATTTGCAATATTAAAATACGCGCCTTTTTTTGTTAAATTTTGACAATGCACATTTTAATTAATAATATTTATGTTCAGACACCCTGTAATACTACACTTGTATTTTGTATAAATGTTGAATAATTATCTGATTATTGCGTAATCGCATTTTTTTAAAAATTTAAATTTGTTCTTTTGTAAAAATAAAAATATTAATATGAAACTTGCTTTTGACTGCAAAACATCATTTAGAAAAACGTAAATTGTATTTTTTGTTAATGTTTTTTTTTTTTGTTTGAAATAAAGTAGTTTTTGACGAACGTTTAACATTAATTTAAAATATTACAAAATTATATCAACAATTTATTTCACAACAAAGGCTACATTTATTTTTATTTATATATAAATACTTGCAGTGTTAACGTTTTTTGTTCTGTTGGCATTACAACCCTGGTATGTGTGCATATGTGAAGAATCGTTCAGTCGTTTTAATTTCATTCTTAATTGGGGACACGTGTTGGACGTAAAAAACCGACACAACGCGTTCGCTTAGTTACCTTCCGTTTGGGTTTTAGCCACAAAAAATTATTAACCTTTGAGGTACATCTTACCTTTCTTCAACTTTTTTGTTAAAACGCGTGTCTGTTTTAATATTTATTCACGTTTTATTTATTAATGGAACTGGTTCTGCGCGTGTCTAGCATAAATTAATGAGCAAACAATTTAAAAAAAAACTGTGTAAAAAAGGTTTACTGTCCTCAAAATAAGTACCTCCATGCATTCCCAAATATCCCTATATTAAATTTGGTACACATATGAATTTCTGTGACTCAAACACGGACGCATGACGCAAATAAATGAATTTTGAACATTTTTGGGGGACAAATTAGGAAATTAAAAAAAAAAGTTTTGCAAACTGTACCGTGCGACATATCAAATAAAAGGCCTTGTAGTAAGGGTTTCGAATATATTATTTTTATAATTTTAAAGTAAATAGTTTTAAAGTTATTTAAGAAAATAAATGAAAATTGACTATTCCCCCCTTTACGTCCGAAACCACTGAGTCTAAAATTTTGAAAAAAAGGGATATAGGGCGGTCATCCATAGTTTACCGGAGAACCTAAACGAAAATTCTGAGTCCTAAAGTTCTCACGGAAAAGGGAATGGTACGGAACTCTCTTCTCGCGAGTTTGACTCGCACTTGACCGTTTTTTTAACATTGCGTGTGAGCCCCTTTTATCTTTGTGTTTCAATCCATCCGATGTACATAACTTATAATAATAATTCTACTTGTAATAGACCTATGGTGTCTTTTTACTTTAATAAATTCTATTCCATTCTATTCTCTTTTATTTAATGATGATTTATTTTTGTTTCAGCGGATGCCGACGGCACCGACAGTGATCAGTTACAGCAGCAGCAGCAAGCCGGTCTCCAGGACATCCTGACATGCGGCGTCTGTCAGAAACCGTTCGCTCTCTCGGATATCGTCCGCTTCATTCAGCACAAGGTAGTCAGCTGCAACAAGGAAAACTACCACCAGGGCAATGGACCGACGCAGTCAGACAAGGACAGGGATAGCGATAACAATAACGACGGTACCGGCGCTTTGCCTCTGTCGGTCGTCAACACAAGGCGGCCCAGTATATCGGCGCCGATATCTGGTTAGTGAAAACTGTCATTTTTAACAGACTCATTCATTTTTAAAATTTTAAAAGAAAATTTTTTTAACCATTTGATGCAAAAGAGAGAGATGAAGCATTCGTGCGTCTTAAGACGAAAATATTATCTGCCTCATTTACACTTGTTGGCTACTGGATCACAATCTCTACAAACTACGTAATTATAATTACATTAGCCGCTACCCGCGCCTCTGCACACGACTGAGTTAAAACACAGCAGCGACAACAGTAGTGGAGGCTTCTAGGTGGCGAGTTAGAACAAAGTGGACAGCATGGAAACTTTCTCCGTGAAAAAATACATATAGCTACCAGCTTTCATGGTGATTGATCAAACGGTATCGAAGTCTGTATTAATATAAAATATACCAACATCCATTTTTATGTATCTAGATTATAAAATCTTGTCAAACTAAATTTCCTGACATTGCTTTCTGCAATTCAGAAGTATCTTAGTTTAAGGAATTAAGGAAGTCTGAGTTATTAATGCGGCTAAAAATATTCGGCTTGTATGTCAGTTCTAACCATAGATATTTGAAGTATCATTATAGATAGAAAAGGGAGGTTTTCGTAGTTAGTTATATATTCAACTTCAATTGTAATGAGTGTTTGTCCTGCAGGTAAGAAGTCGATGACGACGACGAGTTCGGGTAGCGCAGGCTCGCGAATTTACACACCACCACCGGCGTCACCTCGACTGCCAGCTCCTGCTGATTTATGCGTCGACGGAGCCGCTTCATCGACACCTAAAAGACGAGCTTCGGCGTCGCCTTTAACGTCGTCCAGCCTTGACGAGGCAGAGGACGTTAAACCGAAAATAAAACAGGAGCGAATGGACATAAGTTCATCGCCCGAAGAATCCAGTCAATTGAGCAAAAAGTCCAGGATAGAGTTTGCTGATGCGGAATCCAACACAACACACAGTGGTGAGTTTCACAATTTTGGAATTTTTTATTTATTTACATTATTCTTCGTATAATATTTGTTATTATTATTCCTGGTTTTGAATACGACGTCACGCCTATTTTGTAACGTTTTCAGATTTTTTTTTTTGATTTGGTTAATTACAAGATATTTTTATCCTGTGATGTAAGCGTGCCATAAATTTAAAAGTCAATTAAATTTGTAGTCTTCAGTAATAATACATCCATCTTTCTGACTTTCAAAGAGTTCAATTTTTTTCCGTGTGTAATTGATCAAATTATGAATAATAATTTAAATTTCCTGCAATAATTTGTAATCAGTTGTAGACACAGACGATTCTATAGTCGAATTTTTAACTATTACAATTATTGTAATTTATTTTGATGCTGTATTATTTAGCTCAGTTAATATTCGTGTGAAGAGCCGAGGGGACAGATAAGTCCCAATGTTCATGAACTTTTTATATTAAAATATAGAACAACAGTTCGGACAAGTAGAGCGTAATTCACTATTGAAATCATTTGACAATCCTTCGCGACCCCATCGTTGTCATGTCATCCCACAACTCACCGTGGACCTATTCACAATGGATTCTTAATCCAGTGGTCTAGCGATTTTTGACCACAGGACTGGCTTTACTGTTATAATTAGCAAAGCACTCATTGAATGTACTATTTTATTTCAATAATTTCGAAAATACCTATTTTGGGTTCCGTATATCTAATGAAAAAACAGAACCTTTATAGAATCACTCTCGTATCTGTCACAGCTTATTTTCTCCGAATCTACTGGATGAAAAATTTAAGACATATAGACATATAGAGTTAGATGATCCAATCACGGACGTGTAACATAAATAAATAATAAGCTTGTTGAACGCTTATTAAGCAATTTATAATGCTTACGTGCTTAATAAGTAGCAAGCAGCGAGAACCAGTTTTATAAAATGCTTCAAGCGAAGTGCTTTAAACATTATTACAAGCACTAAGCTTTTAGCATTGCACAGTTCTGATTGATAAAAAATATTGATTGAAAACCTTGTAATAAAGAAATATAATTTGAACAACGTTTAAAAGGAAAAACACCAAACAACTGTAAACTTTATCAATGATCTATATATATAAAAGACTCCAAAACGGCTGGACCGATTTTGATGAATTTTTCAACCAAACTTAAGATTAGCCCAGAATGTGATCCTGTGAAGTTTGATAGCGAACGGATCAACAGAATTTTTTTTGACAATTATGGATTTTTCTTTGATTTTTGAACATTCACAATTAAAAGCGATTGAATTCGCGCAAATTCAATAGACGTTGAGAATTTTATGATACTGATTCTCATCTTTTTTATCCAATATATTACATTTACACCAGGGCGAAGCCGGACTGTGCCGCTAGTGAAAATATAAATAGAAAATTTATTTTTAAAAAAATGACCAATCCAATCCTGATTCATCTCATTTGATTACGTCCATCCATTGATTGTGTCCATTTCTCGTATGAATCCAGATTATATTATAACATGTGCGTATCGCATTATTGTTGTCATCGACATAACAGACTGGGTTGCAGACGGGAGAGGGAATGGCCTGGTCATACAAATACACAATACACCCTTTACTCACTAATAGATTCACTGGAGCGTAATAATAATCGATTTTAAAAAACTTTAAATAATAATAAAGAACAGTGGTCCATATGTGAATCCACGCAGTACGTGGCACTAGACACTCAAGTAGTGTGTATTCTTTTGTGTTGTTGGGAACTCGCTATAGTGAATGTCCACTCGCAGGACCTAAATACACTATCGCCGTCACACTAGTGACGTAATCGTCATTGATCCCTCCGATGCGTGTCACATTTTATAAGGACTGGACTCACACTTTGTTTGTTGCCTCCTCAAGACGTGTCAAATTTATTTTTATGGTTAACCACCGATAAAAAAGAGAAACTATTATGTTAAATGTATTTTAAATAATTAAATAATTTTATTCGAACTTCGTATGTTCGTTCAATACTTTCTAGAGATGGGAAAAACGGGTATTTTTAGTGATCTGCATCTTTGCATCGGGATCCCGTATGTGAGCCGGCTCACTGAACCGGTTCAAAAAGAGCCGAGTTCTGAATATGTTACTGCAGTCTGCCACTGAGTTACTTAGTTCAGTCAATCATATCACGACAAACATGTGATGCATGAGTCATTTGAGCTGACAGATGCATCAAAGCAAGAACTGATACGTAAGAGTAAAATGTGCTTCTGTGTGTTAAGTGTTTCACTGAGTTATGCGGATTCGTTGATCCGTCGGCTCAAAAAAAAGTGAGTCAGCTCTCACGGATCTTCTGTCGGAGTCGGCTCTTTGAACCGGTTCAGATCTGAGTTATCCAACTCTAATACTTTCGTAAAAGTATTTCTTACTGTAATTTTGTGTTTGTCTGGTGTTTTCAACTAGTTCCCAGCTGCCTCCTGGAATCTAGAATACATTCAGTTATATAAAGAGACAAAATTTGTTTGTATGCCGACAATATAGTGCATATATGTTGTATTTGCTAATACAGGCAGTGTGATTTCATTCTGATGTGAACTTAAATTAGTTTTCGGGCAAAATAAAAAAATTAAAGCCTTTATATACCCCTTAAAATAATATTTTTTTCTTAATTGCAATATTATCAATCGAACAACTACACCAAACTAAATACACCTTTCAGTAAATAATTCACTATCTGCAAATTACTGTTTTCATAAAATTTGTAAATCCGGTCCTGTTGGGCCGATTTTATTAAAATTTCAGAAGCACAAATTAATTACTACTAGAAGACTAAATTTAAATTTTGAAACGATTCTGAGAATTTTTCCGGTATTTTTGGGCCCAAAAACTTTTTACTTCTTTTTCTCGAGACTAGAAATTTTTCACCAATTTAAAAATATTTTCAGTACGGGCCTGTTTTTTAAATCGACGGTCAGAGTGTAAAACGTGTTTAAAATACGCGACACACATAGAGAGCGGTGATAATATAATGCAATAGTGTGTGAGGTGGGTTTGATGTGTGGAGGCCGCGGGTCTTATTCCCCTGGGGCGAGTATGACCCCAACAACACATGGCCTCGTGCGACATGTGACATATTACTAACACACATTGTTATGTGACGTGGCAGTGCTGCCGTGCGGTGTTTACTAGCGGAACCTCACCTCACAACAAAGATGTATCTATTTGTTCGTTGACATGTCCTTAAGATTCTATGGGATCTGACGTAAACATAGTTTTCAAAGAGTGAATTCAGAATTCCACAGTGATCTAAAGAAATTGCCGCTAGCTTTGATGCAGGAGTGGTTCTCATTTTTTTCTTGAAGTTATACTTTTGACGCGTTGAAAGAAAAATTTTAACACGCAATCAAAGTTGCGCACGCACAGCAGCTAACTATAATTCGACATTAAGAAGTTGATAGTATTAAGTTGATCGCATTAACAAAAATTCGTCAGTATAAAGTTGACCATAAGAGACCCAGATTGAAATGACAGATGGACGAAATCAATTCAGTTGCTGTCATCTGGAAACTATATAATATAGCCTTTGATTACAATCGATAATTATTTTAAGTGTCATCCAGCGGAATTTATAATATCGTATTTTTGATTACTCAATGGATTGAAAAAAATTTCACCTAAACTAATAGCAATCCCCACTTTTCCAGTTGGAATGCCAAAATTGCGAAGGAACACCGATTTATTTAAGTTTGTTTCCTGAATTTTTTTTTCACGCGTTAAATAGATAAAAATAATATCATCTTACACTCGGTTCACATCATGGTGAAATCTACAATTAAAAGATAGTAAACAATTAACTTTTAATACGTTTTGTTGTAGTTATTTTGGTTTGTATGACAATTAAAAATAAAAATGCGTTGGAATTATTCTCGACTATTTTAGGTACCTCCGAATTATTGAACAGTGTCTCGTTATTGCAAGAGTATATAAAAGTGATGGTTTGATAAAGATATGCTTTATATTGAAAGAATGAATAATGATCATGTATGATAAAAGTTGATGCAGTAATTTTTTTCTGCTTTATACAAGCCAAATAAGTTTAGTAATCAATATTATGTATGTATATTGTTGCGGAATTTAACGTTGCCAAAAGTCTGGCTGAAGATTTGGCATCGGCTAATATTACAATGCAATAGAAATATGTAGCAGTAATCAAATATAAAATGGATTCACATTTATCAATGCTAGTTTTCTATACCTTCGTATTCAAATTAGTATTGTTACAGCTATTCGTATTTGGATTATAAAATTATGGTTTGGCTTCGATGCTTATGAATAAGATTTACTTAAATTTATTCATATCTCGAGCCAGAGACGGAGATATTGAATTTAAATAGTTTTTTTGCAACCGAAAATTACTATTAATAGCTATTTTCGTAGCATAGGTGTCCGTTAGTGGTTAGTTACGTAGTATAAAAGGGTGGAAACTGTAATTTTTTAATGAAAACATTAATTTAAGATATTAACTTATCTTTCATCTTTAGAGAGAAAAAGAATCTCCAAAATAGAGTATCAAACATTAATTTTGATACAGTATTAAGGGAGATATTTCCTACCAACAAAAAACACTTTCGAGACATAATATATACCAATTGATTCAACGTGCATCTTGTAACAATACTCGACTTTTTTAGCAAACGTAATAATTAAATAAAAGAGAACATTTACAGGAAGACAAAATACAAATTGACATTTGCGTTGATATAAATTGGTAATAACACTTCATTTGGCATAATATTTTCATAAAATGCAATTTAACATTTCATATGTAGTTTTGCATCACAAATTACATTAACAAAAATCACATATTATTTACCCAATAAAGAAATAAGGAAGACCTAATGCTGGCATTTGGATTCACGTAATTAAATATTATGTCTGATTATAAAGTACGATGGACGCTAATTATACTATCATTACTTAATAACTATTATAAAAATGTACATTACAAAGCTACTAAATTTCAAACATATTACAGTAAATGTCGTGTTATGCCCATTAATTTGGAAACGGGTCCTTGAGAAACGTAACAAGATGACAGCAGGTATATAGCCATTTAAGTTATTGACTTGTTTTCATAGAAAAAATGCGCGGAATGACATTTTTTCTATTCGGATAGCATTGGAATAACTTCTTTTTAACCGACTTAAAAAGAGAGGTTATACAAATCGACGCGTATTTTTATTTTTTCCGCAATAGCTTCGCCAGTTGTGAACCGCTATGAAAATTTTCGACGCCATTTTGTTCAGAATGTTATCAGATTGGTACCATGTAGTTTTTCTTAAAATCGGTTCACAATTGGCGGAGCTATCGTGGAACATACAAAAAAAGAAAATACGCGTCGATTTGTGTAACTCTTTTCTCAGTTCCGTATCGTTTGAAAACACAAAACCTCTTAGGTTTGAACTGGTAAACGCAACACATCGGCATTGTCATGATTTAATTGTAATTATTTTCACTAAAGTCAAACTTATGACTGTTCAATTTATGTATTTTCAACACCATCTATTTTCAACTGATTGTATTCAAGTATTTCCAAGTTCCATGACAGTATTTCGGTCTCCACGACTGGATACAGACTACACGAAGACGACACGTCACAAACTGTCTCACTAAACTCTTTTCTTAAATAAAAATGAATAATAATAAAAAAACCGATTTCGCAAATGTCCGTATAATGTCAGTCACACGTTGTGCAAGTGGGCTGCGATGACAGACACAAATGGCGCGAAAGGGTCCAAACAGACAAGTGAAGAACGGAACATTTAACATACTCTCATATGTAGATATGTGCACAGCAAACTCTCGCACACTCATTTTCTTTTTGTTTTTCCTTACTTTGAAGCCCGGTCTTAACTCTAACAGTGCGCAAGGTGCCTAAAAATACAGACAATTGTCTCGTTACAATTTTTCTTTCAAGAGTCATATACACATTAACAACATCAATATTATATAGAGGTAAAGTTTGGATGTACGAGGTAAACTACTCATCCGATTTAAAAAAAAAAACCCCGGGTCGCAGTGCCAAAACCCTGCCGACAATATAGTGTATTTGCTTATACAGGCAGTGTGGCTTTATTTTGCGAGCTTAAGTTGGTTTTTGGGCAAAATAACAAATTTTACTCCTTAATACACCCCTTAAAATAACATTTTTTTTCTTAATTGCAATATTATTATAAATCGAACCTCTATACCAAATCATATACAACTTTCAGTAAATAATTCACTATTTGTAAACTAGTGTTTTCATAAAATTTGTAAGTCCGGTCCTGTCGGGCCGATTTTATTAAAATTTTAGGGACACCTTTTAATTACTACTAAAGGGTTAAATGTCAATTTTGAAACGATTCTGAGAATTTTTTCGGGTTTTTGGGGCCCAAAAACGTTTTTCAACCCCTAAAAACTACCCTTAAAATGCCCCGATTACGCCCATTTTAAATAGGCTTCTTGCGGTGATGGATTTCAACACGTGGACCAAATTTCGTTAAAATCAATTAACTCTTTCGAAAGTTATTGCCCGCACACACACACACATATATATATATATATATATATATATATATAAACATTTTCAAAAATAGTGCCAAAGTGTTTAGGAGGTTATGAAACGTCGAGAAATTTTGGTCCGACCCCTAGGTCACGTCATCCGACCAACGCCAATAGTGTATGTTGCCTTATGGCAAATACACTAAAAATATCACCAATATTTAGAATGGACCTTCAGAATGGGCATAGGCTATATATTATCGCGTTAAAATAATTATATAATTTCGTGGAGACCAATTTTACAACGTAAGTCGACGAAACTGTGGTATAATTTTTGTTGTTGAATATAAATAGCGTTGGAATGATAACATTTTCACCGAACTACAGCCCTATTTTCATATGCTACGTACAAACTTAGGAATACGTGCATACATACACAAATACTTTTTAAATTGACAAACTGTCATTCAAAAAACAAAAGAAAGTTGTTTCTTTTTTCATCTGTTCTCAAATTCATATGTGTTACCTCTTCTCTGAACAATTGACGCGCAACGAACATATCTACGTATACGCTCGTCGTTTGTTTTTCTCTTCAACTGTTTCGTTATTCTTTTGTATGTGCGGTGATTGGTCGCTCGTGGTGGAACATTTAATAAACAGTGCTCGCTTGTCATACGTGTTATTAAGATGCCGTCGAACGGAGTTTGAATAGATAATGCCCTTTTGTCTAGGGGACACATCGACACGATCCGTTGGAAGTAGCAGTAGATGCTTCTAATGTATAATGTAGTTCAACTATTATGCCAGATAATTACGTCTTAATAAGTATTCAATAATAATAAAACAATTATTGGCACAATTCTGTTATTTTAAATATTTTATTTTTTTATAAATTTCTTGTTTCGTGTCTCAAATATTCAAACTGGATTTTTTTGAAATACACAGTTGTAATGACCCAAAAACTTTTAAATATTTGTCATAATTCTAGTGACCACAAATATTTAATAAAAACCCCTGAATTTTCTAGATTTTCCGGTAAAGTAGTTTTTTCTTGATTTTTTAAATTTTCGTGAAATTAATTTATCTACGCGTAGCAGCAAACTTGTAAAAAAATACTTGTTTTATTTTTTCCTGACTCTGAAGAATATTCCTTATCGTCTCTACGAATTCTTTAAAAAAATTCCTTACTTTTCTAAGATTTCCAAGTATATTAAGAAAAACTAAATTTTATGACGTTATTAATTTACTTCTACAATAATTAAAATTGCAAAGAAAATTGTCGCAAATTATCGGAAAGTGCAACACAAACTTATTAATAGGTTGCGTAATAGTCACGGTATAAAGGATTAACTACAATTTATTGAGCGCACTTTAGCCATGGGGTGTACTATCTTTGAACCTTGTTAATCAACATTAAACGAAATGCTACCTCACTTACTTTTTAAGGCTCTTTATTAGACACGCGTCTTTTGAATATCAAATCGTATTTATGTAGGAATTTTTTGTCTACTTTTATTGAGTTTTTTACGGCAATAAATACAATAAAGTATAGATTAAGGTCGTGTGCCACAAAGGATCACTACTTAAAACATGTCAGGTATAAAGTCTCAAAGGGGAGATTAACTTATTTTTTTGTTTTATATTTTATTGCTGAATTAAAATTTTAACGTGCGTAGATACTTTCTTTTGAAACAGGAGTCTATAGTAGGTATAAACAAATAAACGAAAATTTACTGAATTCTAAACATTCATTAGGTACTTCATAATTCAGAAAAAAATTTTTTAACACCACTCTGCATTTCAGTGGACCCTACAACTAATCGCTTGCAATTTTTTCTCTTTTAGGGCTCGTTTAATGACACAAACAAGATAAAAATGAAATATTTTTTTTGAATGAGCAATTATTAATTTTTTGTAAATGATTAAACGTATTGCGAAAATCTACGATTGAGTTATATTAATGTTTAGAATTGTGAGATTGCAATATTTATTTCGTTTTTTCTTTTGGTTTTATTAAAAATTGTCAGCTTAAAAATGGGGTGGTCTTCGTAAAATATTGATAAATTACTCAGACTTTAGAACCGCTGGTGTAGACGAGGTCATGAATCAAACAAAACATCAAACTATAATATAGATTATTTCTTTAATGCCGGCGATAAAGCTTTTGAATGACCGCGATATTCAAATTTTTAAGCTGTGCTTTTTCCTTTGTGTTGTGTATAACAGAGCTTATAGCACGTACATTTCGTTGGCTCGGTTCAGAACATTACTACGTTGTAATTCATCAACCTTCTATGAAGTTACGTATTAATAAAAATGTTTTTCTTTATATCCGGACGAACAACGTACTTTCGGCATCGATTTTAAGGCAGAAAACCTAACATTTATGAACTGCTAGAATTACTTGCACGGAATCTGTAACAGCGGGCCGAAACAGTTTTCTTGTGCACTCTGAAACAAAAGTACGTACTTTCGACCGGGTATAAAGAAAAATAATATACACCACACAGCCAGAAATTTGAATTCTTGCCCTTCCGGCGTAATATACTATAATATGTTCCTGCAACTTACTATGTAGAGCTTCAATTTTTCACCAAATTGATGTCGCTGTAAAACGTTAACATAACGAGATTATTAACGCTTTTTTACCATATTGACCACTGACCATATGTATTGTCTATAATTATAGGTCGGTTATATATTCTGTAGTTACAGCTTGTAGTTTTAAAAAAGTGAATAAATCAAATCAAATTTATGCCTATAAATGTTTAGAACATGGTCAGTCTTACCCTATACAATTACACAATGCACTCGCCACAAGATAGATTTTATTCACAAGTAAAAAGTCAATACGCACGATTTAAAATCAAATTTTACAGTAGGGCCACAGTTTTCTATAAAAGTATGTATTACAGCTATAAGTCAAGCGAGAGAGAGAGAGATTGTAGATTATAGACGCTTAACAGTTGAGATCCTCAGCGACATAATATATTTCTTACATTGAGAGTGACAAGAATTAATACGAAAATAAAAACGATACGTCTATAACGATAATTTAGATTTTGTCAAATTTTAAGGTAAACAGAGTCGAGTCAATTTTTTTAAAGTGTCTTTCAAAATTAGAATTGCCACTCTCTCTAGATAGCCCTCGGAGCTGTAGCCTAAAAAAAAGAGTTTTTCTTATTTTGAAATCAGTACGAAAATACACATTTTTTGCGATTTTTTAGATCATAAAAAGGAAAATTTAACCTCATAATTTCTTAGCTTTTAGTAGTTTTTAAATGCATGTTTATTCACATTAATTTTTCTGGCGTCAGCTGTGTTTATTAAAAATTACAGAAAAAAAATTTGCAAAAATCGACTGTTTAAAACGGATTGTTAGTGTATTTGCCATAAGGCAACATACACTATTGGCGTCGGTCGGATGGCGGGACCTAGGGGTCGGACCAAAATTTCTCGACGTTTCGTAACCCCCTAAACACTTTGGCACCAGTTTTAAAAATGTTTATATATATATGTATATATATATATATTTATATATATATATATATATATATATATATATATATATATATATATATATATATATATATATATATATATATATATATGTGTGTACGCGCAATAACTTTCGAAAGAGTTAATTGATTTCAACGAAATTTGGCCCACGTGTTGAAATCCATCACCGCAAGAAGCATATTTAAAATGGGCCTAATCGGGCTATTTTAAGGTTATTTTTTAGTGGTTGAAAAATGTTTTTGGGCCCCAAAATACCGAAAAAATTCTCCGAATCGTTTCAAAATTGAAATTTAACCATCTGGTAGTAATTAAAAAGTGTCCCCAAAATTTTAATAGAATCGGCCCGACAGGACCGGATTTACAAATTTTATGAAAACACTAGTTTGCAGATAGTGACTTATTTATTGAAGGGTGTATTTAATTCGGTGGACGTTAGATTGATAATAATATTACAATTAAGAAAAAAAATGTTATTTTAAGGGGTGTATTAAGGGGTTAAATTTTTTATTTTGTTAAAAAACAAACTTAATTTCACATAATAAAAGTATAAAACCACACGGCCCTAATCAAGCAAATACACTATATTGTCGACAGGGTTTTGGCACCGCGACTCGGGTTTTTTTTTTATTTGGAAGAATTTATTTGAATTTATTTCTTTACTACATGTACCTACATTAATTATTTTTCTTGAAAAAAATCCGCAAATATTGATCGATAATCGAGCCCGTAAGTAATATTGAAACCGGACCGACACAATACTGAGGCAATGCTCTCCGCATATTGCATAATAGGAGATCTCGGGCGTAGATAAAGAAGCGGTATTATATATAGAGAGAGAGAGGTGAAGGGAGGGGGTTGAAGGGGTTGATAAAGGAGTTTGGGTGTGCGGTAGTTGGTCGGTCGGAGCGTATAAAGAACGGTGAAAGACGAGCGTCCGAGAAGGATGAGGACGTGTGGAGGTCCTTTGGCAATCCGCGCAAGATGTTTCCTTCGTCCCTTTTTTGTGATAAATAATCGCCGCGTGCTCTTTGTAGTTCATGTGCTATGGTCGCTAGACCGTGCTTGTGTACTGGAGTAGCCTCGCTCCACCAAACTTACTGCGTCTCTCAAGACATCGGACTCGCTAGCTCCTTTCTTGTAAAGTGTTAATTAGTTAAAAGTTTAGTAGTTAAAATTAAATCATCATTACACAGTTCTAGCTATAACAGGAACATTTGAAAATTCCCATTTTGGCTTCGAGCATTCTTCTTTCGAATGTAATGTTATTTTTGCATCTATATTCAAGCTGATTATTATATTCGATATAATTTACTGAAGTTGTTGTAATATTGAAAAGTCTACGAGGTTGACTATAATTAAATGATTAAATAGAGCGATTATGATTCTTGATGACTGATTGAGAAAGTTTGAATAAAAAGCCGTGGCGAAGGATCAATTGAGATGCAATACTGAGTTTTAAATTTGTTCACTGACGTTTCGGTACACTTCGTAATGTATTATACCTGAAAGAGAAGCCTGAAAGGTCACCGTTTCGAAGATGTTCCCGCCATCCAACGGGCTGTCACAGAGTCTCTGAAAGAGGCTACGCCAGCTGACTTTCCGGGAGCGGCATATCGAGTCTGAAGACTTTTAACAATTTTACCGATGTGCTAAAAGAATAGCAGATTAATAGAGCCAATGAGTTTAACGGTTTCGGATCAAGAATAATTATGGAATCCTCCAATTTTGAATTATTCATCGCTTGGATCAGTTTCGGTGGACATAGTCGAAAAGAGTATCACATACAACAGCGGCATTCAGAAGCAGTATAACACTAGCAGCAATCTATATATCGCACTCTGTCAGTTTGGTTTCTTTTCTCGCTGTTCACTACTCACGTTCAGAAAGTGTTCCACTGTTCGTACGCCCGTCGTTCACCCAGACACCACCACGCAAACGGGAGGCAGCCAACTTCGGACCGAAATCTTAAAAATATGCAAATTCCAAAAGAATGGGCCACCGTCATGTCACAGTGTAGTGTGTAATCTACGCGTGCGTATTGCAGGGATGTAGCGTCGACGAAACAAAACGTCAAATGGACAGTATTGAAAAATGTTCACTGTATGCAAAACGCCGTTTGATTTCTATGATACATTTGGTTGTTCTAAAAAAATGTTACCTGCTAACAACAATCAGTTATATATGTAAATTGCTACGTATATTGCAAGATTACTAAAATACTAGAAGGTTAAGCGTAAGAGTCACATCTGTGATTGGTTGAGTCGATTGCTTACGTCACCGATGCTCATGACTTGGTTATGCAAGTATGTTTATCCCAACTGTTTGGAAAAAGACTTCACAAGCCTACTTCCCTCGCAATCTCTCGCGTCTCACCTAGACACATTCAAAAATGCTAACGCCCAACCTTAGTTTCTAGTAATTTTGTTTTCATTAGTCTAGAGTTAGGTTCTGGTCAAAAATCGATAAAAGAATCCGCGGGTAGAAGTTAGTAGTAAATATTTAAGTTTATAAAAGAGAACGATGCCTGTACCAGTGACTCTAGATATCGACGGCCCGCCCTAAATGCAACCTGTCTCGTTCAAAGGCCACGATAGGGATTATATCATCATCATAGGAGACTTAATCAGTACCCACTGTGTGTGTCTGTATAAGTTGACTTTGCGGATTATGGAGATGCTTCACTATATGCCAAGGCAAGATCGTGAATCTTTGGTAAGTTCGGTAGATATTATGTGCGGTCAATATACGGACCAAAGTTTCCTTTCTACTACGGGATCTTCGTAAAGTCTTGCCACTGTCATTTCACAGGATGATCAAAGATAAAGGAAATATTCCTGCTTGTTTAGAATTATTTATGACGAGACCAAAATTTTCTTGCTATTTGTTATCTATCTTTAAAAATCATGATCGACAATAATTAGTGAAATGGCACTTTAGTAATTTTTTTTGATCTGTCAGTGCAGTGGATTTTCATTTTTCCTTTTCGAGTCAAATGTTTAATATTTAATCTTTAAGACTTTTGCTTAATTATTCTAGAATTTACTAAAAGACTTTTTGAAAACTAGGTTTGACTAATTAAAAATTATAGCCAATGTTTACAGCTACTTTGGATTAGTTAGATCGTGTTTTAAATTGAATTCGGGTTCAAACAGTAACATATCTACAATTCATAGGTTACGCAGACTGAATCAGCTATTTTCAAAATTTTTGTCTGTCTACCAGTTTGTCCGTTAGTTTGCTATGTATGTGCGAACTAGTAAAGTTGCGACGATACCAGCTGGCGGTACTTATAATTCGCCATACTATGTAAGAGCTTTCTGGGTGATCGTAAATCTGTAGCGATGATCATATTATATGCTTTAGCGAATTACAAACAGGTCAAAGGTTATGGCGTTCTTAACTGACCATCGCAACATAACAAACGGGTTTGGTTAACGCAAAGCGGCGTCAGCGACGCGTTCAACAACGTTCGTGTGAGTATGCATAGTCGTTGCACGTGAAGTTGTCTACATAGATTTATCTAGATTTATTTTGGAAATGGTAGTTAGTATGACTAAAAGTGAAATGTTGGTATAAAGATTCTCATAGACAAACGTGGATATTTCGTTATGTAACTCGCTCCTGCGCCGCTCTAGATTTTGCAGTTCAGGGTTGGTTTGCAGGAACAAAATTATATTTTTTTGCTAATTCTAATAAGATCTAATTCTAATAAGATAAGTGAATGGAGAATCAAAATTTGTTTGACGGATCAATGCCGATGCTTCGATATAAAGCACACTCGGGGAGTACCATATGTTACGTTGGTAATAGTTTAAATGCCTACATACTTTCATATGTCGGTTGGTACTTATGATTTTACTTACACGATCTGTCCGATAAACCGTAAAATACGTATATAAAATTATTAATTTGCAACTAATGCTCTTTTGATTTATATTTGTTGAATAACCATCGTGGGTATGTTCTCACTACGTGCTATGCACGTCTTCTCAAAATAAAAAAATGTATTAATATAATCAATTTGCATCGAAATGTAGATAAATGAATTAAAAGATTCACATAAAGCATAGAGGGCGTTGTAGCCTTCCATGGAGGACGGTAGAGGATTAAGATGCAAATAGGGGATGTTGAGACAGTTAAGAGGGGTGGCCGTGGTGTCCCTATCTGATTAGGAAATTAATATAACAAAATACTTTGAAAATAGGGAAAAACAGAATGCCCAAAAAACTTCATGAAAAAAGTTTGTTTTTTTCGAAAATTTTTCTAAAACCGGCGTTAAGAGAACGACAAGTGATATAGTCAGCTCGACTTAAACTAAATTGTTTAACAAGTGAAGTGTGAAACAAGAGTTTCGTATTAGTATTTATTTGCCAAAAACTAATGGTATAAATTCGTCATACATAAAAAAATTCACAAAATACTGACGATTCACAACAAATTTCGATTAATTTTTCTAAAGCTTAGAGTTAAGTTACAGTTGTAGTATTCCTCCAAACTGTAAAATGGTTTTAATATTAAAAATTTCTTAATGATTTTCTTAAAATAATTACAAGACAGTCCCTTGATTTTATCAGGTAAAAGTTCATAAAAATGTTGACCCATAAGGTCTGTACTATGTTGGCAAATTTTAATTCTATGATATGTCACAACTATTTCATTACTGTTTCTGGTATCATAACTATAAAATTCAGCACCAGTTGAAGAACATTTAATGTTAGCTTTAAAATAACACAATTAGGGATTATTAGTGTATTTGCCATATGGCAACATACACTATTGGCGTCGGTCGGATGGTGGGACCTAGGGGTCGGACCAAAATTTCTCGACGTTTCATAACCTCCTAAACACTTTGGCACCGTTTTTGAAAATGTTTATATATATATATATATGTATGCGGGCAATAACTTTCGAAGGAGTTAATTAATTTTAACGAAATTTGGCACACATGTTGAAATCCATCACCGCACGAAGCCTATTTAAAATGGGCCCAATCGGGTCATTTTAAGGATAGTTTTTAGGGGTTGAAAAAAGTTTTTGGGCCCGAAAATACCTAAAAAATTATCAGAATTGTTTCAAAATTGAAATTTGACCCTTTAATAGCAATTAAAAAGTGCTTCTAAAATTTTAATAAAATCGACCTGGCAGGACCGGATTTACAAATTTTTTGAAAACACTAGTTTGCAGATAGTGAGTTATGTACCGAATGGTGTTTTTAATTTTGGTGTAGACGTTCGATCGACAATAATAATGCAATTAAGAAAAAAAAGTAATTTTAAGAGGTGTATTAAGGAGTTAATTTTTTTATTTTGCCCAACAATCACCTTAAGTTCACATAATAAAACCACAAGGCCTGCATTAGCAAATACACTATATTGTCGGCAGGGTTTTGGCACTGCGACCCGGGTTTTATTATTCTTAATATTAAACACGGGGTTTCTAACTTCCTCTAACTACCATCTTATCCTTATATAATATTTCAAGACTGCATTAAATCATGTTACTATGTCGTATTTATTAGGTATTGTATAATAAATGTATGCAGCTATATATAATATTATATGATTTATAAGACTGTAGGAAGGTTGGTCTGATTGTCATCCATCGGGAAGCGTACAGCTTCCGTTTCCTTCACAACACACCCGCATCTGTCGCACTCCATCCGCTGCTGTTTTATCTTCCTCCTGTATACCTGCCGTGAATCTTTGCTCCCGATGTACAAAATCAGACTGCTGCACCTATAATATATACCGAGGGTCCGACAGCCTTGACGGTCATCACTACACTACGCCGATGTAATATGAACATTAATTAATTATTAACAACCTCTGATCATTAATGTAGCGACACTCGATCATATAAATCATTTATAACTATAACAGTAATAAATTTTAAGTTACTAAACGTGTTGAAATTCGAAATTGGTTTTGATAAAACAATATTCATTGGCAAATGGTCAGCGTTTCGGCATTAAGAGTATGGCTTTCTCAGGGCGTGTAAACAATTTTGAAATTCGTTACCATTTGTCACATACAAATCATAATTCCAAATCACTTCTAATTTATAATTCTTATTTTATTTAATTATCATTATTCCATTTACTTGTATTTTGCATATATCAAATCAATAATGTACGACATATTCTGAAAACTTAGCAATTCAAAGTGACTTAAGAAGTTACTCTTTATTTAAAACTCGCAAACTAATTAATAAATGTACCAAATTTTATCAGAAATAGACATAGAAGAAACGGTTTTAACTGTGAAGTGTTAGGATTGGGGCCCAGTAGATGGAATTTACTGGACCTTTCCTATGTGGATTCTTTTTCTGTCTGAGCCGTCTGAGGAAACCAGAAGGAGTGTTCGGGATAACACCAAATAAATTATGACATCTTCATTAAAATCAATATAATTAATAAAAAAAATATATGCAAAATCAAATAGAAAACTTTACAAAAATTATTCCCACTATAACTGACCTTTTGAAACCCTTAACTGAATAAAACAATAAAATAAAATGATAAAAAAAAACTACTGACCTTTTGGACATAGATTGCAAATGCACCACATCCTGAAAGGATTTGTGGGCTACCCCCCCCCCCTTTCACGTATAAAACTTAACCCATTGTAAACAACAACTGAACGACTTAAAGAACGAATACACGAATGTGAATGACGAATCAAAGAATTGACGAATGCCGCGATTTTACTCGGGAAGCCCTTTTATATGAATTCTTCCCGATTGCCCGTTGGGTGGGAGATCCATGAAACAAAGGCTGGCAATATTTTTGTTTCTGCCAGCTTGCGGTTCTCAGGAGACCATCGGTGTCGCCAAATTATCACCGAAAACGTTATCACCGGAAAACACTATCGCCGAAAACTGCCGACAAATATCTGAACATCTGGCAATCTTATCTTTCTTAGGAGGCTAAATGCCAACGCAATTTTCAACATGATTAATAATATCCGGCCGCTTACAGAAGTAAAGTGCTCGAAAAACTGGCAAGCAAATGAAATTACAGACTTAGTAACGTCCCTTTTCAATATCACTAATATTCTATTCTATTTTATTCAAATAGGAAGAATAACTTCATAATTTATTCTTTTAAGTTTGATCTGAACCAACCATGTCGTTTTGAGGATCATTGATAAGCCAGCAGTGAAATCAAGAATGGTGTTAGGAAATTTTGTATTATTTCAGTTAAAATTGCGTTACCCCTTAGGTATTTTTTTTTAAGTCACCAGTGGCTAAGGTTATCTGGAGGGATGCTAAATAGCTTTTGTAAAATTGATATTACGTCAGTTAAAACTGCGTTAACCCTTAAATCCTACGAAGTCTTTTAAAGCCACCAATGGTAAAGATTGGTTGGTTCGATTCTAAATCACTTTTAACAAAAATCATGTATAGATGCTTCTCAGTTTAGAATTATTCAGCTTCCTTTAATGTTGTCAGCTGTTATCAACTTCATTATATGATTATTACATAATTAATAGTGAACAGTTCAATATCTCAAATAATCGTTTTCATTTAATTGACCGCTTAATGTTTATCAGCATTCGAAACATATGATACCTACTGTAATTTCGAACTATTTATATGTGGGTACCGTATGATGACGTTAGGTTAGACACTCGATTACACATCGTGTATCGATTTGGTCAAATTATCTTTGAGAACAATAGTTGGGATACCTGTGTGTATGTATGCATGTATGTGTGTTTTATAGAAGACGATGTCCGCCCATCTCGCGGACGACTGTGAGTAATCAGGCGCATACGGAAAGGAACGAACGAACGGACCGAATAATGACCACGGTTATTAACCGACTGTCCCATTAAAATGTACAGTGCTACTCAAACAATGGAAACACGGTGGAATTTTGATTGTCAACGATTTATTTACTGCAAAGAAACAGTCTCGAAATATGTAAATAATCGTATAGTTTGATTAGCGAATGTACGTCGGTGCGGAAGGGGAATGGTATTGCGTGTAACAGCTAGAATTTTTTCAAACCCCTAGGCCGAGATGATGATCCTGTAAAATGGGTGATGGGATTATAGACAAGCAAAAACTTTTGTTGTAAATAACACTATTAATATTGATAGATAATTATTAACATCTACGAATAGACGCTGATGACCTTAGATGTTGAGCGTCTATAATCTAAGATTTTTTTCTAACATCTACGACTCTTTTTTACATAAAATCTTTATAACAAACCTCGTCTGGTTCGCACCGACATCATCGATTTTAATCTATCTGTTAGTACACAAACTAAAAATGTAGGGTATTTTTTATCCGAATAAATTGCGAGCTGACGATAAGATTCCTTTTTAAAACTAACTTCAATTCGAGCGACGCCGCGGGTAAAAGCTAGTACATGATAAATTAGATGCTACAGTGATCAAAGTGTTAAAATACTAGCCGAGTTATGGCGTTATATAGATAGCTGGAACTGTATATATATGTATGTTGATATGTATATATACACCGGTGACTGGTGAGATCAGCAAGAATACAATGAAGATGATGACCGAGTGTTCACCAAGCCGTGATTCCTTGCCGCGACAACCGCGTCTATTGTCATCGACGTCGTGCGATTGTCCGTCCATCTCTCTCATTCACTCTATAACACACGAAAATGCTCTACTTCACTTTCATATATCCATCTCTGTCCGTGTGACCTGGCGCAATTTTTTTATCTGCGTACACAAAATATGATGCCAATCATTTGAATACTAATAATTACGTGATCGTTTTGATTTTATATCTGCATTCTTACGAAGTTGTGGAATTTTTATCCAAAATGAAGTAATCTAAATCGTAGTTTAAACTTTAAAGGACTAAGTCCTTCATAAGAATAAAAAATAAGTAGCAATACTGATAGCAATAATGCAAGACGTATTAACTTCTGTTTCGACAGAATGAAGATACGGAACAATTTGGCCGAAACGCTGATTGTAATCGTCTGTATTGCCGCTTATTTTAGATCCTTGCGTCATAGAAACTGTAAATTGAATTAAACTTTACTACCAAAGCGAGGCTTAATCTTCTTTTTTAAACACAGTTTCCTCTTCACCACTTTAGTAACTTAAATTACACTAGAAATGTTTGGTGAACATAATAACCCGTTTGTATTAATTTGTGCATATGCCATAACCTTCACAAGGACGTGATCAATCGACTTGTAACCTAGGATTCGAGTATGAAAGAGGAACTGGCTCTCGACTGTAAGGTTGTAGATTTTGAGGCTCGTCTCAAAATGTGGAGGCACTGGCAATACCCCTGAAAAACGTAAATGTTACCGTTAAAAACAGAGTAGAGCTACAAAGGTATTTTACGTCAGTGGTATTAATTTAATTTTTAATAAAACCTGACCCTCCAAACTGGAAAAACACAAGGAATTTAACCGACTATACAATATGTGTATAGTGTGTGTACCTATCATAATCATATCAAAGAATCAGTCGATTTTAAATCCAGGCACGTCCATTGCAGCAGCAGCAAGCAGACCTTCTGCCTCCCGACTCCCGGACGGGATCGCTACAGCGTTCCCTCTGTGTGCACCGAATATATAAAATAATGTCCGAACAATTTTTCATTTCACCGGTTTTCACTTTATTATTATTTTGTCGCGCGATCACAGTAACAACTGTCGCAGCGTCGCGGTTACCCGACATGCAACGTGCTTACTCTACCATATACTCGACTGTGGCATCTGTTTTAATGTTTTACTCGCGAATTATTAGATTCATAAAATGGTTTATGCAGGAGTGGCGTCCGTGCAGACCTTACCAAATTTCATGCTCAATTGAGAAAATGTAAACAAAATGCTTTTCTTATTAATTTACCCTCTTAGTGTTAATAATTCATTGTTTTTTCCATTCACAATATCTATAAAGATGTCAAATAACGATTCACTTTGGAAATATGTTGACAAACTTTGTTTTAATATATAGGTGCTAAGGTTAGTAGATTTTAGTCTGATACGACTTTTAGATTTTTATATCTGGATTGTAGATTATAACTTATAAGTTACATTCAGACTTTTTTTCTAAAAGGATTTTTGTCAAGAAGAAAAGTTGTAATTTTTGGTTTAATTTTTTCTGCCCACAAAAATTAATGTATTTTAAACATTTGTCAGAATAGTTAAAAAAACACAAAATTAGTGGTTAAAGTATTTTGAAAAACGCCCAAAAATAGCCTCATTCGTTTTGATTTCTATGTCAACGATTTTTGACGTTCACTTCTGTCAAAAGACGAATAGAGCCTTATTACATGTTTTGCGTACTTTGTGTATTTTCGTTAGGGTTTTAAAGAAAGTGGCACGTCATAAGGTAGTGTGTATAGGGTAGGTGTGGGATGGAATATGCGGTAATGGTCCGTCAACATGTGGCCGATGTGTATACATACATGGGAACGTGAGCACCGCATGCAGATCGCCACCGCTGTGAAATGGACACTTAAATTACCCACCCTCACCCTACGTATATACTCACGCAGTCTTACGATACACGCATCGCGCGCGCTGCCTACTCCTAGCTAGTAGCTGCCTCATAGACTTTGTAATGTCGTCTTATAAGCGCAGTGTGTGTAAAGCATGCCTTAGACTTGTGCCTTGTTTATTTCAAAGGGACTGGAATTTTATTTTTTATATTTTCACTTTTTGATACCCCGATTCGTGTCTTTGTGGTTCCGAACACCGCGTTACATTTGACAACTTAGGACCTCGCTTAACTTGAGAGATACGTTCCAATAAGTTCCTGCGCTATACGAAACAGCGCTAAGCGAGGTCATCTTATTACGTAACTAATAGGCATAAATGAAACAGAACCGAGAATATGAAAATTTGTTAGTTTTTTTTTGTAACATTTATTGTTAAATACTTTTTCATCACATTAATTAATTATAGATTTATTTATTGCTAATATCGATTTTTGTTCATAAAACATTTATGAAAACCAAATAAAAGTTCGAGTAAGTAGTTATGTTTGTGATGAGAAAGGTTCCTCATTTGACATATTTTGTTTTTTGTGAAGAAGTCATTTAATGACATTTGCCTTTTTCTGTTTCGTTCAGCAAGCTGTTGTCGATTGCAAGATATTGCATCAATGACTACTCGTCTTGCCTTTGAACTTCTGTCAACATTTGAATTATTTTGTATAAACTGATCTATAATTTACGTTATAGTGGTTAAACTTTTTTTTTAGAAACCGCGTAATACTGAAACAGCATTAAACGAGGTCTTACTGTATTTTTAACTATTGCAAGGATGTGCGATCCTGATTATCCAATAATTTGACAACAAAAGATATTTTTGGTTTCCGACACGAAATACGAGTTTTGTAATAGATGATGTCTGAACATTTTCGGTTATTCGGAAGTCCAGCTAGAATTATTTATGATTTTACTGTTCGTATATTTTAAATTGCTTAAAACGTTAAAGTTTCAGAAATCATTAATGTTTTTTTAATTGAATTTCACATCAAATATATAGTTCGTTTATTACGTACTCTTTGTTCCCATATTCTAATTTGGAAATTGGTAAAAGTTTCGATTGGATATCCAATATATTAATAAAAATAAAAACAAATTAAAAATGTTGATTTCTACGACATCCAGGTACCCAGGCTGTCAGTGACCTCAAATGAATAAATAAATGCATTGTTTCTCACCTTGGTTGCATAGTTAAATCAATAAAAGTACTAAAAATTAATTGTTTATCTATATTACAGACGGATTCTAATATTCTTTTTAGTTCCTCTTTGTGGCAACATCCCCAATTTGTTTCTTACAATTGATTATTTTCCGTGCAATTGAGCCGTTCAGCTTGTCTAAGCTGAGCTTTACAACTTTCGTCACTATGTTTAGACGTTAGACGGCCGGCTTAGATGCAAAATAAAACATTACACTGACAGACGGACTCACAATGACGGTGAAGTAACAGCGCTGCACCCATTCGGCTTGGCGTTATTTTATTTTAGAACCCCCACAGTGTTGTGTATAAGCATCAACCCCCAAAGCGTCACCTCCGCGCTCTACATAAACAGAACTGGCCCATGCGCGAACTGATACCATATTTTTTTTATCATGGAAAAATATTTATAAATATTATTCTCTCTGCACAACACAATTATTGTTTTTAGATTTTGGGCACTATATTGGCATCACTATATTTGTCTTAATTCTTTTTTCCATTGTTTTTTCATTTCATGTTAATTTTCATGCCAATTTACAATTAGTTCTAAATTTTATTACAGAATTCAAAAATAAGCAGAAAATGTAAACTTTATTCTTACAAGCATTGAACTGACACAATTTAAAGAAATATTTAAGCCACCAGTGAATTTTAACTCCATAAATATTTTATCGATTGATTGTATTATAGAGACGTTGATGACCTCAGATGTTGAGTATCTGAGGCCATCAGCGTCTCTAATATTTTATATATCTAGTGCTGTTGGTATTCTATTGAAACAACTATAATCAGATCGACTCTTCTACTGTTTACGGCTATATTATAATTTATGATAATCATATTTTGATACAAACTTTGAGTTGTATAAGCTCTGATTGAATGACTGTTTTGTGACAGTTCTGAACCAAAAAGTCAGTCATGATAAGGGCGTAATACAAATTTATATTTAGTCCATTATTATGTTCTGTTTATGTTATTTGAACGTGAAAAATTGAGGTTTATAATTACCTTAACAAATAAGTTAGTTTAAACTAGATATCGTCAATTTCACTCAGACATGCAGCCGTCTTTTTTTCCTTACTCGGACACGAGTCAGTTCTTCGAACTCGTTGGCAACATGTTGTTATGTGCGGCGGCCGCGGAGTCTGAAACTTTAAAAAGCCCGCACATAAAGCACCCTTCTCAAGGTGCAGCAATAAACCGACATGTTTCATGCCATCAGCTGTTTTATTTACGTCATTTATACGTCATTTCTGATAATCGCTCTAACATTCAGATGTAATGTTATGTCACATGTAAACGAACAGTTATTGCACTTTTTACGTAATATTCGAATGTCATTAGATGAAATATATATATAGTTTCTTATTTTCACCAATCGAAAGCGTTGCATTACTTTTCAGGTTAATAATTAATTGTCAAAGAACGTTGACAAAAAACTGACAATCTAATTTGTTACTGTAAAAAGTTTAATTAAAGTTTTTTAAGCATATTTCTTATGAAGATGACATTTCTTTTCTAACGTAATTCTCTTTTATTTCAGAACCAAGTAACTACGTGTGCTCGACGTGCAAGGCGCGCGTACACTCGGCTTGGCGCCTCGTACAGCACGTTCAACACACCCACGGCGTCAAGATTTACGTGGAGAGCTCATCCTCATCGTCTGGCTCGTCGTCCGGTGCCAGTAAATCGAATGCCAACAACAATCACAGCGGCAGCAGCACGTGTTCAGCGAGTAGCACGTCATCAGGCTGTTCGAGCGGCGGTAGCAACAATCCCAGTCACCCTCCACCACCTCCCCCGAGTCTCAGACATCATCTCCTTCCACCTCCCGAACTTCATCATCCGTTCGGCGTCGGAGGTCTACTACGTCTTCCTCTACCTACCTCGATGCCACCATTAGGCCATGGTCCAGTTCCTCCCGCTCCGTTATTCGCAAGACCGAGCCCCGAACATCATTTCCGCATGGAACAGCTGGTGTCTGAACAGTTCCGTCACCACGGATTGAATCTTGCAGCAGCAGCTGCTGCGGTAGCCGCCAGCGCTGCGGCAGGAGTTCCACCACCGCATCCAAATTTTCCATCATCTGCGGAAAGACCACCGCAGATACCAGTAAGCGTGGCACAATCCCGAGGCGATAGACAAAGTCAATCGTTGGCTCTCGAACCTCAGTTGGACTTCTATTCGCAACGGTTAAGACAATTGGCGGGCACGACGAGTCCTAGCACGGCTGCTGCCGTCAGTTCACCATTACCCAGGAAGCATTCACCTCCTTTCGCAAGTCCTTCACCCTCACAATTACCACCGACCCCTGTGACAAGTAGTAACAACAATAATAACAATAACAACAGTAGTAGTGGTGGCAGCAGACCTCAAAGCTTATCGCCTCCAGTAAAAGATGAACCGGTTGCCACGTCGCTTTCTACCGCTATCACCACAACTCCCAGATCCTCGTCAACTCCACCTGGCAAACCTATATCACCGAGGACTAACTCAGGTGGTGCACCAGATGCTATACATGCATGTGACATTTGCGGGAAGAAATTTCGCTTCCAGACGAATTTGGAAGTTCACAGACGTGCTCATTCGGAGGAAAGGCCTTACAAATGTACAGTTTGCGACCACGCATGTTCACAGAGTTCCAAACTAAAAAGACACATGCGGTTGCATCGAACACCGGAGGATCGAACGAGCAATGCCGGCTCGGTAGAAACCCTCGACGGTGAAGAAAGTGAAGAAGACGACGAATTGGAAGAAGAGGAGGAAGAGGAGGAAGTCGAACCTGAAGAGGAGGAAGCGGAAGATTTAAGTGTACCTAGTCAAGGCGGCGGTAATAATCTAGGCCCGCCAATAAAACCACCGACGTCATCTTCGGCCTCGCTGGTCGGTGAATTGATGGATAAATTCGGGTTGAGTAATATCGCGCAGTACAACGAAGCTTACAAGCAGGCGTTACAGGAATCAGGGTCGGCATTGAAAATGCAGTTAGCGAACAAAGATCGTGATAATAACAATAGCACGGCATTGCCAAGTCCCGCTTTAAGGTTACGAGAAGAGTTCGCCAAGGGATTGTTGCCGGCGCCGCCGCAGCCTTTACCTTTGTTCGCGCCTTTCGAAAATGCATTCGAAGCCAGTAAACGTTTAAAACTGGACTTGGAACGCGGCGATTGGTGGTTGCCTGGAATGACTCGCGGCGATGGCAAAGGCGGTCCCGGACCCAGTGCGTTACTTCCTGGTCCGTTGTTGAAGAAAGAGTCGCGACGTAATGACACGTGTGAATATTGTGGTAAGGTGTTCAAAAATTGTTCGAATTTAACGGTGCATCGACGCTCGCATACCGGCGAAAAACCTTACAAATGCGAATTGTGTTCGTACGCATGCGCGCAAAGTTCAAAGTTGACGCGACACATGAAGACGCACGGTCGGTTAGGGAAAGACGTGTACAGGTGTCGGTTTTGCGAGATGCCGTTCTCTGTGCCATCGACATTAGAGAAACACATGCGGAAGTGTGTGGTCAACCAGGGCAAAGGACACCTGCTGCCCCCGCTGCCAATGTTGTCCGGCGACGACGACTCTGCAGCGAGTGCCGCCTCCAAAGAAGCCACATGACTCTTTCCATGGGGCGGCTTTCGATTACCACCGCCCCCACCAAGTCTAACGTACTAGTCCATGATCCTTGCCTAGGTGATCGATGACACATTCAAATTAAATGTATGTGGGTGATTGTTTTATCTTTTTTTTTCAAAACAGTTCCAATTGATGACGACAGTTGTTAATAATGTGACGGAATTTTCGCGGTCAAAGAAAACGTACTTAATATAAACCATTAAGTAACTATTTTGATTGTTTTGTCAAATGAAAAAATAAAATAATCACTATTTAATATAAACTTTAGGTAAATTATCAAAAAGAAATGATAAAAAACTTGAACACTGTAACAAATACGCGGTGATAAATAAAATGTTTCTACCAATACGATAAAATAACTAATGAATAATTAATAAAAATAATATAATTATTATTGAATGTAACTGATACCAAAGCAATGTTTAAACGATTTTTTATTATTATTATTTAGTTGTTTAGTATTTTTGATTGATTGAATATTGATTATTATTGTACAGTAAAACAATCGGGTATGTTTGTTATCAAATAATTATTTATTAATTGATTTATTTTTTTTGAGACTGAGAGGATTAAATGAGTGACCTATATTTCTCAAACTAAAAGTACACCCCCATCAAATGTTGGATCTTAAAAATCATTAAACCACTGTTTCGTTTGATTTCTTTTTAAATGTTATTTTAATTTTTGTTTCATTCTAAGCATAACACAGCTGTCATATTTACGCTTTTGATTTTGAAATTTCTTACTTTTCAAAATACTTTGAAAAAAACATTATTTATTTAGCACAACGTTTCTTTTGGTTTGATGCGGCCAGCTTTGACTTAATGATTTTTAAAAATAAACAGTAGGGTCAACTCACGGGATCCCACTATAACATTCCCGACCATATCAAAATAACGCCCTTTTGGGCTTTTGCTATCTCACGTTATATACTGTGTAATTATTGAATAATACAAAAGATGTACATATTTATTATTATTATGTAATATGCCTGTAAATGTAGCCAATTATATAATATAATTAGTCCACTTCTTCCCGTCTCCCCCTCCTTTAATATTTATTATTTAAAGTAAAGAAAGTTGTTGTTTACCCATTTCATTAGAATCATTGTACAAAGAGAATTGTCTTAAATAAATTATTTCCTATAAATGTTTAGAGTTAGTATTGTTTAATTATTGTAAATTTGTCTTCTCAAATTGGTGAAAAAGTAATGCTGTCAATGTCAAATCTTAACTCTATTAAAATGAAAACACCTAACAGTGTTATTATTCTTTTTATTATTATTATTGTCGCAAATGTTACGCAAAATGTTTTTTTCTTACCGTAATGTCTTCGAAATTAATTTTGTCATTTTTTTTACTTTGGGAAATAAGGATATTACATTATTTTCGCTAAACAATTAAACAATATTTCATTTGATTATTTCAAACCCTGTTTTATAAAACTTTAACAGGTTTTTTTTCTGGTGTTCAATGCATTTGTCGGATTAAAATAAAAACAAAATATTATTCGATATAAACAATTTTTTTCAATTTGACAGATGTAATTGTAATGAATTTTCGGTTAATATCGCAACAGTGATAAAATATAAATCGATTTTAACCAAATTTTTATTACGTATTAATATAATAATATTGTAAATACTTACCTTAGATGCCAGCTTAAAAGGTTGTGGAAGTAATATATTATGATATTTTGACGTGGCTCCTAACGGGGAAAGGATTAAAATGAGCTTAATTATTATCAATTGAATTAAAAAAACAGTCTGAATTTCTTTGCAAGAGCGAAAACTCTTACTAACATACACTGAAAAAAAAATACAATCCACGTTTTCTTTCCTGTAAAAAATATACAATCTATGTCTTTGTACACATTTTATTTATAAAAAATATATATATAAAGTGCATCTTGTGCTGTCATCTAAGGTTGGATTGGAACAGAGGACCAGGGTTTTAAATTTAATTTTTTCATAACTGCTGCGATCAATAAACTTGTTATAAACATATTTTTTTATAGAAATTGCCGACACATTTTCAGCGGTTCTGAAATTGTGTTGACGATTGGAATAAAATTAGTCGAACAAAAATATAATCATTTAAAATAACTGAACATGGATTTTTTCCTATTGATATTATCTTATTGGCGTTATGTACTTAATATTTTAACAGCTGTTAGTAAACGTGTTTGCACAAAAAATATATCATTAGGCATGGATGATTTTTTTGTGAAGGCCATTCCTTCAAACTTTTCATTGTAAAAATTATTGTTTTCATTTTGAAGTTCAAAAATATTTCGTATTTGTAAACTTTAAGTATTATTAAAAGATTTTTCTTCGTAAAAAAAAATTATATCAAACTTTTAAAGGAATTTTTAAATGGATATTGAATATGCAGGAAAACTTTTTTTATATATATTCTTAAGTGTAGTTTAATAAAGAATATTATTCCAAAATAGAAAGAAAACAGCATCCATGCTTGATTTTTCACAAGTCATTAAACAAGTCTTCATTCTTCAGTTGTTTTAAACGATTGAAATATATAAAATATAAAACTATTATTATTATTAATTTTAATAAATGTTATTTCGTTATTATATTTCGAATGTTTTTTTCTTTATTATTTATTTAATTATTATAACAACATGAAATACAACTGGAAGAGCTTTTTCACTGGGCGTAGGCAGATAACAAATAGTAATACATCCTTGCATTAATTATAATGAACACATGTGTTCAGAAAAATGCCTACGCCCACTTTTTAACTTGGCAGACAAACACAATTCCCCACCTAATGATAATATGATTGTCTAAAAGTACATTATATTAAAAAGGCAAAACGATTAAAAACAATTCGAATAAATGTTTGTTTTCAAATTAAAAAATGTTGTTTGTTTTCCCCATTATTTTCTTTACATCCTATCGAGTCCCGTATTCGACGATGGAATCCGTTCGGAGACAATTTAGAGAATTAATTTAAGATGTACCTCCGATGGAAGTTTTGAAGCCCCTCTAAAAACCGAGTTGCAATTTTGAAAAACTTGCCGCATAACACTAAATTTGTTGGCCAGGTGCATGACAGTCAAGAAGAATAGGACTTATAATAGTGAAAAGCAGAAAATCTTGAAGAAGTAAAAGTTTTGATAAGTTGTGTACTGCGACAATAAAATATGAATAGATGAAGTATGAATCCGCCTTTAAGAGTCACCATTATATGACCGATTGATATTATGTAAGTACTAATTAATGGTAGTTCAATTGATTGACGTCCGATGTCGTTACAATATTTTTTTATTAGTGTTTTTATTTTAATTTTACTTTATGGTCGCACTTTTGACGGTACTTGATTTAATGGCATCGAATAGCAACCACAGGTGCTCTGTCTCTCGAAGGCTTTGATTTGACTGACAGTAGATAGACCGTGGTCGCAAAGCGACTGACTGTTTATTGTCGAACGAGAGCCAACGCCGCGTAGCCTATGACTCGCATGTTGATTTTACATTAGTTGCGAGAAACGGGCTAAAAAGCGGCCTCTGGATAAGTACAAGGGCAACAATGTGCCGGGCCTGGGACTCATGTAGTCTGGCTTCAAAAAAAAAAATAAAACGACAAATTCTTTCTGATTTTCAATTTTTTTTCATACTTGCAAAACATGCTGGTATTTATTAACCATGACTTTTTTTTGGCTGGGGGTCTTTTTTATTTATAAAAAATTCCAGCCACCGCTTAAGGCCTATAAATTATAAAAAAAAAAATTTTTGGTTAAATATTTTTATATCAAAAAGCAATAAATACCTTGAGCCGGTTTGAAAAACATAATTTTTCATATTTTTGCTCTTGTGCGCATGCGCATTGATGCAAATCGGCAAATTTTACTTACTGCGCATGCGCAGTAAAATGAAATTGCTGTTTTTTGGAATTTACAGAGGTTGAGGGTGCTACTGGTGGGCATCGATTTTATTTATTTTTTAAAATTTGTAATTTTATTTATTTTTTAAAATATATAAAAAGCAAAGGGTGGGGTGTGCTCAAAGTATGTGCCAACAATGGGCCCCGTACTACTCAGACGCTGCTTCTTAAGCCGATCCTCGCAACTGTCGCGAAAACAACATGCGAGTCGTAGGCTTCGAGGCGCTGGCTCTCGCTCGCAATAGACAGTCAGTCGCTTTGCGACCACGGTCTATCTACTGTCAGGCAAATCAAAGCCTTCGAGAGACAGAACATCTGTGGTCGCTATTCGATGCCATTAAATCAAGTACCGTCAAAAGTGCGAACGTAAAGTAAAATTAAAATAAAAACATTAATGAAAAAATATTGTAAGGACATCGGACGTCAATCAATTGAATTACCATTAATTAGTACTTACATAATATCAATCGGTCATATAATGGTGACTCTTAAAGACCGATTCACACTTCATCTATTCATATTTTATTGTCGCAGGCACGTTAGAACAAAGCGTCGTACATTAATTAATCATAGGTGTGAATCAATAGTAACCACATTGATTATAGCGTATACCAATACACAGATTTTTTCTAAAAATATGTTTTATTAATAATTATTACTCGGTATGCTTATAAAAAAATAGATTGTAGATTATAGACGTTCGAAAGCAAAGGTCATCAGTATGTTTATAGAGCTGGGGTAGAATGCCCCACTGAAACGACCTGTCTTTTTGATATATTTGTTTTTAGTTCCCAATATTATTCTGTTTAAATTTCAACGTGCCTCAAATATATTTTTTGTCTTAAAAAATACAATTTTGCAAACACAAATTTTAGAAATGTGACTTTTTATTTTTCAGTTCCTTAAATACTAAATTTCAAGGTATTAAAATTTCAAAATGCCTCAAGGGTTTTTTTACGAAAAAAAATTTGCTAATTCAAAAAATTTGAGGGTCGGTTAAGCCCCGCTACTCTTCAGCTTAGGTCTGTGTTTTTGTATGTTTTTGTATTACTAAAGAGGTATGGTACAAATTTTCACAGTGCCTCAAAATACTTACCCGAAAATATCTAAGCGTTCTCCTACTATACCGACTTACCAAGGTATGTTTGGGGTAGTAGGTGTAACACAGTATCGTACCGCTATAGTGAGTTACAAGTTATTCATTCCAGCTTTATCGATCTTACATAAAATAATATTACACATCTGAAACAGATGCTGTTTTTATTTGATGATTTCGTTCAGAATCACCTGCCAACTGCCGCCAAGTGACCTCATATGGCGCCGCTGTACTTTTCGAATACCGTAAACATGGGAAATCTCGTAAAAATAATACGGTTTTGTAGTAATAAGAAACTTACATATTATGTAAATAACATCCAGTACACAGTATGTTCCATTAGTAACGTCAACACGTTTAAGAAAAAATTTCTTGCGAAATTTTGAATCGAATATCTTTTATTTTTATTATAATATATTCTTTAATAGCTTGACTTCGGCCGGATCAAATTTAATCCAAGTTAGATTGAAGTCGATGTAGAGTCTAAAATTGCTCACAATTTCATTTATACAAAAATTGTTTGATGCAATACTATATTTTTCAGCATAGTTTTAATTGAAATCAAGATAAAATAAAATCATAAAATTCTCAACGTGTAATCTGCGCAAATTCAATCGCTTTTATTATGAATGTTTAAAAACCAAAGAAAAATCAAAATTGCCAAAAAACAAAAAAAAATCTGTTGATCCGATCGCTACCAAACTTCTCAGGATCATCTAAAGATCGCCTGAAAAGCTCATCAAAATCGATCCAGCCGTTTTAGAGTCCATAGATAACATTCTTACATACATCGCCTTTTCTATACATATATAGATTTACAAATATAAACTAAAATACTTTTTGAAAGGTAAACGTTTCAGTTTTAATAAAATATTTAATAAAAATTTATTACAATCTTGAAGTTTTAAAATAATATAGTAAAATTATTTATTCCTATGATTTTTATATTATGAACGTACAATGTTTTATTATTCACAGGTTACATAGAAATAAAAGCGACTATAAAAAATTGCTCTCAATATTTATCTCACTTTGAAAAGGTTTTATTGAAAATGAATAAAACGAAAAACATTTCAATAAATGAATCATATGCGAATTCGAATAACACCAGAAAATCCATAAATGTATATACATTAATAGATTGCGGTTGGCCCTGGCGTCTCTTGCACCAATAAGAAGCCTTTTAAAAGAGGCAAACGCCGTAAAACCCCCCGAGAAATTTTAAAATACCTAAAATTCCATGGAAATATCACCACAACTTACAATAATCAATTAAATGTTACATGAATAGCTGTTTTGACTGTTAATTATTTCGAAAAATCCGTTGAAAAAGAAGCCTGTAGTTTTTGGAATGCAATTAAAAGTGAAGACACGTTTCTTTTTCAACAGAGTTTTCGATATTTTCGGAAACAGATCAAAACTAATATTGAGTAAACAAATTGTTTTGGCTTTATTTTGACCACAAAAAGGCAACATTACGTCCTAAGCGTAAAAGAGGAAAATAAATAATTATTACTTTGCGACATGAACGCGTTACAACAATATTTTAACTTAAGAAAATTTGTATTTGTGGGCAAAACGGGATTCCTTTTAAATTGTCTTTAAAGTTAAACATAATATTCTGTTTCCGATTCTTAAAGATTCCCCTATTAGGCCACTATGTTTACCTGTAATTTAACTGTATGTACGAGAAGTTGCCTATAGAACAGGTAACTTAAGTCGGTGCCACTCAAACAGTGGATCACACGCTGTAGATACCAACAATATACATAAATGCTCTTATTATATCCAGCATTAGGTATGGCTTCATTTTTTATTAGTAACTCAAAAATATTCACAAAATTTCAGCTTAATTCAATTACTTATTTTAATTGCAAGTATCTATTAATTAATAATTCTTATGAGGTTCTCTATGTTTCAAAGAAATGAACGTAAACTTGGAGCTTCCAAAGTCTTATTTATTTTTCTGTGCAAAACATAAATCATATAAAAGTTAGGGCAAATAGAAGAAAAAAGAAAATTTAAGAAAACACAAAATGTCTTAAGGACGTTTTTTTAGAGTGCGCCTATGATAACACCAATTAAAAGATACATTTACAAAACCAGAAAATGGTAGATGAAATACAAATAATGAAAATCAAGCAATGAATTTAAAGATTTTTATTTTTTTATTACTACAATTTATTTAAGATAGGAATGTGAAAAGTCCCACGCCTTATTAATTTCGACAAGTTTTTCATTTCTGTGTGCTATAATGCGATTAAAAATGTTCAAAAAAGCTTAACTGAAGAAGAAGACTTGTAGATTATAGACACTTAACAGTTGAGGTCATCAGCTAGTTGAGCTGACGTTTCAGTTGGCCAAACTGCTTCTTTTTGGTTCGTTATTTGTATTGCATTTTTTATTCTTTTCAACATATTTATGGCGCATTTTTTACATTTCATTTACACTTAATTTTTAGAATTAAAAATTAAAGAAAAATCACGAATATTTTTAGAAAAATATCTGAAGTTAAAAAAAGTTGGGTATCACTGTATTACATGTCCTACTGAGATAATCACAGGTAATTTTTACCTGTGTGTTATGCCAACACGTTACCTTGATGTATAAAAAGTTGCCTGCATATTAAACAAGGACAACCATATATATTTTTGTTTAGATATATGAAAACAAACTATTTATATAAAGATACACAGAAGAAAATTTGAAAGGTTTTCCAAATGATTATGAAAATTATTAATAAATAATTTTTTTTAAGTTGTAAACGCTTATACCTTGCATATTTCTTATTACATTTTTTAAAAATTGAGCACTCAATTCAATAAACGAACGTTCAGATTTTTGGTTTATAGGAACTTAAATACATATCTTATTTCTCAATTTGAAATGTGAACTGGCGGAACTTTACAAAATTGATTTTAATTGGATCCTGGTAGAGAAACATTTTTGTTCTATAAATTATGTGAATTTGGTTTACGGTAAGTCGGGAATTAATCCACCCTAAAACCGCGTTCATCTCATAGCTTATTATCGCAACATGTCGGTTGATTAGACAAAACTATCCACATTTAACTATTCGTTAATCAGTGTGTTCTGATAATTGTACTTTATATTAGCGCTGGCTTAACACGCAGATTGCGATTCACCGGTATGGGTTCAGGGTTGAACTTAGAATTTATTAGAAAGACTTACATTCGTGAATAGTTTCTTGAAAATTTAAAAAATACAAAATAGTATATATCACAAAAAAGATATAAAAAAAGTTTACTAATAAAATTTTATGTTACGTCTGTCGTTAAAAGTGAAAAATAAGCCATTCACATCTTTTTATATATATAATGTAAACTGATTCAGGACGGGCAACAATTTTTTCAGGTATGCAAGGTGGCACCTCTTTGTCCTCGTTATGGTCCTGTCTGCTGGTCGCTTACGGAATTTTTTTGGTCGATCTCTAACGAACCAAAACTCATAAAATTGTTCAAAATATATTATTTATCTCAAACACAGGACATTAACGATATAACTAAGGCTGAGCGTGTATACTAGATCTATGGCTTGCAGAAGTCGAGGGAAAAAAATATTTTAGTTTCAATTCATATTGCCCAACTCTGCTCTAAATAATTATTAATTATTATCAGCTCAATTGCATTATAATATTACGTACAAATTGTTTCAAATCGTTTAGTCACAGACAGATGTTCCTGCAAAGGTGTTAACCCGTCATCAACGCTTGCAATATGGCACAAAAATTATAAAAAAATTACTAAAAAACTTTTAGAGACAAGCCTTTATTGAAATGTCCTGAAAAGGAAAAATATTTTTTTATAATAATTTAAGTTCATAACTATCACGGTTTTATAATAATGAGCCTAAATTATTTAAAATTATTTTTTCCTTTTCCAACCGATATATGGAGGGTACATAGTATTTTTACCCGACTGAGCGACAGCAAAAGCAGGGGTCTGATCCCTGTTTTGATGTCGCCCAGTCGGGTAATAATACATCTTTTGCGCTTAAACTGAAAAGGAGATTTTTGAGTTTTGACTTGTGCAGATAATTAGAAAAGTCTCTTATATTTAACATGACAATTTCCGGGATCTGGAGGATAATTTGACTTAAGTCAGGTCCTGGATTCAGTGACAATTTTGACAAATCCATTATCAATTAATGATCTGTCAGTAACTACTCTAGTATTTACATGCGTGCTGTACCAACAATACGTGGTGCCATATTACAAGATATATCCACTGTTGTTCCTATTTTAGCTAATTACAAACCCAGTCTCCTCCATCGGTGGATATCTGCTCACCGTTCAACTCAACGTGATCTATTGTTCTCGTTCATTCATCTAATTAGCTAGACGTTATAATGGTAAAGTCAACCGTCCCCACCACTGTTATAGATCTCTCCTCTATCATGGTAGCGAAGCGTCTTCTGTAGGGCTGAACGCAGACGAAGAACTTCCGTGGAGCTAGAATTGAAAATCGCGCATTCGTTACCTACCTCGAAACAGAAAAAATATTTGTAACAAAAACTCTTTAAAGATTAAGCTTTTAAATTTGCTATATTTCTGTAAAAGTTTATCTTTACAAAGTTTTTTTACAAATATTTTATTTTTTCCTTTTTGCTCTTTCAAATTTTTTACTAAATATAGGATGTTTAGTACAATATAGAGTATAGATTAAATTAATAAATACAGTCGACTGTCGATAATTTGACACTCAAGGGACCAAAGAAAAATTTCAAATTATAGGAGTTTAAATAACCAAGAGGACGAGAGGAAAAAAAGTAAACAAGAGTTTGATAAAAATTCGTGATTTATTATTTTAAACATTTGCACAATTATTCACTTACACATTTTAAAAAGACGTCCGTAATTTTCTTTTGAGTGGGCGACTTCAGTTCGTTGTCCAATGAATTTTCGATAGTGGTGAGAGCTGTCAAGAAATCGTCACTTGTGCAGTGTATGTAAACAAAAGACAGGTCTGTGCATGTTAAACGCTTCAAATTATAGAGAGTAGTAAAGTCTAGACTCCAAATTATTGCATGTTAGCGGGCAAGATACTATTCCTTCAACTTCAAATTACCTATGGGACAAATTCATATTGATTTTATTCAATTTATTGAGTATTTTTCAAAAGACCGGGAAAAAATTTCAA
The DNA here is from genome assembly GCA_034508555.1 of Venustoraphidia nigricollis. Lineage (NCBI taxonomy): Eukaryota > Metazoa > Arthropoda > Insecta > Raphidioptera > Raphidiidae > Venustoraphidia > Venustoraphidia nigricollis. Next base: position 2,173,124 of record JAVRKA010000042.1, on the reverse strand, counting down.
ATTATCGACAGATTCAAATTAACGAGTGTCAAATTATCGAAAGTCGACTGCATATATATATATATATATATATATATATATATATATATATATATATATATATTCGCCCAACGTGGGACTCAAACCCACGATCTTGCGATTACGAGTCTCTACCGAATTTATTTACACTTTGTTAAGTAACAAGTGATTAGTTATTTTTATGCTGTTCAGTGTAAAGTGTAAACTAGACGTTCACAAAGTGTTGAGTATTATGGCACTTGTCAAAGTAATACAACAGTTACTCGGGTGATGCTGTGATTACGAGGAGTGCGCGGGTGTGCGGGGAAACTACTTAACAGGAAAAATAGACCGAGCTTTTCTAATCACTTTACTTTGCACTTACACTTATCAGTTAACAGCGTGACCGTTTACATGTTGATTTTACTAATCACTTAACACTTGCACTTGCTACCTAACAAAGTGTAAATTAACTTTAACAGGAAAAATAGACTGTGCTTCTAATCACTTTACTTTACACTTTCACTTATCACTAAACAGCGTGACCATTTCTAAGGCGTTCGGTGTATTACACTATTACAGGAATCACATTAATCGATTTCAAACGAAAGAACTATTTTCATTGTTTAATAATAACGTTATTATTAAAAATATCAACAGCATTACCAATTATATTCTATTGGAGTTTATTTTATACTTTAATTTAAATAAATCACAGCATTTTTATTGAATTAATAACAATTTTATTTTAGCTTCATTTAATACAAAAGTACATTTTTGAATGACATTCAAAATTTATAATTTAGAAATACTTTCATATTATGTAATGAGTACAACTATTGTATAACTACATTTTACAAGTATTGTATATGAAATGAAATGTACAGTTCGTACGATAATTGTTGCCTCACAATTAATTTTCTCGAAAATATTAATAATTTTTAGTTTTTGTTTTGAGATCAAAATAGTATTGAAATGTAAACATATATCATAGAGGAGGTCCTTCTGCAAATGAGTATTGATTCCGTAATCAGTTTAGTGTGAGCACGGTTTTAGGAACAAACGCATAAGACAGTGTTATCGGTTCTTACGGCAATTCTGATGAAGATTAATCCATCAAGTTGGCTTATGTAAAACAAATGACAACCGCATGCAATTCACTACGCTATACGCACTTATGAAGGAGAATGGAGTGCAGGAAGCCATTAGCCTGAAGATTCGATTACTGTTTGTACATATATATTATGTCATACACACATAACCTTTATTACTTATGTGTTTATTTGCTGCAACGGCGTTAATTCGTGTCTTGAAAATTGCCACCAAAAGTTTAAATAGCGTTTGAAAATAACCAAGATCGTTGACATGTCGTTTATGTGATTTTATTGTTTGAAAGCTTTGGATTTTATTTTTGAAACTAGCAAAAATATATCAAGTAGTTTTTCTTTACACCCGGTCGAAAGTACGTACTTTTGGCTTGAATTTTAAGGCAGGAAGCCTAACAATTAATAACTCGCATGCCATCTATAACAGCGGGCCGAAAGAGTTTTCTCGTGCACACTGATACGTGAGACTGCCGCCAGTCAGTAGTATAGCTAACAGCTGTTATTGCATATAACTTCAAAATTTCTCACTTGAAAGTTATTTTTTATATAATGGTGAAAGTACGTATTTGCGATCGGGTATAAAGAAAAGTAGTATACATTACACAAGCAGAAAGTTTAAAGCCCTGCACTCGACTTCTCGTCGGGCATTATATCTCGCAGTGCAGGAACTTCCACTAGAGTTGGGTAACTCAGATCTGAACCGGTTCAAAGAGCCGACTCCGACAGAAGATCCGTGAGAGCCGACTCACTTTTTTTTGAGCCGACGGATCAACGGATCCGCATAACTCAGTGGAACACTTAACACACAGAAGCACATTTTACACTTACGTATCAGTTCTTGCTTTGATGCACCTGTCAGCTCAAATGACTCATGCATCACATGTTTGGCTATGCATTCTTGATTCTTTACAGGTCGTGATATGATTGACTGAACTAGGTAACTCAGTGGGAGACTGAAAAACATATTCAGAACTCGGCTCTTTTTGAACCGGTTCAGTGCATCCAGATGCAAAGATGCAGATCACTAAAAAGACCCGTTTTTCCCATCTCTAACTTCCGCAAATCGGAGCTCTTAGCTAGGGGCTTGGCTCTACTAGAGATGCAATAACTTTTTAATAGTGAAAACATTATGAATTTGTGAGTCTTGGCAACCAACTTCACATGAAATGTTTTTGGTAAGATAAAATTAACTGAATTTCTATGGTAAATTTGGAAATCAATCTGTATCGGGTGTAATATAAACAGTTTAAAAAAATCTGTCATTTTATATTATTTTATGAGTTTTGAGTGGGGTTTAGTTATGTCAAATTGATTCGTATAATTTATTTGTTTTAATAATTATTACCTTATGTATACATAAATTGTGAATTAAATTTTTAAAGGTAGGTATTAAAAACTTTGCTTAAAATATGTTTAACTTAATTTACTCTTGCAGAAAAATTTTATTTTTGAAGTGTATACTAAACTGCGATTTATTTAAGTTTTAAATATATCTTAAACTTTGCTTAAGATAGCTTTTAGTTATAATTTATTTTTACAAAAATAATATTAATTACTCTTGTAGGCAAATTCTAATTTTGAAATAAATACTATTCAAATGTACACGGTAGAAAATTAATTTCAACGAAACCTATGTAGGAGCTGGTTAAATTACAACAGTATCATAACACGGCAAGATTCGAGGTGTTGAATATGACATATAGCCTGTAAATTTCATGGTATTTCAGTGAGTATAATTTTTCATTATTTAAATATCTTGATCTTGGCATTTATTTACCGACACCAGTAGCTTAAACTAGCCTAAAATAAATTAGTCAAACCTAAATTTGTGTCCAAAAATTTGGGTGTTCGTCACAAAATAGAATTAATTATTTTCGAAGATTTTAATTTAAATTCTCAATTTCAAATCCCAGTGGCGTAATTATATCGTTTGAGGCACGTGGCAAATTCATCGGATGGGACCCTTCCTCAATGTCGAGAAGCCCAACCAACGCTATATCTTTTTCTTACAAATGCATTCAAATCTTGATACATTTTTTTGTTTAATTTGTGTATGTGCTTTAGTAGGTAACTCAAATTGATTGAACAAAAAACTAATAAATTTTATAAAATGTTGTATTAATAAATGCTAGGATCATCTTGTGCTCACGACCCTCTCGGGCCGGGGGCCCGTGGCATTTTGCCCGTCCTGCAACCCTATTGTTACGCCACTCTCAAAACCTATAACTACTGTCACAGCTCAGGTTACGAACCTCCGGGGCAAGATTTTCATTTATTCAGCGTTATTTTTTACTGTAATATTTCAGGAAATGTGCTGCTGTTTATGTGAAGGATTATGCAACTTTTTTACACATCCCCTAACATGTCTTTTGAAATTAGTTATAGGAGTGCTTGTTCTTCTTATTGTCATTGGATTACTTATTTATTTTTTTTTGAAATAAAATAATTTAAAACAATAAAAAATATTCAGTGAATTGGTATAATAGATAGATAGATAGTAATATTATATCTTTTATATAACATCGACTCTTCAGTTTCTTCTATTAAAAACTGGTTTGATGAAAATAGTTTCAAACTTAATCTTAGCAAATCTAAATTTATCAAATTTGGTGAATATGGCGATAGCGATAAAGTTTTGACTTTTCCTGATAACGATAATATAAAATTAGATATACAATAAAGTTTCTTGGCATTCTTATAAATAAAATCTTAACATGGAAACATCATATTGAGAAGTTCAGTAATAGAATCAGTAAATATAATTATCTTTTGAGAGCCAGCAAATTCGCTCCACGATCTGTGTTACTGAGCGCTTATCATGCCTACTTGGGGTCAAACATTCGTTATGGAATTATTTTTCGGGGTAATATTCATGAACTATTTATTATTCAGAAACGCTGCATAAGAACTATACGTTGGACCTAAAGAATCATGCAGACCGCTGCTTGATATTAAAAAAATACTCACTATATATGACATTTTTATTTACGAATGCTCAATATTCTGCAAAAAATATCCTCAATTATTTATAAACAATTTGTGTCAACATAAGTCAGCACTAGAACGAGAAACCACTATATAACATCTTTTGTCGCAGTCAATAAAGGTTCCATGAACATTATTATAAAAATATATATAACCATTTGCTATTAAAAATTTAAGTCTATCAAAATTCAAAAAGGAGCTCAGGGCTGTATTGCTACGCCATCGTTTTTATAACATGGACGATTTTTTCTCTGCACTAATCTAATATTTGTGTAATTATAATGACATTTTCCACGCTACACATGATGTAATATTTTACGAAAATAAAGGAATTATTATTATTATGCAATTTGTTTTTTTGCCACCCGGCTTCAGTGATCACATCATACGGCATTATTTATATGTAAAGACACAACAATGGGACGCGTTGATCTGTTAACAATGGAACGTTCACAATCAGCTGTTGTTTCTATTATTTGTCTGCAACCCCGCACACATTCATGATAACCAATACAAATACACTAGTCTATACACACCAATAGCATACCTGCTAACAATTAATCGTTCAACATAAATTCAGCAACCATGCGCTGAACTATTCGCGTATTAATTGTTGATATTGATATACAGTTCGAGCGATTTAACTGACTGTTTTCGAAATATGTTTAACGACTGTGTTACACCATAAATTGAATTTTAAAAAATGTACATTTTTATATTTATTTTATCTTTAACGAAAATGTGAATATCAATTATCGCGATCACGCCAAACAAGTATAACTTCTACCGCGCGTATACATAAGTACATCATGCATCATTTTTTAAAACGAAAATCTACAGCTAATTAAATCACGTAAACGTCTTTCAAACAGACCCCCTCGTGAATTTAAGATGCCACAGATAGATGGCTTTTTTAAAAATGGTTGTCTGTTTTTCACCTTGATCTCCGGGTTTATAATTTATAAGACTTTCAGCTTCAAATCTAGATTTAAGGGAGTTGTCGTGGTTAAGGCACACCGTCAGAAAATTCTTAATTTTTGTATACTTATTAAGGACATGATAATACAATTACCTTGAAAATTTGAAGTCGATCGACCGTATATAATCCAAAATAAATTCAGTTAAAAATTGGATAATTAACATTGATTGTATTCGACCTCTGTAGTTCTGAACCAGTTTCTTATTTATAAAAAAATAACTAACTCTCAGTAACTTTCCAAAAACTGACAGTCTTTCAGTGCATTTGTTATGAGTTTAAAAAAAATAAGAATTTTTTTTTGACCGTCTAATTATTTATAAATAACGGTTTAAAGTTAAACAATTTATAGAATACTGTATGGGTTATGTTTCTACGGGTACAGTCTTGCGTACAAATTATGGATCACTTAGCTACAAGCTAGTATACTTTTGTGGCGCGTATAATCTATAACTTTTTGACAATATTGTACCACGACAACTGTCTTAAGAATGTCATTTGTTTTAAAATGAATGCAGTTCTCCATTCAATTTAAAAAAAAAAACGCCATTCTCAAATCTAGATTTGGAATTAAATGTCTTACTAGAAACCGAGCATTTAAGTCTTGCAAGGTGGCAGGCGTAGCAGTAATAAGTGATATGCTACAAGTAAATGTGCAACCTGTACCTTAGGGCAAAATGATGACGTCTTTACATGAATTGAAGTGTCTTGCTGTATATAAACAATAGAACCAAGGATATGCTTTTTGTATTCGTAACGCCATTTAACGTAAATGTCAAAATCAGTAGTTGAAAACGACTACAACGGCAAGATTAAGGCTTCCAATCATTGAACTTAGGGGAAAGCCGTCACCGACTTTAAATATACGAATTTCAAATGCCTATAGATATTCTTGGGTGTTTAAGCGTCCTTGTAGAATGATGGAAATGGAGATTTGCAGCAATTTAATAAAAAAATATCATATTACGCTTTCAAATAATGAAAAAGTTACAAAAATATATTTACCGAGCGCCCTATTTCTTGATCGTTATAAAAGGAACTTTGTTAGTATTTTGTAATGATAGTAAATACGTCAAGTAAGGAATTTAGCCGTGAAAGGGGCTTAAATTTTTCTATTTTGTCTAAAAACAAATTTAAGTTAATATAATAAAGCCACAATGCAAATACATTATATTGCCTACGAGATTTTTGGCATCATAAAATCATGCAAACTTAAATTCTTATACGATATAGGTAAAATTCGTTGGTTGAAAATTATAAAATCAATTAGTGTTATTTATATTTTAAAAATATCGTTATGAAATAAGAATGCAATGAATAAATGTACTAAAATATTAATTGCTTACATTCATTAACAAAAAAAAGTAATAATAATAATAACACTTACCTTTTTGATATATGTTTTTATAGTCAATCTTATCATTTTTCTGTTTTATACAAAAAGGTTTAAAAAATAAGAAAAGTAAGATAAAGCAATTGTTAATTATAAACGCTCAACAACAGTCATTAGCAAACCAATTTAATTTTAATCTGGAATTTATCATTACCTAATATTTTGTAAATGATTATCTATTATCTATTTTCCTATAAAATTAAATACTGTTTACAAATTCAGAGTCGATACATTAATTTAGAATAAAATCTCTTTGCAATGATTATTTTAAACTAAAAATGAGTAAAAATAAAACAAAAAAATCAAAAATAAATGAAAGTTGAAGTTTTTAAACTTTTATTTATAATACTCCTGTAGAAAAATTGGGGTACCATCCTAAAACGATAATATAAGTATTCAGAACTAGATATTTTAATATATAAAAATAAAAAAATTAAACATTAACGTATATTCGTTTTTTGATCACTCAAATAAATAGAACACAAGATACAGTTTTATTAGAAATTCAGTTTTATTTTTTGTTTCAGTTATCATTCAACACATTGAAAATTATAACAAGGATTTTTTTTCAACTGGAACATAAAAAGACAAATTTAGGAATCATGGAGTACAGAAATTACACTTTAATAATATTTAAACTTTCCAAAGCGCTACAATTTTTAATCTAGAAATCGAAACATGATAATATGATAACGAGATAAAAATTATTTAAGACAAAATCTTATGTTTCGAGTGGGCAATGGGCAGTGAATCAGAGGCAGCCATGGCAATGTTTGTCCACCCTCGCCTACGGGGGCCGGCCGGTCCAGTACTTGGTGGGGATAAGCTTGGCTGCTCTATTGGTCAGAAGCTTTCAGATGTCCCTTTATATACACATCATCGAACGTCTTTTGTCCAGTCAACCCTCACAAACACGTATAATAATCAACCCCACATATAAAAAAAACACAACACAATATTCAATCGTTACGTATTTGTTTTGAAAACACGTTTTGTTTTTATTTTAAAACAAACGAATGTACTGCAAATCGAACAGATATTTTTAATTGCGTTGTTATTTAATATAAAAAATAACTTGCTCCCATCAGTTCTAAATTAAAACTGAAGAACTTGCCTTTCTTAAAACTCTGCATCGTGCGGAGAGGTCTTTTTCTTTCCCTTTTTCGCGTCTCACACCTCGCGACTGGAGGAGCTATTAGCATACGTACCCCCATAGCCCCGCTTCGCCACCCCCTTGGAGTTGTGCCAACCTCCTGTTTTTCATTTGAAGCTTTCTCTAGTTATACGTTAAAGCTCCTAAAAACACTCTGTACAACTTTTATATAGATCTGCCACATATTATATATGTTTTTTTATTTTAACTGATAGCCGTTCGTAAAACCGAAAATTTGTACAAAAATCTGACCTTAAAAAAAATATGAATACTTGATTTACAAAAGTTTTTTAAAGCTTTTAAAAGTCTGTTCTCATTGAACCAAATAAAATTCCAAGCCTAGTTAAGATTAGCTGAGTACATTTGAAAGTTTAAAATTAAATATATCAATGTGCCAAAAAATATAACTGAACGTTCTTTCTAATTTTGTTGTTTCTGAAGCTAGTCCCGGCATTCACGATTTTTTTTTATGAAACTTAATTAGTACGCTTTAGAGCTAATTGTATCTGCAATATTTTTTATACGCTGTCAAAGTCAACACACGCGAGGCAATGAGCGTAAAAAATCAACACTCTTGAAAAACCGCGAATTTTTTTAATTTGACACTTTTATAATTTGTAGATTTTAAGGTAGTTGTCGTGGTTAAGGCACACCGTCAGAAAATTCTTAATTTTTGTTTACTTATTAAGGACATGATAATACATTTACCCTGAAAATTTGAAGTCGATCGACCATATATATAATCCGAGATAAATTCAATTAAAAATTGAATAATTAACATTGATTGTATAGGATCTCTGTAGTTCTGAACCAGTTTCTTATTTATAAAAAAAGAACTAACTGTCAGAAACTTTCCGAAATCTGACAGTCTTTCAATGAGTTTAAAAAAAAAATAAGAAAAAATGTTTGACCGTCTAATTATTTATAAATAACGGTTTAAAGTTCAACAATTTATAGAAAAGTATACATGCATATTATGAATACTGTATGGGTTACGTTTCCACGGGTACAGTCTTGCGTACAAATTATGGATCACTTAGCTGCAAGCTAGTATACTTTTGTGGCGCGTATAATCTATAACTTTTTGACAATATTGTACCACGACAACTACCTTAACTTAAGAAATTAATAACTAATATTGTTAACACAATGACTATATACTTAGTCAATTGACAACAGGTTCCGTATAAAATGTTAAGTTCATAATGTCAATGAAATTTGACAGCTTAAATTCTTAGACAGATAAGAGCACACAATCACACAGTCTCAAGCAAACATGGATACGAAGTTCTGGGGAGTGTAGTTGTAGGTTCCATGATATTTTTTGCATATACTGTGCTATATCTGTACAGTACCGGGTTCAGAAATGATTTTAAAGTTAGTATAATTGGCGGAAATCGTTATCTTTAATTATTATCTCAAAGATTTACTCTTTCATTGCACTAAAATTTAAAGAAATCTCATTTCTGACTGAAATTATTTTTTATTAGGACAGCTTTTATTTCTTGTTTTAAGTTTCCTCAACTTTTCTCTAAAAAATCACTAAAGAGCTGTAATATTTACGAAAAAACACTTAAAATATTTTCAAACTCATATCAAGTTCTCTAACATGTTATTAAAAATGTTTTTCAAAAATGAAAATTCACGTTCGGAATCGGATTGTAAGCATAAAATCTAACATAACTTTTTTTCTGATAAACTTTTCTTTTGGAGATGTCAATGCATGGACTTTTTAAGAACAAATTCAATTTTCTTTCTTAAAGTTGATAACAAGACATGAAAAGTACTTGGAAACGTCCACTCACCAAAAAAAACGTTCTAATTTCGTCCAGTCTGTGATATACTGTTTTTTTTCGCAAGCCTACTCTGGGTCATATCATTCACACAAACACACACACAAACGATATACTTACCCTCTACTCCTGGTGTAGCCGTCGCTCGCCGTCACAGACACCCTTGTGTCTTACTCCTCGCCAACCCCCTTCGCACCACTTATACCGCGCGCGTCGCAGAGATGAGTTTTAAAGCGTAATGAGTATTATCGACTTTTTACTTTTAGCACACACACCTCTGTTTTAGCGACTGGTATCACGCCTTGCTGTAGTCGATAAAAAGTACAAATTGACTGTTAACTTTTTTTATACATATTCCACTGTTCTCGTAAAAGAAATATAATCACAGATGTAGACATAGTGTTGATATCTCATCAAAGCTTTAAAAATTATTGACCAGGGAAACAGCAGTTGAAGATAGTAGTCAAATGTTTTCTATTTTCTATTAAAATATTGCACGTTTTCTTTTAGTCGAAGGTAAATAGCCGAGGCAGAATTGCCGCCGCACTCATATAAAAAAATATTCACATTAAATTTTTCACTTGTAGAACGTCTTGTTTCACTTATTTAATATACCTGCACGAATCAGTTACTTGAATACATAATATAGTAGGTATAAAAATAAAGTCATTATAAAATCTTGAACATTACATAATTAGTCTTTGAAACTATATGGGATTTTGCGTAAATGTCTAACATAGGAAGGTGACTCGTTCAATGTCATGCAATGATTTATTTGTTTATTTAAAACTGTGTTTTTTTAGTCTAGATTAACCATTATCAATTTGCCTCAAACTTCTTTCTGCTGGAGATTCTTCGAGAAATAAATATTTTTTATTAGAATGTTATTACATTAATCCAAAAAACACAGTGCGAAGGATTTTTGATTTTATTGATTGATATTTAAAAGAGAGATTAAAAAAAAATTAAAGATTAAAATAGAATGGGGTGGTCTCTTTGCCCAAATGCACCACATTCAGAAAGGATTTTTGTGCTTCTCCATTTTTACTGGATCTAGTCAGCAAATAATCTGGATTTTCTTATGAGCTCCAGAAGATTTGCTACTAGATTGTCCTGTGGAACTATTCCATCTTCATCAATGAGAGATAGTAGATTATACTTATAGACGCAAAGCAATTGAGGTCATTACGTATTCATATTTGTGATCATTTCCAAGCTATTTTTTGGGTTTTTGATCGAAAATAATTCCTCCTTAATAATAACATGTCTGTCACCGTAACTTTTATTTAATACTTAATGTTTTCATTTTCTGAAGAATAAGTTTTTTATTCCAAACTCATATTATACTCTGAAAACAGGACTTATTTAAATTTGAGCTTATTCTTTTGACCAGAAAAAGTGGCTGAAGATATTTTTACTAAATAATCATATATGTTTGTTCAGAGGATTGAGAGCTGCCGGCAGCTGCAATAAATCTCTGCATATTTTTCATTGTAATTTTTCTCAAATAAAACCATTTATCAACAAGTTAGTCTATACGTGTTCACGGAGCAGGTACATGTCAGCACTAAGTGCAGCACGCTATCTGCTGACAACCATGTAATACATAATATATGTAGGACCGCTGGTATTTAGATCTTAACAGTTTAGACTGTTCATTTTCGTTTCAATTTTTTGAATCCACGAACGCAAGATAAATTTGAACTTTATTTATTTCCTATACTACTTATTTTGATCTACATTAATACATAATGAAATAAAAATTAATATGCCATTTGGTGGAAACTAACTGTAATACCCGGTCAAAGATTGCAATTTAGGGATGAAATTTACTTATTTTCACAAAACTGAAGTCTGAACAGAGTAGAGTACTTTGACCGATTTTGAAATCTTAACAAGGATTACAGAATCTTGTGTACTTAAAACAAGAACAATTTGTAAAATCACATTGAAATTTTTCCAATTAAAAATTATTTTAAGAAATAATTTTGGAACATAAAAGTAAAGAATGGTTCTTCAGATTTTCTTCTATCTGCATGTATATAATCTAAATGTAAGTCCGTATATTTATAATCCATTTGATGCATGAAATAGCACAACACGGCGGCCCCTTACGGCCCTTTCTTCTCCACACCCTTTACCTCTATACGCGTTTGGGCTGGATATCAAGTCTCGAAATTTGTGGAAATCTATGAAATAATTTTTCTTTTCAATTCAAGAGCTGAAAGAAAATAATACTAGTTTTCAAAAATTATAACCTGGCAATAAAAGACGAATTATTTTGGGTTAAATCATTTAAACCATTTCAATTTATTTTATATGCAAAGTCAAGGTTTTTGGTATAAAATCTTTAAGCCTTGCTAGTGCTTTAAATAAATTTTTACATTGTGTGATTTTTTTATTTACACTTTTTAAAAAATACTGACGGATCTCTCGTAGTGATAAAGCTGTAGACAGTTTTGATACCAGTCTTGTCTTTTTGAAAATCTCAAGAATCGTTTTTTATCGTGATGAAATCGAGCAGGTCTCGATTGCGTGCAAAACCCTAATTTCGCAGGTCGCGAGTATTTGTTACGAGTAGTTGTTTTAATTTTTACGTAAATTTAGTAAACAAAAATTGATTAGAAGAGCTACGTTTTCTAAAAGAAGAATTTTAAAATTGTAATAGAGAACTACAAAGGAAAATATTTATTTTACAGTGTTTTGTATATTTCATGATTTCAGTATCTATCGTTGGCTCGGTCAGTAATGAACGAGCCATAAGTGGGGCTACGTTTCTCGTTTGCATGAGCCATCGTGTGTGGGATGTAACAAGAATATTGTTCAGTCGTCTGAAATGCTTGGATATGGGCAAACAGGGCTGTAGATGGCATTTCTTTGCTACGGAATCTCCACAGCAAACCACTTGTTACATTCGCATGTAAATTATAATATGCGAAATTATGTTTCTGAACATAAGTTTTGAAACATAATTTCAACTTTAAGTGTAAAAGTTATTATTTTACAAATTTACTAAACGAATAAGTTGACAGCTTAAATCGTTATTAGATTAGATTTACTACTTTTGAAATTCCACCCCATATCACACCAAATTTAAAAAATCATTCTCATAAGTACTTTGTCACGAATACAATGTATAATTCCAAATTCACAAATTTCTGTTAAATTCATCGGCCATTTTAGGCAATTTATTTAACTGCCATAGTATCTACTAATATTTTTCTATACTTATTTACCCGATAATCTGATTGATATTTGTATAGCTATTTGTAACAGACGGAAGACGAATCCTAGGATTGAATATGAATTGCTTTAGCAAAAAAATATATCTAAATATTCTAATTCCATTAGTCCAGATTCCAGAGAGAGGGCAATATAATTTTAGGTTTAGGTAAGAATTCGGAGCTGAAGCAGTGCCGACCCTTGGGTAGAGCTAGAAGAGCGGTCGTTCTAGGCGCCAGATGGCAAGGGGCGCCAAAAAGCCAAATGCAAAAAACAATTTCCAGCGCAAAATAAAATTTTGATGGAACAAGTGTTGATGTTTGCAATAAAAGTTGATTTTTGAAAATTTGGGATTTATTATTTAACATAAAACCGAAGTACAATTTACGTCGACCAAACGGCGCTGAAAGACAATTTCGTTCTACCTTGATCAATTATCTACGTAACGTTTGCACCGAAACAGCGAATTACAACCCTGGACTAGTTGTACGCGAGGAAGCCCTTACACTCGAGCGATTTTGCACTTGTATGTAGATTTTATCAATATTATATGTATCAATGCACAAATATAGGTTCTTCTAGACCTATATTGGTCCGTTCAGTTCGTTTGTGGACTGCGTCATAGTAGATTGCTTATAGATGCTTTCTCTCGCGAATTTCATCCACAGCGCGTTCGAGAATTTGTAAACAATAACCTTATTAGTGTATTTGCCATATGGCAACATACACCTAGGGGTCGGACCAAAATTTCTCGACGTTTCATAACCTCCTAAACACTTTGGCACCATTTTTAAAAATGTTTATATATATATGTATATATATATATATATATATATATGTGTGTGTACGCGCGATAACTTTCGAAAGAGTTAATTGATTTCAACGAAATTTGGGCCACGTGTTGAAACCCATCACCGCAAGAAGCCTATTTAAAATGGGCCTAATCGGGCTATTTTAAGGGTAGTTTTTAGGGGTTGAAAACTGTTTTTGGGCCCCAAAATACCGAAAAAATTCGCCGAATCGTTTCAAAATTGAAATTTAACCCTCTGGTAGTGATTAAAAAGTGTCCCCACAATTTTAATAAAATCGGCCCGACAGGACCGGATTTACAAATTTTATGAAAACACTAGTTTGCAGATAGTGACTTATTTATTGAAGGGTGTATTTAATTCGGTGTAGACGTTAGATTGATAATAATATTGCAGTTAAGAAAAAAAATGTTTTTTTAAGGGGTGTATTAAGGAGTCAAATTTTTTATTTTGCCCAAATACCAACTTAAGTTTGCAAAATAAAGCCACACTGCCTGTATAAGCAAATACACTATATTGTCGGCAGGGTTTTGGCACTGCGACCCGGGTTTTTTTACAATTACTACCTTAGATTTTGATAATATAATTACAGTTTGTAAACGACTTCAAAAAAGAAGAGTCTCTCAGTTCGACCTATATTTTTTTCCGCGATGTTCTCAGCCAGTTATACGAATCGATTTTAATGATTGTTTAATAGAGCATACCTTCAGGGTGGCCCCACATAAATTTGGCTGAAATCAGTTCAGTACTTTTTTTTTATTTATGTATTCTGCAATATCTCCACCAATTGTGAACTGATTTTATAATGATTCTTACTCTGTTTAATAAAACATACCTTTAAGGTGGTTTCGTATACATTTTTCTTAAATCAATTCAGTAGTTTTCTGGTAATATATTTCTAGTTTAAGATTTAGTAATCAAACATAAAAAAGAAGTTGGTTAATATTTAATAACGTGCAAAGTACGTATTGCAAAACTACTAAAATGTAAAAAAGGAAACTTAAAAAAAATTGATGCTCCTACAAAAAAAAACACTAAATAATAAAAGTAGGGTTTTAATTATAATTAGTAATTAAATTATTTTGCTATAAATGTTAAAAAACATCCATTGCTATATTGCAACATTAAACAAAAAATATTTTCAGTGTCACCATCGAGACTTAACCCCGAATCTTCCACTATCGCGACTAAAAATGTCATCTATGCGTTGAATGCTCTGTTCAAGTGAAAACGGTTACATAAGAGACACAGTCTTATAAAAAGTCATAAAGAAGCGTTCTTTTTGCAAGATTGATTCAGAAGAGTGCTGTTATGGATATATAACTCAAGTGGTCGACAATGAGCGCCTTCTGTAGGTGGTGCAGTTATATGTATTACCTTCCAACTCTCCGTATATCAGGAGCGATTGTAACCTAGGTGACGTCTACCCAACAGGCACAAAGGGATATCCGTTGCCAAGTTACAGCGAATTATTTCTGATTTAGACCGTATCTGCACTTGTGTAGTATTTATAGTCTAAGATACTTAAACATGACGATCGCGCGGCACACTGCGTAAAAACAACCGAACATCGGATGGTTACCCTCAAAAATCACGAATTCATTTATAATAAACTGCATGCAAGTCAATTCTCTCAAGTCACTTTATTTTATTAATTGTTATAGATTATAGATCCTCGACAACTTAGGTCACGTTTTTTATCTGCGTTTGTATTATGAAGTATTATATGTGGGTGACTCTTTCAAGGTAAAACCGAAAGGAAAATTTATTTAGAGGTTGAAACATTCATTCATTCACGCAAACTACCAATACACCATTTATTATGAAACATCAGTTGAAGGAACCATTTAGAATGCATTCGATTATAAAAATCATTTGAATAGCGACCTTTCGATTTTCAAAATCATTCGATTTTATTTCCAAGACTAGTTGGTATGATATGCTATTTAGGAGTTCAAAAAGAAGTTATTATTATACTTTCATTAAGATGACTTATGGAAGAATGGATGGGATGAACTTTGCATGTAAAAAAAATGATGCCAGCCAATTTAAATGTACATGTGATTTATAAAATACCATTACAGAGTCGTAACTTAATTAGTATTTGATGAGTAATTAAAATATGTTGTAATGTGTAAAGCGATTCATTAAGTCGATTTGGTTGCCAACTAGATAAGGGCTTGTGACATGTCCTGTGCTCTAAATGTAGAAACATTTTTTTTGGGCATTATACAAATAACTCAATCGTCTCCGTAGTTCTCCGCCGATAATACAGAGCCAAGTAGGTACCTACCTCGTACACAATACAGGGAACTCTTAAACCGCAATAATACTAGTAAATATTGTTCATGACAACAAAGTCCAGTATTTATAAATGATAACGAGTGTTTGACATGGACCACTGTTATATTGTGTAAGATATTCTTCTGTCACAAAAGATACAATATTAAAATAATATAGAAAATATTCAGCTTCCTCTTTTTAGTCTTTTATCTCTCTTACTCGAGAAGAGAACAGTTACATGTAGTACTTATATATGTATTTAACTATGCATATATTATATACACACACATTCACACACACACACACACACACATTGCCAACTACAATATTACGTATATTCTCTATTTCGAGATAGGTGAGATTGGACTGGAACGAACGTATTTCCTGGAAATATAAAATCAGGAGACATGGTCGAACTAGATTTGTTTTAAAAGCTCAACTCAAAAATTTTTTTTTTGCACTAACTTCTATAAAATAGTTCTTTTACAAGCGCATGTAAAGTAACCCATTAGGCACTAGTGCGATAAAGTAAAAGAAAACTGGTCTAGCTATACCAATTCCATATAGTAAAGTACTGTTTTTTTATGACTTGGTATTAGAAGTAACTTTTGCTCTGTGAACTGTGAACGGTAATTTTTTTTTGAAAATGAAGTCAAAATCAGCTATTTTATAGAAGGTACTTCTGCGATCTGCTATTACGATACTAGGCACACAATGCACTATATCGGTAAAGCATAAATATTTGGCAAAAGTTTTAACAGCTTCGTAAACAATTATTATTCGATGTTTCAAAATGAAAAGATAATTTTTTAACTCGCGAAAGAAGAATCAATTAGCATTTCACAAAATAAACAAAATTGTTCTCTGAATGTTTTAATTTCTATTAATTATACATATCTTGAGGATGACTTAAATTTAATATAATAATTTGAAATAAACAACTCACTATAAAAAAATAATTATTTTGACTATATTTTGATCAAAAACTCTACAAACATTAAAAGATATTTTTTTAAATAAAATATGATTCTCACAAGGTATAATATATCATGTTATTATATTAACAGAAACTATATTTTTATATATAAAAAATATACTTTCAGTTAATATAATTTGGTCACCATTTAGAATTACCCAGGCTGCACCACGGGGAGGCGATGACCAATTACAGCCCATTTTAAAACATTTGTGTCGCAGAAAAAATATACTACAGTTTTTGTATTTCAATTGTCTTATGATCTTGAACCGTCTTTGGCTACATTGATGAGGATAGAATACTTCCACAGGAAAATCTAGTAGCTCATAAGAAGATCCAGATTATTTGTTGACTAGATCCAGTAAAAAGGGGGAAGCACAAAAAGCCTTTCAGGATGTGGTGCGTTTGGGCCAAGAGACCAACCAATTCTATTTTAATCTTTTTTAAATTAATGTCTTTTCAAAACTAATATGTTCTTAAAAAAGTGCACAACTGCGGGATAAAGATATTTCAATTTTAAATTTTTATAGGCTTGATTTTAAGTTATACTAAGACGGTCCTGCACATTGCTTAGTCCGTTATTTAATATTAAATTATTGGCATTTCTTTTGAAAGCTCGACTGCGTATTTCATCAGACAAGAAATATTAAATATTT
Source organism: Venustoraphidia nigricollis (assembly GCA_034508555.1). Taxonomy (NCBI): domain Eukaryota; kingdom Metazoa; phylum Arthropoda; class Insecta; order Raphidioptera; family Raphidiidae; genus Venustoraphidia; species Venustoraphidia nigricollis. The sequence goes on along the minus strand of JAVRKA010000042.1, from coordinate 2,155,775 downwards.
TGTACAAAGGTTTCAGTCAGTCGGTAGACAGGAGGTGGGTTATACAATGCCTGCTTTATAACCCAAATTAGAACCATTTATTTTATGTTACCATCATGTGGTTACCGCTAAGACTACTTTTATATTTTAAAAATCGAAAAATTTTACTTTCGGCGTTATTTAAACCTCAAGTTCCCGGATAGCTTAATTTGAGAAATAGTTTTTTTTTTATTTATTATGAAAAGTGATTAAAAACTGAAAATATGAATTAGTATTAGGCTCAAATAATCTTATAGAAGCTGGAACAAATTTGTGCGGAATATAAAAATTATTAGGATTTTTTTACATAAATGTTCAATCATGTCGGATTTTTAATATATATGACGAACTTTTTCATTATAAAATTTACGTGAAATCATGTACAATTTTTAAGAAAAACTTTATATAAAATATCAACTCAAATAAAAATGATAACTATTTAATAAATCATTAAGTCCTAATCATTATGACACCGAAAAAATGCTGATCTATTATGAAATGCTTATTTAAAATTGCAAACTTACCTCAATATCGTTGATTTTCTGGAATATTTTTTGTTATTTTGATACTGTGTACAAGTTCAGCGCAGCTTTATTGTATATGTGAAAAAACGTTCCTAAAAAATAACTTACAAAAAAAATTCTTGTTTATTTTATCAAAAAATGTCATTTTTATTTTAAAATTAAACGGGGCATCTTCTTCGTAACACTTTTCTATTTATTATAATGCGTACATTTTTATATTTTTCGCTGAAATACCTTAATAAAAATCAGCGAAGAATTTTAACTTTGTTAAATACAATTATAGTTTAAAATTAATTTGTTTCAAAGCTGGCTCATTCTTCGCTTACTTAAATACGTCATAACCAATAAAAAAACATTTTTTGAGTTATTTATACAGATGAAGTGCATGTCGCATACATTTTTTACTGTTAGATTGTCATATTATTAGCATTAAGCTTTTTGCGTTGTTACGTTGCTGAATTCAATGAACTGTTTTATTAAATAAAAACACTTGAAAATTCTACAAAAATTATCACTAAATTATTTCTCGACGATCGTTTCGGACAATAAGTCCATCCTCAGGATTGTAAGCATACACTGAATTTTCAAGTGTTTTTATTTATTTGTTATTATTAATCATGTTCTACCAAATGCCGAGTGAAAAATAAGTTCAAATTATATAAATAAATAAAACAAAATTAATATATTAGGAATAACACATTAATTATTAACCAATAACCGTAGGTCCCTTATTAGTATTAGAAGTATGGCTTATACATTAAAGCTCTGCAAAGTCATAAAAACATGTTTAATGGATGAAAAGTCGTGGGAATACGGTTGTTTGGTCAAGTGTAACTCTTAAATGAGATGACCTCGTGTTAATCTGTTGGGGGTAACAGGTACGCAAGCTGAACCGGTATAACGAGATAATGGGATGCTGTAGGGTGATCCGGGGTTTTACTATATGAGATGACCCTTTTGTCCGGATGCTGTGTGTAAAGGTTACAGAGGTTAATTTCTTCCACGTGTCTTCAGTGACAACTTATATAATATCCGTTTTCATATACATTGTGTTATTATTTATTAAATATGCGTATTAAGCCGAAGCTAATTGCTTGAATATATAGAACATAAATTTAAATTTATATAAGTTTTTAAACCCTTTAATAAAAAAACACATTTTAGTACGTGCTGTAAAGCCGTACCATAGTTTAAAAAACCCGGGTCGCAGTGCCAAAACCCTGCCGACAATATAGTGTATTTGCTAATACAGGTATTGTGGCTTTATTAAATGAAATTAAGTTTGTTTTTGGACAAAATAAAAAAAAATTGAACCCCTTAATACACCCCTTACAATAATAATTTTATTAGTTGAAATATTGTTATCAATCCAACATCTGCACCAAATTAAATACGACCTTCAGTAAGTAAATTCGTATACGCAAACTAGTGTTTTCATAAAATTTGTAAGTCCGGTCCTGTTGGGCCGATTTCATTATAATTTTAGGAGCACTTTTTAATTGCTACTAAAGGGTTAAATTTCAATTTTGAAACGATTCTGAGAATTTTTTCGGTATTTTTGGACCCAAAAACTTTTTTCAACCCCTAAAAACTACCCTTAGAATGGCCCGATTGGGCCCATTTTAAATAGGCTTCGTGCGGTGATGGATTCCAACATGTATGCCAAATTTCGTTAAAATGAATTAACTCCTTCGAAAGTTATTGCCCGCACATATAAATATATATATATATATATATATATATATATATATATATATATATATATATATATATATATATATACGTATATAAATATATATATATATATATATATATATATATATATATATAGATAGATATATATACATATATATATAAACATTTTTAAAAATGGTGCCAAAGTGTTTAGGAGGTTATGAAACGTCGAGATATTTTGGTCCGACCCCTAGGTCCCGCCATCCGACCGACGCCAATAGTGTATGTTGCCATATGGCAAATACACTAATAAAGACAGATAGATTTTTTATTTCATTAACACTAAGACAACCTGTTAACGCTCGTATAAATTAAGTTCCCAATGCTGTAATAACAATCTCTTTGTTATTGTTATTCCAACGTGTCTTTGATTGAACTTTAACATATCACACATATTCTACAGGTGAACTATGAAACCAAATAAACATAATGTTTGATTATACTAAAAAAGTAAATATTATCACAACTTTTTTCAACAATAATTTATGCCTGGAATTTTGCGGCACCTCGAAAGGGTCTTTGCACTTATCAACAAGCTTTTATTTACTTCACCTGTATATTTGTTTGCTTGTAAAGAAATCTTTGAACGTGAAATTCACCCACTTCAAAACGTCATATTAAACTGAAACTTTACATACTTACCAAGGACCAATGACATAAGTTTGTCCCATTATCCTGACCAGTACCTTCAGAATAAGAAAACTTGAAAAATTACAGCAAGTAAGCTGACACGGTGTACAGTGAAATACATTGCGTTGCCTACCTCATAGTCAATTGAAATATTTTGTTTTTTAGTCTTATAGTTAAAATTAAAAAACTAAAACAAAACGCTTAACTAAAAAATGCAAAATAATTTGACAACAAAATTAGCTTTACTTTGTAAAAAGCGTGTAGTGCGTAATGTCGGTAATATTTTTTTTTCATTTACTAGCTAATTGTAAATGTAGAGCTATTATGAAAATTTAAGTAGATAGCACCCCACGCTTTTTACAGTAAAACTAATTTTGATGTTAAATTATTTTACATTTTTATTTCATAAAAGCGTGTTCTAGTTTTTCAAAAACTCAAATTTTAACGACACACAGCATAGACACTATGAACAAATAATATCATTCTAATATTACATTTACATAATAAACAGTGTTCTGATGGACAGGATGACCGCTGACCAGTCGTTAGATTTGTTGGCAAATTATTAATTCATATTACACAAGTATTTGTGTAACGTTACATAGGTGTTCCGTGGGGCGAAGCTGTCGCGGGCCCCAATTTTGTTGCACGCGCTCTGCCTATTTCTATGGTACCGAGGGTAAACTGACCGACCGCACACCAAAATATTATTACCTGAAACTTGAAAATCTGGTTTGAAAACTTGATCTCGTTTTTTTAATTGAAACAATATTTTAAAATTGGTTGTACACTGGACAATATTGCCAATGAAATATTAAAATTAGATACGACAGTCCACTATTACTTCTTCTAATAGGAAATACCTGAATTATAACCGAAACCTATAAAATTAACGATGGATTTTCTAGAATAAAACAAAAATTTAATCACCTGGCTAAATGAAAAATAAAAGTATAAAACAGATATACCTGGCTAACGAAACAACGACAAATGAAAAATAAAAATATCATGATATAAAATTATTAGTTAATAAAAAGTAGGTGCGTGATCTATTAATTACTAACAAATTAATTAGTAACAAAGTAAATATCTTATAAAAAAATTAAGACTGTTTTCTTTATGATAAAAACTTATATTCCAAAATATTTTTAATTAATATAATCATGATCCAAAAACAAAAAAAGAAACCAACTATTGGAATGGTGCAAGCTACGACACTGCTACGACCTACGCCAACGTCAAACAATTTCTTTTCTTACTAAAAATACGTACGTAAAGTATAAACGATTATATAGAGTTTGATACTATTATGTGATTTGTATTGAAGTCTTCGTTTCTTGTTTTTGATAAATGATGCAAAACTGATACAGAATAAATACTGATGTGAATTAAAATATGCACCGACATTTGTAGAACGACCTCTCAGATTCGTGACAGTGACAAATCTACACAACTCCACAATTTGTCATTAAATTGGTACCAACAATATTACTAGCATCTGAGTAGAGCTGATATTGGATCGGTTCCTGACTAAAGTGGGTTTATTATTGATTACATTTTTTTTTAAATTTTCTCGATAATTTTAAGGTGATATCAGACGGTTCACTTGGATAAACGTTATTCTTTTTTTCATTCCGCGTTCATACGGCACAAACAGAATGACATAGAAATGTACATTCATCCAGTCTTTTCCTCGAAAATGTCGTCAAATAAAGTCGTGCACCTTGGAATTCGTTTGATTTGTGATCATTTGATCAAAGAATTGACAACAAAGTTTAAGTTTAAATCATTAATTAAGGTTTTATAGAATTTGTCCGTATTGTTCTGTCTTTGTATTCGTCGAGTTTGTGGTTCCAAAATCATTGATCATTTTTTAAACTCTCCAAAAACAGCAGCGTGTTTTGTCTCATACACAGACAGAATATATTCACTATGTGGTGTCATATCCCCAAGTTCGTCCGCTACAAATTCGAAAGTATGTTGAATATGTTCTACAAGTTCAGACGTTTCATTTTTCGTTTATTCGGAGCGCGAATGAATGGCGCCGAATGCCAATATCTAACATTGTTGGATCGGTTCACTAATGAATTCATTCGTCACTATTATTTCAGTTTGTGTTCAGAAGTTTCACTTCAAGTGAAAGATGCTAAATGAAAGACAGTAATGAACAAAAAGTGAAGCGTCTGATCTCAGCTTTAGATAAATTATATCTGTAATTGATGAAGAAGTTCCACATCATTAAACATACATTTGAATACACTACCCTGATTTTTTGTCTTCTCAGTCATTTGTAGATTATAGACGCTAGACAGTTGATGTCATCAGCGTGGTCATTTGTTAGTTCAGTGTACTGCATGCGTCCAGTGGACGACAGTGTCCAGCGTTATGTCCAGGTGACACACACAGGGTGGTCAGAGACACAGAGGGTCATTCGGGTCGCGGTCGGGGAGTGAGCCCCGAGCACACCGCAACGACTGTAATAGCCGATGTCCTGTCAACACACAACACAGATATTAATCATTGCATAATATATGACATAAGCAGCTTGGCAGCAAAATAAAACTGCTTATGGAAGCGTTTTTTAATTTAATACTACAGCTTTGTTTTTGTGCAAATTTTTTTAATAAGACTCTGCTCTATAAAACGGATCCATTTTTATTAGCTTCACCTATATGTTTGTTTGTTTGTAATGGAATTTTTGAACGTGAAATTCATCTACTCCAAAAAGTGAGTAACGTCAGATTTTAATTATTGTTCTAATAACTTCTAAGATTTTAAGTGGAAATTGCTTCCAACTTTAATAAAGAACTATAACAATAGAAACAGTTTCTCTCGTTTGTTAAAAATATATATTTTGGAGAACGCATTTTGCAATTTGCCTGAATATATTAATTTGTAATCTGTAATTTTTAAGCTGTAATTTTTAATCTGTAATTTTGACGTTTTCTATATGAGTTTTTCTCATCGTTGGAAATAAAGATTATTATTATTATAACAGTAGTTGTTCGCCAACCTTGACGTATCGCCTTGGTTATTAGTGTATTTGCCATATGGCAACATACACTATTGGCGTCGGTCGGATGGCGGGACCTAGGGGTCGGACCAAAATTTCTCGCCGTTTCATAACCTCCTAAACACTTTGGCATCATTTTTAAAAATGTTTATATATATATGTGTGTATATATATATATATACATATATATATATATATTTATATATATATATATATATATATATATATATATATATATATATATATATATATATATATATATATATATATATATATATATATATATATATATATATGTACGGGCAATAACTTTCGAAAGAGTTAATTGATTTTAACGAAATTTGGCCCACGTATTGAAATTCATCCCTCCCAGAAGCCTATTTAAAATGGGCGTAATCGGGCCATTCTAAGGGTATTTTTTAGGGGTTGAAAAATGTTTTTGGGGCCCAAAATACCGAAAAAATTCTCAGAATCGTTTCAAAATTGAAATTTAACCCTCTGGTAGTAATTAAAAAGTGTCCCTAAAATTTCAATAAAATCGGCCCGACAGGACCGGACTTAAAAATTTTTTGAAAACACTAATTTGTAGATAGTGACTTATTTATTGAAGGGTGTATTTAATTCAGTGTGGACGTTAGATTGATAATAATATTGCAGTTAAGAAAAAAAATGTTCTTTTAAGGGGTGTATTAAGGAGTCAAATTTTTTATTTAGTCCAAAAACCAACTAAAGTTCGCATAATAAAGCCACACTGCCTGTATTAGCAAATACACTATATTGTCGGCAGGGTTTGGGCACTGCGACCCGAGTTTTTTTTTTTTATTTTTGTTATCTGTTTTGTCATCTGTAAACTAATATATCTGTACTGTAGTATTTGTATTGAAAATTAGTTTTTAATCACGCTAAAGAAGTATAACTTCAAACTCGCGTAGATAAATACACGCACGTGAGATGAAGATGTTACGGTGTATGTTTTCATTGAATAAACTGTACATCCATTCATTATTATCAGTCATCATCGGGCGTCATAACATAACGAAGTTAGAACTTAGGAATAAATTAACACAAAATCTCAGCCTCCATAATCCATATTACACATCTTGGTGCTGATAATATGAATAAAAGATAAGGTCAATTTGAATGAACGCCAGTTGAACGGGTGTCACGTGACGTCGTCGGACCAGATGCAAACCAGCGACGCCCGACGTCTTTGCATATAATTCATTAATGTCGGTCCGTCGTTATAAACCGACTTCTCTCTAGCTGACGTATTTGTGAGTCCTATCTCTGTCATCGACACACGCTGGCTACATAGAGATACAATGTTTAGGTCGTGTTCTAGATTATTCTAATATATTTCACGCTAGAACAGTCTATAAATATTGTGATCACACTAAATCAAAATAGTACCTACGCTGCATTAATAAAAATATTCAATGAAATTTATTAATATCTTCCTTGGAACTTATAGAGAAATCAAATCTAAATTTTACAAAAATCAACAAAGTAACTAAAATATTATTTCTTAAGTATTTGTATTAATTAAAACCCGGGTCGCAGTGCCAAAACCCTGCCGACAATATAGTGTATTTGCTTGTATAGGGCCGTGTGGTTTTATACTTTTATTATGTGAAATTAAGTTTGTTTTTGGGCAAAATAAAAAATTTAACCCCTTAATACACCCCTTAAAATAACATTTTTTTCTTAATTGTAATATTATTATCAATCTAACGTCTACACCGAATTAAATACACCCTTCAATAAATAAGTCACTATCTGTAAACTAGTGTTTTCATAAAATTTGTAAATCCGGTCCTGTCGGGCCGATTTTATTAAAATTGTGGGACACTTTTTAATCACTACCAAAGGGTTAAATTTCAATTTTGAAACGATTCGGAGAATTTTTTCGGTATTTTGGGGTCCAAAAACTGTTTTCAACCCCTAAAAACTACCCTTAAAATAGTCCGATTAGGCCCATTTTAAATAGGCTTCTTGCGGTGATGGATTTCAACACGTGGCCCAAATTTCGTTGAAATCAATTAACTCTTTCGAAAGTTATCGCGCGTACACACACATATATATATATATATATATATATATATATATATATATATAAATATATATATACATATATATAAACATTTTTAAAATGGTGCCAAAGTGTTTAGGAGGTTATGAAACGTCGAGAAATTTTGGTCCGACCCCTAGGTCCCGCCATCCGACCGACGTCAATAGTGTATGTTGCCATATGGCAAATACACTAATAATCTTGGACACTTTGCCCCCAGCTACTCAGAGCGTACCAGATAAATATTTAAAAAATATGTTTTAAATAGTATCTGAGTATGAGATACTCTGCCACATTCTCGTTAGGTTAAGTATCATTTTTTTCTGAACACGCCGTATTTATAATTTTATGGCTTGCATATGGACGAACTTAAACTGGTACGGGGTGAATACAACATACTGCAAGGATCGGAGGTGGGTGGTGAGAACACAGAATGCTCACTGATTTTGATTTGCATAGTGAGTAGCTTATTGGGCCCTATGCATCTAGTCATTAAGTTAAACTTTGATATTGTGTGCAAGCAGCGGACATTGTTACTATGGCGTATCAAATATCAGGGGATCAGAAATACTCGTCACTGCTTGACCATTTTATCTCATTCATTGGCAGCCATGTTTAATACATACATCTACATATTCACATAAATTGTACTTTGGTTTTATGTAAAATAAACAATAAGTCCCAAATTTTCAAAAATCAACTTTTATTCGACACTTGTTTAATTTAAATTAAATTATACTAGACATTATATCGCATCCAAAATTATTACTATAATTCAATAATAAATCTCAGGTATTTGGATTAATAATACAAAACAATTGTGTTATTGTTAATCTTGCTACGTTTCGACTACTTTATTTAGTCTTTAATTTAATTTGTATATATATATGTATTTTTCAGAGCCTGACGAAGACTAAATAAAGTAGTCGAAACGTAGCAAGATTAACAATAACACGATTGTTTTGTATTATTAATCCAAATACCTGAGATATATTATTGAATTAAATTATACTATTATACTTCTGCTTCTTTAACATTAAGAAAGTTCCTACCACTATATAATTAAATTAGTATTTGGTATTAATTTCAATTAAACTTTAATTTTGCCCTGGAAATTGTTTTTCGCATTTGGATTTTTGGCGCCCGTTGCCACCTGACGCCTATAGCGCTCTAATCCAGGGTCTATTTTGAGTTCTGCGCCCTCTCAAGTAATTATATGAAATAAAGAGAAGAAAAAACAATTAAGTTTTAATTGTGAAAATTCAATTTGCAAGCGTTTTCGAGCAAACCGTCGAAACTTTCTACAAGATCTTATCTTGAGGAAATACTTGAGCGAGTTCTCTAATATGTACATATAATAACATATAGTGTAGAATGTTGAAACAAAGTGAGGAATTGCCAACACAAGTATAACTGTGTGTGCACTAAACACTAACCAAGACAAGTGTAAAGTACAGTTGGTACTTCTGTTAGTGCTTCATCCACTACTATAAACTCGTGAAAGGAAACAAAACTTTACTGTCATTGCCCAACGTATATTCACAAGTGTTACGACCCGGTCATAACAACGTTCTCTTGACATAACTATAAATGTTGAAGCAATAATATTGTAGGCAGTGTTGCAAACTGCATAATCAAACTGTACAGTTTAACATGACACTGTTGGGTCTTTTTGAGACAACATTAATACTCTGTATTGTCGACTACAATGTAGTTTTGTTTTGAGTTTCTATTAGCAAACAAGCGTAATAATTTTCAATCTCGTTGTGATCAGACGTATTTAGGCTTCGTCTTGACTAGTTCAAATTTTATTGTGTTTTACTTATTTATTTTTTATTTTTATGCATGATAAACCAATTGTAAAGATCTATAATATATGAAATAAAAAATAAATAAATAAAACACAATAAAATTTGGTTTAATCAAGACGAAGTCTGAATATGTTTGATTACAGCGAGATTGAAAATTATATTATACTTGTTTGTTTTTTAAGCGTTGCTAACAGAAACTCCAAACAAAACAATGCTGTGGTTGACAATGCAGAGTATTATGTTGTCTCAAAAAGACCCAACAAAATTTTTATAAATTAGTCGAGATATTTGCATAATAAAGTTTTTCTGTATTTCTGCCATGTACAGTATTGTTTCTGAGTTTGATTTCAAATCACTTGTGGAAAATATGAATGTATAAAAGACCGAACACATCTTTCAAGCACGACCAGTACAGCACTGACTCGAAAAGCTTGTTCGTGAAGGTTATTTAACGGAATAGCGCACATCAGACCAGCACCTGCAACCAACAGCCAGGAATGTCCGTCAGTCGGTCGTCTGTAATTGATGTCTAGTCGTGCTGGATCAATTTAATGTGTGTCGTTTTCATTAATTAATACTTTGTTGTAACTCGACATTAGACTGTAATACGGTGGAGCCGAAGGCTCTACTCCTGTTGTCGCTGCTGTATTTGATCTCAGAGCCATTGTAATGTACATGAGGGAAAACTACATAAGATGCGATGTTGTGTTAGAAAAATATTAAATTCTAGTTGTTGCGGCATGTAAACGTTAAGTTAACATAACATTGATGTAAATCGAGCATATAGTTATACACGTAATGTACATATGAGATGGAGAAACAACAGAATGCAATGCGATGTAGTGTTAGAGCAATAGTAGTAACGGCAAGAGTGTGCTGGTTGCGGTGGTCGGCTTCACAAAGCATAGCTAACTCTGGCACATCAGCGTTAAGTTTAGCGAATAAACAATTAGTTAAATTAATACTACACACTCATTGAAACAGTGAGGACCAACCATGCCCAGACCAAACATACTCCTGGGCCATTGTTGGCTTTTATTATTACACTGTCTATGTCTTCGCCATGTATGTGTTACATAAAGTATGTATACCCACAGCTAGATGAAATTATAAAATTGAGGTTGTTATAGGATAGACCTATCTTATACGAGTAGAGGACAGTTGTGGTCTAGTGGTTAGCGTACTGGCTTCTTTACCGGACTGTCGTGGGTTCAAATCCCGAATGGATGTTTTGTGTTGTAGATTTTTTTTGATATTTATTTTTACTGGCCAAAATGCCTTATGATGGAAGCCAAATATCCAAGTGATACTCTCTTATAGATTGAGATTATAGATTATTATAGACGCTCGACAACTTAGATTATTCTCTTATATATGTGCATATGATATATGTGGATATATACAATTGGATCTGCCTTTTTAAAAATGTAAATCTTAGGAGCAATTAGATATATTGTGTCTAATTTTTATGAAAAATCTTATACAATGGGTGAAGTCAAAATAGACTAGAAATATGTGCCATTCTTCCCATATGACTTTTAGCCATGTTTATTTGATCTAAATAAACGATTTAAAATCAAATACAAACTAGAAAATTAGCATAAGTTTTACACAAATTTTTGTACAGAAAAAAATAAATTTGAAAAAAATTATTGAGTTTAAAATTTAATTTACTGCTAGAATTGATATAATAATTCAAAAATTGATAGTCGCATAAAATATTTTACGTCTAAAATACTATTTAAAAATCCGTATATTGATCTATAATCTTTATATTCCAAATAACTATGATTCTAATCTCACATTTGACATTTAAAAATAAGAATTTTGTTGCGACACTATTTTTCTTCTTGTGATAATAATTTTTTATATTTACAATTTTCAAATTAAAGCTTTTTTAATACATTGATATAAAAAGATAATATAATCGTGATAGTATATAAGTAGTTGTAAAAGCATTATATAATGTATTTAATATAATAAAGCTTTAGTCTATTGTTAAAGCACAATAGACGGTAAAGTCTTGTGAACTTCCTCAATATCCCACACTGTTAACCCTTCATTGACCAGTTACGTTCTAGCCTTGCAACCTACCTCAGTATCGAATACGTTTAAAAATTTAAAAACTGAATTCAGTTATCCAAGAAACAAAAGCACATTGATTTACGACGAATCTTATTCTTGTTAATATTTTTACAAAAAAAGATGTAATTATCGCTTTTGTTGACGAGTTCATTTTTTTAAACACGCCTACAACACTGTGAAATAATTTGATTTGACAATGATATTAGTTTAAGGTCAGAAATTACAGTTTTTATACATGCATGAATGACGTTTTTCCATCTAGGTTTAATAAAAATATCTTAAAACTCACAAGATACCTAGACTAGATTATTTCTGCACTAGATTGTAGCACGCAATGTTTCAAGAGCAATTATTAATTCAGAATCTACAGATTTAAAGTTAATTTTTGACAACACCAACCGTGCATGAAATAGTTTAGTTTCACTAAATTCAGCTTCTATATTATGTCCTGCATAGACACAATGCGGAAAGACCGCCATTGGTCAACACACACACACACACACACATACAAACAGGCTAACGGACGGTTGGCGGTATAACCCTTGCCTTTTCCCTATGGATTATTCTATGTGTAGATCTTTTGTTTCAACCCTCGACTTGGCCTGAAGCAGCGACGTCGGCAAACCAACCCTTTCCGTCTTCCCTGCGTCCTCTCTGCCGTGCGCTACCGACCCCACCCCCCTCCCGCCTGCTCTGTGTGACCGCCTGGAGCATTGCTGTAATGGCCGTCCTAACAACGAGACATACACATAGATGTGTAATATAATGTGGTTACAGGCTGTTCTAATTATAAAATCGGAAGTCTTAAGTTTGACAATTTTTTTATATTTAATTTAAAAAATATATCAACTACTCACCAGTTATGTAATTTCTATTACGCTCAGGTTTACTCGCGATTAAAGTATGCAATTTGCTTCTGGGGTCCGTCTCCACATGCCAGTGAGGTATTTGTGTGTCAAAAAAAAAATCAGATGTATTGATGGTGTGTCGCAGCGAACAAGTTGCAGAGATTTATTTAAAAAATATAAAGTACTCACTTTATTTTCTATAATAATTTTTGAAATGTCCATCTATGTATTCAAGAAATATAGTAGATTCATCAAGAACTCGGACGTTCATGATCTAAATACTCGATCTAAGTGTGAGCTTAGAGTGCCTTTCAAGCATTTGAATATCTCAAAAAAATCCCCAAATTGTCTGGTTATTACTATTTTTAACAAGCTGCCTCAAAATATTAAAAATTGTGGCGAATCATCAAAATTTGAAAAATACTTGAAAGAATTTTTGATAGCAAGCGCTTTTTATAATTTAGATGAATTTCTGTTGGATCATGAACGATTGTGTTCTTGATAAACCTACTAATGTCCTTGATGGACTCTGAATTGACAATTAGTATCCACTATGGCACCACAAATAAACTATTATTATTATTATTTTAGATGCGTTTAGCTGTAGTTATGGTTTTCTAAATTCGTTATGTATTTTTTCTTCAACCTTTTCATTTTTTATTAGCAGGTATTTAATTTTTCCATGCATATTTGTAAATGTCTTTCTGAACGCTAAATTCAAAGTAGCAAATAAAAAACAAGTAAAAATTGACCCTTCTACAATTTCTTTGAAAGCTCCAAGCTTCTAACCAGTTCTTTAACTTAAACAAAGCGACCAGTTTCTGACGCCTATGTCTGCTTAGAATTGTTGAAAAACATAAATTCAACATTTTTCCTACCGCTTACGATTACCCATAAATCCGTTAATCTGCACTATTTCTATTTTCTGAAATTTTAATTACAAGGGTAAACGATGCTACTATCTTCTCTAAACGATACACTCTGTAGAATAGTATCGTTTAGAATTAGAGACCAGCAAGGTAGGAAATCTGTTTAGTAACAAGAGTGGTCAGTAGCGGCGTGATTTGTAATTTTAGAGGAAATCGTTCTCGGTATCTATATTGCGAATTGTGCGTCTCGACTAGTATTAACAGGACCACCTCTTGTTAGAAAACATAGATCCGTCCATCCCGAAACTCGTTTATGCGCAGAAATTACGCTACTATCTTCTCTAAACGATACACTCTGTAGAATAGTATCGTTTAGAATTAGAGACCAGCAAGGTAGGAAATCTGTTTAGTAACAAGAGTGGTCAGTAGCGGCGTGATTTGTAATTTTAGAGGAAATTGTTCTCGGTATCTATACTGCGAATTGTGCGTCTCGACTAGTATTAATAGGACCACCTCTTGTTAGAAAACATAGATCCGTCCATCCCGAAACTCGTTTATTCGCAGAAATTACGCTACTATCTTCTCTAAACGATACACTCTGTAGAATAGTATCGTTTAGAATTAGAGACCAGCAAGGTAGGAAATCTGTTTAGTAACAAGAGTGGTCAGTAGCGGCGTGATTTGTAATTTTAGAGGAAATCGTTCTCGGTATCTATACTGCGAATTGTGCGTCTCGACTAGTATTAATAGGACCACCTCTTGTTAGAAAACATAGATCCGTCCATCCCGAAACTCGTTTATTCGCAGAAATTACGCTACTATCTTCTCTAAACGATACACTCTGTAGAATAGTATCGTTTAGAATTAGAGACCAGCAAGGTAGGAAATCTGTTTAGTAACAAGAGTGGTCAGTAGCGGCGTGATTTGTAATTTTAGAGGAAATCGTTCTCGGTATCTATATTGCGAATTGTGCGTCTCGACTAGTATTAATAGGACCACCTCTTGTTAGAAAACATAGATCCGTCCATCCCGAAACTCGTTTATTCGCAGAAATTACGCTACTATCTTCTCTAAACGATACACTCTGTAGAATAGTATCGTTTAGAATTAGAGACCAGCAAGGTAGGAAATCTGTTTAGTAACAAGAGTGGTCAGTAGCGGCGTGATTTGTAATTTTAGAGGAAATCGTTCTCGGTATCTATACTGCGAATTGTGCGTCTCGACTAGTATTAATAGGACCACCTCTTGTTAGAAAACATAGATCCGTCCATCCCGAAACTCGTTTATTCGCAGAAATTACGCTACTATCTTCTCTAAACGATACTACTTTACATACTGCCAACTGCAACACTTACCCACACAAGTAATAGCTCGTGGTTTAGTGAATTTAAACTGTTACATCTGTTAATGAGACGACTTTGGCCGATCCCGTTTCGTCTAACAGTCTGTATGGAACAAAGAAGTCCTTTCCTCTGGCAGTAATGACATTTTAGCCGGACAAAGTTCCGTCCGTGCTCACGTCCGTTTTACTCTCCGGAGTTTACTTACATCAACCGGTCCTCCGACGACGGGGGGTTGTGAAAGGGGGGAAGGGCAGTCGAGGGATGGCGGGGACAGAAACTTGCTTCACTATTCTTAACACCCACACCTCTGCTTCTCCACCGGCCATTAAGCTAAACTTATATATATGCGAGGGTAATGTATTATTATAGCGTAACGTGACCGTGCAAAGTATACAGTAACGTTCCGGTAAACCGGCTTGGCAGCGCGCTATCTCAAGTTATTATTGACTCTAAAAGTGTCAAAATTAAAAGACGTTTTATCTGCAGCTGAACGTAAAAATAAAGAAATTTCAGCAGCAGGCATTAAAGGAACAAACGACGAGTAGCCTCGACCCTGACGTTCGTAAAATTTGGTTCGTTATTCGCAGTAATTTGTGGTCTAACATTTTTTTTGAGCTCTGACTTTTCAAAGAATACTGAAAATCCTTTAATCTGCATAAAGGAGTCAGGAAGCGACGGTCTGTTCTTAATTTAAAACTCAAAACTATGGTTTAGTGTAGTTCTAAACTATACAAGAATGACTTTGGTATATTTTTGAACCCTTGCAGAAATATGAGACGACAAAATGACATATTATGTGATGAAGGGATTCTTTTGCGACTGCTTTAACAATGAATTCCTAACATATTTGTGAACTGTCTGCTATTCAATTTGTGAAAACAATATTTTAATCTACCTATATTTTTTAATTGAAAAATAAGCCGATTATCAATTAAGATTTGATTAAAAATTCACAACAAAAAAATCTCAGAAACGTGGACGAAAAAAGAAATTCTTATTATAATCAGTAAATTTTTATTTTAGCGACGTTTTGGTCACATTATTTAATTAATTTTGTTTGGTCTACATATGAATAAAAATCCTATCTTATCTTATCATTAAAAAAATTAACAAATCGGTCCAGCTGTTCGAAAATGATGTACTCACTAACGAACAGAATTAAAATTTAATTAATATAGATAATAATATTAGGGTATTTAATATATAAACTAGCACGGAATACCAAAGAATGGTATTATTAGCGTTAATATAAATATTAAGAGCACTGTGGTTGGAACAATAAAAATAAAAGAATAGTTACTTCTTACCACGACAGATTTATTCAGTGGATGTACATTTCGAGAGTTAAGCTCCCATCTTCAGCAAAACACTAAACTGTTAGTTTTGCTGAAGATGGGAGCCTAGCTCGCGAAATGTACATCCACTGAATAAATCTGTTGTGGTAAGAAGTAACTTTTCTTTTTTTATATTAGCGTTAATTAAAATATTTTTTCCTCGCTTTTCAAAATCCAAATTTCTTCTTTGGTAACGCAATAAGGTCGAATTACATTGCAAAAACTCCCCAAGATAATAAATTCGAACCAGTCATCTTGAATATCACTAACTCATCCGCCATAGACAGTGTTAGATGACATGTAGTAAAGGGTTGACATAGTGGACGAGGGTGTCTGCAAAGTGGGTGG
Source organism: Venustoraphidia nigricollis (assembly GCA_034508555.1). Classification (NCBI taxonomy): domain Eukaryota; kingdom Metazoa; phylum Arthropoda; class Insecta; order Raphidioptera; family Raphidiidae; genus Venustoraphidia; species Venustoraphidia nigricollis. The sequence continues at coordinate 2,139,150 of JAVRKA010000042.1, read as the reverse complement.
TGGGGAAAAGAGGGGCACGAAGGCTGTCCACAGATGTAAATTAGTGCCGGTCCGTTCACTCGCCCGGCTGTATTAATTGCAATCGGAGATCAGCCTGGGCTGTGAACAACCATGCATGTCGACCTGATATAATGTGTATCTACCTTATGTACAGCGTTAGCCAATAAGGCATCCTTCACATGTGAGATTTTTAAAGTGAAACTTTTTAACTCGCAGTAACGTACTGTGAATCAACATAATAATACAGTAATACCTCGCTTAACGTCGGAGATACCTCCTGCGCTATACGAAACAGCGCTAAATAAGGTCATCTTAATATGTAGACAATAGGTATGAGTGAAACAGAACCGAGAATATAAAAATTTGTTTGTTTTCTTTTTGTTTGATTTTGTAACATTTATTGTTAAATACTTTTTTTATTACATTAATTATAGATTTATTTATTGCTAAGATCGATTTTTATTTATTTATGAAAATCAAATAAAAGTTCGAGTAAGAAGTTATGTTTGTGACGAAGAAGGTTCCTTATTTGATATATTTTGTTTTTTGTGAAGAAGTCATCAAATGTCGTTTGCCTTTTTCTGTTTCGTTCAGCAATGTGTTGTCGATAGCAAGATATTGCATCAAAGACACTTCGTCTTGCCTTTGAATTTCTATCAACATTTGAATCATTTTGTATAAACTGATTCATAATTTACGAATATAGTGGCTAAGCTTTTGTTTTTAGAAACCACGTAATACTGAAATAGCGTTAAGCGAGGTCTTACTGTATCAAACGACTGTGTCGCCAGAACCCGAACGAGTTTCCTTACTCTACAGCATACCTTCCATGAGGACTTTTTAATAGATAAATAAGCAATTAAATTGGATACAGATAATATGCAACAATATTTTATTATTTTTTATAAAATTAACTATTATGGATAACGGGGTATTGAACCTTTTTTCTGTTCTAAGGGGGGCGGTGGTCCAGAAAAGGTTGGGAACCTCTCATATACAGGCTACAGTGTCCGCAGTAGTCAATTTGGCAATATTCCGATATTTTGTTTAGAATAATATCGAAAAAAATAATATGTGGTGGAAGTTCCGGTGTTGGTGGTGGGAGTACGGGTGTCCAGTCGTTTTTGCAAGCTTTTTTCCATATGGTTGATTTATTCCATATATATGAATACAAATTTAAAAATAAAATAAATAATTTCTTTAAAGAAACAAACAATAGAGTTCTTCCTATTTAGATGTCCTAACAAAATTTGGTTTATGATCCGCTAGGCCGATTGACCTGTATCGTGGTTACAGAAAAACTAACAGACTAACGAAATTTTTACAAAAATATGTTTTTTAAACTTGGTCAAACACAAACCAAAACAAAAAATTTAGAATTTTGAAAAGTAAATTTTGACTTAGATTAGTACCATTCTCCACTTGCGGAGCTCTGGAATGGTGTGAGAGAGAGAGAGAGAGAGATTGTAGATTATAGACGCTCAACAGCTGAGGTAAAAATTAATAATCAATCGCGATGACTAAATCTAAACTTTGAATAGTTGAAAGAATATCTCTCGATATCTACTTTGTGTGAAGCAGGCATGAAGTATATTTTGCTGAAATAGTATGTAGCAGAGGTTAGTTACATATGTATGTAGGCTCACGTAACGGGCCGTGGCCTGAGGCTTTTGTGGTACCTCATGTCGTATTGAACAGATTTAAGTGCAGACAGCTTTAACACCATCTAACTACATAATCTCAATTAAGAGTAAGTTATGTGGTGCTGAATACCCTCAAAAATATTGGCACATTTTAATATAAAACACAGCTAACATTTCAATTATGTACTGAAAAAAACACGGTTGTCTATCCACGATTATCTTGTGAAATAATAATTTGTCTTTTAATTTCATTGATCCTAATTCCTCCAAAATATTTATAATATTATTAACATCAAAAGGATCCGATATACACATTATCTTTAAAATATTTTTGAATATCTACTATGACTTAAGTAACTAATTATAATTCTAATATTGATTAAAATATGTTTTGTACAAAATAGTAAAATATATTTAAAAAATATTCTGGGTTATAATGACGTTAATTTCTTATCGAAATAAAATTTTATATTTGTGGTTCGTTAAAAAAATGGAAATATAAACATGTTTTCTTTAGTTTAGAGTTTACGTAAAAATATTGTCTTTCCCCTCTCACTGGAGAATCAGAGGCTAGTAAAGCCCAAGGGCACATATACCTACAAAAGACCTCCATACACATTCCACATAAATAAACAGACGCCTAACAATATCTTTGTTTTTTTTTGTAGTTCTTTCAGTAGGGTACTGCCAACGTCTTTGATTTTTGGGAAACTGTATAAATTGTAAAAGTTTTCTAGGAACTTCAATATATTTATTGCTTCGAAATAAATACTAAATTAATATTTTTAAATTATTCTTTGTGATTTTATTTTTAAAAGAATTAATTATTTAAAAAATTTTATAATCTGATTTTAACGCAAAATTACATTTTTAGTTGATTATTTTTTAAATATTGTGCGATGAATATCTGAATATATCAACCTGTTTTTAGTGTATTTGCCATATGGCAACATACACTATTGGCGTCGGTCGGATGGCGGGACCTAGGGGCCGGACCAAAATTTCTCGACGTTTCATAACCTCCTAAACACTTTGGCACCATTTTTAAAAATGTTTATATATATATATGTATATATATATTTATATATATATATATATATATATATATATATATATATATATATATATATATATTTATATATATATATATATGTGCGGGCAATAACTTTCGAAAGAGTTAATTGATTTTAACGAAATTTTGTCCGCATGTTGGAATCCACCACCGCAAGAACCCTATTTAAAATGGGCTCAATCGGGCCATTTTAAGTGTAGTTTTTAGGGGTTGAAAAAAGTTTTTGGGCCCCAAAATACCGAAAAAATTCTCCGAATCGTTTCAAAATTGAAATTTAACCCTTTGGTACTAATTAAAAAGTGTCCCCAAAATTTTAATAAAATCGGCCCGACAGGACCGGATTTACAAATTTTATGAAAACACTAGTTTGCAGATAGTGACTTATTTATTGAAGGGTGTATTTAATTCGGTGTAGACGTTAGATTGATAATAATATTACAATTAAGAAAAAAAATGTTATTTTAAGGGGTGTATTAAGGGGTTAAATTTTTTATTTTGCCCAAAAACAAACTTAATTTCACATAATAAAAGTATAAAACCACACGGCCCTATACAAGCAAATACACTATATTGTCGGCAGGGTTTTGGCACTGCGACCCGGGTTTTTTTAATTTTATTAGAACGAGACAAAAAAATATTATTGTACTTCAATCTTAAGATTATTATCACTACTTGTTATAAATATTATTGTAACCATTAAATAAGGGAGGTACATGTAATATACAAATATGGTCACAAAAGTTTTGATAAAAATGGTTTGGAGGTCAGTATAAAAATAAATTTTGTGATATTATCCAGATTGTTATAATTAGAAGTTTTATGCAGCGTTGGTTTTATTTATGAATGAATAAATATTCCTCCTTGGTAATAATAAGAAGAAATAATATACTGAACAAACAATGGCTTGCTTGTAGACAAAAGGGCCAGCTCAGGGGGTGTGTATTAGTTGGAACCCCAGGCCAACCCAAGTGGATTGTTTTATGTCATGCTAACATTCCAGTGCTCCCCAAACTTACTAGAACATTTATCCCACCTTCGTATTAATTTATTTAACGAAAAGTAACTTGTTTTTATTATTTTATCATAAAACAAATATGAGTGTATTCTTTTAAATTTAGATACGAGTTTCACGCCAATTTGTTATAAAATTCAATGCCTTCTAAATAAAATCTAGCAGATTTAAAAATTTCCGGTTGACAAAAAACAAATATTTCGCAAATTATATAGATTTTGTATTTCCAAAGGATTCGGAACTAAAAAATATGGGAAAAAACTTTTACTGCAAATGCTACGAGAATTGTTTTGTGAAGCCCACTTTACTAAAGAACTGACAGATAGAAAAACTAATTATATTTATTTAAATGACGGTTATAATATTAAAACATCACAGATTTACTTTAAATTATTCGTCATTTGAATCACTCAACTTAGAAACGAACGTGTAACTGGTTTTTAGTATACTCCATAGTGAAAACCAATCACTGAGGTCATTATGCAGCTGCTGCCATCTACTTTACGCTTATCATATGTCCATGTTCGTTGTGTTATGTGTTTTCGATCGGTTTTGTATATTTTCAAAGAAGAGTGTTGACGAACTACAAGCAACTTAATCGTAATATTAAATTTGCATATCTGCGCTGACCCTTAGTGATCACGCTCGGCTCCCACCGTTTTGAACCGCTGACCTATCCACCCACACATAGATACAGAGAAAGATTGTGTGCGTACGGTTTGCCCTGATGTATAAACGGTGGATAATCAATCCATAGTCGCAAATCATCAGCGTTGCGTGAAACTAAAAGACCCGAGTGAGCCTCCTTAAGACCCCGTCCTGTGTTCCTACATATTATATATACCATATATAGCCACTGCCCCTGGCTGCCTGCAACCCGCACTCGCGATATCCTCACCTATACAATATATACGAAACCATTGGATCGTAGGGTACTAGATTTTTACTGAAAAAGTAACACAATCGTTCACGAAACAGTGTTGGGAGCTCAACAGGCATCATTAGATTTTGATAATAAATAAAGTCTAAATTAGCATGGCAACAGATAAGACAACTAGAAAAACGCTAGAATAAAATTGAAAATTTGATCAATGAAATTCATTATAGATTATAAGAACCTTTGAAATAAAATAAAAATTCAAAATACCAGATTTAGCAGCACGAAAGATATATTATATAAAATAAATAACATTTTTCAATTTTGTCCACCTGGCTTCAATAGCATTTTTTACAATATTTATAGTTTAAATAATAAATATCAAACGCAGGTAATGACGAAATTCATAGTTATAATGCCAGGATCAAAGAAAAGAAGAACCGTATTCCTTTGAATCGGGTTAAAGTTATAAAAATGTCTCTCTTTACTCGTTTATATATAGTAAAGCATTTCTGATGTCCGTATAAATTAAAAAAATCTCTTTTTTTCGTTAAGTAAACTGTATTAGAGTATTCATAATCAATTAATTGAATGATTAAGTTCTAGCGTTTTTTGTATAGACTTATTCTGTACTGATTCAAATTTTTATACATTATTATTGTTAAAATCAATTTACGTTTAGACACTGATGGCCTCAGAAATTGAACGTCTATAATCTACAATCTCTCTCTCTTTCTCAATTTATGTTTATTATTGGCAGTTATCTAAACCTTTACAATCTTAAATCCGTGCCTAACCCTCCTCCGTTGTGTATATTCGCAATCATAAACTTAAACCTACGGATGTGTAGACGTAGTAAAGCCCGTAGCTCTTCGGACGATAATAATATTGTCAGTTTGTTTTTTTATGTTTCGACTTTTCGAACAAATAAACAGTGACATTATTACACTGTTATTTTGCATTTACACCTGTCTCGTATTTGCTGCTCTAAATAAAAGATAAAAAAGGTTTTCCGTGAAATATAATATACAATATTACTATGTTTTTAATTCTGATTAACTATAACATAATTCGTGCACGGTTTACATTTGTTACTTGACTCTAAGTACTGAAATAAACTTTGTAACTGTTTGAAATTTTCTGTGATGTTAAAGGAGAAATTATTCAATAGCGGGGAAACGCGAAAGAGGAAGGGGCAGTTACATACGTATACACATTTACACGTATATAACTTATGTCACAAAATTGATTTATTCAGTAGTTTTGCATGGGTTTTATAATATTGTATAACTTTCAAAGTACTATACAATAGAAAAAGTGTGTGTCGACAAATAATTCATGTGGAATGTTTACATATACACATTTACATATATGTATTTATTGTTTATATATATGTCGGATATTAAAGAACAATTCATTTCTTATTCAAGATTTTGGAAATTCCACATCATCTGTTAGTTATAAACATTTGTTACTTACAACAAATATTCGTTACCTATAAATACTGTTAGTTACAAATAGTCCTTAGATAGTTTTATAACTGGAAAATCTGGGGTTCGGGCTGACATCTGGTCTCCAAACGTGGCCACGGTCACAGGACGGAAAGTACGCATTTCTAAGAAAGGTAGCAAGTCGACCCTCAAACGGCAGACATTGAAAATAGGATACGAGGGTACAAGGTACCTAGGGCAGTTCGACGTGAGCATCGGTAGAGACAAGACATTCTTTTGGGAGCTGCCGTCCTGCTGACTGTGGACTCGTTATCGCACCCACGGATTATTGTCATAGTGTACTGTAGTTGTTTTAATATTGTGTGTCTATTGATTGTGAATTACCATTACTGTGAATAAATGATGACAAAAGCAAATAAAACTACTTCCTCGGCTCCTGCTCCGACATATAAATGTTTCATTGAGTGTCAACTACGTCATCATTTCAGCTGTAGCAAATAATTTCTAATGAAAGTTCACTTCTCCCAGAAGCTTCTGCAAGTGAGGGCTCACACGTTTTTCTCAAATATTTTAGACAAATAATGCGTAGTTCGCCCTTAACTTATCCACGTGTCATATCTGTCCCTTTCCGAAGGGCGAAGACACAAAGTGTTTCTGTGCCGAAACGAAACCTGCACAAAGAAGAGCTACAGTGGTGTACGCTTACCACATAGAGCGGTGATGGTCGGGTGCAGTTATTTTAGTAGAGAGAGAATCGACCTGCCCCGTCCGCTCGTCTACTCACCATTGAGAGATACACGCAGAGAAAGAGATAGAGGCGGTGGGACAGAGTGGTGTGGGGGGTCGAACGGTCGCTCGCTGCTGGTCGGGGCCAGGTCTCCAGAGGTTCGCCGAGCGCTCGCAATTATTCAGAAAGCAACCGGTCCGTCTGTCCGTCTGTATAGTATGTAGTGCCGCTAGACCATTCCCGACCGCGGTTTCTCAGATCGGTCTATACGGTATGATCTTTCTCTCATCTAGTCTGCCGTCCCCTGTACAAAACGCGTCTGAAATATCTGACCAAACTCGAGTAAAGAATGCTGTCAAAATTAAGCAGCTATATTTTGAAATGTTAATATTATTTTTATAAATTTCCAGCGGCGGCAAAATTTGGAACATGAGGAAAGCAAATTACGTCATAGAAATTTTTTTCGGAAAGTGTGATCGTGTTAAAAACATTCTTAAATAAAATATTTTTTCTCTTTATTAAGAATGTGTGTAAAATTATAAACACTGCAGTTTGATTTACAAAATTGTGAAAAAAAAATTAGTATCTAGAATTTTACACACATTTTTAGGAAAGAGAATAAGTATCTTGTTATTCACAATTTTAAAGTTTTTGAGTCGATCACAATTTGTTCGATATGACCATTATTTTAGTTTAAATATTGCACTCGACAAAATGCATAAATTGTCCAGTTTGCAAATCAAAAATTCAGACGCGTTTGAAAAGATATATTATAATGTCTCGCAACTTATGGAACAATCGGTTTGTTTGTCATTTTATGATTTTTAATACGAAAAAGAATCTTTTTTGTGTAATTGTTCCGTTTATAATAAAAAGATTTTCGAGTATAAATGAATCATTTTATTTGTTTGAAAATTGTATACCGCTTTAGGTTAATTCACGATGCCCCAGGGCGGCACTTAGAGTCAATCCGATTCTAATTATCACTACAACCTAATTTCTCAATGACATTTTGATACAGCCTGTATAATATACGCACACAGGTATTTTGGTTAATACATATATGCATGAAAACTTGAAGTCTTAATATATCGTAGAATGAGTGAAATACCTATGAACTAAATTGCAAACTATTTGTTTATGGAAATTTAAATGAATATATTCGGTATCACGTCAGTGAACTCTTGTTTTTTTTTTTTACTGCGGAAAGACATTCTGTTCCTCGGAAGGAATTATTAGTGATACAGTAAAGAAAGATTTGGTTTAGGACCAAGAAATAAGCTTTACCAATGTTACGCTAGCGGCCAAAGTTTCGAAAAATTTATTTTCATTTTCAGGGCCTTAAGCTGGTGTAATGGTGGTAGATAGATTGTAGATTACAGACGTTCAACATCTGAGGTCATCATCGTCTATGAATTGTTAATGTATTTGTAATATGGTCGGATGGCGGGACCTAGGAGTCGGCTTAAAATGTCTCGACGTTTCAATTTTTCAGCTTCGGTCAAAATTTAATTGTCGTAATGTTTTTAGGCTTTCCATAAGTGTTGATATTTTATTACGATTTTTAGCCATCATAGTATTATTGCAGAATAATATATGCAGATTGTTATCTTGAATACAAATTGCTGTACGCTTACCGTAGTTAGACCAGTGTTTATTCCCAGATTGCACATAATCACTACAATAACTGATAAAATACGTATATTCAACCCTTCAAGTGCCGGAGTTGAAATGAAAAAAACGATTTACACATATTACATGGAACCTTCCTATTGAACTACTTTTAAATAAACAAATTTGTTTATTTTCAAGATGGCGACCAATTGTGGGCAGCCCCTATCCCGAAAACTTTGTTAGTGTATTTGCCATATGGCAACATACACTATTGGCGTCGGTCGGATGGCGGGACCTAGAGGTCGGACCAAAATTTCTCAACGTTTCATAACCTCTTAAACACATTGGCACCATTTTTAAAAATGTTAATATATATATATATATATATATACGTATATATATATATATATATATGTGTGTGTACGGGCAATAACTTTCGAAAAACTTAATTGATTTTAACGAAATTTGGTCCACGTATTGAAATCCATCATCGCCAGAAGCCTATTTAAAATGGGCGTAATCGGGCATTTTTAAGGGTAGTTTTTAGGGGTTGAAAAATGTTTTTGGGCCCCAAAATACCGAAAAAATTCTCAGAATCTTTTCAAAATTGACATTTAACCCTCCAGTAGTAACTAAAAAGTGTCCCTAAAATTTTAATAAAATCGGCCCGACAGGACCGGACTTAAAAATTTTATGAAAACACTAGTTTGCAGATAGTGAATTATTTATTGAAAGTTGTATATAATTTGGTATAGAGGTTCAATTGATAATAGTATTGCCATTATGAAAGAAAAATGTTATTTTAAGGGGTGTATTAAGGAGTCAATTTTTTTTTGCCCAAAAACCAACTTAAGTTTGCATAATAAAGCCACACTGCCTGTATATGCAAATACACTATATTGTCGGCAGGGTTTTGGCACTGTGACCCGGGTTTTTTTAAACTTATCATCGACCCCCCCAACAATTTCTTTAAACAAATTGCTGTTTATTCAAAATCCACAGTTGAATGACGAATTGATTGTACTGAACAGCTATTAAAAAACTTATTCAGGTTAAGTTAATATGTGTTTAGAAATATTAGTAGGTTTATATTAAGTTATTGCAACATAATAAGATATCGCTAATCAACAGATTGTATATTTTAGAAAATATTTAATTCCATAACACATTTAACGAATGGGCCGTCTAAGTAAATTATCTTGCTGCATAATGCAATTTTACCAGTCTTGAAAAATAGTCCTGAAAAATCGCTTCACTATAGCGTCCGATCAAGGTTCTACCCGAAACGATCCTCGAGAACTAATTTAATAATAATTTTCAAGTGTTTTTATTTATTTGTTATTAATCATGTTCTACCACGTGCCGAGTGAAATATCAGTGTAAATTACAAGAACAACAGTTTGAGAAATCTTTGGAGCTGCTATGTCAAAAGGGTTTTGAGATTGCTGTGGCAAAGCTATTTCTCGACAGGTTGACTTAGCAAAAGAAAACCAAGTTACGGGGAAATAGACGGTCAAATCTTTTAGCACCATTTTGCTTGTTTGAAATATGTTGTTGGACTGAAGTCCTAATCAAAGTCGACAAGGTAATCCAGATTGCCGCAGCAAAGAATAGTACTCAGCTGTTCAACTTGGCTAACAGAAACCAACTCAGGGGAAAATATAGTGGTTTTTGAAAAATCCTTTGACACTACTTTTCGATAAAGTTGTCGAAACCACTTTGCTTGAAATTCAAATTGGAAAATGGAAAACGAAATCCCCTACTCAAAAAAGTATACAGTGGTAAATTACAGTTCAAAGTGTTGGTAAGCAACAGGTTAAGAAAAAAGAGAGACAAAGAGAAGTCTAAAATGAGATAGAAGATATCAAAGTTAACCTAAAACAGCACGCCTTGGGTTATAACCTCAATTTATAACAGCATTTGTAAATCGCCGACGTGCAAAACAGTGCAATAATGATCCTTTAACAGGTCATCAGAGCAACACAATGTTTAATAGAGATTTCATCTTAATATCATACATGCTAATCTCTTCCCTATCTGCGCATGCGCAGTTCTGCGTTCGTGTATACGTTATGAAGAGAGCTTTGATCTTGTAAAGGGTTTGCAGCTTACGAAACGGCTTTAACCCTTTCGGTCCTAAAAACGAATTTCATTATAATCTATTACAATAACAATACATTATTCAGAAAACAGTTTAATATCTTTAACTAGCTTGTACAGGTGGTCGTTATGTGATCGATATATAATGAACATCATTTATTTATTTTGATTTCGGAATTTTTTTTTTGGTGTCGCAACATTTATTATACTGATTTCTTGCTTCTTCTAAAGGTATATCCAATTGTATATGTCCACATATATAGAGCATATCACTTGGGGTTTTGGCTTCCATCATAAGGAATTTTGGCCAGTAACATTAAATAAATAAATCGACATCACAAAACATCCATTAGCACTGCGGTATTCGAGCCCACGACAGTTCGGTCAAGAAGACAGTATCCTAACCACTGGACTACAACTGTCCTCTTCATTCCATTATATAGGATAGTATTTAGTTTCGTTAATATTTCAATTTCCAACGCATAAACATCACAAAATAAATTTAAACTGAATTTTAATCAGTCGACATAAAATATTCACAAATAAAGAAATATTCAGAGGGGTTGAACGTGATGAAGTTTAACCCCTGCTCCAGGTATAATTTATCCATGTATATTATAATTATATGTGTGCTAACATAGTGTAAATATGAAGGTATGTAAAAACCCCACAAGCTATTTATTCATATTATGTAATATTGGACCGGTTTCATGTACTAACATATATTAATAATTATGTAATATATTATATATATCAGGAAGAGCCTATTTGTAGGTGAAAATTAAACAAAATTCATTATAGAAATGCTCTAGTACAAAACGAATGGCTTGGGCCTATCAAACAGCTAATGAAATTCATTTTGGGATAGAACCAGAGCAGCACGAACAAGAAACAACAGTTTAACTTTCTATAATTGTTTTTATGTCCTTCAAGTTCATTTCGTTTTTTCATAATTAAAAAAAAAAACAAACAATGGACTGATTTAATTAATAAACCTGAACTGATCATGGAGAGTAGAATATCGCTTGTTAGTGGAACTTTGCGTCACACCTGCGTCCTAAACTTCAGTCAAATTTCATTTAGCAGAAATTGAGAAGAGTAACCGCCTGCAACGGTCTTGAGATCAAAAAATATTTGTAACTACTGAAATAATTATTGTGCTTTATACGTATATATTTTGTATATGCTATTTCTTCTAAAAATTCCACCAAACATTTATGATTATTAAATGCATAGCTCTTTACAAAGTAATCTTCTTTTAATTATTATTATTATTATCATTGTTCTTACTCACACACATGCTAATTATAATCTCCGAGTCTTCTTTTAATTAACGCTTTGCAGTAAACATGTCACCCCTTTAAATAAGCATTTAACTGTAAAGTAAAACAAATACCATATCTTACTTACATGTCTTCTTCGTCACAGAAGCAGCGGAGAGACAGTCTATCGTTTGGGGCACCCCTTTATGCATGCGTGAATAGCCTCTGCCCCAAGTCGCCGCCCACTCTGTCCTGCAAACATTAAGGCCTGTGTTATCTTAGCCCCGGCACTTAACTGTTAACTACATGTAACTCTCTCACTCTCACATCTCGCTATAATATGGTATAATATATTCATAAGACCTTAACAACAGATATAGAAATGGAACTTGAGAAAAAGAGAATAAAAAATCGTATTGGATGGACAGAATGGATTCATTTTCAACTAGTTCTCATCTTACGTGAGCTGAATTTTATGTGGAATTTCCTATCCCATCTTCCATCAAAAATTGACACAGTGCATATCACAAATAAAATACATGAAAAACATTTTGGTTGATACATTTATCTACTAAACGATGGAGAAATACGGAAATATAATATTGGAAAGAGGCAACGAATGACAAATATAATAAATGAAATAAAGAAAGAAAACTAAAATGCTTATCTGACATTCTATTGTTTTTCTTATAGTCTGGTTCTACTTAAGTAGCACTTAAATAAATCGGGATGTCTCAGTAATTAATATTTTGCTCATGTTGTAACATTTTGTACAAGCCGCAAGTGTATGTTTAAAATGTGATTTATCCAGTGTACTTCCTTAATAGCGTTTTCATGAAAAAATCATTGAAAAAGTAGAAAAGGAGGACATTTGTGTTTATCAAATAAGTTTAAAAAAAGTTTATAAATATTTATAAATACCCTAGGATTGGATATTTCATACAAAATATCATTTTATATTCTGATACCAAAATATTCAACAAAATGAAAATACGAAAGGTTATACTACGAGTGCCAGCTGCGTCAAAAAAATATTACTTATTGCCATTCACGGAAGTGCATTTCGTGAATGAACATTTTCAGATAAAATCTATCCTCGGATTGAGTCACGTTGAAAAACACTTAGACGCAATCCCAAGTGATTGGAGCGGCCCGTTCCAATCGCGCGCGAAAGAATGCCAGTGTACATAGGAATAATCGCTCGGTTTTGGAACGAGTTAAAACCTGCAGGCTAACCTTGCAGGCATTTCGCGAGCGAACTGGCGTGTAGTTAGAAAGTGCAAAATTATTTTACGCGTTCTTCCTTGTGCAGTTTAGTAAGTATACGTTTTGATGTTTGATTAATTGTTTATTTTATAATTAGTTAATTTTGACGATACAAACTTCTATTGTGTTACAGATATCTTGTTTTGAAATTATTGGACCAACCATTTCCACCAAAATACGGAATGATTTCGGATCCATCCGCACATAATTTTTAAAATCCAACGGAAAATTATCACGCAACTCATGTAATAGAGGCATATGCCCATATTTGTTGCGATTTTCCTTCCATGCTTTTACCCAACACCTCCTTTTCTTTTTGTGAAAAGGCATACAGGCCACGCACAAAGCAATTTTTAATTTTCTGCGTTTTGAAATAATTTTATCCATGCTACTAAATGCCACAAACAACCTAAAACCGTCTCAAAACTGTTAGAATTTTTAAAATTCCACGGTTCACGCCAATCGCGAGGGAAACTTGACGCTTTTTCATTTACACTAACACTTCTATCCCTTCACGTTCCACGATACACATCAAAACCGCGCGATTGGAGTGTTGCAAATTTAAAGAAACAAATTTTGGAACGCCACGTTCTTGGCCGCGCGAAAATACGCGCGATTGGAACGGGGCGCTCCAATCACTCGGGATTGCGTGTAAGTGTAAAGGTACCTAATGGATGCCTCTGATAAATAATTTTTTTTGCACCAGTCTTGGACACAACGGACAATAGTTTCGACAATATAATAATAATAATAATAATATTTATTAGCCACATTGACACAGGGTATATGGCAAGTCAACATTTAAATTGCGTGATTAAAAAATTCAATAAAATTATAGAATTCTCTGTTTACCAGATGACTCTTTAACTTCTTTTTAAACGCTGGAAGTGGCAATGGTTTAGTATCTTGTGACAAATGGTTATAAAATTTAACACAGTTATAAAGTACTCCTTTTTTAAAAGCAGTTAAAGAGTGATCCGGCAAACGAAAGTCGCTGTTTCCCCTAGTATTATGTACATGTAACATTTGATGACAAGTAAAATATTTAAAATGTTCTTTCAAAAAACACACGCATTCGTAAATGTAAACACAAGACAGTGTCAAGAGCCCATGGGCAGAAAAAGATCCTCTACACGTCTCTCTAGCATTTAATTTAGCTAAGATACGGATGCAACTTTTTTGAGCTTTAAAAATCAACTCTGTGTTTGCAGCTCCCCAAAAAATAATTCCATATTTTATTTTAGAATAAAAATTTCCAAAATACATAGTTTTTACGGTCTCGTAATTAGCAAATTTGGATATATGACGTATAGCGTATACGCACCTACCAAGTTGCCCTGCCAAAGCATCGATATGCGTGCACCATCTGATATGCTGATCAACACAAATGCCCAAAAATTTGGCATCAGCGGAGAAAGGAACTTTGATATTATTAAGGTATAGATAGTCAGGAGTTTTAACGTTACTTTGAGCGCCATACTGTATAATGTGCAGCATTATTACATACGATCCCTTATTTTCCCTTCTTCCGTGACAAACACCCTCTACAACCAAAAGGGTTTGTCCATCCCAGTCCACCGTATTACACTCGTTCATTATACGCTCTACCTCTGTCTGTCAGTCCGTTTATGCGTTCTTGTGTGTGTGTGTGTGTGTGCGTGCGTGTGTCATTCTGCCATTTTGATTTTGTATATTATATAAATCCAATTTACCCAGAGCACACCGTGGCGACGCAGCGGAAGGGAAGCGGCGGGGGCGTCGAAACGGTTTCCGAATTAGATAAACAAAACCCGCACACTTCAACGGCTTGCGGAAATTTAAATGCGCCGCGTTTTGGATGAAACGTTATTGTCATAGTTACGGAACAGTTTCTCTATATACAGGTGATTTGTTAACTGAATTTGTTAGACATATTCTTTCATCTATAGCAGATGCTCCTAACCTTTTTTGAATCACCGCCATTTTTAGAAAAAAATCCAGTACCCCGTCATGTCCACAATAGTTAATTTTATATGAAGTATTAAAATATTGTTATATATCATCTGTACCTACTTTATTTATTAAAAATCATAAGCTTCAAATGGAACTATAATTTTGACTAATTTTTCACTCGGCACTTGGTAGAACATGATTAATAATATCAGATAAACAAAAACACTTGAAAATTCTACAGAAATTTGTTATTAAATTATTTCTCGACGATCGTTTCGAGCAATAATTCCATCCTCAGGAGTACATGTTTTATATTCTTGAGAATGGACTTATTGTCCGAAACGATCGTCGAGAAATAATTTAATAACAAACTGTAGAATTTTCAAGTGTTTTTATCTGTTATTTACATGGAAAGATCCACCGCCTACTAGGGGGACGCTACCGCCCCCGCTGGGATTCTATGATCTAGGTAGTCTTAATGCAAATATTTTCCAAGTGATAAAAAATGAGTTTTGAAAATAACAGCGTCTCAGTATAGGTATTGTTTCATTAATCACGTCATTTTATTTAATTAACTCATAAAAGTACCCGAGGCAATAAAGATATTAGATTGCCTCTATATAAAACTGGTAAATTAATTAACGGACCTAATTACTGGGCATTAAAATTCTATAATGTTTTACCAAACAATATAAAAGAAATGAATTATTACAATTTCAAAAAAACAATTAAAGATCTACTTCTTGAAAAATGTCTTTATAACTATAAAAACTTTCTGGAGTAGATTATATCTTATACGAATTATATATTTTGTTTGTTTGTTGACGATTATTGTATACTTTTATTAGTGTTACAATAAAAAATCTATCTATCTATCTATCTATCTAATGAATATCCATCATTGATCTCAAGCTAAAAAACAAATACATGAATTATAATTTATGTAATTGTTTAGCCCCTAAAAATATTTTTAATTTATTTATTCCACAATTTATTAAGAACAATATTACAACAAAAACGTTTTGTTGTGATTTAATAATAAACATATAATTTGAAGAATATTATATGGAATTTTGATGCAGTTTTTTTACAAATACTTTATTCTAAAGCAACTGAAAATGAACCGACTTTACATCAATAGTTTTGCTTTATATTATATTTTATTTGATTATTGATAGGGGATGTTTCAATGCAGACATGCAAATCAATTCCAAAATATTCATATCCTGTTTCTAAATTACATTTCGTGGTACTTTATAGAATATTAATATATTTACTGCGCAAATCTATAATTGATTTTTTTAAATTTACGTTTCCAGACCTGAAAAAATAATAAAGTAACTGAAGGATCAATAACTATTTGTACCTTGTGACGGTGCAGTGCAGAAATATGTAAAAATAGACAACTGAGTTGAGATTTTTCACTCCGTGCAAGAAGAATTTTGCAATATCTACAGCAGAGTGAAATTTTTTTTGGTCAATATTTTTTGAGGTTATATGTAGCTATCAACGTCTTCGAATTATGTATCGCTTTAGTATGCCGACGATACGTCATATATATTTTTGTATTAAATAATTTCAAATTGTTTCATCAACATATTTTTTCTAAAAGTTGAATACAAATTATTACTACAGCAAATTTAAATAAAAGGTTTCATCCACATAAGCTTGCGGAGGAAGTTAAACCTCTTTAGTCGTAGATGTTATATATATTTAATTTTTTTATGTCGAACTTTACCCTCTCTAATTTTTGTACAGAACGGTTTAGGAATCTACGCTCGTTCACGTAATATAAAAATTTTTGGAAAACAATTTTTCCACGACACGGGTCGGGAGAACATCCCTCGTCTACGTAATAAAGAACAAAAATTTTGGAAAATCAATTAAAAAAATAATTCTTCTTCCTCTTCATTTTCGTAACCGTTTTTGTTCGTAACCGTAACCGTAACGCGTCACAAGACATTAAAAAGAGTTACCTTCGCTAAAGAAGTTTTACTTTAAAAATACCACAATTGTAGTAAATATGTGTAGATCGTGTAACCTTCACTCAAGGACCAAAGCTCCAAGTTTCGCTTTGGGATTGTAAAATAACACGCGGAGCTTTCTTTGCACCATTACAACAGTATAATAATTACAACTGGATGGAAATAGAGAATGTATGGGAGTGCTAGCAACAAATGTAACAGTGGAAATAGTTTGAATGCCGAGTGAGGTCAGAGAACTAAATCGCAAATAGCAACTCTGCCATGCGGTAAATGCACCACAGTCTAACAACAGGGGCGGAGTCGTTATTACTGTATTTATCACATAGCACATACTCTATTGACTTCGGTCGGATGGCGAGACCTAGAGGTCAGATCTAAATTTTATAGCCTACTGAACGATTTGGCACCATTTTTTGAAAATGTTTACGGGCAATAACTTTCGAAAGAGTTAATTAATTTGAACTAAATTTGACCCACATGTTGGAATTCACTGTCGCAAGAAGCCTATTTAAAATGGGCCACTTTAATGATAGTTTTTAGGGGTTGAAAAATGTTTTTGTACCCAATAAACCGCAAAAAATTTCTGAATCATTTCAAAATTAAAACTTAATCATCTAATTACAATTAATATGTGCTGTTTAAATTTTAATAAAATCAACCACAAGGACCGCAGTTAAAAAATTTATGAAAACGCTAGTTCGCGGACTCTATCGTAAAGGGGTAATAATGGTACTTATCTCTTCAGTCAATTTTTTATAGCTCCTGGCGATCTAAAAAACTAAATTTGGACACATTATTGAAGAACTTGTTAATAAATGATTCACGATTTTTAAAAATATGTAATAATATGTTTTGCGCTATAATATTTCCATTATTTTGACTACATCCCTGACGTAGATAGTACAACAGTAGTATCTATGCTTGGCCGCTCACATAAACAACACACGCGAGGAAAACCAGGAAAAGCGGACACTTACATTGCTTCTCATTTTGTTGTGGAAAATATAATATAAATACATCACAAAAAATACAGTAAATTTCTATTTAAAATAAAAAATATTTCCATTTTAAATGACTATTTCGGTATTTTTTGTGCAATAAATCCATTATTTTAATTATTATTATTATCTATTTTGCATTTCTATTATATATATTTTTTTTGTAGACATTTCTCGATATTCGAACCAGTTTCGAAAATTTGGAACTGAGAATCAAATATCAAAACCAGTGAGAACCACTTAAAATTGAAAGTCCCAATTGTGGAAACTAAACTGAATTCGGTTCAGTAGGTTTCAAGTAAATCGTGAACATATACACTAACAATAAAAGACGTGTTTATTTTACATGCCGCAATGATACTAAAATTTAAAAATTGACTTAAATTATTTATTGTGAGCAATTAAATTGAACTGAAATGACGAGTGAGGCTAGGACTAAGTGCAAATAGCACCGACCCGGTTACTGAACTGGTCGCTGACTCGGCATGTCATTCGTTTTTTGCTTCCGGTATCAGTGGCGTAACTATAATTACAAATTACAATCATATATTTTACAAACGAAACTATATGAATTTATATATAATATTCTAACCTTCTTATGAACTTAAGGAAAATTTAGGAAATCAAGATTAAGAGGCTCTGATTTATTGTTGATGATTGTATTAACTCAGAGTTTAAGATACAGCACAGAGAATACACTTCGCAAAACTTAAATTCTCCAAACCAAAGTGTCTGCCTGTGTGTGTGTAATATACCCAAGCATCATTCTCATATAAAGGCAAAGTGAATATCTCTAGCATTGTCCTAACTCTGTTTCCATACACGACTCGTTTAATGGGGCACTATTAATGCAAATAAACATCACAGTTTGTACACACAGGGTCAAAGATGTCAGGTATGTTGTCACAAACCAGAAAATGCCCGAATAAAATATATTTTCTTTAAAATTATCTAAATATGAAATTATTTTTTAAAGAAGAATGAAGAAGCATTATATTTTCTTTTTCTGTTTCAGATATTTCGAACTTATGCTATTTTTTTTATACTTTTAATGGCCGAATACAATACACTGTTGTCAATTTTAATCATGTGTACTCATTATAAGCAACATATTGTTTCAAAGCACTTTTGCAGTCTGTAGACTTAAGTTTCAAGTGACAACTTCACGTCAGTAGCTAAAACGTACACACGAATATAGCAACATATATATACTGAAAACGCAGTAGCGCACGTAACTATTTTGTGCGTCCTTATAATGCATGTCTCAGGTGCTAATTACGCATATTTTTTATCTTGTAGCTGTCATTTTCTCTAAAGTGTTAGACATAAATATTTATAAGGGCAGTTGCAGTGGTGTTGATTAATATTTGTTAGTGTATTTGCCATATGGCAACATACACTATTGGCATCGGTCGGATGGCGGGACCTAGGGGTCGGACCAAAATTTCTCGACGTTTCATAACGTTCTAAACACTTTGGCACCATTTTTAAAAATGTTTATATATATATATATATATATATATACATATATATATGTGTGTACGGGCAATAACTTTCGAAAGAGTTAATTGATTTTAACGAAATTTGGGCCACGTATTGAAATTTATCTCCGCCAGAAGCCTATTTAAAATGGGCGTAATCGGGCCATTTTAAGGGTAGTTTTTAAGGATTGAAAAATGTTTTTGGGCCTCAAAATACCGAAAAAATTCTCAGAATCGTTTCAAAATTGACATTTAACCCGTTAGTAGCAATTAAAAAGTGTCCCTAAAATTTTAATAAAATCGGCCCAACAGGACCGGACTTACAAATTTTTTGACACACTAATTTGTAGATAGTGACTTATTTATTGAAGGGTGTATTTAATTCGGTGTAGACGTTAGATTGATAATAATATTGCAGTTAAGAAAAAAAATGTTATTTTAAGGGGTGTATTAAGGAGTCAAATTTTTAATTTTGCCCAAAAACCAACTTAAGTTCGCGTAATAAAGCCACACTGCCTGTATAAGCAAATACACTATATTGTCGGCAGGGTTTTGGCACTGCGACCCGGGTTTTTTATTTATTAATATTTATATTATTATTTTACTTGTTTTATTTGTTTGCTAGATTTGTGAAAGATTATTTACACAGTTTATTTTTAATGATTGTCTGTCAATTTATATATTAAGAATAAATATTATATTATGCTACTGGAAAGCTAAATTTTACTGAACAAATTAAATTACACAAAAATTTAAATCAACAACAGACATATTTAAAGCTTAAAGAAAATAGCACTCCATCAAAAACATAAATGTGGGGAAATTGGTCAAGTTCGGTACCTAGAAATAACAGGTTCGCCGAGAAAACAATTGAAGTCTAAATGATGTCAAGTTATCAAGTTTTATATTCTAAATAAATGACACGTGTGTGAAAACTTGCCAAGTGAAAATTGGCACCCATTTAAAACTCAAATCGTTTTTCGGCGAAGTTATTATATTTTCTACGTTCTTTTTCACATTTATGTTTTTGATGGGATCTCAATATTTTTTGTAATGTTAAATTCTATAAGCTATGTGCAAGTTGCTGGAGCTAAGCAGTTTTTAAAACCTCGCATAATTCGTCGTCATGGATATATTTTAAATATTAAGTAAAACTTTACATTTGACAAAATAGCGGGTTCTGTTACATAACATTTAACTTAAAGTCTCTGATATTATTTCTGGAAAAAATCATTCAGTAAGTGTAGACAGCAGTTCTAAGCAGACAACTAACTACGTTTATTGTTGTAAACATAACTGATAAATAAAGGGTTAAACAAAATCATTCAACTATGAAAGAACGTAATTCAATATTTTAAATATACATAAAGACATTAAACAAACTGCCCACATTTAAGACTTCGATAAATTATTAAAAAAAAATTATAAAGAACTTTTTCATGTCACTCAATGAACTGTTTCAAAGAAATGTCATGTGATACTTGAAAAACAAATGACATGCGGCATTTTTATTGAATGCAGCATAATTTTGTGAAGTAGTTTGCGGTGAATAGATCAAATAATATTAGAAAAATTAAAATAGGTGTACTTTAGGAACAGATGTTTTTACTAAGATGTTTTTAAAAACACAATAATTATCTAAGTGATAATTTTTTCGTTGCATCGAAAATTGATTATGACAATGAATTTAGCAAATTTAAATGTGTGTTCATTTATCCACTGAAAGCAAAACTTTTGTTTTTTCGCTAAATAAGTTAGTCTACAATTTTGTTTGGGATTTTTTTCTGTATTTTTTCTAATTGTACGATACTGTATTTTCATTCTTTTTTTTCTCTTTCTAATTTATTTTAGATAGTAGGTCACTCGGAAAGCGTTTTTTGATGTTTATATGTTGTCTTATTGTGTACAAAATTGTATTTTTAGTTAATAAATATTTTATTTTATCTTGAAAGTAAGTTAAAAAAAGTAAAAATTTAAGCAACATTACTTTATTTTTGGTTGTTTAAACTAGTTTCAAATAACAATTTGCAAAGCCCGTTGAATTAACATGCTCTTATATTTACTATGCAATAGTGTTTTAGTTGCATTTCTGCAATTGAAATTATTCTGTTGAAATTTAGTTTCTCGGATCGTCGCCTCGCGAATATTTGCTAATGTTTTAGCTGTACAGTGTCGTAGCTTAAAAGAGACACGATAAAAAACACTTTCTGGATAGTGAATAAATTTTTACTAAAATTTTGTTATATTCCATTTACAATTTAGTCAAATAATAATAATAATACGTTTAACGTCCATTTCTCGACTTCATGTTATAACAAACGCCATTCGCATCATTACTATTTTTTCATCTACCACTTCCCGTTATTTTCTGCGTTTTTAAAGCTTCAACTTAATTATAAGCAATAGGCGAATGAAGGAATTAGGATAAGGTAGGCAATTTTTGAACTAGGAGTTTGATAGATAATCGACCATGGCCTCGAATAAGGAACAGTCTCAATATTTATTTGGAATTAATTGAGGGAAATTATGGAAAACGTCAACATCAAGATGGCCGGTACAGGCATTACCGTTTCTCGACGAGAGGCAGTAGGAAGAAGTTCAAGTCACATCTGCCTCCGCCGGGATTCGAATCCGGTACCTCCCGAATGTGAGTCTATTGTTTTAACCACTACTCTAACCCGGTCGGTAATTTAGCCAAATCGTTTTATGTGAAGTTCAATTAAATTAGACATACGGTATTTCCAGAGATTGTTTTTGAAGTAAAACTTCTTTACTGAGGACTTCTGTCGCGTTATGCGTTACGAAAAAGAAGGGGGAAAAAGAATGCCTTGTTTATATTACGTAAACGAACCGAGCTGGGTAGAGTAGTGGTGACAGCACTAGCTTCGCATTCTGGAGGTTCGGGTTCGAATCCCGGCGGGGGCAGATGTGGCTGGGACTTTTTCCTACTGCCTCACGCCGAGAAACGGTAATTCCTGTACCGGCCGTCTTGATTGAGGTTTTCCATGGTTTCCCTCAATTAATTCCAGATAAATATCGAGATGGTTCCTTATTTGAGGCCATGGCCGATTACCTATCAAACTCCTAGTTCAAAAATTACCTGCCTTATCCTAATTTCCTATAATTCCTTCATTCGCCCATTGCTATTATATAAGTTGAAGTTTTAAAAAATGTAGAAAAATAATGGGAAGTGTGGTAGATGGAAAATAGTAATGGTTCGAATGGCGTCTGTTATGACATAAAGTCGAGAAACGGACGTTTAGCGCATTATTATTATTACGTAAACGAGGAAGTCTCCTAAACCGCTCTGACCAAAACTTAAAGGGTTACTCCTAAATCGTTTTACCCAAAACATATTTCCCAATTTTTCGACAAAGTATTGACGACAACGCCTTCACCTAGACAAGTTTTAATCAGTATAAAGTTAGTATGTAGTTAACAAAGTTTATACTGGAGTATAGTTTGAGAACGCCTGCTCTCCGGTCTGGTCAAAAGCTTTTAATATGCAATCCCAGTTGACGGTATGGCCGCTCCACGTCCATTCTCACCCCCAGCTGCGGCCGTCAGGACGGGAGGGTTTGTATTTAAGTTAAGAACGAGAATGGACGGGTCTGTCCTTCGCTCAATTTGCATTCCGCGGCGTTCTGCACAGCGCCTGCGCGACAGACCGCAACTCTGCATGTGACAACCCTTCGACGAGTCGCTCAGACGGTGAAACTACAGCTTATGTTTCAGTGGGTGTGAAATCACAGTCGAGCGGACAAAGGCCATCTCATCGTCGCTGTGTATACTACAGTGTGAGTATGAAAGAAGAGACGCCAAATTGCAAAGTTCCTTTTAACCCTTCCCATCACACAGCTAGTTCTACTAGTTCTCGCACTACACGACATTGGACGTGTCGTCACCACGAGTTCAACACTTGCTTATTTATGCATGCAGTCGAAGCAACTCAAAGTAACATAACCTAGTATCTAGACTTTACTGTTTCAAACGTTATAATAAAATGTCACAAATTATTATTTGAAGAAGCAGTATTGATCTTAAGCTGTCCACAAAAATCACAAGATCGAAGAGTAATGATCCTGGCCGTCCTTCTTTTTGGCTATCGCGTTTTTATTACCTGCTCAGAATGACCCGAGGCATCCTTGATCCTTTTCTTAATTTTCCTGTGCTTTGTCCTTCTTATGTCCCTGTCACATATTTTGCTGCAAATACTCCTTACACTTTTCTCTTCAATTTTTTTCTCTTGCTCTCCCGACGCTATTTTTAAAGCTAAATGGTTCAAGTAGACGCCAAATGATGGAGCAAGAAATGCATTACACATCCTACAGGTCACATTTTTGAAAAAAAAGTTTATTATTGCGAATGAAAGATTACGTAAATCATAATTTCCAGGAATTTCCTTTTTCCCTAGAGGGAATCTGCTTCGAGGTTATTTAATTTATAAGCCGTTACTTGTACGAAGAAATATCATAGAACAAAAATTATAGAGCAGAAATGTTTCTACAAAGTGCATATCCCAATTTTAAAAATGTTTTTCATTGAATTTTGTAGTTAAAAAATCGCTTCCTAAATAATTGCCTTGAAAACCAGTGTCCTTTTCAACAGCTGTATTTATTATTGAAATTGAAAATACAACGGAAAATGGGTGAAAAATCGGTCGCAAGATTTGATACAAATGAATATACGAAGTGTGGAAATAAATAAAATCGTTTCAGAATGAAAATTGACCACAAAGCTAAGAACAACGTATAAGTAAATACCAACAACGCATCCTAAAACTTTCATTTTTGATAAAAAAATAAGCCTCTGACGGGGAAACCATAATATTGACTGTCTGAACTCCGAAGACTCGACTCAGCCGTCATGGCATTATTAAAGCAATGTTATTTGAGGGTGTTTGTGTGTTAGTCGTACACTGATGACGTCACCAGCAGTAGAGAATTAGTGTTCTTTGTCAACTGTTTCGAACGCCGTCTCCTTGTGCCGCCTTCCAACCGCCAACCACCCACCGGTCGCCTCTCATACACAGCCATCATCATCACAAGACGATACAGTCAGTGCGACCGTTTGCACAGTCCATACGGAAAGTTTGTGCGGTAGCGTCCGCCAAAAATTCACGTAGAGGACACCACCATTCATGTTTAAAGCAAAGATCCCTTTCATGTCTGCCTGTCCGCAAAAACACAAGAACTACTGAACGGATTTAAGTTACCATTCGAGAGGTTATTTCTTAGGAAGGTCTAAAACTACACAGTTTGCTCGTAAAGTATGAGGATTTGCGACAGATGGCGCTAACGAGTGACATTGACTTTACCATCGCGTACTGCAGACTTTTAAACGATCTCGTGCTGAGTTGTAGATAAATTCATGGGTTAAGTTATAAACAGTTGTATCATTTGTGTATTGTATTTTCGACAAAATGGAAAAAAGAGCAATATCGATCCGTAATTTTTTTTTAAAAACATGCGAAGAAATAAAACAAGTTAAATGCTCTCTATGGAGACCTTTCACCGACTATAACCACGGTGAGATATTGGTTTAACGAATTTAAGCGTGGTCGTACAAATATTTTCGATGAAGCATGGCCAGGACGCCCGTCAGATGTGGTTACCGAGGAAATAGTCGAACAGGTCCATGACATGATCTTCTCTGACCACCGAACGAAAGTGCCCAAAGTTCCACCGCGGCATTTCAACCGAATGACAGTTCAAACGCAGACAGTTCAGTCGTGGGCAGTTCAACCGATCGAGAGTTAAACCGACGATACTTTAACAGCAGGACAAATCAACGGGTTCTGTAACAATTCAACCGCGGACATTTCAACCGCGACATTTCAACCGAACGACAGTTCAACCGCGGACAGTTCAACCGATCGAGAGTTAAACCGACGATACTTTAACAGCAGGACAAATCAACCATGTAATCGGCCGTAGATATCTCGAACGGAACGGCAATCAAGATTTTAAATAATAAGATAGGTGTATACAATAAACTTCCTGACAATTATAAAGACCACACTATTACCTCAATGCATTAAAAAAAAAACATGAAGGAATTCCTTCTTTCTGAAGGTTTCTATTCAATTAATGAATTTTTAAATTATAAATTTTAATGTATTACATACTTGTTCAATTTTGACATGTCAGATGAAATGTAATTTTCCAATTGACAATAAATAATCTAAATATAAATCTAAGATAAATATTTTGGTTTTATTGAAATCGCACTGAAAGTTCTTCGGAAGATTCCAAACTTTCTAGAACAACCGGTATATGCACGGTAGCTGTTGTTCGTTAAACATATACAAGACAAAGTTGTTTGGTTGTTTACTGAGAAAATGGTCAGATGTCCAAAGGATACTGAGTTTCACACAAGGAGCATGGTGATGCAGTGCGGTGCGGGAGGGGGTCGGTAAATGTGGGAAACGTTGAAGAAGGAGGCGGTAGGGTCTTTGTGTGCTTTTGTACCGCGGGCTGCCTATAGATAAGGAGCTGGCAAACAGGAAATGAACAAAGTGTACCTTACCTTGGATATTGTTATAATGTACGCAAGTATATTTACACTTGCAGAAATATAAATCAATTTCTACGCTTTTGGAACAGGTCGAACTTTAATCCACCAGATATTATATATAATCACTAATAGAAAGTTAAATTCGTTTCTTGTGCAATATTCTCAAATTGCTAAATGTTATTCTTTTGCAATTAGATCGAAATTATTAATTGATGTGTGAAGGGGGCACAATAGCTATGGCCTCCTCCTATAACAAAATAAATATTTTTTATAAGAGGAAACAGTATCACGGGTAATTGGAATTATGAAAATAAATCAATTTAAACACTCATTGATTGCAATCAATGAGTGTTTAAATTGATTTATCACGAGTAATTGGAATGATGAAAATAAATCAATTTAAACACTCATTGATTGCAATCAATGAGTGTTTAAATTGATTTATTTTCATCATTCCAATTACTCGTGTTACTGTTTTCTATTATAACATATATCTGGAATTGAACTTTAAAGATGAATTTTTTATAAGATTAAAGATTTAAAAAAAAAGTGAGTGCCGTGCATTAGAAGTCATATTTCTTTGACGTGATTAAAAACTAACTTTTAATTTGCATACAAATGATTTATTCTTTTACAATTAGTTTATACTCCCAAAAATAAATTGCATTAAAAAAACGAATACTAACATATAAGTAGTAAAGTTAATTTTAAAATTCGAAATCAAATAAAGTACACCTTAACTAATGCACGCTAAAACAATTTCAAAACTAAACATAAGTATCAGTTGCAATCAAAAATCGTTGACGACTTCTCTGAGCAACCGTACACAAAAACCATAAACCAAGAACAACAAACTTAGAATGAAGTAGACCCATCACGGTTTGAATCCACACTACAAAAGCTCGAACCCTTGTTTGAGTCGGCTTTCCACCAACAGATAGCGTAACGGAGGGGGTTGCAACCCCACAGGGCAGATGTTCGAAACGTGAAAAAGGACCGACAGACGAGGGTTGACCATTGTTGCGTACCACAATTTGAAAACAGTGAATCCGGTAAACTCAGACTGGTTTATATGCAATGTGTTTATTCGCATTCTTATTTTACTGTTCGGGTATAAAAACTGAATGCATTTGTTTTACATTTTATATTCTTGTATATAACAGAACACACAAGGCGTATAATCGTCATCTATGAAATATTATATACTATTTCCCTACTTTTTATATACATATTTATGATTTTGCGAAAATAAGTTATACTCACATAAACACAACGAGTATATAGGGTGAATCAGTGATAGTTACAACATGTGGCGTTATTTGTTTTTAGTTAGGGACGAACGCCGGATCCGTAGATCGGAATATCATTTAAGAATTAAGAAATGAAATTACGTAATAAATATATGTACTAAAATTTAATAATCCAATATTGAGTTTTAAAATAGTTTAATATATACGGCAAATATTTCATAATATACATTTTAATTTAATAATACTCAAATTTTTCAAGAAAAGAAAACTAATAAATTTCAAAGTTAATCACAAAAATCACACCATGATCAAAGCTCTAGATTCCAATAAGAATTCAATATTACAATATTAAATTGATATCTGTTAAGATTGAAAGAAAAAAAAATTATCAATAGCAATAATTTATTAAAATGATCAAACGAACAATATAGAAAAAAATAATTTGTCTGTATCACTCGATCGCAACTAAAAAAGTGACAATTTTAATTTTTTTGATTTTATGGAATGTTTCGAAATATTACGTCATTTTATTTTTTTCCTTCAAAAAAAGATTATACAACAATTTTATAAAATGTTTGTAAGCTGGGTAGCATACCCTGAAGGGGATTAATGGTGGTGTGATTTTAGAAACATCATAACATATTAATATATACAATTAAAAAATAAAAAACATGCGCAAACATATGTATATCGCCGCAAACATGTTTATGGAATTTACGCATATGAAATAATGGTGCACATGCAAAGTACCAAATATTTTAATAGAAATGTTGAAAAATATAGGATCAAATCAGCTTGGTATTAAACACAGCACAGTCTTTTATGAAATAAGTCCAGTGTACAGCGATCAAAAATTTATGAGAAACTGCCTGTTAAAGTTAAATAATAATTTGCAATAGTGGCTACGAATTATGCATTGTTGCGGCTTCTAGCGTCAACACTTGTCTTCAACATTATTGACACAACATTGTTTTGTTACTAAACTAAAAGTTATTATCGCAAATTTTTTTTATCCCAAGCTATGGCTTCAGGAACTGATTCAAATGCATTATTTCCTAACATATAAAAAGGTATAAAAAATGAGTGTTATTAATAATTGGTCTGTATAGATTACTTAGAAACTGTTAAGCCAATTTACTCAAACTTAAAAATACGATACTTTTTGAAAAAAATTCTTTTTATTCTACCATTTTTTGTAGAAGTAACAGTGTTTAAGAAAAACTAAATATAATAACAATGAAAATCCACGCCACATCAATTTTCCTAATGAAAGAAAAACATCTTCCATTTCATTAATTAGAGTCAAATCTTAATGTTGTTTTACCTATTTTATAGAAATAGAATATTTTCAAGAAGTGCGCGTATAAAATGTAATTTCCCTTTATGCATTTCACTAATTACGTAATTATTGTTTGCTGAGGAAATCTACAATTAGAGGAAAGCTGTCTAAATCATTTTATGATTGCAATTCCACGCTGAGAATTGATTGAAATATTCGGTACACTCAGATATTAAAAACAATTTTTAGTTTTTCTAGTTATAAATACTGGCTCATATTTCTGTGAGTCCATAAAGCACTTTAGGTTTTAAGAAAAATCGGTTATTTTTTAAAAAATCGGATATTTGTAAATGCATACCTTACAGGGAATATATATTAAATATTATTCATAATGTTAAAGAAATAATCAAAAACCAAAATATTAATTACATTTTTCAATTGTTTTATATTACTGCAGTGTCAATCTTTCGATTTGTTTTAAAATCTAACTCTACTTTTCATACCGCATTAATGCTTACTAGTATTAATATGGTGGCGGTAACGTGTGTTATATGGTGGAGGTGGAAGGTTTCTATCTATCGTCTCATGTAACAAAGTATAACATTTCTGATATGAACTTGCCAATGAAACACAAATACTAAAAATCTGTATACACAGATACGTTCTCTGATATTACCTTTGTAAGATTTATGGCGGGAGTGTCGGGTATTTATGTGGTGTAGGCGGCGGGTTTCGCCTTGCTGAAACAAGATACGTTTCTCGGACAGTCGTCGGGTTTCCCCGAACGATTTCCACCAATTCACAGTATAGTACGGCAGAACGATGGTTGCGGCAGTGGCAAGTAACAACAATTAATATAATAGAAAGCTTTTCCGTATCGCTCCGTCGGCTCAATGCGGTTGAACGGCTCAGGTGGCCAACTCCCAATCCCATACTTACACTTAATACAAATAGAGAACTCTCTCAGGGGTTACAAACTGTCCCCACATTATTGTTATTATTTATACCTATACAAACATACAGCCTCCGCACGTCTAACTCACACACTCACTCACTCACTCACTTTACTCGTACCATTGCGGCATCTACCGAGCGTAACAGAAAGTGACAAAGTATTCAAAAGTAGAATCTCTACTTTAGAACATTTTGTATGTTTAAGAAAACCGTTCAATTAAAACAGACGCATATAAAATTGACTAAAGAATAAATAACAGATAAATACGAACACGTGAAAATTCTACAATAATTTAATAATATTTTTTTGTAGAATATGTTATTGTTAATCATGTTCCATCAAGTGCCGAGTGAAAAATCAATGCAAATTATAAATAATAAATATTTTCACTGATTACGCATAATTAATTTGCTTTTTTTTGGTTGTTTAAGTCCACTCTGAGTTACTCGAGATAGATTAATGAATCGTTTAATTTGTCAACGTTTCGTTATCAAAATGGAACTTCTTAAAGGCTTCTACAAACACATTTTTTTTACAATGTATTATTCTACATGTACTGTGACATTTATGTAAAATACAAAAATGGAAATTGTAATAAAACATTGTAGTTATGTATATTACGTCAAATAATTTGGAACGAAACGTTGGTTAATAAAAATACTGAATTTGTGTCTACTTAAGAAATTTAATTTATCATTTTTGAAGAAGCCGGAAATTTTATTTTTTTGTACTTAGTTCTCAGCAATTTGGAAAATAGTTTTTGTATAATAACATTATCGATTTAGTCTTATAATTTAATCACTAATTAATAAGAGAATGTGGAATAAATGTCAAAATTATATTAAATAAATCTAGTCTCAAGGAAATTAATGCAGTTTTGACGAAATAAGAGTGAATGCTTAAAAAAAGTGTTTGGGTGTTGAAAAAAACTAAAGAAATCTTTTTTATTAATTTATTTTTCGTTTCTTTGTTAAACAGTGACGTAACCAAATCTGTTTCGTCCAAATTTGTTTTTTTTATTCCGAGAAAAATAACATTTAATATTACTGAATAAACAATATACAATATCAAAATATCACAAACATAGAAATTTCATAGGGATCCAACTTTTTATATTGCCGTATCCCCTAGCTATATTTTAGCTGTATATTGTACACATATGTGTACACATTATGTAAATAAGCTACACTTTATGTTGGTTTTATAGTCCAAGGAGTAGAGACGATGTCTCATTGTACACTCTACACTGTACAAGGTATTTGTATTATGCTGTAAAAATAAATGTTATGAAGTTGTGAAGTCGTATTAGCTTATAAAATAAAAATTTTGTTTTTCAGCTAGAAATTAGATCATACTACGAAAAATCTTACGTAGATTATTAATATACTAGCGGCCCGGTCCGGCTTCGCACGGGTAACAATAACTACCTAATTATCTATAGTCATAAAAGACAAGAATCATTATCATAGCATTCTCAACGTGTATTGAATTTGCGCTAATTCAATAATTGTGTATGTTCAAAAATCGAAGAATAATATAATGTTTAATGTTTAAACACAAACAGTACTTTTCTAAGCGTACAAATAATTAAAATTATTTATGTGTACCCTTCAGTGAAGCCAATTTTAGTAAATAATACACTGTCAAAAATTTGGAATGTCAATATTATTTGTTTTTTATTACCTAGTAAAAAATTATAATAATTTTAACAAGATTTAATCTATATATATAAAAATCGATGTGTTTCCTATAAACTCCAATACGACTGGATCGATTTTGATGAAACAAATTTTCAGATTAGCCCAGTGAGTGATCCTGTGAAGTTTAGTAGCGATCGATCAACAAATTTTTTTTTTGGTTTTTGGCTATTTTGATTTTTCTTCAATTTTTGAACATTCACCCGTGGGAATCCGGGGCAAGTCGTAATTAATAATAATAAAACGCAGAGCAAAATATATTTTATATCTACATATTAAATTTGCACCCGGGCGATGCCAGATCAGGTCGCTAGTATAAAATAATTGTTTATTTATCTGTCATTTTATTTCAATTACAGTTCCATTTTTTGCTTTAAATTAACAAGTATGGTACACAAATTTTGTTTGAACGTCGATATTAACCAAACAACTCACTGTTTTCTCCGAAATCCTGTTATATTATTTTTATTTGAAGTCCATTTCGGCCATTTTGTATTAAATAAAAATCTCCGTTTTAAATATGTAAGTACGCGCAGCGTCAGTCTGTACAATGTGACTGTATAGAGCGTAGATACTGCAAAACTTAACCAAACCAGAACACACACACATACAGACATACATTACAATAATATGTTTACAAAAGGGTGGCTCAAGGGTGAGTCCACACGTGCCAACTATTCACCGTTTGATAGTGCATAGTTCTGTTCAGAATATTTCGCTGCAGCCACCGTACTTATAAATGTTTTTATAAATTAATAAGCTTTTACGGGCAAGTGGACAAAAAAAATAAACAGACTATTGTCAAAATTGCTACGTTTCGTATATTTTTTTGTACTTGTTCAGGCAATTTTGTCTGGTTAACTGTGTCATTCGATAAAAGATATTTACCAAAATACGTATATTTAACTACATAATACAAATAATAAACGAATTTAACAAAATTGCATTCAGAAAAAATATAAATTATGTCCATATTTTTTTGGTTTTTAGAGAAATAATTTATATTTTTTCTTAAGGCAGTTCCAGCGTGGTATAATAAAGTGAAATCACTTTTAGACAGATTTTTTTATAGGCTATAAATAACGTTTTCTAATAAATCCCGAAGTTTCAGAATTTTTGACCGTTTAGAACGCGAGATAATTAATAATAAAGTTCGCAATTGTCACATGCTGACCGTGAAAATTGCGAACTTTGTTATTAATTATCTCGCGTTCTAAACGGTCAAAAATTCTGAAACTGCGGGATTTATTAGAAAACGTTATTTTAAGTATAACTTATTCACTGTCAGTATTTTTGACACAATTGTTCATTTTTAATTCCAAAGCTTACTTACAAAATAATATTAAGTACAGTATTTTGAAACGTCAAAAAAATTATTTTTAAATTGATTAAATATCTGGGAAAACAGTCTTTTCCGACGAGAATAAAACTTAGCTAGATCGATTTTTTGTCTCCCAATATCCTTTTTCAGTGAATTTCATTCAAATCGTTGGAGCCGTTTGAGAACGCGATATTTATAAATTTATATATGTCGTAGGATAATTTTAAAAAACGGACTTTCGCGAAAAAACTAGGATGTTTACAAAAAACCTGATTCCAATTACCCGGTTTTTTGTAATCTTCTTAGGCTTTTCGCAAAGATCCGATTTTTTCAAATGTTTTCCGACATATACAAGAATTGCTCGTTAAAATATATAAAATAAGATAGATTGTCGGCAGGGTCTTAGCACTTGGTATAGTTAGATAAAGAAGTGTATATCGATAACTTTTTGTTGAACCCAGTTTGCAACATGATACAATCGAAGTTGATACTGAAAGTGAACGTGAATCTGGACATTGGATAGACATTCGGGTTTGTGTCGTGCGTATATAGAAAAGGTTAAGGGTACCTCGCTAACCCGGTATGTTATGTTGGACAGGGACGGTTGCAAAGACGAGGGTGAACATGTACAATGGGGCACACGTCACACAGGGGCTGACCGTGACAGCCAATAGCCAACGCATGTGTCACAACCTACCTACCTAAAATTCAAATCCACCCCACCCCATCCCTCCGGGTTTCTTGCCGCAGATTGCCTAACATTGTACGTCTGTCTGACTGACTGTGTTTGCTGTGCGAATGGACTGGACGTTTACATTTATTATTTGCGTTAGTGCTGAATTTAGAATGCAAGTTTCTTGTCAGTTTATTGAAGGAAAGTTTCTTAGGCGACACTTTCTCAACGATTTGAAGAGTAAAATGTTGCGTCGAGCTGGGTAGATGGAACGAAAATCATCAGAAAATTGTGTGACTTCTTTGAGTGACAAAAATACGACAAGAAATGCCATAACAATCCTTAATATTTAGAGGATTCATTTGATCTTAAATTGACAATATATGATGCGTCTATATTGAAAATATTTTTCAGTAAAACCATTTAATATTCAGAAAGGTATTACATGGCGTTACTACGTAACCAAGAGCCCCGGTGCAAAAATGAAAATGGGACCTTATCTAAATAGGTTAAGATTTATCGACATAGAGCCGATCACACGGAGCTCTATTTTCAACACTAAATGAAAAGTATTAATAATAGATTCATCTTTAAAGTTCAATTCCAAAATATGTTAAAATAGAAATCAGTTTCACGCGGTAATTGGAATAAAATAAATCAATTTAAACACTCATTGATTGCAACGTTTCGTCTTTATTCAATCAAGACTTTTTCAAGCTCTCAATATGTTTAAATTATAATAAAACTATGATATAAAAAGCAATTTTGCATTACAAAAATCAATTAAAAATTTTTAATTTTATATCATAGTTTTATTATAATTTAAACATATTGAGAGCTTGAAAAAGTCTTGATTGAATAAAGACGAAACGTTGCAATCAATGAGTGTTTAAATTGATTTATTTTATTCCAATTACCCGTGAAACTGATTTCTATCAATAATAGAGATGAAGTTCTGGGAGTCAACATTTTTTTCGGAAAATTTTCCCTTCAGGAATCTTTTTTTTAATTTCATTAACATTCATTAGTATATTATTATTATTAATAGTTTTAGAGACATTTGCAAAAAAAATGGATCCCCTTTTTTTGGGATTCTCGAATTGCTAATAACTTTTGCAACTGTTTATGTACGGGTTTGAAACTTTTGCACATTTTTCTAGAGGCGATTGCGATTCCAATGAGTTATGATACGTATTTTAACTCGCAGTAGCAAAAAATAACACGTCTTTCAATTTATGAACGAGACTACGGGGGACAAAGAGTCAAAAATTCTTTATTCGATTAAGATATTTAAATAACGTTTTCGAAAGTCCTCTGAGCTTGGGGGCCCCGGTGCCCTGCCCGTCGTAGCCCTCCAATAGCTACGCTACTGAATTAGGTATTTAGATATAATAAGGTATTGTGAGGTCTGATTTCGAAAATTTTTTACAATTTGGACTGTAGCATCTTAAGAACAGACACTTAGCTTCAATTTGACCAAAAAGTATCTATCTTTGAATAAAAAATACGATTAAGCTCGTGTAGCAAGTTTTTGAGCAAGAGAGAAATAGATCGCTTTTACTTAGGCTTTTAATTGCAACAACGAACAACTACAGTAAAACTTCATTTCGAACTTGTAACTGAGCGACCCTGTTTAGAGTTAACAGACGGACCGCGACGACTGAACTTCTATATCGGTCTGCCTTTATCACACTGTATTTCAGTAGTTACCAACAGAACAGAATAACTTCCCCTAAACTCCTCTACATGACAGACAAAGTACATGCACAATGGATAGAGCGTAGTCTGCGAATATAAATCCATTACAATTGCGACATGAATAAACTGGACGCAACTATTTTTTATCCTGCTGCATATCAATCTAAGGCTATTAGAGCCAGCGCACACATTCTACTTTTTATATTACGACTGTGCGATTAAGTTGCTTGCAAATCGTCAGCCAACAACGCACAGGTTTGTATTATTCGCTGAAATACGGATATGTCGAGAAAATGCGATTGTCGAAAACAGCAAATTCACGCTATTCATGGATTCATATGCGCGATTACGAATAATCAAATTACGATGAAGTCGCGATGCGTTTACAAAATCGCGCGATTTTGTTACAAGAAGTAGCATGTGTGTTGTTAGATAATACATAGTGGAAGCCGAATGTAATATGTGTTAAAGGGTTAATCTGCTTAAAAAATATAATAAATGCAAGGATAAATTCTGCCGTCTACGTTGGCATAAAAAAGTGCTAATTTTTTATTAGTTTCAAAAAAATAGAACAGCGCACTGATAGATAACCCTGTCTAAAAAACTTGAGTTGTGAGATAAATTTGTACACCGTTCCATAAATGATAGATTGAATATATATTATAATAGAAAACAGTATCACGGGTAATTGGAATAAAAATAAATCAATTTAAACACTCCTTGATTGCAACGTTTCGTCTTTATTTAATTAAGACTTTTTCAAGCTCTGAAAAAAAATTTACAAAAATTAACAATCATATAATACAAATATTAAACATTATGGATTAAATAATTTACTAAAAAGAAACAATGGTTTGACTAACCTCAATGAGTATTTAAATTGATTTATTTTTATTCCAATTACCCGTGATACTGTTTTCTATTATAACATATATCTAGAATTGAACTTTAAAGATGAATTGAATATATATTCATTGTCGCACAAAAATATAAAAAACGTTAAATACATTTTATTTTTAATAATAAGCGACTTTCTCTAGAATCTAGACCAACTGATATGAATATGTAATTCATATAATTTTCTACATTTTATTAGCGCGAATATTTGTACTATTTTATTATAATATTAAAATTATGTGGATTCAATTCACGTCTTTAAGAACATTATCATCATCAAAAATAATCTCGCAGCATTTTTGCGCCTAAATGTTTAAAAACATTTGTAGCTTTTTGGTTTAAATATTACAACACAATTCTTAATTTTTATATAACCTATATATTATGTATTTTTCAGAGCCTGACGAAGACTAAATAAAGTAGTCGAAACGTAACCAGATTAACAATAACACGATTGTTTTGTATTATTAATCCAAATACCTGCGATTTATTATTGAATTATAATAATAATTTTGGATGCGATATAATGTCTAATAACCTAGAAAAATAAACAATATCGGTTAATATAGTTTTCAAAACGGAAAGTGTTTTCAGTGTTCTGAAACGAAGTGTTTTTATATTATAAATGGACGGTACCAAAGAAATCTGCATGTCTTATACAATAATAAAATCAGCTAGTAGCAAAAAATAACATCTTTCGACAAGCACAACTTTAAAAGAATGAGATGAACAAAGACGGATATATGTGGATGTATCTATATATATGTGTCCAAAGAAGTAAACAAGCTTTCTTTCTTCATAATGGTGACAGTGGCGACTCGCCGTAGAGCTTTTATCGCCGGTTTCATGCCGGTTTTGAGATGAACTTTGACTCTAGCCTAGTTAGACCGGGCGCTGGGCTCTTCCTATATGAAAAACTCAGTGGATTCATTCGAATTTAATTTGCACTGTTTTTTCACTCAGCACTTGGTAGAACAAGATTAATAATACTAAATAAATAAAAACACTTGAAAATTCAATATTTTATATTCCTGAGGATGGACTTATCGCCCGAAACGATCGTTGAGAAATAATTTAATAATCATTTTTGTAGAATTTTCAAGTGTTTTTATTTATTTATTATTATCCATTCTAATCGATAATTTAAGTTCAGGAGCACCTAACACCATAGGAATTATCATTTAAATCGCTTTGTGAGTTTGTAAAAACACGAAAACTACTAAACGGATAAGAATGCGGTTTTACCATTCGACAGCTTATTTCTTATAGAAAAGCTTAAGTCTATAATAACTGGTTGACCCGGCGTCATCCGAGTGAAAATCAGATTAAATTCATTCTACTGAACAGATTTGAATGAGGTTTTTACCATTCGATATAGCTTATTTGTTATGAAATGAGATAGCACGTGAGTGGGGCCAATCTTTGTCCTTGTTTGGCAATATTTTCTGGCCGATTGCACAGTTCATTAATATAGGTCTATGGTCAATAGGCAATACAAAACTCTTCATTAAGCGAGACATATTTTTGTAACCATGAGCGAGAGATATTTATTTGAGTCTAGCTAATTTTAAACTATTTATTTTTTTAGTAATAAATTTAAAATGCAGTTAGAAGATACTTTTATCAGTTTTCTGATTAGATCCTGGAATGAAAGAATTGTTATACGCTTGGGTACTTTTGAGTCTTAATAAATTATGATAATTCTTCTGTTAATCTTAAATACCAGAACGACATATTATATCTCATAAGGCAATGGAGACATGAAATGCAATTTTGTGACTGCCTCGTATGACGAGTCGCCCTTTGATTCAATTCCGTGTCATCTCCATGTCAGTTCGATACAGTCCTATGTCAAACCCTTATGTTGAACGCAGCATTTATTCAGCTAACGAAATAACATACTGCGCCATCAAAATAATATTGAATCTCTACGAAAATATTGAGTACGGCCCATTAACTCTTATCACACACAGAGAGAAAAGTCTAAGCTAAACAATCGGTATACATTATTTCTAAAGGTATTTTTTAATACCGAATCAAAATTTATGTTTGATACGCCCTTTAGGAAATTATTTTCCTCTCTAATGACCAAAAAGAAGGTAATATCTTAAAATTAATGTTTTCATTAAAAAATTACAGTTTAAAAATGTTAACAATTTCATTGCAGAAAATAACATTCAGAAAAAACAAATGTTATCATCTGGTGGCGATTTGTTTATTTAACAGTTGTCGGTAATCCACAACACATAATACAATTTAATTTATAATCATCATTACTGCTTATAGTTTAATATAAAATTTGGGTTTGATCTGCTCAGTCGTTTGACCCGTATCGTGCTCACAGACTTTTTCCACAAATGTGTTTTTTGGACTCAAGGAACCTCAAAAAGAATAAATAATGTAAATTTTTCAAAAAGTTAATTTCGATCTAAATAACTAGTACTACTACCCACTTGAAGGTTTCGAATGTTAAAAAGAACCAGTAACACAGTTTTGTTTTTTTTTTTACGTTGGCATGTTCTTGTATTAATATAACCAAACTATTTTCGACCGATATAAGAGACGCATAAGAAGTCCATTAAATCATTACAAAGAAGCGTATGTGTCAGCTGAGGTATGTTACATACACACAGAGCTGCCAACCGTTATCGCGCCATATCCCTCATACATACGTCCGTTGGCAGTACTGCAGGCACGACGGCGGGTAAGTCCCCCGACGATGGACAATGGCCGGGCGCGCTGCTATCTTTTTGTGACGTCACATCCGCTACTCTCTTCACTGGCTCCGAACAAAAACTAATCTTTGCGAACAGATTAGGTTGGAGCTTGGCCGGAACATAAATCATCTGTGAACGCGGCTGCCCGGAAACAACCGGTCCCTCCACCATCATCCCTCCACCGCCCGCACCCCACCCCCCCGGGCTCCATCTACGTCAGGACGAGGCTGTATAGTCTATGTATGTGTGTCCTGCCTCTATAACTTTCACCGCACTGAACTATCGTCCACGTAGTATAGGCGATCAAAATAAATAATACATTACTGTACCTTTTTACACGCTTTTATTAGTGTATATATATATATATATATATATATATATATATATAGGTATATATGTGTACGGGCAATAACTTTCGAATAAGTTAATTCATTTTAACGAAATTTGGCACACATGCTGGAATCCATCACCGCACGAAGCCTATTTAAAATAGGCCCAATCGGCTCATTTTAAGGGTGGTTTTTAGGGGTTGAAAAAAGTTTTTGGGCCTAAAAATACCTAAAAGATTCTCAGAATCGTTTCAAAATTGAAATTTAACCTTTAATAGCAATTAAAAAGTGCTCCTAAAATTTTAATAAAATCGGCCCGACAGGACCGGATTTTCAAATTTTCTGAAAACACTAGTTTGCAGATAGTGAGTTATTAACTGAAGGGTGTTTTTAATTTTGGTGTAGACGTTCGATCGACAATAATAATGTAGTTAAGAAAAAATGTAATTTTAAGAGGTGTATTAAGGAGTTAATTTTTTTATTTTGCGCAACAATCACCTTAAGTTCACATAATAAAGCCATAAGGCCTGTATCAGCAAATACACTATATTGTCAGCAGGGTTTTGCCACTGCGACCCGGGTTTTTTTTATTATTAGCTTCATCTGTATGCTGGTTGTTTTTAATGCATGAATCTTTGAACGTGAAATTCATCTACATCAAAACATCAGATTAAACTGAAACTTTGGACACTTATCAAGGACCGATGACAATACAATAATTTAATAATATTATCCTGATCATAACTTTCAGATTTTGTTGATTTTCTGCTGACGACAATTTTTACTGAGCATTACAATTTACAATCTCGAAAAGCGATTGTAGTATAATTTTTATACCCTCTCTCATAAATAGATTTTGAGAAATAAAAGTATAAATATTTTTTGGATTAATTACTATACAGTTAATTTTTACCAATCCAGATTTTTTTTATTTTGTTGATTTCCTGGTCCTTAATGTTTTATTTTGTGAACTTTTTGACTGGTCGTTATAATATACAACTTCAGAAACCGATTGCAATAGTTTTTTTTTATTAAGTTTACAATACTGTACTGGTATTATATAATGTTTGTAAATCCATTCAGCTGGTTTTAACTGATTTCAAAAAAGAATTTTTGTATATATGCTACCTCATATCTCCTCCGTTTATAAACTGATTTTGATGAAATTTTTTCTGTTTAACAGGGAATAGATTCAGGGTGATCTGACATAAATTTTACTTAAATCAAGTTATTTTATGAAGATTAATTTTATAGAACACACCAGTATTAAATATTTTGATTACCCAGCATCGAAATGAGATGACTTGTTATGTAAGGATCAAACTGTATCTGTTCTCCATAATAAAACCTCATGCTTATCTGTGATGTTGGTCTACCCTCGTATATGAAGACCACCAAAGGCACTTAGTGGTCTGGTCAACCCGTATAGGTATGTATGCATAGCCGATATATCTCTGCTGTTCGCAGTAAAATCGATATAATATAAAATTTACACACGTTTCTTGTACAACGTATATTTGC
Organism: Venustoraphidia nigricollis; assembly: GCA_034508555.1. Lineage (NCBI taxonomy): Eukaryota > Metazoa > Arthropoda > Insecta > Raphidioptera > Raphidiidae > Venustoraphidia > Venustoraphidia nigricollis. The sequence continues at coordinate 2,098,877 of JAVRKA010000042.1, read as the reverse complement.
AAACGGTGTGACATTTCAGGAATGTTACAAACACAATATGTTCACTGGCTAACACTTGGCCTGCTTTTAAATGTCATGGTTTGTTCTATGGTTATATAAAAATTACACTAACGTTTCTATCTCTTTTCTAAACACCATCAATACAGCAGATAAATAAAAAAGTAATTTTGGTAAATGCTAAAAAGAATAGAAACTATTACATGAACAATTCAATGATCCATGATTATAATACGAGACAACTGTATCAGATACAATATTAACAAATATAAATGTCTTAACAAAATAAAATTACTTGTAATACTGTTCAATTAGTTTTTATTGATATAAAATACTACGTTTCAACCAAACTTTGTGATCCTTTTCAAGTTTCAAATACAAAATTTTGTATTTGAAACTTGAAAAGAACCACAAAGTTTGGTTAAAACGTAGTATTTTATATCAATAAAAACCAATTGAACAGTATTGCAAGTAATTTTATTTTGTTAATATATCTATTACTGTTGGTAGAGTCAATATTATTAAATATAAATGTCATTTTTATTCTAAGTCTCCTAAGTGTACCGGATCTATTCTTTTTAACAAAATGCCGAAACAGCTGCAGGACATAAATGACCCAAAAGTGTTCTATAGAAGATTAAAAACATATTTATTAATAAAATCATTCAATAATATTAATTAATTTTTAAATTGATCAATGTGCTTGATTGTTCATCCTTTATGCACAGAATAATGAATTTAATAAACTTTTCTAAACAACTTAGCATTAATGGATGTATGTTTGTATGACCTTATAGAATTTTTGCATTGTCATTATTTAACAAGACAGTATAATAGGATTTATATAAAATTGTAATTTTAAATTGCAATTGTACTTTTGCAATTTTAAAATGTGCACTTACTTTTTAATGCTATTATACCAAATTTGGTTGTTTAATAAAGATTACATCTATCTATTCATATAAGCAAGACCAAGACCAAAACCAAGATTAAAACTTAGAACTTAGAAAAAGTTCTAACGGTAAATAAAGTAAAATGGAAATAAAACATTTATTTTATTATTTTATAAATATGTCTTTCCCCAAAGTTACACTCGCTAATTTCGAAAACTTAGAAGTATTTGAACAAGACCAAGACTACGACCGATTAAGCAAGGCCAAGAACAATTCCAAGATTGTCTCGGTCTTGCTTTGCTCATCACTAATTTCTAAGTATATTATATTATAACTTATCATCATTCCAAGGGCTTCTTCAAGATTTGAGCTTTAAACTGTAACAACTCAAGACTTATATAACAACACTATCGACATTTAAAAGTAAACAAATCAATCAACCAGACGTTCAAGACAGTGCGGTGGTTTGAACCCTCTCTTTGTTTGTTCATATGCAGTCCATCGCTTGAAGAAAACGGGGGGCTGAGCGCCCTTCACTTATCTCGTGATCTACGACTCTCTTCACTGGACACTAAACTTGTCTCTCGGTCAGAAGGGTTTTACACTTACATCGAACACGTGCTCCATTATAAATTAAACTTAACAGTTGTATCCACGGGGTCGCAAACCAACCTATACAGGCCGAGATCTAACTGGAAATGAAATTAATGTTGTGTTCATGATGCTAAAAGTTTCTTAGAGCTTGATTAAAATCAACACTTTATATTTCTGCTCAAACAATTTGCACTGATTTTTCATTGGGTGCTTGGTAGAACAAGATTAATAATAACAGATAAATAAAAAAAAATATCATTAAATTATTTCTCGGCGATCGTTTTGGACACTAAGTCCATCCTCAGAGTTATAAAATATATACATGTAATTGTTCTGTATTTCTGAGGATGGACTTATTGTCCGAAACGATCGTCGAGAAATAATTTAATAATGATTTTCGTAGAAATTTCAAGTGTTTTTTTAAGTCTTTAGTTTGATGCCTACAATTTACAAACATTAATTCATGAACGTTCCACATCACTAAAGCTTACACTATGAAAAGTCGAAACGAGATAAACTTGCTTTCAATATTTTGATTTGATTGAATTATATTTTAACATTTGCCGAAATGGTCTGACACGCACCCCTATGATTAAATTTTAACTCACCAATTTCAAAGTTTACGTAATAAAATTTAAAAATAATCTGAGTAATCGTGCGTGAATACGACATTTGTAACGCTTTGTGCGATTCAATTTTAAAATTGCTTCCACTTATTTGTTATACATAAAGTGTGTTGCACTCTAAACGGAAATTTTATATTTGAATTTCCGATTCTAAAAGTCTATTGAACCTCTAAAAAACGACAAAAGTTTACATGTATATGTTTTGAAAGAATTACTAGTTTAAAAAATTAAATATTCTAAATATCTTTGCCATTGTATAAAATGGTTTTCTCACATAATTTGCGGAAAATACGTTATCTGTAAATTTTTTAATGCTTGATTAATATTTTCGGCCCTTTTGTACAATAAAAAATTAATACAATTATGAATATTTTATTACCAAGAAATAATTCAACTCGTTTACAAATATTTAGAGATGAATCAAGTTTTATTATAAAGTAAAAAAATATTTTTTTTTTTTGGTAAAACTTTTACAAATTTTCTCATTTTCATCTGATTTTGTCATTTATTTAGATCAAATAAACTGCAAAAACTTGTCTGAAAGTCATATGGGAAGAACGGTGTACATTTCTCGTTTATTTTGAAGCATTATATTCAAATGTTGAATAAGATCTTTCTTAAAACTGAAAGTTTTCCGAAACGAAAGTGCATTTTACATGCACAGACACATCCAACTATAGACTTATGTGGGTGAAAAAGAAGCATATTCACCACCTGATAAACAGTCACCGAAGAATTAGTACGTTTTCTTAAAAAATAATATTTTCAAAATGTTTCTGGTTGCAGAGTTTGTCTCGTAAAATTGTAAATAATTGATTCCCCATGACCCATGACATAAACATCGCGTCATCCTTGAGCAGCGTTCGTTGAGTCAATCATCCCCAACCGACAGTCACATAAAATTAAAATAAGTGGACCGGATCAAGTTACACTATTGACGTTGAATTTGAGCGTTTTCCGATATCCAGCATAAAGTCATGAGTTTCATTTCACAGCAACTGAACTATCGCATATCCAAACTGATTAACAAATTCCTTTTTTAACACGCTTTTATTAGCTTTACCTGTATGTTTGTTTGTTTGTAAAGGAATCTATGAACGTGAAATTCATCCACTTTAAAATGTCAGATTAAACTGAAACTTTGCAAACTTATCAAGGACCGATGACAATACAATAACTTAATAAGTTTGTCCCATTATCCAGGATAAAAAAACTTAAAAAATTACAGCAAGCAAACTAACACGCTGTACAGTGACGAACGTTGCGTTGCCTACCTCATAATTAAATGCAATATTGTTTTTTAGTCTTATAATACAAATTAGAGTTTAAAAAAACTAAAACAATACGCTTTTATGAATTAAAAAGTGCTTCTCTTGTAAATTATTGACGTTTTTCTTTCATAAGGAAATAAGTTATTGAATTTATTTTTAGATACCAGTAATAAATAAACGTGTTTTTCGGTATAATTTGAATTAAGCATAACAAAGTTCTCTACTATACAAGTTACACGCGCAAAACAAATTTGTAATAACCAGAGAAGAGTTGTCGGTTGCAATGCAATAAAGTAACAAATATAGTAAATAAATAACAAATAATTTTACTATACACTAAGAATACTAAGATAATAATTATAAAAAAAATAAAACAAAAAATTTAAGTGGAAATGATTTAACGTCAGGGAAATATATACAGAAATATTGATAATGCAAAATAGATAACGCATGAATAAAGAAGTTTCATTTCCTGCATGAGCTTATGTGGGTGAGTCTCACACGTTTTTTTTTTGCAATTCCGAAACTGGCAAGCAGAAATCTCGTTACTTACTTGTAGGTTTTTCATGGTTTTCTGATATTTTGAATTACATAGAAATATGCATATAATTTTTTTTTTTATTTATTTGTCTGTCTCTCTGTTTGTCACAACGTCAGTTCAAAACAGCAAGACTGATTTTAATGAAATTTGATACGCTGTTTATAGACATCTAAACTTTAAGAATGTTGCTTCTTTAACCAAACTACGCCCGAGATAAAATAGAGTTATTGTATAATGACATTAACGGGAGAAAATTTGCTAACAACACTATTTATCCAGTCAAAAAACCTACTAGATATTTAAATTTTTTGTAACATCGTTCTTCTATTACTATATTTGTTCATGGTACATGTTTTCTATATTATCGGCGTCCGAACCTTTTTAGCCGCTGCCAATATTTTAAAATAAATAACTCTAAAAGGAATCTATGGTCCGTGTGGGGTCGAAATTACTGGCCTTAATCCTTATTTATAACATTGCTCTGCGTTTGACACATGGAACTAGCTAAAGCACACCCCTTCAATATATACACCCGCGTGAGCGTATATATATATATATATATGTATTTGCGTGGGTGACTGCGCTGAATGCATAAAAACGTAGTCTTATGCCACAACAGAACTCTAAAAAACATACGCTTGCCAGAAATGAGAATTCTGTAACTTGAGGATGACGAATCTAAAATAACAACTACTATATGAATATACGATACAATTATCATACTAGTTTATAAAGGTGTGAAAAGAATATTTTAGTGATCGCATTTATCGGCGATATTGTCTGCGTTAATATCAAGAAACTGCTAGTTGTTGAGCGTCTATAGTTTACACATTCTATAGAATTGAAGAGATATCAAGTTCTGTAAAAAGTTTATTTGTTACTTATTAACAATATATTTTAAGAAGAAGGTAAGTACTTGAATTTTGTGCTTACATTCTGCAAAACCTTCGACGTAATACCTAGTCGCTGTTATCAGTGGTAAGTTATATTAGTAGGAGAGCTGTTAGACATTTTTGGGCAGGTATTTGAGGCACTGTGAAAATTCTTACAATACTTCTTTAGTAATATCCGTATTCAAAAACACAGCTGGAGGGTAGGGGGGCTTAACCGATCCATTAAATTTTTAAACTAGCAAAATTTTTTTCACTATAAAAAGCCATTGAGGCATTTTGAAATGTTACTACCTTGAAAAATAAAAAAAAAACAGATTTCTTAATCAAGTCTAAAACTTGACAAGTGTATGCAAAATTATTTTTTTGAAAATTAAAAAATATATTTGAGGCACGGTGAAATTTAATAGAATAAAACTGGTAACTAAAAATAGAACAGTGGGACATTCTACCTGACAGGTGATTAAAAATTTGAGGGCTGGTTAAACCCTGCTATCCTTCAGTTAGGTCTGTTTTTGTATTCGGATATTACTAAAGAGATATATTGTACACATTTTCACAGTGCCTCAAATACCTACTCAAAAATGTCTAGCAGCTCTATCGATAGCAATTGTTCCATCCCTAACTGCGTAACCTACGTAGCGTGTGTGTCGGTGCATCAAGATGAGACAGACGGACGGACCCCGGCCCTCGGACACTTCTCAAACATTCAATGTGTCCTCTGGGAATGTTTTACATTTTTGACACATAGTAAAGTAGAAAACGTGGTCATTTCTCAGTGCTGCCACAGTAATATGATACTCTTGCTACCTCTACCTATTGCTAAAACCGACTTTACATACGTATCATCGCCATTTGTTACTTCGACTTATATTTTATTCATGAAAGGCTGCAATTTCTATCGAACTTGCATCCAATATAACTAAAATTTTAAATTCCACTTTGAGGAAATAACTTGCAAAAAGAATAAGTTATAGCCTCATGCTCTGCTAATGGATGTTTTGTGATATTATTTGATATAATTAAGACGATAACAATCTAAGTTGTCGAACTTCTATAATCTACAATAAATAAATAAAATCTACAACGATGTGTATTCGTCATCGTCATCAACAATCATTCAATTTAAAGTCATCTCTTGCTGGTAAATAACCTCTTCTAATTCTTTTCGACAAATAGAAGTCATATCGTTGTACATTACTTCAGAATCAAAACCTCTTTTGACGCATTCTCGTCTACAAACAGTCGCCATTTTGTAAAACATAACCTCATACACTCAAATCACGCTGTGTACATTACCTCGTTTCACGCACTGAGCGTCGCGACGGTGTTACGCCATACCGGAAGACATAACCTCACATTAAGTGCGAACGCAGGCTGGCCACCTTTAAGTACATATATATGTCTGTCTTTGTTGCGCACGTAGGGAACAGTATCAGTGCGGTTGGACAATAAGCACTATTACAATTCAGTGTCACATTTAATCTGCTTGTTCAAACATCGCTGTTTAATTAAGGGATATATGCTGAGACCCGGTCGGTCCGCAGGCCGCCGCCCCACAATGCCGGGGTCTTAACTTAAACACAAGTGTCCGCCGTCACCGCTCACGGGCTTAGTGCCCTTTCGAAGGATCTTCTCGCACCGGTCGAGATAGCTACCAAACCTAATTCCTACCTCGTATGGACAATGCATATAACTCGGTATGTGTGTGTGTTTGTGTTAGATCTCTAATCTAAGGACCGTAGAGTATCAAATACTGATAGAGTAGGAGAATTGTGGGTCAGATTAAACCCTAAAATAAAGCGTTCCATTATTGTGTAACGATCACATAAAGTGGTTATAACCTAGAAAATTATACGTGGGGCTTACTTCTTCAATCTTAAGATCGTGATGTCCATTTCGTTGGAACGCACACTTACTTAAATAAAAAACACGTGTAAAGAGAGCTTCCCTAATTTTTGTGATTTTTGTTGTGTCTAAAAATGTATCTAATGCCTACTTATCTTGTTTTAAATTTAACATCGTTTGATTGTCTTTTCTGTCAAAATATGGTTACACTTTTTAGACTTCCACTAGCAATACTATGTAAGTGTTTTTCAAGATTACTAGAAACTAAGGTTAGGCGTTAGCATTGTTGAAACTCTGACCAGGCGAAACGCGGGAGAGAGTGGGGGAAGTAGGCTTGTGGAGTCTTTTTCCAAACAGTTGGGATAACGAAAATTGAAAAACCAAACCATGGGCATCGGTGACGTAAGCAATCGACTCAACCAATCACAGACGTGACCATGTTTATTGCCTCTTACGTTCAACCTTCTAGAATTCTAAGTAATCTTGCGTATTCTTGGTGTTGTCCATTCTGTTACAGTTCAGTGATACATGGTTATACTTCTACTTTGTGTGTGGAACACCTAGAGTAAAACGGTAATAAGATTTTCAAACTATACACTGCGGCTAGCGAAGAGCTGGAACTGCATTTACTAAGATAAATATGCGGCGAACAGAGGTATCCATTGTCTTACAGGTATACCATAGTTACACATACAAGATGATTTGTAAATTACTTACCAAAGAAACGTTGCAAAACCATGTTGGAAACTTGGCAGTCTGAAAAGAAAACAAATTATTAGTATTCATAATGTAATCGTTGGAAGGAAGTTTGGATGAGGAATTATCAATAGAGAGAAGCTTTACCGATGTTTCTAAACATAACCATTGACTTACCTAAGGCCCTGAAGATGAGAAATATTTCGAACCGTTAGTAATAACATTAATAATATAAAATAAAAAGGATCAGGTGAAAAGTCCAATTTTTAGGTACGTTTTTATTCGATATACGACGTTTCGTCGGTATTATTCCGACTTCTTCAGGTATCTAGTTTTAACAGCCATAAATAGAAACGTCGTATATCGAATAAAAACGTCTCTAAAAATTGGTCTTTTCACCTGATCCTTTTTATTTAATTTATTTCAAGACCTGATTTTTCCTAATATTAATAATATAAAAAACCCGGGTCGCAGTGCCAAAACCCTGCCGACAATATAGTGTATTTGCTAATACAGGCAGTGTGGCTTTATTATGCGAACTTAAGTTGGTTTTCGGGCAAAATAAAAAATTTTACTCCTTAATACACCCCTTAAAATAACATTTTTTTTCTTAATTGCAATATTATTATAAATCGAACCTCTATACCAAATTATATACAACTTTCAGTAAATAATTCACTATTTGTAAACTAACGTTTTCATAAAATTTGTAAATCCGGTCCTGTCGGGCCGATTTTTTTAAAATTTTAGGGACACTTTTAAATTACTATCAGAGGGTTAAATTTCAATTTTGAAACGATTCGGAGAATTTTTTCGGTATTTTGGGGCCCAAAAACTTTTTTCAACCCCTAAAAACTACCCTTAAAATAGCCCGATTAGGCCCATTTTAAATAGGCTTCTTGCGGTGATGGATTTCAACGCGTGTGCCAAATTTAGTTGAAATCAATTAACTCTTTCGAAAGTTATTGCCCGCACACATATATATATATATATATATATATATATAAATATATATATATATACATATATATATAAACATTTTTAAAAATGGTGCCAAAGTTTTTAGGAGGTTATGAAACGTCGAGAAATTTTGGTCCGACCCCTAGGTCCCGCCATCCGACCGACGCCAATAGTGTATGTTGCCATATGGCAAATACACTAATAATAAAAATAATGCGTTTAACGTCCGTTTCTCGACTTTATGCAATAACATACGCCATTCGCACCATCATTATTTTGCATCTACCACTTTCCGTTATTTTCTACATTTTTAAAACTTCAACTTGTAAACAGCAATGGGCAAATGAAGGAATTATATGAAATTAAGATAAAGAAAGTAACTTTTGAGCTAGGAGTTTGATAGGTAATTGGTTATGGCCTCGAATAAGGAACCATCTCGATATTTATCTGGAATGAATTGAGGGAAACCATGGAAATCCTCAACAAGATAACCGATACAGGAAAAAAAATTGACTCTAGGAGGCAGATAATTTAACAGTTGCATAGATTTATATATATTCCCCCAAAATTTCAACTAAAAAGACTTTGTGAGACGCAGCAGTGTCAAACAATTCTACACGCCTTATCGTATCTAGGTGAGAGTCTTCCTTGGTCAGCCGTCAAAAATTCTTGAATCTGAATATTAAAATATATCTCTTAAGAGTTTCGGATAGTACTTATTGTTTTTTCCTCGCCTAATTATGAATTTATGTTCACGCAATTTTTTAGTGTATTTGCCATATGGCAACATACACTATTGGCAACGGTCGGATGGCGGGACCTAGTGGTCGGACCAAAATTTCTGGACGTTTCGTAACCTCCTAAACACTTTGGCACCATTTTTAAAAATGTTTATATATATATACGTATATATATATACGTGCGGGCAATAACTTTCGAAAGAGTTAATTGATTTTAACGAAATTTAGCCCACGTGTTGAAATCCATCACCGCAAGAAGCCTATTTAAAATGGGCCTAATCGGGACATTTTAAGGGTAGTTTTTAGGGGTTGAAAAATGTTTTTGGGCCCCAAAATACCGAAAAAATTCTCAGAATCGTTTCAGATTTGAAATTTAACCCTCTGGTAGTAATTAAAAAGTGTCCCTAAAATTTTAACAAAATCGGCCCGACTGGACCGGACTTACAAATTTTATGAAAACACTAGTTTGTAGATAGTGAATTATTTACTGAAAGTTGTATATAATTTGGTATAGAGGTTCGACTGATAATATTATTGCGATTAAGAAAAAAAATGTGATTTTAAGGGGTGTATTAAGGAGTCAAATTTTTTATTTTGCCCAAAAACCAACTTAAGTTCGCATAATAGAGCCACACTGCTGGTATAAGCAAATACACTATATTGTCGGCAGGGTTTTGGCACTGCGACCCGGGTTTTTTTATATTTATTTTGGATTGTCTTAGTAAGCTTTAAACCTTATTTTTGAAACAACCCATATAAATATAGGGTAGAACCGGGTACATAAGTACATATTATACAGCTGGAGGTATTAGTATAAACTCAACTACAATTATGTAATATTCCTAGTTCAATACAAATATTATTATAACTGATTGTTTATTTTGCCGAGTGAGCTGAGATATTTTACCTAGATAGATATGTAATAAACGTGGTTCTAAAGAAAACTTCGATGATATCGCGGAAAAAGGAGAACGATCTTATAACAGAAATTGCCAATAGAGAAAATTGCACTACGAATCACTGCTTCACTTTAGCTGTCAAGCTAACGCAAGAATTAAACATTCGAAAATAGTCCATGGAATTATTTAATAATTACTTGTTTAAGATAATGAGTTACAATTATTTAAAAACTATCGAAAAATCGAACGTTTTGCTTTTAAATATAAATACTGAAATATAAAATATTTAAATACATTTTTTCGTGTTTGAACAATACATTGTTTAAGCATGGTTATTTTTTCTTTGATTACTCTCTTAATATCTATAAAAATATTCTACGGTTAATAGTCTACGCGATTTATTTCAAAACTATTTACTACGCAAAAATAGGTTGTCATTTTTACTGTTTCAAAAAACAGCGTCGACAGGACAAGAAAATATTCCTTGTAAGAAAAATACATGACAAAACCAAATATGCCATCTTCTGTTACAAAGAGTTTTTTATCACTAATTTTTTTTGAAAAAAAAATCGCACATAAATATTACGGTGTAATGTGGTTACAATAAAAGGTTATTTACAGTCGGATTACATTTGTAATCGTTACAAAGTCACCCAACACATCCCATTCATCCGGGTAAAGAATCTATGAGTGCACCGTCAAATAAAACCTTTTTTTTAAAGGGTCATTTTTTATACTTTTTAACTTTACATTCTATTGATTCACTCTAACGGGTTTTCTGTATTAATATAAAAAGTGTAACAGTATTTATGAGAATTAAAGGATCTATTTTTTTTATTTATATTATTCTGTACAGTGACAAAACCAATATCACGATATTCACGCGAGGCACCCCACTGTCATTTTTTATTTTTTTATGGTAGCATATGAAGCTAGATTATACAGGATACGTACTATTACACACCAACTGGACGTCAATTTAAATGTTATAAAAACAATAGTGAATATAATCTTCGAATCTGCACTCAAGATATCGAAAATTTTAATAAAAATATCATTAATAACAGATAAATAAAAATGCTTGAAAATTCTACAAAAAAATTATTGTTAAATTATTACTAGCACTAATTATTATTATTAGTAAGCTTAAATTGTAAGAACCTGATACTATAAGATAATAATTCATTAAATTACTAATTTACTAAAGCAATGTTCAAATACGTTCTGGCAAAGACGGTTAAATGATTTAAGCGTATAACTAGAGCTCAACTGTAAGTGAGTACTATATAACTTTTGACACGAAAAAGATATTTGACATTACATACAACAAATCGGACCCAATAAACAAACAAGTATTGTTTATTTACTCTGACAGCACGGTTATAGGATTCAGACATCTGAATCCATCTTGTTCTACACACCAAATTTTATAAAGTTTATATTTGATTACCGTATCCAAAAAGCAGAACTTCGAACGCCAGACTTGAACTTATTTAAGCTAATTTAAGGTTTAATGATCTTTTTTATCATCATATAAACAAGTAGATTGGAAATTACGCGACGAAAATGCAAAAAAAAATGATATTTTTATTATTTTTTGAATAACTGTGGAACTACTTGTTCGATCGACTCCAAAATCTAATCAGATTTAAGTCTCAATAAACCCTTTCGACTAACGCAAATTGATTGATTCGCTCTAAAGACAACACACGTCAAAAATTTGTTTACACCCACACCCACATATACAAATACTGACGTTCATTCAAAAATAGTCAGAATAGTTTTTTAGGACCTCAAACCACATCAATAACATCCCGTTTTTTTTAAATTTGAAAAAAGGTATTTAAGTATCACACATCTCTAAAAGTTTTCTAGAATAACATTTAAAAATCTGCAAAAGAAGATATTGTTTTAAATTTTATATATTATGTTTAATATTTCACGGCTGTATCAATGTATAAATGTTCTCTTTATACAATATATCGATAATATAACGCTGGTGATACAGATGATGATTCAGATTGTGTATATAATATGTACATCATTTGTTCAAAGAAAAAAAAACTTTAAACTGTAAAATGGTGTATTGTTCAATAGATCAGACAGATAAATATAATATAATATCAGTAATCATATATCAAAACTATCTATTGGTATTGAAGTGATATATTAACAATTGCTTTGAACGAATACGCATGTGTGTGTATTTTCATGATTTTTAGCTCTCAGGGATGACCCAAAATTACTTTAATTTGTAATAAAAATATTTTTGCACGACGTCGTAAAAAATAGCTGCTCCTCATGCATGCATAACGGTAGTGAAATGACACATTCAGATTTAAAAACAATCTACTTATAACTTTAAAAGCTTAGCTAATAAAGGAGGACAGAATAATTTCGCGTGACATTTCACTGAGTCACATTTTGGAGGGGGGAGGTGAAGTCAGTAGAGATGCTTACTAATAAAAAAACGAATAATTGTAAAAGCTTAACACATCATTCTTTAAATGACACTGGTTGGGTAGGTATTTCACCAGCCCTGCGCATTTAATCCATCAGTAAAGTAACTACTGTACTTACGTATAAAAGTATTGAAGTCAGGCATATACTCATTGTGTTCAGGGATGATATATTCGATACCAACACAAGACGCGTTAACCCTTTATCGACTGGCCCAGAAAATATCACATATGGGTCACGTCTCATGGGTTACCCTCATTGCAATGCTGCAACACAGTAACGTACGTAAATATGGGGGCATGGTTATAAGATAATTAATTAATTTTTCAATTGCATATTTCTTAAAGATCGCAAACTTGAAATATAAAAAAATTGTACGACAATTGCACGGTACCGAAAATTAAAATTTGCCATTCTGTCATAGAAATATAGAGTTTTTCTTAAATGTGAAAAAATATAGGTATTCATTATTTTTACATGATACATTATTATGAATGAACTCTAAATTATTTTTAGAGTGCTTAATATCTGTAATAAATTTTTCATTTATTAGCTAATTGTAAACGTAAAGCTATTATGAAAATTTAAGTAGATGGCAGGCCACGCTTTTTACAGTAAAGCTAATTTTGTAGTTAGATTATTTTGCATTTTTTAGTTCATAGAGGCATGTTGTTTTAGCTTTTTCAGCGCTGATTTTTTTAATTTGGATACATTCTTTGTACCAGTAGGGGATGGGCATGACTAGTTCCTCCTACAAAATTCAGGAAGCGAGATTATAGAAGCACTGAAATATTATTATAAGAAACTACCGAGTTGGGTAGAGTAGTGGTGACAGCACTAGACTCGCATTCGGGAGGTACCGGGTTCGAATCTCGGCGGGGGCAGATGTTGCTGGGACTTTTTCCTACTGCCTCTCGCCGAGAAACGGTAATTCCTGTACCGGCCATCTTGATTGAGGTTTTCCATGGTTTCCCTCAATTAATTCCAGATAAATATCGAGATGGTTCCTTATTTGAGGCCATGGCCGATTACCTATCAAACTCCTAGTTCAAAAATTACCTACCTTATCCTAATTTCCTATAATGCCTTCATTCGCCCATTGCTATTACATAAGTTGAAGTTTTAAAAATGTAGAAAAATAACGGGAAGTGTGGTAGATGGAAAATAGTAATGGTGCGAATGGCGTCTGTTATGACATAAAGTCGAGAAACGGACGTTAAACGCATTATTATTATTATTATTATTATTATTATTATTATTATAAGAAACTTAATTGAAGTCGTGTCGGATCGGTTATTTTAGTTTCTTACGCCACTGGGCCCAATACCTGTGCAGGTAAATAAATCGAACTGTTGACAATGCCATTCGGGATCCGATACAATATTATCCTTTCTATCCCAGCTCTACAGTTTTCCAGGAAAGGGTTACGTTTTGTCATTACACACCGTATTCCACGCATTACCTAGTCCATGACCCTTCGACACCAGTTCAGTCGCGTGAGAATTTTTTTCATTTACCAAAATCCATTTTCGTAATATATTGTGTAAAATATTTTAACGCTACATTAATTTTTTAGTTTATATCATATTTATTAACGGCACAAGAAAAACGTTTCAACGGAATTTGTTTTTTAGGTTTCAGTATTTTTGTTTTGTTACACTGTTTTTGCAGTTATACTTCTTTTGGAGCATTGAAGGTAAATTTTTCTTTGTTACAGAAGTTCGCACGCAGCATGCAACGAATAGGAGACACCATGAAGTTAGTTGACAATTTAATATCAATACACTACGTATGTCGGCAAGGTTGAAATCGTTGATAAAGCTGACTCTTTAATGCAGTATAGTTTTACAATGTATTCATATATGACACGTCTCATTTCTCTGTCACAATCTGCTGATGGAGTTGTTCACCTATTATTAAAAATAAATAAGTACTACTCGAAGTGAACAGGTTAACTTTTAAGTATATTTATCATCTCCCTAGAAATTCTATTTTATTTTATCAATGTACATCTTTAACAAAAATGTGAATATCAATTATCGCGATCACGTCAAAGAAGTATAACTTATACGCACCATTTTTTTAAGGGAAATGAAATTAGAAATGTACACTTTACTGAGAATAAAATTTAAAGTTAAATGTATTAAAATTGTCTCCGTCGAACTATATAAATCCTGTATTGAAAAATTAAGCAAACGAAAGCATATATTGCCCAACAAATTCGATGCAAAAGTACAATTGTTGTATAGACTATCAATTCTCAGAGCTATCTAGCGTCGGAGCAATAATCAATTTCAATTTAATAGCATTTCAATGATAAATAGAAAATCCGTCAATAGTTCCACTAGTTCTTGGATTACAACTTCATAATAAACGAGCGCAAGAGATGTATTATACGGTCTTAATGTCAGTTATTATAATGAATTCATAAGCTCAGGTAATACAATAACGAACTGTTAGGTAAAAAGAAACACAATGGCGACCTTTTACATAACAGCGACCGGTCAGCAATCGCCAATGGTTACTTTGAATGACCACCCTTCCCAATATAAGATCAGTGGTCAAACTACCCCTCCAATATAGCGCTTGCGCTCTGGGAAAGAACCCCTTCGTTCATTGTTTAAAAAGTCTGACCGCTCGAACGGGTAGGGATCTGGATTATCTACAGGAGAACGTAAAGGGTCGCAACGCACTGTTGATTTGTTCGGTACAGAACTATAACGTGAACTCATCAACAAACACTGACCAAACGGAACAAGGAAAAAATAATTTTTGGGTTTTTTTTTTTTTGATGATTCATCATTATTAGTAAATACAAGGAAAAATAAACTAACGCAAGACTTTCAGTTTATTTGTAGCTGTTTAACTAAAGCATAGCCAGTATTTGTTCATTATCAAATTATTTTTTTTTGACAATGCTTTCTGCAACTCAGCATAAAATCATTAAGCATCAAAATCCGAAGAACGAAAAATTTCCAAAAAAAAAAATAATTCTGTTGATCCGATCGCTACCAAGCTTCAAAATCAGTTCAGCCGTTTTGGAATCCATAGTAAATATGCATACACACATTGATTTTTGTATATACGGATAGATAGATTATTATCATAAAATAAATAAATAAATAATGAAGTTGGAATCGTAGGGAATTGGACAGTTTACGAAAGAATTAAGTTTGATTAAGTTGAACGTTTCGTTGCTAATTGTAACTTCCTCAGCAACTTATTCCTATAATTCTATTGTTAATTTTGTTGATATTATTATCATCTTGTGGTAAGTTTTTTCTCTCTTCTAATTTTATAAATAATCTTTAAAAAACTCTTTATTTAGTTTTTTAAAGATTTAAAGATTCCCTACGATTCCAACTTCATCAAATTTGGACACGAATGTACTAACATTAAATAAATAATTCTTCGGTTATGACAACTGGAATCACTATATAATTTCAAAAAATAATTCTAAAATACTTAACTAGATTAAACGAATCTATTTCAACTTTATTAACCTGTCATTTGCAAAATATTAGAATTATTATGTTTTAACACACAAAGAAAATGCAATGTCATATTAGTGAACGGTTTTTTAAGCAACAAATGTCAAAGATAAATAAATAAAGAAAGGTATAAATGATCGGCATTAATGCCAATATAAGATTAATAGTCTATAGATTACCTGCAATCTTTTATTTTTTTATAAGAGGATTTAATAAAAAAAAATGTGTAACCCTTAACGTGAATGCATAAAAAAAAACTAACCCTTAACGTGAGAACGGAAAAGGGCAGTCTGTTTATATGGAATGGCAAATGAATTGCAGGTTTTTCAGGTCATTTTTCAATATATTGATTGCACTAGAGAATGAAAAGGGTTTATTATAAATTTTGCTGGTTAGGATTAAAAAAAAATTTGACAAAAGACAAACTCAAAACGCATTAGTCTAGTGTTCTTAAAGAAATATTTGAGACCATCAAATAGGAGTGATTGAAAAGTTCCCGTTTATTAAAATTAACATTAAAAAAATAATTTTAGGAGGCTGAAAATTAAAATACATTTTTTTGTGGGATATCTATCTTTCGACTATCCTCTTCGACCATAATATAATTAAATGTGGTCCACGATATTATTTTAGCCTAATCAAAGCCTCACATCAGTGATACATAATTATTTTCTAGCTTTTAGTACATCATCGATTTGTGCGATAAAATCGCTTAGCTTAAAAAGTTTTTCTATCTATTTTTTTCTGTGATTTTCTGTTTTTTCTTATATTTTTTCCAAAAGTAGTATCTGTCAAACTCTCGTGTCGATAACGACTGTAAATAGATCGAATCTTCGAGACGACCAAAATATCTACATTCTATTTATATGATTTTTCAATATTTATATATCAACAAACATTAGTTAAATCGTGTTTATTATTGTAAAAGGAAATATATGAACAATTAAAAAAAAAATAGTGTCGAATGTAAATTATAATAAACTGGCAATCAATCCCGACTCCCTGCGAGATGGACTAAAAAAAAACATGAGTAAAAATGCAAGGGGTGACATCTGCTGACTCAGGATGCGCAACTCTCGATGTATTATAAAAAATGGTTTGCACAAGTAGGTATGTATACTATATGTGTACATATTATACTACATACTGCTATAAATATACAAGGCGTAAAATAAGCATCTCCGGTTAACAGAATTTAAAAAACAATTCTAGCTTTAAGGATGCGTTAGTTAATTTTTGCATTGCTATCTAAGAGTAAACTATAGTACTCTCAAAAGTATCTTCAAAACCTTGAGAGCGTTCATAAAAACCATTTGTAAATACATACGGCATTGTAAGAATATAGCGTTTTTAAGATTTAAAATAAATATTCAACTTATTCTGCGAATTATTTTTACTGTTCCAAATAAAATACATGAAAAAAATTACGTAGCTTGACTCCAACTCCCTCCTCCCCTCACGTAGCTCAGCGTAGCTTTCGAACTGATCCCCGCTCTCTTTTGATCAAGCTACGTGGTTTATGGATGGTCCCTAAAATCCATTATTATAGATTTGATGAACTAATAATGTACGTCGCAATTTTTTCTGGGCATACAGTATATTTATACATGTGTCCATGTGTATATAAAATACATACTAGTGAAATGTTTGACTCAGCAGTCTTTTTTCTCTATGCTCTCCGAAAACGAACGAATATCAATCTTATTATTCACTAGATATGCTGCGTACAGACCGAAATGGCACACAAAAAATGAGCTGATGTCACTTGAGCACTTCGGTCTACTTCTTCCATTTCTCCACAGTGGCTCCTCTTCTCCATTACGCTGAACCCATTTGTTATTAATGTAGTTAATATCACGGACTTTTTCAAAAGACATCGTAAATTGTAACACAATTCATTTTTAAAGTAAACTGTTTTACATCGACACAACATGTTCGCGCTTATTTTTTTCTCTGATTTTATTAGTGTATTTGTCACATTTATTTAACATTGGTGTCAAACGGACTCTGGGTCCATTCAAATGACACCTCTTATTACAAAAAAAAGTTAATTGTCAGATTATTACGCTGTGTAATAAACAAAGACAGGAAAAATATATATGTAAGTATTCTGTACACAATAAAGAATTAAAAAAAATGTAATATTCAGAAATAAAATAAAATAAGAATGAGAATAGCTCACACACTATTGGTGTCGGTCAGATAAAAGGACCTAAGGATTGGATCAAAATTTTTCGACGTTTCATAGCCTTCTGAACAAATTGACACTATTTTTGGAAATGTTTATATAACATAAAAACGTCACACTATATTGTCGACAGGGTTTTGGCTTTGATACCGGAGTTTTTTAATTTTTTGTTGTTGTTTTTTGTTTCTTTCTGCATATTCCATTTCGAATATTTTTTCTTCATTTAAGAATATTTCGGCAATCGATACTATTTAAACAATACTCAATAAGAATAAACTGAACAAATTGACAATGCTTTCAAATTTTAAAAAGGATATGAAATACCTACATTAAACTTTTATCGGGCATTTAGAAAACAAAAAAAAAAGTCATTTTAACAATCAAATTTAAATTATAGATCAAAGAAATTTTTCATTGAAAAGTCTCAGACAACTACAATGTTGTATAAATTGGTCATAATCTGTGTATTTTCCAGATTTTCAATATCAACAAATAAGTAAAAACACTTGAAAATTCTACAAAAAATATTATTAAATTATTTCTCGACAATCGTTTCGGACAATAAGTTCATCCTCTGGAATTCATTCCTGAGGATGGACTTATTGTCTGAAACGATCGTCGAGAAATAATTTAAAATTAATTTCTGTTTTTATGTATCTGTTATTATTAGTCATACTCTACCAAGTGCACATTGAAAAATCACTGCAAATTATGTGTTCAAGATCGTATTATACTCGTCACAACTGAAACTTCGAATAAACGGAATCCACAATACAAAGAGATTTAGTTTCAGGATTATGCAGGAGCTAAAGTGTGGTTGAAACGTCCCCATTATCGATTAGTACCTGTGTCAGGGCAACAGCTACAATATTAATCACTATTAAACTTTATTAGCGGAGTTCCGATGGACAGTGATACATACCTACACACAAACACACTAACAGTGTAAGGTAATACATATAGCCAACTATACTAACTACGGGGTAAGTTTATACATGCCGACATAGTTAGGGGATGTTTGGGGTCATCTACATTATGAGATCTGCATCCCGCGTCCCGTGTATATGCTCCATCACCGCCGCCGCCCCGACGACGCCCGGCTTTACCTTGCTCGCTTCTTTCGGCAGGAGTCCGGTTACACAGTTTGTATGTAGGGGAAACCTGGACAATTTAGATGACTTAGCGGTTAAAGATGTCTTGGAGAGAGAGAGAGAGGTTATAGATTATAGACGCTCAATAGCTGAGGACATCAGCGTCTAACACGTCTTGGAATTCTTTGGGGAGGGACATGTTGAGACCGAGAAAGAACATAGCGACGCGGTGATATCTTAGTAACGTGTTGTTACGAGAAGTATTTAACGAATAAAAACGATTTTTATTACTACTTTTTCTAAACTTCCGTGCTTTTACGTTAAAAGTGTAGGTATTTTACAAATGACAAGGAAATTGTTGTTCACAGAGATTACGAAAAATTTACAGAATAATTTTAGATACTAAATCTGCTGTTTATATTACTGAATAATATTATTGGTTGGAACCGGGCGATGTAGCGTGGTGGTGAGAACACTGGACTCGTATTTGGGAAGTGCTGGGTTCGAATTCTGGTGGAGATAAATGGATTTTTCCTATTGACTCTCGCCGAGAAACGGTAATTCCTATACCGGCCATTTTGTTGAGATTTTCCATGGTTTCCCTCAATCTTTTCTACATTAATATAGAGATGGTTCCTGTAATTATAGGCCATGGTCGATTACCTGACAGAACCCCATGTTCACGAAGTTGACTACCTTATCCTAATTTCCTATGATTCCTACATTCGTCCGGCGCTATTAATAACATTGAAGTTTATAAATGTAGAAAAATAACGAGAAGAGTGGTAGACGGAACAATAGTAATGGTGCGAACGACGTATGTTATGACATAAAGTCGAGAAACGGACGTTAAACGCATTATTATTATATTGTTATGCTTATTTCTTGAAATAAAAAGTCCATTCACAATGAAATTAACATATAGTGGTAGAAGTAACGTGATTTGAGTACCAGTTCTTACACCACCATTCAAAGTGTCTCTAATTCGCAAACTTGTCAATCTTACCCCACAAACTAACCCTATAGAATGCTGGGACGCAGAGGGACTCGGCCAGCAGCGGGCGTCGGGCGGAAGAACTGGAGGACGCACGGGCGGGAAGGCGAGGAGGGGGTTTCCAGATGGAAAGGTTTGATGCCGTGTGGACACCACACGGCCAGCGACGCGGACGTCGTTTTCCGACCCCCGTCCCCTCACGCCGCCTTCCCTGTTGCGCGCGCAGGTCTTCTCTCTACCTGACCATTGCTTGGACACTGATCAATAATAAGAAGATGGCAAAGTAAGCAAAACTTTCTCTTCTGCACATTCACTCTCTCTGTATATGTGTGCGTGTGTGTGAGAGAAAGGAAGATAATGTGTGTGTGTGTGTGTGTGTGCGTTTGTGGTGAGGTTGTGTTGGTAATAGACAGATTGTATTGCGGAGGTGCTCCAAACATATTTGGAGACGTTGCTTAAGTTAAACTTTTAACGGGAATCGCAATATTGTTGAACTCAAAAATATAATTATTTTTAGCTTTCCAGAAACATTTAGTTTATAATATTTGCCACCGTAAAATAATGTAATTTATAAAGAAATTTTGATCAAATTTGATGACTATTTAACGAGATCATTTTAGAAATATAATAAAACAGGCATTGGCCAAACGATTTAGAATATCCGATATAAGTACCTACTCAAACACACTTCTTTTCGAACTTTTCATTTCAAGTTTATTTCTTTCATCTTTAATATTTTTTTACCGTTTTGATATTATTATTTGGCGTATGGTTTAAATACAAACATTTTAGAACCAATACAGTTACAGGGAGTTCCTACACTAACTTCTAATTAAAAACTTTAACGCTTAAAGCTAACTTGAGTAACGAAACATACATCGAAGTTTTATGTAAATATAATTTGCACTGATTTTTTACTCAGCACTTGGTAGAACATGATTAATAATAACAGATAAATAAAAATACATACTTGAAAATATATGTTTTATATTCCTGAGGATGGACTTATTGTTCGAAACGATCGTCAAGAAATAATTTAATAATTAATTTTTGTAGTATTTTCAAGTGTTTTTATTTAAATTTGTTATTATGTAAATATGTTGGTAAAATATATATTAACCAGCATGATTTATATTTATATTTCAAACAAAATTAACTATTGTGGACTACGGGAGCCTTGGAATTTTTTTCTTCTATATAAATCCAAAAAAAAATTTTGTTAGACAGATAAATAAAAATGAGGATAGGTGATATTTCCGTTGCACTCTGTGCATCCCCGAAATCTAACTCAGGTTCCGAATAGTTAGTTTTCCTACCGTAGCAGAAACGCGTTGAAGTAAAACAACATCTGTATACAACGAAGAGAGGGAATGCATTCGTGGTAAAACATCTGAGACGCGGTTAATGACGATTATCATTTACATAATGCGACGGTGCCAAAGGTAGCCCAAGTGGGTGTTGTCGCTAGTTGATGCCCATTACTGCGTCATGCTAATAACACGAAAATGCTGATAGCGGGGAAGATTTGCCGCTTTGCATCGGCAGTTCTTAATCAAGGGTTCATAAATCCGTATTTTTTAAAACATGCTACTATATTAGTGGACAGAAACATAGCTGGACATAATATATTTTTGTTTATTTATAATTTTTAGTGGATTTGACTTCACACATTTTTAAAAACTACTGAACCGATTTAAGTAAAATATGTGGGATCAACAAAATTGATTCACAATTGTTAGAGATATAAGGTAGATAGTTTTTGATGTCATTTAAAAACGGATGAATCCACATTTTAATAAAAACTGTATCGTACCAATCCGGTAGCATTTTGAACAAAGTGGCGTTGACATTTTTCAAATCGGTGAACAAACATTAAAAAAAAAAAAATACAGACGATATAACCTCCTCCTTTTTTTGAAGTCGGTTAAAAAATATTTGTTTTTACTACAATTCGTTCGATATATCTTTTTCTACATGAAAAATAGTTGAGAGACATAAGATATAATATGAAGAAACGAAGACACAACGTATTTTAAACTAGAACTTACGAAAACAAACTAGTTACATTAGCCTGAGAACTATCAATATGTTTGAACGGTTATTCACAATATTTATTTTACAAATACAGATATTACATATTATTCTTTCGATGCACGGTCTTATTCTGTTTAACTTGGGGCTATAAACCTGTCCATTATTATCTTTCTTGTGCTTCTCTAATAGTCCTGGAGCTGGATGTATTTTTCTAAACCAATTCAACTAAAATTTTAAATATTTGTTGAACTTTTGGAACGGGAATCCACATATTTTTTATAATCTATCTTCTATATATATAAAAATCGATGTATGGAATCCAAAACGGTTGGACCGATTTTGATGAAATTTTCAGGCATTCATCAAATTAGCCCAGCGGGTGATTCTGTGGAGTTTGGTAGACAGAATTTGTATTTTTTTGTTTAGTTTTTTGGAAATTTTTATTTTTCTTCGATTTTTGAACATTTACAAATAAAAGCGATTGCATTCACGCAAATTCAATACACGCTGAAAATGTTATGATAATTATTCTCATCTTTTTATGGCTATAAATAATTAGATAATTAGTACTACTCATGAAAAGCCGGACCCGGCCGCTATTTAATAATAAAAAAGTACTCTTAATTGAAACGCGACAAATAACTAAAAAAAAAAATTTTCACAACTCCGTCATTTTAAAATTGTAAGTTGAAACCCTAATAACAATTAAAATTTTGATTTAATAAAATAATTACACTTATTAATTTAAAATAACACTCAATTATAATTTTCTATTTGATATATTTCAAAACATATTCGAACCGTATTTTTGCTTTTTAATTCTATTTATTACGCTTTTATTACTATTGTGTTTTCACATTTTTTAACTTTATTGAAACAAGTTTGATTACTTTTTCTCACTTGTTACAAAATAATTAGCAAGGGCTCGGGCATTCACAATATTTTTATAAATTGATCACAAATGAATTCCTTTTCATCTCAAAACTTACGCTTGCAAATATTCTTTCATTTCTAAATAGAATTATAGAAAAAGTACTTAAGTGCAAAAAGAGAGTCCATAAAAATTACTCAGCTCAAAAAACTGAAAATAAACAAGACTCGCCTGAAATTTTGATATTTCTACATTGTTGATAAAAAAAATATTGAATATGCATACATCCCCTCAGAATTGAAAATGAGAATAGAGATAGTATATTTTTTCGTAAATTACTGCAATTTGCATCATATTTGAACAGATTGGCGGGACAATTAACCGGACTGACTGACAAGCTGGTACATTATTATATTTCTGCTTGCGAAAACTATAAAATATGTGTCTGGGGAGTTGTTTTAATTAATTTCCTTGTACTTTCTCCGCCAACTAATCGACTTAAAGCAACCCTGTTTTTGCACACCATATGCAAAAAGCACGGATATTCGGACATAACGGTTAGGCAGGACCGTAAGTGCAACATGAATGTGGTGTCGAAGAGGCGGCCGGGGGAGAAAAGAGGACATTTGGCTATCGACAAGGGTTGGACAGTAATTAGTCATAGGGGGCGGGCGTCGCATACAGCCATTTTAGTTCCACAGCCACCCTCTCACCCTACGTGTTAAGGCGCACAATAGACATGCATCCACGACAGAACTGACACACAGACATGCAGACAGGCTCGCGGCTGTAGAAAAAAAAATATATGCATATGTGTTTTTAGGGCTGTAGCTCAAACTGTAAGTGTCGGGAGCGCTGGATCGGTTGCTACATCCTGCAATTGCACGAGGCAACAAAGTTGAAAAGAATGATTTTTTTTAATTTTGCGATATCATTTCATGCATCGAACTAAATGGAAAGAATATAATATAAGGGATTCATAAAATTAGTCACATGTTAGGGGGTAGGGGACAAAAATGTGACAGGGGGCTTCGAGGAATTTCAAATGTTGTGATGCCACAAAGTCAAATCTTTAAAAAATATATTTATCGATCCATGGATCGGTTATTGATAATAATATTGATTAATGTATAATTATATATTATTAAAAATAAACTGTGTTTATAAAACCTGCAAAAATGATTTCATTTAATTGTTAAACAAAATTTCTACAAATTGGTAAATTATAGGGTAGAAATATCATAGTATGACGTTACTTGGGTTCAATGAAAGTGTGACTAAATGTGTTAGGGGAGGGGGGGTCTGGAATCTTAAAAAACGTGTGACGTAATTTTATGTGTGGCACGAAATGTACTGATAAATTGTTGTAAACATTCATTGTTACATTGCTAAATTAGAAAAATTTATTTTTTATCCACTGTCACCGTCGGGCTTCAAACCCGAATCTTTCCACTTTCGCGGCAGAATGAGATAATCAGTTACTCTACGATGTGATATATAGCTCGTTCTGAAGCTTTACAAAATTAACATATTCTTACAATGTATTGATAAAATTGAAGAGTTAAAAGATTTTTTTGAAGAAAAATTACCCGATATGCATCCTTGTTTAGCTATAGAGAATTTAACGAAAAAAAGCTATTAGGTATAAAATAGGTTAAAGAATCGAAAGAAGTCGCGAGGGTTTGGCAAATGCAGCAGCGGTAGCCCCAGAATACACATCTCCGTGCCGCGACATACAACGTGTACATATATTTATTATTTATGTTAGTATATTAAAAGGCTGTTGTATACAGGCTACCTCTAAAACATGTTCCATAGCTTCAGAAAAATTGAAATCTACTTACATAACAAATCATGATAAAGACTTTGCATATAAACAACAAATGATTCCTTGAGTTGCAGGTTGAATAAAATTAGAGTTTAAAAAAACTAAAACAACACGTTTTTATGAACTAAAAAATGCAAAATAATTTCACAACAAAATTAACTTTTACTGTAAAAAGTGTGAGGTGCTATCCATTTAAATTTTCATAATAGCTCAACGTTTATAAATAGATACTAAATGAAAAATGTATTACCGATATTAAGCACTCCACGCTTTTTACAGTAAAGCTAATTTTGTAGTCAAATTATTTTGCAATGTTTAGTTCATAAGAGCGTGTTGTATTAGTTTTTTTAAACTCTAATTTTATTCACTACTTTATGGGGGTGTTTTGAATCATTCTGTATATATTTTAATACACATGGACGTATGTGTGTGTGTAAAGAAACCTTTTACAGTACATGGGTAGCGTCGCGTCGCCCCGCGTCTACTCATGGACGTCCTCGGCAGATTTTATTCTATTCTATACTGACGATTGACATAGAGAAATGATACACAATGGCAGAGGCTCGCTATACCATCTAGGAACTTGTCTCCTCCAATATCCTGTCGCTACAGACGACCTCATACACATTTCTAGATTGTCTTTTATATGAATTGTTGTAGAAATGTCATGTCTTAAATGAGCAAGTAATCAAATTCTCGGGTAGATAAAAGACAAGGTGTCAAGTATAAATGGGGGTCTGTTTTTAGGTCACAATTATTTATATAAAAATATTTGTGGTCTGTAAAATAGTAATTATTTTTAATACGCTTTTATTAGATTCACCTGTATGTTAGTTTGTAATGGAATCTTTGAACATGAAATTCACCCGTTTCAAAACGTCAGATTAAACTGAAACTTTGCACACTTATCAAGGACCGATGACAATACAATTATTATTTAATAAGTTTGTTCCATTATCCTGACCAGGATCATCAGGATAAAAAATAAGACTAAAAAATAAATAATAGTATTAAAAAAACTAAAAAAATACGCTTTAATAGCAAACCGAACTAAAAAGTAAAAAATATTTTTTTATTGTAAAAAAGCGTGGGGTGCTTATTACTATTTGTACACTAACTCTACTTTTACAAATAGCTACCAGTGGAATATTTATACCAGTTGATATCAAGCACGGCACGCTTTTTTACAATAAAAAAATAGTTTTTACTTTTTAGTTCGGTTTGCTATCAAAGCGTGTTTTTTTTTTAGTTTTTTTAAAACTATTATTTATTATTTTAGAAGAGCAAAATTCATCATTTAGAATAGAAACAAAAAAGTGCAGTCGATTTCTCTTTGTAATTAATAATATAGGTGCAGCTCTATAAAAAGAGAATTAAGTTAGCTCACCAAAATTACGTGACTTATATAGCAAGTTTTTTTAGCTTCCAATAAAAAAAGACTTTAATATTTTTAACAAATGAACATTTAGAATCGATAAATAATTTTTTTGTGTCAAATGATGACGGTTTACAAAAGAGAATTTGAACGTTTCTAAGTATCTGAATCTATATTCCGCTGTAACATCGTTAGTAGAAACCGAGGCCCCAAATAAGCGAACGAAGGACATTTTTCGGAGATTCGCACAATAAACGCGAAACCAATGCAAATACTCTAATGGCTAGTTCGGGTCGTGTAATTTATGGAGTCACTCTCCTCTCCCTATCTTTGTCATCCATCACTTTCTTTCTGTCGCACTCACGGACCTCCACGGACCTCTTTGTAAAGAAAGTTAGCATTCTCTATATTGCTAACTTATATATATATATGTAACAGTGGATGTTTTCTTTCCTTTGCTCTGCTTAGTCCAAGAAAATGGCCATTGTATAAAACTGGATCGATAAAATCCTACATTATAAATATTTTTTCCGTTTATTACTAAAAATACGCTAACACAGGTGTTCAAAAACTAAAGAGCACATTTTTAATGGCAATGAATTGCCTAAAAGATTTATTAACACTGTAATAGCTATCGTTTGCTATAATAGGTGGGAAAGTGTTTTAAATCGTGCATAAGTAGGTACCTAATATAAGCACAAATATTTATTATATTTTTTTAAATACGACTCACACTTTAAAAATTATGTATTTTAAATTCCGTTGCAAATTTTGCTTCGAAACGTCTATACATGTCACGTGACTGCCATGACGTCGTAGGCTCATAAATGCTGCTAAGCTGATGAGGTGTTAGGTTTTTTCGTAATTGTTGTCATAGAAATTTTCGAAAAAATTACACATTCTAAATAATAACCAAACAATGAATCCTTTTAACAGCGTGCTGAGTTTAACACGGTAGAGCCGATGGCTCCACTACTATTGTTGATACCGATTGGGGTGCAGTCCCACGGTTAAGATAACAATACGGGGGAACCGAAGACTCCATTACTGATACTGCCGAGTTTCGTTTCAATCGCGTGCGAAGCCGCAGATAGCGGCTAGTAATTTATATTTTTAAAATATTCTCATAAAAAAATTATGTAATTATTAGTTGAAAACTAAACTGAAAAATAAATTATTTAATTTACCTTTGGCTATGACGATACCGTTGTTTTATTAATAAATAACTACACATTAACACGCAATTTTAATATTCACTAATCACTAAACGAACAATGTTATTTTATTTCACAATAATAAATTGAAATAGATCTGTCCGTGACATTCAACTTTCAATAACTAAATTAAGTCATAATATCAATTTTTCGAATTTTTGTACACTTTATGTAATCATCTAATGGAACAGTAACAAATTATATGACCTTCATATTTTCGCTAATAACTATTAGATACAGCAGCTCTTAAACAATTTTGATATTCCAATTAGGTATAGACTAAATATTGTTAAAATTTTGAGTAACACCAACATTACGTAAAAGTAATAAAATCGATATCTTTATCTCGAAAGAATGTTCTTTTCAATTAAATTTATCGTATGGACAAAAATAGAAAACAGATATGATAGAAGTTTGGATACCAACTTTAGTTCGTACTGTAGTCAAGAATTATTGGATGTTTTGCGTATAACACGATAGATCCCTTCCGAGTTTTCATATGTTTGTATAGACATTTCCGGAAGAAAATACATTTATTTTGATGCATATAATATTTTCTGTTTATACAACTCCTATATCTATACGTATTTGTTAAGAAAAATAACTCTCTTAACCTACTTTCATTGTACGAACTTGAAATTCTTAAAGTAACGGAAAATTTCCACAGACATATGAAAAGTCAAATCTGCTTTTACCAAGAAATATAGTAATTCAGATAAATATTAAATAACTATTACTAATACGGATTTTCGCGTACTACTTCAGTTATTTTCATTCATTTTTTGTGTCGGTTTTATTATATTAAAAAGAAGTATTAAGTATAGATATTACAAGTTTTAGGATTTCGTTACATAATGATAAAAACGAAGCCCTTATGGTGAAAATGTTTAGTCTGTCATAGGTAAAAAAATGTGTGCTCTCTGCAACCAGCAAAGTGAAAATTCTCAAAAAAATCTGTTTTATTTAGCAGATTTTATTTAGCAGATTTAGTAGATTACTGTTAATAGTAATTTTTTTATTCGTTTATTTTATGTGTAGCAAACTTTACCAAAGAAAGCATGCCCCCTCTCTTGTCACTGAAAGTATTAAGCCTAAAAAACATAAATAAAGAGGCTTTAACATTATTACAAAACTATAACAAAAATCCATATTCTTATTAGTTTTTAAAGACTAATTGGCGCAAATTAGCTAATTTCATAGGTAATATGGACTGGTGGAGAGTTTAGGCAAATTTATAGCGATTGCTGTACGAAAACCACGTGGTTGACCGTTTTTTTACGTACCCACCAAAAATTAGTGGAACGAAAACATATATATCCTATATAATAAATTATATACGCGGATTTTGTATTTATTACAGTTGTAAAGAATTTTTATTTATTATTGAAAATTATTTATTGGCATCATATTTAAGTTAATTTTACACATGTGTAAAATTAACTTAAATATGATGCCAATAAATAATTTTCAATATATTCAAAATAATAAATTCTTTGAAAATACTACTCAATGATTTTGAAACAGTACAGGCGTGCACTTGAAACAATTTCATTGGGTATTCAATATTAAAAAATTACTCGATGAAAATAACGACATTTTATTTAGCCGCAATACAAGCATGCATTTGAAGAAAAAAAAATGTTTACGATAATCTTTCATATATTTGAAATAAATAAATATGATCGTAAGTCAAAATCGGTCATTATAGCCTAGATTTCATATGAAATTGCCGTACCATTAAATTTATTTCAAACAAGCAACGACTTAATTAAACGAACATCATGAAGAAATTGAATAAAAGAGTATATAGATTGCTTCCACTACTAATATATTCGCTCAAATTCTCAAAAAAGTAGATAGAATATCCTATTTTTTCGAATTAAATTGAATGGTTATTGTTAAAAAAACATAAGTAGGCGAGATAAATACTTATTATATTAACTCAATCATATATATGTTTGAATCAGTTGCACGAGAAGTCTCGTCAAAAACTGCCTCACTTGCTATGAATACGCCATGTATTTGAGGGAAAGATTCCCTTCAAATACGTGCGGTACTTAAGCCTAGGCCGTACCGTACTTCGCCGTATTTAAATACGCGGCGTATTTGACTCAACTGAAACCAAGTTGAGTCCATGTTTTCTTTTTATCAGTGCACCTATATTTTATTGGAAAATCTGTGTTGTTTGGACTGTTTTCGAGGTTCCTGTCTGAAATATTTTACTTAATAAACACTATAAAAATTCACACATGAGCTTACGTTACTGTGACCATTAAAAATTACGCCCAATAAACACGAGTGTGTAAAACGAACTTAAAAAGTACCTATAAAAAAGGAAAATATTAAATATTTATTTCCATTTATGAAAAATATTTGTATCGCAATTTAAGTTCGGCATTTAAATTTATGGTTTATTTTTTATATCACAAATATTCTTTCATGAAAAGTAGCACCGCAGATTTTGTCAGTGTTAGCTAAATCAGTAGCGTATCGATTTTGACCACCGCCACTAATGTAAACTTTTAGTGGATACTTGTTTTATAATAAACGAAACAAGAAAAATATTTTAAACATTTTTCACAGTGATTATAATTATATTTCTACAAAACATCAAATCATCCCACAATCTCACATACCTTAATATATTGAAATCAGTTGCTACTAGCTTCAGCTGACGTAATTCATCTTGATTGGATAATATTGGATTAAGATATTATGAATGCGTTCTTTTGACTTATCACAGAATTAATATTTTATTTACAGATCTGTTGGCATTAATATCTTTCAGTTATTTCATCCATGTTCTTTTTTCCTCATAAAATATTTTTTTGATATTCTAGTCATCACTGGATTCTTGAGCATCATTTTAAGTAATATAATAATCACGTCTGCATTAATTCTTCGTTCGCGTAGAAAATATCATTTTTTTGTTTTTTGTTGACACTATTTTTATTTCCTATTAATTTCTTATTCAAAATAATTTTTGAATTTTTAGTATTTATATTACTTTTTTAAATTATTCCTCATCAAAATTAATTTTCAGTTTAATTCTTTTAGAAGAATTTTGTTAATTTTAATTGTAACTTTTCAATAACATTGTTTTTTTTTTTAATTGAAAAAACAAATTATATTACAGTCTTGTCTTTGAATTGAAGCTTTGGACAGTTTTTATAACATATGCAACCTCAACAATTGCAATTGAACCAAGATAATCTTCTGATAACATTCTTCATTCGAGTACACTTAAATCATATCAATCCACTCAAAGTTTCAATGCAGAGTAAAAAATCAAAACCTCTTAACTTCACAATTATGGTTACACATTCATAGTTCAATCATCATTTCAATCAAGATTGTTTTCTGATAACATTCTTCATTCAAGTATATTTAACTCACTTGAAATTTAAATGTGGTGTAAAAAGTCAAAACGTTTATGCAATTTCACAATTACGAATTCACCTTCAACAACCTAAACCGAGATTATCTTCTGATAACATTTTGAAGAACACTCAAACGTCTTCAAACTAAGTCAATCCAAACGCAGCGCTAAAAGTCAAAAAACTCGATAAAGATCGCGATGCACACTCGATCTTAACAAAATATGTTATTGCAATAAACTGTTAAATAAGACTGATCTCCATGCATATCTTTTTACTGTTAAGTTGCATAAAAAAACTGTCTACCTGCAGGGCAAACCCTTTACGGAACAGGAAGCAAGGCCCAAGGGTTAAATTAAAAGGGTTGCTTGCATTTAATACAATAATATCTGCTCGACCCGTATCAAAAATGTTCAGACCTACTATCTAATATACTTACCTACCTGTGTTGAGCGTCTGCGGTGTCTCACACACACATGTGCCTTACACCTATGGGAAACTAGTATTAAGTCAATTATTTATATGGAATACGGAACTATCAAAGGATAAAGACTAAGCTTGGTAGTAGTCATATCTACGCTTAAAATCCGTTATACCTAGGCGTCTTATAATGCTATCAGTGGTGCATCATCTACGAACATATTACTAGGGTCTCAGCAGCGCTGGATTTACACTTGGGACTAGTGCCCAGGGCGGTACATTTTCAGGGGCGACAAAATGTGTACCATGAGAAAAACACATTTCGCGTTATAATTTTTTTTTCGAAAAGTGTGATCGTGTTGAAAATATTCTTAAATAAACTACGTTTTTTCATTATTAAGAATGTGTGTAAAACTATTACCACTGTAGTTTTATTTATAAAATTGTGAATAAAAATTTAGTGCCAAGAATTTGATGCACATTTTAGTAAAGAGGATATGATAATTATTTCAGTTTAAAATGGTTTAAATAATGGACGGCATTTTTTACGCTGCCCAGGGTAAAGCCGGCTCTGGGTCTCAGTATTACTGGGACTTCAGAGAACTAAAGAAAACCTTTCGAAGCTATACTTCTTTTAGTCCGTTGAGATTAACATTTTAGCACGCAAATCAGGTAAGATTTCAGTTAAAATCAACACTAATTCAAGTCATCTACATTCACGCAAGAACAGTCACGGTCAAAACTAATTATTATTGATATACTTCTGTGGATATCAAAACTACTTTCCACACATATTGCATATTATGCCTTTTACATGAATTTAATTATTTTTTTGTGATAATTCAACGGTTGCCAAAATTTGAATAAAAGAACTATGACATAGGTCTGCCGTAGGTAGAATCACGTACAAAAGGATATATTTAGTAGAGGTACCCAAGCTAAGCCTAGGTTGGCCGCTATGACGCAATACACCATTCGACTTTCGCACCTCCTAGGTACCTCCTCCCTGTGATTCAAATTACAGCTAGAAGCACCGTTACATCATCGTGCCTCTAATTTAGTAACCACATCGTCAGCACTTTCCGAACAGATGCTGATGAATAATATACAACAGAGTATCTCGAATAAAAACTGAGGTATATTCCGGCTAGATTGACGAAGTTCTAAATGTTTAATGTACCCAAATCAAACATGTCAAAAGGAAAACTAAAGTCTAAACAAGGGGGAATTATTTCAATTTTTCCACCTCTGTTGATTTCACTTTTTCCTTTGTATGCAAATAATAATCAGCTAGATAATTGCTGTTTTCACAGTACTTTCGACTCTAGAAGATAATAATAAGTCCAAAAATCTTAATACCCCTTATTTCTATATGAGTCTACGAACATTGTTAATATTTTTTTGGGTCTGCGTGAGCTGTAACCGCGTAGAGAAGTTGACTGTGGTCTTATGGAAAATAGTCTTCTCTTTATTTTAATAAGTGGAAGCTCAGTGAGCTATTAATCGAGGCAGCCACGATTCTTTCTCTATAAGGAAGATAAAGGACAAATCTAGGTCTCTAATGGACTACTTTTGTAATTTATGTACGATTTACTAGAAAAAAGTTGGCAGTAATTGTGCTAAAAAAACACACATTTTCAATGTCACACGATGACCTTATTCGTACTTATTTCACAAAACTGTTCCATCACAAACCTTAAGTGACTCTTCCTTTTTTTTAAATCTTCAAAATGTTTCCAAAAATTAGAGTAATCAATTGACAGCGGCACCCTTGCAATAACATTTTTTAGCCTCGTAGTTGGCACCAGCCAAAAATTGAAACGTGCGGATGATTTGAGCGAGACAGAGCTAAAGAAGGTCACACCCACAATATGTCTTTTGCCTACCTCGCCCCTTACCGCTGGGTCTCAGTACAAACAAAATTCAGAGCGTTCCGACAGCCTTAAAGAATCACGATTGTCTTATTCTATATAAAGTACGTAAAGAATATTGCAGTAGCACGCTGCAAGAAATGCACTTTGATAAAAAATATTTTTGTACAATAGTGGTTACAAAGACGCACGTTTCTCAGGCTCGCAATAACAGACTGCCTATAGGAAAATATTAAACATTCTCATCGGAATTCTTCAACTGTTTTCTTCAATCTTCCCGGGAGAAAGTAAAAAAGAAAATAGTGAAAGTGCAATATGTTTCTTATATGAATTCTTAACCTCAAAGTTATTTCTATATTATTAATAATAATGCGTTTAACGTCCGTTTGTCATAACAGACGCCGTTCGCAACATTACTATTTTCTATCTACCACACTTCCCATCGTTTTCTACATCTTTAAACTTCAACTTAAATAATAGTAATGGGCGAATAAAGGAATTATATAAAATTAGGATAAGGTAGGTAACATTGCGATTACAGAAATTGGAGAGGTATTCGAATCGGCTTCAAATAATGAACCATCTCGATAGTCATCTGGATGTAATTGAGGAAAATCATGAAAAACTTCAGCAAGATCACCGGTACAGGAATTACCGTTTCTCGACGAGAGGCAGTAGTAAAAAGTCGGGCCTTGCCAGGATTCAAACTCCGTACTTTCCAAATGCAAGTCAAGTGCTGTCACCACTATGCTACACCGCTCGGTCGGTATTTCTATAGTGAAGCGTCACGGCCAAACTAGAAACATTTTATTTCACCTACGGACCATGTGTCCCCGAGACGTTATTACCTACGGTCCTCTGACATGTCCTGGCCATCCTTGTGGAAGAAAGGACCAGACAGGATAACATATGTGACGTATCATCTCTACTTCGTGCGCATACTGTTCCATGTTTTATTATAATATTGAATGTCCGATGTTATCATAGGCGTAGATTTCAAATAGGCACTCTTCAAGTGAATTGTTATCCCAAACACTAACAACCAAGTTATATCGAAATTTCTAATTTTCTAATATTTTTTTAAAAGACTTTTCTTGCCATTTTCAGTCTCATGAATCGAACTTGCACACTACCGTGCGTAAAGAAGTTTCACTTCAAAACTATCTGATGATTGGAATAGTATCTCTTCCTCAAGGTTACTAGAAACTAGAGGGCTGAGCGCAAGAGGCTTTAAACATGTTCACGTCTGTGATTGATTAAGTCGACCGAAGTCCATGGTTTGGTTTTTCAATTATTGTTTATCCCAACTGTTTGGAAAAAGACTTCATGTGACGTCACAACGCCCTCACTCGCGTCTCGCCTAGTCACACTTTCAACAATGCTAACGCCCAACCTTAGTATGTATATGAACTTGTCTTTTCCTTACTGCGCTTAAGCAAATATTTTTTACTTTTTAAATCCTGTATAATATCGTTTTTAATATGGAAACTTAAATATAAGTAAAAGCTTCTTTCCGTGTCTGTTATAAAATATGTAAGCGAAATCCGAGCTTAGTTAACGTACAAGTCAAAGATAATTTTTGTTTTTTGTATTATAGAATCGTTTTAAGATGAATTTAAAATTCTGTAAACATATACGCGTAGGTACTATTTAAACCGTAGATCCGCGTGGAAAAGATAAAGAAAAGCATTGATTCCGCGCTGAAATATAGTTTGGATAATAATAATAAAAATGTGTACAACATGGGACTACGTAGTTCGGTTTAGAACTCTCACATGTTCAAATATTGGTTCAAAAAGAACAAGTTTAATGTTGGATTCCACAAACACTTTCCATAAAGTCTAGCCAAAAAAAATATGAGAAACTGTCTTTTAAAGTTAAATAAATTGTAACAAATACCAAAAAATTGAAAGAATCAGCATTAATGAATTATATAACACCCTACAGTATAGGAGAAATTTTGTAAAAATGTTGTTATTTGAATTTTTTGTATCCCACCTGTGTTAAACAATTATAATATACTATTATTAGATTATCACCGATAATTATATACGTTTTAAATATAAAAATAAATGTTAGTATATCTGTTTGAGATTAATAGACTTTTACACCGTCTGGTCGAACATAATGAAAGTTGGCACATATACGATATGTATGTATTATTTTATGGAGAGGGTTTTTATGCATTCCACTTTAGTGGACGATGGAGCCCAAGGTTCTACTACTATTGTCGCTGGCACGCTTTATCTCAATCGCGTGCAGAGTAAAATATATACAAACAATTTGAGGTCATGGACTTTTTTTTTCATTTTTGTTAATTATTATTCTGTTGGTAGCTTTTTTCTTTAATGTAAAATTTCACTCACACTATTATTAGTGTATTTGCCATAAGGCAACATACACTATTGGCGTCGGTCGGATGGCGGGACCTAGGGGTCGGACCAAAATTTCTCGACGTTTCATAACCTCCTAAACACTTTGGCACCATTTTTGAAAATGTTTATATATATATGTAGGTATATATATATATATATATATATATATATATATATATATATATATATATATATATATATATATATATTTATATACGTATATATATATATATATATGTGTGTGTGTGCGGGCAATAACTTTCGAAAGAGTTAATTGATTGTAATGAAATTTGGTCCACGTGTTGAAATCCATCACCGCAAGAAGCCTATTTAAAATGGGCGTAATTGGGGCATTTTAAGGGTAGTTTTTAGGGGTTGAAAAATGTTTTTGGGTCCCAAAATACCGAAAAAATTCTCAGAATCGTTTCAAAATTGACATTTAACCCTTTAGTAGTAATTAAAAGGTGTCCCTGAAATTTAAATAAAATCGGCCCGACAGGACCGGACTTACAAATTTTATGAAAACACTAGTTTACAAATAGTGAATTATTTTCTGAAAGTTGTATATAATTTGGTATAGAGGTTCGATTTATAATAATATTGCAATTAAGAAAAAAAATGTTATTTTAAGGGGTGTATTAAGGAGTCAAATTTTTTATTTTGCCCAAAAACCAACTTAAGCTCGCAAAATAAAGCCACACTGCCTGTATAAGCAAATACACTATATTGTCGGCAGGGTTTTGGCACTGCGACCCGGGTTTTTTTCATAAGGAACCAAAAGAAGTACAACTTAAAAAAAAAATTATATTCAACATTTCTTGAACTGATTCGTCAAAAGATCCAATTATATTTTTAAAAAAACATTGACTTGTGATATTTTTTTAAGATTGATGAATGGTTGATAGTTCAGTACCAGAAGCATTGGCGATGTATTTGTATATTAAAATAATCAGCTATCCGTATTGAATAGAGATAGATATATATATTAACATACGGTAACGCATCTTTCGTTTCTATTTCCCCCGTGTCATATAAACCAGTCGTGGTCTACCGTAACCGTACCTTTGGGTGATCCCTCTACAGTGTGTACTTTTCTACAGATGAGACATCACAACAGCCAGTTTGATATCTCCATTTTGTAATTAATTTAATGTTTTTATTATTTTGACTCTTCGTGATTTTATTGACAAGAAGATTTCGAATCTGTGTCAGTTTTTTAGTACGAAATTCTTGAATTTAGGTAAGTATACAATAATTTTAATTTATGTTTTAAATACATAAAAAATACTGTACCTTTCGATTCATCTTTCCTCATATTAGAAAAAAAAGAGTAAACTCAGCGCGGCGTGGGACTCTAATTTAAATAATATGTGTAGTGATTATTTATGATTCTGATTTAGGAGAATGTAAATCTATGCTCTGTCCGTACCTAAATTACCTCCAATATTTTACATGATTTATATTATCTAATCAACAAACAAAACATAAAATGTAAGCGCTTCGCTTGATTCATGTTATGGCCTAAGGAATCACCTGTATAGCAGAACGCCATTGCAATGGTCTTTTCTCTTTTATACCCAACTTTCCTCTACTAGTATGCATGTATGTATGGCTTAGTATTACAGAGCTTATATTTGAAAAATATATACATATAGAAGTTATATTCTGTATGGAAGAACAGGGCGATGTAGGGACCCCACGGTGCTTTCCGACAGATTGGCTAGACCTAATCCGCTGGCCGATATTACATACATACACACACACGTATATATATAGATACAGTGTATATATATAGTAACTCGCAGTGCATGGGATAGATATAATCCCAGCCTCCCCTACAACAGGCAGCCCACTCACCAACCGATTCTCTAAGCTGCTTTGCTCAGATATTCAAATGCGCACGTTATCTTCACAAAAAAGAAAACTCCATAACTTATATAATATGTATTTCTGTTCAAAAATTGGACGTTTGTCAGAAGTATCAACACATTTCCATTTAAACTAACTGAACATTATTTTAGCATTTTACAGCCCAAACTACTTCAACGCTTAGATGATTTTTTTTACAAAACGTGCCTAGACTAAGTTAATGCTCTCCAAGCTGATATATTTCTGCTTCGAGTTTCTTTGATAACAATGAAGCTATAGAATTTTGTCACTGTTGATTATTTTTGATTTGCAAGTATGACAATAATAATAATTATACTAAGTGCTATATCCTACATTTCTTTTAAGTTTAATTACTTAAGAAAATCATATGACTTATTAAAAATTAATTATATTTACAACTTAAAAGTGTATTACATGTTGTAGCGGATTATCCTGTATATAACGTACGCTCCGTGAATAGAATGTTCTAGACTACACTGCACAGACATATCAGGACAGAATCATTCTGGACTAATTGAAAAATCTCTTGGCGATTCTCCAGGGCAAAACATATATGCATCAATAATAACCGATATAAATAGGCAGTTAAAGCTACTGACCTGAACATAAATACTAGTTTACAGATTACAGTGTTGTGTTTAATATAATAAACATTCTGATTCAGGATACGTATAAAATTGACTTCTAAGTATCACTAATTTCAATTCAACATAACATTTCACAAATGAGCAAAAATATTTATTGGATAGAGATCACAAAGATTTTGATTTTTGGCAGCTTAATTATTGCTATATGGATTCGTTGGCAGAGTATTATTTAACAATCATTAATAAAATAGTTTATTTACTAATTCATTTAAATGGGTTTGGTTTACGCGAACAGAGTATAGTTAAAGATTTGGATTTGAACGTTTGTTTCTGTAACGTTTTTTTTTATATCAAATAATGTCCCAAGTCACAATACTTCCTACCATCAAAAAACAGCATATATGATAAAGTTGTGAAATCCGCATATTCTCCACTTTAGGCGGCAAATCGACAAGAAAATTAAAGTCTGAAATGTCATCTTTACACACAGTACATGTACATACATATAATAAATACAACAACATGGATTCCGGGATTCGATCCCCTGATTCTCGTTCAACAATCGCACGTCTAACCGAAATTACCATTTATTGGTTCTTTATAAAGGGACTATACGTGAACGAGAGAAAAAGAGACGAAACTCGGGAAGATCAGGGCAGTGCGAGCGAGACAACAATATGCACATTCCAGTGAACGCAGTCTAAAATTGTACGTGATCAGCATCTTAGTATATTACGCCAAATCTTCTATAAGCCTTGTCGTCCCAACTAACGTCCGATGGGGACACTCGACCTAGCACTACAGTCAAACGTCACAAACTAAACGAAAAAGGCAAAAACTATGAGAAGCCAGGCCACTTGCTTGCGAACATGACAATGTTGAGTTTAAAGGAATAGCTCGAGAGCTGTTAAACATTTTTGGGTAGATATTTGAGGCACTGTGAAAATTTAACTAAGCGAAATGGGCAAATCCATCAGACGCTAGTTATTTGCTTGCGTACATGCATTGTTGAGTTTAAAGGAATACCCCGAGAGCTGTTAGACATTTTTGGGTAGGTATTTGAGGTACTGTAAAAATTTGTACAATACCTCTTTAGTATTATCTGAATACAAAATCACAGCTGAATGGTAGCGGGGCTTAACCGACCCTCAAATTTTTAATCACCTGACAGATAGAATGCCCCATCTGTTTTAGAATATATCTATTTTTAGTTACCAATATTATTCTGTTTAAATTTTAACGTGTCCCGTATCAGTTTCTTTATTTGTAGATAAAATCAAAATATCGATTTTGTCGATCGTATTTCCATAAAAACCGAATGTAATTGAAAGCCAAATTAAATTCAATTCAGCCATCGTACAAGAGGTAGCATGTCCTATATGTACAAGGAGTAGTAGAGAAGTACACTAACAGTGTATGGGTCGGTCGGTAATGTCGGTATCTATAGCAAATGAATAATTGATCAAATGTCCCGCGTAAAGTAAAACAGTCCCTACACAGTAACCGCTATCCTCTACAAAGCTGCATCAGCAGCAGCACAGAGAGGATCGTTCGTTCGGCTTGGCGAGGAGGATGCGAGAGATGAAAAGTGGGCGCGCCTCCTCCTGCCGGTCAGTTCGGTTCGGGTGACCACCCACCCTTCTCTCTCGCACGCCAATACTTACCTACCCTCTCTCATTTATACCATCTCTCTCTCACACACACTAATACTTATTCATTTTCTATCTTTCTGTGTGTTACATGTCGGCAATCGTCAGACCAGTAGCGTTGCCGATCGGGGAATTCCCTGTTAAGAGACAAGTCGGGTTCATACCAAACTTTCATCTCCAATCTAAATCTCCTCGTGATACGTCCTTCCGACAACAATTAATTTTTAAATTGACATAAATATTATAATATTAGTATGGTATCAATACTAATTTTCATAAACAATCTAATAAATGTGAAGTTTGCTACACAAATAAACTATCAAAATATACTGAAAATGAAGTGAAAACCAGTTGTTTTATAGAGTTTACATGCAAAAAATGTAGTATATATATCGAACGTAATGATGTTATGACTCGTATGACTTACTCGTCGATAATGTAGTCTATTACATCCTAGATACATGAACGACTGGTTCGTTTTATCTTTGCTATACACTAGTGCTAGAGCGAATTATGACGTCATCTATCCACGGATATTATGACGCAATGAGATAAAAGCTTATTGTTACAATTTATGATTTTTACATGGTAATGCTACATGTAATGGGTTTTCTAATGCGGAAGTCATGTGCGTGACGTCACTGTATTTTCTACTCAAACTTCTGGCTATTTCAGATGCGAGCATATAATCCACACGTTGGACTATAAATTTAAAATTGAACCCATGTCTGTAAAATGCATGTTGCCGCGATAGAATTTGAATAGTAAGGTCGGGTACAAGATGGATGAAAATGGAAGAAATGTTTAAATAAGATTCAGCTATGTATCTCTTATGACACCGACGAACACCCAGTCAAGTTTTCGGTAACTTGATACCTCGGCATACAATCGGGTAGAGTTGAAGACTTTTGCATAATATTGCCAATCTCACTCCAGTCCTTTGATTCATATGAATTAAAAATTTGTTTTTCATCACGCCAAAGAAGTATCACTTCTAACGCCATTTTTTCAGTTCCGAATCCTTTGGAAACCTCTATCCAATCGCTTTTAATTGTAAATGTTCAAAATTCGAATAAAAATCAAAATTGCCAAAAAAACAAAAAACCAATTCTGTTGATCCGATCGCAACCAAATGTCACAGGATTACACGCAGAGTTAATCTGGAGAACGCCTGACTCATTCATCAAAATCAGTCCAGCCGTTTTGGAGTCCGTACATACAGACACCGATTTTTATGAATATGTAAATAAACTTATTTTGCACACACTGCGCTAAACTATTCACAGACTGCGGTAGTTATCTAGCTGGCGCCTCTAGCGGTAAAGTTTGGCAGTGCCCATTTTTATTCTAATTTAGGCAAGTAGTGTATTATTACAAATAAGCACTATATTATGTTAACGTTCAATAAGGTAATCAGTATTTTCGTCTAACAGTGAATATATGGCAATAAAAGGATCAGAGAAGTCTTACGACGCAACAGAAGACGGTAGATAATTTTCCCGAGTCCTTTGTAACATATCGTTCATGTTTGTTCAATAGAGTTCAGATCAGGACAGCGTGTTGGTAACAGGAGACGATGGATTTAATCTTCTTCAGTCCGATGAAACTCAGTTGAAGTTTTGACGTACAGTAATACCACTTTCGCGTAGATTTACTTTAAAAGTTCTACAAATCTGTTACGAAAGATAAATTAATTATGTTATTCTTTTCTTCAACACGCGGGCATTTTGTTTATAATCACGTAAAATAATTAAAGTCTGATAGAACTCGCTAATTCTATTTTTTTTTATAAATAAAGAATCGTACGCTAACGAAGTTAATATTTTTTTTTTCGAAATAATACAAAATTACTTTTTTATAATACCTGTTTTACATTCAGGGGCCGTTCCTAAAATACGTCACGCTACAATCAACTTTTTTTGACCCCCTTCCCCCCTATTGTCACACTGTGTCACACTTTCTGTGACCCCCCTGTAAATATTTCGTCACAAAAACTAAGACCCCCCCTGAGTATAATAAATTTCAATGGATAATACACAAATTTTGAAAATTAAAAATATTTATTTAGTCTTTGTAATAAAATTTGAATAAATTAATAAATATCTTTTATAAAATATTTTAATGAACGGCGAACGTCACGTTGCCGTCGAGCCCCCGTCCCCCCCCTTGAATGCGAACGTATTTTATGAATGGCCCCTCATGTAAAGTGACTCATTATGCACTGATGTGGCATGGTCCATGAATAGAACTGGAATTCGAACCCACGAGACAGTCCGGTCAAGAACTCAGCACGCTAACAACTGGACCACACTATCCTGTAATCAAACTTTAGACAACGTATTTCAAATCAACGTCAACAAGCGTATTGGTGTACTTCTACTTCACATACGAGTAGAAGCTGGTACACTTTCATCTAATAGCTGGATGCACAACTTTAGACGGACCAGTATTGAAATGATTCATTAGATGACATAAATAGTTTTCAGTGGTTTTTAGGTTCAACGTATCATTAAGTTCATACTATAGGCTCTGTAAATTTATATCTCCACGTACTTGATACGATTTTCGTATATTTTTTTCAATATTTCTTAAGCTATGCATTATAAAATCATCGAAAAATATATATTGGTATTTCTTAAAACGAGCTCTTTCGTTTGATACGTCACATGATGCACTTGAAAAATAATTTTTGAATTTTCTAATTGGGCCTCCAAAGTTGGAATTCATTTTATGTTATACGTCCGTAATTGGGTTATCTAACTCTTTAATTTCAACTGTTTTCGTCCAGTAGATTCGGGGATATATTTAACGCTCTTTGATAACCTGTCAACATTTTTAAGGTTGTATGTATCTCTAGAATGTATCGGACGCAGTTTTCAAATTTTTTTGATTGGACAATATATCGTTAAAATTGGATAAGCGACGATATTTTTAATATGTAAACAAACCTTTAAAGGTACCGCTACATAACAAATGTATATACTTTAACCATAAGCAACATTATATTATTATCCAACAAATGCAAAATGCACATTTGCGCAATTTACATATAGTTATTATTACCTGGTCTACTAGATCGTCTGTACTTACGTATTAAAATATCAAATTTAATTTTATACCTGTGAAAATCCAGCAGGTCAATTCAAGTAGCAGACACCGCTATATGGTGAATATTGATTTTACCGAACTGATCGAATATTAATACAATACACAATATAACCGTTAAGAGGTATGGTGTACCTCTAGTACGATTTAGAATTATCCCGACCCAAAACTGTTTTCATATTTAAATTTACCTAAAAAATACTTAACCCTAAATCTGTACATTGCTTATTCAATATAGTGAATCAGATTGTTACCGTGTAAGCCATGGCTTATATTTTTTTTTCTTAAAAATCGTACCATGGCTCCCAGTGGGAAGTTCATCAGATCTTACTATTTGTAAAATTATTGAACCCAATTGGTCGTGCTTAGCGATGGCTTATTTTCGAGGTAAGCTTATATTTTAAGAAACTTCAAAAACCGTGCATGGTATATTTTCGAGGGAAGGCTTAAAATGTGAGATACACGGTATTATTAAAAATATCTTCGAAAATTAGAAATATTCTTGGTTAATCAATCATTTATTGTTTATAATAATAAACTGAACAAATATAAAAAACACTTGAAAATTCTACAAAAATTATTATT
The DNA here is from genome assembly GCA_034508555.1 of Venustoraphidia nigricollis. Lineage (NCBI taxonomy): Eukaryota > Metazoa > Arthropoda > Insecta > Raphidioptera > Raphidiidae > Venustoraphidia > Venustoraphidia nigricollis. The sequence continues at coordinate 2,055,517 of JAVRKA010000042.1, read as the reverse complement.
AAATTGTTTCTCGACGATCTTTCGGACAAAATTCCATCTTCAGGAATATAAAGCAAATACTAAGAATTTTAGTATACCTATGTGTCAAATTCCTGATAGACTTATTGTTCGAAACGATCGTCAAGAAATAATTTAGTAATAATTTTTGTAGAATTTTCAAGTGTTTTTATTTGTTATTAAATTAATGCGTTGAAAGAAATCGTTGATAATACATTCCTCATTATATTGTCACAGTGACGTGTCAGTTTGAACGAGCCATACGCGTATGTGCAAATGAAATGCTATATTTAGGTGAGTAGGTACACTGTTTCATACGAAGGGATGCCTTACTTGCATCGAAACTACAGTAGGATAGGTATTAGGTAATCTGTTTTTTATACCCGTAAAGGGTTGCGGAACCTTTTTTCCTCTATGCAAAGGATCAAAGCGAAATTTTACTATTTACAAATCTGAATGAATGCAGATGTGAATGTCAACTATTTGGGTACATTATAATATTTATTTTTTATATCCGCGCAGAAAAAAACATCTGGCCATAATCGATATTCACAATTAGAACACGTAGTGAAGCGTGTTTTGTTATGAAAAAATAATATCTGCTGTGGAAGCATTGTAGATTATAGACGCTCAACATGTAAGGTCATCAGCGTCTAAATGCGTCCTGTGCAAACATATAATTTTTAGTAGGAAACAGAAGCACAATAAGACTTTGCTTAACGCTGCTCCACTTAACGTTGTTTCAGTATTACGCGGTTTCCAAAAAAAAAAGCTTAGCCACTATAACGTAAATTCTGGATCAGTTTATACAAAATGATTCAAATGTTGATAGAAGTTCAAAGGCAAGACGAAGTGTCATTGATGCAAAATATCGCTATCAACAACATCTTGCTGAATGAAACAGAAAAAGGTAAATGACATTAGATGACTTCTTCGCAGTGGCGGATTTACCAGCAGGCTGAGTAGGCTGAAGCCTAGGGCGGCAGATTTTAGGGGGCGGCAAATTTGGCCCAAAAATTTTTGTCTTACAGAAATAAAAAAAAACATTATTATATACATAGAGAAAACGAGTTTCGAAAATTTAACAAAAATTTCAATATTTTAGTACTGTTCAGTATACTGAAGACTCTAATGGCTGTATTTGAAAAAATACTAAGCGCTCTGTAAAATATACTTTTGTGATCATGAATTTTTAAAATATTCCAATAGCGTTTCAATATTGCAATTTAAATTTAGTAATTTTTACTCATTTTTTTTATTAATCATTTCTATAATTTTTTTCTTCATGTACCTAAATGTAACTAGGTCTACTCACACAAATCAATCAACATGTAATATGTTTCAATACTTAAATATTTTTTTTGTACAACGTATTTGCGTAGTCGTTTTTGTTATTAATATGATTGCGAACTAGGGTATTGAATTTCAGAGGTCAGTAGGGGCGGCAAAAATTTAATAGCCTACTGGCGGCAAATTTGTAAATCCGCCACTGCTTCTTCGTAAAAAACAAAATATGTCAAATGCGGACCTTCCTTATCACAAACATAACGTCTTAGTCGAACTTTTATTTGATTTTCATAAATGTTTTATGAACAAAACTCAATATTAGTAATTAATGTGATTAATGCGATAGAAAACTATTGAACAATAAATGTTACTATATGAACATACTATAACCTGTTTTTATGTGAATGTCCTAGGTCTATGTCTAGTGTGCCTTATTATAACTTTGACAGCACGTCACCACAAAAAACGCGTTAAAATGGTTTCAGAATGATAAAAAAAATTGTACTTTAAATCGATTAAAATACATGTTGAGTATAATAATATAATTAAGATTAAATAATCGTATAATCGATTTACGAACATAATAACAGATTGACATCAATATTATGAAACGCGACAATAGTATATTATTATGTTGTCTAAACAGTGTGTCGACCCCACCCAACAGTTTTCCTAAAATCTGTGTATTTTAACACCAAAACACAATACATCATGCGTGTAGGTATTGTATATACAAAAATACAACTTTTAGGGTAAAAAGCGTATAAATAGGGGTGTAGATTACACGCTTCAACCCCCTTTAAACTGCTGAGTGGATGCGTCAAGTGTCACTTTTTCATACAATGCCTAAGATTTTTTTTCCTGAATGTCAGTGACATATGTAACTTTTAAGGTAGATTTGTAATGTTGTGTTGATTATAAAATTCCTAGAATTACTGCGGAATTTTGTATAGGTAGTAACTAATTAAATCTTGCGTTTTACGAATTTTCGCACTAAGAATCTTGGATTTAAAAAGTCTGTTTGCTAAGCCATACATTCAGATTTTCTCAAACATGTCCAGAGCGCGGGCAGAATTCGGACGCGTCCAGAATTTTTGAAATTGTGATGAAATAAAATACAATTGACAATACTTGGATTTTTCACAGCTCGCAATTCCACAAGAAGTTCTTTATTTAAATTCACCCCTAAAAATGCTCGCGGTCGGCGTGTCCGATAGATAAAAGGAAAAAAAGTCCGGGAATATTTAAGGAAATCAGGAATCTTGTTCCGAAATCTATTTTTTCATTTTGGTAACCCTACTTGAAGAATTGAATCGATTTAAACTAAATTTGACAACCGTATTGGGATTCATCACTGGGGTACTCTATTTAAAATTATCTTTTTCGGACTATTTTACAAGCTACAAGTGTTTAGGGATTGAAAAAATGTTAGCCCAAGGATTCCAGTCATAATATCATTACTAACAAGTTACATACTATATTTTTTGCAGGCACCTTCTATAAAGTAGCTGACTTTCACATAATTTTCAACATTCGTGACAGTTTAATTTTGAACAAGATCATTTCTAATTGTAAGTTGCTACTAATGAAATTATAGTATGACAAGTAAGTACGTTTATTTTACTTTACGTAACTTTACAGCACTAGTGATAAATGTATCATTTCACGACCACTATACCGGCATGAACAGCAGCTTTTTAAGAGGGGGTTTTTGAAAAAGATATTTATCACATTAGTAGATATCCACTTCAATTAACAAGGTGTTCATGTATAAATTCGGTACACTTATGCTTATGGCACTTTTTTATCTCCCGATCAAATTAGCTTATCTCGATGAACATTCAAGTGGATCGCCTTAAAACTCTAAGTGCCACGTCATTCTATATATTTTGTGTTTAGATTTTTTAAGTTATTTATCGTTAAAAGAAATTTTGTAGAGCTATTTTTTTTTACTATTTTACTAATTTGCCACGCTCAGTCGCAACGAACACTTAATTTTTATTACCTATATTTTCAAAATATTTGCTAGTTAATTTGATTGTAGATTATAGACGCTCGACATTTAAGGTTATCAGCGGTTAGTTTATTTGTATGACAAATATATGAAAATACTTCCAGTAAATACGCTGTTAGGATAGGTTGCGTTATATAATCTTTACTAGCAACAACTTTTGTCTTTCATTACAGCACTAGAGCGTAATAAATCACTTTGCATGCATGTATACATGTAAAGCAACTACTTTAATTTTTTGTCAATAAAAATAATATTTCACTCCTGGTTTTTATTTAAGAAAATATATCATCAAACAAATTAGATTGTCAAAAATGGTACTAGAATGTCCATAGCTTCGTTTGCAATGATCGGAAATCTACGCTATATTTTATTCCCTTTGGCACTTCATTTATAATTATTCTTGATACGAGGACGTAAGTTTCAATTTCCCAATGGTATTTTACGGATAAAAACAAACTGAATAATCATGACAAAATAGAAGCGCAATAATATTGCAAGTTGCCAATAGTTACAGTACAGTAATGTCGTAGTTGGGAACTAGTCCCCTGCGGTCTTCTGAAAGTTAAACATCGTATTGCTGTTGGACTTCAATATTATATACATGTCGTAAATAGAGTTTTGCACGAGATGAAATAAGATTATTCAAAAATGTTATTCAGCGCTGGTTCGATTCTCACATCAGCTCGGTCTTAACAGAGTCTTATTATTCTTCATTCAAATTACCCCTTGTTTTGTGTCAATAAGATATTGCACAAGCTAATTCAATTTATTTCATAAATAAAGCCACAATTTTGAGTATAATATGTTATGAATTATATAAAATTAGAGTTTAAAAATACTAAAACAACACGCTTTTATGAACTAAAAAATGCAACATAATTTGACAACAAAATTACCTTTACTGTAAAAAGCATGGGGTGCTATCTACTTAAATTTTCATAAAAGCTCTATATTTACAATTAGCTAGTAAATGAAAAATTTATTACCGATATTAAGCACTGCACATATTTTATAGTAAACCTAATTTTCTTGTCAAATTATTTTGCATTTTTTAGTTCATAAAAGCCCGTTATTTGTCTTTTACTTTTTTATTTGATTTTACGAAATGTATAGACAGAACTCTCATAACGAAGAAGATATAACCGTTATCGTTTCGGTATCGACTCGACTTTCTTAGATTGAAACGAGATCGAGAAAGTCGTAAGTATCATTTCGATCTCATTTCATTTTGTCAAGATGAGGTCAAAACAGTGTCTCGTGCGAATCCCTATCTATATGTCTACATGCTGCTATTATGCATACATGAGTATGGAAATTTATATATATATATTTATTTTCCATGAATTCCATATTCTCGCTTGACCATCTCTGCGCTATGTTGTCAACAGCTCATCGGGATGCCTATTCACACTTCTAGAACTAAATGTTTCTCAATCGACCCGCTCTCCCACCATTATCTTATTATTTACACCCGTACTTCCACCATCTATTACTACGTATTTTACAATACTTTTTATTTAACTTGCGATAAATATTCTGAATAAGTTTAAAGCAATTCAAGATATGGATCTTGTTCTTTTAAAAAAACTGAGTCGCCAATGCTCTCAAACGATAATTAAACATTTAATAGGATCACAGCTAGATATAACATCAAAAAATGTTGACAGTTCATTATTTCACTCAAACAGAAATTGACAGGGCGGGGGTCAGTGAAGATGTCATATTTCTTCTAATGACAGGAGTTTTCATTAGTCTTCAAGATTAAAAATAAAACCACTTAGAAGTCAGAAACAAACGCGTGAGGAAGTGACACTCGTTTCATTAATCCGTTACTCATTTTGCGTTACCAAAGTTTCTCATATATATTTCTGCTTTATATCGTTTATTGAAGTGAAACTGCTTTAGCGACTTATCCATTTGAAATTTTCTGTAACGTACAAGTGGAAATGATTGAATGGCGGGGAAATACATGAGAAACCTTGATAAACATCAATGAAACAAGTTCATAATCTAAAGAAGTTTCATTTCTCCCGTAAGCTTTTATGGGTAAGGCTCATAGATTTGTTTTTCATTTCTTTTGTAGTTTGCTTAATAGAGTAACGGCTGCCCCGTAAGTCCTTCTCTCTAATTGTTAATCAATACTAAATATATTATATATTATTGTTACGATTATTGCGACATTAATAAGCTGTGAATACACAGGCAGGACATTATACATGTATACTGCATAACTATATCAACAAAACAGCTACAGTAACATACGTACATAATATTATAGAGAACACCTCTAGTCATGATAGTCACTGCGACCTTACTATGTCCTGTATAATAATAATGCATACAATAACTTCCGCATTTTATTTATTATAAACATCCGTATCTTGCGATCATAGCAAACCATTTTCAGTAGCGTAACACTAGGGTAGCAGGACGAGCAAAATGCTACAGGTCTCCACCGGAGGGGGCCCCCGGTCCGAGAGGGTCGTGAGCACAGGATGATCTAGCATTTATTATTACAACATTTAGTAAAATTTATCAGTTTTGTATTTAATTAATTTAAGTTACCTACTAAAGTACATACCTACACAAATTAAACAAAAAAATGTATCAAACTTTGAACGCATTTGTAAGAAAAAGATATAATAATAGAAATTAGTTTCACGGGTAATTGGAATAAAAAATCAATTTAAACACTTATTGATTGCAACGTTTCGTCTTTATTAAATCAAGACTTTTTCAAGCTCTGGAAAATATTTTTTTTACAAAAATTAACAATCATATAATAAAAATATAAAACCTTATGGATTAAATAATTTACTAAAAAGAAACAATAATGTGACTAACCTCAGCACGTTTAAATTATAATAAAACTATGATATAAAAGGCAATTTTGCATTACTAAGATCAATAAAATTGAAAATTGTAGAAAATAATATCTTCTTTTTTTTATTATTTTATTTATATTATTTTCACAGTCAACTACAATTATAGTATGACAGTTGCTCAGTTTAACTAATTTTCGTTAGAGGTCAGTATAATTATTAAAATTTTTTTAAATTTAAATTAAATATACATCACAGAAAACTAATTTCTATTATTACATATTTTGGAATTGAACTTTAAAGATGAAAAAGATATAATGTTGGATGGACTTCTTTAATATAATATAATATAATTCTTTATTATCATTAAGAAAAATTGTGTGGAATCGTCAAATACATATTAAATACAATCATTAAGCTTAAAATTATTAAAAATCATTAAAACTGGTAGATAAAAATTCCTCCAGAGAGTATATTGTGTTTTTTAAAAGAAGTGACGTTATCTTAGTTTTAAATATAGTTAAGCTCTTTATTTCTTTAATGTAAGTAGGTAGATGAGGCAAATTGAGGGAGGGTCCCATCCGATGAATTTGCCACGGGTCTCAAATGATATAATTACCCTACTGACCCTTAAGATTAATAATAACAAATAAATATTTTATTTATTTGTTATTGATAATGTTGATGTTGATTGATAATTGTTGTACCTAAACATTCATTGTTACATTGCTAAATTAGAAAAAATTATTTTTTTCCACTGTCACCGTCAGGATTCAAACCCGAATCTTTCCACTTTCGCGGCGGAATGAGTTAATCAGCCGTGAAAGTGAAAAGATTCGGGTTTGAATCCCGACGGTGACAGTGGAAAAAATATTTTTTTCTAATTTAGCAATGTAACAATGAATGTTGACAACAATTATATAGCTCGTTATGAAGCTTTACAGAATTAACATAGTCTTATATTGATTGATAATGTTGTTTTTGCTATGACTACGGCTACGCAGCAATCACTGTAGGTACTCCTGTCCGTGAGTACGGTCCGCGGACCAATCGTGTATACGGTAATACGAGTGTGAGGTATAGATAACAACAAAGAACCCTCGGTCTGCTGATGCGACTTGGGGCTCGTCCCCCGGGGGCCATACCACTATACCGTTGTCACTAGTAGCCGCTGCATTGCACTCGCGGCAATCCCCATTTCTCTCCCGAATATTCCTCCTTCTCCCGATCGCATAGCTTCTTCTTCCACTACGTCTTCCAGTTCCTGTTCACCTTCTTTAAAGCCGTACCTTATATACGAAAGTCTTCTTGGTGAGCACTGAAAATTACATTCGTGACATTTTTTACACCTAAACGTGTAAATTTATGTTGTATAGTCTGAAATATAACTTCCACAGTATCCTTAAAACAGACGTTTTCAAAATGTTGCAGCTTGTAAATAACTTATAAATCTATAATGACGCAAATACATAAAACTAATGCTTTTGATAATCGAAGGCTGCTATATTCGAATGATTTTTATAATCGAATGATTCCTTCTCATGATGTAAATAATAAGTTTATTGGTACTACACGTGAATGAATGAATGTTTCAACTCTCGAATAAATTTTGCTCTCGGTTTCGATTGTCAGGCTTCCGCAGATAGACGTAAATAATCGTATTCAGTACTGTGCAGTGCATATAAACATCTCGAGTTTTTAAGATGCGAGTGAAAACACCATTCATTCTGTCTATACATTCGAAATGAATATCAATTTTCGATTATGAGACTTGAGAGAGTCACCTGCTTGCATTGTTAGTGGCAGATAAAAGACTTAAGGCTGTCGGTACGCTCTGAATTTAAGCCACATTACGAGGCTAAAAAATGCTTTTGCAAGGATGCCGCTGTCAGTTGATTTTTCTTAATTTTTGAATTATTTTGAAGATTCAAAAAACTTTTCAGAAAAAGGAAGAGTCACTTTAAATTTGTGATGGAACAATTTTGTGAAATAAGTACGAATAAGGTCGTAGTAGGATATTGAAAACAATTAATGCCAACTTTTTTCTAGTACAAAAGTAGTCCATTAGAGATCTAGATTTGTCCTTTATCTTCCTTATAGAGAAAGAATTTTTGCAGAATGTTGACGAATAAGTCTACAATCAGTTGATACCCAAAGCTCTATTTTTGGCTTAAATTCAGAGCGTTCCGACAGCCTTAAGTATTCATATATTAAATAGTCCGAGAGAGACAATTGCAAGCAGTGTTTTAAAGAGTAAAGAAAGAGTCTGAAGTCAGCCTAACACTACGTGACCAAACGAATGAGTTATTCTATATCGTCCATCTAAGAAACAGTACACAGTCTTCTTATACAGTCAGGTAGGTAAACGACGGATGTTAGATGGATGGCGTCGGTAAAGTGGCGTCCGCTCTTATCGACGTCTAGCACGCCTCGTGCCCCATTTGTCCGACAGATTGCTGTTCAATCAACTGCTAGACAACCACCTCTCTCTGTTGTTATTATGTAATATGTTGTCACCGCTACTGTGCCCGTTTTGTTTTATTTGCCATCCACGGAAAAATCTTATCAGTCATAGGGTAAAGTCGCGATAACCAAACCGTCAGCAGATTTTTGCCAGTTACTCTCTATTAAATGTTTAACACGATGGTACAGCAAAAATCTTATAGCGACTAAATTTAAGAAATGGTTCGATATGAGCAGTCTTATCTTTAAAAGTAACAATAAACGAGTTAAAATATTTTTAAATTTTGAAATGATTTATCTGTATTGAAATTTTTTTTCAATAGTGAAATTTTTGAAAATTAAACGAAACCGAAGAATTTATTTGAAATGTGTTTTAACATTTTGTTGTGGTCACAAACTAATAAATACATACATTTCTTCTTTTATAATGAATGTCAAGTTTTAAAAATCTTACAACGCGACTCATGTTTTTTTTTTGTTTTTTTGTGCTTTTTTATGTTGTTCAAAAACCCTGAACCGTGCACAAATTATTGTAAATAAATTTTAAAGGTTTATTAAATAAAAACAAATATATATATAAAGACACTTGAAAATTCTACAAAAAATTTTGTAGATCTATATTTTTGTAGAATTTTCAAGTGTTTTCATTTATTTGTTATTACTAATCATGTTCTACCAAGTGCCAAGAGAAAAATCAATGCAAATTTTACTAAATAAAAATTGATTGTAACAAAAAGTTGAGATCAACTTTTGAACAAATGCAATTAAAATATTTTTGGAAATATGTTAACAAAGTTTTTTTAACTCTTATTCAGCTTAAAATATACGTGTCGTACTCTTTTTCGCAATAATCAACGTTGCAAAAATTACGACTTATTTGATTTATTATAAGTTTATTTATTATAGGTTTAAATGTCACCAGGGTACAAAAAAATGTAACGGATTTCAAACAGTCAAAAAAAATCTCTCACGGTACTTTTTCACCTGCGTATAAAAAGATATGCGAAAAAAATATTAAATTCTACCTGCTTCTTTTCTAACCCTTCATCTTACGTGTAGAACTGTTATAGGGTTTCCTCTTCCCTTCTTGTATAACTTACAGGTCCGGGATGTGTGGCTGGTTGTACAATCTGGAGTTAGTTGTCCGCAAGTAACCGACCCGTTCGAGCGACAATGGGGGCCCAGATTTAAAAAGCATCCCGCTCAACAATAGACCGACTACAGACTGTTTGGAAAATACAAATATATCGGGTGAAATATTGTTACACCTTGACATTTCGTCAGAAATCTATTCTCCTCTTGCCACTATTTTTAAAATAAAATTTGTCCCAATAGAAATTTCATTTTCAATAGAAATATTTTCGGGCGATCATATTTTGTAGTTCCGTTATTTTTAATTTTAAATTAGTAATGCATTAAAACAGGTTGTCCATTTTTTTCTCTTCGAACTATTTAAAAATATTCTGTTTAAATTGTAAGGTTAATTTTATTTCTGTTTTGATTCGCTCGCGTTTTTGTTGGATTTGACTTATCCCCTGTGTAGCCAGATAAAAAAGACCCTGTACATTAGTTATTAGTTACATAAAGATCGGTCCAGCGGTTTTCAATTTTTCATGTGTAATGGTATTAAGCCTCGTGTGACTGTAAAAACTCGCAGGCCCTTCTTTCAACCATAATGCCACGCCTCGTCGTAATATATACCAATTATCTACGACACGTAAACAATCTCTATTTCTCAAACTATTTAAAACAGAAGTTATTTGTTGACTTACAGTAATTGTTAATAATAATCGACATATTGTATTTTCTAAGTAAAACTTCTTTAGGGGATACCTCAAACCTTTTTCTAACGCAAGGAACTTTTTCTCACGGAAGTAACGTTCAGTTTATGCAAAATAGTATCGAGATATTGGTAAGTTAGAAATTTTATAGAGTAACTGTCAAAGTTTTCAGTCAATAGATGGCCGCACAGTTGTAAAATTTCTAACTTACCGACATAAATTGTGTCACTACGCCAAAGAAGTTTTACTTCAATCGAGCATAACAATTACATGCACTGTTTTTTGCTACAGTCTGTAGAAAAAGTGCCATTTTCCACCGAGTTGAGTGTAGCGGATACACAGGATGGTTCGTTTCCACACATTTATATTTATTATATAATATCATATAGGTTAAATCAAGTGGAATAAAAAGTTTTCTTCGAAGAAAATATGTTATAGCTGCTGGACTTTTTATTTTTACACTATACGTGAGATTGTAAGTACATTCACAAACTGGAAACTATATCCAGTGGAAAGCTCAAATTAATTGTGATCTTGTTTTAAGAACCTTCTGTTTAGAAAAAGTGTATTACATTAATTTATTTATATGTCAACACATATGCATGTATTTATAAATATATATAAATGTGCGTTGAAGTAAATAATTTCCAAAGAAGTTTCACTTCCCCCGTGAGCTTACTTATTTGTACTCTATAAATAGACCAAAGCCTAATTATATGTAGGATTATAGGAAATTAGGATATTTATCTGGAATTAATTAATGGAAACCATTGAAAACCTCAAGATGGATGGTATACAGGAATTACCGTTTGTCACGGGATTCGAATCTAATATCTCACCGCTCGTAATTTTTATTTATTAGTGTTATTTACATACCCGACTCTTATCTTACAAAAATTTAACATCAAGAAGAAATATCGAAATATTTGAAAAATCTCGAACAAATGTTAAACTTAACTGAACTGTACGATAAAACAAATTCAGCTTAAACTAACTAAAATTTTCTAAGTTTTTGATATAGTCGTATCTACTCTGAAAACAGAAAATATTAAAAATACTAAGACAATTATTTATTTGCTAGATTAGCAATAGAATATGTATAGAATTTATAACACACATAATAAAGCATATGTCACAAAATATGGTTAAAAACCGAAATAATATTTTTCAAAAATTAGACGGGCATATACGCGTAAATAATATTAAACTTTACTCACACTTTTTAGAAAGGTCGATAAAAAATATACGGGAGCAATCAATAATCGTACGCGAATAAAAAATAATTATCTATGTGTCTAACGTATATTAACCCTTTCAGACAGGCGATGATGGCTGCGACCAATCGCTTACAATATGACCAACTGTGCAACAGACCTTAATGCTAGCAAAACGAAACTCTTCTATGTCTAAAATAGATAAATAGGGTATGTTGAGTTTTCAAGATATGACAGACCTATTTTCTCGTTCAACCCTATTTATGATCTAATATATTTTTAACATGCTTTTATTAGCGTTTGTTTGTTTGTAAAGGAATTTTTGAACGTGAAATTAACCTACTTCAAATCGTCATATTAAACTGAAACTTTGCACACTTATCAAGGAACAATAATTTAATTAGTTTGTCCCATTATCCTGACCAAAACCTTTTGGGTAGAAAAACTTGAAAAATTACAGCAAGCAAGCTAACATGCTGTAGAGTGACGTACGTTGCGTTGCCTACCCCATAGTCAAATCCAATATCGTTTTATAATTAAAATTAGAGTTTAAAAAACTATAACAACACGCTTTTATGAACTAAAAAATACAATATAATTTGACAACAAAATTACCTTTACTGGAAAAATGCGTGGGGTGCTATCCACTTAAATTTTCATAATAGCTCTACGTTTACAATTAGCTAGTAAATGAAAAATGTATTAACCGATATTAAGCACTCCACGCTTTTTACAGTAAAGCTAATTTTGTTGTCAAATTATTTAGCATTTCGTAGTTTATAAAAGCGTGTTGTAGTTTTTTTAACCTTTAATTTTAATTCGTGTGTCTGTTTTGCAATCACACATAGGACAGTTTTCTCACACTTCCCATCTGACGCCGTGACAAAGAAGGTACCGTGATGATGTATAAATTCTAATTACACCGAACACAAGAACCCAGCATGCTATGCGCTCAGACACAATGCCAACGCAATCCTTTTTTCAATACGTCGTGTATTACTTTAATGTACACGCGCTGCTGATTTAGTAAAAAAAAAACGAATGTTGAAAAACCTATAATCCTGCCACAATCCATTACAGGGTTTGTATTTAAAAAAAAAAATTTTGTATAGTAACACCAGCAAAAGCATTCGTTTATCTTGTGGGCCTTTTTACACCATTCGAATTAAGAATTTGCTAATGTTTTCCGTTAAATTTTAGCACCGTTACTTGTAAATATTAAATAATAAATAATTAATAATATTAATTAATTTCAGCTACCCATCTTTTCTGGAAGAGAATTGGAATTTCCAGATATACAAACAAATTGTTTATTATAAAATTATAAACTTAACAGTAAATATTAAGATTAATTTAATATTAACAGGCACAACAGTAGTAGAGCCGTCGGCTCCAGCATATTACAGTCTTGCCTCGCAAGGTTTCGACATTGATTTAATAAGAATAAATTCCATAGAAAAAAATACTGTGAATTTCCAGAATTTTTACACTTTCCGGGCAATTTTCCCAATTTTTCACTAAAAATACTCAATTGCAAACATTAAAAAAATAGACAAATCGGTCCAGCCGTTCTCAAATGATGTGCTTACAGCATTTATTAACAATCATCAGTACTCCAGCGCCATGTTCCATGCCCTATTAAGCGGAAAACGAAAGTGGCAGCTTATTTAAGCGAAATCGTCCATTTCCTTTGTAATAAATCGAGTCGTTTTTTCTATACGTTTTACTGACTTCAGATCATATGGAAGTGGATATGATGTGTAGAATAAAGCCTGAAAATAAAGTGAAATATGCCTGACGTTTGCCAGAAAGAATGAATACAATTTTGTGTGATGTGATTTTTATGTTAAATAGATTCGGACGCTTACGATGGCTGCAAAAACAGTGACTACGGGGGAAGACTTGACACAAAACAGAACGGGCGTTCCTATAAAATATTATAAATACAAAAGGGGAAATGTGTCTCTCAATCTTTTCGCTACATAATATTACTGAAAACAACAGAAAGCGACAGTATTTTCTCCTTGATAACGATACGTCACGAAAATAATATTACGCCAAATATCAGAGGCCAACCTAGTTAAGTTTTATCATTGTTTTCTCTTACAGATTCAAGAAAAAAACATAACGTAAAATGTGCTACCTTGTTTTAAAGGTCGAGTATATTTTTACACATTTTAGAAAAAACGGCGGTACATATAACCCCATATCGATTTAAACAGTGAGTTAAGTGATAACATGTAAACATTAATTTAAAAAAAATAATAGTTTACAAAAACTAAAAAAACACGCTTTAATAGCAAACCGAACTAAAAAGTAATTTTGTTTGCAAAAAAACGTGGAATGCTTGATATCAACTAGTATAAATATTTCATTGGTAGCTATTTGTAAAAGCAGAGTTAGTATAAAAATAATAATAAGCACTTCATACTTTTTTACAATGCAAATTAATTAATGAAAACGACTAGCACACTAGATCAGTCCAGCACGGCTAGACAGAAATTTTAGGCGACCGACTGACGTCGTTGCTGGTCTGATGTGCGCTACTCCAATAAATAACATGAGTACCTTTATAAGCAGGCGTTTCTGCTCCGTGCTATGCTGGTCGTGTTTGATAGATATGTGCTGTCTTTAAGACATCTACTTGTAATTTCAAAAATGTTTGACAAATGATCAAGGAGTAACAGAGAAGCTTTGCGTCACCTCCACGACATAAAATCCACCGAGTTCTCTAAGAGAAATAAAAACGTATCGAACACTATTATTATACCTAATCGAATTAAAACTAAAAATGATGTTTGCCTACAAAAAAAAACATATTGTATGATGAAATCAGGTTTAAGTAAAAGATCAAAATTGTTAAAAAAGAACTGTCAAAGTTCATGCGACCCTATTAACAAAAGCCTGAACTAAATCGGTGTCAAGAGTGAATAATTTAATTGAATGATACACTTTGCAAGATTAAATTTGGTTCAACTTTTTGAAAAGAACAGAAATGTCGAAGTTCACGAACCCTTAGTGATGCTGCATTGACTGGACCAGTTTGACCGAGGTCAAAGGTGAGATATGTTAGTGTACATGCTTTACAAGATTAAAACTGGATCAAGTGAACTATTTGAAAAGAAATGTCATAAGTTCACGTGTCCTTATTGATGCTGCAAATAGCTGGACCAAGGGTCAAAGGTACAATGTTTATTATGTTGGTATGCGTGAGGCAGTCCTTTCATAAGCATCGTGTTAGGAATATTAATGTTAAAATGAGGGGACATTTGTAAGATGAAAACTAGACCGACAAGGTTAGATCCCTTATGAAGAGAATCTTGTTCAACGTGTTGAACCCAACTAGAAACTTTTTTATGTAGCATATTTTATTTGGTATAATAAGTTAATCGCTTATTTTGTAGAGTAATAACTAAGAGACCAATTTATTATTAAAAAATTAGAGTTTAAAAAAACTAAAACAATACAGCTTTATGAACTAAAAAATGCAAAGTAATTTGACAACAAAATTAGTTGTACTACAAAAAGCGTGGAGGGTTATCTACTTAATTTTTTTTAATAGTTCTACGTTTACAATTAGCTAGTAAATGAAAAATTTATTACCGATATTAAGCACTCCACGTTTTTTACAGTGAAGCTAATTTTGTTGTCAACTGATTTTGCATTTTTTAGTTCATAAAAGCGTGTTGTTTTAGTTTTTTAAACTCTAATTTTTTAATAATAAATTTGTCTCAAAATTTGATTGCGCTCATAAATTTCGAGTTCAGTGTAATAGCATCGACTCGTGACATGTGCGTGATAGCTCGAGTGACAAAAACCAAATCTCTATTCCTTCGGGTTCCACTACACTACACTCAGTGTACAGTACAGTATGTAACACCTACTCTACTTCTGTGCACTGGTAGTGGAAAGAGAGGATATGTTGTGAACGGGACAGCGCCGTGGCTCTTTGCTTCTTCTTCTTCTTATAGCCTTGTTCTGGAAGCCGTCAAGTCGGGGCTTATTTAAATCACCCGCCTGTGCTCCCTCACAATGTATCCCTTACAAAATACGTTTACACAACATGACCGCAACGTAACATAAATGTATCGGAAATACAAACATTTCTTTACATTACAACCGTAACGTAATCTGGACATAGACTTGGAGTAGCCGATACTCCTTCCAAATTAACAGAAATATTAAACGGCACATTACTGGTATTTTCTATAAACGTGGAAATTTTAATTAGAAATAAGTATTATTTATATTTGTGAAAATGTACCGAGCGGAGTAGAGTAGTGGTGAGAGCACTAGACTCGCATTCGAGAGGTACCGGGTTCGAATTCCGGCGAAGGCAGATGTGGCTAGGAGTTTTTTCCTACTACCTTTCGCCGAGAAACGATAATTTCCGGTACCGACCACCTTGTTGAGGTTTTTCATAGTTTCCCTCAATTAATTCCAGATAAATATCGAGACGGTTCCGTATTCGAGGCCATGGCAGATTACTTATCAAACTCCTAGTTCAAAAAATGCCTACCTTATCCTAATTTCCTATAATTCCTTCATTCGCCCTTTGCTATTAATTAAGTTGAAGTTTTAAAAACGTAGAAAATAACGGGAAGTGGTAGATGAAAAATAGAAATGGTGCGAATGACGTCTGTTATGACATAAAGTCGAGAAACGGTCGTTAAACGCGTTATTATGATTTGTGAAAATATGCAGTGTCCTTTTTGAAGTAAGACTTCTTTAGTGAGGGTATCTGTAGGAAATTATCTGTGACGATAAAGAGAAAACAACGCGTTATGTTAAAGGAGAAATTATATAAATAACATCTACGACTAAAGAAGTTTAACTTCACCCGCGAGTTTGTGTGGACGAGACTCATAATTTTTTAACAATAACCCAATGGCATCATTTGAGACATCATATCTACTTTTTAATTTCTCTGCTATTCGTACATAGTAATGCCTCCAGCCTTCTTTGTCATTAATAACGTACGTTACGTAAAGTTCTAAGCGGTGTAAACGCAGCTTTAAACAAGAGAATGACTACTGCGCTGTCACTATTACTGGACTGTAAATAGGTCTGAGACTTTATATCTGCTATTTAAATTCTTACTGCTGCCGGGACAGTAGGTACCTTCAGCCTCCATTACCGTTTGCACACAAACTTATATGTTCGAATGTTTGTTTTATGTCACCTTTTTTACATCTTCAAATAAAAAATATCTTTAATAGAATGTCGTTATTTTCTCCAGGTTATGTTTGCTTTACTTAGCCGTAAACATTTTAAAGGCTGATTTATTTCTATTATAAAGACACAAAATAAAAACTTTTGGGTTTTCTGAATTTTTATATTTACGAATTACGAGTTTATTTTATATGTAGTAAAAGTAAAATATCTAAAATTCGTGAAAATTTTCGGTAAAAACACCTTTCAAGTCTCGATATTTTGATTTTTAGGCAAATTAAAATATATTTTTCAAGTGCATCATGTGACGTATCAGATCAAAAAGTTCTTTATGAAAAGTAGAAATATATTTTGTTATATACTTTTAAACTACATAGTTTACAAGATACTACATAGTTTACAAGATACAAGATTACGAGCATTCTTGTTTCCCTCTTACCCAAAAAACAGGGAATTCAGGGTCCACTCATATAGTTTCTAGGGCAGCTTATAACAATGAATTTAAAATGGAACAGTATGTACTCTTCGAAGAAACGCAGTTTACCTACCATTATATGACAATAAATTGAGGTTTTATTAGTGTATTTGCCATATGGCAACATACACTATTGGCGTCGGTCGGATGGCGGGACCTAGGGGTCGGACCAAATTTTCTCGACGTTTCATAAACTCCTAAACATTTTGGCACCATTTTTAAAAATGTTTATATATATATGTATATATATATTTATATATATATATATATATATATATATATATACGTATATATATATACGTATATATTTTGATGTTCTCTTGTGTAGACGGACTCCCACTTGTTACAACACTGTCTTGAAAAAAAAAAAGAAAAGAAAAGAAAAGACAACAGTCGAATCTGTGTTGTCGGCGTCGCAGGAGGATATCTGTTCTTAAGTTGCTGGGCCCGTTTAGTTTATTTGACAGATAATTTGATATCCGCCTATGGGCGTCCGATCAACACAGACCCTTAAGACAAAAAAGGAAACAATCGTGTTAATACTTCGTTATATTTAAACGTGTTAATTACTAACGGAGCAAACTTAGATGCTATACACAGGCAGAACGGATAATCGGACAATCAAACAAAATACCGACTTAAAGTACGGAACAAAAACAGGTACGTCAGTATCCTTCAAATACCGGAACAGAGAGATTTTACTTAACTAATATAATACTATTTTAATAATAACTAACGGAGCAGATACTTAAATACTACAGACAGAACGGACTACAATTCGCGAAATACCGACTTAGGCTACCGAACAGAAACAGATACGTCTGTATCCTTCAAAATACCGGAACAGAGCCTTTACTTAACTAATATAATACTATTTTAATAATAACTAACGGAGCAGATACTTAACTACTACAGACAGAACGGACTACAATTCGCAAAATACCGACTTAGACTACCGAACAGAAACAGATACGTCTGTATCCTTCAAAATACCGGAACAGAGAGATTTTACTTAACTAATATAATACTATTTTAATAATTACTAACGGAGCAAATGCTTAAATACTACAACAGACGGAACAGACAACAATTCACAAAATACCGACTTAGACCACGGAACAGAAAACAGGTACGTCTATACCCTTCAAACACCGGAACAGAGAGATTTTTACTTAACTAATATTAATACTATTTTAATAATTACTAACGGAGCAAATGCTTAAATACTACAACAGAACGGACTACAATTCGCAAAATACCGACTTAGACTACCGAACAGAAACAGATACGTCTGTATCCTTCAAATACCGGAACAGAGAGATTTTGTTATTTTATTGTTTATTATTTTTACGAAACCGTCACCTAGCAAACATATTCATTACACAACAATGTCAGGCTTTATTGGTCGTTGCTAAGTGAGGCATTTTATCATAGTAGCCACGGATATCAGAAAATGCAATACCGAATCACAGCTAACTATAACTGTTCAGATATAATTAAATTATTAACTATTTATTTAATTAACTATTAAGGTTATACTATATATTCTTGTGACATATGGGCATAATGTCACAATATATATATACGTATATATATATATATATAAACGTATATATATATATATATGTGTGCGGACAATAACTTTCGAAAGAGTTAATTGATTTTAACGAAATTTGGCCCACGTGTTGAAATCCATCACCGCAAGAAGTCTATTTAAAATGGGCGTAATCGGGACATTTTAAGGGTAGTTTTTAGGGGTTGAAAAATGTTTTTGGGCCCCAAAATACCGAAAAAATTCTCAGAATCGTTTCAAAATTGATATTTAATGCTTTAGTAGTAATTAAAAAGTGTTCCTAAAATTTTAATAAAATCGGGCCGACAGGACCGGACTATGATAATTTATAATTTTATGAAAATTTATAATTTATAATTTTATGAAAATACTACTTTACAGATAGTGAATTATTTTCTGAAAGTTGTATATAATTTTTTTAATAATTTTTTTTTTTTTTTTATTAAACAATAGGGCTTCGGCAGCAAGGCTATTAGCTCCAAATCTATAAATTATCACTGTATATTATATATAACTGTTTATCACTGGTTAAACAGATATATATAATATACAGTGATAATAATTTATAGTTTGCCCAAAAAACCAACTTAAGTTCGCATAACAAAGCCACACTGCCTATATTAGCAAATACACTATATTGTCGGCAGGGTTTTGGCACTGCGACCCGGGTTTTTTATAAAGTAGACATTATTTTATTTTTATTAGTAAATCGGAAAAATACCTAATCAAAAGAAAAGAAATAATCTTTTTAATTAGTGTAGATCTGTACGTAGGGTTAGACTTTGTCCTTGAGTTACTATTAAGGCTTACTGGACCGCGGAAACCTGAACCTGGACCTCTATTCAAAAACAGTCGATGACCCGTGGTGTACATCATTAAATATATAACAATGAACAATAGAACTTACACCAAACATTTGCATATTACGTAGTAACATAATTAACATCGTCCACAAATTTAAATTGCATCGTCTACCGAAATAATATTAAGATAATATATGTAGGGTCAGTTTTAGCGAACGCGGGGCTCGATAATTTTTTTTTGGCAGGGTCTTCTGAATAATTTGGTCTCTTTATTATTTTAGATCTTTTTTTCATATTATTTATAGTACCTGGGGGACCGAGCTTTGCTCGGAGAGCTCAATAAACATGGTATTAATTTGCTATGTGATTTCTATACGTTTTTTCATTAACACTTAAAATAACAATTGAAAAAATTGGTAACAATGAACCAACAAATACAAATTTTCAAACAATGAAAAAATACCGTTAATTTATTTCAGTTACATTTTAATGAGCGATAACTCGCCTACACGTCGCAAAACTATGTGAAAACTGTGATTTAACTGTGCGTGATAATTTACGAAGGTTTGACAGTATTAAAGAGTCAAATTTAAATTCAAATCGTCAATAAAAATATATACCCGATTTTCATACGGTGAATTATGAAAATATCGTACCTTGAAATTCTTGAATTACTTGTGTAGTGATGTTTTCGAGTGAAGGTCTCACATGGAAAAGAGCATTGTTCACAAATTCTCACCGCGAGTAAAAATTAGATAGCAAGATATTAGTTACTACCTGACATTATTGGTAAATTTCTAGATAAATCAACTGCACATATTTTCCATTCAAAGGCACCATCTTACACTAAAACACAGCACAAATATACGATATCAATAAAAAATCTCATTTATCTAATTTAACCCTGAAAAGGTGTCCTACCATCATATTTTTACCAAAAGTTAATCTGAACTTCCACTGTCTATCCGTCCTCACTACATAAATAAATATTAACTAAACATTCGTAAACACAGATATTGTCAGGGAATTTACAGCATAGTTTTCAAAAACTACATACAATTTTTACACTCTGCTTACAAGTTTCAACACACACAACTAATCTCGTAAATAGACAGATGTTAACTAAAATTTGATAAATCTAAATGTGTAATTTACTACTATTACGTAACTAATGTCAAACTTATATTATCGAACGTAGTACAGTTGTAGCGCCGTTTATGTGCAATGGTCCTTTTGCATTAATTTTCACATACCGTTTTTCTCTTTTGATATGTTCCGTAAAATCGAGTTTATATGTTTTTAATGCTTCTAAGTCTTTATAAAGAACTAATTTAACACAGTAATATACAAAATTTATGTAGAAATTTCTTCCTTTTCGTTTAAAAAATGCTTGAATCGATCTAACATTAATTGAGAGAGTTCTAAGCAAATAACATTTTTATTTTCACTTCTCTAGAACCGAAATTCTACTCAGAACTATAATGGTAAATATATAAATTGACTGCAAAATTTCATTAAAAATTCATTAAGAATATCAAAGAGCTAGGTACTAGTGTATGTATATTTTTTCATTATTTTTTTTTTTAGAAATTAAATTTTGCAATAGGTTGTGGGACCCCTAGTTTGCGGGGACGTGTGGGCCCTGACCTCAAGTGCCCTTATTTAAATCCGGTACTCCTTAGGGCAACACATGTAGTTAAGCCGGTACTAATTACCCATTATCAATAACCATTATTTGCTCGTTCGAAAAGTAAAACGCAAATTACAATAGGTTATTAACAATGTATATATTATGGTAATCGTTAGATACATCTCTATTGTTGGTAAATGAGAGCGTTTACAGCGCCAAACAGCTCGAACTAAATACAACCATGGAAATACACCAAGCGGATTACAGCGCCAAATTATTTTGCTTACACTTTAACGCGGTTCTAAAACCAAACTGTTTATTTTAAAGGAAGGGAGGATAGATGTCTTCAACGAAGTTTCTTTAAAATTACATAGCCGCGCAAATTCTGTAGCAGTTGCGCGTCATATTAACAAACAAATAGACGCTCATTGTTGTGTGTACTTAGAATAGGCACGTATATAATTTAAACAATGGGTTTTATAATTTTGTTCATATTAAATTGTTTATTATTTAAAAATATCGCTACGGTTACCGTAAAAAATAAAAGTGAAATAAATGTGTATGATGATTGGCCGAGGAATTTTAATGTTTTCCCAATTTTACCAATGGCCGCACCACAGTCTACTAATAAAATTTGTAAAACTGAAAGTGAATTTTTTATTGAAAATTTATTCAATATGACAACGTGGGCTTACCAAAGTAAGAATGCATACATTCAAATTTGAGATCATTATTCATGTCATTATATCGCCAAACAGATTACAGAATCTTAAAACAAAAAAAAAATAGCCTTTTAAATATTGACGACAGTATCGAAAAGTATCGTTATCATCTTCAGAATCTGCATATTTATTAATATTCAAGAGGACAGCCTGCTTGGTATAATGGTTAGCGTGCTGGTCTTTGGATTAAACTGTCGTGGGTTCGAATCCCACTTCCGCTCATAGATGTTTTGCAATATCATTTAATTTAATTCGATATAATTATACGCTAATGATTTTAGTTATCGAGCGTTTCTAATACTATAATAAAATTAAACTTATAAACAAACTGTTGCAGCCAGTGACAGTAAGTCAGCTGGATCTTTTTACTCTTAAAATCAAACTTTCGAGAAAGGTCAATTTTAATTTGCTCATTTTAGGTCATATCTATGTAAACAAATTTTTATCAAGATTAAGTTTTCCTGACAAATTAATATAATAAACAAAACATTTAAAATGGGCATTTTTTGTAACCTTACTGAAAAAAAATATTATTTTCGTTATACCAAAGTGCAGATAATTAACAGATATCATTCTTAAATAATGCATTTTTGCTCTAAAAAAGTCTTGAGAGCAGGAAATATAATTTTACATATTAAATCCCTATTTATAAAATAGTTCACCACCACTGTATTTTAATAAATACATGAGATGCCCCCCGAAACTGTCGTCAACTTGTTTTATAAGCGATCTAATTGTTATTTTTCATTTTACTGTCATTTTAATTTTGAGTCGTTTATGGCAGGTATGGTATATCATTTATAAAATGGTCTATCTACATGTTTTCAGTCTAATGCTGGGCTGCAGAACACTGTAAAAAATTTTGATTTGACTATGACCTTAGATTGTGATTCTATTAATCGCAATTTTTATACATATAGGAGCAGTCGAATGTCATGAAACTCCCTGTCATGTAGAAAATTAGACTCACACAAAAACAAATGATGAATCTAATTAGAAAAATATCGCTGTTTAGCTTAATTCTTATCAAAATGCGTAGAAAAATGTTGTGTCGAAGTGGAAATTGTACCAAAAACGATGTTACATACACGTACACAAAGTTTTAAAAAAATATTTTAATCGATCAATTGTTTCTAAAATTATAAATTCTACAATGCTTTTCGTATATAGAAAATGTGTGGTCACAATCTAAGGTCATTGTCAAATCAGATTTTCTAATAATGCTTTCTGCAACCCAGTGTATAACGGTGTTTTTTATTATTGTACATTATATCGTTTACATTTAAAGTAGATGATGTAAATATAGTATTTTACAGATTAGCGCATCATTATTAATTTATTATGATAAACTACTCTATTGAATAGCCAAAAAAAGTATACAATTAAATTTAAATTCGGTTAAATAATCGTGAGATAATATTATTATGTAGAAATTAGTCTTTATTATTAAAAAGACAATAGTTTTAGTGCTCATGAAAATTCATTTTAGTTTTATTTATTATTTTCTCATTATTGAAACAATTTTTGACGATCATGACCTTCAGCTTTTCCAAATCTTGATTAGTTTTATTTGTTACAAAATTTAATAAACAGAAATCGCTTATTGCTAGATTAAAACAACCTACTTGCCATTTAATAATAAAATAAAATATAATAATTTTTATTCAATTAAAAAATTAAGATAATGTGACACTAACAATAACCGAAAGTTTCTTAGTGGTTTTGATTGTAATGTTATTATTTAAGTCTGGGACGCATCAGCAAAGGGCGTTGTTGGTCAGGCTGTTGGAAGTGTGCATAATTTTGGCGATTTCGATGAGTGTTTAGCAATCAAAGGTCCAATCAAAACACAATACTGTCTCGCAGAAATAACAATTAACACAACACCGACTAAAGAAATAGATAAATATATTGACAAATATGAACCATATGAACATTTGGCTAACAGACTCTATGTATGTATAATTTTTCTATGCATAAAGTGTTTTATTTTATTTATATTTTTAGGGATGTATTAACGAAGCATAATTTTGTCGGTACGATACCGATTATTGCAGTAAATAATCGGCGATATCGATAATAAATCAAAAAAAAACCCGGGTCGCAGTGCCAAAACCCTGCCGACAATATAGTGTATTTGATAATACAGGCAGTGTGGCATTATTATGCGAACTTAAGTTGGTTTTTGGGAAAATAAAAAATTTGACTCCTTAATACACCCCTTAAAATAACATTTTTTTTTCTTAATTGCAATATTATTATCAATCGAACCTCTATACCAAATTATATACAACTTTCAGTAAATAATTCACTATCTGCAAAGTAGTGTTTTCATAAAATTTTTAAGTCCGGTCCTGTCGGGCCGATTTTTTTAAAATTTTAGGGACATTTTTTAATTACTACTGGAAGGTTAAATGCCAATTTTGAAACGATTCTGAGAATTTTTTCGGTATTTTGGGGCCCAAAAACGTTTTTCAACCCCTAAAAACTACCCTTAAAATAGCCCGATTACGCCCATTTTAAATAGGCTTCTTGCGGTGATGGATTTCAACACGTGGGCCAAATTTCGTTAAAATCAATTAACTCTTTCGAAAGTTATTGCCCGCACACATATATATATATATATATATATATACGCATATATATATATATATATATATATATATAAATATATATATACATATATATATAAACATTTTTAAAAATGGTGGCAAAGTGTTTAGGAGGTTATGAAACGTCGAGAAATTTTGGTCCGACCCCTAGGTCCCGCCATCCGACCGACGCCAATAGTGTATGTTGCCTTATGGCAAATACACTAAAAACCCGGGTCGCAGTGCCAAAACCCTGCCGACAATATAGTGTATTTGCTTATACAGGCAGTGGGGCTTTATTATGCGAACTTTAGTTGGTTTCTGGGCAAAATAAAAAATTAGACTCCTTAATACACCCCTTAAATGACATTTTTTTTTTCTTAATTGCAATTATATTATCAATCAAACCTCTATACTAAATTATATACACCTTTCAGTAAATAATTCATTATCTGCAAACTAGTTTTTTCATAAAATTTATAAATCCGCTCCTGTCGGGCCGATTTTATCAAAATTTTAGGGACGCTTTTTAATTACTACCAGAGGGTTAAATTTCAATTTTGAAAAAATTCGGAGAATTCTTTCGGTATTTTGGGGCCCAAAAACGTTTTTCAACCCCTAAAAACTACCCTTAAAATAGCCCGATTAAGCCCATTATAAATAGGCTTCTTGCGGTGATGGATTTCAACACGTGGGCCAAATTTCGTTAAAATCAACTAACTCCTTCGAAAGTTATTGCCCGCACACATATATATATATGTATATATATATATATTATATATATATATTATATATATATATATATATATATAAACATTTTTAAAAATGGTGCCAAAGTGTTTAGGAGGTTATGAAACGTCGAGAAATTTTGGTCCGACCCCTAGGTCCCGCCATCCGACCGACGCCAATAGTGTATGTTGCCATATGGCAAATATACTAATAAATAATACCTCAAGCGTTTGTTGCAATAATAAATAAAGCAAAATGTCAAATCAAAATATTTATTATGAATTATTATCAAGCAATCAATGTGGCAATTAAAGCACTAATTATCATAACAAAGTAATAAATCGATACATAAAGCCAGTAATTAAAGTTTATTTTCGGCAGATTTTTATTAAGAAATCAAAATTTTTTTAAATTATATTATTTGCAGACAATCTGCTGTGTTGCCATGTCGCTAAGTATGCGCAGCTCTCCCACAATACCACGCGCGTGCTTTGTCGTTTCGCGCGCTTCTCCAACTGGTTGATATCAGTTGTATATAATCGGCGATGCCGATATATCTTATCGAAATCGTTACATCCACACATGATATATGTTTGTTCATCAAAAAAATAATTATTCTATTTATTAGTTACCCAAAACTGTAATTCTTAAACATCCATGAAATAAAATTAAAGTTTAAGAGAAAATAAAACAACACGCTTTTATGAACTAAAAAGTTCAAAATAATTTAACAACAAAATTAACTTTTCTGTAAAAAGCGTGGAGTGCTTTCTTCTTAAATCTAATTATAGCGCCCCCCCTTGCTTGTCCCTAATATATATCACAATCAAAATATTGAAGAACGAGAAAAATATATTTTTCCTTTATTTTTCTTTATCATTGAGGCGTCCCCTGGGACTTGGCCCCTGGAGCGGCCTCTCCGTTCGCGCTATGATAGAGCCGCCCTGGTTACATCTACGTTTATAATAAATTATTATTTCCAAGACACAAATGACCAAACCAGATAAATTATTCGAAATTTTGATAAAATTCAAAATTATTTTTAGTATACAAACGTTGATCAAAAGATGAGACGCGACAAAGCGTTTTGGGCTTTATGTGTTCCCAAATCGTGTAGCAATAAAGAAATGGAAATTGCTGTAAACAATTACCTCAAACGACAGTCCGAAAATTTGACTCCGAATATAAGTTATTCAGTCAACATCACTAATGAGTTCTGTCAAACAGTCGATAGAAAATCTGACAAATATTCTACTGGTGATATATTATTCTGGTAAGATAATCTATTGTTTATAGTTTATATCCACTTTAGCTGAAAATATTGTCAAAATATCTAGTTTGACAGTCTTAAACCAGACTTTTTGACAACGAATTCTGCAACCCAGAATTAAATTATCATTAATTAACTGAGTCTACCTGATTGACTGTAGTACAGTTGACGAGTTTCAGCCAGTCAGCTATATTAACTTAGATACTACATAGTTCTAGAAAAAATTTAAAAGTTGTTTGCATTATAGATAATCCAATTCTTTTAGCGTCATTTTGCTGTAAAATTATCATGTTATCAATTTTTGAGTAAATCTTTTCCTAATTTTTTGTTTCATATCATATTTTATTTCAAAATAGCAGCGCGGTTCGGCTTCGCACGGGTAGCAATAATTATCTAATTATCTGTAGGCACAAAAGATGAGAATCATTATTATAAAATTCTCAACGCGTATTGAATTTGCGCGAATTAAATCGTTTTTAATTGTGAATGTTCAAAAATCGAAGAAAACCCAAAATTGACAAAAAACAAAAAAAAATTCGTTGATCCGATCGTTACCAAACTTCACAGGATCATCCGCTGGGATAATCTGAAGATTGCCTGAAAATTTCATCAAAATCAGTCCAGCCGTTTAGGAGTCTATAGGAATCATACATACACACATCGATTTATATATATATATATAGATAGATAATCTAATTTTATGTATATTTTTTCAGTATTTTTATCATCCTTTTGGCATTACTTGTGTTCATTGGCACATTACTTGATACATCAGAATGTTACGAAATTACAGAATCTAAAAACGCCAAAAGTACGTACTTAAATTGAACAATTTAATATTATTTAATAATGTAACTAAAATACACTAATTTGCAGAATATTCATTCGTATTCAATGAATATCAGTAATACCTAGATACTATTATTATTTGTAATGGCATGTTCCAATTTATTAAAAGCGTGTTGGCCTGATATTTTGTGATGTCGTTTAGACTTTAATATTTGATGATACTGGTCAGATGGTGAAGCCAACCCGCAAGTAATATTATCTTGTAAATGTGCATAGCCTCTTTACGTTCACAATTAAATATACGAATATAAAAAAAACACTGATCACAGGATAAAAAATTAAAAAGAAACTGGAAACTGGGTCAATTTCATTGTATTTGTAAGTAACGTCGGTGACTATGACAGAGAAAAAATATATATTCACTTCTGAGCTAATTTTTTCGAGACAAATTCTTAATGAAATCACCTTTTTTGTAACGTTTCATTTTTAAGCGGTAGCCAGGAATTATATTCATATTTTTATTTACATAAAATAAACAAGTTGCATAACGCTAATTTAATGTCTGTAGCAAATTATAACATAACAAATTGATTAAGCGCAAATATATGCCTTGACACTATTTTATAATAAAAAGAATGATAATGTTTGAACATCAAAACACGTCAAATTTTGTTTTTAATGCTTAACTATTTTTAAAGTAAAATATATTTTTGCTCATCACCAACGAGTTTAGACTAATTGTTATCTATGCAAGGTCTAAACTGATGCCTTAATTTTAAAGAAAAAACTTTTTTGAAGTGAAAGCTTCTTTACCACCGTTATTGTTTGAAACTCGATGAAACGAAAAAGCGACATTAAAAAGAGATAAACACATGCATCTATAGGATTTAGCCTGCGAGAGAATGAGATAGAATACAGATATATACAGTGTGTGCTTCGTTTGCGCCTGCGTATTGCAAAGCCGAACCGAGAGAAAAGGCGTCGTTTCGTCTGATTCTCTCGCACTTAGTGTTCTGAAAGTTTCACTTCTATCGTGTGTGAACTGCATTCGTGCTTTTTTCTTAACGATTTAAAAAAAATAGTTATACGTTTTTTCAGAACCAGTGGCGATACATTTATGCAAGGCTTTCTCACTACGAAAAAATGTGAAAAACTTAATAAAATTTAATAAGAGTTTTCCACGTTTGAATGCACTTTTTGGTATTCGATTGGTTGCCATAATTACCGTCGTTGTTGGACATCGCATGGGAGTAATCATTGTCGGAGGACCACTTCAAAATAAACAATATCGTTACGATGTACGTATCTATAAAAAATTAGAATTTAAAAAAAACTAAAATAACACGTTTTTATGAACTAAAAATGCAAAATAATTTGATAAACAAAATTAGCTTTACTGCAAAAGGCGTGGGGTGCCATCTACTTAAATTTTCATAATAGCTCTACGTTTACAACCAGCTAGTAAGTGAAAAATGTATTACCGATATTAAGCACTCCACCGCTTTTTACAGTAAAGCTAATTTTGTAGTCAAATTATTTTGCATTTTAGTTCATAAAAGTGTGATTAGTTTATTTAAACTCTAAATGTAATTATAAGACTAAAACACAATAATGCATTTAACTATGGGGTAGGCAACGCAACGTATGTCACTGTACAGCGTGTTGGCTTGTTTGCTGTAATTTTTTAAGTTTTTTTATCCTGAAGGTCCTGGTCAAGATAATGGGACAAACTTATTAAATTATTGTATTGTCATCGGTCCTTAATACGCGTGCAAAGTTTCAGTTTAATCTGGCGTTTCGAAGTGGGTGAATTTCACGTTCAAAGATTCCTTTAGAAACAAACATACAAAAGCGTGTTAAAAACGTAACCGATTAGACACAACTTCGGCGAACTTCTCCATATACTGGCTGATCCTAAAAAACAGTCAAGTAAACTATCGAAATTATAAAAAAAAAACTGTTCTATACAACATTTGTAGAATGTGAGAGGTGAAAAAACACTATATTGGGTAGTCGTTCAGGGAATTTGAACAGTTACTTTGCAAAAAAATTAAAAATATAATTTCTGCTCGATCACAAGGCTTCCTCTATACACTTTGTATAGGAAATTAAAAATTGACGAATGAATTTGTTGTTGTACGAGTATTATTTGTATATGATCAACTGGCTCTAATTCAAATAGTAATAGGTAAACTGTTGTTGCACATTTTATACGCTTCTGCTTTCATTTATTCATTTTTTATTTAAACATGGAACAAACTGCATGGTCACGACATTTGTGTCAAAAAATATGAAAACGTTCATTTGTTTGCTTATTATACGTCATCGTATTATTCATTTTAATGTAAACAAATAAAATACCTGCATAATTTTATACTAAATAATCAAAAATGTTTTTGGATCACTATCATTCATTTTATGCTCTCAGGCTTTAAAAAGTCCTGAGGAAGCCATGAAAATGTTTGTCGAAACGTTGATCATTAAATAAATAAATAATAAATATTGTTTTTTAAAAGTCTTGTAAACAAGGTGTCTTACTTTATTATATAATATAGTAAAAGCCCCGCATTTTTTTAAACGTCTTTAGGCACAGTTTTTGAGACTTATTTTGTTTATTTTTTGACAGATGTACGTTTCTTGGTTATATGGCCCACTGTGTCATGCTGACATTATTGTAGATTTATTCTTCTTTCTCGGTGGCGTTCTTCTTACAGTCACTCTTCTGACATTGTTCGAGAAAAAAATTTATAACCCCTTTCAAATTATGTTCGCGCGCTATATGAGGTGAGTAAACAGTATAATTTTTCCTTAGGGGATATTTGAAAACTAAAAATACCGTTAAAATACTGAGAAGAAATTATTGAAGTTATACTTCTTACTGAGGGTACAATTTTCTCTTGTACGCAGTATGCCACGGATGTGCTGCGAAAGTTGGTTCTGATAACGTCAAAATAATTATTTCATAAAACGTCAAAGTAGGTTATAGTACTTGCTACATCGGACGGAACTTTTTAAAAACTATTTAGTCGTTTTTCAATATTTGTATTTCCTTATTTTATTTTATCAATGTACATCTTTAACAGAAATGTGAATATCAATTATCGCGATCACGCCAAAGAATTATAACTTCTGTCACGCGTACATAAGTAGACGCACCACTTTTTTTAATAAAATAATGTATTTGGTTAGATAAAATTAATTTCCAAAGAAACTATGGGTACTTTCAAATTATTCTTTAAATAAATAAATACCTATATCTACAAACTAAATAAACATATTTTTTGTCAGATTAACACCGCTATATGCCATAGTTATATTTTATTATGCAACAATATTTGAAAAAACTGGATCGGGACCATTCTGGAAAAAAGTCAACGAGCAAGAAGCACAATTCTGTCGGGAAAACTGGTGGACCAATTTGTTGTACATAAACAACTACGTTAACACAAACAGAATGGTAATTTAAAACAACACTAAAACAGTTACCTAAAATTCATAAATTATATTTTTAAACATAGAAAAAGAGAAAAATCTTAAGGTGATATCAGACAGTTCACTCGGGTGAATGTTCACTTTCATGGTTTATATTATAAATGCGTGAAAACTAGATCTCAATTCTTTTTGTATGGCTCCTTTTTTGACATTTATATTTTTAGTGGAATAACAACGCGACACTTGGCTGCATTTTTACATATTTTTTTTTTTTTGATGGGATAATAGATCGAGTGAAGACATCGGTTTCCAATCACCCCTCCGTGGTCAACCATTTTTATTTTTATATATAAGTGATAGAATAAATTATTACTTAACATATGCAATAGTTCGAATTGTTAGGATTGGGGCCCAGTAGATGGAATTTACTGGACCTTTCCTATGTGGATTCTTTTCTGTCTAAGTTGTCTGAGGAAACCAAAAGAGGGTGTTCGGGATAACACCAAATAAATTATGACATCTGCATTAAAATCAATATAATTAATAAAAAAATATATTTTAAAAAAATCAAACAAACAACTTTACAAAAAAAATATTCTTATTAAGACATTTAAATGAATAGAACAAAAATGAAAAAAACTGACCTTATGGACTCATCTCACCCACGTACCCAAGTAATTAAATAATAAACGAATGACTGAATCAATGCCTGAATGAATAAACAAAAGAATACACAAGAATGCCGCGATTTTACGCGGGAAGCCTTTTTATATAAATTCTTCCCGATTGCCCGTTGGGTGGGAGATCCATGAAACAAAGGCTGGCCATATTTTTGTTTCTGCCAGCTTGCGGCTCTCAGGAGACCACCGGTGTCGCCAAATTATCACCGAAAAACGTTATCACCGTAAAACACTATCGCCGAAAACTGCTGACAAATATCTGAACATCTGGCAATCTTATCTTTCTTAGGAGGCTAAATGCCAAAGTAAATTACAATATGATTAACAATATCCGGTCGCTTACAAAATATTATTAATTTGAAAATATGTATGTTTTGTAATTACAGTGTATGATTGAATCTTGGTATTTACCATGCGATTTCCATTTCTGCATTGTCGGACTATTCGTAGTTCGTGTCTTGAAAAAGAGTCAGCGTCTAGGATTATCACTTCTTATTGGATTACTATTTTTGTCACTTGTTATTCCGTTTCTCACCGTTTATCTGGGTAATAAACAAGCACTTCTATTGTATTACGAAAGGTAAGTAGCTACTTTTAATTTTACCGAGCGTTTAAAAGATTCGTTACATTATATAATCATTATTACGTAATAATATTAATACTTGACTTGAGCTTGACTTAGTTTCAAGTCAAGTCAAATAGCCGTGAATCCTTACTACGATGCAAATCTTCATTGAAAGTTGAAAGTTATTTGAAGGAGTATTGCCGATTAATAAATTTTGTATGTCTGTGTTCGATTTATTTTCTGCGGGTGCTGGATATCCCGAGCACCCATCAAGTCGGCCCCCTGTGTTCGATGAGTTTACACTAGACTAGGAATAGACACTGCTTAGATGTCTGTACTACTTTCTTTATACAAAATAAAGGATTTTTACAAAATGTTAGCGAGAAAGATTGTAGATTATCGAAACGTTAGCAATTAAATGAGAATTTTATGTCAGTAATCAAGTTTTTATCGGATCTTTTAGTCAATTGAAGCGAATTGCACTTTAAAAATAAACCTTAAATATTCAGAACAGCTGTCTCTACTTTTATATTAGGAATATTTAAAAAAAATGTTTTATTTCAGTTTTATTGCAAACCCTCGAGATGATGATTTCTATCGAACGGTGTACATGAGAAGTCACATAAGGGCAAGTCCTTACTTTGTAGGGATGCTGATTGGATACTTCTTTTACAAAATGAGAGATTCCACTTTTAAAATAAAGCAGGTAATTATTTAAACTACCACTGGATCTGTTATAAATTATAAAGATATTAGTTATTTATTTAAAAAAAATATAGTTCCTTGTATTAAATGATCACAATACCTTGAATCTTTAAATTAATGTTTTTCATTACAAATACCAATTTTTTTGAATGATACACAAGTCGTTTGACAATAATGTTTTTTGAAGGTCACCTCAAGCGCTTTGGCCATACTGGGACTAGCAATAATGGTAGCGTCTATATCATCTGGTCTTGTTTTTTATGTACCCGGTAAACAATACAATGCCTTAGAATCAGCAATTTATGCAAGCCTCAATAGATTTTCTTGGGCTGTCGGTTTAGGGCTTTTTCTTTTAGCCCTAGGTTTCGGTGACGTTCGTAAGTATACTATTCTATTATACTTACGAGTATATTTTAGTATAATAGCTTTTGTCTGCTATAATTGTTAAGAAACATTCATTGTTGTAGCACTATATTAGAAAAAATGTATTATTCCAACATGTCACCGTCGGGATTTAAACCCGAATCTTTCCACTTTCGCGGCGGAATGAGTGGAAAGATTCGGGTTTAAATCCCGACGGTGACGTGTTGGGATAATAATGTTTTTTAATATAGTGCTAAGCAATGAATGTTTCTTAACAATTATAGCAGACAAAAGCTATTATACTAAATTAATTCAGCTGGTACGTAGCTACAAGCGTATGTAAAATACCTACTTACGAGTATATATAGATAAAAATTATTTTTAATATTTGTGACCATAGCAATCCTGGGACCACTTCTTTCATGGGAACCTTTGATTCCATTTAGTAAATTGGCGTATGGTGTATATATTTTACACATGCAATTCATGTACGAAACTGTGGGAGCAACTAGACATACAATCCATGCATCAAATTACGGAGTCGTAAGTACAATATAATATAATTTTTGGAACTTACATTTATCTAACTTAAAAGCTCTTTTTTTTTACAGACACGATGGTCGATCGCGGATGTTCTGCTATCATTTGTGTTAGCTTTGGTGGCATATGTTTGCGTCGAAAGCCCTTTGAAAAACGTCTTTCAATTAATGTTTGCAAATCCATCAAAACAATCGCCGGAAGAAGTAAAAACAAATGAACCTCAAATAACTCGCATTCAACCAATTATAAAACAAAATGAAGTGTGAAGAAATTAATAATAAGTATGTTATAATCAAGATTACTAAAATACTAGAAGGTTGGGCGTAAGAGGCCATAAACATGGTCACCACGTCTGTGATTGGTTGAGTCGATTGCTTACGTCACTGGATGTCGGAAGAACAGGGCTTTTTCACGTGAGACTTTTCCCAACTGTTTGAAAGAAGCCTCCTGTGACATCACAAGCCTACTTACCCCGCCAACTCTCGCGGCTCGTTTAGAAACAGCTTCAACAATGCTGACGTCCAACCTTAGTTTCTAGTAATCTTGTGTTATAATAATATACAGAGTGACCTTTTCCACAAAAAACGAGTGCAGACGATAATTCATTTTTTGGACACTAATATATTCGTGAATTACTAAAGTCCCTAGATTTGACGGATTACCGCAATCTTCCACTATTTTGAGGCAAACGATTCAATTAAAAGATATAAAAGTTTTCGTAACTAAGAAAAAAAAAACCCGGGTCGCAGTGCCAAAACCCTGCCGACAATATAGTGTATTTGCTAATATAGGCAGTGTGGCTTTGTTATGCGAACTTATTTGGCACCTTAATACACCCCTTAATACATCCCTTAAAAGAACATTTTTTTCTCAGTTGCAATATTATTATCAATCGAACCTCTATACCAAATTATATACAACTTTCAGAAAATAATTCACTATCTGTAAACTAGTATTTTCATAAAATTTGTAAGTCCGGTCCTGTCGGCCCGATTTTATTAAAATTTTAGGAACACTTTTTAATTACTACTAAAGGGTTAAATATCAATTTTGAAATGATTCTGAGAATTTTTTCGGTATTTTAGGGCCCAAAAACATTTTTCAACCCCTAAAAACTACCCTTAAAATGGCCCGATTACGCCCATTTTAAATAGGCTTTTTGCGGTGATGGATTTCAACACGTGGGCCAAATTTCGTTAAAATCAATTAACTCTTTCGAAAGTTATTGCCCGCACACATATATATATATACGTATATATATATATATACGTATATATATATATATATATATATATATATATATATATATATATATATATATATATATATATATATATATAAATATATATATACATATATATATAAACATTTTTAAAAATGGTGCCAAACTGTTTAGGAGCTTATGAAACGTCGAGAAAATTTGGTCCGACCCCTAGGTCCCGCCATCCGACCGACGCCAATAGTGTATGTTGCCATATGGCAAATACACTAATAACAAGTTAAAAAATAAATATCAATGACACAATCAATTTCACACTCAAAAATACGTAAATTACCCAAATTACATAACGTCACATGGGTACAATGGATTCCGATACTTGGTAAATCTACTGATCTAGGAACTTTAAGACGATGACGTACCGTTTTAGCACGTTTTTCGAGTTTTTCGACGCACTCTACATATCCACGAACTATAATGTCTTCAGCAAGTGGAAGTCATTTTTTAACATTTCATTAAAACTCATATTTCGTGACTGTAACCAAACTCTGAATATTTTATAAGAATAAATAGATAAGCAATAAACTATTTTACATGATATTTTGTTCTAAATAGTGCGTTTCTTTCCATTTTTTTTTTTTGTATACTATTGTTAATGAAATAAAGACACGTTTTATAATTTTTCGTTGTTATATTCACTGTACGTGACGAAAACTAAATACAAGATACATGACTTTTAGTGCCTCTATAGATCGACAACCTACCATGTCAAAACATAGATTGCGCATGTATGTAACTACAATTATTATTATGACAAATGAAACAATAGATAAGGCGCATAAAAGAAAATATCAAGGTGCAAACTAAAACGAAAGAATCACATGCAAAACTTAAATAAAAAACTGAGGAAATTAATATACATTTTCATATTCCTAAGGCAAATATTGACAGACGAAACAATCATTAAAACAGTGAATTATGCCATCTGCCAGGTATTTCTTAGCTGTGGACTTGATGCCGAGAAAGGTATTTTACAAGACATCTTTGGTCCCGCTCATCAATACTCAAAAATCGTTTAAAATTCTTCGTAAGCCCTTTCGCTGACTTACTCGAAGCTTTTGGAGTGCTGAATAGCTCTCATATTTGTGCATTAGAATTTATGTGTTCCGTCAATTATTTTTTAGTTTGACCCTAGGTCTCGTTCATCCGAGAGAGAAAGAGCGCTAAACAACTGAGGTCATCCGATGATCCGACCAACACCAACAGTGTATATGCTTAATGTGAATACTAATTAAGGTCGATTTATATCATCTACACAGCCATGAAATGAATCTATTCACCCCTCACCAATCGTAGCATACCTACTTTGAAATTTTCCATTTTGATTATTTCTGTCTTTATTATTGTTACGTAAGGGGAGTCTACACGATACTTGCACTTGTCTGCTCAGCGTCGCTGCACAGAGTCGGTGCTATTCGCATGCATAGACTTAAATATCATATTTAATACTAGCCATTATCCGTGTCACCGCACGCATTAACAAAAACCATATTTTATTTCATACCTATGTTAAATTTTAATATTTTTCCTGTTGTTCAATTGGATGGAATTTTTGCATTGAAAACGCACGATATAGAATACAAAATTTACAAGTTGATCATTACATATCTACTGGAAATTTTTCCTGGCACATCAGTTGTGTATTTTAACGAAGATTCTTACGTCACTGGCCATCTTTAATCAAAGAGCGGGAAAAAGTACACGTTTTATTCTACGCTTATGTCAGAAGATAGAAGTCTGTGTCGTGTGAACGCGCTTTAATAAACTGTTTCTTAAGTTAAACCGTGAGGTTTCTTCTGCTCTTATGATACGCAATATAAATGAAGAAACAGACGTTCATTGTTGTTTGAGGATTGAAGACGCGTGCAAATAAGCAATGGGTTTTATATTTTTGGCTGTATTAAACTGTTTAATATTTGAAAATATCGCTACAGTTACAATAAAAAATGGTAATGAAACAATTGATAAATATGACTGGATAAGAAAATTTAGTGGTTTTCCAATATTACCGATGGCTGCGCCAGATTCTACTGATAAAATTTGTAAAACTGAAAGTGAACATTTTATAAAAAGTTTATCTAATTTGACGACATGGGCTTACCAAAGTAAGTAAATATTCAATCAAAATCATAAAATTATTGTAACCATATTAAATTTATATTACATTATATGTATAGTTACCTTATTGAATGATCATAATACCATTTTATATATGTTAGCAATATTGTGGTGCTAATAATCATTCGATTGAAGCACATTTTTTCTCTTTCTAACAAAATAAAAAAAAAAATATCAAACACTTATTGCTAAAAAATATCAGATTAGTAAATTACGCTTCGATATATATTTTTTGTATATGTAAGAACGAAATGTTTAACCCAACTAAATTAATCTTCTTTAAACTTTATTAGTAAGTATTATTATTTAAATTTCACAAGAAATTCGTTAACGATAACCCATCATAAACGTCACTTCCGCAACATAGTAGTTAAATGACATTTTACCGACAAAAAATAATGGCGCTGGATTTCAAATTGGCGGCCTAATAGAGACTGAAATTTGCGGGGGATGGCAAAGATTGACATGATATGAAAAAATTGTGATAAATTGAACTTTTTTTAAAGATCAAAACAGTAATGTCACGAAATTTTGGACCAATGAAATCAACGAAAACTCACTTCTAATTCGCAAATATTTACCTCTATGAAAACCAGTTTTTCCACATTTTTCAGTATGCAAAAAAAATACGAACATGAAAATTTGTACTAAAAATAAATTCGTCTTTGATACAATCTGATAAAATAATATAAAATTAAACACGTCACTGTATAGATTATTTTTATTTTATTATTATATTTTAGTATGGGACGCGTCAGCAAAAGGTGTCGTTGGCCAGGCTGTTGGAAGTGTTCATAATTTCGGTGACTTTGATGAGTGTTTGGGTATTGAAGGTCCGGTCAAAACTCAATACTGTTTGGCGGAATTACAAATAAACGTGTCAACGACCAAGGAAATAGACAAATATATTGATAAATATGAACCTTATGAACATTTGGCTAACAGACTCTATGTATGTGGCATTTGCGATTTGCAAGTTATATGTTACTACCAACCCAGTCCGGCGTCGCCCGGGTGTAAATATAATATATAGGATATAAAAGATGAGAATCATTATCATAAAATTCTCAACGTGTTTTAAATTTACACTCATTCAATCGCATTTAATTGTGAATGTTCAAAAATCGAACAAAAATCAAAATTTGCGAAAAACAAAAAAAAATTCTGTTAATACGATCGCTACCTTCACAGGATCATCCGCTGGGCTAATCTAAAGATTGCCTGAAAATTTCATCATAATAGGTCCAGCCGTTTTGGAGTCCATAGATAACATACATTATAAGCGACATTAGGTTTTGTTGTTAAGCTTTTGGGTGCAAAACAGTAATTCTTATTATTTATTAATAGCTTTTGCAAAATAATATATTAATATTAATGTTATCATCCATGATTATTGAAATAAAAATATAAAATTATCAGGAATGTGAACAGTGGATTGTTAAAAACGCAGACAATCAATTCCGCGACGTTTCGACCATTTTATTTGGGTTTCATCAGGCGTCTAGAACAAACATAACAATAAAAATTACTCCAAAAAAGGTCATACAATAAGTTTATAAAATTAACACAATATAAATATAACTTGATTTATAATGCGTAACAATACGAACTTATCATACACCATCCTTCAAACTTACTCATCATAATTCACAAAACTCATTTATTTTATTAATTAAAACAGCTAACCGAAAATAATAAGTTAGTCACATGTGAGTAAAGTAAAAAAATAAACACTCAGTCGAGTATAACAATCTACTGTCCAGATTCCTGATAATTTTATATTTTTATAATATTACAGAAAGTTCAGCTCCTTATTTTTAATTAAAATAAATAGTTCAAAGGATATTTTATGGAGCAGATAAATTAGTCAATATTTATTTTGTTTAACACAACGTTTCGTAATTATAGAGCACCTGATGAAGTAATAAATTATTACGAAACGTTGTCTTAAACAAAATAAATATTGACTAATTTATCTGCTCCATAAAATATCCTTTGAACTATTTATTTTAATTTTTATAATATATTAATTTACTCACCTTAGCATTATTGATAGAATGATATTTTCGTACAATCCAAATTTGCCAAAGCTTATAGAGCTCAGTTATATAATTAGCTTTATTTAGATAGATAGATTGTATATTATACACGCTCGAGACCTTTGGTCATTAAAGTCTGTTATTCTCAAGGTTTTGAGTCTACAGACTTTTGAAAATTTTAGTGGTCCTACATTTGCATTTACGAAAGAATGGAAATGACTGAATAGTTTAGTTGTATATTTAAAAACATAATTGATCTTCTTTTACTTTCGAACAACCATAGGAAGCTAGTCACAGTTCTGCTTGTTTTTAGTATACAAACGTGGACCAAAAAATGAGACGCGACAAAGCATTTTGGGGTCTATGTGTTCCCAAATCATGTAGCAATAAAGAAATGGAAATCGCTGTAAACAGTTATCTCAAACAGCACTCTGAAACTTTGAGGACGAATATCAATTATTCAGTCAGCATTGCAACTGAACTTTGTCAAACAGCTGACAGAAAATCTGACAAATTTTTCACCGCTGATATCATATTTTGGTAAAATCACAGACTTAAACATATGTTTATACAATACGAAAATTAGAAATTGTAATATTTTTTAAACATATTGTCTTGTTTTCACATACATTAGTGGCGTGCTTTGGATCTAAAAAATAATAATAAAAAAACCTTTATTTTTTACTTAAAGTACATTGGTAAAAACATAGTAATTTCCTATAGGTGGTTCATTTTTAGATCTTTTAAAATACTAAACGCTAATTTGATAGATTACGTCAATTTCTGATTTTGTTTTATAGTTTCCATTGATTTTTTATTTAAATGAATTAATTTTTGAGTCATATTGAATCTAGTGCAGTGATTATATTTTTTTAGTGTTATAATCATCATTTTGGCGATAATTGTCTTCATTGGTACATTACTTGATAAATCGGAATGCTACGAAATAACACAACTGAAAAATCCAAGAAGTATGTATACTTTTACTAAAAAATGCTATAATCTTTAATAATTTTATATTTGAATAAATATTTATTTTCTAGAACCGTTACTAGCAATTCAATTGTGCAAAGCGTTTTCACTACGAAAAAATATCAGTAGCTTATTAAAAACTAATGAGACTTTTCCACGTTTGGAAGCACTTTTCGGTATTCGATTACTTGGCATAATCATTGTAGTTTCTGGACATGGAACTGAAATATACAATATTGGAGGACCAAATAATAACAAACAATATCTTTACGATGTATGTACATCTAGATTATATATTTATATACACCTATATAAAAAAAACGGTCAAGCGTGTGTCGAACTCGCGAGACGAGGGTTTTATAAAGTTCCGTTTTCCGTGAAAACTTTAAGACTTATAATTTTCGCTGAGGTTTTCATGTAAACTATGAGTGAGGCTCTGTGTTCCCTATTTTTTCAAAATTTTAAGCTTATTTGTTTTGAAGATAAAGGTTGACCAAAAACGTAACAAAATTTCGTAACATTTGTTTGCGACGGAAAATCATTTTGTTGCCCCTTCACGAAATTCACTAATATTTTATTTCAATAACTTTTAACAATTCATAATCACAGATACACTTATACAAAATATTTCGGATGCGCCCTGGAATCTAATTTATTTATTTTTTAACAGATGTACACTTCTTGGTTTTATTGTCCGTTGCTTCACGGTGATCTTGTTGTTGATTTATTCTTTTTTATAAGCGGCCTTCTTATTACAGTCACTCTTTTGACAGTATTCGAAAAGACGACTGTAAGCTCATTCCAAATCGTATTGACACGTTATATAAGGTAAGTGCAAAATAATATAAAAAAAGAAAGAATTAAAATTAAAAACTAACAAAAGACGCTTTTATGAACTAAAAAATGCAAAATAATTTGACAACAAAATTAGCTTTATTGTAAAAAGCGTTGGATGCTATCTCCTTAAATTTTCATAATAGCTCTACGTTTTCAATCAGCTAGTAAATGAAAAATTTGTTACCGATATTAAGCCCTCCACGCATTTCACAGTAACGCTAAATTTGTTGTCAAATTATTTTGCATTTTTTAGTTCATAAAAGCGGGTTGTTTTAGTTTTCTTAAACTCTAATTTTAATCATAAGACAAAAAAAAAACGATATTGCATTTAACTCTGGGGTAGGCAAGACGACGCACGTCACTTTTTTATCCTGAAAATCCTGGTCAGAATAATGGAACAAACTTATTAAATAAAGTCTTACGAACTATAACGTGTGTATATTTATTAATATGATTATTAAATTATTGTATTGTCATCGATCCTTGCTAAATGTGCTGAGTTTCAATTTATACTGACGTTTTGAAGTGGTTGAATTTAACGTTCAAACATACATATAGGTGATAATAAATATATAGGTGATAATAAAAGTTTTGAAAATCAGATTTCATTTAATTTCATGAGTTGTACTATATCATGTAGAGTACTTCAAATAGAGCAACTATTATCTGAAATATCTTTTTTATAAAACCGATACCAGAATAATAGAACCACTTTCTAACTTTTCAGCAGTTCTGTATGTTTGTCTTTTACACATGTTATAAATTGCTCAACATATATAAAAATTAAATCACGCTTTTTCAGATTGACACCTCTTTATGCCTTAGTAATATTTTATTATTCAACGATCTTCGAAAAAATTGGATCGGGACCATTCTGGAAACAAGTCAACGAGCAAGAAGCACAATTCTGTCGGGAAAATTGGTGGACCAATTTGTTATACATAAACAACTACGTTAAGGCAAATAGAATGGTAATATAAACTATTTCCAACATTAAGCTGAAAAAAAATTTGCAAAAAAAGCTGATAAATAGAGAGAATAACTTTATTTGGAAGCTTCCGCAATTCGATACAAGTGAACAAATTACCTGCCTTTTATTTACAGTGTATGGTCGAATCTTGGTATCTACCATGCGATTTCCATTTCTTCCTAGCGGGTTTGTTCATCTTGCGAGTACTGAAGAGGAACCGGCACCTAGGATTATCGCTTATCGTTATTTTATTATTTTTGTCGTTGGTTCCACCGTTTCTCGTAGTTTATTCGGGTAATAAACCAGCGACTTTAATGTATTACGAAAGGTAACCTTAACTATATGACGACTTTTAATTGTGAAATCAATTTTTTGTGTTCGTGTTATATAGATGTACACTTATTTTCAGTTTTGTTGCAAATTCTCGAGATGACGATTTCTTTCAAACAGTATACATAAAAAGTCATTTAAGAGCAAGTCCTTATTTTGTGGGAATGCTGCTTGGTTACATTTTTTACAAACTGAAAGATTCTACCTTTAAACTAAAACAGGTAATTTTATTCAAAGCACAATTCAAAATTTCATTGTCATTAATCAGTGGCGTAGATAGCTTTTTATCATGGGGGGGGGGGGATATGACTCAGAATAATATCCTGTTTTTTTGTAAGTTATATTTTACACTGCGATATTAATCCTCGTTGCATAATCATGTACAGAAATTGGTCACAGTTTTCATATTGATAAGTTGCATTATTAGAAAAATTCTCTTATTATCGAAGAAGAAATTCAAGTTTTCGAGATTTGTTTGCTAATTCATTAATGACTTCGTCTGCTGTAATTCCAATGTCACGATGCATTGCCAGAGCAGCCAAACCATTCAAGCGGTCCTATAATAGATAAATCAGACAATAATTCGAGTTATTATTGATGTATATTCGTTAGTTTCCAAACATTTAGATGGAACATGATGAACTCACTTCTTTTATCGTGTTCCTTTGAATTGTTTTTATCCGTTTCAAACTTGAGAATGATCGTTCCGCAGTAGACGTAGATACTGGCAATGTAGCTAATATTCTTAGCAACATATTGATATTCGGGAAATTCTCTTCTGGACAATCATCCAGCGCTTTCAACGAATTGTTAGGCTTGATGTCGCCTTTACGGATCAAATACTTCTTCCACATCATCAGTCATCATGTAAAAATGTGTGTTTTTTTTCAATTTTGAGAG
This sequence comes from Venustoraphidia nigricollis, assembly GCA_034508555.1. Lineage (NCBI taxonomy): Eukaryota > Metazoa > Arthropoda > Insecta > Raphidioptera > Raphidiidae > Venustoraphidia > Venustoraphidia nigricollis. The sequence continues at coordinate 2,012,455 of JAVRKA010000042.1, read as the reverse complement.
TTTTACCAACAATTGCAGTATTGCACATTGAGACAAAATAAATATTGGCGCTTCAAAAATTTTATGCTTACATTAAAACACATGACTAGAAAAAATTCGATTTTATCATCTTATAATTCTCAGACCCAAGGGGGGGGATTGATCCCCCCCTATCTACGCCACTGTCATTAATTAACGTTATTGTCCGTATCTAATTTATTAAAAAATCAAATATAATCGATTTTTTTTCAAGTAGCAAATATATATTTTAGTATTATGTGGTTTACTTCGGAAAACGACTTAATGTTGAAATCATAAGAATTAGTGTTGTTCAGTAATAAACATAACACTTTTCTTTTTGAAAATGCCTTTAATATATTAACAGATAATTATGTTTCTTCGAAGATAACATCGTGTGCTCTGGCCATACTGGGATTAACTATAATGTTCGTGTCGCTGTCATATGTTCTTGTTTTTTATACACCCGGTAAAGAATACAACGTCTTAGAATCAGCATTTTATGCCAGTTTAAATAGGTTTTCCTATGCAGTCGGTGCTGGGCTTGTTGTCTTCGCTTTAGGTTTCGGTAAAGTTCGTAAGTACATTGCATTTTCTAATATTGATTGAGAAATTAGATTAATCAGAAACTCGAGTATTGTTCAGAGTAATTTTGCACCAACTCTCATGTTCGTTAAGATTGACCCAAATAGATTGGGTCTTTTATTTACCCCCTTATCCATCGGCAAATTTTTTGCGTTGGTGGTTGTATTATCATTATTTATTACCTCTATTAGTGTTCAAGATTGTATCTAGTAACATAAGTTATCTTTGATAATAATTATTACGAACATTACAAAAAAAAATTCACAAAATTGTTTCCATATGTGTCAAATAAATAGTTTAGTTTTTGTTTATAATTGGAACATTACACTCGAGAAGGCACTAAATTTTTGTTGTTTTTTTTCCAAGAATATAAGCGTGCAATGAAATATGGATAAAATATTACTGTATATATAATTAATTATTTTTAATATTTGTGATCAGCAATCCTGGGACCACTTCTTTGCTGGAAACCTTTGATTCCATTTAGTAAATTGGCGTATGGCGTATATATTTTACACCTGCAATTTATGTACGTAACAATTGGAGCTAGACGACATGTAACTCATGCATCAGATTACGTAACAGTAAGTATTTAAATGTATTTTGCACAACCACTTATAAAAATAGCTGCTTTACATGCAAGTAATGTGACCCATTGCACACGAGTGCGCTAAAGTACAACAAAACTGGTCCCGCTGACCAATTCCATAATAAATCGCTATTTGTCTGTCATTTGTTTTTTTACAACTTTTTAATTAAATTTGCCAGTCTGTCAGTTTAGGTCAAAGCGTGTAATCAAAATTTAGACTAGATATAATTAAGGTAGTTGTCGTGGTTAAGGCACACCGTCAGAAAATTCTTAATTTGTGTATACTTATTAAGGACATGATAATACAATTACCCTGAAAATTTGAAGTCGATCGACCGTATATAATCCGAGATAAATTCAATTAAAAATTGGATAATTAACATTGATTGTATACGATCTCTGTAGTTCTGAACCAGTTTATTATTTATAAAAAAAGAACTAACTGTCAGAAGCTTTCCGAAAACTGACAGTCTTTAAATGCATTTGTTATGAGTTTAAAAAAAATAAGAAAACATTTTTGACCGTCTAATTATTTATAAATAACGGTTTAAAGTTCAACAATTTATAGAAAAGTATACATGCATATGAATACTGTATGGGTTACGTTTCCACGGGTACAGTCTTGCGTACAAATTATGGATCACTTTAGCTACAAGCTAGTATACTTTTGTGGCGCGTATAATCTATAACTTTTTGACAATATTGTACCACGACAACTACCTTAAGCTGGAGCTTTGAAATTTTGCATACGGGTGTAAATCTGCGGAGACAATACATAAATACAATATAGCGGATGCCCCAAGATGGCAGATTATCCTTTTTTCCACAACACTCCTGGCATGAGTATATCTCGCGCATGTAGATAATGGTATTACAACTCGTGTGATTTTTAAAACTCACTGGCACCCGTCTTACGCATAATATCACGTCGCGTCGTAATGTAACCCTTTACGACACATACAATCTACTATTATGCCATTTACAACTATACTCATATACAGGGTGTCTCACCGAACGTTGGCTAACATGGGTAACTTTGTTATTAGTGGAGATAGAAAGTCGGTTAAATGGACAAAGTAGTGCAGAAAATTGGCCTCATTAACATCCCGTCGAAAAAACAATTGAATTTTGACACCCTATGAATTTATTCAGAAAATAGTGAAAATTGCCATTTATGAAAACTGGCCATAACTTTTTTATTTATGAAAATATTTGAAAATTTCATTGACCATTTTTTGATAACTTTTTAAGGTCTTTTCAGTGGCGTAGGTTTAATTTTTTTATTTCCACTACATAATGAGATATTGACATGAACTTTGGTTTTTCTTATGGACGGCATTTTTGATTTTCAGATATTCGAATTCTACTTATTTTTCTGAATAATTTGACATAGCATATCCTATATCTAAACCAATCAGAAGCTACAAAACTGACAAAAATAGCTTTTTAACGTTATCAAAGTGTGCCGTGTAAAACAAAATTTGTTGAAACAAATACATATCGACAGGTTAACAATCTGTCGAGCGATCGCTACAGTTTTGCTAATTCATTTTGTTTGATTTACTCTCTAAGATGGCTCAAGTATTCTCAAATTTGGGGAAACAGGCTATTTTTGCGCATACATTCAGCGTAACAAAAATACCACGTGGGTTCAAGCAGAACACTTGAACCTTTATCCAGAAAGGCGACAGCCTTATTCAATAACTTTTAGGAACTTTTCTCCATTAATTTCAACGTTTGCTAAACCTAATTCTTCTTCACAGTGTTGAATGTTGCCTTTTTTCTTTAAAAATGAACCGTATACCTTTAAATTTCTATTTAAGTTCCTAAAAGTTATTGAATAAGGCTGTCGCCTTTCTGGATAAAGGTTCAAGTATTGTATTTGAGCCCACGTGGTATTTTTGTTACGCTGAATGTATGCGCAAAAATAGCCTGTTTCTCCAAATTTGAGAATGCTTGAGCCATCTTAGAGAGTAAATCAAACAAAATGAATTAGCAAAACTGTAGCGATCGCTCGACAGATTGTTAACCTGTCGATATGTATTTGTTTCAACAAATTTCGTTTTACACGGCACACTTTGATAACGCCAAAAAGCTATTTTTGCCAGTTTTGTAGCTTCTGATTGGTTTAGATATAAGATATGCTATGTCAAATTATTCAGAAAAATAAGGAGAATTCGAATATCTGAAAATCAAAAATGCCGTCCATAAGAAAAACCAAAGTTCATGTCAATATCTCATTATGTAGTGAAAATAAAAAAATTAAACCTACGCCACTGAAAAGACCTTAAAAAGTTACCAAAAAATGGTTAATGAAATTTTCAAATATCTTCATAAATAAAAAAGTTATGGCCAGTTTTCATAAATGGCAATTTTCACTATTTTCTGAATAAATTCATAGGGTGTCAAAATTCAATTGTTTTTTCGACGGGATGTTAATGAGGCCAATTTTCTGCACTACTTTGCCCATTTAACCGACTTTCTATCTCCACTAATAACAAAGTTACCCATGTTAGCCAACGTTCGGTGAGACACCCTGTATATATAATTTTACTATCATATTTTTACAGATACGTCAAATCATTGCAGATATAGTATCGTCATTTTTATTAGCATTTGTAGCATATTTATGCGTTGAGAGTCCTATTAAAAACATGTATAGCATGTTATGTAAGCACTTTAAGACAAATGAGATTAAAACAAATGAAGCTCAAATATCTTATACCAAGTCAGTTGAAAATCAAAATGGAGGGTGTCGATATTGAATTTGTTGAATCATATATTATATAATATGGTAAATCACGAATGTCTAAAATGTATGTAAAAAAATATATCGGAACGGAAAAAAATGTTAATATGTTTTTGAATGACGCACATAGTAAATAAAGAAATCAGTATTAAAGTACAAAGTATGTATGTATAGGTATACATTTCTAAATAGTGAAATTTTAAACTAACGTTAAATATTTTGAACAAATGTACGCGAATTAAGCCCTGTCATTTATAAAAGTTTCGGGGCAACATTCTGGTCGAGCTGGATAGACTACAGTCCAGTGGGTATGTATCTAATTTGGACAAATTAAAAACTCTATTTAATTTATATTATGTGCAGTTTTCTTACTATTTTATTAGTATGGTTTATATTAACTATTTTATTTTATTTAAATTTAATAAATTTAAATATTTAAGTTTAACACACGCCGCTTATTAATTACCTACCCCGAAATTAAATTACAAAATAAGTTTTCAAAGTAAAATTAATTATAATTGAATTACTTTTTTCAAATTAGTAATTATACGTAAACCTCTGATACCGACCACCGTTTTGGTTGACTCCCATTCTGATACAATCGCATGGGGGGACCACCCTTTGTACCAGACCTTTCCACACCAAAAACGTGTCTTTATAGTTAAAAGTTTATTTTCAATTTGCAAACGTGAACCAGAAAATGAGACGCGACAAAGTATTTTGGGGTCTATGTGTTCCCAAATTAGCAAAAAAGAAATGGAAATCGCTGTAAACAGTTATCTCAAACAGCACTCTGAGAGTTTGATGACGAACATAAACTATTCAGTCAGCATTGCAACTGAACTTTGTCAAACAGAAATTCTGACAAATTTTTCACCGCTGACATATTCTTGTAAAATCACAGACTAAACATATGTTTATACAATACGAAAATTAGAAATTGTAATATTTTTTAAACATATTTTCTTGTTTTCGTGTGTTTCGGATCTAAACAAAAATAATAAAAAAAACTTTATTTTTTACTTTAAGTACATTGGTAATAAACTGTAATTTTCACTCACTGAAACTGTAATATTTTTTAAATATATTTTCTTATGTTCACCTGCCTTAATGACGTGTTTCGGATCTAAACAAAAATAATAAAAAAAACTTTTTTTTACTTTAAGTACATTGGTAATAAACGGTAATTTTCACTCACTGAAATTGTAATATTTTTTAAATATATTTTCTTCTGTTCACCTACCTTAGTGACGTGTGTCGGATCTTAACAAAAATAATAAACAAAACTTTGTTTACTTTAAGTACATTGGTAATAAACGGTAATTTGCACTCACCGAAATTGTAATATTTATTAAATATATTTTCTTCTGTTCACCTACCTTAGTGACGTGTGTCGGATCTTAACAAAAATAATAAACAAAACTTTGTTTACTTTAAGTACATTGGTAATAAACGGTAATTTGCACTCACCGAAATTGTAATATTTTTTAAATATATTTTCTTCTGTTCACCTACCTTAGTGACATGGAACTGAAATATAAAATATTGGAGGACCAAATAATAACAAACAATATCTTTACGATGTATGTATATCTAGACTATATATTTATATACCTATATAAAACAAAACCGGTCAAGCGCGAGTCGAACTAGCGAGAAGAGGGTTCCGTACAGTTCCGTTTTCCGAGAAGCTTTAAGACTTAGAATTTTCTTTTAGGTTTTCTTATAAACTATAAGTGAGGTTCTCTGTTCCCAATTTCTTCAAAATTTTAATCTTACTAGTTTTGAAGGTAATCAGGAAAATTGGTGGACCAATTTGTTATATATAAAAAACTACGTTAACGCAAACAGAATGGTAATATAAACAAGGGCTTGTAGCAAGAAGCCTAAAGTATCCAAATAATGTGTGATATTCTGTTTCTTAAATAAATGAGTTCTGAGACATGGAATCTGTATTGTCTTTCATTAGAGAGAACCGAAAATCGCAATACATCAAATATAATGGTTTCGAAATCATAACATTTGAATATTTAATCGATTGTACAAAATTTAAAAGCATATTGATATGTCTTTCGTCTTTATTGACTTTATTAAGACAACTTTCATTTTGATCGAATTTATGTAGATTCACTTCAAAGTAAAGTGAACCTCTGATACCGACCACCGTTATGGTTGACTCCCATTCTGATACTATCGCATGGCGGGACCACCACTTGTACCAGACCTTTCCACATCAAAAACGTGTCTTAATAGCGAAAATTGGAAAAATTACCACTCAAACGATTGCATAATAACAAATTTTAATAGACTCGAAATACTGATAATGACAAATTATGCGTGATAATATATTATATTTGTATTGGGTTCACTCATAGAATCCGTTATTGTCTTGCTTTACAGCTTTAGGTCAACCTGAAAATCCCTATAGTGTGAAAATAATGTGTAATTTACTCTGTTATATAAATAGTGGGTGCAGTCATGAAATCCGCTATTGTCTAGCATTTACAATTTTAGTGGCAACCTGAAAATCCCTATAGTGTATAATTAAGGTGTGAAATTCAAAATTTTATATAATAGCCGTTTTAGTGAGATGAACTGTGATAGAACGTTTAAGAATGAAAAATTAAATCGGAATGTACGGGATTTGAGCCCGTAATTCTCCCGTAATACGTTGGTGATGTGGGAATGTATGTATAAAAATTTATTACAACTTTCGGGACTGTTAAAAAAGTAGATTCGTAGAAAGGTGTGAGTTATTGTATTCAGTGATAACAGAAACTTGACCCTTTTGTTATATTTAAAGAAATGGATATCGTTCTATAGTAACCTGAAAATTCTAAAGTGTAAAAAAAGTGTGAAGATCTTAGAATTTCGCGTTGAATGAATAAAAAATTATAAGAAACAAAAAATAAGTGCAAAGTTAGAGAATTTGAATCCCAAAACTGCCAGCTTTACACTGGTCAATATTATATCCGGATCAGTAACAGAAAAAATCAGATTTAATTAATCAAACTGCCGCACTACCCGAATGATAACGCTTCTCTCCGAGTGAAAGGTTCTTTACTAAACGCCGACTAAGCGTTGCATCGCACACACCACTATTGACTTCCACGCAGATAAGCAAGCATTGAATCCCTCCGCAACTTGGCTACCAACCGCGAAGGATAGTCAGAGTCAACTATCCTGTTTCACGGTCACATCACTAGGCGACGAGAGCTTTTCTTTTAAAAAACGACTCTGAATGCTCTTAGTATAACAGGTAGTCACGCCATGAAAGCGAGAATTTTAGATAAGCTTATTTTTTGTGATTTAGAGGGTATATCAAAAACCAGCTAACCTAAAATTCTCTCCCGAAAACGTTACTAGCTCTTCGACTATATCCCTAGTGACTTGGCCCTAAACGCATTGATGATGAAATTACACCTTTAAGGATGCTTACTTATTACGTTTGGCCGGATGTACCAAGCCCGCTACTCCGCCGGCCCGCTTCCGACACCCGGCACCCCTTGGAGAGAAGCCTGATCGTGAACTATCAAACGGGCCACCTATATTATCGTTGAGCAGAATGAAAAAAAAAATCTAATAATTCTTACCGACCTCCTAGATACTATTTGAATATTTATATAACGATAAAAGTACCTACTATAAGGTGAGTTTAATTCATAGAATGTTAAAGTACGAAATTAAATCGAAAATTCGGGATTTGAGCCCGAACATATCCAACACATTGCGTTGCTTGTGTGAAAATATATGAAAAAAAAAATAAAAATTACTTTGGGGACTATTTATAAGATTTAAGATCTGTGGAAAGGTGTGTGATATTGTATTCAGTCCTGCCGTTAGTTTAAAGAAATCGGTATAGTTCCATAGCAACCTGAAAATCCTAAAGTGTATAAATAATGTGTGATATTCTGTTTTTAGTTAATAAGTTTGGACATCGAATCCATCATTGACTTCCATTACAATTCTAGCGGGACCTCAAAAACCCTAAAGTGTACAAATAATGTGTGATATTCTGTCTTTAATTAATAAGTTTGGACATCGAATCCATCATTGACTTTCATTACATGTTCTAGCGGGACCTGAAAACCCTAAAGTGTACAAATAATGTGTGATATTGGGTTTTTTAAATAAATAAGTACAGACATGGAATCCGTCACATTGTCTTTCATTGCAATTTTAGAGAGACCTGAAAATCGCAAGACACCAAATATAATGATTTCGAAATCATGACACTAGAATATTTAAGAGCGATTGTACAAAATTAAAAACCATATTAATATGTCTTTTGTCTTTATTGTTTTACAATTGGCGGAGCTATCGTATGGCAGGCGCTTTTAAAATTTTAAAATAAGTTCAAATATCACGAAAACCTGGAGGCATCTACAATATATTTAGGCTACGAAAAAATAACCGTAAATGTATCGATTTGTCACTAAAGGATCGTTGTTTGTGTGAGAATTAATGCATAAAAAAATAAATTATTAGTTTTAGTGAGATGACCTGTGGCAGAACGTTTAGGAAAAAAAAAATTAAATCAGAAAGGCGCGATTTGAGCCCGTAAATCTTCCGTCATGCGTTGGTTATGTAGGAACGTGTGTATAAAAAATATATCTTTTTCGGGACTGTTTAAGATGTATGTTATTGTATTTAGTGATACCACAAATTTGTTTCTTCTGCTATATTTAAGGAAATGTATATAATTTTATGGTAAGTTGAAAATTTTAAAGCGTACAAATAATGTGTGATTTTCTAGTTTTATGATATAAATGGGTCCAGACGTCGAATTCCTAATGACATTATACGCTTAAAGTGTAATAATGTATTATTTTGAATTTTATAAATTTCTGGACGAGCCAGCTTTTAGGGTGAATTTTTTTTCATGGATTTTAAATAACAATTTTAATGTCGAAAATTTTTGCATTACTTAGTTTTCGGAACAACAAAATAATAAATGTATACATTAATTGTGTTGTGTAAAATTAATATTATTGTAATATTATAACTAAAAAGATGTGTTATTTTGTTAAAAAATTAAAATTATATAGGTAAACCAAATGGCAAATATAATAATAAATCCATACTATTTTTTAATCATTATAAAAAAATATTTTCCATATATTTTTATATTTATGTAATAATAAACCCCAAAATTAATAGTAAAAACATTTCCTACCTTACAGGCAGCAAATAACAATTTCATGAGACACATCAGCAGTGCATTTGAGTCACCAAACGTCCATATTCCTGCGGGCCTCACATGCTGCAGCAGGTCACTAGGGCAGAGGATCTTTGGCCTGTTCTCCTGTTTACTGCTTCGAGCTGTCTTCTGTTCATTTCTTAGTTGGTTCAGCCTGCCACTGCAGTGGAGATTTCTTCCTAATCCTGCGTATCAGCCTCTGTGATCATATCTGGAAATTAAAAAAAAAATTAAACTGAAATATACTGTAGCTAGAAACCAATACAAAATATGTAATATAGCTATAAACCCCTTTTCAGTAATTACGTTTTCTTACGGACTGTTAGTGTATTTTGTATAACAGACAGAAACAAGTCGTTTCAGATTTCTTGTCAGTTTTTATCATAATTACTCGAGAATAGCTGAAATGATTTTTATGAAACTTGGTACCCTATTTACTTGACCCGAAACTTAAAATATAGGGCGTTTGCAAATCTCAGGTTAAATAACATTCTTCATATGAAACTAACGCTAATGAGAACAACGCGGCGGATGCAGGCTATTACCAAATACAATAAAAATGGCTATTATAAGTTATAACATACTATCTCCAGGATAGTGTCGTAAATTTTTCTGCTTTAGTTTATATATTGAAGAAAAGAGCAGATTAAAACCTAATAAGATGGCGGTGTTAGAAATTGAAGACGAAGGTAATATTTTATTGAACAGCACGACTACAATTATTATAATTTATTCCATTCGCAATTTATTTGTGTTTCCGATGTTTTTGGCTTTTGATTAATTAAAATTTAAAAAAATACTGCTCTCTTACTGGTGCAAATTATTTGAGCGTAGATATAATAATGGGCTGCGACCTCACCACGTTTCAAAACATTGTCGTGAGTTGTACATACTTATATGATTGAATTACATTAAATTTTGTATTAATGCCTCGAAGTTTAAAATAGTACTACTGTTAATAATAATTTTTAACAACATTTTAAATGCAATTTTGACAAAAGCCGATGCATTGACCAATGATAAATAAAAGATACTTATTTAACTTGATTATTATATAATTAAGAAATTCAATGTTGTATTCTTGAACTAGGTAGATAATTTTGTGCAGGTGATGAATTGATAAAACACAGACAAAATATTGAAATTAACAAAAAAATATTATTTTAAGAGATGTATTAGAGTTTTATTTTGTCCAAAAACCAACTTAAGTTCACATAATAAAACCACACTGCTTATATAAGCAAATACACTATATCAGGTCTCGGTAATTTTTTTTGTCTGCGGGTCAAAGTAAAAAAAATGTGACTATTAAAAAGACTATTCGGGTCAGTGGATATTTTCACGTACTTATTTTTAAGCCCTATTTTTCTTTTGTTTTGAAATCAGGGCACTCAATTATAGCGAGGATATTTAGTTTCAGACGCATTTGTTTTGGGACCCATCGTCTTGGATTATACCTCCGGCGCATGTAAAAATATTAAAAAAGCAAAAATGCTATTTGCGGGACTCAAATGGCCCACTTGAAATCATCATAGGTTGCTGAGGCCTGCACTATATTGTCGGCAGGGTTTGGCACTGCGACCTGAGTTTTTTTAAAATGTGTTGTTGCCATCATCACCGCTAACGCACGGTGATAAGTGCCACAATTCCAAAAAAGACCTTAATCTGGGATTTTAACTTATACGACTCTTTACAATCAGTGATTTCAAACAAGAAGCAAATATTATGGTTGCGTATTTTCACTGTTGGAAACATTGTCCATACATTGAGAACTATGAACTGTTGGTAACACTGGTTCTCGCCCTTATATTTTGGCAGTTTCGTGAATGGAGTAATTAATTGTTTGGATCTGTCAAAAAGAAAAATGTACATTTTATTTGATGTATAGTATATAATTATAAACAAACAACATAAGGAAGTTTTTCTTTAAAATCTGAAATTCAGTATTTGACCACATGGGCAACTAAAAGGTAATATCATTGAATAAACGCTTTGAATTTCTTTGTTTTGACTATAAAGGTAGTTATTTGCTAGTACAATAAGAATATTTGAATTTGTATTCATAAAATTTAAAATCAAATTCACACTGTTGAATATTATACAAGTGTATATTAGATATATATAACTTAATATTACAATATTAAATATAGTGGATAATACATAAATACGTCTCTCCATACGTAAAGAGGTATAAGATAGCAAATTTAGTATGATCGTAACTGAATTGTGTTGTTTGTTTCGTTGTAGGCAGTATGTCGGGAGGTGGATCAGGTAATAAAAAGCGCGTGTCTGGCCGTGGACAAGGCTGGGAAGAAGCCGGAGCTGAATTTTATTCCGAGAGCTATCCGACGGGTACCGATATCGAGCTCGAAGTATTACAGAGAGATCCGACTCATCTTACCACCTTGCTTCCTAGTAAACAGTCACGCGTAGCAAGTAAGTGCAATATTTATTGTTGAGAAAAAAATACCATCTCAAAAAAATTATACAAAATTTTAAAGAAAATTAGTAACTTTTTGAAATATTGTTTGTATCGATATTAATTTTTTCCTTAAGAACTTCGTTAATCCATCCATATTATGCTACAAATAAAGGGTCAACCGAGTATATTATAATTTAAGTACTTGCCAATGCTATCGACGGAAATTTTAAAGCGACAAAACATTTTAACCATTATCGAAACATACTGAACACCATTTATTTACTAATTGTTTGTCGCGCAGAGCAGTAATTTCAACTTTCTGGCCTTGCGGTGAAATCAAATTTACCAGTTCTCTGTTCATTAGAGATGCTGCGAATATTCGCTACTATTTGGTATTCGGCATTGCTCAGTCTTTTTTTGTTATTCGTCAAATGCCAAATAACAGCTAGAATTGTTCGACACTCAGCGAATAGTTGTCTAAAATAAGCTCTTAATGAACAAAACAACTATAGACTTAAAAATAATGAAACTTTAATTTTTCTTATAAAACAAAACATACAGTATTAATTATTATCATTAATATAAAGAGTTAATCCCCTGCAGCAGTGATCACCAAATGGCGAACCACGGTCCGTATCCAGACCGCAGGTAAGTTTTGTACGGACCGTGACGAAATTGTGTATTTTCAGAAAATAATAATGATTAATTCAACCCCATTACACGTCCCCTACAAACAGCTACCGCTTTAGCTATCAGATTGTGTACCGTGCCTTTAAGTTATGTGTGTGACGCAGCATTCTCAAAAATTAATTTCATTAAGAACCGGCATAGATCTCGATTCACAGATGACCACCTTAACAGCTTGATGAGAATCAGCTGCACGAACATGACCTGAAATTTCAACCAGTATGTTCAAAATAAAACGTGTCATTTTTCCCATTGAACATTGATCACGATGGGCTTTGTTAGATGCCTTTTTGAATTTATATGTACTTTAAATTAATTTTCCTCTATTCTAAATATCATACCAAAACACTAGATTTGATACTCGTCATTTCATTGGTATCCATTGCGTTTTGCACATAATATAACAGCTGTTTACAAAAAAAGATGTACTAAGTAAAGCAAGTAGCTTAGGTTAGTAGCCTAGTTGGTAACATAGTTTTTTCGACTGCGATTTGACAGTGTTTTGCAACAGACCTACAGGAAAAATAATTGGTGACCATTGCCCTGCAACATTAAGCGTTGGGTTATACAAAACAAGGTATTGCCCGTAAAATAAATATGCGAAAAGGGTTGCCAGCATTTAAAAATGTAAAATCGGCGTAATATGAGACTGATTTCTTTAACTTCCTTCTTTTCATTTCTCATAACCTGAGAAAAATTTTAGATTACAGTAACAAATAAATGATTGGTAAGTTCAAGACTACTGCAAGCGTGATATTATTATTTGATAACTAATAAATTATTTTATGTGGAATAATAAAGACGAGTTATTCGATTAATGGCGATTAATCGGTTTTCGACTGTTCGTTATAACAACTATTCGCGGCATCTCTACTATTCATCTTTTAAAAATTACATTAGAATACGATTAACAAATTCTTTCAGCAACAATCAAATATGGCACCCGCACAACAAACGACCGACTCCGCACAACGAGACGCAGAAACTCTATGCGATCTTATCAGTCGACTGCAAGGAGAACTTCCACCGTGAATCAAGACATTCATGTGGCCATGATGCCTGATTTATCAGGTAGGGTCATTTTTAGGGTTCCGTACCTCAAAAGGAAACAACGAAACCCTTATAGGGTCTCTCGCGTGTCTGTCCGTCCGTCTGTCACAGCCAATTTGCTCCGAAATTACTCGACCGATCGAGTTGAAATTTGGTACACACATGTAAGTCGGTGATCCAAAGACGGACGTGTAACGTAAATAAATTAATTTTAAACATGGGGACCACTTTTGGCAGGAAAATTAAAAAAAAAAAGTGTTGCAAATTATATTGTGTGACATATCAAATGAAACGACCTGTAGTGAGAATTTCGTATATTTTTTTTATAATTTTGAAATAAATAGTCTTGAAGTTACTTAAGAAAAGAGACGAAAATTGACCATTCTCCTCTGATCTCCGAAACTACTTAGCGTAAAATTTTGAAAAAAATAGGGAATGTCAGGTTTCACCCATTGTTTACAGAGAAACCGAAACGAAAATATTAAGTCTTAAAGTACTCACGGAAAACGGAATAGTACCAAACCCTTTTCTCGCGAGTTCGACTCGCACTTGACCGGTTTTTTATCCCTGAACGTAATTCATAACCAAAGTATAAAATACAAGTTTTGCAAATTTCGAAACAAGTGCTAAATTTGTTTAGCTTGGCAAATTATGCATTTAAATTTAAAAAGTTGTCTTATTAGACTCTATTTATTTACATGTTTGGAATTAAAAGAAATGTGTAATATAAAAGCAGTGATTGGTTTCAAGAGGTTAATGTTTTTAGAAAATTTGTCAAACGAGGAGCGGACATGGGAAGAAATAATGCAAATTAAAGCAATGCCATTGCCGATGTTCCAAAAAAAGGAATTAAAAGCAAAATTACAAGTAAGTGAAATTTAAATAAGATATTCTAATACCTAGTTATATGCCGTAAAAGTATTTTATCTTTTGGGGATTGTTAATAAGATTAAGATAATCTACAAATTAACTCATCTTTACATTAATTAGATCATTTAAAGTCTTGTATATTTTTAATTAATCTGGGTTTTTACAAAAGAACCGTTCTGAATATTTTTACAATATAATAATGTTACATTACAAACTATTAGTACTACAGTCAAACCTCGAGTGAGAACTGGGTAATTTCACCAATATAATGAAATTGTTTCATATGTATGTATTAGTTATGTTTTTTTATTATATTGTCTTGTATTCTAGAATTTTATCTTTTCGCGGCAACTATGCTACTTTTGTTTCTAATTTTATTTTTGTTAGGTTAAGTTGCAAAACAGCTTATAGCTGAACTGTGCCTTTTGATGCTTTAATCAATAAAAAAATATTATTATTAATTGCCAGGTACCGTCTTTGTAAACCTCTATAAGTGAGAAACAGAAACCTCAATAAGCGAAAGACGTTTTTTACTCATGAACCTCTATAACTGACACTACTACTTGCCTGTACCTCTATAAGCGATAGTCAAACGTATTAATAGTTCCACGAAATTTAAAAATGAGTCATAAATAGCTGAACTAACATCGTTTTTGTATCATTGGTTTTGTTTTTCGTATTCTATTCGAATGATCAAATATTAGTGGATTTTTTTGTTTTCTTTTTTTAGCATCTATGTTTATTACTGTATTTTTATAACCTATAAGTGAGGAAGGCCACTCCTTTACCTCTATAAGCTAGAAACTCGAGTTAGTGAAAAACCTCCATAAGCGAAACAGAAATCGCGGCCCCTTGAACTCTTGCTTCTCCAGGTTCGACTATATATCAAACGATTGATCCGTTTTTTACACTGATAGTTCTGGAACGTGTAACCCAGAGTTTACTTGAATCAAATGAATAGCGCAGTTTAAAGTACTAATTATTTAAACTTTATGTTCAGAATGCAACATACTTGCGTCTACAAGGATTGGAACAGTTTAAATGGCAACGCAGAAAAGCGTGGAAGAAATTTAAACTGCAGTGGAAAGAAACGTACGCCAAAATAGAATTATGGCGGCACAGTTTGAAAAAAATCGAAGGACATTTTGGAACGGGAGTTGTATCGTATTTTCTGTTTGTAAAATGGCTCGTATTTCTAAATTTAATTTTATTTCTACTTATATTCCTATTTATTATATTACCGAGCATATTACTGAAACCGCCGACTGCAGAATATTGCGACGTCTTGTTTTTGAACACGACCGAGTGTTGTGCCGAGAATTATTTCAATAAAACTTACGACAGTAAATTGTATGTAATAGACTTTATACAGGGCACCAAATGGATGGAACGAACTTTAATGTTTTATGGTGTTTACACCAACCAGATTTACGGTTACTCTGGCGGCAACGTGGATACCGTAGACGAAGATTTTAAAAACGATTCGTCGAACGAGAACGGATCGTTAGTGTCGACCGATTCGACGAGCATGTTAGAAAGTATCTTCCAGAGGTTGACGGGCGAAAATAACGGATTGGTTTCCGGTATTCAGTACGATCTTCCGTTGGCTTACGTATTAGTAACGGTTGTGTGTTTCGTGATCTCATTAGTAGCTATTGTCAAATCGGCTGCAAAAGGGTTCAAAGAGCGGCTGGTCGAGGGCGAAGGGCAGTTTTATAAATATTGTAATTTAGTGTTCGGAGGATGGGATTTTTGTATACATAACGAAAAATCGGCAAATATTAAACACAAAGCGTTATTTAACGAAATTAAAGGATGCTTAGAATCTGAAAAATTAGATGAAGAAATACAAAACCGAACCAGAGACGAAAAAACCAAATTGTTTTTTATCCGTTCTACTGTAAATTTAATAGTCATAAGTATTTTGATGTGCTCGGGAGTTATTATTTATTTCGTTCTCGATTTCTCCGTTACGAAATTAAACAAAGACGCTTCGCAGCTAAACGGAACAATGTTTATGAACGAAAATTTCGAAACGCTGTTTCTCCATTTTCTTCCATCTATAACAATAGTTACATTGAACGTTTTAGTTCCAATTATATTTAAATATTTAATTTCGTTCGAAAATTACAGTCCCGTTATTGTGATAAGATTAACTTTAGTTCGAACAGTATTTTTACGGTTAAGTTCATTAGGAATATTACTCATATCAATGTCTACGATTATACTTTGTTCCATCAAAGACGACGATCTCTGCTTTAGTGCAAGCTGTGCCGATCAAGAATGCTGGGAAACGTATGTCGGCCAGCAATTATATAAACTTTTATTAACCGATTTCGCCATTCACGTATTTCTGACTTTCTTCATAAACTTTCCGAGAGCCATGATCGCGAAACATTTCGATAACAATTTCACTAAATTTATAGGCGAACAAGAATTCGAACTACCGAAACATGTGCTGGATATTGTTTATTCGCAGACGATTTGCTGGTTGGGGTTCTTTTACGCGCCTATTTTGCCCGGTTTGGGAATGGTCGTGTTTTTTCTTTTGTTTTACGTGAAGAAGTTTGCTTGTCTTGTAAACAGTACGCCGTCTTCAATTGTTTATCATGCTTCGCGGTCTAAATCGCTGTTCATGTTTGTTTTATTGCTATCGTTTTTAGTTTCAATTATACCCGTGGCTTACGCAATAGCAGAACTTACTCCGTCTAGGTCCTGTGGCCCTTTCCGTGGTTTGGACACAGTTTGGTCAATCGTAGTTATAACCTTTAAAAAATTCCCGGTTTGGATCCAAAGCATTTTGTTTTTCTTTAGTACTGCAGGGTTCGCTGTCCCGGTTTTTATTTTTTTGTTACTTTGTCTTTATTATTATTATGCTGTGAGCACAGCCAACAAGCATATGGTGCTGGTTTTGAAGAACCAGCTAGTTTTAGAAGGTCATGACAAACAGTTTTTATTAAATCGGTTGAGCGCTTTTATAAAACAACAGCAGGAATTGCAGAAAAAAATGCGAAACGCTGAAATTCAACAGCAGCGCGAGAGAGACAGAATGAATGCGAGTAATTAGAATGTAAAAATATAAATGCGCATTTGTGTTTTGATCAGGCCCATGTCAGTGTGTTGTGTAGCTATTGTCTATCCAGTCTCCATTGCTTGTAGATTATAGACGCTCAATACCCAAGGTCATCAGCGTCTATTATCCAGTCTATCATGACGTTACTTTCGAGCGACCGTAAATGCGATAAAAATCGAAGTCGAAATTCAACTAATTTAATTCTTAACCCTTTATTACCAAAGAAACGAGTTCTAGATGACTCCAACGATTTTTGTGTACAGTAAGTCCCCGCTTAACGCGGGAGATACGTTCCAATAACTTTCTGCGCTATACGAAATAGCGCTAAACGAGGTCATCTTAAGACATAGATAATAGGCATAAGTGAAATAAAACCGAGAATAAGAAAATTCGTTAGTTTTTTTTTTGAAACATTTATTGTTAAATACTTTTTTATCACATTAAATATAGACTTATTTATTGCTAATATCGTTTTTAGTTCATAAAACATTCATGAAAATCAAAAGCTATGAGTAAGAAGTTATGTTCGTGATGAGGAAGGTTCCTCATTGGACATATTTTGTCTTTTTTTGTGAAGAAGTCATCTAATGTCGTTTGCCTTTTTCTGTTTCGTTCAGCAAGCTATTGTTGATTGCTTTTGAACTTCTATCAACGTTTGAATCATTTTGTATAAATTGATCCATAATTTATGTTATACTATCTAAACTTTTTTTTTAGAAACAGCGTTAACAGGTTAAGCGCCAAGAGGGGTTGTCAAAAACTTTCCCCTAGGACCAATGTGGTTTTTTGTCAATTTTGCATATTTCTGATTATTTTAAACTTATATTACATGATTTTGAAAAATTTGGCATTTTTCAAATAGAAAAAATTGACAGCGGACACCGGTGTCCGCCGTGGCCATGTGCAACCTCCAGCGGACACCGGTGTCCGCTCGGTGACGTGACAAACGAGCGGACACGACAAATAACGAAGTGTCCGCCGATTTAATTTTGCAAGTTTTAACATGAATCTGACTATTGTCGGCCAAAAATGCGACATTGTTTACTCTGTGATTGTTTAGTTTTTGTGTTATTGTGTGAGCGTTTAGTTTTTTCTCAAAAGATGAACAGCCGTGCAAAGCGAATTTTACAACTAGCTTTAGAGACGAACCAATATTCTGAGGGTGAGTATTAGGTAGTAATCAAATCATTTCTATAAAATAATTGATCGATAATAATCATTGTCAACAGACGATAATGATTCACTAAGTGAACCTTATTCACCCGTGTCTGACATAGATCCAGCATTTATCCCGTCAGGTAGTTCTGAAATTTCGAGCGATGATAGTGATTCCGAAAATGAACTGGATGAACGTATGCCTAAATCTTCTGGCGTGTTTCAAAGGAAACGACTTAGCCAGATTGTGTGCGATGAAAATATGCCTGGACTTTCTGGGGTGACTCAAAGTAAACAACCTAGACTGGTGGTGAATCAATCCGAAAATGAAGATGGATTGGAGCAAGTTGTCGAAGAAGATGGTAGCGGCGAAATTGAAAGTGAACTAAACGGGGTACATGTGGCACGAATCGAAAATGAAGAGCACACAGAAGAAGAAGAAGGAAATGGCGATCAACCAATACTACGTGATCTATCGCAGTCAGTTTGGGGTCCCCCACAGGGAAATCACCTGCAGTTTGAAAAAAAATTTGAAGGCGGAATAAAAGACGAATGGTATGCTGCACTAGAAGGACACGATCCAATTGATTACTATTTCGCTTTCGTAGATTTTGAAATAATAGATTCAATAGTAGACCAAACGAATCTATATGCAACACAGTTTGTTATGAATAACGATAATATTTCCAACAAAGCACGTGTGCAAAAATGGGAGCCAACCACTCGAGAAGAAATAATACATTTTATAGGTCTACTGGCTTACATGGGAGTAGTTCACATGAATTCTATTCGAGATTATTGGTCACAAAAATGGCTCTTGAAAACAGATGTTGCCCGTAGCGTTATGAGCCGTAATAGGTTTGAGCTTTTGCTGAAGATGCTTCACTTTTCGAATAACGAACAGTGTCCTGAAGGAAACCGTTTATACAAAATTCAGCCACTTTTAGACATGCTCATCAAAAATTACAAAACTATATACACGCCTGGTGAAGTATTTTGTATAGATGAGACCATGATACCTTTCCAGGGAAGATTACTGTTCAAGCAGTATAATCCGCAGAAAACACATAAGTATGGCATAAAACTTTTCAAATTATGCTGTGATCACGGATATACCTGGAATATCAGTATATACGCAGGGCAAGAAAAGACACCTGATAATAAGACAATGGCCATTTCCACTCAGATTGTTCTCAAATTGGCAAAAGAACTGTTGGAAAGCGGCAGAAGATGTGTTATTGACAACTGGTACACAAGTGTTCAGCTTGCACACATACTCTTAGATCACAAAACACACTGTTTAGGAACTTTGCGGGCTAACCGCAAAGGAAACCCAACAGAAATGGTAAAGAAAAAATTGAAAAGGGGCGAAATTATTTCCCAAGAGAACGAGAGAGGAATATGTGTTCTCAAATGGCGCGACAAACGAGATGTTTTAGTTTTATCAACCTGTCACGCAGATCAAGTAGTAGATATTCAACGGCGTGGAAATACTATTCAAAAGCCAAAAGCAATTGTGGACTACAATTCAGGTAAAAGCTCCATAGACCTTTCAGACCAAATGTCAAGTTACAGCACAGCGTTGCGAAAAACCATACGTTGGTACAAAAAATTGGCTATTGAGTTTCTATTGGGAACATCAATGGTAAACTCTCACTTTATTTTCAAACATGTGCAACAGAGCAACATTTCTATAAATGATTTTCGTTTATCAGTGATCGAGAACCTGTTGAAATACAAAGACATTCGAGAAGTTGTGCCACCACCTGTATCAGTAAGTCAAAATTTAAAAACTCACCAATTCACCAAATTGGATTGCAAAGCTCGTGAAAATCGAAAATACTGCAAAGGGTGCTATAAGAAAAAGGTGGACGGTATCATCGAAAAGAACAAGGTGAAAAAAGTCACCACATACTGCCTTCAGTGTGAAGGAAACCCAAGATTTTGCCTCGAGTGTTTTAACTCATTCCATAAAAAATAAATAATTATAATTATAATAAGTTTTTACTATAAGTATTTTGTTTTTGTTCAATACAGTTTTTTTCAATAAATCGTTTTTTTTTTGACAAATAATTATTGCTACGAAAAACCTGACACCAGCGTCTGTTTGTTCATGGCCACAGCGGACACTCTAGCACATTAAACTTCATAAGAGTGCGTCTGCTTGGCTAGACAGGACTACTATATTTGTAGTAGACGAGCGGACACCGGTGTCCGCCGTGGCCTGAGCGGCTTGGAAGTATGGAGGACACAGGTGTCCGCTACGGCGCTTAACCTGTTAAGCAAGGTTTTACTGTATTTCATAAATCATTCTGTCATTAATGAACTTCTACCACAATTCATTCATCTCAAAGAAATCAGTTTATTAATAAATGGAAAATCTGTGAATGAAAAAAAGACGCACTATTTTTTTAAGAATGAAACGCCGTCTTTGAAATTCGTGGTTTGAATATTGCTAGGTATTCGGGAACTAAAAATTAGTAGAGCTAATATTTATTTCGATATATCGTCCGTGATTTTTGATACTATTATGATCACTCACCAGGCATCCACCAGAAAGGTCAGTATTCAATTTACACCATTCTCCAAACTTACATAGGCCTGATCTAAATGCATGCGTTGCAATGTCTCTGATTAGATTTACGACGGGATGATATAGTTTAAAATCGGATGAGTTATTTCAATCATAATTGGGTACTAAACGTTTTAGCCGCTCTGGTCTAAATAATGATCTCCGCGATTTAAAAAAATAATGATTGCACTTATGTTAAATTTCTTTTTTTTATATAAACGCTTAAACAAACCCAGCATATGTTTGCACTTTTTTCTCAAAATTTCTGTTAGAATGAAAATGCCAAAGTTTGCTCAAATGAATCTTATACCAGAATGCTCACGAAAGTATGGTTGTTTCCTCAAAAATATTTTTTATCCATTAATTATAGTTAGGGAGCTAGTGACGATTTTACTCAAAGTATTATTTCAAACCTGAGTTTTAAGGACACTATCCTGAACACACTAAACCGCAGTCTGGCAGCAGAGACCGGGGACAATGTGTGAGTGGACGTGGTCAAAAAACTAGAGGTGTTACTTAATATATTTCCTCATGTTTGAAATTTTCTCCAGTTTAACATTTTTGATCGCGTCCACCAACGCATTGCCCTCGGTCTCAGATTGCGGTTTTTATGTTCAGGGTGATGCCCTTAATAAACTCACAAAAACTCAGGTTTGAGGAAATACTATGGGTAAAATCGTCACTAGCTCCCTAACTATTAGATGCTTTTGTTTTAATTTTAAATTTTCGAAAGACACTTTTGACATTTTTAGAAAATAAAAAAAAAACATTTTTCTGTTTTAGTCATATATGACCCTAAAAAAATATATTATTGTATTGTATACGAACCAAAGCTAAAAATATTTAATAAATATATAGGCATTTATTTAGTTAGCTGCATTTTTTAAATCTCAGTATTGTTTTATTTATTTATTTATTTATTTTTTATATAAGTAAATAGTGAATTTAAAATATATGTATACAAAACGCCATGACATATCAATGGTTATAAGAAATATTAAATACCATTGTCCACTAATCTATTTCCATGTCGGAAAAAACGGTCACTACAATATGTAAATATAGCTTTTTGAAACTTGCTTATTTGTATAGCCCCCTTACAATGCTTTATCACGACAATATTTGCCACTTTCGTTTGAAAAATTATTCGCATTCAGTTCTTTTTTTTTTCAGAGTCCTGTTCAGAAAATAGGTAAACTCAAATGTAAGAATCTCTGCGTATTAAAAAACAAGGGTAAAAAATTAAAAATTTGAAATTGTTCAGCGTAGTTGAAAATGTATTACACAAAAAACATTAATTACAATAAAAAGTCAAGTGCAATTGGAGTAAAGAATACAAAAAAAAACAATGTTCTCTACTTGTGTAACAATAAATTTTTAAGGTGATTGCATTATTCTGAACACGATTCTGCAAAAAAAAAATGCGAAACATTTTTCAACTGACGATTCTCGTGTCCTACTACTGTTTTTTGTTTTATATTTTACAGTTAAACCAACAAGTCGTATCTAACTTTATCAGCTTTGATGTAAAAAGAAGTTAGAGCCAATAAACTATTGATTATTTTAATCGATTTTGTTTTGTAAAAAAGTTTAACAAACATCTGGTTTTTGAATATCGGTTTTTATATGAAAATATATTTTTACTTTGTGCCAACTGTATTATAGATCTTAATTCTCAAACTAGATTGTGCCAACTCAATTCAAGTAAATGTATTTAATTAATTTTTATTGTAACAATTGTATAATGCGTATTTTATTGTTGTATAGCCTCAGATTTTTGGGTGGGGAGTTAAAAAAATATCTTAAGGTTGTGACGAAACAGAAAATAATGAGCGAGTGTTCCACTTCTAAATTTTAATATTAGAATCAGCGAAACTAAAACATTTACCATCGTAGTTTTCCCCGACTCAACTTTTTTATTTTACTAGTTTCATGCAGTTATTGTTTAGACATGCGTAAAAACAAGAGTGTCGTATCAGTGGCGTAGCTTCGTAAAAATTAAATTGGGGCCTCATCTAAATTGGTTAAGATTTATCGACACAGTGTCGAGCACGCGGAGCCCTATTTTCGACACTAAATGAAAAGTATTAATAATAGAGATGAAGTTCTGGGAGTCGACATTTTTTCGAAAAATTTTCTTCTCTAGGAATATTTCTTTTTTAATTAGCATTAATAGTTTTCGAGATATTTGCAAAAAAAAATAGACCTCCTTTTTTAATAACTTTTACAACTGTTTAGGTGCGGGTTTGAAACTTTTGCACATTTTTCTAGAGGTGATTACAAATTTAATGAGTTGTGGCACGTATTTTAACTCGCAGTAGCAAAAATTAACACTTTTTCAACTTGTGAACCAAACTACAGGGGCCAAAGAATAAAAAATCAAAAATTCTTTATTCGATTGGGATATTTAAATAACGTTTTTGAACGTCGCTCAAGAGGTCGAGGGCCTCCGGAGCACTGCCCCGCCTAGGCCTCCGATAGCTACGCCACTGTATCGTATTTAAAATGGCACCTTTTAAGAAAATGCGTACATCAAAAGAAAAAATGGGAGTGGTGAATGTTTTTGGAAAAGAAAATTTATCAATGCGTAAGCCAGCAGAAAAATTTGGCATAGGAAAACCACAGTAGCTTAAAAATACTCGCTCAATTTTCAGATCTCAATACTGTTACCATGTTTTAGCTCTGACCACCAGCCCCGGATCTAGGGGGAGGCAAACCGAGGCGCCAAAATCATAAAATAATATGTTTGAAAATTGATAACAAATTATTAAAAAAAAATTATTAAAAGGTTCTTATTTTCCTCTCGCGGTCACAAAAAATGCCACCCATTATATATTTTTGAGTTTTTTTAAACAATTTATCTCAAACGCTGGAGAGATTGGCCGGTTCGAAAAAATCGTAGGTCCGGGGCTGCTGACCACACCACGTTTTGAACATTCCAATGTATAGTCAAGCACATATTATACTGTGGCTGTATTTTTGTACAGCCCTTGCCCGTTTATTGTAACTTAATATAAATTATGATTGAAATACAAACAATTCTTTTAATGTGAACTATTTCTAGGTATATTGAAATATGTAGTATTAAGTGTTTTGTAAAAAATTATTTTTAAAGGAAGCCTTTTCAGATTAGGTATAATATTTACGGTGGTATACTATTTTTTTAGTTAAGGAAACAGCTAGTCAGTTGTTAGCCGTTAAACAGTCAGACAGCCTATAGTCATTTAAGTTTGTAATGTATATATTTGCGTAATTTGTTAGTTTATTGGTACCTCCACTCAGGGCCCGCTCTACCATAGGGCGCCTCAGTGGTAAAAAAAAATAAATGGAAAAAATATTTTTTTCGCTTTTCAATATTTTGATTGCGCTATATGTTAGAGAGAAGCAAGCCCTCATTAATCACTTGGTCCATAACATTTCAAATTTTCAGCTGAGCGAAATCGAGTCTGATATCTAGATCAGCGTTTCCCAAACTTTTTTGACCGCGACCCGGAACGAGGTTTTAAAATTTTTCGCGACTCACCTTATGAAAAAAAACATTTATTTTCAAAACATATTTTATTTTTTAATAGAAATCAAATTATTTGTTTGCTCATATCATACACAAAAATTTACAAATTTTTTTCGGAATTTTTTTTTTGGGAAACGTTCTATCTATGAATAAGACTTAGATATAAACGATTGTCAGTCCTTTTGCAAATTCTTGGAAGTAATTTTAGTAGCAGTTTTAAGAGAATAGTTTGTATAGGAATTTAAGAAAAATGCCCACAAAACACACGTTCATGTTTGAGCACATTACTCAAAATCATTTAAAAACATCAAACATTAGCCATTGGGAATAAAATAAAAAAATGTCTAAAGCACAAATCATCGCAAAATACTCTTGCATCTAAGTCCTAACTATAAAATGGAGATTTTATCTTGGTCTAGAACTTATTGAGTTGTTTGATTGTTTAACGGTTAAATTGTATTTTGTATTGAATGTATACCAATGTATTTTAGATTTTATGTTGTCATAAAATAAAGTATTTTTTATTTTGTTTCTGTAACATTTCTTCTATTTTAACAGCTGCATTATACCTACGCCGTGATTTCATTTCTTTTAAAATAGACTTATTATTATCAATTTCAGGACTGTTTAAGATTAAGATTTGTAGATAGGTGTGTGTTATTGAATTTAGTGATATCAGAAACCTGATTCTTCTATATTTAAAAAAATTGATATAATTTTACGGTAACCTGAAAATTCTACAGCGTACAATTAATGTGTGATATTCTAATCTTAAGATAATAGGTCCTGACGTCGATTACCTAATGACATAAGCTTAATTTTTAAAATCCCGGACGAGCCAACTTTTAGGGTGCATTTTTGTGAAAGTGGAGAGATGTGAAAAATAGTTAAAAAAATTTGACTCACCAACATTTCGTCACAATCTAACAAAGAAACAAAAAATTGTTAGCTACCATTTAATTGTGGTAAAAAAAATATCTGGAACGCCTCGTGGCCAATCCTTGGTTCAGTTCCGAAGATGAATATTAAGTCACGCATTGTGTTTAGACATTGCGTTGCAGGTAGAATTGTTTTAATATATCAGTTTATACAAATATAACGAGTTAAAAATCGCGAACAATTATTAAATTATTGTTTTAAACGCTTTCAGTGAACTGGTCGATGCTGATTTAAATTTTAATTAAACGCGCGAACCCGGAGCCAGGGCAGATTCAACCTAGGGAACATCTTGAAACAAAAAAGTAAGTTCTGTAGGTCAATACCAAAATTATCCGTGTTTTACGGTGTGAAATATTATGCACTGTTTAAATTAAATAAAAGTATACCTCCTAAAGACAACCCTCTCAATCGAAATCGAAGGCACTCCCGTATTGTCTGTAAACGCGAGAGCCAGTAACCGACGCCACGCACTACTGACTCAAAAATCGAAAAACGAAAAAGTTCATAAAATACAAGGATGATATTACGCAAACGACGTAGATTGCATTGCATAACCAAAATTCATCAGCTCGAGAGAAGTATTATAAGCGAACAAAATAATATTAAAATTCTTTTCTAAGCACATGTTTTCTTTAAAATAGTAATTATGCATTTTCAAACTATGAACGTAAATCTAAAGTCTCAA
Organism: Venustoraphidia nigricollis; assembly: GCA_034508555.1. Lineage (NCBI taxonomy): Eukaryota > Metazoa > Arthropoda > Insecta > Raphidioptera > Raphidiidae > Venustoraphidia > Venustoraphidia nigricollis. Next base: position 1,986,371 of record JAVRKA010000042.1, on the reverse strand, counting down.
AATCAATCTTACCTAAGCTTTAGACCACTGCCGAATTTATAAATTTCTTCAGAAAATAAAAACCATTCGTTTTTTACATTTACCGTAATGATATTTATATGAAAATAATCGACAGCAAACAGTGAAACTGTTTATCACAACAATTAAATATGATACTATAATTTAATCGATCAATTTTACATTTTTTCTCCATGCTAATGCAAATCATCGCCGCCATTACACCGATGCCTGCCTAGCTCGTGCAAAACTCAACAAACCGATACAACCTCTGCTCACGGTCAACTAATGCATTATGCAATCAGATTATATTAAAGAATTCAACTAAAATTTGATATCTGAATGTGATATCAGACGGTTCATTTTTTGTTCAATTCTGTCTTTCATTCAGCATCTTTCATTCTAAATGAAACGTCTGAACATAAAATGAAACAATAATGAAAAATGAATTCATTAATGAACCGATCCAATAACGCTAGATATCGGCATTCGAAAATGAACATCGGAATGAACCATCTGATATCACCTTTACAAAAATTACGATTATGAAATGCGTTTTATTGATTTACATTTAAAAGTGTAGCTGCGTTTTATTTCATTAAAATCTAGCATGTCTACATTAGCAAATACACTATAATTGTCGGCAAGGTTTTGGCACTGCGACATGGTGAGCTTAATATTTATTTATATCTACGACTAGGATGGAAAGTGGCTTATGTTAAATTTTTTGTATATTTTGTCAGATGTAATTTTTCAAATCTAATATTATATATTCAGTCGGCAATTGATGTAACTTCATGTTATACATCTTAAAAAACTTGAGTCGCTCAACCGACAATATAGTATATTTGACAACCATGTGGAGGGGGTTGTAAAGAATAAGGTAATCCGCCATTTTGTGGTGGCTGCCATGTTGGATCTACCATAATATTCAATATACCATATTATATTGTCTTCAGTACCAAAGGTGTGTGCAAAATTTTAGGATGATCGGATATCGGGAAGTGATCGAAAAATCGATCGCAAGATTTGTTCTTGACAGACAAAGAAAGTTAAACAAAGGTTTGTAAAAACTAAAAATTATTTATTAGGTCTGTATTTTTTACATAGTTTTATAAGTTTGAATCCAGTTCAGTGTCTTCTCTAATAGTAATAATCTGTGAACGTCTTCCAGTTGTCCTGAAAATGCGAACAGTCAAATTATGGAAAAAGTAAAATCACAATACGAAACTATTTAATTTAATTGTTTCATAAAATACTTACGACATTCTTCTCCTCACATCATTAAGAACTTCATCTTCTGAAAAATCATCGACCACTCGTGGTTCGTGTATAAAAACTTTATTGTCTATTCCATCTTAAACAAAGAAAAGTCAAAATTATAATATTTTCTAACAAATTGACCCAGTTCACGAAAAATGAAGTACAGTAAGATCCCGCTTAACGCGGGAGATACGTTCCAATAAGTTCTTACGCTATACGAAACAGCGCTAAACGAGGTCATCTTAATATACGTAGATAATAGGCATAAATGAAACAGAACCTAGAATAAGAAAATGTGTTAGTTTTTTTTTTTTTAATTTTGTAACATTTATTGTTAAATACTTTTTTATCACATTAATTATAGATTTATTTATTGCTAATATCGATTTTTGTTCTTAAAATTAAATAAAAGTTCGAGTAAGAAGTTCTGTTTGTGATGAGGAAGGTGCCTCATTTGGCATATTTAATTTTTGTGTGAAGAAGTCATCTAATGTCGTTTGCCGTTTTATGTTTCGTTTAGCAAGCTATTGTCGATAGCAAGATATTGCATCAATGACACTTCGTCTTGCCTTTGAACTTTTATCAACATTTGAATCATTTTGTATAAATTGATCCATTATTTACGTTATAGTGGCCAAACTTTTTTTTTAGAAACCGCGTAATACTAAAACAGCGTTAAACGAGGTCTTATTGTAGTGCGTTTTGGGAGAAGTGTTTGCGCATGACTGGTGACGATCGAAATCGCACGATAATTATCGTACATATGCAATAATTTCATGTCTATGTACGATTATTATCGCACGCAGTTTGTACGATAATCACGACCCGACACTGGATCGTAAAAAAATTTTGCCCGGTCGCGAAAAAAATTGTAATTTTTTGTGTATGGAACAGGCAAACAAATAACTTGATTTCTATTAAAAAATAAAATTTGTTTTGTAAATAAATGCTTTTTTTTCTTAAGGTAAGTCGCGAAAACTTTTAAAAACTCGTTCCGAGTCGCGGTCTAAAAAGTTTGGAAAACGCTGACTTGAGATATTGTTTTTGTGTGAAATCCACTTATTTCGTGCCACTGTATGAAAGTGACCTAAAAAATACCAAATCTAACGAAGTATTTTTATGCTTACGCAACACGAATAACTTGTAGATTTTTTTGTAAAAGGTCGAATTAAAACATGTACGAGATCGATTATTGTATCTAAATTTATAAATATTATTGTGTGAGTTCTTTATTGGTTTATATACAATTTTCGACAGTTCGTGTATTGAGTGGTGCCGTTTATTTTAAATAAAACAAGAAAAAATATTGCCTATACGAGCTGATCGCGTCGGCAATTTTGTATCCGTGTACTACGAAACCTCTGACAACATATTTCATCTGGAAGAGAAGTCATCCCGACTGTAGCTGGTGCAGTGATAATTTTCGTTTGGTGAAAATTACCCCGAACAGGTATTTGTAACCAGTTTTTCATTATAACCATTACCTCAAGAGAACATTCTAAATTCAGTTTAATGACAGATCCTTTCGGACAATAGTAATCTAGCATATTGAGTTAACATTTCACGGTATCTTTCAGGGTTGTATTTAATTGTTCGAAAGCTTTCACTACACTGACACGATTTTTATAATATCGTATTGTTTACGTATTCTTATGCCTATGGGTTATGTTAATTTAAACCATCAGCTATGCATTATAATACCATTGTTAATTGATATCAAACACAGATTGGGACCTCAGCTTCAAATTCTAATGACGCCAATGACAGTTACGCTTTTCATTTCTAAATTAACAACGATTTTTAGGCATTCATGTAGTTTAGTGGCTCTACATAAAAAAGGCAAGTTGCCCTTTTGATATACCTACAATGTAAAGCTTTGTTTACAATGATGTTTGATTTACAACAAGCTACGTGTACGTTACCATCACGTTACGTAGTTAAAACTTACGATAACATTGATTGCCATTAAATAAGTAGTTATATCCAGTGCCGGATTAAGCCAGCGCGGTGCCTGTAGCAAATTCTGTCAAGGGGCCCTTGGTTTGCTTTAGGTTCTCAAGTTTAGGGTATTAAATAAAACAAAACTGTTACAAATAAACTTTTCTGGATTTAATATGGGCAAATTTCGAGATAACGCTTTCAATATCGACTTCTTTAAGCAAATCATGCTCTATATTCAACAAAGTGAGATGATTAAGACGTTCTTGGCCCATCGTGTTCCCTAATTCATTTTTAATACGTTTTAATGTTGAAAAAGAACCTTCCCGCCTTTTTACTTGAGACTCTGAAACACCTTGCTCTTAATCTACCGTCACTAGCTTTCAATAATCTCGAAACATGATCGATATGATAATCGATTCAAAAGAAGGTCAGCTATATTCACTCATAAAATGAATCTATATTTTATAATAAATCAACCAACCACAGTAGATTGGATCGTGACTGAGTTAATAAAATTTAAATAGTTCGCCTGTTTTCTCGAAATACTTATAATCGATATTATATTAAAATTGATTAAAAAAGTACAATCTCCGCTACGTAAACTCGCAAAATAAATGTATACCTATAATCTGGCCGCTTGAAGGGTAGAAATGTGGTATAGATGCTAGTCTAAATATATCGATTATAATTAAACATTAGAACATTAACGTTAAAACGTTCGTAAAATACCTACTTATTTTTACGATTTAACGTGACGAAATCGAGTTTTAGATTTTCAAGTGGAAGTGAGGCATAGCCTAAGCGCTTCGCGTTTAAGGCATGCAAGATATTTTATGCTCCTATCTAAATTAATATTTTTTTATTACGGTCAGACAGGCGTTGGAGCGCGGGGCCCCCAAATTCGCGGGGCCCCCAAATTCGCGGGGCCCGTAGCATTTGCTACTCTTGCTACGTAGCTAATCCGGCACTGGTTATATCGTTTAACAACAGTTTGTTTAGCCTAGGTACAATTTCTTGTTAATTATTTTTCTATACGCTTTAAACGAAGTTTGTTAATTTTTTGTGAGACACCACTAAACCACATGAATGCCGATTTTTATGTTACCCGAGTATAATGTTGTGTCATCTTTAACGAGTCCGGGCGGTGGAGATGACTTGTAGAAGTTCTTGGCGTTATCAGGCATTGTAAACAGATCCATCCAGTCCGATTCGTATACATGATAATCTTTGGATGCTGTGGCCGTTGTCTGTCTGTCCAGACCACCAAAAAGTGGTGGCACCAACTGATGTGTCGACGGATACAGCGAGCTGTCGCTCTTGCGTCCTTTTTGGTCGAATGAGATTATGCTGTCGCTCTCACTGAGTCTTCTAATTCTATAAAATGTAATGTCATTGTTATCAAAAAATTAAATGTAATGTTTATATTTTTATGTTTGATCAACTCTAGTTGTTAAATCTCAAACAATGTGTAATGTAAAAATACCAGTTGTAATCACTGAACAGCGTTCGAAAAATGATTAACGCACTATCAGGGCCGGATTTACTCTAAGTGCCGCCCTAGGGTACCGTGAAAAATGCCGCCCCATTACCTAAAGCAGTTTTTTCAAATAAATAAAGTGATCCATTTATAGTCGAAAATCTTTTTATTATAAAAAGGATAATTACGCAAAAACATCCTTTTTCGTATTAAAAATCATAAATTGACAAACAAACCGATTGCTCATAAGTTGCGAGATATTGTGCAAACGCGTCTGACTTTTTGATTTGAAAAGTGGACAATATGTGTATTTTGCAGAGTGCAATTTAAACTAAAATCATGATCATATCAAACAAATTGTGATCGACCCAAAAACTTAAAAAAATAACTAGATACTTATTGTTTTTACTAAAAATGTGTGTAACGTTCTAGACACAAAATTTTTTTTACAATTTTGTAAATCAAACTGCAGTGATTATAATTTTACACACATTCTTAATAAAGAGAAAAAATATTTTATTTATGAATGTTTTCGACACGATCACACTTTTCGAAAAATTTTCTATAAGGAGAATTTTTTTTCATGCTCCAAATTTTGCCGTCCCTGGAAATTTGCCGCCCTGGGCACTAGTCCCTAGTGTAAATTCAGCACTGCGCATTATTTACAGATTGCGCCTTGTGTGAATCAACAAATTTATATGAAAACGCGTTTACAAAAAGTTTACTTTTTATGTATTGTTTATTTGAAACATGAAAATGGAGACAATTCAATTATCTTCTTACCTGTTGTCAGATTTGAAGTAGTTATATTTCCAAACATAATATAAGAAGAAAATAAACAGTAGACAAACGCCAAGGCTGACAGATAACCAAATCAGTGACGCCGTACTATTTTTCATTTTGTGATAGTTTTCCAATCCAAGCGTTTTTAACATGTCCCCACTGTACATGTCCCACATCTCTTGCAAATGTTCGCTGGTCAATTCGTAGGTTGTTCTCTCGAAATTGAGCTGTTTGATCAGGCTGAATGTTTCATTCGGCGCAAGGAAAACTGGTATTTCGAACGTTACCTGAACACAGCTGTCAGTTTTCGGCCAATACACCGGGCAGAGCGCTATTCGGTTCAGTATTACGTTACTTGTCCTAAAATTGGGAAATCTTAATAGTGGATTTTAAACCTAGTGTCGTGTACAATTATACACACGAAATTGTATATGGTACTAGTGCATAAAAAATGTATGAATTGATAATCTCTTTTTTGAAGTCGGTTAAAAATCAGAAGTAATGAATAGGTTGTTATTTGTGCGAATCAGTATAATTAATTCGACTTACGTGATGGGCTCTTTTAATCTTATGTCGGTTTCTTCACAATATTGCGTAGACATGTTGACTAACATGTCTTTGAAATCATCGGTAATGTTGTAAAATTCAAGAGGGCTGAGCCCTGACAAAGAAACCAGCAGTTCAGTGTCTGTATCATTATTCGGGGGTGTTGGAAGAGGTTTTTCTGTTGAAGGACCTTCTGTTGTAACTTGTTCAGTTCCTAAAAAGACGCCAGCTTTTTTGAAGAATACAAAATTTTAAGCTACGTCTAAGTGTTTTAAATGTATACAATTTGAGATTATATTTTTGAGTACCAGTGTCAGGTTGTTTAAAGGCTTATTGGCAATATATATAGCTCAGTTGGAAACCGGGAAGCGAGTTAAATTTAACTTGCAAGATTAGATTACAGACAGACAGACACCGGGACAGTTAAAACTAAATAGAAGCTTGCAAAATAGTGGTAACTCAATTAACGTCTAATATGGCCCATGTATATTATTGCTAAAATTCTTTACCATTTCGTTCCCATGAAAGCAAAAATCCTCTGTGCTTTTTTAAATTTTCACCAAAAACAGCAAACTCTATAAACATATCGGAGGCATTGATGTGATAACGTCTTTTTTTGGAATGCCAAGTCAAAATTACGCCCGTACCTTCAGCATCCATGTCTACGCCTGTAAATATTGTAAATATTAATATTTTTAACAGTAAGGTTACTGATTACCAATATGCTCCCCTTTTCACTCGTATAGCTGTAATTTACAATCAGTTGTGTGCATGTAAAAAGCACTTATTCGCGTTTTGGAAATCTCCAGTTTGGATGAAAAATCATATTCGATCTTTGATGTTAATGCTTCAAAAGAAACTAGAAATATGTACCATTCTTCCCATCTAACTTTTAATTAATCATTTTAGTATACCTGACTTAATTAAAAGATAATCTCCAGAATCTCCATCGAGATCTAAATCTTCTAAATATAAGTCAATCACAAAACCCGGCTCAAAAGTTTTATTAAATGTAAACGAATCGTCTGCTCCGTAAGGGTTAGGATAATCTGGCGATGTCAAAATGCCTGCTGTTTCATCCTCATTTTGAACCATTTGGGTTACTCCAAAATCGTCCTCGATTCTGACATCCTTTGTTGTTAATCGTGAACTTGAAATATTAACTGTATCATTTTCTGAAATCTCTTGAAAAACAGAAATTGTGAGAAAATATAGTTAATGAATGAAAAAAATATGTAACAGTACTTACTACAAAATGATATATTTATATTAAATATAATAATAGTTATTACAATACGAAAATGAAACCACTTCATTTTATTTTATAAATTACGTTTACAAAGAACTGTCATTAAAATTGCACAAAAACTCCATATTAGATGATATTTTTGTATTCCTTTATCATTTTGATTTTAATACGTAGCAGAGATAAACGCAAAAAGAGATAAAATACGCCTCGATACTAAAATATGATAAGGTAAAGTGTAGTAATTGTTTAAAGTTGCAAATATTTTTGGAACTGAGTATTATTAGCAAGGATATCGGTTCCATAAAATTTACAAACATAGTTTAAGATAATTATATCGTTATTTCTGATATCTAATCTCACAAAATGATAATTGCTTAGTATCATGCGAAGTACTTTAATGACGAAATTGTAGGATAGTATCTACGTACCTAATCTAGTATATAAATATAATAAGAAAGTAATTTTTTATCTCAGTTCCAAGTTGGCGCAAAAACAACCATACGTCTTACTAAATTTCGAAATATCTCAGGTTTTTTAGAAATAGATTGATAAAGCAATGAAGTCTTAATTTTTCTCAAAATCAGAATCACTCTTCTAAATTAAAGAGAACTAGCAGCCTGGTCCGGCTTCGTACGGATAGCACTAATTATTTAATAGCCATAGAAGATGAGGATCATTATCATAAAATTCTCAACGTGTATTGAATTTACGTGAATTCAATCGCTTTTAATTGTGAATATTTAAAAATCGAATAAAAATCAAAATTGCCAAAAAACAAAAACAAAAATTCTGTTGATCCGATCGCTACCAAACTTCACAGGATCACTCGCTGGGTTAATCTGAAGATTGTATGAAAATTTAGTCAAAATCGGTCCAGCCGTTTTGTAAATTGATTTTTTTCTGGCGTGTTTGTTTAAAAACTGACAACGACGTTTAGTGTCTTTGATTTCCTGGTGAATTCTTTATTATTATTACTATTTTACATAATACTCGTATAGATTTAGATACTGATTAATTATTTCGAAAATTGTCGAAACTAAGTAAAATGAAAAACATCTGCGCGCTTGCAACAATAATCTGCAAAAAATATTAAAATTATTAAAAATGTTTTTTTTTCTAAATTATTAAGTAGATACAACTTTTATAAAATCAAACTTACGCCCGATATTAGTTCCATGTCTAAGGGAAAAACATCAAGTGCTGAAAATCTGATTTTCGTATGTGCCATTTGCAGGGAAAATATTTGCATCTGAAAGTATCATCAGTTATCTATATTAATGTCCCACGAATCCAAAAAGAAATTTTTGGAAAAAGTCTGTTCGTATGTGATACACGATACAGGTCAAACAGATAAGCGGATCGAAACCTAATTTTGGTAAGATTTTCGACATATAATGAAATATTGTTTTGTGGGGAAATTCGGCGCATGCACAGAAAAGATCGTTGCTATGCGGTGTTTTTTCTGTTACATTGATATATTTTTCATATCGGTTTTTTACTCTATTAATTTTTTTTAGAAAATCTTGTAATTTTTTTTTCTGAACTTTATAGTTTCGGAAATATTAAAAATATTAAAATATTCTCAAGATCTGTCAAAAAGAAACATATATTTTTACCCTAAAAACCGACTAAAAAAAATGTGATATTGGTCAACATTTTTTTACAGCGCGTCACTGTATTCGAATTACGCGAAGGCAAATTAACATTCTGAAGTTTTTTCTTTACAAACTTAATTTTTTCCAGATTAATTTTTTTCTGTACAAAAATTTACGTAAAACATGCTAATTTTCTCGATTTATCTGATTTGAAATCATTTATTTAGAATAAATACACTATAGAAACTTGGCTAAAAATCATATGGGAAGATTGGTAAATATTTCTAGTTTATTTTGAAGCATTAACGTCAAAGAGTAAAGAGTAAATAAGATTTTTCATGGGAATTACAGATTTCCGAAATATCCAAATGCTCGTAAAATAAAATTACGTGGGTAAAAAACGGAGGATACTGAACCGCTGGTATAACTTTAAAATAGAAGTTACCTTTAAATGAACAGCACTGTTATTTATGTTGAACTTAGCTGTATGTAGTAGGACGGAGGTCCTTTGCGATTCGTCGGCGCAAAATGTGCACACAATAGCCAGGATCAACAGATAAAGCGATCTAATAGCTATCCAAATGGGCAACTGGTAATCCAACTCCTTAGCCGGTATTGAATACGCTTCTAGGAACGTAAAATTGAATAACTTGATAACCGATACTAATAACTGCCATTCGAAAACGTAGTTTATGGTTTTGGAAATCAAGCACAGATCCATATGAATACGCTGGATAGTTTTTAGCATGTTTAGTTTATTGATACAACGTTTGCCGTCAATCCACGTTTTCAAATTTCTGGGTTCTGCAATTGTTTTAAAATTTTAAATTGGGGAGTTCTGAAATGTCTAAAAAACATTGTTTGGTATACACATATTTTACTTACCAATAACCCCTTTTTGATGTCTTCTGATCCAGGCTGCCAATACTGAATTAAGATCTTTAAATAGCTGTCTGATGATCCAAACCAGAGTGATGAAAAAACACAGGACTATTTCCATATGCATGTGGGGCAAATGTGATCCAAAAAAGAAGAAAAATAATACTTCTATTTTATCGTCTTGCAAAAAAAGGAAAGCAAAAAAGAAATAGATAGTTGTCGAAGCGAACAAAGTTATTCCAAATATTGTTATAAAAATGGACGATCTATAATTATTTTCCACACCCAAACTGCGCAATTCCAATTCCAAATCGACCATTTTGTTCAACGCGTCGCATAGATTATATCTTCTGCCCATTACTATTAATGTGAAAAGATTTATGAATGGTACAACACAGACGGTTGAAAAGGTCAAAATGTATACCCCAACGAATTTGAAATATGGACTGTCAATTACAAACAGTTTAACTCCAAAATAGTCACAGACGGTCATCGTGATTAAAATAATTGCTACTATTGCGTAATAAACGACCGTTAGGGTTTGTGTTTTAAAATAAAACTTCCCGTCATTTTTTCGACCGATTATAATCGGACATGCGTATTGAACTTTTGCAATACAAAAAATTGGGAGAAGAATTGATGGAAAAGTGTCACTACGCATTTTTGATGAATTATGTCCCAAATTATTATTCTAATCTACGCTGACTAAGAGTTTGCAATGACGGTAATATCGTTTTTTAATGTAGTTTGGGTTGTCGACTACAAATTATTATAAACAAAAATAAATTTGGAGAAACTATCTTAATTCGAATTATTGAAATTACGATAAGTATATTGAATTTCGTGAAAAGTACATATAATTATGTAAGTAAATGGCAAAATGACTAATTCAGATACAGAGTTATCAAAAATGATAATTAATGAAGTGTAAGAATTGTGGTTACGCTTATTAAAGTTTATTTTACGTACCTATAAAATAACATAATCTAACGCAGAACAATTAAAAAAATGTAAGAAAGAAAAGCTTGTATTAAAACGTGCACGCTGAAATGAAGGAAATAACAAACAAACAAATAAAATAATTTTATTATTATTGACCTGACTATATAATATTTTCTGACAAGCTTTTAGATCAGGTCAATAATGATAAAATGGTTTTATTTGCTGGCATGTTTGTGGTTGTCTTCGTTTTACTGCACTATATTAAAAATATATTATTTCCGTTTTAGTCATCTATTCTATAAGCACATAGTATGGGTGTATTATCATCAGAATGGTCCGTCGACCAAAACGAGCCCGTAAGCTGTTAAAAAGTTGCACCGTAGACATGATTATCCTGACTCATCGACCTAAGTATGTAAAATTTCAGAGTAATGATCAGTTGTACTTGGTTCAAAATCGAATTGCAAAATTTGACCCGAATTGACTGCCTGACAAACATAGTTTAGTAAAAGCTTGTAAAAAGGCGAAAAGATATTTCGAAGATAATTTTACAAAAATCGGATTTTTAAAAGGTAGCGAAATAAATATATTCGAATAGATGGTATTATTTTCGGATATAAATTTATTAAATTGTGTTATAATTTATGTACAGAATAATTGGTTCTTATAATATGTCGATAAACAAACATAACGTAATTTATTACTTAGTCTAATATTTGTACTTGTGTTTTGATGAAATAGTTTGATAATAAGAAAAATATTGTGTTTTGAATATATTTGATACAGGATGTTAACCAGTTTACGTTGAAAAATTCCGTCATATTTATACATACACACATACATTGACACATAGAGGTGGAGCTAAAAAAAATGTGTTAAAAATAGCCCTGACATTTAGAGTATTACTTTACCACCAATATTAGAATATCTCTTAATAATAATAGATCGCTCCTATGGTTAATTAAAAACGGAAAAATAAATAATTTTATTCGTGAATTCTGAAATCAAAAAAGATATATTGAACAGCTGGTAAACAGTAACCTTAACTATTAAATAAGACGTAAGAAATAACATTAGCACTAATGTATTCATTTTATTTGACACGGCTTTCGTTTAATAAATAATGAAGGCAATAAATATTATTGATGCATAATGTGTTTTAGTTGTTTTGAAATTTCATATTGACTACATTAAAACTTCGTTTACGGAGTTAGTTTATGTTTCATAAAGCTCGTTAATTTATTTCAAATCAAGAAACTAATGTAAATATTTAATAACTATGAGGGATTTATTTTTCTAGAATTCGTTGAATACTAATAAGGTTATCACAAAACAGTGATCATTTTTCTTCGACTGCCGTTTTGCTCACCTTGTTAGTTATACCAGGAAATGATTAAAACTAAAGTTACTATATTCGCAAAGTACCGCAATCCAGAGAGATAGAAATAAAAGCGTTCCAAAATGGCTGACGGAAAAAACCTTACATGTTCCCAGTAACATTTTAGTTTCTTAAAAAAAATATCCATATTACTGGAGACATCTTTATAATTCCACAAACAACAGATGTAAAGAATAGTTTTGAATTTGCTAAGTTTATTAGAGATAACAGAGTGATTCCAAATGGTTACGTCTTAGTGTCTTTGGATGTTATTTCATTATTTACTAATATTCCTATTAATCTCACTTTAGACATCATAAAACAAAATTGGAATGAAATAAAAAAACACACGACTATAGAAAGTACAGATTTCTTTGCTGCTTTAAATTTCTGTTTAAATTACATGATTTTTACATTTGATAATATAGTTTATAGACAAAAGTTTGGCACACCTATGGGTTCACCTATTTCACCTATTTTAGCTGAATTCCTTATGGACTATGTGATTAGAGATAGACTTAGTAAATGGAAATATTCCTTACCCTTTTTCAAACGATATGTTGACGATTGCGTCACTTGTGTTCCTGTAAATAAAACTGAAGAATTGTTAACTATATTTAATGGTTTTCATGATAGAGTTCAATTTACGATGGAATTAGAAAATGATGCATATGAATTATCCTTCTTAGAATCTAAAATGAAGAGAGTAGACAATTACATTAAACTTGATTGGTTTAGGAAAGACACTTGGTCAGGCAGATATATAAATTTTAACTCTGAACATCCTATTAAACAAAAAATAGGTATCATTACCCATCTAGTTGATAGAGTTTACTATATTGCGGACAAAGAATACTTTAACGATAATATTAAATTGATTAAAAACACCCTTTTGGACAATGATTTTCCCATAGAAATAATTAATGATAACATTGATAAGAGAATTGAACATCTTAACACTATAAGTGTAGATAATATTAACTTAAATAATAATACAATATCCACATTAGACAACATAAAAACAGTTACTTTTCCGTATTGTAATTTAATGAATAGAGTAATAATAAGTATTTTTAAAAAATATGGGTTGAAAGTAACCTTTTCAAACCTTAATAATTGTTCAAAGAAAATTTACTGTTTAGGTAAAGACAAGATTCCTACTCCTCTTAAAAGTAATTGCATATATAAAATTGATTGTCTTAACTGTGGGTTATCATATATAGGCCAAACTTGCCAATGGTTAAAGGAAAGAATTTATCAACATAAACATAGCATTACCAAGGTTAACAATGACACTACAGCTTTAGTAAAGCATGTTCATGAATTAGACCATAAGTTTGATTTTAATAATGTAAAAATCCTATGTACAGAAAATAATCAACATCATAGAAATATTATGGAAATGGTACATATTATTAAAAATAATACGGTTAATTACCGCACTGATACTCAAGGTCTCAGCACTTGTTATAACTATATTATTAAAAGGTCCAAATAATTATATAATTTTACTAATCCGCAGCTAAATTTATAATATGATTAATTTATATAGTTCTTAAGGTAGTAAATTTTAATTAAATTTACATTAGTACTGTATATGGTTTTTAGGCCTTATCTTTGTATCTTTCATCTTCCATTATTTTGGTTAACTCATTATAATCATCATCTTTAAATATAAGATTTATTACTCTTGAATTCTTCTTCTTTTATAAATAATTATATTGACTATTGTATCTTATCTGTTTGATTGACGGCTCTATGGATTGTTTATAGTCTATGGTCTTATTTGATATATTACACTACATTCTACTACAATTAATAGTCTAAATTAACAGTTATACTTGTAAAAGCACATGCTTAAGAAAATAATTTTTATCAAATGGTTTATTGCACTTTTTACATATTCATGTATGGTTTTTAATTATAAATTTGTATTTGAATGGATAATTCTGATGACATTGGACAAAAATACCACTAAGGGTAATATTATTTACTACTTAACGCATATTTAATTTAGGTTAGGCATAAATACCAATTGTTCGCTTCTTTCTTCTAGAGTCCAAGAATACTTTTGTACACTTGAAAATGACGATAATTTAACGTCGAAACGTTGTGTTTTTAATTTTTGTAAACTCCTTATGGTTATTTAATAAACAATTTCGGATCGGGAAAGGCTTTAATTAAATAAAATTTTATAACATCTTTATAAGTTCATGTGTTTCGAAATTGTAACATAATAAATAAAATTTGAGTAATAGCAGCCATTATCTGCAACACAAAGTTTTAAGTTATTTTAATCAAGATTTTATTATTGATTGATTTAAAAAAAATACGTACTGAGAAAATCAATGAAGAATTTAGTGGAAAAAAATCGTGCGCTGTATAGATGACGTCTTTATGGAGTATTTGTAGTGAAAACGAAACTGCCTGAAAATAAAATTATTTTATTTACCGAATAAAAATATAACGTAATTTTGTTAAAGTGTATAAATATTTTTGAAAAAAAAAATATTTAAGACAATATCTTGTAAATATTATCCATTAATTTTGTGGCGCGTCTTTGAGAATTTTGTATAATTACGAAACACCTCCACTGGTTCAAAATAGACACGAAGAATTTTTTGTACACTGACACTCTATTGTTTATTTTTAATCTAATAATCAATTAATTTTACATAAGTTTAAATACTAGAGTATAAAATATTTGTATAATTTGGACTGATTTTTCACGCGGCACTTGGTAAAACACTTGAAAATTCTAGGAAAAAATGTTATTAAATTATTTCTCGACGATCGTTTCGGACAAAAGGTCCAACCTCAAGAACATAAACATAAAATATTCCTGAGGATGGACCTATTATCGGAAACAATCGTCTAAAAATATTTTTACCAAAATTTTTTGTAGAATTTTAATTTATCTGTTATAAAATATTTATTTCGTTATAATAAAATATTACTTCGTTGAACAAAGGTTTTGACTTTTTTTATAACCGAGTTTAGATATCGCAAAATTGGTAGTAAAATAAAAGTGTTCAAAAAAGACACAAAGATTTGTCATTTTGCTTACCAAGTTATTCAGTGCCATTTTTGAATAATGAATTCTTTTCTTGTGTAGTAATTTGCCTGTTTTCTTTTTTTCAATTATGCAATAAGTACAAGGAATTGTAATAAAGAAAATATAACACGTATTCCAAACAAACCACGTTGCTGGAATGTACCACGAACTAACAAAACAAGTGTAAATTTGCAGTACGTTATAGAAAAACAAATTAGTAACGGATGTCAACATCTGAAGAGCGAAGAAGTCATTGAGTTTCATTACAATTTCACATAATTGCAAATGCAACCTTTTGATTGACTTTAATGTTGAAATTAGTTCGAAGTCTGCTTTTTGAATCATAAACGTTGACGACTCTGGAAAATTAAACATTATTATACTGCATAAAAAAAACTCGAGTCGCAGTGCCGAAACCTTACCGACAGTATAATGTATTTACTAATACAGAAAGTATGAATTTATGTTATATTTGGACAAAATAAAAAATTTAACCCCTTAGTATACCCTTTAAAATAATATGTTTTTATGAATTTCAATATTTCTTCATCTGCATAAAATTATATACAGCTTTCAGTATCATTCTCCATTCGCAAGAGTTTTTATAAAATGTATAAGTCCGGCCCTGACGAGTCGATTTTATTAAAATTTTAGGAGCACCTTTTAATTGATACTAAAGGGTTAAATTTCAATTTTGAATCAATTCCGAGAATTTTTTCGGTGTTTTTGGGCCTCAAAATAATTTTCTAACCCTAATTACACCCCTTAAAATAGTTCGATTAGGCATGTTTTTAATAGAGTTCGTGCGGCATTTAATGTGGGTTAAATTTCGTTAAAATCAATGATTTCCTTTGACCTCTAGGTCTCGCCATTCGACCGACCGCGACGTCAACGGTATATGTGCATTAAAAATCAGTGGATTTTTCTTTTTTTTGCCTCGTCGTAGCCAGTAAGTATGGAAGAAAGATGAAAAATTTAAACCATGAAAATTCAGTTTAAAAATCAAATTTTGCATTGACACTAGCGATGAACACCCCCTCGATCTGATCAATGTTTCACGATTGGCAATACCCATCAATTATTTATTATTTTTGGAATTTATTTTTTCTGACCTTTTTCTAGCTGTCTGATCCACATCTTACCAAAAATGACTTTTGAAAATACCTTTTGTTATATTCTTCTCGTGCTGTATGATCCAGTTTTCCATCACTTTGTTGATTGCTTGGAATTGTTGTCTTATGATACAAACGAATAAAATAAACTGATTTACCACCATGTTGATATAAACAGATGGAAGATGAACACCAATTGTAGCAACAATGCTTGAAAACAGACTTGTCGCTTCTAAATATTGATTGTACCAATCGAAAACAATTCCAAAAATCATCAATATAATCTTCAAAATCGATATCGAACTCAGCGGTTTGTAATTAACGATCGTATTCAGACGTTTGATAGATTTATCAACACTGCTCAAATTCGTAACTATGTCTTCGATGACATCGTGTTTTGTTAATATAAGCAGCATGCTCAATATCGGTATCATTAGACTACTGAAGGATGCGAAGATCAATGCTAATCCACCAATAGTCAGTCCGTTCTGGACTGATGATACGGTACTGCGTATGTTGCAGGAGCACATTATTGTTGAGTAGGCTATGAACAAAATATATTCTTTCCACAAGGAACGCGTTTTATTAGTTTTGTTACTGACCAGCACTAACGGTGCAAGTCCCATAATTTTTGACACTTTGAATAACAGTGTAAAAGATTTTATGTTTAGAATTAAAAATTCGCGGTTTTGTGCCATTCTACGTTTTGAAATTTTTGTTTATTTGATTACTCTTATATCATAAATTATTTATTGAGCATAGACGATAGACGAAAAGTGGAGTGGTTCGGAGCAAGACCCGTAATTTTTGACACTTTGAATAACAGTGTAAAATACTTTATGTTTAGAATTAAAAATTCGCGGTTTTGTGGCATTCTATGTTTTGAAGTTTTTATTATTTTGATTACTGTCATATCATACATTATTTATTGAGCATAGACGATAGATGAAAAGTGGTGTGATTCGGAGCAAGTCCCATAATTTTTGCCACTTTGAATAACAGTGTAAAAGATATTATGTTCAGAATTAAAAATTCGCGGTTTTGTGGCATCCGGTGTTTTGAAATTTTTATTATTTTGATTACTGTCATATCGTAAATTATTTATTGAGCGTAGACGAAATGTGGAGTGGTTCGGAAATTTTTTAAGGAGTTCTATAAAAGAAACTGGCAATGAAAATTTATGAAAGGAAATCACAGAACAGAAAGATCGGGGTTTTGCAGAAGCTAAAGTAGGGTGTTGATGCCACAATGGCTTGAGGAATGTTAGAGGGAGATTGGCAATAGAAAAAAATGGGGTGATAGCAGTAAGAAACTTGATATTATAATAATGCCTAGAATTGCCGATTGTTTGTCATTAGATTATATAACTTTAAAGCTATATGACTTCACTCTAAGAGCCCAATATGCTTATAGTCAAAACACAACAAATCCAAGTAACTTTAATTAAAAATTCCGTAACGATAGGTTTATCATTTGTAAATAAATCCGGATTTTAGCACACTTCAAACAGGTTTTCACAGTTTTCCATAACGTGAACATTTATTTGTACCTCAGTACGTTTACAAAACTTCCGCAACACACTTAAACATTAAGGTACAATAAATTTGTGTTTATAAATATGTCAAATATTTCTTATAACACGCGTTCCACTCCAACTGTATTGATAAACTAAAAAACTGTTCAATTAAAAAAAAAAACAATAGAAATTATAACTACGACTTGACTGATCGACTGCGCAGTGAATATGAAAAAATACTCACACGTTTATGAAATTGACAAAATAGTTCTATAATTGAATTCGTCAATTAATCATTACGAGAAATTTCAAACGTGTCATATGACAGCTATAAATTTGTTCCTTAATTAATATAATCAAACTTAATATTTTTTTTTTTTGACATAAGACATTTTATATTGATTTTTTGACCGGGCGCTGAGCTGCATCCAGTTTAAAAAATCGGATGGATTCATTCTGATTGAAAACCAAAAGAATGAAATTCTAAAAGTTGCCGAAAAAATCGGTCCGCAAATTTTTTTTAACGGAACTATGAGAATTATAATTTAAATCGCTTTGTGTGTTTGTATGTACTTAAATCTTCAATCGGAATGAATTCACTGGATTTTTCGAATGGAAATCAACCCCAGCGCTTGCACTATTAGCTATTCACGACGTGCGTCAAGTCAGTCAACGCTAAATTCTAAATTTTTTTAGCATACTAATTTTTTTAGAAACGCATATATGCATCTTTGATTAAATTTAACTCGTTTAACTTTATATGAGACTTAAGGTAGTACCCTCGCGACAGTCATAGTAAAAAGTTTACGCTGAAGTGTACAGCACATGTAGTTAAGAGTCGTTATTAACAAGCCCAATAATTTTTGCAGTACCTGTACTAATTTTAGCCAATCCCGAGCGAGAAATCTGGCAACACTGTCGGAGCGTTGAGATATTTTATAGTACACTGTAAAAACTGAGAAGGCCGATTACATGGATAATCGCTGGTCCATATATAAACACCAAATTTGTTTAATTTCACAGCGAAAGTCCAAGTTTTTATACAGTTCTCCTTGTAAAAATAAAAAAAAATAATAATGGACAATTATCTAGAAAATTAAGGGAATTTTACTTTAACTTTCAATTTAATGTTACACCCATTTTTTACAGTGTATGTATGTATGCGCACCTCACAGTTATTTCACGGGTTAGATAAATATGCGTTGTTGCCAGATCGTTTATCGTATAATCTTTCCTCTGCTGAAATCTGGTAAATTTTCCATTATTATTTATTAAATATCTCTGAAACTGTGTTGTAACTGTTAATGAGACTATTTTTAAAAAATTGTTTAGTTGTTAGTTAACGTTACCTTAGTTTTTTAAAAAGATCCTAAGAAAAGTTTCTGAGATACAAAAATATTTGTCGGTAAATTTTTCGATACCCCGTATACCGTAATGTATAAGAGCCTCAAAAACTCGAACTTTAGAATTTAATATCTCTGAAACTGTGTTGTTCAAAAATTTCATTCTGCGCCAATCGATGCAGAATTACATAAGCATTATTCTGGCTAAATTGCAAACAAATCCTAAGAAAACGGGTTTGGCGAGGGTACTACCTTAAATATTTATTTGATATTTTAAACATATATGGTGTAAAGACGGGTATGCATGTGGTGGACGTCGAGGTTATGTGGTGGATAACGGGTTTATATGGTGGAAGTACGGGTAGATAACTTTAGTGGAATGTTACATCTGGAAATTAATTCTAATGATATTGATCGCAATATCCCGTGCAGAAATTAACTATAGCAATGAAACAAACAAAGGACGGGGAATAAATTGAAACCGTAGTTTGTATTAAGGCCTGTAGATGGCTGTTACAACGCTTTAATATAATTAATTACAAATCAATTTGAATACATACGTTTAATCAGAAATTTATTACTCTTTGTTATATTTAATTTGATAATTAGATTATATTATTGAATTCGGTAATTTTTATCATTTATCTTTTACAACATGCCTTAATAAAGGTTGTTTTTTTTAAATACACTATCTAGACAAAAAAATTAAAACAAATGCTTTTTAACCGACTTCGAAAAAACAAACGAGATTATTAATTTGTCATGTATATTTTTCTCTGTTTGCTTTCGGAATGGCCCCAAATACTTTTTTAAATCGATCTAGTCGTTTTTAACAGACTTCAATTTTTTTTATAATTTATGCTGTGTAATATCTCCAGTATTTGTGAACCGATTTTGATTAGTCTTTTTCCGTTTAATGGCGACACCTTTAGAGTGATTCCACAAAAATTTTACTTAAATTGTTTAGCAGTTTTTTAGTTTAGTAATAAAATATTAAAGAAGAAGACAGTTAATAACGTGCAAAGTACATACTGTAAATCTACTAAAATGCGAAAAATATTAAAGTTTGATGAAAGTAGATTATAGATACATAAACAGTTATAGTAACTATATTGGCGCCAATCTTAAAACTTTATTATTTTTCATTTTTAGTGACTTTTTTAAAGCGTTTCAATTTTTTTCTGTGAAAGGGGAAATGTCTTATAAATTTTTCTATGTAGTCGATATTTTTTTTATCACTGTAAGTATCGTTAAATCAGAGAGAGAGAGAGAGAGAGATTGTAGATTATAGACGCTCAACAGCTGAGGTCATCAGCGTCTAACCGTTAAATCAAATAATGACACAACAGATCAATATCAACTAATTTTTAATAAAATTATCTGATTATAAAAATAGTTTTTCATGTTTAATTTTGTAAATAAATAAATCTAGTAGCTAACTGTGCTCTTGATATTTTATTAGATACAGTGGCTTCGTAGTTTTTCAGAAATCTGTACAAAACTTAATTTTTTTCGGGTACCTCCTTAAGAACGATGCGTAATATTAAGTGCTGTCAAGTGGTACTGTACTGGCGGTATATTTTTGTCAACATAAGGCGGTACACCTTATTGTGGTCAGCATTTAAGCGATAGTTTGCAAGTTAAAGAAGGCATAAGAGATGACTATGTCTTTAGGAAGTTCCTGTAGACACAGATGCGTCTGGTTGTCATGACAACACTCGCTGTGGGATGCTGGCCGGCCGGCAGGCAGGGGTTGCGTTTATGCGAACGTGATTGATCGGAATGGCTCGGAACACTTCGTAAACGTCTATCATTTGTTTGTTAGTTCATTAGCTAACATGTTTGTTAACGCTGTAGCTGTGGCTTGTAATGTCGAATTAATTAGCATCGTATAATAATAATAAACGGTTTATTTTAACAGTAAATTAATTAAAAAAGGAACCGAAATCTTGGTAGTTTCAAGTTAACAAAATAAAATTATCAGCATATATTTTAGATATCCGTCGTGAACTTTAAAGCTTTCTATCTATCCGTAGGTAGTTCGTAGATGCTTTGTTTATTTGTAACATTTAATAATAATAATAATAATAATGCGTTGAACGTCCATTTATCGACGCTATTCGCACCATTACTATTTTCCATTTACCACTCCCCGTTATTTTCTACATTTTTAAAACTTCAACTTGAGTAATATAGCAATGGGCGAATGAAGGAATTATAGGAAATTAGTATAAGGTAGGTAATTTTTGATAGGTAATCTGCCGTGGCTTTAATAATAAGGATTCGTCTCGATATTTATCTGGAATTAACTGAGGGAAACCATGCAAAGCTTCAACAAGATGGCTGGTACAGGAATTACAGTTTCTCGACGAGCAGCAGTAGGCAAAAGTCCCACCCACATCTGCCCCCGTTGCGATATATTTCTAACATTTTACAAAATATGTGCTTTAATATAAATAAAAGGCGGAAGAGAAACTATGACATTCGACATTGCAATAATTAAAAAAGTTAGACGGTGTGAAAGTTACGAAATTAATTTTATTAATTTCTCGCGATATATGCCGAGAGTGTCCGCTCGTCATTTGTTCCCCGCCATCGCTAATCTATCCTCTCGATGCTAAAGTCCGACGTCAAAGCGTTGCGCCGTTCAGTTGTTCTCGGTCTGCGATCACAGCGACTTCGTACTCGGCTGTTCGGAACTAACCTCTCCGTATTTCTCTCTATACTACTTATATGTTCATTTGTTTCTCTGTTCCATTGTTTTTAAGCACGTGAGAAAAAGACAATTGTACTTACGTATTATAAAACTCTTTAGACTTCTTCTATGACTCTTTAGCCACTGTGGAAATAACATTATTTTAATAATCTTTATCGGGTTATAGTGTCTGTAGTTAGGCATATTTTGGTATGTTTTTTATATACATATTAATGTGATTGTTACAAATAAACTTTTTTGTTATTTTGTCAAAATTTGCATGCGGATACTGTTTTTTTAGTCATAAGGTAAGGTGTCTTACAAGTTAAATATGTAAAAAGAGTTTTTTTTTTAATTTTACAATTCATTTTTTTTAAATATCTCTTTTGATAAAAAAATCACCTATAATATGAGGCTCTTTAAATAAATGCGACATTCTTATGACAATTTGTACAAAATTAATACCATAGGCTTTCAAAAGTTGATAAAAATACCTACAGGTTAAATTGTAAATAAGATATTATGAAAAATGTAAATGTATAAAATATTGAGCAGAATTTTATATGAACAATAATACAAACGTATTGGGACAGTATATAATTTATCGTAGATACCATTTTCGGTAACATTTTAATTAAATTTAAATTATATGTTGAACGATAATTCATGGCATTACATAATGAAAGAAATTATCTTCCTCTGTAGCTTACTGGAAAAAGTAGATTAGTTTTTTTTTTCAAATTAAAAACGCCAACATTTTTATACCTGCTGCATTTACAGTTTTCATTATACACTATATTCCAGGAAACTGAGACAAACTTAAAAGTCCATAAGTATTTAAATACGGAAATATAAACCTAAAACTTATTAACACTAATGAAGTTATTTTATCCCCGAAATACCTACGAATTTTGTTTTCAATTTTCCTGAGGCAAGTGTATAATATTTTTAAAAAAGTCAGCTCGATGTAACGTTTGAAATTCGACAACTTCTTCAGAGCTTTTTTTTGTGAACTATTCTATGTTGGTGCTGACCCAGACTTTTTTCTTCTACCTTTTGAATATTTCTCAAAAATTTAACAAAACATTTTTTTTTGTACGCGAAAAAAATATATTGGTCTAGAAACTTTTATAAAATACAGTTCGTATTTTATTCCAAAAATGTTTGTGCCACTCAGCTATTTTTCTGTTTCTTGATTTTGTTTTAAAATTGATTAAATAGGTGAGAACGTTTTTTCTGTACAGATTAGGTATGTCTCTTTCCCTTGCGCCGTGACAACCGAAGGAATGCTATACTCATCCTTAAATAGCGTAGGATAATAAATCATTGTTTTTTTATATATTCCAGTGGTACCATAGAGTAGGTATCTAGCTTTCTTTTAAATCATTCCCAAATTCACGTAAAGATTTTACATCACCTTACCTAAACTTTGAAACAGTTTATAACGTCGTCTATTTATGACAATTTATAACAATATCTATTTTAAGATAGTTGTCGTGGTACAATATTGTCAAAAAGTTATAGATTATACGCGCCACAAAAGTATACTAGCTTGTAGCTAAGTGATCCATAATTTGTACGCAAGACTGTACCCGTAGAAACGTAACCCATGCAGTATTCATATATGCATGTATACTTTTCTATAAATTGTT
The DNA here is from genome assembly GCA_034508555.1 of Venustoraphidia nigricollis. Classification (NCBI taxonomy): domain Eukaryota; kingdom Metazoa; phylum Arthropoda; class Insecta; order Raphidioptera; family Raphidiidae; genus Venustoraphidia; species Venustoraphidia nigricollis. The sequence goes on along the minus strand of JAVRKA010000042.1, from coordinate 1,962,948 downwards.
GAACTTTAAACCGTTATTTATAAATAATTAGACGGTCAAAAATTTTTTTTATTTCTCCTAACAAATGCATTGAAAGACTGTCAGTTTTTGGAAAGTTTCTGACAGTTAGTTCTTTTTTTATAAATAAGAAACTGGTTCAGAACTACAGAGATCGTATACAATCAATGTTAATTATCCAATTTTTAATTGAATTTATCTTGGATTATATACGGTCGATCGACTTCAAATTTTAAGGGTAATTATATTATCATGTCCTTAATAAGTATACAAAAATTAAGAATTTTCTGACGGTGTGCCTTAACCACGACAACTACCTTAAATATAATTAGAACAGTCAGAGAGAAAGAACGATTGTAGATTATAGATGCTTGACAACAGTCTGAAGTCATTAGGCCTTTTTTTTACTCCTACTAACTAAACATTTCATATTTGTTTCATCTCCTGGAATGTTTCTTTAAAAGTGTAAGACTGCTGGAACAGAAGACATGAGTAAAAAAACCCGGGTCGCAGTGCCAAAACCCTGCCGACAATATAGTGTATTTGCTTGTATAGGGCCGTGTGGTTTTATAGTTTTATTATGTGAAATTAAGTTTGTTTTTGGGCAAAATAAAAAATTTAACCCCTTAATACACCCCTTAAAATAACATTTTTTTTCTTAATTGTAATATTATTATCAATCTAACGTCTACACCGAATTAAAGACACCCTTCAATAAATAAATCACTATCTGCAAATTAGTGTTTTCAAAAAATTTGTAAGTCCGGTCCTGTTGAGGCCATTTTATTAAAATTTTAGGGGCACTTTTTAATTGCTACTGACAGGTTAAATATCAATTTTGAAACGATTCTGAGAATTTTTTCGGAATTTTGGAGCCCAAAAACCCCTAAAAACTACCCTTAAAATGGCCCGATTACGCCCATTTTAAATAGGCTTCTTGCGGTGATGGATTTCAACACGTGGTCCAAATTTCGTTAAAATCAATTAACTCTTTCGAAAGTTATTGCCCGTACACACATATATATATATATATATATATATATATATATATATATAAATATATATATATATATATATATATATACATATATATATAAACATTTTCAAAAATGGTGCCAATGTGTTTAGGAGGTTATGAAACGTCGAGAAATTTTGGTCCGACCCCTAGGTCCCGCCATCCGACCGACGCCAATAGTGTATGTTGCCATATGGCAAATACACTAAAAATGGCGGTTTTGCATTTATTTGTAGAAACCACAAAATAGATGTTAATATAGGTTTACTTTTACATACCTAAAATCATTTTTTTTTTTTAGAAGTGTAATGGAATGTTTTATTTTAACCGCATGAAACGCAGATCACCTCAGATGTTGTGCGTCTATAATCTACACATGAAAAAAATGATATTATTTTAAATCTATTTATTTATTTAACTGTTTATTTGGATTATTACGAACATTTCTACAAAACTAGTTAAATCGGTCCAGCCGTTCTCAAGTGATGTACTTACGAACAAACAGTATTTAATTTTTATTTATATAGTTTACATTTGGTTGTAGTAGTTTTTATAGTAGCGCTTCATTATTAAGCTCATTTGTAAATATTTGATTTTTAATACTAGCAATGCTATTACAGTTGAAAGTATTGTTCAGTTTAACACTACACTTGAACTGATACCATAATGCCGTTGTCAGAGTGGGATTATCGTCCGAAGGGTCATTTGTTTGCATAAGCTCACTAGATTCGAACAACGACGAATATAAAAATATTGAACAAATATTATGTGTGTACATTATTTGTTTCATTAAAACTGTTTTCTGTCGGCCGACTGTTCAGTCGCATAGGATGAATACCAGTGTCGCCGCAACTAATTTCGCTAATGTACCAAATTTCAAAACGAAAAGGTACCAAACAATGGCTGCATTCAATCGATGGTCAATTACTCGAAGTAAGATATATAGGTGGTGAATGACACAGACTTTGTCATAATTTTTGACTCAACAAACACGAGTACACACGCTAGTTCATTTTTTGGGGCAATAGTAGCGTCGATTTTCGGGAATTACTAAAGTTCCTAGATTAGACACAGTAACGCAATCGTCCATCTTTTTTCTGTTGTAAACATACAGTGAATTTGTTTGTTATTTCTTTGATCTTTTTTATCCTAAACGTTATTATTATAAATTACAAAGTTTCTAGAAAAAATAATTTTTAAACTGGCTGTGTTTAGCGCGTCGACATAAAATTAAAACAAAAAATATTCGATTGTTTAAAGGTTACTAATGGGGACATAATTACGATTAATAATGAAATCGTAATAACGACTTCATCATGTTTTGATGAATTTGCGATTGAATTTACTTTCTTTTTGATTTTGAAGTCTTGAAATTCGTCGAAAAGTAAAATAACAATAATTTGTTTGTCTCTAACGTAAACGAATTATATATTTTGTAAACAATTGTTTTTTTTTAAATTCAAAAGTTTGGAGGTCTAAATATTTTTTAAAAACAATTTTCAAAAATGTTTTTATATCTGTAGCTTATTTACTTCATTTGAAAAGGTAAAAAACTGTAGATTTGAATTTATTATTCAGAAAGTTAAAGACATTTGTCAATGATTTTCCAGCCCTGATCAAAAATTGTAGATTTTTGTTTTTCTGATGTCTTCTTTATACCGGGTGTTTTTTTCAAAACTTTGAATCGATTGTTCCATTGTATGGCAGTGAATAGAGAACACTTTGAAAACTTATTATCTTAATGTTAAATAAAGAATAATTTAATTGAAGTACCTGGTGAGATTTTTAATGCAATTGGCAACTCGGAATACTCCCCCACCCCTCATCATTATCATCAACATTATCAAGACTTTACACAAAAATAACAGGGAAAATTAAAAAAAGTTTTACACAAAAAAATTTAATCATAAAAATCAGAGGTTTTCGTTTAAAAAACAAAAGTTACCCCCTCCCCCTGCCGAGAGGTAGGGGAGGGGGTTGGCATTACGTGTAAATTATTTCCCTCTCAAAACCCAACAACTTTTGCCTAGAACTTTTTTTGATTCAACCGGTGTATCAACAAAAAAATCCATTCAAAGTTTTAAAAACAACACCCGGTATGATCATTTTTATACAAAATTTGGTTTTACGATAGTTCACAGTTGTTAGTAAAATATAAAACGTAAAACATTCTTTTTTTTAAATATTTATTGCACAAAAACTTACTATATCTGCTACAGCATTTTTATAGCTATTTTAGTTAAATTTTTTGATAACATATCTTTTTTACATTCGTTCAACCTTTTTTCTTTATTTTCAGATCCGATGCACAAATTCTTAAATCCATAAATTTCCGTGAAACAGTAGACATTATGACCACATAATATCTATAGTGACTGCACCAGTTCATGCAAAAGTAACTTTGTCTATAGTATATTAAACAGCTAGCAAAAGTTATAAACTTTTTTTATTTTTGAAAGCAGTGTAAAGTGTAAAAAGTCGTTAGTTGTGTACAAGTGAGACAGTGTGAACTAGTGTGTGAGACAAGCGGCGGTAAAGTCCCGATGGTGGAAGGCGGTATGGTGTCATGAGCAACAAACAAACGACTGGCTAGCCCGGTGACGTCATGAAAGCTAGGCTAAGCTCTCCATGGATACGTGCTACATTCATCGCTCTTCAGTTGTTGCTGTTTGTATTATGTAAGTTCGTTTTTCATTTTTTCCTTTCATTCTTTTATGCCAATGTTTTCCGCTTAAGGCGCTGCTTCATTATTTAAAAAGAGATGCGGTTATTTATTGTACTTTGAATCCAGTAGCAAGAACTGGAACGGTGCTATGCGGTTGTTACTGAGAGTCTGCCAATGGCAGACATCCTACTGCATCATTATATTCATCAAAATAGAAAAAACAATATTTCGCGCTCATGTACTGAAGTTAAATTCATTTAAAAACCTTTACAGAATAATAGTAAAGTTTACCAACCTAAGACTATTTAATCACAGTAAGATAACTAGAAAGTAAGGTTGGCGTTAGCATTGTTGAAGATGTGCCTAGGCGAGACGCGAGAGAAGGCTTGTGGAGTTTTTTTCTAAACATGTAGGATAAACATACTTGAAAAACCAAGTTATGGGCATCGCTGACTTAATTAAGCAATCGACTCAACCAATCACAGACGTGACCATGTTTATAGCCTCTTATGCCCAACTTTCTAGTATTCTAGTAATCTTGAGCTACCGTGCTTTAATTGGCCTAACGAAATAAAAAAATATTCTGGCTTAATTAATAACTGGAAATAATTTCATATTGGTTCACCCATAAACTCTCACTACTGTGAAGATTCATGTTTAGCGTCACCTAAGATAAAAATTAGCTCTCGCATGATGCGAATTTACTGTTACAACTTGCTTTATTACGAGAAAGATTAGCTCTTGACATATGGCACCGTAGAGTAAGTGATAACACATTTCGCCGCGAAAGTGGAATGTTTCGGGCTTAAGTCTCGACAGTGATAGTGTTTTTTTAATATTGCATTGTAACAATGGATGTTTCTTAACAATGTTAGCAAAACGGTAACTCGCTATGCTTTTATGGATTTTTTTTAAATTAGAGGCTTTCGCCAACAAACCTTAAATAAGGTTACATTATTCCCTTACTTAGTACATTGAAAGTTGCGTTAAAATTTTAAACTAATTACTTTAAAAATTTTACTAAATTTTTAATAATCCATGACCCTTTGTTTATACGTAGTTATTTTATTTGTCATAGTTAAATGTAACATTAACTTTAACTACCGCTTAAAAGCTAGGGGAAATGAGTTACATATAGCACTGTAATAAACCGGTTAGTTATTGCATTATTAATTGATTAAATTTTTTATGAGATCGATGTCAACTCCAAATGGTGCGGTTTGGGAAATTGATATTGGAAATGCATTTAGAACTATGTAATTTTGTAGCAATATGTACCCTGCATATATAGGGATTGATTTTATGTAAGACGTCTTCCAGTCGCTTTGAACTATTCCGAACGGCGTAGTTCCGAAGAAACCCGATTCATACCTAAGCAAGTTTAATTAAAAGATCGCTTGGAATTATAATAAAAACCAGAACCTTAACAATAAATAAAAAACCAAGCCATGGGCATAATCTGCAATATGTAGAAAATAAATTAAAAAAAACAAATAACTAAAAGCTTCAATTTTAATGTATTTGTAAATCGGTTGAGTAGGAACCAGGGGCGTCGCCAAGGAGGGGGGCAGATAGGGGCAGCTGCCCCTCCCTAGAGGCTCGGGATTTTTTTAAGTTATAACTTTTTCTGCTTAATGTCAGAGAATAAGTAAGTAATAAATTGTAGTGTTCAGTAGAATCACTTTGGAACTAAAATCAAATTTAAGGATTCAATAAATATGTTCATATTTAATATCTCATCCCCACAAATCTGAAATTTTTGTTTTTTCTCATCCTTCTGCCCCCCTCTGGCTGGCGACGCCCTTGTAGGAACTGCCGAAAAAACGGTTTGTAAATGTATAGATATAGATTGAAATAAAATTAGTATCGCAAATTTGTCACCCTGTGAATAAGAAGTGTTGGCTAGCGAAACTGTACAGTAAACTCTACGTAAACATATTCGAGTTTGTTGTTGACAAAGTTTGTTGTATCGAAGTGAGTTGTTGCGGATACAAATTGCAATTAGCTGTTGTTAAGTTTCAGTAATTAGGTGCCTTGACCAGAGATTAATGTGGTGACGGACTTAGAGCGTATACTTCACTTCTGTTGCTTCGCTCATTCCGGAACGCTCATTTATCAGTAGGCTGTTTTATTAGAATTAAGAAGTTTATTTATTTGAAAAGATGTTGGCATTTCTTAATTAATAAATTAAATTGTTGCTTGATTAGTTCCAACGCTGTACTGTGTTCTTGGATAATTATGACATTTGTTGTCAAGCTGCTGATGACCTCAGGTGTTGAGCGTCTATAATATTGTATATACAGTAAGACCTCGATTAGCTCTGCTCCGTTTAACGCTGTTTCAGTATTACGCGTTTCCTAAAATAAATTAGCCACTATAACGTAAATTATAAATCAGTTTATACATGATTCAAATATTGGTAGAAGTTCAAAGGCAAGACGAAGTGTCATTGATGCAATATCTTACTATCGACAACAGCTTGCTGAAAGAAACAGAGAAAGGCAAACGATATTAAATGACTACTTCATAAAAAACAAAATACGCCAAATGAGAAACCTTCCTCATCACAAACATAACTTCTTACTCGAACTTTTATTCAATTTTCGTAAATGTTTAATGAACAAAAATCAATATTAGCAATTAATAAATATATAATTAATATGATAGAAAAGTATTTAAAAACAAATATTACAAAATAAAAAATTAACAAATTTTCTTATTCTCGGTTCTGTCACTGTGTCACTTATGCCTATTATTTACGTATTAAGATGACCTCGTTTAGCGCTGTTTCGTATAGCGCAGGAACTTATTGGAACGTATCTCCCGCGTTAGGCGGAGTCTTACTGTATCTGATTTTCTTTTAATACATTTTTGAAATATGAAAACGACTGAATAGTTTAATGAATATATAACAGCGGCTTTATGTTAATGTTTATAGAATATCGAAAAAAGTATATCTCGTACACTTTTCCTGAATATTAAAAAATGTATTCAGAATCTCATTAGAATATTATCCTTATAAATTTTTTATATATAAAGTATAGGAAATTTTAACGCACGAAAAATGTAAAATTTTAAAAAGAAATTCCATTAAATAAGAAGAAAGTGGGGGGATTCTATGAAGAAGATATAATCGAACATTTGGGGTAGAATCAATCTTCAATATGCCGCTGACTCGTTCGTTGGAGCGAAAAAATAGAATCCATTCTTATAGCAACGCAGGTTGGAGAAAAAATCTCCTGCCATCGTGTATGCAAATCGGTCTGTTCTCCTTTCTTTTCTACTTTCTCTGCATCCATGAAACTACCTAACTTACTGCACATTACTTGTACAGTGCAACCTTTCTAAATGCAACCCACAATCTGCATAGAACCTATTTTAGTTTGTGTTTTGAAACATGAAGTATGGAAAAATATATATAGAGTGCTCATCGAGAGATTTCTTTTAAAGGGTATCTGTTTGAAAATTTCTGTGACATTTAAGGGGAAATAACGCGTTACATTATAGGGGAAATATAACAGAAACCTTGGCAACGCAAAAGTATACGACTAAACATTTTTTGTTGATATTTTTTGAGCAGCTAGGGGTTCGCTAGAGACCTTGATTTTAAAAGGAATAATACATTTTTATTTTTTTTGTTACAGTACTACAATTTTTTAAATATCTTTATCCTCCCTAGATTTTAAGACCCCTGTATCGAGGGCAATAATAGATAGAGAGATTGTAGATTATAAACGCTCAACATCTAAGGTCATCAGCGTCCAGAGGGCAATGTAATTTGTTCTATTCGCGTCTGTAAGTTGATATCGTCTCAGCTTCGTCTTGGTATCGTCTCATTAATGTCCATCTCGTCATTTTGTTTCGTCTATTCTTGGTCTTATCGCATCTCCTTTTAGTCACTTTAATTTGTTTCAAATTCAAAGTTTCATATAGTTAATTCTCAATAATAATAAACATTGTTTTTTGCTTTTTTCTAACTGAAAGATAAACGTGCTTACAAAATCTGTAAACTTATTGAAAAGCGACTGAGGTTAAATTGTTTTATGAAGTGAAATTCTATATTTGTGTAATTTTGTTAATACTTAGGTGTGCATAGTTTACACAGGTGAGACTGTTCACATACATGCAGATTACCTCAGGATATTTATGTAAATTCCATATATTTTACATACTTCTAGAAGTTTGTGGAAAATTTGATTTTTACGTTAGACTACACATGGCGAAATAATTAGAAATAAACAAAAACTACCTGCTTGGTATTGCTAAATTTTCGTTTTTTTTTAATTCTTAGTGAAATTTTATATTTTTTCTTTTGTAATATTTGGGTTGGAACCGTCCAAATTAGTATTAAATTTCAGGTCAATAAAACAATAGGTGTGTTAGGTATATTACTGTAGTGTTGAAATTTACACTGAAAAGTGTTCGTTAGCTTTATTAAAAGTTTAAACTACATTACATTCATCTGCTCAAAAGTCGGAACGGGTAATGCTTATACTTTTAAATTCACAATAATGTCAATAATGAAGTACTAAACAGATCAGTGTATCTTACACTTTTGTGTAACAAACGCAATATAGTGTCGAAAGTGTTAATACTTTTTACATTGGTGCACCATAAGCACACTTAACTTCTATGCAAAGTTGCGAATTTGAGAAGAGTCCTATTTAAATATTTGGTAATTCAGAGGAGTGTCCATAATAGTCCTCCATAAAAATTTTGCAGCGGTCACCCAAGTAAAAAAAGTTACAATCCCATAAAGTTCACTGTCTTCGAGGACACATGGTTTCTAAGCTTTTAAAATTGTAGCACTGTACATTTTGAGGGCACCTATTGTAGTAAGTAGGTGTACAAAGCATTGATTTACGACTAAAAATAACAATGTTAAATTTACGGCTTTCGTTCGTTCGGCTGCTAAAAAGATTCATCAAAAATCACAAAAAAACGCTTCGGTGGCAAAGAAAACCACACTCCTTGTGGTGGCGATATCGCAGTGCAGGCTCGTGAAAAATTACTATGTCCACAAAAAAGGTTTCACGCGATTATGTAATCAGTGGCGCGACCAGAAATTAAACTTACATTTTATGATCTAGAATTTCGACAAGTCGTTTGAAAATTCATTCTAAAGATTACAGAAAACATTTTTAATCGATTACTTTTACATTTTGAAAACAAGAAATTAATATTTTTAATTTCAGCCTTTATTGATATAACTCAAAGTGAAAATTAAGAAATAATGCATATAATTGAAATAAAGTATTTACAAAATTAATATGAGAAAAAAATTGAACAACAGACAAATAAACTGTAATTGAAATTATAAATAAAAAAATAGAATGGATTCTGAAAAAATTGGCTTCTCAAGATTATGAAAAAACTAGCGCCCGGTCCGGTTCGCACGTGTAGCACTAATTATCCAATTATTTATAGCCATAAAAGATGAGAACCATTATCATAATATTCTCAACGTGTATTGAATTTGCGCGAATTCAATCGCTTTTAATTGTGAATGTTCAAAAATCAAAGTAAAATAAAAATTTCTAAAAAATGAAAAAAAAAATCTGTTGATTCGATCGTTATTAAGCTTCATAAGATCACCCGCTAAGCTAATAATGATAATCACTCAGTTATTTTACTATTGTCAAGAAAATTATATCAATTGGCATACATTTTTCTGAACTAATCGTACAAAGAACTATGAATAATTAATTAATAATATTGACTCTACCAACAGTAATAGAATATTAAACAAAATGAAATTACTTGCAATTACTGTTCAAATTAATTTTTTATTTATAAGACGTTTTATAAATAAAAAATTAATTTGAACAGTAATTGCAAGTAATTTCATTTTGTTTAATATGAATAATTAAGTTTCAAAGCAGCAACGATTCATTATAAATTAAATATTGTTTTTGTAACAGCGTGTCACTTTTCGAATAAACCGTGCAGTGTTAATAAGCGACATTGTTGCCAATACAATGAGAATAAAAGAGACTAGGTTTCGATATCACCATAATTATAATAGCAACAATAGAATGTAGCCATATGCTGCCACTGGATTAAAGAAAGAATCGAAACAGTACTCTCTGAACTTACATATAATAGAACGCCTATAGCCGACGATAAGAATGTTAACTTTATGACATCCCTTACAGAAATTATGGACCCTCAAAGGAGCGCCTCTCCATCTCTCACTCAGAGCGCTACACGGATTGGGTTGGGTGGAGTTGGGATATAAAGTACGTGAGCACAGCCGGCAGAGGTAGAGCTGTGCACACTTTCTCTTCAGACTTTCGCACTTTTTAAGAATATATGTCTGTCTGTCTGTATGTGTTCGTGTCTAACCGAACGTTAAGTCGATCGCACATTGTTAATTTAAAAGAAAAAATCGACACACTTAGAAATAACTTCAGATTTACCAATAAATAAAATAGGACAGATGGTTAGCTCAAAATTTGTAGATTGGAACTTTTAAACAAATGAAGAATATAGCTTGTTATCTCAAAACAAATGAAGAATATGGATCGTTATCTCGACACAATATTGAATTCTTACGGATGGAAGATTTAATATTATATAATTGAACATTTAAAAATATTTATTCGAAATAAATGAAAATTTTTCAACTAGAAACTGTTAGCATTTTTAAATCATCACTTTAAAATAGTTTGCAGATTATTAGCTTAAAAGATCGCGCACACTGATCAAGCACGGATCAGCACGAAACTGCAACCTGAACTCTTTCGCACTCTAGATCAGCATGAACCAGGATACAGTTTTGATTTTTCTAGTAAAAAGCAAATTACTACACTATTGTTACAATTTGCTTTACAATGAAAAATATTAACTGTTGAGATATGCTACCGTAGAGTAGCTGATAATTCATTCCTCCGTGAAAGTAGAAAGAATCAGGCATAAGTCCCGACTGTGACAGTTTTTTGAAAATATTTTTTTTGATATAGCGCTGTGATGTTTCGTAATAATTATATCAAACGATAGCTATTATACTGTTTATTAATTTAGTATTACGAATAATTAACTAATCAAAAACTGGTAAGTGATAAATGCGATGTTGAAATTTTTTTAACCGGTCAGTGTGTGTCCGACTTTAGGTACCGATGTGCACTGTAATAGTCATGGGCATGTATAAATTCGGTTTGATTTTTCCGAACTGTGTTTTCGTCGCCATAAAAGTTTCTATGCGTTTGAAATGTAGATCTGTTCATTTTTAAAAAATTTACATCGATGTTGTGATTGAATATTGATTTATTTAAAATTTACATGTAAATGTTGGATTTTATATCTCCATAACATTACAGGGTATCAGAAATGCCTATTTTATGTTCTATAGATCAAATACAACTGCATGTCTCCCGACTGACTCACTCATATGACTGATTCGTGTATAGTCGATTTATTTATTGTAGATTAACAAATCTATAATGTCTGACTTTTCTATAGTGTGGCAAAAGTTTTGTAATTATCATCAAACGTGTAAGATTTATTGTAAATCATTAAAACAGATGTTTGAAATTCAAAACGATACATTCTGAAAGAAGTATTAATGTTTTTTAATTATTTTATCTGAAACACAACTATCGGAAGCTTTCAAGGGGATGAATAATGCTACAGTCGTCTCATGTTGCTATTCCAATCGTGATTGAGGCGTCACGGCAATCATACTAACAAGAGATGATACCCCAAGCGACGACCTTACCCTACTGTTCCAGTCAGATTGACTGAGTGCCGCAACTGACAGTTGAAAAACTGCTAGATTTCTCGCTCATGCTTGCATGGTGAAAGCACAGAATAATACATATAATACAAGCCAGTAATCTATCAACTAGTTTAATGTGTATGTCACAGTTTAAAGTAAAATTGATTTTGTAATGAATCTTTTATACTTACATCTGCTGCAGCGAAGCTTTCAAGTTTACTTCTTTCAGACTGGAAATTGTATTAAATTATTATTTTCTCCTCGATGCAGGGATTCTATATCGGTATTGATATTTTTATTTGTCATTCAATAGAACGTAAATAATCCAACAACTAAATAAAACAGCAAAAGGATGGATTATTGTGACAAATGAAACTTGAAAATATTGTGTCATTTTTCAATTGTTTTATCATAACAGTAGCGTTCTAGATTATTTTTGTTATGAGGGATCGACCTCGAATGAGAAATCCATTTTTATTTTTGACTTGAAATTGCAATGATGGCGAATCTTTTTTCTATGTGGGCCATTTAATTTTTAAATTTGACAGCGCGATTCAAAATTATACTAATTTTATATTTAAATTTGTACAGTAGGTCATATTTCATTTTTGCACCAGGCGATTCACAATCACTTAAATAATAATTTTTCTAAATTAAAAAAAAAAAAAACAAGTAAGCGCACTGGTGGTACAAGTGAGCTAGTCTATGACCCTCGGGCCATAGGTTTGTCATCATTAACCTAAAGAATCCTTAAGCTACGTCATTCTCTTTCCACGACAGTCTGTATTTAAAAAGCAACTTTTTTCCTAGCAGCTATTTAAAGGTACTGTCTTTGAAATTTGTGCTTCGAGGTTTATTTTTGTAACAAATAAAATACAATAATCTTGATTCAAGCAAACCTACGTTGGCAAAGTATGCATCGCTTATAAAAAAAACGTTTTAAATATTATGATTTAAAATATTTATCTGACAGTTTATTCCTGAAAAACTTTAGTTATGTTTAATTTAAAAATCGATATCGGCACATACCTGCAGTATATAAAGCTTTCGGAGTTTATTTTTAACAACAAGCGCGTTAATTAAACTAAACTTTGACGATAACGTCTGTTAAAATTTAACTAAAAGCTCTGTGCGCATAATATTTATATTAAACAGTTTATAATTTGTTTTGGGATTACGTAACAATATAAACCGCACACAAAATATAAATTAATCAGAGAGATAATACAGTAATTGCCTCGTTGTTCGTAAATGTTTAGTTTTATTTGCTATGCCAAAGGAAACCGTATTTATATCAATGCTATAAAACTCAACGACACGATTAACTACTTGACTCATTTAATTTATATATCTATAACAACTGTACGTCCAAATTATTTGCGATTTTTTTTAAAACCATGTCAAATAGATTTAATTCAATGTAGCGCTAAAACATTTTAAATTTGAAATAATTTAATCTTCTTTTTACACTTTTATTATGGCGCAGCCATCAACAATATAAAATAGTGAACATGACAGATGTCAGGTGATGTTTTATTTCAATATTAATAAAAATTATATATCTATGTTCTTATAAATAAGTGTATACAGTAGTGATCAATAGTGAGTAATTGGTGATTAGTATCGAAAACATTTGTTAGTTGCGAATATTAGTAGTAATTCCATTCTTTTTCTTTCATTTTAATAAATCATTTGCAAATTAAAATTTGATTTTTAATCATGCCAAAAATAACTTCTAACGTGCGTACGTAGCTACACGCATTCATTTTTTTAAATAGTTAAATACCGTTGTTTATTTTTTTTTTACAAACTTGATCTGACATCTGAAAACGAAGCAGATTCTTAGTCGTATGTTTCGCCGTTGATAAGGCTGAAACTTTGCGTTAGTTTCGTAGTTATCAGCTTTGCAACTACGGGTTTGGTTAGTTGAATATTTAATAGCTCGAGGAGCACATTTTTTGTGGTTAAAATGAAATTCGTAAGAATCCAGGATATTCCCCAACAGCAAAGAAAATTTAGACTTCTGCCTTCATGAATTATTTATTAATTGATTTATGCGCATTGGGAATGAATATTTTTCTTCTAAGATCTAGATTCTAGATAATTGTTGCTAAACTATGTATTTTCGGCTTCAACTTTAAGGCAGAAAGCCTAACATTTATGCTCTGCTGGAATTACTCGCACGCCATCTGTTACGGTTTTCTAATATACTAGTTCTTGATATTTTTTTTTTGAAAAATGTGTAGCATTTTTTTTATCTGTTTGTAATATTTTAGGTTGGTAATTACAATTTATAAACAGCCACAAGTATACTATCACCGCTATCACTATAGTCACAACAAACAACACAGTCTAATAAACAAACGCAAATAAACAAAAGCAAAGCAAAATCGGCAAATGTTTCACATACATTTGCATTTGTTTCTGATAAAAAGACAACTGCGCATCTCCTCTGAATAATCGTATTTACAAGCGAACAGCAATCTGGTTCTGTGAAAATAACAAAGTGAACTATACAAAAAAACAAAAAAACAGCGAAAAGCAGTATGTTATACACAAAGCAAACTCGAATATCTGAATAGCGAATAAAATGTCTTCAAAAAAAGAAAGAACGGTTGCGGGGTTTCGTTTTTTTCAATTTCTTTTTTTTTTAGTAACCCGTATTTATATTCTAATTTTTAAATTAAATGAAGTTTAAAATTGCTTTAGATTTAAATAATTTGTTTGCATTTACATTTATATTTGTAAAATGTTTTCAAACTTTTTAGAAATATAATTTAACGACAAAAAATGCTTTGTTCATACCTTTTGTTAACATTATCATCGCTTTGTTTCAAATCTGCATAAATTGCAAAAATGTGTATATTCGTGAAAATATTTTAATTGTTTAATTGATTTTAAATTATTTTTGCTTTCAATTTACCGTATTTTTGCTCTTCTATTAAATCCATGAGACACAAAACTTAATCGCAATTGCCCTTTTCTACTTTGCTGTTTGAAGTTAATCTATCAACTAGTTTTTGAGCTAAGTGGCAACAAACAATTGGGCACACAGACAAATAAAAATGTTAACAAAGTGTGTTTTGCATTTCGTAAATAACTCAAAACGTTCGTTTTGTTGAAATATAGAAATATAAGACAGACAGCTCCAATGTATATAGATTGAGGGTCGGTAGGAACATTAGGGGTGGCTAGGATGGTTACACTATATGCGGTCAACCAAAACAAAACTAATTTCGCAGTGCAGCCAACTGTAGAAGTTGTCCGATGTACACACTGATTAAAGACAGACCTAACTTATTCTTCTGCCCTTTCTGTAGATGCATTTGGTTTAAAAGTTTTCAATTGTGAAAATAGGAATTACCTGTGAAAATAAACAAAAATCTCACACAAACTGTAATATGTGAAATGATAAACTGTATATTATAAATTGTATCATGGTTGTCGTAATTTGAGTTGGTTTTATTAATATTCCAGTTAAATCTCAAAATTAATAAATGAATAAAAGATTCTTTATTGTCATTAGTTAAAAAAGAAAAGAACTGAAAAGTTACACATGTTATAGATTCCAGACCCTAGGACTATAACTCTACCTCTTAATATTATAACGATTAATATTAATATACATAAAATTATAATTTTTATTGAGGGAAAATTTAAAAAAAAACTCTCTATTGTGAAAATTAATGTTTAATATTCAATAACTTTCTTGTTCGAAATATAAATAGTTCCTTAACTTCCACCATCTATACCCGCGCCTCCACCACTAGACTAGATTCGATACATTCGCCAATAATTCTGGCGTTTTTTGCAAATATGTAACATTAATAATGGAATATTCGATAAATTTCTATTCTATGACAATTATAAGAAAGATCTACAATGTACTGGGCTATTTTTAATTAGTTTGTGTCATACACTGCTTCTGAATACTTGATGTTTGAAAAAATAAATAATTAAGAAAAAGTCCGAATGCATAAACAAGACACGAACTAAAAGAAAGAAAACAAGTCGAAAAAACTTCTGATATTTGATCTAAAAAAACGGGAAAATTAGCATAAATTTTTCCCAAATTTTTGTACAGAAAAAATTGACTTTGAAAAAAATTATTGTGCAAGCCTTTGTCAGTATTTTTAACATAAGTTTGTAAAGAAAAACTTCAAAATGTTAATTTGCCTTCCCATAATTCGAAATCTCGTGACGTGCTGTAAAGAAATATTGACGAATATCACGTTATGTTGATACACTTTTTAGAGCAACAATATATGTTTCTTGAAATGTTTAAGCAGCAAGCTAAATTTTGTGAATCACCGCTAATAAAAATGAATTTTGTGCCCACAGTCCGAAATTTTCCGATGGCATATTTTACAATTTGTGAGATCAATCACCTTAAGAGAACTGTGTGGATTTAAAATACATCGTGTATATTATTTAGTATGTATATCAACAACTATCTAGTACATATCTAGGTATATGCGGAGGATGTACTGAATTTACTACACGCGAAGTTCCGCAACCGACCGGATGTAAGAAGTTTGAGATTAAGAAACCGCGCGCAATCGCTCTCAGTTCAACTACACGCACCGTGTTCGCTGCTTCGTACGTGCTGCGATCTATTGAAACCGAACGTTGAACTGTGGACGTTTTTAATGCAGAAAAAATACGTTTAATAGATTATTTAAGTACAGTGAAAATTCGTTAATACGGTGTTGAAGGAATCGATCCAAAAAAAATTTGAAGTTGACGCCGTTTCTTTTTTTAACACGCTTTTATTAGCTTCATCTGTATGTTTGTTTGTAATGGAATCTTTGAAAGTGAAATTCACCCACTTCAAAACTTCAGATTAAACTGAAACTTTGCACACTTATCAAGGACCGATGACAAGACAATAATTTAATAAGTTTGTCTCATTATCGTAACCTGAATCATCAGGATAAAAAAATAAGACTAAAAAATAAATAATAGCTTAAAAAACTAAAAAACACGCTACCGACCTAAAAAGTTAAAAATATTTTTTTTATTGTAAATAAGCGTGTGGTGCTTATTAATCTTTTTTTTCTAACTCTACTTTTGCAAATAGTAACCAATGAAATATTTATCAAGCACCCTACGCTTTTTTACAATAAAAAAAATATTTTTTACTTTTCAGTTCGGTTTGCTATTAAGGCGAATTTTTTTCAATTTTTTTAAACTATTATTTATTAAAATTGTCAAACTATCCCACGCTGACATTGAATTAATCTTTTAAAAGATTTTTGGCACCTGCACTAAAAAGGAATTCTCAAACCACTTCACTGCACACTATAATATTGTGTTATACGGGAAGTTCAAGGGACCGACCAAGAAATTCGAATTAACGAAGTTCTACTATACAATATTAGGTACGCGAAGGCTCTTCAAAACGACACATAAGGTTTGACTTTAAATAAAACGTCGGTTTGACGAATTTTGAACGATATTCGTTTATATTTTTTTGTTCAGACGAAACAACTTCTCATTATGAAATACTCCAGCTTCTCTAAGGTCTACGTATAAGGTTGCGTTATGCGTTTCGGATTGAGGTTAACTCTTAATTATTTTCACTAAAGAAAATAGGTGACCGCGTCGTAGTGAAGCGAAAGGCTTTGTGCTAATACTTTGGATTACAACACGGCCGCTGGAATGCCGCTGTGCTAAGGTCGCTTTTCTACTAAAGTTATGTACGGCGAGAAAGAAATACATCGGCGCTTTTCTTTTTGCCTACACAAATATAAATATACCAGGTGTTCGATGTCTATTTGTTTAGCCCTTTATACCCGAGATTATATAATCGTGAATTTTGCTTTGAAAAATTCTACACCGTACCCGAAACTATTTTTGTGAACGCAACCGACGTCAATTGATCGTGAGTCTATCTGAGAGTACACCAAAATATACTTTATTAACTTAGAAACAAGTGTCCAAAACAATGTTTTCAAAATCACGTAATCACATTTTAACAGTATTTAAAAGAATTTCATCTCTAGGGTGTAAAGGGCTATAGGACAGTGTGGTCTAGTCGATAGCGCGCTGGCTTCTTGGCCGGACTATCCTGGGTTCGAATATTACCTCTGTTCATGGATGTTTTGTTTTAATAGCAAACCGATGTAATAAGTAAAACATATATTTTTATTTAGTATAATAGCTTAAGTCTGCTATAATTGTTAAGAAACATTCATTGTTGTAACACTATATTAGAAAAATTTATTATTCCAACACGTCACCGTCTGGATTTAAACCAGAATCTTTCCACTTTCGCGGCGGAATGAGTTAATCAGTTACTCTACGGTGCACACAATTCAACATTTTAATCCTTCATAATATAGCGATAACAACATTCAAATTCACTACATGCGAGAGCCAATTATTTTTAGGTGTAGCTAGACATTAACTCTCACAGTAGCGAGGGGTCTTGAATGAATCAAAGATGAACTTTCCATTTCTATACGGTCCTAAGTCACAGAATATTTCTGTTTCGTTAGCACTGATTAGAGCGGAAAACGACAATTTAATATCGGTAAATTATCAACACCATTAATATTAGTTATTAGTAGATTTTTAACATACGCTTGTAGCTACGTACCAGCTCAATTCATTTAGTATAATAGCTTAAGTCTGCTATAATTGTTAAGAAACATTTTTATTGTAAAAAATGCGTGGGGTGCTTATTACTATTTTTATATTAACTCTACTTTTACAAGTAGTTACCAATAAAATGTCTATATCAGTTGATATCAAGCACCCCGCGCTTTTTTACAATAAAAAAAAGTATTTTTTACTTTTTAGTTCGGTTTGCTATCTAAGCTTGTCCCTATTATTTTTTATTTTTGGTGAGAATTAAATGTGGATTAACACTATGATTTTTCGGCCCCTATTGCTAGACACATTGTATAGAAGAAAAAAAAACAAAATATAAAGATTTGAGACGAAAATTAATGTTAAGATTTTAGCTGGTCTTCCTCTAAATGTGTCAGCCGTGATGCTTCTATATAAATGAAAGGATTTGTTAAGAAACGTGTTTTATTTAATTTCCTTTTTTATTACTTGGTTATCTACTTTTTATTACTGTTTTATTTATTTTTTTATTCGATACTGTCTGTATTAATCTACATTTTTATTTCGAATTATATTTATAACACTTTTAGACTGTGTTACGAAATGGCGACAATTTAATATAAATTTTATTTTATTTAGATTGATATTATTTTTGATTTATATTTTGTCTAGTAAAATTCTAATGCACTAAAAAATAATGAATTCTGTTATATACGAGGGTTGATCAATAAGTATCCGCACCGTTGTTTTTTGGTATAAATATTCATCAATACTATAAAAATAATAGTTTTATAAATAAATGTTTTGAGCACAATACCGCTTGAAATAACATTTAAAAATTATACTACAATTAAAAACAATAAACTTGTATATCAGATCTATTTTTTTAATATCAAAAACGTTACAAAACAAATTAGCAGTGGTATATAAAGTAATTTCGAACTATCGATGTATGTAAATATATTCTGTTGTTTACAAAGCAGGAATATGCATATTTTCTTATTATATTATTATAAAAGAATAAAAGCGCGACCCCAGGACTGACTTAATAACGAATAGCGTTCGTGGATGATCCCCATGCGATCACTATAGTAATAAAGACGCGCGTGCAATGTGACGGGTTAATTAACCAGTGACGTCATATGCCTGTTAAATGAGTTTCACCGTAAATATATTAGTAGGAGAGCTGTTAGACATTTTTGGGTAGGTATTTGAGACACTTTGAAAATTTGTACAATACAGCTTTAGTAATATCCGAATACAAAACACAGACCAGGTAGAAGGGTAGCGGGGCTTAACCGACCCTCAAATTTTGAAATTAGCAAAAAAAAAATTCACATTAAAAAGTCCTTGAGACATTTTGAAATTTTAATACCTGAAAAATAAAATCGACGGATTTCTTAATCGGGTCTAAAACTTAGCCAGGTGTTTGCGAAACTAATTTTTTGAAAAATTTAAAAAATATATTTGAGGCACGTTGAAATTTAAACAGAATAATATTGTTAACTAAAAATAGATATGTTCAAAAAAAAAACAGGTCGTTTCGGTAGGACATGCTACTTGCCAGGTGATTAAAAATTTGGGGGTCGCTAAGCCCCGCTACCCTTCAGCCACGTCTGTGTTTTTCACAGTGCCTCAAATATCTACCCAAAAGTGTCTAACAGCTCTCGGAGTTATATTCGCTGTAACAAGGCAAAGTGGTGCGTGGCAAATTGTCGATAAAATATTATTAATACTCCAGTGAACGCGTTCCATTTTTCGATCACTTGAATAAAATTTTTTATACATATCCATATGATTAGAGGGTCAAAGATTCGAAATTTTAGTATTTTCAAAGTGCCGTATTATCACGAACAATAATCGTATTTTAAAAAACTAGATCTTTTATTAAAGCGTGTACTTTCTAGATTAAAAAAAAATTCATACCTTAGTAAGCGGTAAAAATAAAAAGCGCAAAAATCATCCCTTAATTTTTCATAAAATTGCACCATGAAAGAGTAGCTTTAGGTCAGTATTTGGTATGTTGCAATTTGCAGAGTCATTTAAAATAGCCCCCAGTGATGCGTGACATCAAATTATGTTTTATAATTGAGAATTGATTACTGTTAACGTAGGACTTAACAAACTGGATGCAATCAAAAGAAATATTTCTCACTAGTCGTTACCCGCGGTTCCGCACGCAATTGAGAAGCACGGCAGTGAATATTTTTTACTTCGTCGAAGTGGTCATGTTTTTTTATAAGCTGTTCCATATCTCGCTCTGAATATATTCTAGTATTCCCTTTCTTCACGAAAAAAGATAAAGTTTTTAAAAACGCTACGAATTCAGTTAATTAACCCAATATTTTTTTTTATTCTATTAACTATTATACAGGGTGTTCTACAAGCTCTATGACAAACTTTGACAGATGGTAGGTCACTTGATTTTAAACATATTTTTTTTAATAAACATGGGTCCGATTCGTTTTTGTTTAGAAGTTACAAGCATTTAAAGAATCAAAAACGTAGGCTGATAAATAGAAATATCGGTTGTTATGACAGTAATTATAGGTCAAGGAGGTCCAATATCATGGCCACCTCGTTCACCCGATCTGAATCCTCTGGATTTTTATTTATGGGGACACATGAAGCAGCTGGTCTACCATGTTGAAATCGCTACCCATCAGTAGTTACTTGAAAGAATTCAAGATGGTATACACATTCATTTTTTTTATTCCATCAAGATTTTATTCTCTCTCTCTCCCTTTTATCTCTTCCTCTATCTCTTTCTCTGAAGTCGGGCTAGTGTTTTGTTTTTCAAAAATTGAAAGATGACTGTTTTGATTGCGTTCGTCCGATTTCAGCATTTTTTTTAGGCTAGTAATTTATTTCCACAAAGCACAATTTGTATAGGGCATTTTATTTGTCACTACTTGTAATTTATTTCACGTTTTGTATATAAATAAACAATAGACGAGCAAATTAATACGTAATTCCCGAGGTTTCTACCTTAGGTAGACTTCAAATATAAGCCGTGTGTTATTTGGAGGGTAGGTTTGAGAGGGCACCGGCTAAAGTCGTCATCAAAGCACTCTGTGACAAGTACGAGTAGGGTAGCCTCGCAGGCATGCGAGGAGGCATCGGAGTAATATAAATAAATCCGTTGGACCATGTTGACTCACTTATATACTCAGTAATTGAGATTAAGGATATAAATTCACAATCATCATTTGAGTGGCCCTCACATTCAGTTTTGAATGAAACTGGAACTAAATATATTGTGTTGTGTGAATTATGTTGCTTGCAATGTGCAAGCATTTACCCCATTAAATTGGTAAATAGTATACGCATAGAGCACTTCTATACACGTAACCTCTTCTAATTCACACTTGATTATGAAAACTAATAATTAACTAAAGGTTTGTCTACAAAATCTAATCAAAGCGTATGTACTAAGAACCGAATAATATATTCTTCATAAAAAATTGACTTAACACGATTGAAAAATATGTTAGAACATGAAAAAAGCCTCGTCAACTTTTTATTTAAGTTTAAACCAATAGTAGGTATTATTCAAAATATCCGAGGCTTGTTGACCGGACTATCGTGGGTTTCGAATCCTGTCTCTGCTCATAAATGTTTTGAGATGTCGTTTAGTTTTAAGTGTTTGCTTTATTTGATGTAATTAAGATGAGTTGTCGAGCGTCTATAATCTACAATAAATAAAATTCAAATACCCGAAAATTTCAGGCTTTCGTTACAACCTTCTTTATATTTAAGTACAGACGAAATACTTGATAATCGCTGTTGGTCCTTTACATGACAACACTTACCGAGCGTCTACAATCCAGTATTCTGATCTGAGATGTTTATTTTGCTTAGTAAAACGCATAAAGCATTAAATCAGTGTCAAAATAAGAAATAGTGTAAACGAAACTTAACTACTCTATCTGTCGATGCATTTTAGCTCCCCTTTGAGTTTCTATATATAGGTAGATAACTGAATGCAATCTTCTCTCAATCTTGTATCTAACTAGTTTTTGTCTCTTTGTAACATTTATCGACGGTATGTATACAGTGTGTCCATGTTGTCAAATAGAACTGAGATATAACTCATTTTGACAAAATTATTTAATCAGTAAAACATCGGAACAGTAGCCAACAGAGAAGTGTACAAATTCGGTATATTTTACAAATATTAAAGCAAAACTTCTTTAGTTGCGTTTCGTTAATTTTGCGATGCGGCAACTCGGTGATTTGTCGTTACGAACAAAACTACCTAAAGTTTTTTCGTGGCCGATACAAAGTAAAATCCCCTGTTTTTATATATAGCAACGGACAACAAAACTTACATACTGCGAGAGTTGTTTGAATTATATTATACATATAAAATATATACATTGAAAAATTGTAAACTTTGCGTGATTGTACATTGAAAATATATATTTATGGATAGTGGGTAATTGGACACAAATAAATGAAAATTCTAAGTTTTCTAAATTTGCTACGTTTCGTAGCTTAGTTTCCTGCTTCTTCAGGCAAGTTTATAGTTTAGAATCTTTGTTGATATGTTTGTAGTGATATCATCTTGTCATTCATTTAAAAATAATTAAAAAAAAAAAAACTTGCCTGAAGAAGTAGGAAACTAACCTACGAAACGTAGAAAATTTAGAAAACTTAGAATTTTCATTTATTTGTGTCCAATTACCCACTATCCATAAATATATAACAACATGGACGATAACAACTTGATATGAAAATATATTTTACGAAAAAATAATTGGGGGGAAGTGGGCACGTGACAGAATAATAGTAACCTTAGCCGTTGGTGATTTTACAGAAAACTCTGATATATTAAAATTAAAAGTATTCTATAACCGTATAGTATTATTGTTCTATTTATTATTCACACTGTATGTTATATGATATTAGTTTTCGAAAACCATTTCTGTATAATATGAGAAGTTTGTTATTAGAAGAAATATTGATATTTTGTGCGGATTTCTCATGTGCCTTGTTTGTTCTATTTCTCATTGTTTGTCTAGCGATGCTTTCTAACATTTCGCCATTGTTGTTTTTGTGCTCGTTAATACATCAAGAAAAAAAATCCATGTTGACATCAGATTCCAGTAGTGCAATTTTTACGATAAAATCTGACACATACAAGATGTTTTTGCTTGAAAGATGGTCTAATATTATCGTTTTGTTTTCTAGGCGGGCCGCAAACTTTTACGAACGATTTTTTCAAACAGTACCTAGATTTGTCCCTCAGATCGTAAAATATGCTCTCGGGAAATTTTGAACTGTGGTCGCAAAATTTATTTTATTGCTGTTTTTATTAGCAGTGATTAAGCATTAAGTTTCACATTTGGCTTGCTGCTTAAAATTTTCAAAATACATATATTTTTGGGGGCATATTGAACAGCTGATAAACAGCCATCTTAATGCTTAAAGATTCAGTATAAGCTGCAATTTATCTGATGTAAAGTTGTTCTATAAAAATATCAGTCCACATAATATTTATTTTATTTCTATTGCAAGAAACTTGTTCTTGAAATATTGCTGTTGCAATAAACTCTGTAAAGCGATTTCATCAAAGAAAAATATGAACGGTCTGTACTATGGACAAATAAATAAAAAATCTTCTAACTTTTAAAGTATCCTTAACTTTTTGCTTGTACATAAAAATGTTAAAAATATTTTGAATACAACTTTTACCACCCACAACTATTCAAAAGTTTGTAGGATTTTAAACTATTTAATTTTCTCATCAAATCTGTAAAGGATTTTTTCATGAAAACTATCACTAATAAAAAAGTTAAAACTATGTGTAAATATAAAACGGAAATAATAATACATTTTCTAGTTCACTGTTATTTAAATTTTAATAAAACTTTCGTATAACTCGACGAAGCCTTGACATGGTGAGCTTTATATTTATTACAGTAATATCTACGACCAGGATCTAAAGTGGCTTATGTTAAATTTTTTATATATCTTGTCAGATGCAATTTTATCAAATATAATTTATGTATTCAGCCGGCAATTGATGTAACTTCATGGTACATGATCTTACATCCTGCCGAAAATATAGTGTATTTGACACCCATGTGGAGGATTTTGTAAAGAAGAAGGTAATCCACCATTTTATGGTGGCGGCCATATTGGATCGACCATAATATTCAATATACTATATTGTGTTGTCTTCAGAATCAAAGATGTATGCAAAATTTCGGCATGATCGGATATCGGAAAGTGGTTGAAAAATCGAACGCAAGATTTGTTCCTGACAAACAGACAGAAAAGCAAGTTAAATAAAAGCTTGTAAGATTGGATGATCGTATTGATTGTAATGCTGTCTGTCAAAAATAATGTGTCGTCACTGGTTTTTTCGAATGCAGTCTTCAACATTTAGATACTTAAAGTCGCCAATGATGAGGAAAGTTTGTTATGTAACTGAATTATAAAACATTTGAAAGTCACCAATGGAAAATAGACTAGCAGGGCAATAATTGATATTCGCGAACGGAAGCTCACAGAGGAATGAAAAAGATGACAAAAGCTTCTGCTCTGTTTAACTTTTCCAATCATTATTATAAAGGCCATAACACATTGAATAATTAATGACGCTTATATTTTTGCATAAATCGAGATTTTTTAAATTCATTAATTCGTTTTAATTAATTTCAAATCTCATTGAGATTATAATTGGTTTGTTGCGATAATAAGAACGTATTTTTGATATCTATGGCTAGAAATAACGACGTTAATTATAAAGATATTAACATTTTAAAATGTATATATTGGTAGGTTTGTGTTTTCTTACGGTATGTTTACAAAGGAAGAATAAATAATGCACACAAATAATATATAATAATAGAATCATTTTCAAAGTACTGGAAAACAAAATAACAAACGTAAAAACATCTGCTTTATATTTTTTTATATATGGAAATATTTCATGAGAGACACAAAATGTCAGTTAAAAATGATATTTATGTTAAAGGAAATACCTGGTTTAAAAAGATGAAAAAACGGACTCACTGAAGACTTTCTTTAACATTTCCGTTGCGCTACGTTAATTAAAAACAAACGCTTTGAAAGCCAACGCAAAATAAAGTCTTTTCTATTCGTAAGTTAAGATCACGGCTACCTACTTGTTGCAAATTCAAATACTTGTTGTTTTTTTTTTTTTTTTGTTAATTTTTGAAGTAAAATTTCTAGGCGCGATATGAGTGGTAACTCAGATCTTTTTCTAACGGAAGGAACTTTTTCTCTCGGAACTAACATTCAGTTTATGCAAAGAAGTATCGACGTATTGGTAAGTTAGAAATGTTATATTAAAATATATAAATGTAGGCTTTTTTACTTGTTTTTGTCTAGGGTTTAAATTATTTTATTATAGAAACGAAATATTAACATAATAACACTATGATATACAGTAAACGATGAAATCAAAAAAAAAGAATATAATGAACTATTTTCGTCTTTACGTCTTTTTTCGGTGGCGTCTACACCGCGTCTTGTTTTTCAGCGCCTCCCTGCGCCTGCTATATATTTAATTTTGAAAAAACCAACAAACAGACATAGCCTACCTACATAAAGGTTTTCTTAAATGAGGAAAAAAATAACAAGCTCAAAAATACATATCGGTAACGCATAATTTCATATTCAAAAATACATACATTTAAAATCGTGTAAATGTTGTGATTTTTTGAATTGCAATTTAAAAAAATAAAATCATTTTCTAAGTGAAGTCAGCCATTTTGGGTTGATCTCATTCTTATCTCTCTCTAGCACATGGATACAATGAATTGCGGTACTTGGTAAATTAACTTGAATATGACTGTTCTCACGTTATTTCGAGTTTAGTGCAGATATCGCTGATAATGTCTGCAGGGATACATTTGCTTACTGTTAGCTTTCTTTAGTCTCTGAATTTCACAAAAGCTACAAAGTTTGTTTTGTGCGAATGGTTAAATTAGCTTGGCTTTATTATAAAGTGTTTTCTGGCAGGGTTGTACGGTATAATTTCTTTCGTATTAATAGTTATATTTTTTTGTATAATATTTATCGTTTATATTTTTATTCGTTTTCATATTTACAGAATTTATACATTTACATATTTACACTACGAGGCAAAAAAATGCTGTTGCAAGAGTGCCGCTGTCAGTTGATAATGCTAATGATAACCTATAACCGTTACAGCGTTTTCGGCACGGGTTAATATTAATCATTCGAGCTGAAATTTTCAGAGAATCAATTTTTCAATCTAAAGAACCATTTTAAAGGTTAGCATGTGACAATTTCCAACTTTGTCAAAATTAGGGCCAGCCTATTAGACTGGCCCTTATTTGTATAAGCCAATTTTTTTTCAAATTTTTTAAGTTGCTACCACCTGAAATGGTTCTATATATTGAAAAAATTATTAGCTTAAAATTTCAGGTGAATTTAAACAGTTTAACCCGTGCCGAAAACGCAGTGAACTTTGAAAATAAATTTCGTAGACAGTAGATTCCGAAACTACTTAACTTTGTGCTTAGGGTATAAAAAATTAACTTTTCCTATAGATCTGGACAAATCAATTCTCCTCTTAAACACATCTTAGGACTTCTTTAAGATAGAAGTTAGTTGGTGTTAAGTATGTAGAGCTGGCCACTCCTAGCCTTGTAATAATACACTGCCGCCGTAGGTTTAATTCTATACAGCATTACTGCTTAATACGTAAGATTTACATTCCAATAGAAGCAGTAATGACAGTATTAAAACAGTTTGCGTTCGTTTTAATTAGCTTCTATTAACAAAGATTTATTTGTTGTGTTTGTCGTTTTACAAACTATGTATTTATATAGAAAATAGTGAAAATCCAGTTCCAATTTCCCTAAATAATTACAGATTATTATCGACAATCATTGTTATTTAAATTGCTTTTGTAATTTAATTAACATTTTAAACAGTATTAATATATATTTAAAGAGATATTCTCATTCATATTATTACGAAAAATGTACCGTAGTATAGCGGCCGTTACATCACATTAAATTACGTAACAAAAAACCGCTATCGAGACATTCAAATTTTATTTTGATTTTCTGGATGTTATGTTCTGTAATGAAACTGAAAAAATT
Organism: Venustoraphidia nigricollis; assembly: GCA_034508555.1. Lineage (NCBI taxonomy): Eukaryota > Metazoa > Arthropoda > Insecta > Raphidioptera > Raphidiidae > Venustoraphidia > Venustoraphidia nigricollis. The sequence continues at coordinate 1,935,874 of JAVRKA010000042.1, read as the reverse complement.
ATAAGCTAATTTTTTTAATGAAAACGTTAATTTTAAGATATTAACTTCTTTTTCGTCATCAAAAATAATCTCCAAAATGGCGTACCAAACATTAATTTTGATACAGTATTCAGGAAGATATTTCCTACCGACAAAAAACACCTTTGAGAACTAATATTGTATATATACCGATTATTTATTAGTGTTGCTTTCGATTTGTTAAAACTAGACAGTTTGCAGTCTAGTTTTAACAACTGAATACGTAACATCTCTTGAAACGTTTTGACTGTTTTGATCTGCCGACATGGCTTACACCTAACTATGTGTGTTTACGTGCGCAGACAAAAGTTGCCTTTCACAATATTTGTTTTGTGGCTTTAACAAAGTTTTGAAGCTATATAGCTTTGGTTTAGAACTGCGTTCTGTTGTCGCAATTCTCCGAAGTACAGTTGAATATGTTTGGTGAATCGTGTCTGTAGATTTCGTCATGTTAAGCTGAATCCGTAGTTATTGAAGTTGCAGTTGCAAAAACAGGTTCGGCTTTGTAGAAAAAGCGATTGTATATAAAAATGGATGCTGGTCTGTTTGAGATTAATGGACTTCGACATCGTTTGACCGATCACCAGGGCCGTCTTTGACCTATTTGAGGTCCTGGGCACTTTAGAATAATGTAGCCCCATGACTCTCTTAAAAAAAGCAAATCAATAATTAACAAATACATTTAAAAAAAATATATCGATATATTTATCGGTTATCGGATGCTAATCTGGCAGAAACTAGAGGGCCCCCTCGATCGTGGGGCCCTGATCACTTGCCCAGAGTGCCCAGTGGAAAAGAGGGGCCTGCCGATCACCATGAAAGTTGGCACATATATGTATCTTTTTCATGGAGAACTTTTTTAGAAAGCGTAGTTTTCATAAACAACCAAACAGATGCGATGTACATAATTAAAAGTGTAAAAAATGTTGAAAACTGAAAATTATTGGACAACCAACTATTTTTAAAATGCGGTTAAAAATTGGGTTGTGCCAGTGACATATAGATCGACCTTTGCGCATGCGTGACATTTAGATTGATACCGAAAAGATGCCTCATTTAGCAGAAACAACTTTTCACGTGTTTTTAAATGCAAATTTATGTAAATTCGAGTTAAAATTATTATGAAATTATGTTTTCCACTTTTATATTTTCACGTAAACACTGTTGTCGTTTAACATTTCATCCGGTACCTATATTGAAAACACGAGAAAAAGTTCCTAGTCTTTTGAAATCGGCTGTGACCGAAAGTAGCAGTTTCCCTCTGTCTGGCTTTCTGTGTGTGTTGTGTGTGTGTGTGTGTGGTGTCATAGAAAAAATTACTTACAATTGAATTTGTTCGTCCCAATCGGTTGGTAAAAATGTGCGAAAAGATCTCTAATAAACTGAACTTATATTGAATTTTGTCCCTTAGTTTAGTGCTTACATACTTTCCTTACGCATTTCTTGTACATCAGCGCTATTTCCGGTTAAATACCTAAAATGCTATCTTATTCTAATAGCAATAATAACTCATTCATAATCACTGTCACGGATATTTGGACAATTCAATGTTGAAACTACGAAATAATTATTGGTATGCGACATTTCGTCTTTTTATTAAAACTTTCAAGCAACTAAAAAATACAAGAATATTATAAATAATTAATAATAAATGTTATGTTTAAGGTAGTAACAGTTTTTTCGTCGACTTGCATATAGTTTGTCTCTCCAAAATTCACAGGATTACACCTGGGCTAATCTAAAGACTGTCTCAAAATTTCATAAAAATTGGTCCAGCCGTTTTGGAGTCCATAGATAACAAAAATACATACATCGTCTTTTGTATTTGTAAATACATACCCTACAAAAACAATGTAAATACTTATAAAGATGATTAGAGGATTTAGGATCAATAACTTAGTCAAGACGAATTATCATTCGCAACGTTTCGTATCCTATATTGATACTTCATCAGGCGCTCTACAGTAAAACAACAAGATACATAAGTCAGTAACTAATAATCAATTAAAATCAAACAAATCAATATCAAAACGTTGCGAATGATAATTATTCGTCTTGACTAAGTTTTTGATCCTAAATCCTCTAATCGTCTTTATAAGTATTTATCATCAAGGATTTGATCTATACACCTATTCAATGTAAATACGTATTCTATTATATAGTAGCTAAGATGAATGTCGGTAAAGATGGTCGTTAATTTTATCGACTGAAATGAAAATACTACTGACTGCGAGAGCAGCAAAACCTATTGACACGACACTAATCAGTTTTTTTTGCTTCGGAACTTGTCAGAGCCGAGAATGTGTGCATGTATTTTATTTATACAGAAAAAGTGACGAGATTAATGTTGAAATACGATTAGTGAACGTTTTCAATGAAATAAATATACGAGTAACAACACAAGCGATGATGAAGGCTTCAGAAAAATTCACAATGACGAAAAAATAATCTAATTTTACTTTGTATATTTTGTTGGAATTAAATGATTAATGATTTTATGAAAATGAAGTAATAATGGTTGTTGTTCGTTTCTGTTAAAATTTCTCAAGTCTCTGAGATTGCTTGAATTACGCGTAGTAAATATTGTGTTTGGTTTGCTGAGTAATCGGAATTAATAATTGACTGGATAATGGCGTTCTCCACATTTTTTTGTGATTGGTATCTACATTACAAATAGATTATGAAACATTTTTTTGAGAAATTTTCAAAAGATTTTCTATAATAAAAATACAGTGCACACTGCAAAAGTAAAACTGGTATATTTATAAGTTAACAAAAATAATAATTATGACATCGTCTGTGGCAATCGAACCCACGACATCTAGGTTACCGTTCTACTTCGTCGTCACTTTAGTTAATGTTCTACAGCTGGTTTTTTTCTTGTTTTCAACCAAGAGAAAGGATATAAGAACAAAAAAGTGGTGTATGTTGTTTGTTTATAAATGACATAAGACAGTTCAAAATTTCAAAATTTTGATTCGTGGCTCGGTCGTATTATCATTTGTCATCCCCAGAAGTAGTAAGATTTTAATTTCTATGATCGATCTATTTTGTTGGTTCTACGTAATGTCGCTCAAAAGATAGCAGAGAGAGGGAAATTTCGGCGTGTAGTGAATATATTATTTTATTTATCATATCGAACGGCAAAATAAAATTACCCGTTTAGTTTTTAGTGCGTTTCCTTCGTAAAGCTTTGAAACTGAATAGCTTCACATGCTCTATTATGTATGGTCGTAGAATTTTATGTATCTTCTTCCCTCTATCGGTTTATGTATGAGACAATAACTTCAACCTATTAAGGCTGGCCGTTAAGCTTTGGCGAGCTTTTCAGTTTTGGCTTATCCATAAAATCACAGATTCGGTCAATATCAAGACACATCGATATTAAGTTATGATAGTTTTGAATATTAATGAAAGCTGTTTACTAAATATATTGTATGGTTTTGTGACAGGAAAAAATAATTTATCTCCCAAATCGAAGGAGCATACTTTCTTATTCGTTAATAAAAAAAAAACGTTTTTTAATATATTTAATTTAATGAATGTTTTATAAATACCTATATAAATATTTAAATTATGCTCAACAAATCTTCCATAAAATTGTTGCGCTTAAAATCCAGTTTTTTGTCGAATTGCTTCAAAAAATTGTCACAAAATATAAACTAAACTTAACTGAACGACGTATCCATAAATTAAAAAAAAATGCATGAAAATAGAATCAGTGGTATTGTAGCTGTAAGTTCTAACGGACAGACATTTTAAAATTATTATAGATACTACAAAAAATCTTTCTATAAGCACTTTTGTCGGTATTCTATTATATTTATCTAGTTTATTTTCGTTAAAAACGTGATAATCAACTGATGTAATCTAAGAACGGAAAACCGAGCTGGCATTGGAGTTTCGTCATTCAGCCTTAAATTTCATGGATTTTTGCTCGACGCTTCTGGAGTGCGCTGCACATATTTTCAGGCCTTAAATCTGAATACATAATTTTATATTTTTCCTTAATCGTTGTTTAAACTATTCGATGTTAAAAGGAGATTTACTGCAGACTTTTTGTGCTACCGAAGCATTTGCAAAACTTTTTTTCTCGTCTGCAGTAGTACTCAAACGGTTGGACGATTTTTACGGTTCCGTATATCCAATCTAGAAACGGAAACTCTCTCCGTTTGTCCCAGCGTATTTTCTCCGAATCTACTGGACAAAGAAACTTGTCATTTGGTACGTATATAGAGTTAGATAACCCAATTAGGGACGTATAGAGTAAATAACCGGAATTCCGATTTTGGGGGTTAATTTTGGGGGCCAAATTGGAAAATTAAAATTAAAAGCTTCATGTAACATCAAATAAAAAGGCTCGTTATAAGAAATACAAATATTTGTTTTTATAATTTTAAAATGAATATCTTAAGCGATATTACAGAAAATATACGAAAATCGAGCATTCCTTTTATATCTGAAACTACTGACCCTAAAATTTTGAAACAGCATACTGACTACATTTTGCCTAAGTTAAATAAAGCTAAATTCGTTTTAATTTATTTAAAAAAATATACCAATACCAATATTTTGCTTAGTATCTATCATGCATACTTCCAATCTATTATTCAATATGGAATAATCTTCTGGGGCAATTCGGTATGGGCAGAAAAATTTTTTCTAATACAAAAAAGTGTATTCATATCATAGCAGGTGTGGCACCTAGAGAACATTGTAAAAAATTATTTATTCAGTATAACATACTAACCCTAGTAGATCTCTATATTCTAAATTGTGCAAATTTTGTACAAAATTATCCATCTTTGTTTTATGAAAATCACAACAATCATGAATATACTATTAGAAATAAAAATAATTTAAAAACTACAAATTGTACACTAGCGGTGACTCACAAAGGTGTCCGCAATGCTATGATAGGAATACACAATAATATACCTACTGAAATTAAGGCTGTAAACTCTAAAAATTTCAGGAAAACATTTAAAAAGTTCTTGTTAGCAAAGGCTCACTATAAGTTGAACGAGTTTTTATAATTCTCTTATAATTCTTTTTAGAACTCTTTTATAATTCTGGTAAAATTCTTTTGTTGACGCTATTTATGTACATTTGTACCAAACAAATAAAGATTTCTATCTATCTATCTATTTATAGGGCGTCACTTATAGCTTACAGGAAAACCTAAACGAAAATCCGCAATTTTAAAGTTCTCACTGAAAACGGTATGGTACGGAACCCTCTCCATGCGAATTCAGCTCGAACAGAACTGTTTTTTTTTTAATAAATGAGGTGTCGTTGATTCATCAGAGTCTAAGAAAACATTTTAAATTTAAAAAAAACTGTTGCAATGAAGTTTTTATACTACCCGGGTTGATATTTTAATTGAAAAATTGAAAGATGTCTTTGGATTTACGAATAGTCTGCGGTCCCACAGCATAATTTTTGAAGCGATTATTTATAGAACCGGTTCTTGTTCAGTAACAGTTGTAAAGTAACCGTTTTACTGTTTTTCCATCTCATCACTATTATCGCTTGTATTTTCAGACGTGTGTTGAAATATTCTCGAGAAATTATGGTGATAAAAATCTAGTCGAGAAAACGATATGAAGCACATTTTCGTGAAGCGGCCCGATTTCCATTTAAAGGAAACAGTTTGCAGTTAAACAAATTGTATCGGTTGAATTGACGTAACGTGTAGTATCTGCTGTGGAAATCGGTGACCTACATTTTATAGTTGCTTTAAGACGTCCTTTTTTTGTCATAAACAGTTTAAATTTGATGTTATAATCTTTAACGTCTGCTTCGTTTACATTTGACATAAAACATCCTTTAATTTTTTTTATTGTAGATGTAATCTGTATTTTCATTGCATTTAGGTATGTTATTAATTTTATAAAAATGATTTTTCGGGAAAAAGGACTTTATTTATAAGTAAAACACTTAATATTTTATTTTCAGCGACGTTTCGTTCCTTGTTTGGAACTTTATCAAGCTTTAATAACTATTAAATGTTGTGATTAAATAGATATAAAAGATAATATATACATGTGAATATAAATTTGAGTTTAACAAAAAAATGTTTTTTCAGTTGATGTTCAAATTTGAACATCAACTGAAAAAACATTTTTCAAAAAAACGAAATTATTATAAACTTTGTATTAATATTGTTAAACTCAAATTTATATTCACATGTATTATTATTATCTTTTATATCTATTTAATCACAACATTTAATAGTTATTAAAGCTTGATAAAGTTCCAAACAAGGAACGAAACGTCGCTGAAAATAAAATATTAAGTGTTTTACTTATAAATAAAGTCCTTTTTCCCGAAAAATCATTTTTATATTAATTACCAAGGACAAAAAAGAAATAAAGTTATTAATTTTAGTTTGTCTAATTGTGTAGGCTTTCACGGCTGGCGTTGTTGCAAAACTTCTTGGTTTCCGGGTTTGTACGCCGTGGTCCATTGGTATTTCTACCTGACGTTTCGTCTACAACTGCGGTAGACATTATCAAAGGCGATGTGGTAGCGGGCGAAATGTCCTTCTCGGCAGCCGGAAACTAAGAAGTTTAGTTTGTCTGCCGTGATCATTTTTGAAGTGCAACGATTTTGGCGACGGTATTTCTTGTGACACGTTATGGTTTCGAACAAGAACGGTTACGAAAATGAAGCGGAAGCAAGAATGTCTTGTTTTATACTACGTAGACGAAGGGGGACTCCCGAACCGGTCAGTTCAAAAATTAAATTACTCGTAAACCGCTCTTTTATAACATACTCCGACGTTACCCGTCCCCATCAGATATTCTACAATTCTCAAGATAATTTTTACATACAGCTGTTAAAACGAAATTTAAATTGGTTCAGCGGTTTTCTTCTTTTTTTTTTGCAAAATAACCGACAAACGCGTGCGGTTGACTTGTAATTAATATCAAATGAAAGCCAGTTACACACTGTTAATATTATATTAGTTAATATCTGAAGCTTTAGTGCCAACACTTTTAAGTTTAATGACAGGAAAGCATTAAAAGTATCCTCGACAGAATAAAGTGACATTAAGCTGACAGGTTCGCTCTTTGGCTATGACCTGCATTCATTTACTAGTACACTAAGACACCGTTCAACGCGGGAAATACGTTCCAATAAGTTCATCTTAATACGTAGATAATAGTCATATGTGAAACAGAACCGAGAATAAGAAAATTTGTTGTTTTTTTTTGTTTAATTTTGTGACATTTATTGCTAAATAATTTTTTATCACATTAATTATAGATTTATTGACTGCTAATATCGATTTTTGTTAACAACACATTCATGAAAATCAAATAAAAGTTCGAGTAAGAAGTTATGTTTGTGATGAGGAAGGTTCCTCATTTGACTTATCTTGTTTTTTGTGAAGGAGTCATCTAATGTCGTTTGCCTTTTTTGTTTCGTGCAGCAAACTGTTGTCGACAGCAAGATATTGCACCAATGACACTTCGTCTTGCCTTTGAACTTTTATCAACATTTGAATCATTTTGTATAAACTGATCCATAATTTACGTTATAGCGGCTAAACTTTTTTTAGAAACCGCGTAATACTGAAACAACGTTAAGCGTGGTCTTACTGTACTTTATTTTATATAGTGTAGATGGTGAATTTAATTAAATACTTCTTGGGTGCAATATTAATAATACAGTTGAAATAAAATTTTATTTGTATTTTGATAGTTGTGTCGTTTAAAATAATTGACTTAGACAACAGACAGAGCAACAGGTCTGAAAAAGTGTCGATCAAAAGAAGAACATTTCATCTTCTCTCCACTACTCTACCCCGGTCGGTCAGAAACTGTAAATTTTCCAGTGAACAAATGTTTACCATAAAAATAATAGAGATAAAGAGATACCTTCTGATATGCTACATACTACATATTTCAACTTATTTTTCTATTTTTTTTTGTAATGTTTGCCAATTTATAGTGGTCGTAAAAAGCTTGCAATGTTTCAAAATCAACCCATTATTTATGAATGTAACTTTTGAATAAATCAATACAAAATATTTGACGTACCTTCAGTTGTCTAAAAATAAAAGAATCTGTTTTTCTTTATATTGAAACGACAAATCTTAAAGGTCGTTCTTATTTCTTTCAGCAATGAAAAACTGTTTTTCTTAGAATATTTCTTAGCACATTTTTCTACATTAAATGCGTAGGAAAATGTTATTTCGAAGTGAAAATTTCACAATAAAAAACTATGTTAAATACATCTTTACGCAATGTAAAAAAAAATATCGTTTCAATCAATGAATTATTTTTCAATTCAATATATTATGTTCTTGGAAATTTGTAAGCAGCAAGCCAAATGTTAAGTTTATTGCTTAAAGACAGCTATAATAAAAACAGTAATAAAATTAATTTTGCGACCAGAGTTCGAAATTTCTCGAGAGCATTTTTCGCAATCTTAAGCTAGGCTTCTATTCATCATTCTACTTTGTTTGTTTTCTACCAATCAAATCAGAGCCTTGCTCTAGGTTAGAAACGGCAGCACGATATGGTTGTAAAGGCAACACAAATATCCCGAGAGCTATTAGACATTTTTAGGTAGGTATTTGAGGAACTGTGAAAATTTGTACAATACCTCTTAAGTAATATCCGATTACAGAAACACAGACGTGGCTGAAGGATAGCGAGGCTTAACCAACCCTCAAATTTTTAATCACCTGTCAGGTTGAATGTTCCACCGAAACGATCTGTTTTTTTTGAGTATATCTATTTTAAGTTATCAATATTCTGTTTATATTTCAACGTGCCTCAAATATATTTTTTTTAATTTACAAAAATATAATTATGCAAACATCTAGCTAAGTTTTAGACCCGATTAAGAAATCTGGCTTTTTTATTTTTCAACTACTTAAATTTATACTGAATTTCAGGGTATAAAAATTTCAAAATGTTTCCAGCGCTTTTTATTGCGACAAAAGTTTTGTTAATTTAAAAATTTGAGGGTCGATTAAGCCCCGCTACCTTTCAACCGAGTCTGTGTTTTTGTATTCGGATATTACTAAAGTGCCTCAAAGTGCCTCAAATACCTACCCAAAAATGTCTAACAGCTCTCCTACTATAAACCTGTCTGGAAAATCAAAACACGCACCCTCTTAGCCGCCATGACAGTGTCTTCTCGGTACAATGCTCGTACAATATAGCATTTAACAACGAGCTCCGGTTCTAAACCCGAACTCATCAATTTTTAATGCTTTCTTCTACCACCCAGACACATTAACTTTTACAATATGTTTATAACGCTAGGATATTGTTCTTTTTCTGCAACAGTTAAATGTCGTGCATCGTGCCTATTTACACGACAGTGAAAATATTAAACTTAAGGTCAATATAGCAATAGCTATTTTATTTATAGTTTTCACCTTATATTATACAAATTAAACAATTCATAAATTCATGCGCGCAAAAATATGATAGAAAAATTATAATTCTGCCGAAAACAAAAATGTGAATACAGGATCAAGTTCGATACAAAAAAAAAAGTAGTTTGCTGACTATAACGAAAAAAATATGTGAGTTCTAAGAAGGTGGCAAGTCATATGCAGGAGATATTTATTTATAATGCAAAACTTGGCACCTTCCTAGATCTTACTTTTTTTTGGCAAAGCCGGCAAACCTCTACTTGTTCTTTGTATCGAGCTCGATTCTTTTTCCACATTTATGTTTTTGGTGGGATATCAACACTTTTTGTAAAGTTATATTCTACTTAAATATTATTGTCTAGACCAGCGATTCTCAAACGCTCACCAGTGGGCGATGGAGAAAATTTGTTGAGCATTATGAGCAGGTCACAATTTTTATGGGCGATAGAAAAAAATAAATAATTTAGCGATTAATTTTAAATGGTGTTTAATTATATATTTATCATGCGGTCTGCGTGTATCAAATGAATTGTTCACACTGTTATTAAAATATAATTTTTCATTTTTTTAAATATATATAGACCCGGTAATGTTAATATGCCAAATTCTTTAAAGTAAGGCCGGCCGTATTTATTGACGAATGGTACGTATTATTCTCTTTTGATTAACAAATAATATTTTGTCACTACGTGCAGAAGTCCCCCAAAACATAAAAACCATATGCTAGGCGAGACTGCACATTTGCATAATAAAATCCACCTATTTCATACCGCTGTATCAACATTTTAAAAATTGATTTCTAAAGAACATCAAATCTTTGAAGCAATATTGTGTTCACGGATCACGATATAACTTGTAGATATTTTTGTAAAAGCCGACGAGACTGAACTAAAACGCGTACATGATCGAATATTGTACCTAAATTAATGAATATAATGGTTTGATTTGATAATTTTGTTTATCGATTTATTTAATTAACAAAGTGTTTTATACAAGTACATTCGGACAATATGTGTTTCTGGTAAACGTTGTATACAAAAATAAATAAGATTTTATGCATTTCTTTTAATCAAAATTGTGTTTAAGCGAAAATAAAAAAAATAGTTGTGTAATCATTGTTCTATTATATGCAATCATTAAGTGTCAGAATTTAATGTGCCTTTTTTGTGACATAGTTTTCTGTGTTTCATTAAAAACTAATAACTTGACTGTGAGAGAAGAAATAAATCGTTTAGTGTGTACAGAAAAATATAATCTCTACTGTCGTGGTAACCAGAGAAAAACTGAAGTATTTAGGTTCGAATCCTGGTAGCGGTTGATATGTATGTATTTTTTTTTTCTTTTAAGACATTTAAATTATATAATGTACCTCCGTCGTCAGACCATTACTTATGTATTGTTTAATTTGAATCATTCTTCACTAAATACCTCAAAGATAGGGATATTTAAAAATTATACAACTGCAAGAAGTAAAATAATGATACTTAAAAATAAACAATAATTCAGTTATATTGCACCTCAAGGGCAGAAATTTCAACTTTCTGACCGTGTGGTGTATACTATTTTTCTGTATACCAAATTAGGGCACCTGCCCCGGACTGTAGTTTCAGGGGGCGCCAAAAATCAGTGTAGGTATAATATGTTTGAAAATTGATAACAAATTATTAAAAAAAAATATTAAAGGATTCTTATTCTCCCTTCCCGGTTACAAAAGAGCTACCTATTATATATTTTAGGGTTTTTTTTCAAACGCTGGAGAGAGGGGACGCCACTATCAAGTTTCGACCCCGGTTCGAAAAAATCGTAAATCCGGGGCTGCAAACTATATAGAACCCTCCTGTCTCAGTACAAAATTCACTTGCATTCGTTTACAATCCCTATTAGTTATACGAAGATTTTCTTACAACAACTGGGTTCTAAAAATGTTATTATAATAATTATGATTTTCATTCGTTTCACTTTTATAGACACTACGTTATTTCTGTTGATTTCACTTGTTTCTTCAATTTTCCGTTTTTGCGGTGTAACTTTCTAACTATATAAACGTCTGATGATGAAAACCACGTGGAGGTTTACCGCAGAATTTAGGCGGTGAACAGCAAATTTCATGTTGAATTTCGTACCTAACGATAAATCTAAACACACACTATATCTTTTTTTTCTGTATTTCAACATATTTAATTAATTAAAAAAGTTTTTGGTGTATCAAAAATTGATAACGTAATTATTTACTTCTGTGTAACGCTTTTTATGAACAAAAAATCTGTTTTTATTGCTCATAAAATGTTTGGTGATTTGAAAAAAATTGTTTCATTGATAACCGAAATCCAATAACATTGGAAATTATTTTTATGGTTTTTTCTTGTCACTCTTAATATTTTACAAATAATATATATTTTAAGAAGGGATAGCATTTGTTGTCTTAGATTATGCTTTCTTGCTGTATTGGCAAAGCAGTGCTTTGAACATAAAATTATAAATTATTATATATTTTTCAAATCGCAATCATTATTAATAACAAAATAAAAACACTTGAAAATTCTATAAACATTTTTATTTTTTATTAAATTATTTCAGGAAGATAAACATATTTTATATTTTTATATTTTATATTCCTGATGATGGACTTATTATAATAATAATAATAATAATAATAAAATAATAATAATAATAATAATAATGCGTTTAACGTCCGTTTCTCGACTTTATGTCATAACAGATGCCATTCGCACCATTACTATTTTTTCATCTACCACTTCCCATTATTTCTACATTTTTTCTTCAACTAATGTAATAGCAATGGGCGAATGAAGGAATTATAGGAAATTAGGATAAGGTAGGTAATTTTTGAACTAGGAGTTTGATAGGTAATCGGCCATGGCCTCAAATAAGGAACCATCTCGATATTTATCTGGAATTAAGTGAGGGAAACCATGGAAAACCTCAATCAAGATGGCCGGTACAGGAATTACCGTTTCTCGGCGAGAGGCAGTAGGAAAAAGTCCCAGCCACATCTGCCCCCGCCGGGATTCGAACCCGGTACCTCCCGAATGCGAGTCTAGTGCTGTCACCACTACTCTACCCAGCTCGGTTGATGGACTTATTATCCGAAATGATTGTCGAGAATTAATTTAATAAAAAAAAAATTGGTAATTATTTACAAGTTGCATTTTTTAAAATATGAATAAAAAATCCTTTCCTCCACCTTAAATAATCTGTTTTACACTCTACAATCTTCCTAGATGAGTAGAAATTTTTTAGAGACGGTTAAGGCTGGAGTCCCACTTGCAAATCATTACCTACCATAATTTTTGTAGAATTTTCAAGAGTTTTTATTCTGTTATTATTTATCATGTTCTACCAAATGCCAATTGAAAAATCACTGAAAATTATACTAAATGCCGGAAAGACATAACTCGTTAACCTTTATGAAATACTTTTACTAAAATTATTATATTGACGATATTTTTTTAAGAATCAAATAATATTTTCTGCATTATTATTAATGCTATTATAAAGCTGCCAGTAATTGACTAAAAATTGAATTAAAAAAATATTTCATAGGTTTGCTAAAACAATATTGTTTTCAAAACTATCAAAGGAGAAATTAAATAAGCAGTAAATTCCCTCAGAAGGAGAATAGAGAAATATCAGTATGTTTACAATTATGCAGCGAAGTCAAATAATAGCAAATATCTTGCAAGCTTTTGTAAGAAACTTCATACTAAAGTAAATATAATAATATTATATAATTTGACATTATGTATTTCATTTTGCTTGTTTATTGTAAAGATTGCACCATTTTGAAATGCGCTGTAATAAAACGTTTGGTACACATAGCTAAATAGCATCTTAAATGGCTATCATGCTTTCAATTGCGTTTTTATCTTGAAATGCAGAAAGTCCGAGTACACGGCCATTAAAGGATGTCATCAGGGCTGCATTCTAAAATGTAGCATTTAGTTCTTCTCTGCGGGCCCAAAATCTTTTGATATCAATTATAGATTTCGAATGTTTAAAGTGAAACTTCTTTAGTGAGGTGCTATCTGTATTAAATTTTTTGTTATAATTCAACGGCGGTGGAATATAAGAGAAACCTTGATAACGCAAAGTTAAAAGGGAAATTATTCAACGCTGCAGAAATGTAAGCGAAAACTTGGTAACGCAAAATTGATAACGCATCGATGAAGCGAGTTTATAATTCTAAAGAAGTTTCACTTCTTCCATAAGTTTATGTGAGTGCCGTTCACCTTTTTTTTATAAGCGCACTGTGCATACTAAGTAGTGAATAAGTTTGATTCGTCAGGCTCGGAAGTGATACGCTCATTCGGGTAAACTCGAGAATCGATTGCGATCGTCATAGAGGCCCTATATGCCCGAGTATTTCATAACAGCAATTTTTTTAATAACGTGTGATTTTACTGTTTAAAATAATGCAGGTTGGCAAATTTTATGAACATTTCTATCAACATAATTGCAATTTTTTTTAAACGCTTGTTTCAATTTTGGAACACTGGGCCAAGCGTACAGAGTTGCAATTTTGAAACAGTGGGAGAAAAATTAATGAAGCAATCACATTTTTTTTATAGTTTTCATTCTGTAGAAATGTTTCTTTTTTGCACAACTGTGTGTGTCGGGTTTTGAATGCATTGATCTTTACTTAGAGCACGATAATTTTGAAACAGCTTGTATGTTTAGAATGCAAGATAGTTCTATGTACAAATAGTTTAATATGCATTGTGCATTTTGCGATTTGTAAATCACAATGAATTATTACGTCTACATTTACTTGACTTAAAATACTTTTATGGCGTCTGCTGGTGTATATTACATTTCAGTATATGTTGGTATATTTCTAAGTATGCGTGTTATGGAGTACAGAAGACGTTTTAATATTTAATACCAACGTGACTTTACTAACGACTCTATTATTGTAAGTTGGCACTCGCATTCTACAAATTATAACTTTACAATTTGCAGTTCTATTTTCATTTCAATGGGATTCCTAAGCTTCACTACATCATTCTATTCCTGCCATTTGCCTCCGAGAACACCTTAAAAACAATCCTAATCCTTAGATGAAATCGATGTAAAAAAATATGAGCCTCACCCTCGTAAGCTCACATAAGAAGTTTAACTTCTTTAGTTTTTTAATATTAATCCCAAGTTTTTTATGTGAAACTAATTAATAATATTTACACATACTTATAGCAATACACTATAAACTTCTGTTCTTGTCAGTTTCATGTAATTTAGGAGACAAACTAACTTCCCCTTTATTTGCCCTCGATTTCTTACTTTTTTCAAACAGATACGTCACTAAAGAAGTTAAACTTCAAAAACTAGTCAGTGTGCACAGCGTTTCAATAGCATGCTCATAACATTAATATTTGTAGAGGATGCTTGTTAAGTATTTGATAAATAAAATATTAGTAAAATAAAACTTTTTGAAGACAAGTCTTTATTGAAGTGTACTAAAAAAGATAAATTTATTTTTTGATAATTTAGGTTATGATTATAAAAACGTGGGTTGTTATTACTATAGAGCTTACAACCCACGCTTTTATAGCTATGAACCTAAATTATTAAAAAAAATCTCGTTTTTAATACAGTTCAATGAGCTTGCCTTTAAAAAGTTTTATTTTACTAATATTTTAGATGGATATATGATTTTAGAAAATGTAGTATTTGGTAAAACGGTACAATTTTAGAAAATGGGGTTTTTGGTAAAACCGGGGCCTGGACGACAGACAGAAATACAGGTATATGCGTTATTCCTCGTGCATTTATGCGTTCAACTATAGATATGAGAAAAGGAACGCGTGCCGTTCTCGGTGACAGTTTTTCATATTTTATCCACATTTTTCATATATCCGCTCGAGCGCACATCGTTCTCTTTCTCCTTCTATCCGCCAGCTTGTCTCCTTCTTTTACCCTTACACTTCAATCCCTATAACATTTCATATATATACGCGCGAGTATTTATTATTGAGGTAAGATTACAGGGAAGGTACAATTTATAATATACAGTGTGTCCGAGAATTATTTTCACAACTTTGAAATTTAATAACTTTTGAAATAAAAAGGATATTCAGATTCTGTTTTCTGCAGTTATTAGTGCAACTCATAAAGTTTTGTTCTGTTTAGCACCTCCACATGTGCACCACGTGTGGCCCGAAGCACATCCAGGTACATGCCATGTACGCTGTAACATAACGTCTGTGACACTGGAAAAAGCCTCTGTAATGCGGGTTTTTAAGTCAACAATGTTAGTAACCTTTCTCCGATAAACAATATCCTTCAAATAACCCCAGAGAAAAAAACTTTATGAGTTGCATTAATAACTGCAGAACACAGAATGTGAATATCCTTTTTATTTCAAAAGTTATTAAATTTCAAAGTTGTAAAGATAATTCTCGGACACCCTGTATATAGATGAACAATATGTTTTCAGAAAATACAAGTTATTCTTAATTTCAATAGTAATCAATAGCAATTTCAATAGTATTCGCCATTTTAATAAAAAGTGCTTATTCATGTTTAAGACAGGTTACAAGACAGATAATAAAATTTTACTTCGACGCAAAACCTTTAATTTTAATTACAATAAAATTACCAAATTAAATAAAACAAATAAGGATGTGGACACATTACTATTATTATTTATTAGACAATGTATTTTTATATAACGTGCAATAATGTAAGTACAGAAATATAAGAAAATTCATAATTTTAAGATTAATAAAACATTCTTGTATATAAATTATAATATAAACAAAAAATTAATAAAATTTTAGCTCCGAAGATGACAAAAACAATTGTCGAAACGTCAGAAAAACTGCAAAATTATTAAATACAGCTTTTTATTCTTTGGATCCTTAAGCTAAGTTTGGATACCTATTCCTACAAGTCTACAAACTTAATTTTAACGTTTAATTTGCGCTCTTGTTTTTATCAATACAAGTCTATTATTAACGTATGTATGTAGTGGGACTGTGGGACGCTAAATTAGTAGGCAGACTTTGATAAATGGATTCTTGAACAGAAAAATTTATTTTAAAAAAAGTTATTAACAAGCCAAATTTGTCAGTAAACATGTGTTTGTTATGTAATTCATAATCTAGTGACCTGCTGTAAAAAAATATTGATGACTGTGACGTTTTTTGATTCAATTTGTAGAGCAGAAATATGTTTTTTAGAAATTTTTAATCAGTTAGTTGAATTTTGTGAATCTTTTAATCACAGCTAATAAAAACTGTAATAAATTGAACGTTGCGATCACAGTTCGAAATTTCCCGGGAATATGTTTTACAATCCGAGGGATCAATTACCTTAAATATTATATCTGGTACTTCTATATTGCTATCGTCCGTAAGTGGAAGTGTCACGGAGTAAGTGAGACAGCAAACAACTACTTTTATCTCTTTTTAAACTACTAGACCAGTTGTGCGCAAACGTCACGAGTCTAGTGGAGCAATTGGCAAGCGGGAGGCAATCCCCCTTCCCTCGAAGCTTAAAATCTAATCTTGGGCATGCGCGTAGGACTCGAAGTAGTTACCAGAGAGATAGATGCATATATGTCTGCACTGTAACGGTTTCGTATCTCTCCAGACCCTACTAGTAATATAGGAGTCTTAAGTCGGGTCCAGACGTGTGTAACGTGTAATGTAAGATTACGTGTAATTTAGCGTCAACAGTGTGGACAGCACACGAACTCAAAGCTGTTTCCACTCAGTTGCTACGAACATGCCGAATAGGAAGTCATGATAGCTGGTGCTGCTTTTATTTATATATATTTATTAACTGAAAATTTCAGATTTTTTTAAAGTAATCCGGCTTTTTTGGATCCCAAATAACACGTTTTTCTTGATACAAAGTGATAAGTTCAAGCGATTGTTCGTATCATGAACGTACACACGACACAATCGTCACGAACGCCGTCCAAACGGGTACTGCGAGCGCCTTTGTGTTCGCGCTAAAAACCGACAGCCGATGGATCACGGCGAGCGCCGGCACGAGCGTTACATGTAATGCTCGTAGTGCCGTCCACACGCAGAATTCGTGTTACATTACACGTTAGATTACATTACGCGTTACACACGTCTGGACCCGACTTTAAATACTCATTACTAACCTCAAAGAATTAGCCTTTACCAAAATCTTGCCTCTTGAGCTATAACGTGGCAAGGTGTGACTTTCTATTATTGGCTCTCCTGAAGTTTGTTGGCTTTGTATGACGTAGGTACATATATGTATATGCATTATATGTACAATATGCATGTGTGTATATACAAAAGGAACGCCACAGTGTAAGCGCGGGTTCCTTTTGTAAAATCTACCCTTCCAAATCTACCAGCACTAGCTATAATGTCGCTTTGTGCTCTCTTACATCCATCCATATGCTACGGGTTTCTCAAATAATATTAACGGTGAAGCGTATACCGTTTTTGTTTCAAGTAGTTTTCGAGCTATCAAATTGTTTGCTAAAGTAAATAAAAATACCTGCTGAATTCTGTAACGCAGACAGATGCCTCATTGAAATTCATGAAAAAAACTGTCTACCAGTTTTTTTTTCATAAACTTTATAAGGTAATGAATTGCTTTACTGTTTAATTCATTTAAAACTGTCTATGACTTTTTTTTAATCACAATTCAAAAGACTCAGGGAATATAACAAAATTGATTTCGTGTTGTAATTATTATCGGTATTTAAAAAGGTTTCGGTAAATCGCCAGCAATTTCTATTATTTAAAATGTAATATTGAAAAGTTTAATTTTAAGTGCATATCGTAAATTGAAATTTTTTTAGACGATAATATGACGCCTAATTTAGTTAGTTATAAGTTAAAAGTAAACATATTTTTTCTCTACGTAGAATTTATGCCTCTTTTTGAAATTTTTAACTTTCGACGCGTACTAAAATCGCAAGGAAGCGATTTCGTAATGTCATGTAACACATGTAATTTTCTTTCTCTTCGAGTTCCATGGGAGGCGTCGGTCTTAAACGATTGTAAAGAGCATTCAGTCTTCAACATTTTTTAAATGAAAAAAACCCATAAACATACTCACCTTTTTCCCAAAAAAACAAAAAAAAAGTCCCAGATAAGTGCGTGTTTGACTCGTACATTGAGGATTCTATACCTGCGCCAAATTTGTAATTCAAAATCTTTGTCAAACTTTGTCCTCTCCCCAAATTTATGTGAAAATATTTTTTTTAGGTTTTGATCATTGAAATATATCCGGGCTAGTAACTTTTAAAACTACCGTATTAGACCGAATATAACGCGACTCCGAAATTTTCATAAAGATATTTAGAAAAAAATTAATACTCATAAAAGAATTCAAAGAAAGTAAAATTCAATCAGTTAAGCATTTATTTAGGTAAATATAGGTAATAACTAATAACACAGGTTACATTCATGTCAATAAAGCTAAGTAATGTAAAACAAAATTAATATTACGTAAGTAACAACATTACTTAAACCCCGAATTTAGCGCGAGTCGACTTTTTAACGGAAAATAATTGGCCGAAAAATGTCGCGTTATATTCGGGCTAATACGGTATGTCAAATTTCAGTTTGATTCTTTTGTTTAATGTAGAGAAATTAGATTGTGACAGACAGACGGATGATCAAACGAGTGATCCAATCGCGCGTTTCGGGAAAAAGTGTCCGAAACTCCGACTTTTGCTATAATACGTTTTTATACAGTATATAGAAAGGTATACCGTAAAAATTGCCAGCTGGGTTTAGTTTACTGTGGAGTAGCCGCTAAGGCGCGTGCTTAGTGTGGTCAAGATCTCGGGTTCGACCCCAGCCCCGACTTTAAAATTTGTTTTTTCTTTTGACCTAAACCAGTTGACGATTTGATTGTGACCTAGACATAAATTGTCAACCACTAAATTAAATATCACAATATATCACAGTGTTTATTAGCACTTTTCAGCAAGCTCATTTTTCATTTCGGCTGAAACAATCGGAAGTTCTGTAAATACATAATAAAGTCGTGAGTTTTCAAACTTTGCATTTCTTTGTCACGTCATGTTATAAAGGAGGTGGCGAATGGGTGAAAAACATCGAGAAGAGGGAAAAGGGGGGGCAGATGGAGAGAGGGTAGGTGTCAAGCGGCGCGGTTGGCAGCCCCCGCTTAAGCATCGTCATTCAGTATTAATTTTGTTTTGTTATCGCTTGTCAGTTGTCAGAGATCTGCGCGCGCGCGAAAAGCCTTCCTCGCTGTGATCCCATCTTGGTAAATAGACACTGCGTAACGATTGGTCGTTTGAAGGCAACATATCTTCGTCCTGTTTGCAAATTCGAGACGCTTGTTCCCTCAGATTATAAAATATACTGTCGGGGAATTTCAAACTATGGTCGCAAAATTCATTTTATTACTGAAATCACCATAATTCGAACTTTGAAACAATCTGATTGTGAAATCACGTTCCAAATAGGCACTGTTCTCTGTTTATAATTTATTTTAGACTTTATTAAAAGTTAACTCAAAAAATAAGAGTTTAAAAGACTATAGTAACACGCTTTTATGAGCTAAAAAATGCAAAATAATTTGACAATAACATTAGCTTTACTGTAAAAAGCGTGGGGTGGTATCCACTTAAATTTTCATTTAGCTAGAAAATGAAAAATGGATTACCGATATTAGGCACTCCACGCTTTTTACAATAAAGCTAGTTTTTTTGTCAAATTATTTAGCATTATTTAGTTCATAAAAGAGTGCTGTTTCAGTTGTTTTAATCTCTAATTTTAATTATAAGACGGAAAACAATATTGAATTTGAGTATGAGGTAGGCAACTCAACGTATAGCGTACAGCGTGTTAACTTGCTTGCTGTAATTTTTCAAGTTTTTTTTATCTTAAAGGTCCTGGTCAGGATAATGGAACAAACTTATTAAATTATTGTATTGTCATCGATCCTTGATAAGTGTGCAAAGTTTCAGTTTAATCTGACGTTTTGAAGTGGGTGAATTTCACGTTCAAAGAATTCATTGCAAACAAACATACAGGTGAAGCTAATAAAAGCGTGTTAAAAAAAGGTTTATGAGGAAAAGCATCATTCCATCTAGATATTTGAAGATATCAATGACTCCTCACGCACAGCGCCAACTTCGTGTTGTTGACGCCGCGGCGAGACGAGGAATTACAGGAAATTAGCCCGCACTTATTATACGCTTTTTATGTAGATATTTATACTGGCTGCTTTCGTGCAGATGACGACGAATCGAACGCTTCTTATTCTTATCGCATTTTCCTGACTACACAAAGGGATACGATTTTAAATACTGCCGCATTAATTATTATTATAAATGATATCATTGACACGTGTCTAAATGATAACGCTCGTGTTGACACGTGTATGGTAGAGCCGGCACGTTTCTCGCATCATATAATATTTGTGTTTCATGAATTTATTATTCTCCAACAAACCGTATTTCCGTATAGAATGACACGTTTTGCGTATTATTAATTTATAAAAACGTAAATAATAATATATTTTGTACGTAATAAAATATACTGTCAACAAAAAAATAATGTAATACCATCAATTGCAAATCAACAATAAAATATATAACAGGCCTGAACGAAAATTCTTAACTTAAGTCTTAACTGAAGGTTAATTTTGGGAGTGCAAATGAGATAATACAAAAAAAAACTTCATCATGTGACATATCAAATCAAAAGGTTCGTTATGGGAATTAAACCTATATTTTTACATATAATTTTAAAATGCATAGTTAAAAAGAAATTAAAGAAAGTATACGAAAATCAAGCATCACTCCTTTATCTCAGAAACTACTGAGCCTGGAATTTGAAAAATATATGGAGATTATAGGGCTTCAATTATAGTTTACAGGAGAACCTAAATGAAACTCCTAAATCTTAAAGTTCTCACGGAAATCGGACTGGTACAAAACCCACCAGAGTTTGGCTCGCACTTGAGCGTTTTTTTTAATAATAATGGCGAATTTCTGTAAGATATAATAAATATTAATTTATTTAATGATAAAGACAATGAACGCAGTAACTCCATCTCTCGGTGTAAAAATGTAAACCTAAAATATACATATTTGTATTCCCGAAAATAAGGATCTTAGATTATCTGTTCTCGCGAACTCGGCGATATCTATCGATCGCCTCGATATTAAAGCCTATATATATTTATTCTTCTTTCAAATTCTCGTTCATCCTGTATGCATGTTGTTCAGTCACGTGACGACACCATTCGAGAACGTCACCTCTACCACAAACTGGGGTGCTTTATTTTTATAAATTAAATTTCACTTGAAATTTGAGATCGCAGTTTTCCAGCATAAAAACTTGATACACGCCAGGTTATGTTACAAAGCTTTGATGGTCGAAACGTGTTCGTCGTAATTTATGACTGTCGGAAAATTTAATAATTTTCTGTTTTTTTTCTAAAAATAATATAATAGCACAGTGCTATTGTGGGATTATGAAGCTTTAGTTGTTTTCAACATGGTTTTTATTTATAATTTATTGCCTGTTAATTCAAAACAAATATTCTTTCTCTTTCTATGAAAAAATCGTATTACAGAATCAGGCAGATTTATTCACGTAATGGTTTTGAATATATGTATCATAATTAATTAATAAAACCAATTAATTAGAAGCTGAATCTTTTGAAACAGTATTTTATTGAAGGGAAATTTTGAGAAGTTTCTCTTCAGCAATTAATTTAATTGGAATTATTCTAAATTGAAAATTTGATGATTTTGAACAGTGCGCCTATAAAAATAGTATAGTCCAACTTTTTTGCTTTTATATTCTTCTTCTTAATTTAAAAACCGTATAGGTATATTTTAATAGTTGAATCTAATCCGCCATGTGATAGAATATTAGTCACACTCCATTGTGTATAGAAAGAGATGTATATAAATAATAGGCTAATAATTATCTACGTCATATCGGTAGCGACACAATTCTGTTTAAAATTTCGTTGAAAATTCACACTTCGATAATTTTTTTTATTATTTTGTATAAAAATCTTCCAAATAGTTCTTGAAAAATTGTTTCATAATCTATTTAAAAAAATCCACATAAGCTCGCGGGGTAGTAAAACTTATTTAGTCGTAGACGTTATTTATTTATATATTTAATATACGTAATATAAAAAAAATTGGAGAATAATTTTTGGATAGAAGGGTTTAGGAAACCTTCTCTCTAATTTTCGTTGTCAAGGTTTCCCTTATATTTCCCCTTTAACGTAACGCGTCATTTCCCCTTAATATATAAACAAATACTCTGGCTAAAGATGTTTTACTTCAAAAATATAGAACAACCCCAACGAACGTAACCATTAGGCGTGATTTAAATCTCTTTAAATATCAAGAAGCTCGTTACAACAACGTTTGATGACGAAATATTCAGTGAATTAATGATGCTGATAAATCTAAAATTATTTTAGAATATATATCCTTGGAATTGACGTTGACTTTTTGTTGTTTTATTTTTATGAGGAATAGTTCTAGCGCTCGTCTCCATGCAACCAGAACAACTGGCATTTTATATTAATATTTATAAATTGTAATATTGTGTAAAGGAAGGAGACAGTCAAGGTGGAGTGGAATGCGCCAGTTGAGAAAGAGAAGCGTCTTTCTTCGCTCTTCTTTCTCTCTTTCATTTACTTTCTGTCCGCGAGTTTGTGTTCCGACGGCGTGATTTACACTCTCAGCAGATGGGAAGATAACGAGATAAAAAATAGTTGGGAAGCAACCGGAAAATCAAACCCATACAAATGTACAAATAGAAGCATTTATTTATGTGTGTGTAGGAATTCCGAATGTATACCTCTTTGTACACTTTACGACAAACATAATTTTTGAAATTATACTTATTTTGGCGCATTGAGGGTTAAATTTTCTCTGTTATAGAAGTTGCGCAAAATAAGACACCATAAAGCTAGTTGTTACTACTCTTCAATTCCCATGTCCAAGTTAATAAAGATTTTTGGTTTCTTTTTAAATAAAATACCTTATATACATTTGGTTATGACAAGAAAAAATATAAATAAAAAATAAACTACCCCAATTTTCTTTTATGGGGGTGATACTGGGCGTTGTGAAAATAAGACTTTGAAGCAGACACAGATTGTTTCTTATTGTTACGGTAAGAATAAAACGTTAGAATTTATAATGATATTTATATTTAGATATATCAATTTCTTTATAATAAAAATAGTTTATCTGAAAGAAACAAAACACTTATCTATTCTAATATCATAAAGCTGAAGAGTTTGTTTGTTTGTTTGGTTGTTTGAGCGCGGTAATCTCAGGAAATACTGGTTTGAATTGAAAAATTATTTTTTTGTTGGATAGTCAATTTATCGAGGAAGGCTATAGGCTACACAATATTAAGCTACGACCAGTAGAAACGGAGCATCAATGAAAAATGTTGCAAAAACGGGAAAAATTATTCCTTTTGAGAGCTTCCGTTGCGGCGTAAACGGTTATTATAATGCCCAGTGTCACCCGTAGGTGACACGGCATATTTCCAACGTCGTAAAAAACGTGTTCAAAGTTATTTTTACCAATAAAAAAATTTGTGCAATAGCTTATTTATTAATTTATTACACGCAATAAGAAAAAATAACAATAGTTACGGTTTAGGCATTTTTATTTCACTCTTTATCGCAAGAGATTACACAAACACAGACTGCTCGAATTTCGCGCGAAACATCTGATTATATTTGACAGATGACATTTGGCTAGTGTTGTTAGAAAAAAAAATATTAATAGTTTTACTTATTGGCTTTGCAACAATGGTAGTGGAATTAAATAATAAAATCTCCGTGTGGTAGAAAAAAAATATTCTGTCACCTACAAGTGACACTGGGAATTGAAGAGTTAATATGAATGTACTACATATCAGCAAGGTGTTGAAGTCGTCGATAAAACTGACATAGTTTTACTTTGTATTCATAGATGATACGTCTCATTTCTCTGTTACAATGTTCACCTATTATCCAAAGTAAATGAGTACTACTCGAAAACTTTGATCGGTTATTATTGATTCTTTTACACTTGGTTTATATATTTGTGTATAATGATGTCTATTTGTATATTATGTGAATGGCACTTTATATAAATAAAATAAAGAAAAGGGAGCTGTCACGATGCATTAAGTCTTGTTAACATTCACCATTTGTTAGTCATCGACCGACAGACAGCTGAAACTAATCTGTCTATGGACATAATTAACTCTTTAAATATCTTTTGTAGTAACGAACGTTCATATCAGAAGCGTAGCGTGCCTTGGCTGGGCCCCGTATAAAAATTTGTTTGGGGGCCCTTCCCCCGTTGAAGTAAATGACTTAAACGGGAAAATCCCGCAGCCCGCGATAACCGATGTAGGGTATTGCCAACTTTTGAACGCACGCTTTACGCGGGAAAAAAAGAAATTGTTTTTTTTCACTTTTGTCATTTCTGAAATAAAAAAAAAATTGGGAAGTTTTTATTAATTTTTGTTTACGCACGTTGGGGGCCCGGGGGCCCTGTATAATTGATACGGCAGGTACGGCGGTAGCTACGCCCCTGGTTCATATTATAAACGAAATGGTATTAAAACTGGAAGAGATCACTCATAAAAGCGTGCTGTTTTAGTTTTTTTTTTTAAACTCGAATTTTATTTTGAAGGAGCTTCACTTTTATCCTATCGTGACGTAGGGCTGTCATTACTAGAGAGCGCTCAATAAAATGGACTTGTTATAATCAATATATGCATTTTAGAAAATAAAAATTTCATAGAATTTCATTTCTTCATAAACTGTACTTTTACTACTTATTGTATAAATTTATGAAACAGGACAATAAAATATTCTATCTCTGTGTGTGTGTAACTGAATAGAAGGGAATACAATAACATTTTATCCTCTTTGAATTCACAGATTCAGAAAACTCAACAAAGAAATGAATCTATGATATCAGGATGTCTGAGTGGTTAATGCAACTCAGAGCTTTTAAATAAAAATATCTACAGAACTTTATATAAATGGACTTTCAATATAATGAAAACATGTTTTCATTTAACAAATTGGGAGGTTTATCTTTAATATGTACAAAACCACCAAACCGTAACCACATGAACACATGGATAACGTGGATATTGAAATGAGTCCGACTCGTATTAATTCCGATAAAACTAGAGTCGATTCGTTTTTTTGCCAAAAAAATTTATCAAAAGAGTGATATTCGTCAATATTTTTTATAACTCGTCACGAGATTTCGAATTACGAGAAGAAAATATTCTGCAATAATTGTATTTATGTTCTTATATCAATACTTCACTGGAACTTTTTTTTAAATAGTGAACTACTTAATGAATTTTCATTATATAACCCTGAAAACAAACAATAAATATAGAGTTTTTTCAGACCAAACTAATGTTTCTTTGAGTGAAATGCTTTCCGGTATTTCCGGAAGTGTCAAAACACTCTAAGTTGAGAAGCTTTTTGTGCGGTCCACTCTCTCCGTCTCTCTTTATATTGTTGAAACCTTTGCTAAGGTCAGCTCCATACATACGATACAAAGCATTATTAAAATACATTCACTTTACGTTTTTACTTGGAAAGTTTTAATATCAAGCTAAAAATTTTAAAAACGCTCTCTTAAGTATGATTATGCAGTCACTAATGAAATATACTTTTTTTACGACTCCCTGTAAAATAGCTGCTTTTTATGGCTATATACTCTCACATGATGTGAATTTACAGTTGAAAAGTTCATTTTGAAAAAGATTAACTGTCAAAATATGGTACCGTAGAGTAACTCAATCCGCCGCGAAAGTGAAAAAATTCGAATTTAAATCCAGACGGTGACAGTGAATCGAAAATAATTTTTTCTAATATAGCATTGTGAAAATGAGTGTTTCTTAGCAATTATAGCAAACGTGAGGCATTATACTGTTTATAAATTTTTCAGCCGGACGCAGAAGGCTAGGTCTTAGCGAAACCGGAAACTTTCCAGGTAAAATTCTGAAGAGGTGAAATTCTATTAAATATCAAAACTAATTTTTCAAGTTTCGAATTTGAATGGAACCGAATTATGGTGACCGAACGAACCAATAGAAGAGTACTTTGTTCATTTTTTTTACCCGATTACCAAAAAGGATTACGTTCTTTGCGCGTATGTAATATTTTTTTTAACTCATATCATCCAAACGGCTGGACGGATTTCTAAAATTAAGGTATCGTTGGATTTGTCTCGGCAACCCAAGTGACCTAGGATAGGTGGTGTCAAAAGACAATCAAAATGGTGGATTTTAGGTGTCATAATGTATGGCTCGAAATTTTTTTACAGTTCTGTTTTTGGTCGGATTGATTTTGATGTCGCTAACAATTTCTATAAACGTATGGCTAATAACAAATTAGCAGACGTTTAAAACGCTTCATCATTGTGTTATCATCTAAATAGCGCCTACAAAGAACCATATTTCATGTATAACATTATTGTAGCCCTCCACTTGAGCTGTTTGAACTTTAACAAAGGGCGCACCCTATGCATACACCAAACTGCTTTTCTCATATTCATTCACTAATGTTTCTTGTCTATTACGTCAAACGACAAGACAGAAATACTTAACAAATAGCTAATTACCATCAGTTCAAGGGAGACTGAAGACACATTCTTGAAATAGCAAATACGGTTGGACTTTTATTGGCAACATCAATAGACTTTTTAAAGAAAAATTTACGGAAGATATTAAACTTTTTTGCAAGAGCACAAAACTAAAAATCCTGCACTGTGCGGCACATGATGCCCTGAAATAATTTAATGAAGTTTAATTTTGTTACAAATTAACAATTATTTTTAAGAAAATACAGCGGCTTAGACGTCTGGCAAATATTTTTTTTAGTATATAAGTGTATGGTTAATTTCGCATAATAACTAAATTGGAGATATAATTCAGGAGACATTTTATTTTTTGCAATTTTGAACATTATTATCTTAACTTGTACACAAGCTTCAAAACTCTATTACGTATCATTTCTAACGACCATCAAATTATTTACTGAAACTGCTACCGCCTTCCTAGCTATAAAGAAAACATTCAGTTTTTATTTATATATTCCTTCCAACTTTAATAATGACCCCGGTTGTCGAGCGTCTATAATTTGCACTTCAACTTTATAGGATTTATTGGATAGATATGATATACTTTTGATAAAATACCTTCACACATTTCTTGAGTAATAGAAATTCATGGAATATTTTAAGCTTCTCATAAAGTTGTTTTTGAAATTTTCTGATTATATAAAAAATCTCATTTCTTGTGAACAGAACTCTCATCTAATGACTTTTTTCTTGAAATCTGTGCCATTTTGAAAGGTTGTACATTAACAGCCAGTTTAACTATTCCAAAAGTTTTTTTTCTGGAAGTCTGTATAAAATGTTACATAAAATATGAAGAAATAAAAAGTGACAGTTACAGATTTTATTGCGATAGCGTCACAATTACGTTCTGTGACAAAATGCGACTTTATTGGTTAAATTTTTTTGTTGGATCAGAATTTATTGCCTGCTATTTATTTCGTATTTCGTTTGTCATCGTTCGAAATATGTTTATGCTTATAACTTGCTCTAATTAAAGGTGTCAATCACTTTATTTTAGTATGACACGTTTCGAATTCATATTTTTATTAGTACTTTCTAAAATCTACCGGATGTTCCGAAAGAAAGCTAATAATCTTCGGGATCTATTGTTTAGGTCGTTTAAAGCAAAATTTTTTATATCATAATACTTTTTATTTAACGAAAACTTAAAGGAGTAATAACATAAAAAAGATACTTGAAATGCTAAAAGTGACAACGGACGGACGGACAAATAATTTTCATGTAATACATTTTTAAATAATTAAAAAAAAACCCTCAATGCAGTGCTAACGAAGAACAAGTAAAATATGTAAAATATGAAATCTATTATTTTTAGGTTTTGATCCAAATGTGAATATATGAAAATATATCTTATTTATCTACTTTGGTCCTATTTGGCATCAACAAAAAACTGAAGTCGCTATATTTACATTGCTATTGCAAAAGATGTTTTTGAAAAGAAATAAAATTGTAAACAACGAGAAAAAATCGTATCGTAAAACAGCATTGAGAGACGTCAGTATGTCTGAAATATTGTTTTCCTTTGAGATGTTCTTCACATTTTGATGTCTACGGCTATTATAGGCATGGCAAACTCAATAATTGTTTGAGATTTTTTTCTAAACTTAAAGATTGTCAATTCAATAAATTTTTGCAGTCGTGGGAATATCTGTCTGTTTTGAGAACAGATTACGATTTTATATAGGTGTTTGTTTAAAAGTGTATGTCGAAACATTAAATTAACTTGATAAAATAGTGAATTCTGGAATCATAAGAAACATTTCATAAAAAGTTTCATCAAAAATCATCAAATAGTTTTCTATAGTTAGAGATACTAGACAACTTGTAGAAAATTAATAATGTTCAGTAGAAAATAAAAAAGTGCTATAAAATTCCGCAAATAATTCTGAAGCTATAACAGTGAAAATCTAATAGAAATTTCTCAATATTATTAGTCTGATATAGCTAAAAAAGTTGTGCAATTTCGAAATCGTGGAAAAAGTCGGGTGATGGAGAAGTTTAATGAGCTGTCGAGAAATATCAGTTCAACAAACCCGGTGTGTAATATTTCTCCACACGGCAAGGCAGCGTTTAGGGCTCCGACAAACGTTCTTTCGTCTAATATGTTATTTTAGGTTTCTTTCGTACAACGTCTGTTGTTTTCTAATAAAAATACTTTATGGATATTATCTTGATTGTATTAACTCTACACTCTTTTTTTTTTGAGTTGAAAATCTACAATATCATACTGTCGTTCAAAATATTACAAAATATAATAATGCGAATATTTTTCATTTAATAATTGAACAACTTTTATTGCCTTGGTGCCAGATATGACTTGAAAACTAGAGTTATTAATTTTCAAACATTTTGTTTGAAATTTTTTCGGAAAGTTTCTTTAAAAGTAATGACGAAAAATCACATTTGTCAGTGCTAACATCGTTTTTAGATTGATCTTAGTCTGAAGGAAATAAACGTCAATATGTTTTTCAGTACTATAACATTTTTTTCAGATTTCAATTTAAAAGTAATAGCTAATTCGTATTTATATGTTTTGCAACAATAGTAGAACTTGTCGCCGACAGGCATTTTTAGTTGTATTGTTATTAACGATTAAATAACTACGTAATTAAAAATTGTCTATTAGCGGCAGGTATTGTCTATGTAAAAAAATTATCGAGTCGTTCGCACACGAAACAACATGACAGCAATTCAACGTCGATTCGATATCCCTTCGCTGTCACTTCCTAGGTAAAGTCACCCAAAAGTGTTGTTTCGAAAATTGCACTTCCCTTTTGAAATGCACAAGTTGACTGTCTAAAACGTTGCCTCGCATGCTGGCTCTGTAGCTCAGATCACCGATATCGCCAACGTCGTCTAGTGACTTCAGTTGCTTTCTTGTTGCCTCGTGCGTGACCGGCTTTACTAACGGCAGGACAATAGTAAAAGCCAATTCAGACTAGCCGTTCTCGGTTACGATTCACCGGTCCGATTGGGAGCTCGACCAATCAGGGCGTCGTCGTTCCCGATTGCGGTTCGGTTCGAGCGTTTAGGTTCAGCTCTAATTTCAACGGACCGTTCGCAACCGTAGCCAATGAGAACGCTTGCTGGAGTCACGTGACTAGCCAGCTGTTTTTGTTGACGTTTAACTACACATCAAGCGTCAAATCATATTTCGAAATTGCGCATGCGCACCGAGAATAATCGTAGAACCGAATCGGGATAGTGTGAGCAGCCTAGATTAATCGAAAACCGAACCGGACCGGTGAATCGTAACCGAAAACGGCTAGTCTGAATTGGCTTTAACACCGGTTCGGTAGTAGTGGACTTTATAATAAATACTGTTGTGATTATTTGTTTCTTTGTTGAACGAATTCTTGTGCTTTTATGTGATGTTACGCAGACTCAATTAAGGTTTCACAGGCTTACAATAAGGGCTTTGTTTCGGTTAGACATACACATCATTTGAGCCCTCATCTCTGTGTACGTTGCAGATGTGTATCAGTTATGCCAACATTACCGAGAATAATTCTCTATACCAATATTAACATAAGAAACATTCACATGCAAATAAGCTGTGATGTCTGTAAATGTTGTTCGTAGAACTGATCGGGGGCTTCGTGAAATCTCTTAGGTGCTGATGCTATAGTATAAATATAGCAGAGCAGTATTGAAATTGGAATATAACTGAATATATTACGTGAATGCAAAAAATAAAACATAGACTCTGGAGAAGTGACGGAAACTTTGGCGTCAATAATCTAAATATTATAACAGTGATTACAAAACACTAAATCAGTTGCTTTCTGCCCCATCAGCAGGAGATGGTGAAATCTGATAGAAGATTTAATCAACTCCTCAGGTGATGCTAATATGATTAGCGAAACGTACTTCGAGAAGGACTTTAAAAAGTTTAGCGTTTTTTGATTACTTTTAATGTTCAGGGAAAAATTTATTGAATATTTATGCTGCGTTGCAAAAAGCATACTAAAAAAATCTGGTGGATTACTCCTGGCATAGTCCTTTACTTGTCTGTGAACTGCCATCATAATCGGTTCAACCGTTTCGAAGATTAGCCTTGAGAAATAGACAATTTTTATATTTTTTTTAATTCTTACATAGTAACCCCAAATATTTTCGGGAGAAAGAATAGTCTCAAATAATCTTCAAAAAGTTATCTACTAGTAAATGAAAGTCTTGTCAAAATCGGTTCAGCCCATACAAATAGGCAAAAAATAAGTCGCAAATTTAGGTTTTAATACTGTATGAATAACCATATAAACTTAGGAAAAATGATTTATTTCGAAACCACAGACAGAGACTTCAATTTTATATGTATAGATTATACTATCCCATACAAACAGTCATAAATCAAACGGCTACGACAATATTTCAGGATGAACTACAATGAGTTTATGTTGAACATGACGTTCGGTTTTTGATTCTAAAACAGATTGTATATAAAAGCGAACACTTGTTCGAAGAGAAGGGTACAGAAAAAAAAATAAAAGCTAATGAAGCTATTTGCATCACTAATGGCCGGCGCTTAACTTCTAATAAAAGATCTGGAATCGTTTTTTTATCATAAAGTATTTCTGGATAGTTAAATGTTAAAAATATCCTTTGTTCTCCTCTCTTCAATTTTTATTTTTAATTTAAAGGTGAAACATTTTTGTTAATTAATAGATTTAAATTTTGCATTTTTATTACGAATCTCGTGCTAAAAGACTGTAATTTATGCGTAAATTTTCACTTCAAAATGTAATACTTGTATAATGAAATGTACTTTAAAATAATTTTTGCAGATCTCCCTATAAAATAGCTGCTGTTCGTGCCTGTATAGCGGTCGTGAAATGGTACATTTAACACTAGTACTGTAATGTACAATAAATGTCATCATATCACCATATATAGTAAATCATATAGTCTAACCGCATGAGAATTGAACGCATCCTACAATTAGAAATCATGTTGCTCTAAATTGGACTGCCAAAAAGTAAGGTAAAAATCAGCTATTAATAAATGGTACCTAGATGCAAAAAATACTATAAATATCTCGTGCGTGATTTTTTTATGACTTATCTGACTGCTAAAACTCGCTGGTACTCGTTTCACGCACTAGATAAATAATCTGCTATTATATAAATAATTTTTATATGTTTTTATCTTTTTTTCAGGTAAGTTTGACGCTTAATCCTGGTTTTCTTTAGCTGTTTGTACTGTAAGTTTTTAATATTTTTTTAACTAATATAATATAAGCTAACCTTAAGAATTTTTTTATAAATTCATGGCGTATCTAGTTGCGATAATTCATCGATTTTAATATTTTCCGTGTGGCATTTTCAATTTAATACAGTGCCTAAAATAATATTAGTTACAGCGTCTCATAATTGTTTGCCTGCAGCAATTCTGTTTTTTTATGTTGGTGAAGCATAATATAGAATGGGCAGACGGATATAATTTACAAATATCTTCACGATTTCTCATTTAAAAATAACCAAAAGGCAACAACAATTTTGTGTTTTCAAATCAATATAGAATTCTTGAAGCTTTTAAATTCGTCAAAACTGATTATGAAGTAATAGCTGTCAAATGTATTATTCGACGTAAGTCGTTTTGCTTTGCGTCCGCAGATATGGATGCAGGTGTTCAGGTGTTAAAAAGTGCTATTGCTAGGCAGGTATGCACGAGTGCTTTTGTTTCTCGCCGTGTGTAGAGATCGAAAGATGCCGACGTTTAAATCCGAGCGTAATATGCGGATCAAGGCGACGTTACATCACCCTATGGCTACCTTAAACTCTCAGATCTCTCTCTCTCTCTCTCTCTTGTTTTCTACTAGCTCTAGCTTCAAGCTCTCGCTACTTGCTGCGTGCAACTCGATATAATATTTCACGCAAGCCTTATTTCGTTTACAATATGTTGTAGTTTTTCAATAGTGGTTTACTTCAAGACTAATAGCTAGTAGAGATGAGAAAAACGGGTCTTTTTAGTGATCTGCATCTTTGCATCTGGATCCCGTATGTGAGCCGGCTCACTGAACCGGTTCAAAAAGAGCCGAGTTCTGAATATGTTACTGCAGTCTGCCACTGAGTTACTTAGTTCAGTCAATCATATCACGACCTGTATAGAATCAAGAATGCATAGCCAAACATGTGATGCATGAGTCATTTGAGCTGACAGATGCATCAAAGCAAGGCCTGATGCGTAAGTGTAAAATGTGCTTCTGTGTGTTAAGTGTTTTACTTTACTGAGTCATGCGGATCCGTTGATCCGTTGGCTCAAAAAAAAGTGAGTCGGCTCTCACGGATCTTCTGTCGGAGTCGGCTCTTTGAACCGGTTCAGATCTGAGTTACCCAACTCTAATCGCTAGAATAATCATCAGTTTATTGGTAACTGTAATCAGTAATTATTACTAAAAAAGTGGTGCGCGGACTTACGTACGCGCTGCAGAAGTTATACTTCTTTGGCGTGATCGCGATAATTAATATTCACATTTTCATTAAAGATGTACGTTGGTAAAATAAAAGGAGATGATAAAATAATATAGTTGGAAAAACATTTTTAAGCGCAAGTTGGGTTATGTTTTTGGTCTTATAATTTATATATATGTCGTAGGATAATTGAAATAATTACCGAGCTGGGTAGAGTAGTGGTGACAGCACTAGACTCGCATTCGGGAGGTCCGGGTTCGAATCCCGGCGGGAGCAGATGTGGCTGGGACTTTTTCCTACTGCCTCTCGCCGAGAAACGGTAATTCCTGTACCGGCCATCTTCATTGAGGTTTTCCTTGGTTTCCCTCAATTAATTCCAGATAAGTATCGAGATGGTTCCTTATTTGAGGCCATGGCCGATTACCTATCAAACTCCTAGTTCAAAAATTGCCTACCTTATCCTAATTTCTTATAATTCCTTCATTCGCCCATTGCTATTACATAAGTTGAAGTTTTAAAAATGTAGAAAAATAACGAGAAGTGTGGTAGATGGCAAATAGTAATGGTGCGCATGGCGTCTGTTATGACTTAAAGTCGAGAAACGGACGTTAAACGCATTATTATTATTATTATTATTAATTGAAATAATTGGATCTTCGCGAAAATCCAAGGACGATTGCAAAAAACTTATCTGAAACGCTGGAGAGAGGTGGCATCACTATCAAGTTTCTGCCCTGGTTCGAAAAAATTGTAGATTCGAGGCTGGTACTTAGTAACCTTAAGATACTCTAAAAATTTAGAAAATGTTTAAACAAGTTTCTAAACCGTTAGGGACTGCAAACAGAATGTTTCGGTGTGTGGAGATGAACACGACGTTGGTTGTATCTCTCGAGTCGTTGAACGACAGCACCAATTTGTGCCGAGAGATCAAGTCGGCGCTGACGACATACGTCACACAGACAGTCGCACCCCGCTCCGCCCCGAACTACCCATTCGCCGCTGATAAAAGGACCGCCGCACGACGCGTCTCTGTCTTTGTGTAACACGTCCCTGTCATAGGCCTATTTTGCCTCGGCTGATAACACATTAGGCATGGAAATCTCTTGCCTCGAAAATCACCCTTTCAGGACATTCGTTTTTAACTGACACTAAAATGGGCTGTGATGTGATTTTCATATTTAAGCTTTAACAATATTTTGAGACGAAACTTGTCCTTCTTTTTAAATAGGTGACAAATTTCTATAGAATAAAAATATCATAATCTGCAACGAGTTTTCACTCGGCACTTCGTAGAACATGATTAATAAAAACATATACCTAAATAAAAATACTTGAAATTTCTACAAAAAAAATTCTATTAAATTATTTCTCGACGATCGTTTCGGACAATAAGTTCATCCTTGGAAATATGTTTTATATTCCGGATGATAGTTTTATTGTCAGAAACGATCGTCGAGAAATAATGTAATACATTTTCAAGTGTTTTTATTTATCTGTTGGTAAAAATATCCGTTTAAATAAATATTTTAATTTTATTAATAACTTGCTTCTGATACACATCTTTTTGTAACCGTCTCGATATTATTTTGGGCATTGTAATTTAATTGAGCTGATGACGTTTCGGTGATTTGTATTTTTGGGAACTATTTGCCCAGAGAAATGTAATTATACGTAATATTTTCTTGTCACAGCGGTGTGTAACCGAGCTTAACGGGAGGCTGTAAGTCACGACATCTCGGTAGGTTACATAACGTATTTTGACAACGCACAGCGAATTGTAATAAGCGACGAAAGATGTGACACACATATAACGAACACTGGAACTAGCGAGTATTATTCTGCTATTTTTTTCTCGTGCTGTACGTTTCTTGATGAAAAATCACATTTTTATCCTTTATGTAGAGATTTCGTGAACCTGTTTTCATCTCTGATGGAACGAGAAGAGTCTTCACGTGTTTAGCTTTAATAAGATTCATAGCTTAGCTCTTTTTTATATAATAACTTTATCATCAGTAGAATAATCCACCGTATCTATCTGTTTTGTGAGTTAGGACATAAATTGCTTCTTCGAAAAAAAAAGTACCTAATCAGTTCTTGGAAGAATCATCTGCGACAAAACAACTTAAGTGTGCTTTCAATCGAACGCGTCTCGCTTGGAACATAAAAGATCGCACAGACTTTAAACTCGACTTGATATTTTTTACATTTTACATTAAAAACATCTAGGCCAAGCTCCCTTTTTACAAATGTCTCCTGGATAGTATTTTTAAAATTTTATTACTGATTACAAATCGGCGGTCAACTAATTCAATTTTTTTGTATCAATGTTTGCTGCCAGTATTTCAAATGCACATCAACATTGCTTGATGAAATTCATACAATTTATATAGAGAATTATCAATTATCGTTTGCAGTTATTGACTGCGTTGAAATTATTTTGCATACAACAAATGG
Organism: Venustoraphidia nigricollis; assembly: GCA_034508555.1. Classification (NCBI taxonomy): domain Eukaryota; kingdom Metazoa; phylum Arthropoda; class Insecta; order Raphidioptera; family Raphidiidae; genus Venustoraphidia; species Venustoraphidia nigricollis. The sequence continues at coordinate 1,899,948 of JAVRKA010000042.1, read as the reverse complement.
AACATTTATCAATTTGCACAGACGTCTGCCAGATATGAAATATGTAAATAGATACTTTTCTTTAAACTGTTGTGTTGAGCCGTAAGTAGCTGAAATACAGACAACAAAAAATTATGAAACAAATTGAATTATGTTTTTCATCATAGTATCGTCCAGTAAACTTTTTCACGGTGAAGTTTGAACTACTCGGTATTATGTAGTGGAAAAAACTCTTCATAAATCTATTATTTTCTATAAAATAAAAACAGAAAGGAACTTATTTGTTAAATATCAAAACTTCAGCGACCTATTGTGATATTTTTATAAAAGGAATATTAACAATAATTTGGGATAATTAGAAGGCTTACGCTTTAAATAATATCGAGACATGGTATTTCATATATGTGTAGTTAATATGCATGAAATACTAATTAGGGAAACGTGGAAAAGTGAAGCCCTGAGCGAGGCGAGGGTTCGCTAGGGTTATACACTACAGAGGTTAAAGTGGAACATTACCGCAGGCTTTGAGACAGCGAATGGGTATTTTGTTTAAGTTATGTTTTCAGTATATAAATATACATACTTTATATTACGTACCACAGTAAAGAAACTGAAGTTAGTTACTTCATTATGCCTTTTAATGCGGTTAAATAGCGAGTTTATGTTTTATTCTCTATGATTATATTATACACCACAGTCACACGCATGCGTATTAAATGACTGTGGGTTGGCCTTTTTTTTATTTTTTTACGAATCTACCTTTTCTGGAAGCATTTCGTCGTATTTTCGAACCGTTATAGCTTCGGCCTGGATAATGCTAGAAAGCTGAAATTTTCAGAATAAGATGTTCTTAGTAAACATATCAAACACACCGAGTATTAATTACCTGACTTTTATGCTTTCGGATATATTGATCTCTGAAATACGCCGGTTTCGTAACTCATTGATCATCAAAATTACTAGGATACATCATGTCAATATTATTTGTGATCTTAACCACATTTTCCTGTCGTGCCAAAATCACAATGTTAATGATTTTATACAACTGATAAAAAATAAGGGCTTTTCACTTCCAATCAATCTGTGTCATTGAATTTTGAAGTATACGACGTTATATTAACGAATTTTGTTTGAAAACCGATATTTCAATTTAAAATGATAAAGTTTCCCATTGTGTAGTTCCTAACCTTCTTAATGCATATATGAAAGACTCTACTGTTTGTGTTGGTCCTGCGTTTAGGACTCTATTGCTTTCCTTGCCCCCCATCGCAAGTCCTGTTGATCTATCCATCTGTGTTCCAGTTTTATATATTTTGGAAGTTACGGGAATAAGATGCTGGCACGTGGGTTAAACCCTGAACTCATAGGTAACGATTTAAAAAAAAGACGTTAATGACCTAAGTTGTCGAGCGTCTATAATCTACAATAAATAAACACAAGACTACTTTATATTATTTTCGATTCGATTCGAATCATTTTATAATTTCTAGTTGGTCATTAAGTATGAAGGTGGAATTAACAATAGAATTATAAAAATAAGTTATGACATAATTTTTTAAGAAACATTCTTTATAACCTATATAAAACTATCGTTGTGATATTTACTATTTTGTATTTTGTTGTTTGTTTTTAAATATAGTTGCTGAGGAAGTTGCAATTAGCAACGAAACGTTCAACTTAATCAAAGTTAATTCTTTTCATAAATTCCCTACGATTCCAACTTCATTAAAATTATGGACATGAATTTACCATCGTTATTAATTATATAAATATAATTTTTATCAATGCGGATATAATAATAATATATACCCTATACATATAGGTAAGTCTGCGTTATATCGTATGTGGGTAATGCATTACTTCGGGTACTAATTTTGAATTTATCTGAAAAGTTGTTTGCAACTATTTTAATTACCCTCATCGCTTCTATATGCATCAGCTCTGGCCGTATCTAATTGCTGATGTGATACTTGCTTGAGTTGTGAAGTTGATTACACATTGATAAAGTTCCTAGTTTTTATAGTTCGTATTACCCGTTCACTAAATTTATACAAATGTAACCAAGGTACATCCAAGATAAAAACTCACATGAAATTTGAAGACATACAACCATTCTTGACCAAAGATTTAGCTCTATAATTGCAATAAAACACGGACATTTGTTTGTTTGTAAGGGAATCTTTGAACGTGAAATTCACCCACTTCAAAACGCCAGATTAAACTAAAACTTTGAACCGATGACAATACAATAATTTTAATAAGTTGGTACGATTATCCTGACCCGGACCTTCAGGATAAAAAAACTCGAAAAATTGCAGCAAGCAAGCTTACACACTGTACAGTGATGTACGTTGCATTACCTACCCCATAGTCAAAAGCAATATTGTTTTTTAGTTTTACAATTGAAATTTGACAACGAAATTAACTTTACTGTAAAAAGCGTGGGTGCTTAATATCGGCAATAAATTTTTCATTTACTAGCTAATTGTAAACGTAGAGCTATTATGAAAATTTAAGTGGATAGCACCCCACTGTTTTTACAGTAAAGCTTATTTTGTTGTCAAATTATTTTGCATTTTTTAGTTCATAAAAGTCTCTTTTAGTTTTTTAAATTTAATTTTAGAAGATAGTAATTGTTCGAGATTATAGTGCATGGTCATTGTGTGTTCTAGTGTAAGCTAACAACATTCGTTTAGGTTAATTACCCTCATAAATAGTAATATGCTAGCAAACAATATAATTACTTACACTATAACACTGTCAAACTGGTGCTGTTTTTAGATGTGATTGTAGACTCTCGATTGTAAGGAGTCATACCGCAGGGTTGTTGAAATGCTGCAATGCGGTAGACTGTGCCAAAATAAGCTCAAAAATCGCTAAAGGTTTGTTTATAAAAAATAGGCTAACTGTGCGTGTTTGTGAGTGAACTATTAAATTGTTTCTCAACCCCAAACATCTTTGATTGTCCTAGGAAGAAACGAATTCCAAACTCACAAATCACACAAAATCTAAAGAATTTATTAGGTGCTTTGAAATATTGGTAGTTTGGACAGCCTTCATTTCTTCATTTAGTTAATTAAATGTATAAATGTAAGCAGTGTACATTAATAAAAAAGTTGAACTATTTTTTGCTATAAAAAGTTTTGCTGACTTTTATGGCTAATTAAGCTTTTCTCATTAAAATGTTTCAGTGTCGGTAAATTTATAATGTATAATGTCTTAATTTGATGCTTTGCATTAATGGTGGATGAAAATAATCTATTTGTAAAGAAAATATAGCATCAGTTTGTTTTTAAAAGAAATGGTAAACTGAGTTCATTTTTCATGTAGGTATTTTAGTAAATTGCAAATGGAAACACGGATTATTTTCCTATGTCTGTAGGTCTGATTTGCACTAAGAATAAAGACAAGAGAAACTTAAACGACGGAAATCAATAATTACAGAATAAAATCATGAATTTTTATAAATGCTCTTAGAATAAATAAATATAATACATCAATAAATGAATTTTTTGAAGTTTAAAATATGCACGCATGAAATTGTTACACAAAAATGTAATTCATGCTTCGTTCCTTTGGCACTAGTTTGCAAACTGTCGGAACATCGAGCTGTCCATTTTGAGAGCCACTGAAATTTGAGAGTTGCTGTTTGTCAGATGGTTTGCGATGCTCTGTTTAACGTGTGTAAAGAATTATATTAAAAAAGGTCAAAACGTGAACGCGCCTGCACAAAAATAGCTATAATTAGATTTATGTTTCAACAAAAACGAACAGAATAGGTGACGAATACCTAACCATAAACTTAACATTGGTTGTCAAGTGTGATATTTGCCTTTATAATTCCAATTCTAATATATTTCTGTTATAACTATTTCGAAGATAGAACCTGCTTTGTTGAAACTTTTGCTTAGAACAGTACAATAGAGATAAATCAATATATTTCTCAATATGCGTAGTAACTTTGAAATGAATGTAATGTGCTCACAGACAGGGAAGCACCCCTTCTGAAGTACCTAAATTCAATTCCTTTGCGTCAATACATACATTTTCAAGTTATCTAACTTCTGACGGAGAGCTGTCTGACTCCGTCACACAATCACCACCTAGTGTCATGTCGCTGGCATTCATACAGGGCCTGATCGTTCTCCCCGCAACTTGAACCACTTCAAAATATTGGCACACGAAGTGCCGATTATGTTTGTGTTAAATCTATATACATTGAAATTAGAGTTTGAAAAAACTAAAACAACACAACAACAAAATAATTTGACAACAAAATTAGCTTTACTGTAAAAAGCGTGGAGTGTTATCTACTTAAGGGGGTATTCTCATGTGAACGCATAAATTTTACCTCTTTTTTGGGAATTTTTTTAGACGACAATAACATTCAATCATTTTAATTTTTTTATATGTTTTTGTTTGTATCTTTAACTGTATAAAACAAATTTTTTTCTCTTATTTTACATTTTTTATATATATATATTTTTTAAATTAAATTAGGCACTAAAAAAAAAGCAGGTCACTGGTCATGGTAATGGCGGCTGTTCATGTTGTCTGAAATAAAAAAATGGAATGGATCATTGTTCAGTAGGGATTTCGCTATCATCCCTACCAAAATTAATCAATTTCATTAAAAAAAAATGGCGGACTGTAGAAAAAAAGTTAGTTTTTTGTTAATTTTTTTGTTAAAAATCGTTTAAAAAAAATAAGAAAATATTTTCGAAAATAAGCAATTTTGGTACGGACGATAGCCATTAATGAGTAGAAGAACATATATAAATTTCAAAGCAATCGGTTGAATACTTTTTTTTAGGACCATGACAGTTTTAAAAAATAATGTTTCCAGATAAATTATGCGTTTAAAATTTCAAGAGCCTTAACAAGTCGCTTATACGGCTCGTCGGCGACTATGAGTTGTAATTTATTTAAAACTAGGAATTTCGGTCTCTATTTTTCACAGCATATTTTCGATATGTTTTACTATTGAAATATGAAAAAAAAAATAAAATCGATTTTTCGAAGTGGTCACATGAGAATACCCCCTTAAATTTTCGTAATAGTTCTGTTTACAATTAGCTAGTAAATTAAAATTTTATTACCGATATTAAGTTTCCACGCTTCTTACAGTAAAGTTGCAAGTTTTTTTGTCCTCAATCCTCAATAATTATTCGATCGTCCTCATGACTTCCAGAAATATTAGTTTGGAATAATGTTAACATTTTTTAAGTTTGGAATGGTCCTGTCGCCCAATTGGCTGGAATTTTTCGGTTGTATTTATTGATCTTCTTTTCCTGACCAGAATTTATGTTTTCAAACCACAGGACCATAACAATTCGCATAGCCACGAACAGGTCTGCGTCTCACTGTGTCATTCATGTACAGGGGGTGCGGGAATGTTGAATTCCGCAAAGTGTGAAGCGAAATAGGGGTGGACGGAGGCACGATGCGTGACAAACCATAAACCATTCTGACGTATGTACGTACGCATATCTATGAATGTTTTCCAGCCCCTTTCTACATGTTGTTTACACACTTCGTCTAACAAATGATCCATGATAAATGTGTTCGAACGTTTCATTTATACTTAATTACATCAATGTCGACGTTTGATTTCATTACCGGGCCAGAGAGGGATCGCATTCATATATAACACATAATATGAATCCCTGGTATGGAATACGAATTATCTATAGAGATACGTATGTACTAGAGATGGGAAAAACGGGTCTTTTTAGTGATCTGCATCTTTGTATCTGGATCCTGTATGTGAGCCGGCTCACTGAACCGGTTCAAAAAGAGCCACATCGATTCCCTGTGAAAGACTATTTTCAAAGGCTGGACAAATATTTACAGAAAAGCGTTCACGAATGTCAACCTCAAAAGTGTCTCAAGTTTTGTTCTTAAATGGAAATTTATAGAATTTGGTAATTAGTATTTAAATGACTTATTTGCATTTTGTTTTTACATTTTAATGAGTTGAAAAAGGTATTAATTATTTTTAATTAAAAGGCACTGTTTATAAGGAAAAAGTTATTTTCATTTTTTTTACATTTAGTGATTTTTTAAACAGAAAGCATATTACAATATGCAATACAATACCTTAAATAGGTGCGTAGTGTGTACACTGTATAGTTGTACCTGTATAGAATGCATAGCCAAACATGTGATGCATGAGTCATTTGAGCTGACATGCATCAATGAAAGAACTGATACGTAAGTGTAAAATGTGCTTCTGTGTGTTAAGTGATTCACTGAGCTATGCGGATCCGTCAGCTCACACGATCTTCTGTCGGAGTCGGCTCTTTTTGAACCGGTTCAGATCTGAGTTACCCAACCCTACATGTGATGCATAAATCATTTGAGCTGACATGCATCAAAGCAGTAACTGATACGTAAGTGTAAAATGCGCTTCTATGAGTTAAGTGTTTCACTGAGTTATGCGAATCCGCTGATCCGTCGGCTCAAGAAAAAGTGAGTCGGCTCTCACGGATCTTTTGTCGGAGTCGGCTCTTTGAGCCGGTTCAGATCTGAGTTACCCAACCCTAGTATGTACATAATTCGATATACAGTAAGATCTGGCTTAATGCTGTTTCAGTATTACGCGGTTTCTAAAATAAAACGTTTAGCCACTGTAACGTAAATTATGGATCAGTTTATACAAAATAATTCAAATGTTGATAGAAGTTCAAAGGTAAGACGAAGTGTCATTGATGCAATATCCTGCTATCGACAACAGCTTGCTGAACGAAACAGAAAAAGACAAACGACATTAGATGACTTCTTCACAAAAAACTAAATATGTCAAATGAGGAACCTTTCTGATCACAAACATAACTTTTAACTCGAAGTTTGATTTGATTTTGGTAAATTTTTTATGAACTAAAATCGATATTAGCAATTTATAAATCTGTAATTAATGTGATAAAAAAGTATTTAACAATAAATTAAAAAAAAATAAATAAAAAATACCTTTTTTTTGAAATCGGTTAAAAAAAATTCAAGACAAACGATGAAGGTATACTTCTCTTTAATTTATAAAAATTTCAAGGACTGTTGAGTCGTATTCGAAATATTGAGAACGAAAAATGGTTTAAAAAAACTGCAATGTTTGGATGAGGAACGGTCAAAAGATAAAAGCTTTACCAATGTTTCGCTTGTGGCAAATATTTCGAAATATTTTATTTCATCTTCAGGGTCTTAAGCAAGTCAATGGTTATTTTTCGAAACGTTAGCCACAAGCGAAAATCGGTAAAGCTTTTCCTTTTTGATTGTTCCACATCCAAATTCCTTTCAACGATTACATTATTGCAACGAAATAAATACTAATAAATTGTTTGTTAAATTCAATAATTAAATTTTAATAACGTTGTCCAGTCGACTTTTGTACGGTCTGAGCTTGGACTGTGTAACTGTTTTTACTTTCACCGAGACAAAAAGGTGGCGGATTTTGTCGCGCCAGTATTCATTTAAAAAATAACAACGACGAAACGAAAGCAGTTGAACCGTATAGCGAGTCGATGCAAACAGTGTTTTCGCGCTGTACGATTTTTTTTGTTAAAAGGATTGTGTCCAACCAACAAACAATGAATATATACGTATTTCCATTGACAATTTTTATGTTCACCCAGAAAAAGGCTGCATTTCCATTCTCATTTTAATACTACACGCACATTCACACATCATATTGTGCATTCCTTTACCGCACACAATACGCGAAATGTCGACGCGGCTGGTTAGTCATGTTTTTATGGCACAATAACAGAAAGATATTAAAAAAAGTGGTAATTGTTTCCATAAATAAACACGCTGTAGAACGTGTTCTAGTAGAAAAGGTACGGACGAAATCATATCTGGATTTTGGGAACATATTGAACTGTATATTAAAGATTACATTAAACTGTCCAAGTAGTACGAATTTAGATTTTGTAATCTTTATATTATATTTGGATGTTCGGCCACGCTAATCTCCGAAACCGCACAACCGATTTTAATTAAATCTTGTGTGTATTGTTGTGTATGGAGAGACAGGTCCGTTTTGGACTCGACTACAACTATCGCTATTCTAAAGCTGCCAAGCGCTAATCGCCTAGTGCCGAGTGCTTGGCTTCGTATTCGGCAAGTAGTGAGCATGTTCATACAGACATGTGGGCTCTGTTTAAAAGCGTCTTAAGCGTCGTTTTCTTCGGGAACAGCGAATATAGCCGAGTGCAGTGCGAGCATCCGTTTGGTGCGAATCAATATTTTTAATCATGGACAACAATGATGAAGCACAAGTATTCTCGTATTCGTGCACTTTGAAGTGGAAAGGCGAGCACTAATACTCGTCGCTCGGAGATGTACGAGCACCCATCCCCACTACTCGCTATTCGGCGAATAATCGGCGCGGCATTCGACGAATTCCGCATGTCTGGTCGCAGCTTAAAATACTTTTCTTATTAAGAAATCTAGCTTCATGTCTATTCTGATCTTCTAATGCTGCAACTAAGCATAAATTTCGTTTTATTAACACGCGCGGGGTGCTTATTATTATTTTTATACTAACTGCTATGTACTTATTACATGATCTATTATGTACTCATTATATAATTGTAAATCATTATAGTACTAATTGATACTGTAATGTATTCACTTTTAATCTTTATTATAAACTGAAGTATTACAATATCAATTAGTACTATAATGATTTACAATTATATAATGAGTAATGAGTGCTTTTACAAATAGCTACTAATAAAATATTCATACCAGTTATCAAGCACCCCATGCTTTTTTACAATAAATAATTATTTTTTACTTCTTAGTTCGGTTTGTTATTAAAGCGTGTTTTTTTTAAGTTTTTTTAAACCATTTTTAATCCATTTTCTATTTGAAAAAAAAAACGAAAATTCAGATGACGTATATGAAGCTTTAGCAGTTAGAATTTTAAAACCAATTTAATATTAATGAAAGAAAATGAGACGTATCCGTTACTAAAACGACCAGTGAAACCTGGAAACCGGAGAAGTTTATAATTCATGTGTGTTTAGTTGTTATACACTTATATAATAGCTACAAACACCAAGTCATTTGCAGTTAATTATGTGAGAATTAATCCGGTTACTAATTATCATACCGTCTCACAGATTTGGCTACGTAAATACTCATTTTATAATTCATTATGTACATAGTCGAGATTGTACGCTAAGTGTTGTTTTAAAATGGCAAGATGGCTTTTTATGTACTAATTGCTCACAGGGACCGAAAAGAGGTGACATTTTTGTCTCGTTTATCAGAATTAATTTTTTTAGTCATCACATTTTCTAAGACGTCGAGAAATTTTGGTCCGACATGTAGGGTTCGCTATCCGACCGATACCAATAGTGTATGTGTCATAATATGGCAACTACACTTATCACATTTTTTGTGGCGTTTGATAAGACAATCTTTGTGTTGGTTAATTCGAAAATAGCCATAAATTCTTAGGTTAAAAAACAGAATACCTGCTGTCATTTTGTTTACTTGCTATAATGTATCAACGGGCTACTTTGTATTTTTGTAACACGAATATGTCGCAATTCGTTGTTCACTTTCCAGGAGATATGAACTAAACAAAGATAGTTCAATTATCTTTACATGCACTAGAATGAAACAGAAAGAACAACGACAATATTTATTTACAGTTTTACGACCACCGTTGCCGCAAGCTATAAACAACAAAGCAATTTCGTGACGTCACAAATCAGAACGATTTTCTGATAGTTGATTCAACATTTGTCTACTACTATTTTTAAACCAATAATTTTAAAAGTGTTAGGTTGACAAAAACGTCTTACTAATAAAAAAAGATACTTTATAGGTGACTTTTATTTATTTTCTTAATTTAAAACTTTCCTTCAAGGACTTTTCTTTTAATATTTTTCCTTTTAAAGAGTTTTATTAAAAGAGTTTGATTCTTAATTGCTAAACACGAGCTAAGAAGCTGTACAAATGACCGTGTTTTTTTCGATGTGGTTAATTATATATTTCAAATACAGTTTGCATCTTGAATATTTTATATGTCTCATTTGAAAAATGTCTGAAATTTTTAAAAATATTCCCTAAATCGATTTGTAATGCCTTTCCAGCTTCTTAACCAATGAGTTTTTGTACACAATTGAGACGGTTGACGTTTTACGCCCGTGACATCAAATTGTGTGTAATTTGCATTGATTTTTCACTCGGCACTTAATTACAACTGATAAATAAAAACACTTGAAAATTCTACAAAAAATTATTATTAAATTATTTTTCAACAATCTTTTCGGATAATAAATCCATCCGATCGTGGAGAAATAATTTAATAATACATTTTTGTAGAATTTTCAAGTGTTTTTATTTATTTGTTATCAAAATGTGTGTTCTACAGAGTTGTATCACCGCCGTTTGATGACTGCCGGTGTTTTATCTAATGTAATGCGCGGGTTACATGCTGAGAAAGGAAGAAGATGTCAATATACGTTTATAAGCTCGTTCGAACATCTCTGTATTATTACACATGCTTTGTACGATTACAACACATTCTGTGTTTTTGTGCCGATCACATTTCACACCACTGACAATAAGCACAATAATAACACCAGATCTTTTCGGTTTTATTGTTGACTTCGTTCTATTCGATTCCTATATTTATTTTGAAATAATAAATGCCCTTTTCTTATTTTTCTCAAACAAGGTACCTGCTTTCTTTTATCATACTTACTTATTTTTGTAGTAAAACTATTGCGGTACATATACTATGATGTGAGCCGTTTTTGTTTACTAAAACCGATTACTTTTGAACTCACTTGTGTTTTATTATTGGTGTATCCGAACACCAAAGTCAGACCCAGTTTGTATTGTTTTTGATCGGGGAATCACCGCAGCGTTTGCAGTCGCCAGGCAAAACTGTTGACAAACTTCACTCAGTTATGTCGTAATCTTTGGTTTAATTTTTTATTTGTTTCACTTAGAGATGGGAAAAACGGGTCTTTTTAGTGACCTGCATCTTTGCATCTGAATCCTTATGTGAGCCGGCTCATTGACCCGGTTCAAAAAGAGCCGAGTTCTGAATATGTTACTGCAATCTGCCACTGAGTTACCTCATTCAGTCAATCATATCACGACCTGTATAGAATCAAGAATGCATAGCCAAACATATGATGCATGAGTCATTTGAGCTTTTGTGCTTCTGTGTGTTAAGTGTTTCACTGAGTTATGCGGATCCGTTGATCCGTCGGCTCAAAAAAAAGTGAGTCGGCTTTCACGGATCTTCTGTCGGAGTCGGCTCTTTGAACCGGTTCAGATTTGAGTTACCCAACTCTAGTTTCACTTGTAATCAGAATAGAACCCTATTGAAAAACAGTAGATCAGTATTTTAATTATTATCAACAAAACTCATAAAAAATATTTTTATCATATAGAGACAAACTTAACGGGATGTAGACTTTTGGTTTTGCTAACGATTTTTTGTATAAAGTCATAGGACGCAAATAATTTATATGATATCTAAAATCGTACAGTAGTTATAGATTGTGAAATCGTATTTCCGCCAATAAAATCATGCCGAGGTATTGCTGTGCGTTATTTAATTGCGCCTTATCTTTGAACATGCAGTCCGTTGTAGATATTATTCCGCAATAAATATCTTTGAACACAAAAGAGACGACGATCTGTGTATTGTTTTTGACGCGAGCGGTATTATGTGCCCGGAAATAGAATTGTTTTATGTCACCGATGACTTATTTATTACTCGATTCTGTCGAGATGCTCCCTATCTAGATAAACAGCGCCGTATAGCATTGTAAAGTAGAGCTTTGAAAGTTCTCAGTTTTTCAGAAATAAAGCGATTATTAGTCTGATAATGAAAACTAGAGTTTAAAAAAACTAAAACATCACGCTTTTATGAAGTAAAAAATGCAAAATAATCTGACAACAAAATTAGCTTTGCTGTAAAAAGCGTGCGGCGCTATCTACTTAAATTTTCATAATAACTTTACGTTTACAATTAGCTAGTAAATGAAAAATGTATTACCGATATTAAGCACTCCACGCTTTTTACAGTTAAGCGAATGTTGTTGTCAAATTATTTTGCTCTTTTAGTTCATAAAAACGTGTTGTTTTAGTTTTTTTAAACTCTAATTTCAATTATAAGACTAAAAACCAATATTGCATTTGACTATGGAGTAGGCAACGCAACGTACGTTACTGTAGAGCGTGTTAGTTTTCTTGGTATAATTTTTCATTTTTTTTATTCTGAAGGTCCTGGTCAGGATAATGGAACACACTTATTAAATTATTGTATTGTCATCGGTCCTTGATAAGTGTGCAAAGTTTCAGTTTAATCTGACCTTTTGAAGTGAGTGAATTTCACGTTCAAAAATTTCTTTACAAGCAAACAAAGATTTGAAGCTAATAAAAGCTTGTTAAAATTAAGGGGTGTATACTTGACGCGGTTATTCCATTAAATTTTTGTTCTGTATTTTTTTTGTGTGTGAATCAGCCCGTAAATGTTATAATTAATACGAGTATGCGACGGCGCGATGTGAGGTTTTGGTTAAATAGCTCACTCAATTGATTAATGCGTTGTCATGTTTCATTATTATATAACTGATTGGTTGCTAATTTCATCGTATTTTTGATATTTGCCTTTAATTAAAGATCATTGGTAATCTACCATGCGAATAGTCGCTATTTGATTTGTTCTATTTATTTGGTTTATTTGTTTATTTCATTTGATTGTATTTAACCCTCTAAAGTTCAGGGTGCTGATTTATAAATGATGCTAATGACCTTAGATGTCGAGCGTCTACCGCCTAAATTCCTATTCTATGGGGCTTCGGGGCTTAACCGATTTTTAATCTTTGAGACGTTTTGTAATTTTAATACCTTGAAATTTAGTATAATTAAATGAGTTAAAAAAAAGTCAGATTTTTTAAAATTGCAAAATTATATTTTTTGAGACTTAAAAAATATATTTGAGGCACATTGAAACAGAATAATTTTGGTAATCAAAAATAGATATATTTAAAAAGATGGGTCGTTTCGGTGGGACATTTTACCTGTCAGGCGATCAATATGTATGATAAATCGGTTAAGTCGGTTAAGCCCCGCTATCGTTCAGCAAGGTCTATGTTTTTGTATTCGGATATTACTAAAGAGTTATTGTTTAAATTTTCACAGTACCTCAAATACCTACCCAAAAATGCTTAATAGCTCTTGGGCTATATTGCTTACAGAAAACTTTATATACTTTACAGTACAAACCGGAATATTGTTTGTTACCAGCGACCTTTTCCGAAATCGTCAGTGGTTTTATTGAGTCAGCATACTGTTGAATGTTCAGCTTGGATAAACTCACTGTTGTATAAACACCAAGTTTCAATAACTTCCGACGTTTGTAAACAGCGTTAATATTTCATGTAAATAAATTACGAAATTTTCACGTCGATTTATTTATACGAAAATGTTCAATGCTTGGCGAAATAAAATATGTAATACACATAGATTGCTTGGAAGGAAACACGAGTATATCATATACATATTTCTATCTATATCAGCGTTGCCAAATTTTTTTTTTGCCCAGTCGGGATTTTGAAACTTTTTGAGTGAAAAAAGCGGGATTCTTTCGTCGAAAGCGAGACATACTAAAAAAACGTATATAATCAGAAGTTTTTAAATATTTATCTTTTTATTTGAGTTCAAATTACGTTTACGTGACAATAGATAACAAAAATAGCCATAGAAAATGTATTTTAATAAAAATATGATATTTTAAATCAGATTTACCCTAACGTGAAAAAGTTGAGTCTTATTCGTCTTCTGAATAAAAAAAATAAAAAAAACAGAAATCAAAATCAAAAAAGTTTTATTCATTAGAAAAATATGGCGTTTCAAACAATAGTCTCAGGAGCGAGAGTTACAAATTGCAACTTACAATAAGAGAATAATTATTTACGCACGGTCGAGTTATCCCCGAAAAGCGGGACATTTAATTTTGATTTAAAAATCGGGACGTCCCGCCAAAATCGGGACGTCTGGCAACGCTGATCTATATATACAAAATCATTGTGTGTATATATGTTACCTAAACGGCTAGACCGATTTTGATGAAATTTTCAAGCAATCTTTAGATTAGTCAGCAGTGACGATCGTGTCAACAGCAATTTTGATTTTTCTTCGTTTTTTGAAAAACCACTATTAAGTTTCTGCCCCGGTCCAAAAAAATCGGAGATCCAAGGCTGTGATTACGATAAACATTATAATATGATGGGTATACACTATACAGTTATGAAATCATTGGAAAATATAAAAAACCCGGGTCGCAGTGCCAAAACCCTGCCGACAATATACCTAGTGTATTTACTAATACAGGCAGTGTGGCTTTATTATGCGAACTTAAGTTAGTTTTTGGGCAAAATAAAAAAATTGACTACTTAATACACCCCTTAAAATAACATTTTTTTTCTTAATTGCAATATTATTATCAATCGAACCTCTATACCAAATTATATACACCTTTCAGTAAATAATTCACTATCTGCAAAATAACGTTTTCATAAAATTTGTAAATCCGGTCTTGTCGGGCAGATTTTATTAAAATTTTAGGGACACATTTTGATTACTATCAGAGGGTTAAATTTCAATTTTGAAACGATTCGAAGAATTTTTTCGGTATTTTGGGACCCAAAAACATTTTTCAACCCCTAAAAACTACCCTTAAAATGGCTCGATTAGGCCCATTTTAAATAGGCTTCTTGCGGAGATGGATTCCAACGTGCATGCCAAATTTCGTTAAAATGAATTTACTCTTTCGAAAGTTATTGCCCGTACACACACACACACACACACACACACACACACACACACACATATATATATATATATATATAATTTTTCCAAAAATGGTGCCAAAGTGCTTAGAAGGTTATGAAACGTCGAGAAATTTTGGTCCGACCCCTAGGTCCCGCCATCCGACCGATGCCAATAGTGTATGTTGCCATATGGCAAATACACTAATAAAGATTGATTTTGCTTTGTGTTTTAGCAAGGCAGTTAACATTTTGATACATTTCATACAAATTCATTGTGAAGTTGCTTTTTCCACTTTATTTCACATTTGGCTGAAGCACACAACTCGTTATTTTCTGTTAATGAACAAGTTAAATGTCTTTGTTGGCTCTTATCTTAAAATCTAGTGGGAAATAAATAGGGCTTTTCCAATCTTAAAGGACCTTCAGTGTAGTATTCCAGACACAACGTTCGACGCTTGGGTCGACGTGAGATTGGGGGTGGGAGGTGCGTGACTTGTGTTGCAAATGGCTATGAGTTTTTGTCAATCTTCAATCAAGTTTATATATATACATTTACAACATTGGTCATCCAATTCAGAAGCTACGAAACTTCTTATTTACAATTTCACATCTTGATATAGTTTATCCCATGAACCAACATAGCAATAAAACGGCATCTGATTGGTCGATTGAAACTCAGCACAGCAGAAGTCAGTGTAGGGATGTACTAAACGTGTTTTCAATTTAAAAAATTAAAACATCTCAAAAAAGCATATGCTTGAATGTTCTGTTTGCTTTGTATAAACAGACTAAATTAATATTTTGAATCTTCTGTTTGCTTAGACCTAATTGAGTTTTAAGGTTTCTTTGAGCATCCCTAGCTAGACAGCAGCTGCACGTAACAGAGCATCTGTTTACGTGATAACTATACCTTGTTGGTGAGAAAGACTATAGTATCGATTCCATGTATGCCGCGTTTGAGGGTAAATTAATATAACGTTTGATTAAAAAATATAAATATTGGTTTTCTCTTAGAATATGCAAACAGAAAATACTTAGGTATATGAAAAAAATATTTTTCGGTGTATTTTACTTTTTCTTTTAATTTAATTTTACCCATGATATATTCAAATTGAAAACGTAAATGTTTAACGATACAATTTCTGTATACAAAAAGAGTTTTTTGTAGATGGGTTACATTTTCACCGCAATTATAATTATACGCACGTTTTGGTTCTTGTGTACTTAAAGAATATATATGTTCAGTTTTATAATTAGCGATAAATAAGAAACCTTTGAAGTAACGTTTCAAATTGTAATTTTATATCGTTAGTAAAATAATATATATTCATATATACAATATCATAATTATCGACAATAAAGCAAGTGAACCTGAGAGTATGGCTAGTTTAAAATAAAACAGTAAACGAATGAATAAGTTTATTGTAATTGTAAGAAAATTAGCGAGCACTAATTTGAATTAATTAAAGAAAATCCAGTTTATTGTAATATAATAATTCTGAAAATTTATTATCTTTTAGATGGAAAATGCAAAATTATATAATTTTGAATAAACAATTGTTACCGACACAGCTTGAAATTATGAATAGACATCTTTAAAGTTCAATTCCAAAATATGTAATAATAGAAATTAGTTTCATGGGTAATTGGAATAAGTGTTTAAATTGGTTTTTTATTCCAATTACCCATGAAACTAATTTCTATTATGAATAGAGTTTTGAACAATAAAATATTATTATTTCTTTTTCAAAGTATTCCCGGATTATGTAATTTCTATAAATTTTAGCTTCGCAGACTAAAAAAATTTAAAAGAAAGAGTGGTACATGCTTTTAGTATTAAAGCCAAGATTAGTCATTTTATAACATACGTTAGGGAGCGTCCATAAACCACGTAGCTCGGCTAAAAGGGGGGGAAGGCTACGTGTAAATGCTACGCTGAGCCACGTAACGGGGGGGAGGAGGTGAGAACAAAGCTACGTAGTTTTCTTCAGATGAAAATTTCGTTAAACAAAATAATTTTTATTTGGCACATTTATTAACATTAAATAAAACGAAACCACTTGCGATTACTGTTCAAAACATTTTTTTATTTACAAAACGTTTCGACCAAATTTTGGTCCTTTTCAATTTATTAAAATATAAAATAAATTATAATTGTTTATATAAAAACAAAACAGTTACTAAAATTTTTTATAAAAATTATATAATCTATGGTAATGAAATGCCATATATTAAAACAATGAGTGACACAAAAAACCTAAAACAAAGAACAATTATTGTAATAATTTATGGATATAATCCTTAAATATCAATTTTAGATTCTTTGTATCACTCATCCTATTCACAGAATCATATTTTTTAGTAACTGTTTTGTTTTTATATAAACAATTATAATTTATTTTATATTTTAATAAATTGAAAAGGACCAAAATTTGGTCGAAACGTTTTGTAAATAAAAAAATGTTTTGAACAGTAATCGCAAGTGGTTTCGTTTTATTTAATATTCTATTACTGTTGGTAGAGTCAATATTATTTATTACATTTATTAACAGTTAAATAATATTTATTAATAGTTTAATATTAGAAAATTATTTATTCTGCATTAAAAAAGTTGTGTCAAATATTTATAATTTTTTTTATCAATATTTTTATTCATTTTAAAATTTGACTAAATATGTAGTAGAAAACAAAAATTATTGTGAAAAAAAACCACGTTCCATCGGGCCGGGGGGGGGGTCACAGGAAAAGCTACGTTAGGCCACATGAAGGGAGGGAGGGGTCCTAGAAGGACTAAAATATGACCACGTGGTTTATGGACGCTCCCTTAGTAAATCATTAACTTTTTGAACCCACCAAGAGTAAAATTTTATCTGTTACGGAAGTGGCATGCAAGGAATGTGTTGCGGAAGTTGTTTCTGATAACATCAAAATATAGGTTATACTAATACTAACGACATCGGACGGAACTTCTGAAAAGCTATCAGCTTATACTTTTTTGCGCTTTAGTCGTTTTTCGTTTCTAGACATGTTCTGAATGAACTTTTGACAGTTAAATAACCCCAATACATTCTTATTTTATTTCATCAAATTTAACGAAAATGCGAATATCAGTTATCGCAATCACGTCAAGAAGTATAACTTCTACCATGCGTACCACTTTTTTTACTGTCCCTCTGATCTTTATAGTGTGTTTGACGAATATTTACGAAACACACTGTATATCGAACGTGTGAATTCCGCAGGGAAGCAAAGAGATTCCACTGTAGTAATGCTAGAGGCGAAATGATAAATTAGAATCGAACGATCGATATGCCGTGGTGTAATGATTATTCAAATCGAATTTCTGTGACATAAAATGCAAATGAAATCACGAATCAAATTATGTCGAACAGAAGAGACGCGGAGCTCTATGGCCCAATGTGTAATCACATAATGCTGTCTGGGTATATCTTTGTTCAGTGTCAGATATTATAAACTGGTCACGGAAAACTCACACATCGGCAAAGCTGAAAATGGTTTGTTTTATTTTATGTTTTTTATTTGCTTAGCGTCGTTAACCTATTTATTGGTTATTTACATATTTCTCTTTAAACCGTCATTCTTAATTAGAATATGGTCAGTCGATTTTAATGAGTTTTTGCATTTTTAATATTTCACAGTTCCCTAACCAAAAAATATTGTTCATTTCATTGTGAAATGTGACACAAGTGATTACAAAAGTGACGTTAAAATTGACAAATAATGAATATTTTCAAGTTCTTTTTTGGCGACATAGAAAGAATTACTGATCGTTGAAGAACAAATCAATAAATAGTTTAAATAATTTTTAAGAGATGACCACGTAGGTACTAAAGAAAATATAAATTTTAACATTTCAGTAGAAGTACTAAATATAAATATTCTATCGTTAGTTTTGTAATCTTGCCTTGCCCAAAGTAGGACCTCGGCCAGGATTCATTTCTGTACGAACATAGTTTCGTCACCTTACTAGCATCTATATGTCACACATCTTGTGTGTACCTGTACATAATAGGAGACGCAAGCAGGGTGTAAGAGAGGAAAGATAATGGCATACCTCATCAGCTGCATTCATCAGGGATTGGAACATTTTTTTTGCGAGAGCGGTCTAATTTTTTGCCAAATGATATTTGAACTTTTTTAAATCATATTTGAAATCTGTTATTTCTTTAAAAGAAGTATCTTTTTATTTCTATTTTTTATCTTTTAATTTTAATATAATATTGAAATTAATTTCAATTATTTGTGAAGAACAGTTCAAGTAGTAAGATTGTATCGTTTTTTATTATTGATTTAGCTTCTACTAGAGATCTCACAACTTTTTAATTATGAACGTGTGAGTCTTGGCAACCAACTTCAAACGAAATGTTTTTGGTGAGATTTCATTTCTTTTTGGCAGACACCCTAGATTATTTTTTCACTTTTTTCCATCACCAATGAAGGTTTATAGACCACGTTTGCACATAATCCTTTATGCACAGATATCATCATCATCATCATTTTATTTATCCTAAATAAAACATACATGGTATGGAGGACATGTCATGATATATATACAAAAAAAAAAATAATAAACAAAAATAAACATACAGTGGTAAAAGACAGATAAAATAAAATATTAAAACTAAAAGAAATAAAAAATATAACAATTTAACATTTAAAACTTATTTCTAAGTATTAAAATTGTAGTTTAAAAATTGCTCCTTGCTGTAAAAGGTATTTTCTACTAATATATTTTTTTATTATTGTGGTGAATTTTATCAACTTCGTTTTTTTAAAGTATTTAGGTAATATATTATATACTTTAATGCAGTTATAGTAAGGACTGCTCACATAGAGCGCTGATTTATGTAATGCACCCCCCATACAAACGGTTGGAAGGGGAAAGTTTCCAATTCCTAAATTTTTCCTTTGTTTATATGCAAATCTTAGCCTACATACAAAATTTCAGCCTTCTAGGACTTGGAGAAGTGCTCTAGAGGTTTTGATGATCATCAGTTAGTGAGTCAGTCACGAAATCGACGTATTTCAGATGTCAATAAATCTGAAACCATAAAAGCTACAAAATTGATACTTGGTGTGTTTAATATGTCTGCTAACGGCATCTTAACCTGAAAATTTCAGCTTTCTAGCATTATCTAGACCGAAGCTATGACGGTTCCAAAATACGACGAAACGTTTCCCGAAAATGTAGGTAGTACATCACTTTCTTTGGTACGTCTTGGCGGGCGTACCACCGTGTCCCCAAAAATGGTGTCAAAAATTATTCTCAGTACATAAAATTAGAGAAGCTTTGTCTTCTATTTCATTAGCAGTGTAAATTTGCGTGTGATCTAAGGAGTATAGAGAGAGTATGGTGCACAGCCATTGCACCGTATTCATGGTGATGTGACACCAACAATCAAGTGGTGTCGGAGGCTTCGTTGGCAACGAGAGCTAACGTCGTATAACTGGGGTAATTGCATTATCTTGTTAAACGTTTATATGCTTACGACACACACACACAAATGAACAGGTAACAATGTATGAGCAGGTGTAACATTGTACAGTTCTGTTTGAGAATTGACCTTACAAAAATTCCACATTTGTATTATTTGCATTACTATATTATTTTGTCTGCTGCATATCAATTCATTGTTGATTTATTTTATTTTATATTAATAATTCAAGCAGATTTCCTGCACTCCACACGTATGAAAAAGTCACATACAATTTTTTCTTGCTGAATTGTGTTTAGGATAAAACACTCATCATAAAAATGCAATTTTCAACTCCTTGAAAGTACGTTAGAAGCTATTTTTTATTTAATAGGAAACTGATAATTTTTAACGACACAAATTTTATTTATAAATATCCTTTATTCTTATTTTTTTTTTTGTAAAACGTAATGAAAAAACTCGGTATAAAAGTTTGCAAGCTTTACAGTAAATATACATAAGTGCTTGTGAAATTGTGCAATGCTATTTTTAAAAGCAGCGAAAGTAATGTGAAAAAATAAAATATTTAGACAGTTAAGTGGAAAGTCATGCAAAATTTAGCTAAATGATGAGTTATTATTTTGGTCAGTTCTTAGAGTTGACGCTTGTTATTGTACTGTACAGTTTGTACATAAACGACAAGACTTATTTTATTTTGTTCTTTTTATTCTAAAAAAAAAGCACATTCGCGATTTAGTATCTTATATTTTACCGACTGGGATATAGACGGACCTGCTACTACCGCTTGATATTACTATATACCAGATTCATTTCCATTCATTAATTTGAAAAAGAAAATATTAATTTATGAAAATTAATTGATTACTTAATTCTAATAAATGAATTCTCATCGAAACTACACGTGTATACAAACAACTCAATCGCAAAAGCGTATAAAAAACACAGTTTTAAAATGAACTGAAAAAAACCTTTTTGAATTTGAAACACTGCATTAAGAAATCTTCTGTGTTTCCGTAATTTTAAGAGTCTTAGCTTCAAGATTTGTTTGAGCTTTCTTTGATACTGTATTTTATAATATGTCATTTTTATTTGAGAATTGAAACTAGAAATAAAAATATACGACCTTGAAACTGGTATAAACTGTGAGCTTTTGAGTACGTCTTACTGTGTATCGGTTGGTGGCACTGCGCGTTGTTCCCTGCAGAAGTAAAAGCTCGACTTCATTCACGGAAGAGTGGAATTCAACGAGTAGTTAAACCCTGCCTTATGCATACGTTTGTACAGACTTTTTCATTTTATTTTTTTTATTTAAATCGTAAAATCGGATTGCGGAATACATTTTAATATACATAGCTCCATACAAATGCTGTCAGAGACAAAAAAATGATTTAACAGAGCTGGAATCATTTTTGTTTTAAATAGGCTTTTATATTAAAGTGTTTTTAATTCATCTCGCATACAATGCAAGCAGATATTTTTTTAAATATTGAAAAGAAATTATTTATTTTCGGTACTTGTACAGGCATTTTTTAAACCATCAATAGCAAAAATTGCATAAATTTTGTAAAAACAAAATAATTCTTAATGTAGATCTTGTAGAAAAAAATGAGGTGAGCTATGTTCGAGGAGGACAGATCTGGGCAGGTCACAATACGAAGCGTATGTCCCGAAAATCAATGATCGGTCAAACGGTGTCGAAGTGTATTAATCTCAAAGACAACCAACATCCATTTTTATATACAGTCGAACCTGGAGAAGCAAGGGACCGCGATCTCTTTTTCGCTTATGGAGGTTTTTCACTAACCCGAGTTTCTAACTTATAGAGGTACAGGAGTGGCCCTTCTCATTTATAGAGGTATATAATATTACAGCAAATATATAATAAACATGTTTGCATTATTCGATATAGATAATAATTCGACAAAAAAAAAAACAAAAAATAGTTCACTAATATTTACTTAAAGAAATCTGTCAATTATGCCTGAGTTTCTGTTTTTAAATTTTGTGTATATTTTTCTAGTTCGTAAATTTTATCAAATATTGTTTTATCAACAACCGTCGAGTATTCGAAAAACTTGTGGAGAGTCGCCAGTGCATTTAAAGCTATTTATACGTTCGACTATCGCTTATTACAGGCAAGTAGTCTCAGTTATAGAGGTTCATGAGTAAAAAACATCTTTCGCTTATAGAGGTTATACCTCGCAATTACTCTCACGTGGAGAGTTTTCTCGCTTACTCAATTCTCGATTTGACTGTATATAGGTATACTAGTGGACCCGGCAGACAGGCGTTGTCCAGTAAAATAATAAGAAAAATGTCCGGAAAATTAAAAAATAAAATCTGAATCTTGATAACAAGAACCGAGCCCATCTGTAATAATAATAATAATAATAATGATAATAATAATAATAATAATAATAATTGTATTTATTTTTTGGTGCCAGCAGGCGTAAAAAACGTAATACATTAAAATGTCAATACAATGACCATAAAATTGGGAATAAAATTACATGAAATCGGCTGTATAATAAAATGTTTTCTCGATGAGATAGTTCTTCAAGTTGGTTTTGAACTGTTTACCCGTAAGTTTTTTTATTTTAGGTGGAACAGCATTATAAATTCTTGTTAGAGATGATGTCATATTCTTTCTAGTCACAGAAAATTTGATTCGCTGATGGTAGAACTCAGTCTTTCCTGTAGTGTCATGATTATGTGACGTTCTTTCAAAATAAGTGGGATTGTCTTTCACAAAACAGGCTGCTTCTAAAATGTAGATTAAAAGTAGTGTTAGCATATTTAGTTTTTTGAAGTGTTCTTTACAAGAATCTCTTCGTCCAATGTTGACAATGTGGCGTAGACATCTTTTCTGTAGCCTAAATAATACATAAAGTTGAGAGCTACCTCCCCAAAAGATGATACCATATTCAGCTAAGAACCATCCAGGTGACCCCATTAGTACAAAAAAAATATTTCATCAAAATAAATCGAGTCGTTTAGGAGGAGAAGAATTTTGTATGTAAAATTAGATGAAAGTAATATGTACATTTACGATGACTCCGTACCTGTTAACGGGTATAAAAAGCGCTTAGTCATCCGTTAAGATAATTTAATAGCCCCAGCTGCCACGATGTGTACGTCTGTCGCCCTTTCGCCCCGTCGTGGGCTCTCTGCGTGGTCGCGCCACACAGCAAAAAAAAAACAACATTTATGTGAAATAATGCGCTTGTAAATTTTAAATTAAAGTAAAATCGCGCCGTGAATGTATGTATATTCATATAGACCTGTAATCTGGTTCCTAGATACTGGGTGTAAAATCTTTTGTGATGTATGACTTTTTGACTATAATTAGTACTTTATGTATCTAGATCACCGTTTCCCAAACTTTTTTGACCGCGCCTCGGAACAAGGTTTTAAAATTTTTCGCGACTCACCTTATGAAAAAAAAACGTTTATTTACAAAACAAATTTTATTTTAGAGAAATCAAGTTATTTGTTTGCTTATTTCATACACAAAAATTTACAATTTTTTTTCGCGACCCACACTTTGGAAAACGTATCTAGATTGTAATGCAATTTTTTGTGTGCGAGTTGTGACATTACGGAAAAGCGAACGTCAGCGATTTTTAACAGTCACACGGGCCATAAAAGCATTACATTTTTTGCGCGTAATTTCTATAAAATAGCTGATTTTCAGTTCATAATAATCTAACTTACAGCTGTCCTATTCTAAGTATGCGGCCATATTGCATTTATTTTGTGTTGATTAACGAAAACTACGCCTGCTTTGTGGCGCATGCTGTCTCTGTTGGTCTTATAGAATTAAACAATAATTGACAGGTCGCTTTTAGAAATTACTTTTGGATTGGTAAGATTGATTTTTTTTGTTCGCTATCTCTCGTCCTAACATAATGTCTCTACTGGTCCATTACGCCACTAGATAGATAGATTGTAGATTATAGACGCTCAACATCTGAGGTCATCAGCATCTGTACGCAACTAAATATACGTTATCAATCATCCTGTAAATCGTATTATCCATGTCGTTATTTCTATTACATCTTTTACATTAAATCTTGTTGGCTCGATTATCTGCCATATTCCTGTTAATAAAAATTTCATATTTACTTTTTTCTTACTGTTTTATATTTTTATTTCGCACGGTTAAAATTTTTATATATATTCACCCACATTATAAAATAATGTTGTTTCAGATTTCGTTTATACTTTATTTTCGTTATTTAATTTAGCATATTTACAGTTTTCCCTTGGGCTATTTTCGTAGTCAGTACATTTGTCATGTTTTGTATTTTATATTTCATTTCTGATTTTAAAATTGAATTATTGATCTGTTTTATTAATACAACAAAAATAATAATAAGCTTGTACGTTGTTTTTAATGGAGTTTTCGTTTATAATTTATGTATTTGTCAGTTTTTTGTTCCGGACAACACAAAATCGATTCTGATTACACTTTCTTATAATGTTATATATTAGGGAATATGATAGTATATGATTTTCTTTACGCTTCACGCAAATTCCAAAAAAAAAAAAACCCGAAACTAACCGGCGAATATAGGCTATTGTTGAATATTCCTGTAAGTTAATGACCTAAGCTGTCGACAATCTATAAAAAAAATTTTCTTAAAAAGATGTAAATGTTTTACTCACAAATGTTTATATATTTTTTTTTATTTTTGATGTAGTAATTTGGTCTGCAAATTAAAATGTTTATTTTATTCTTGACACATTTTTGTAATTAATCTGGGTTGAATGCGATCAGTTTCGTATACATAGTGCATTTAATTTAACATTGTTGATACGTCATTTATTTTTTGTTTGAATGTAAATGCTATAATATGTTCACTTCAGATCTCTTAGATTTTCTTTTAATTAATATTTAATACGCCATTTTCGAGAATATTTTTCTCACCAATACCGAAAAATAAGTTAGTATTTTATAATGAATGTTTTCATTCAAAATTACAGTTTAAAAAATTTAGCAGTTTCACTACAGAAAAAAAACTCGGGTCGCAGTGCCAAAACCCTGCCGACAATATAGTGTATTTGCTAATACAGGTATTGTGGCTTTATTAAATGAAATTAAGTTTGTTTTTGGACAAAATAAAAAAAAATTGAACCCCTTAATACACCCCTTACAATAATAATTTTATTAGTTGAAATATTGTTATCAATCCAACATCTGCACCAAATTAAAAACGACCTTAAGTAAGTAAATTCGTATACGCAAACTAGTGTTTTCATAAAATTTGTAAGTCCGGTCCTGTCGGGCCGATTTGCTTATAATTTTAGGAGCACTTTTTAATTGCTACTAAAGGGTTAAATATCAATTTTGAAACGATTCTGAGAATTTTTTCTATATTTTTGGGCCCAAAAACTTTTTTCAACCCCTAAAAATTACCCTTAAAATGACCCGATTGGGCCCTTTTTAAATAGGCTTCGTGCGGTGATGGATTCCAACATGTATGCCAAATTTCGTTAAAATGAATTAACTCCTTCGAAAGTTATTGCCCGCACATATAAATATATATATATATATATATATATATATATATATATATATATATATATATATATATATATATACGTATATAAATATATATATACGTATATAAATATACATATATATATATATACATATATATATATAAACATTTTTAAAAATGGTGCCAAAGTGTTTAGGAGGTTATGAAACGTCGAGAAATTTTGGCCATATGGCAAATACACTAATAACATTCTCTGAAAAGAATTGAGTAAAATAAGATAAACGTTCACTATCTGATGGCAATTTGCTTATTTTATTAGTTGTCGGTAATATGAAGTGCCGGTGTAGCGCTGAAGTCTCTGAATAGCATAGAATAAAATAAAATATATGTCGCCAACCGTTGGCAATCTGTTTATTTTAACAGTTGTCGGTAATATTAAGTGACGTAGCGGCGCTAAAGTCTCTGAAGAGTATAGAATAAAATTTATTTCCGCTCTATTATATTACTGACCACTAACGATGCAAAGTATTCGCACGGGTCCGTTAGTGTATGAACATTTGTAAAATTACAGGCTGACTCACAAACTTAAGGCGAATGCAACATACACATTTCTATTCCTGCAGGTTTGGTAATACCCTACACGCGAGTTATATAATGAAATTACACTTGGGAGAAATCCTGCACGATCAAGCTAGGATCTATTTCAGTCATGAGAAGAAAAGAGTATCTTGCAAGTTCATCTACACGCGACCTGTGACTGTCATGTTAAGGTCTGACTGCACAGAATTGGCCATTTCAGAGCTTTACTAGAACTTATTATTAGATGAGAAATAGCACATATGATAGAACTGAAACAACTGAGTTTAAATAATTGATTAGAATTTTGAAATGCAGTTTTAGATAAATGCATTTATTTGTGAATCACCTTGCAAAACGTCAAAATTGAATTAAAAGTTTTAGTTTAAAAAATATTCAACATTATAAAAACAGTTCTGCTTACAAAATATTTTCAGTTTATTTTTTGTTGACAGTACCTGAATTGATTCTGACTGCTTGACCATATATAGTCTGGGGCCGATTAATTTTTGAATTGGAAAATTTTTCATTTAAAAATTATGTTTTATAAACTATTTACAGAAACATTCCCACTAGCGTTTATTCGAAATTCCTAATTTAAAAAATGATATTAGAAACATTACACTTTTTACCCAAGCGTGCGTTGAATCGAAAAAGTGAAATGCAATAATTTAAATACTTTTTTATCAATATTTTTTCCACACTCAAAATAAAATTAGTTTTTGTTAAAACGAAGTTTTCTTCCTATCACTAAGTTTTTCATAAACAAAATATATTCTTTTAATGAATCAAAATTTTTTCACAGTAGATTTTTTTGTAATTTTATCTCTCTGTCTTTAACTCAAAAACTCTCAGATGTTGTCTTCATGTTTCCTATACGTTCCAGTGTTAAAGACATGCTTATTTACATGAGGACAACCACCGGTTTGTTAACTTGAGTAATATAATGGCTTGTTCGATTAGTTCCACTTCATTGCTACCTTTGATAACCAAATTTATGTCGTCCACATACATGACATGAATTATTCGTTCAGGTTTAGAATGCAATGCCAGAAATGTTGACAGGCTATTCGAATAACAATGGAATAGCAATATGGGTCAGAAACATTACCCATTCCTCGCTGTAAATGCTGTTAATTGGCGGTATGCTTCACCACCATTAAAACCTATCAGTCTATCTACTGCAGAACTGTGCATACGAAGCGGCCATTGCGAAATTTATGTTCGGAACGCGCATTAAACTATGATTTATTTAGTAATTAATAGTATATTTCACAAGGGCAGAAAGTTGAAATCCCTGCACTGCACGACATGTTCCCCGAGGCGAAGTTTAGGAATTTCAACTTTCTGGTCATGTGGTGTATACTATTTTTCTTTATACTCGGTCGAAAATACGTTCTTTCACCATTATATAAAAAAACTAAAAACTTCCAAGTGAACAATTTTGAGGTTATACGTAAAAACAGGTGTTAACTACTACTGGTTGGCGGCAGTCTCCGGAGAAAACTCTTTCGTCCCGCTGTTATAGATATAGCGAGTAATTCCAGCAGAGCATAAATAATAGGCTTTCTGTCTTAAAACCGAAGCCGAAAGTACGTACTTTCGACTAGTTATAAAGAAAACAAAATCTCAATATTTAGTGTTGATGTAATAACATGTTTCATTTAAATAAAGTATATGAAAAGGTACAAGGCGTTAAGAATGTAGTATCGTTACATTTTCATTTAATAGTTTACTGGCAAGTTGTGCGGAGTCAGTTGAAAGGTTTAATATTTGATGCAAATATATCATAAAATAAAAGTAGACAGCTTCTAGAGTTTGTTTTATAAGATTTTAAAGTTTACTATTTGTGGTTTACTTTTTACTTTAGCAGCTAGCAAATGCTCAAAGGCACTTCTGGAAGACGCGAAGGCCTACATTTACAACAGACCTGTCTACGAATCACGTTCGCCAGACGAGCAAGCTCTACTGAAATCGTGTCATTTGATCTCTAGTCTTTTTACAGTAGAAGAAAGTTTGTTTTCATGGCTCACTATATCATCGCACAATGAACACTTTTCAAATAACGTTGACTGTATCACAAAAAGGTTATCTCTAAGATTATCATTAATCCAAAAGTGATGATGGGAAGATGGACAGGTACACAAATCAAACACCTTATTACGCTGTGTATAACGTTTCGCTGGTGAATTCCAGCTTCTTCAGATACAGTATCTGAAGAAGCTGGAATTCACCAGCGAAACGTTATACACAACGTAATAAGGTGTTTGATTTGTATACCTGTCCACCTTCCCACTTTTGGATAATAATTATGGACGTGAAACCAGAAAATTATCATTAATAATAATAGAAAAAAGTTTATATTTTTTTTATCTCATAATTTTACTGACCATGCAGTTTAAACTAGCTGTAGGCAACATACACTATTGGCGTTGGTCGGATGGCGGGACCTAGGGGTCGGACCAAAATTTCTCGACGTTTCATAACCTTCTAAACACTTTGGCACCATTTTTAAAAATGTTTATATATATATGTATATATATATATATTTATATATATATATATATATTTATATATATATATATATATATATATATATATATATATATATATATATATATATATATATATATATATATATATATGTGTGCGCGCTATAACTTTCGAAAGAGTTAATTGATTTTTACGAAATTTTGCCCGCATGTTGGAATCCACCACCGCACGAACCCTATTTAAAATGGGCCCAATCGGGCCATTTTAAGGGTAGTTTTTAGGGGTTGAAAAAAGTTTTTGAGCCCAAAAATACCTAAAAAATTCTCAGAATCGTCTCAAAATTGAAATTTAACCCTTTAATAGTAATTAAAAAGTGCTCCTAAAATTTTAATAAAATCGGCCCGACAGGACCGGATTTACAAATTTTATGAAAACACTAGTTTGCAGATAGTGAATTATTTGCTGAAAGGTGTATATAATTTAGTTTAGAGGTTCGATTGATAATAATTGCAACTGAGAAAAAAATGTTCTTTTAAGGGGTGTATTAAGGAGTCAAATTTTTTATTTTGTCCAAAAAACCAACTTAAGTTCGCATAATAAAGCCACACTGCCTATATTAGCAAATACACTATATTGTCGGCAGGGTTTTGGCACTGCGACCCGGGTTTTTTTGAAAATGTTATTACCCATGCTAATTTTAAGGAACTGTTCAAGGAAATCCTAATCAAACTGAGGTGAATCTCGCGAAAATCGCTTATGGTATGTGCAGCTTACGCGCCTATTTTCGCGCCAGTTTGAGCACGTCCATATAATTTAGTTAGCACAACCAGCGCGACGCGTCCAACACAGGACTAGCCTGTTTGATTAGTTCATAATAATAAATTTCATGTCAAAATTTGCTCCTTGCTGAAAATCTTTGTCGCTTCAAGCGGGTCGGTTTGGACAAACTGTGGCAGTAGCTCGCCTTTTGATAACTCAACCATGATCACAGTCGTGCACTTAACGATATCAGGGAGAGAGAGAGAAAGAGAATGGCGTACAAAGGTAGTACAAGAAACGAGAGAATGACCTGTATCTGATGTCACGTATTAAATTGGCAGCAGAGGTAATGTATGTGTGTGTGTGTTTGTATGTAGTGTTGGCGAGGTCCTCTATCCTCCTCCCAGTCGGTAAAGAGGTCTCTCTAGCTTACCGACATGTGCCGGTGACCGATCAAACACATATGCGTGGCCATTGAAAGGAATGAGGAAACTCACCCGAAAGCCCTTCTCACGCGAATAAATAAAAAGGTTTTAACTAAAGACCAAAACACGCCTCTCACGGTTCTATTGTGGACGGTTATATTAGTCATGAACACACTTCGGGAGGTTTGTGATTTGAACAGAGCCGGGCTCCGTGTTGGTTTAGGCATAGTAAACTTGAGTGCTCATACGATGGGAATGCGGACATATCGTCGCTGTGGAAAGAGAAAGTAGTACTCCGTAAAGTAGGGCGCCTACTAAATTTATTCGGTTCGGCGCAACTAGTCTTGCCAACCAAAAAAAAAAAAAAAAAACAGTGCGTGAAAACATTTATATTATGTTGATTTTGTTTGATCTTATGTAATCTTATATTAAAATTCGTCATTTTGTGAAAAGACTATAGGCACTTCCAGTAATTTCATCGTTTAGTGAATTGTGTTTGACTAGATGTAATAGAGTTTTCAATGCAATCCATTCATTTTATGGTGTCAAAGATGATTTATTTAATTTTGTACATTGAAATTATTTTATGTTATTCAAAGTCTTGAGAGTAGCTCATTGAGATCCAAAAAAGCGTAAACTTACTTGTTAAAAGTTTTAAGTATAAAACAGATGTTTCAAAATGAATCAGCGCTACAATCGAAAATAACGATCTTCATCAAAATTAAACTTGAATTAAATTTGAATACTTTCACTAAAGTTTCTATTAAACGTAATGAAATACAGTACATATTTAAATGTTCTTTGTGAAGCATTTAATATATTGAAGTATTAGTTCGTTTAAGAGAAAGTTTAATATGCCTTTTCTAAAAGCGAGAACTAAGTTAAAGAAGAGTAACTGCTATTGTATATGGTTTAAGTGGCGAATTTCTAATATATATTACTAGCCACTACCTGCGGCTCTGCACGCAATTGAGATGAAACACAGCAGCGACAACAGTAGTAGAGCCTTATTGCGGTCTAGCGGCGAGTTCCAATTTCTCCATGAAAAAAAAACATTCATATGCCAACTTTGATGATTTTTGGTTAAACGGTGTCGAAGTCTATTAATCTCTAACAGATATACCAGCATCCATTTTTATATATGTCGCAGGGAGAAGATAAACAAAGAGATTTGATCAAATCTCTAAGATAGATGATCAAATCTCCGTTTTTATCATTTTTCTGTGACAGATGCATTAATAGTATAAATTTTATTACATGACAGCACAAAATTTCGCTGTGTTAAACTATTTTCTAGATATCTGATTATAAACAAAAATAAAAAAAACGAACAAATTTGAGTTCCATATCATCATTTATATTAACTGCCTGTTAACTGCTGCTGACGTGCAAAACCCTAAAACTGAAGTTATTGCTTAATTTTAGAAGAATAAAAAAATAACAATATGGCCACACTTTTAGGTTTCTACTCTAAATAAATTGAAAGCTGGTATAAAAAACGTTTAAAAAAATAAAAATTGGCTTTATGAGTGGCTCAAAGGTAGAACAGTTGATATGGACAAAAGCTTAACCGCTTCATTATTGAAACAGTTATTCAAATTTGTAGTCTTCTAAAATAAACTTTTTTGGAAACATTAAATAATGGAAACAATTCTTTTGATGCCATGTCGTCAAAAGTCTTGGAACACATCAAAGTACCTACATGGCCCGCAGTGTCTACATGTTTCGTGGTTGTACATTGTTACTCTATCTTATGTAAATATATCATATATATTATATATTTATATATAATATATAATATATCTGTACTTTGCACGCGCTTTACAGTGCGGTTTCACTACTGTTCACTTGTTTTGAGACAAATGACAGCTTAGAAAAACATTTGTTTTTATAAACCTACGCATTTACGAGTATATATAAAAAAAAAAAATAACAATCAAGTTTGAGGGTTCCGTACCATTCCGTTTTCCGTGAGAACTTTTTCGGTTAGGTTTTCCAGTAAACTATGAGTGAGAGGCCCTAAATATGCCCGTTTTTTCAAAATTTTAGGAACAGTAGCTTCTGAGATGATGGGATGCTCAATTTTCGTATATTTTCTTTAATATCTTTTAAAAAAAATACATTTGTATTTTTCATAACGTGCTCTTTCATTTGATATGTCACATGATTTCATTTATTTAATTATTTTCTTCACAATTATTACAATTCTAGTTACATAAATGACATTTTCTGCCCAACTTGGCAAAGCCAGTGCTAGGGCAGGAACCAACATATTGGTGTTGTACAGATGTCCTTGGGTTTATTTAGTTTTACTTGCAGTTGATGATATATATATATTATATACGCGTGTTTATAAGAATAACTAAAATACCCCACCCAAATTCCTTAATACAACTCTATTTCTAGACTTTTATCACTGTGTAATATTGTTAATATCAATTTGGAAAGCTTGTCGAGCCAAAAAAAAAAAAAATGAAATGCTTATTAAGGTAAAAATATATTCGTATCTAATAAAATTTGTCCGAATATTTGTTCGAAGTAAGATAAAACACACAATTGTCTTATATATTATTTTCAAAACCAATATCGGTCAGTCAGGTATCTGAGTTTTTTTCCGGTACAAGCATGTATTTCTATAAATGATGACAACTCAAACTGAATACATTCAGAAGCGTAAAATTCGTTTGGTTGTCGGATAAACTACGGTTCTCATCTTTCTTTATTGAAAGTACGCATTGCCAATATACACTCGCTTCGACACTTCGTGGGTCCAATGTAAATACGTAAACGTTAGCTTTTTCCGTGAAAATCTATCTAATATTAGTTTGGAACCAAGCGTGCTGTAGAAATGGAATTCTGTTACATTTTTATGTAACAGTTACAATAGATTCCAGTTCCGCAAAAATAAAAATAATGCATTTAAAGTCCTTTTCTCGATTTTATGCCATAATAGACACCATTCGCACCATTACTATTTTTCCATCTACTACACTTACCGTTATTTTTCGGTTCCGCAAAAGTAATAGCTTGAAACATCCATTACTTAACAAGAGCGTCTTCGAAATACTTGCCTGCAAAATCCATATGATTGTACAAATCGTCAAACGTTTCGCATGGAATAATATGGCGGATATTATTTCATGAAATGGCGACATTTACGAAATGCCCGTGATTCGTTCTATTCATTGTACCGTTATTTCAGTAACAGGTATTTTAAGATCTGGAAACAGTGCGTTCCTGCTGCGTTTGCGACCAGTTCCAAAATACCTGTTACTAGAAATGCTCCTCATCTCGACTGTAAGCGGCAACCGAGCTAAATGTCCGCCATGTTGTCGGATATATAAGTTGTGTAATATTGAAGTGAGTGTAAAAGGGTGAAGGTCACACTATAGCTTTGCTGAAGGACCATTGTTGTTT
This sequence comes from Venustoraphidia nigricollis, assembly GCA_034508555.1. Taxonomy (NCBI): domain Eukaryota; kingdom Metazoa; phylum Arthropoda; class Insecta; order Raphidioptera; family Raphidiidae; genus Venustoraphidia; species Venustoraphidia nigricollis. Next base: position 1,866,532 of record JAVRKA010000042.1, on the reverse strand, counting down.
AGGTACGATGGACATGCGTTTCTGACACATCGCTGACCTCGCATGTGCTCGTTCTCGATGTCTATTCATCCCGCCTTCGCCCGCCTCGTTAACCCCCGCGGATCGCCCCTGAACTTTACGACCACATGCGTTTGTTTATACAGTGAATCCACATTCTATGAAATTTGTTGATTAGCACCGTAGTCGAAGGCTTGAAGATTAAAGATTAAAATAGAATGGGGTGATCTCTTAGCCCAAATGCCCCACATCCTGAAAGGATTTTTGTGCTTCCCCTTTTTATTGGATTTAGTCAGTAAATAATAATAATAATAATAATAATGAGTTCAACGTCCGTTTCTCGACTTTATGTCATAACAGACGCCATTCGCACCATTACTATTTTCCATCTACCACACTTCCCGTTATTTTTCTACATTTTTAAAACTTCAACTTATGTAATAGCAATGGGCGAATGAAGGAATTATAGGAAATTAGGATAAGGTAGGTAATTTTTGAACTAGGAGTGTGATAGGTAATCGGCCATGGCCTCAAATAAGGAACCATCTCGATATTTATCTGGAATTAATTGAGGGAAACCATGGAATACCTCAATCAAGATGACCGGTACAGGAATTACCGTTTTTCGGCGAGAGGCAGTAGGAAAAAGTCCCGGCCACATCTGCCCCCTGCCGGAATTCGAACCCGGACCTCCCGAATGCGAGTCTAGTGCTGTCACCATTACTCTACTCAGCTCGGTTAGTCAGCAAATAATCTAGATCTTCTTATGGGCTCCAGAAGATTCCATCAATGTAACCAAAGATGGTTGTCCTCCTGTAGGTTAAAGCCTCACATTCGAACACGATATGGGTGGCTGTTTCATCCTCAATTTCACAAAATTTTCATGGTGTTGATTCCTGGTATATCTCCATTACATGTAGGTATTTAGTCTAAGGCTTGCGCAAAAAAAATCCAAAGATGGAATGAAAAGAACGAGAGATTGTAGATTATAGGCGTTCAACATCTTAGTTCATCAGCGTCTATAAGATGAAATAAACATGAATCGTTTTCCTTATTGAGAAGAAGTAGAAAAATGTCCACAGAATAATCCAGTTCCGCCGTTTTACTCACACGTTGAAAGATAGAAAAGATCAATTTTTTTCCAAACCTTCCTTCAGTTTTGAATAACGAGTCTATGAATATTGTTCGTAAACTGTAAAGCGCCATGTTTCTTATTTCTAAGCACCCTGTGCATTTAATTAAAAAAAATTAATTATGGGACACTCGTTTTGTAAGCAAACAAGAATTTTTATAACGAATGATTATTTTTTCCTATTGGCAACCCGATCCGAACATACGGCGTATACAGTATATACTACACACTACAGAAAAGAAACTTCTAGATCGACTGTAAACATACATTCTTACGTCAGCGGTGTAGCCTGAATCTATTTCACTCTTGTGCGTAAACAAGATTTACTTAAAAAATGTTTTTAGTCGGTGTCTAGTTAATAGGAGAGTTGTCTGTAGGCAAAGTCCACGCACACGACGAGACAAGACGAAAGCCGTCCAACGCAGCGGTGATGGTGTTTTTTTTGTTGAGATTGCGTTCGGTCTCTTACACAGTCGTTAGAGTTAAACGACAATGGCCGACGTACAATGGTGAAAGCTCCGGTTACACTAAAATACATATTGTCTACTATCTACATTAGATACTACATTGCATTATTTCATATGTAATGTAGTATCTTTGTGCTATACACCTATTCCCCGATTTACACGGTACTTGTTTTACACGTTTTCGCTTTTAACAGTTTTCCAAATAAGTTTTTTTTTTGTTTTTATCGCACTCTACTAAATGCTACTGTGATTGCTCAATATTGCTCAATATGAAGAAGTTTACAAAGATCTTACAAAAAATTCGAAGCAATTGTTAATAACCGATTTTATTACCATCTCTTATAATGTAAATATTTCTGCTTCAACAACGAATCGGCACAAATAACTTCGAGTGATGAAAGTGAATTCGAACCTTCGATTCCGAAAAAAAGAATGAGAGTAATTTCTGACAGTGATGAAGGATAATAAAACACCTTTGGTTTTATTTTTTGTTCTTCTGTTTAATGTATTGTTATTAAATAAAAAAACAGTGTTTCCGTAATATATTACATATTTTAACCTGTCAATGCATTTTATTTTTATTTCTGTGTACACCTAAAAATATTGAAAAAAATCACAACTGTTAAATAGCAAAATTATGCATTTTCTGCAAGCTTTTCGATTTACACGGTATTGACTTGAAAATTTTTAATTTTCGATTTACACGTTTTTCTCAGGAACGTATCTACCGTGTAAATCGGGGGATAGGTGTATTGCTTTGTTGTAATGTAATCAGACGCGATTGAATCACAGGAACATTATTTAATTGAATACTCTATTCAATTATATAGATTTCGACATTTAATATCGTTGTATAAATCTCTCAAGGTTACTAGAATACTAGAAGGTTGGACGTCTGTGATTGGTTGAGTCGATTGCTTACGTGATCGATGTCCATGAATTATTGTTATCCCAACTGTTTCACCGAGCTGGGTAGACTAGTGGTGACAGCACTAGACTCGAATTCGGGAGATCCGGGTTCGAATCCCGGCGGGGGCAGATGTGGCTGGGTCTTTTTCCTACTGCCTCTCGTCGAGAAACGGTAATTCCTGTACCGACCATCTTGATTGAGGTTTTCCATGGTTTCCCTCAATTAATTCCAAATAAATATCGAGACGGTTCCTTATTTGAGGCCATGGCCGATTACCTATCAAACTCCTAGTTCAAAAATTACCTACCTTATCCTAATTTCCTATAATTCCTTCATTCGCTCATTGCTATTACATAAGTTCAAGTTTTAAAAATGTAGAAAAATAACGGGAAGTGGCGTAGATGGAAAATAGTAATGGTGCGAATGGCGTCTGTTATGGCATAAAGTCGAGAAACGGACGTTAAACGCATTATTATTATTATTATATAGATTTCGACATTTAATATCATTGTATAAATCTCTCAAGATTACTAGAATAATAGAAGGTTGCACGTCTGTGATTGGTTGAGTCGATTACTTACGTCATCGATGTCCATGAATTGGTTTTACAATTATTGTTATCCCAACTGTTTGAAAAAAGACATGAGGCATATGAGCTAAATATGATATAACACTCAAAAAAACTCGTGGACGCCGGAAATAATAATAGCGGGCGGGTAGCCTTTTTTCTTTTTTAATTCGCGTTTACATCAATTACTCGGTAATCGTTATCGTAAACGATGATCACCTCGTGGTTTTGATGACATGAATTGGTTTTTCAATTATTGTTATCCCAACAGATTTATGAGGTATATATAAATATGATTAAAGATATAACACTCAAAAAAACTCATGCAAGTTGGAGGTAATAAGAACGGGCTAGTAGCCTTTTTTTCTTTTTTAATTCGCGCTCACATAAATTACTCGGTAACCGTTATCGCAAACGATGATCACCTCGTGGTTTTGATGATCTATAAATCTCATATGAAAAGAATTCGTGCTAGCAGAAGAAATACTGTAAGTATTAGTTTAAGAATAGGCTATTTGTTTCGTTATCAACGACTCTAGATACAGCAGTTTTGTTTTAAGACAGAGTTCAACCCTACTTAACCACTTCATCGGCTCTGTTTCCTACACTCACCGTCATTCGTCATTGCCGGACTATTTTTTTTTTATTCCATCTGCTTCTATGTCCTTCTCAACTAAGCACATACATGCATGTATCCTTTACAAGGGATGGAACTTGTCCATATGTTTATTTTTCAAATACTAAAATAAAAGTCGAAATAACTTATCTACTTAATCCTGGGTTTCGCTGATGTTGAAAGTCTGTGATCTACATAATCCAGGGTTTTTGATAGCCTTAAACCTAGATTAAAAAATGTTTGTTTTCAGTTAAACGCAGACCTTCATTTAGTTGAAAACGAATGACATTCTTAAATCTACATTTAAAGTTGAAAAGTCGTATCGCGTTAGGAGTTATTAGTGTATTTGCCATATGACAACATACACTATTGGCATCGGTCGGATGGCGGGACCTAGGGGTCGGACCAAAATTTCTCGACGTTTCATAACTTCATAACCTCCTAAACACTTTGGCAAAATGTTTATATATATATGTACCTGTATATATATATATATATATATATATATATATATATATATATATATATATATATATGTGTGTACGGGCAATAACTTTCGAAAGAGTTAATTGATTTTAACTAAATTTGGGCCACGTATTAAAATCCATCTCCATGGGCGTAATCAGGCCATTTTAAGGGTAGTTTTTAGGGGTTGAAAAATGTTTTTGGGCCCCAAAATACCGAAAAAATTCTCAGAATCGTTTCAAAATTGACATTTAACCCTTTAGTAGTAATTAAAAAGTGTCCCTAAAATTTTAATAAAATCGGCCCGACAGGATCGGACTTACAAATTTTTTGAAAACACTAATTTGCAGATAGTGATTTATTTATTGAAAGGTGTCTTTAATTCGGTGTAGGCGTTAGATTGATAATAATATTACAATTAAGAAAAAAAATGTTATTTTAAGGGGTGTATTAAGGGGTTAAATTTTTTATTTTGCCCAAAAACAAACTTAATTTCACATAATAAAACTATAAAACCACACGGCCCTATACAAGCAAATACACTATATTGTCGGCAGGGTTTTGGCACTGCGACCCGGGTTTTTTATTTTTTGGAGTGATTAAAAATTAATTTTTAATTTGCATGTAAATAATTTATTGAAATAAAATAATAAAAGGCCTGGAATGAGATTAGCAAAAATACAGAGTAAATAAATGATCTTTAACTCTATTCTGTTGGTAATCCTTTTTTGCGAGCAACTTCATTCCATTAATTTTGATACCACAGTCGGCAACTTCATTCAATTAACTTTACACATCGTAAAAATTCACATTCATTACTTTTTCAAAACTTCAAAAGTTCATATTTATTTTTTTTTGTCAGAATCACTTTTTTGAGCTAATAAGAGACGCAAATTATGCAATAGCCAGTTGAGAGACATGTCAAAAACAGTTTTGTCCATGTAAATTATCTGGAAAAAGAAAACTTCTCAAGAGATTAAGAAATGAAATAAAAGAAATTTAATTAATGTAAATTTTAACTTAACTGGATTAAACTTCTCGGCTTCAGGGCTTCTAGGTCGTGATCCATTGGTAGTTCTACCTGTAGTTTCGTCTTAGAAATACAAACCCAGATACCGAGAAGTTATAGAACAGTGGCCGTGAAAGCTTACACACTGGATGAGTTAGTATAATATTTTAAAATTCAACATGCTTCACTTTTAACGAGATTCATGAGGCTGTATTATTTAAAATAAAATTCCCATCCCTAACACACATACACACACATATACGTTACATAGCCTACTTAGTTTTATTTTTTGTTACGATGCCGCTCTGATGACCAAGGACTTGATTATCGCACAATTCGCAGTTTCTTAAACTTATCTACAATTACGCCTGTCATAGAAAAGATTGATTGCATAGTAAAAGTTGTAGTTTACCTCATTTATTTGGATGAATAATTGTGTCATAAACAATTAGAAACAAATAACTAGGGGGTAAAAAATCGTCGACTAGTCTAGAATTTCACTCATTTATTCCGACGTAAAAATTCCAAAGAATTGTTTTTGAGATATTGCAGACTCTTATTTTTTTTTAAACTGAACAGGTTGCTTTGTCTAAATATAAGCAAAAAAGTGAGCTGCATGTTAGCTAGCTCTTCCTTTTATTACATCTATTTTTGGTTTACTGTAATACCGACTGTGCAGTCACATTGTAATGTGAAATATAATGAACATAAAACTAATTAAAATCAAATGATTGTTTTAAATGCGTGACCACAAAAACATCGGGCAAATAGCTTTAATTAAAATGTGTTTATTTTTTTAATATAATTAAAAATTAGTTTAAATAACAACCAGCTAAAAACAAATAATACATATGTATAATTTGGTACAATTGTTTTAATAAATGTCATATAATTAGTTAATTAATTAATATTATATAATTTTAGCGCACGAGAATTAGATACAAAAATGACACATTAGGATTGATAATTTTTTTTTTGACTAAAATAGATACGTAGTTCTTTGTTCCAAAATAAGTTTCACCCGTACAAAAAATTAAAAAAATGGAGTGCAGTGTGGGATTTTTAATATTTTAGAAAGGACAATTTTCCGCAAAATCTTGTTAATACGTTTTTCTTGCGGAAATTTTTCCTTTCTAAGATATAAAAAATTCCACATTGCACCCTATCTGCTTAATTTTTTGTGGAAGTGAAATTTATTTTGGCATAAATCTAAAGAATTATCTATTTTAGCACAAAAAACTATTATCAATCATCTGTTAAATTCAATAATATTTTAATAGCGTTTTGTATGGTAACAGAGGTTAGACAGTTTACAGTAGATTATATAGCTGGAGTTTTGTGAGATCAAAATTATTCTTGTCCTTGTAAAAGGACACCGTAATCTATTCCCCCTGGTTATTTACAGCGTATAGTATGAATGTAGTTACGAACCGTCTGTGGGGAAGTAATATGCTAACGTCTACCAACTAAATGCAAACAAATGACCTACAACGTATATTTTATTACTTGCGTCATAACTCAAATGATATTTCTGAGCGAGCGACTCTGTGTTTCGTGTCATATTTGCATCGGGCGCTGACTTTTTTCAAACATGAATATACATTCTGCTCTCGTTCTTATATACATACAGCAAGACCCCGCTTAACGCGGGAGATACGTTTCAATAAGTTCATGCGCTATACGAAACGAGGCCATCTAAATACGTAGATAAGTGAAACAGAACCCAGAAGAAGAAAATGTAATAGTTTTTTTGTTATTTAATTTTATAACATTTATTGTTAAATATTTTTTATCACATTAATTATACATTTGTTTATTGCTAATATCGATTTTTGTACATAAAACATTTATGAAAATCAAAAGTTCGTGTAAGAAGTTATGTTTGTGATGAAGAAGGTTCCTTATTTGATATATTTTGTTTTTTGCGAAGAAGTCATCTAATGTCGTTTGCGTTTTTCTGTTCCGTTTAGCAAGCTGTTGTCGATAGCAAGATATTGCATCAATGACACTTCGTCTTGCGTTTGGACTTCTATCAACATTTGATCCATTTTGTGTAAACTGATCCATAATATACGTTATAGTGGCCAAACTTTTTTTTTTTTAGAAACCACGTAATACTGAAACAGCGTTAAGCGGGGTCTTACTGTATATAATATGTGTGTGTCTGAAGCTTGTACATTGTTTCACTGTTGATCGCTTGCCTTAAATGTAAACGAACATAATTAAAAATTTAATTAAAACTTACTTTATTTATACTTCTTGTAAATAACTTGTGTTTTGTAGAAGCAAATTTTATTAATTTGAAATTTATGATTTATTAGTGTATTTGCCATAAGGCAACATACACTATTGGCGTCGGTCGGATGGCGGGACCTAGGGGTCGGACCAAAATTTCTCGACGTTTCATAACCTTCTAAGCACTTTGGCACCATTTTTGGAAAAATTATATATATATGTATATATATATTTATATATATATATATATATGCGTATATATATATATATATATATATATGTGTGCGGGCAATAACTTTCGAAAGAGTTAATTGATTTAAACGAAATTTGGCCCACGTGTTGAAATCCATCACCGCAAGAAGCCTATTTAAAATGGGCGTAATCGGGCTATTTTAAGGGTAGTTTTTAGGGGTTGAAAAACGTTTTTGGGCCCCAAAATACCGAAAAAATTCTCCGAATCGTTTCAAAATTGACATTTAACCTTCCAGTAGTAATTAAAAAATGTCCCTAAAATTTTAAAAAAATCGGCCCGACAGGACCGGACTTAAAAATTTTATGAAAACACTACTTTGCAGATAGTGAATTATTTACTGAAAGTTCTATATAATTTGGTATAGAGGTTCGATTGATAATAATATTGCAATTAAGAAAAAAAAATGTTATTTTAAGGGGTGTATTAAGGAGTCAAATTTTTTATTTTGCCGAAAAACCAACTTAAGTTCGCATAATAAAGCCACACTGCCTGTATTATCAAATACACTATATTGTCGGCAGGGTTTTGGCAGTGCGACCCGGGTTTTGTAGATATTACTGTGAGAAATGTAGTTTTTTTGTGCTATAACCTAAGGCCAAATTTATACACGGTGTCCAATTTTAAATTGCCTACTCAAAAATATCAGAAAATATTACGAATATAAAAAAAAATTACTTTTATTATTTTAAGGTTAGATATGATTATAAAATTGTTCTAATAATTTTTCTAGAGTCTAACAAGTTTTACACTTGAGAATGATGTAAATTAAGATCGAAACGTCGTGTGCACGTTGTTGTCGGCTCCTTTATGGCTGCTAAGTAAATAAAAATTTTTTGGATCAAGAAAGGCTTTTATTAAAATTTTCCATTATCATTACCGATTCTTCATCTAATTAATTAATAAAAAAAAAGTTCTGAATAAAAGTTAATCACCATAAAGAGGGACATAAAGTTTCGAAGTTTTATAGGTGGCACCACTTTCAAGAAACGAACTAAAACATGTAAAATAATTTGACGACAAAATTAGTTTTACTGTAAAAAGCGTTGTGTTTAATATCGATAATAAATTTTTCAATTCTTAGCTAATTATAAACGTAGAACTATTATGAAATTTAAGTAGATAGCACTCCACGCTTTTTACAGTAAACCTAATTTTGTTGTCAAATTAGTTCATAAAAGCGTATTGTTTTAGTTTTCTCTAGCTTTAATTTAATTTTATTTGTTATATAGTAATTAATATATATTTAGTCGAAAATTGCGAGATTTATTTTTGCACGGGAGCATCTCGTAATTTATTTTCACAGTGACAAGATTTGCGCTCATATTTTATATCAAATGGATCAATCTGTCAATAGTATTTTGATACCCTTCAATGTTATTCGCTTTTCCCCTGCGCTATTATTACATTGTCTGATGGTATTTCACCCCTTTTCCTCTGTCGTGTTTCGATTAATAGATCGTATGTGGGTAGATTAGTTATAATATGAACCAAGCTTTTCATGAAAAAAATGGTATGACGTATAGGATACAATAAAAATCTAATTTTACATGATCTGTTGTTTAATATTACCTATTACATTCGATAAAATGACATATATTACTGACTGCCTGGCCCGGCTTTGTCCGAGTACAAATCAATTTAAATGTAAATTGGGTTGAAACACATTAATGGCGGATTCGTGAGAGAAAAGCATTGATAATTAATTTTACCTGAGGTGAGCATCTTTTACTTTTAAAACTATTTTATTTGATAGACAAATTTTTCGGAATAATCAAATAAATTTACTTCCTCAAAAAAAAAACTTTGAAAAGGAGTATATTAACCTCCTTCAAAAAAGTCATTGCAAAGAAAAAATGAAATTTTGAGGTCGGCGTCAATTTCATAATTGGATATGTAAAAAATCTTAGTAATTAAAAATTAATTAACAACTATTTTTTTTTAGTAATTGGCGCCGACCTTAAAATTTCATTATTTTTCTCTTTTTAGTGACTTTTTTGAAAGAGGTTAATGTATATATATTTTTAAGTTTTTGTTTTAGGGAAATATCTATCTATGTTTATGCGACCACCATATTAAATTCCAGGAAATTGTTAATGGTGGTTGGTACAAGTGGCTCTAATCTAGGCATGCACGATCCAATAGCTAAATCACATCAAAGCCAACTGAAAATAATTATTACAATGTTATACTTCGTGTAGTATGTAGCGTAAACAGAGCTTGCTGCATCCGACACTTGGCTGTCAGTTCGTTTGTACGTTTGGATATTTCGATTTTTGTCGTTTTAAACGTATCAAATTAACCGATTGCTATCTCTGGGCCGTAAAAAATTAAACCACTTTGTGTAATCGAATAATAGCTAAATAATAACTAAACCGTGAATTAGTCAGATGGTCAATATTTAACTTAACAATATTTAACAGAATATAAACTTCCGAAAAAATTAAGTTAATTTAGAGATCCTCAAAAAGCCCTTCCAAATATCTGAATACAAAGATTTTTTTTAATATTTTCTATAATTAACATGTTGGAATTAAAAGCTGTTGTTCCACAAAACTTACTACTAAATAAGTTATTTAGTTATCGAATAACGAAGTTTTAGTTCAAGAATAAAAGTTTACGAAAACGTATTGTAAAAAGTATTCTTTTAATGTTAAATTATACTCGACAAATGAATATTTTATTAACTTCTTCGAATGTTATTTACTTTTTACTTATTTTTGTTAGTAAATTAGACATATAAATGGAGCTAATGTAGAAGTTTCAGCAACTTTATTAAAACAGTTTTAGTAATAAAAAATGTTACTAACAAACGATCTTTGTTTAGTTGCGCTTTTATCTCTTTTTAAATAATTTAACGTTTTCGGTCTCTTCTGCAAACACTTTATACATTGTAACGCTACGTTCAATATAACATAGGAGAGTTACAATAAAATATTTTAATAAAAGTTACAAAAATAAAAGAATTCAATATTGAGTTTTTTAAATAAAATTTACAACTCCAATATACAGATTGTTTAAATTTTTATTTTATTCTTCATTCATCAATTTTCTGCTGATATGATACAACAAATATGTTAAACAAGACCTAGACTAAAGAGACGTACCGTAACCCAGGGCTACCTTGACTGCATAATTTTGACAGTTTTTAGATTTACAGTGACACATTTATTAATTAACCATTTTCATGTCTTATTCTCATTGTATAAATTACAGTGACATAATGTATCCTAAGACATTTTTATGCGTAAATTAACGTTAAGAACGAACAGAGCTCAGGGATTCCCGCTCTATGCTAACGCTCTATGTGCATATTTTTGTCAAATTATTAAAATGGCGTGGTTCTTGCACATATTAATTGTACACCAAACATGATTTTAGGAAACCGGTTGAAGGTTTTTGACATCGAAAACTTTTCAAAATGCAACCGCTGAGAAATATAACAGAAGTTTAAACGTTATTGACTTTTTTTCTTTTTTGTGCCTGGTAATTAATATAAAAATGATTTGTCGGGAAAAAGGACTTTTTAAGTAAACACTTATTTGTTATTTATAGCGACGTTTCGTCCCTTGCTTGGGACTTTTTCAAGCTTTATAACTATAAAAGGTTTTGATCAAATAGATATAAAAGTTAAAATACACAATATGTGAATATAAATTTTAGTTAAACAATTGTTCATTAAAAAGTTTGTAATAATTCCGTTTTTAAAAAATATTTTTACGGTTGATGTTCAAACTATTTTATTTATAGTTTGAACATCAACCGTAAAAATATTTTTTAAAAACGGAATTATTACAAACTTTTTAATGAACAATTGTTTAACTAAAATTTATATTTACATGTGTATTTTAACTTTTATATCTACTTGATCAAAGCATTTAATAATAATAATAATAATAATATAATAATAAAATAGTTATAAAGCTTGAAAAAGTCCCAAGCAAGGTACGAAACGTCGCTATAAATAACAAATAATTGATTACTTAAAAAGTCCTTTTTCCCGACAAATCATTTTTATATTTAAACGTTAGTGTTCCTATCTTAAAAGTTTTAAGGATAATTAATTATGCGACTGATAATCTTGCTTCCTCCGGGGATTGATAGCTGAAGAAGCGTTCGATACGATGCAATAAAAATTAAACTAATAACATTTTGTAACAGGAAAAAGTTATGGTACAAAAACTGTCCAGACTATATGAGAGAGAGACCCCAGTTTACGATATCTAAGGACGTTTATATGTAGACGACGTATATCTACAATTAAATTACAATTTACTTTATTACCAAGTCTTTATAACACATCTAACTTTTGACTTGTAATAATGTCACAACGTTCACTTAGTGAAACATTATTCACGAATAAGGAAGCTTTGTGTTGTGAACAATAATTGTAAATTGAAACTCCAGTTTAGTTTTGCAGTTTTTATAATTTATATTTTACTAGCGGCCCAATCCGGCTTCGCACGGGTAGCACTAATTATCTATAGCCATAAAAGATGAGAATCATTATAATAGAATCTTCAACATGTATTGAATTTGCGCGAATTCAAGCGCATTTATCTGTGAATGTTCAAAAATCTAAGAAAAATCAAATTGTCAAAAAACTAAAAATCCAAACTTCACAGAATCACCCGCTGGGCTAATCTAAAGACTAGTATAAGATATACTTTTATTATAGAAAAACAATTCCAAAATTTTTTAATATAATTTATTTATAAGACTGCCTGAAAATGTCATCAAAATCCGGGGACATATTTTTTCATTTTCTTCATTGTAAAGAAATGATGGTTTGTTGTTTTGTTTTGCTTTATTAAATTAGGGAATAATTTGTGGTTGCAAAACTAAGAAAAATATGAATATACTGGAATTATTTCATAGCTGCCTATCAAGCATTGACACTGTCCTTGACGGACGGACAGAGCGATGCAGAAATGGTAATCTTTTCTCTTGACTTCATAAATCAACAAGTTTGTTGGAGAGAGATGGAAGTTTGAAGCGACATAATACATAACAAATTAAATTCTCCCGACTTTCTATCTGACGTGTACGACAACATTGGATGGAGAAATTAGGGATGGCCAACATTTACCAGTATGAAGCTGGTTTTAAAACTTTTAAAACTTTTTTTCTGTACACTATTTCCATCCTTATTTGACACAAATTTCAGTTTAGCGCACAAAAAATCTATTCTCGGATCAAAAATACGATCGGGAGTGTGTATTGAAGTTTCAGGCGGTAGGAAGGGAGTTAGACTTTTCTTAAGCAGCCCCGGATCTAGGGGGGCAAAATGGGGCTTGTGCTCTGGGCGGCAATTTTAGGGGACATCAAAATCATAATATAATTTTAACAAAATAAAATTACTTGCAATATACTGTTCAATTGATTTTTTTATTTTTATAAAAAGACGTTTCGACTAACAGTTTTAGTCCTTTTCAATTTTCAAAACTAAAATTAAATTAAATATTATATCTATTACTGTTGGTAAAATCAATATTATTCATAATATGATATGTTTGAAAAACCGAGCTGGGTAGAGTAGTGGTGACAGCACTAGACTCGCATTCGGGAGGTACCGGGTTCGAATCCCGGCGGGGGCAGATGTGGCTGGGACATTTTCCTACTGCCTCTCGCCGAGAAACGGTAATTCCTGTACCGGCCATCTTGATTGAGGTTTTCCATGGTTTCCCTCAATTAATTCCAGATAAATATCGAGATGGTTCCTTATTTGAGGCCATGGCCGATTACCTATCAAACTCCTAGTTCAAAAATTACCTACCTTATCCTAATTTCCTATAATTCCTTCATTCGCCCATTGCTATTACATAAGTTGAAGTTGTAAAAAATGTAGAAAAAAACGGGAAGTGGTAGATGAAAAAATAGTAATGGTGCGAATGGCGTCTGTTATGACATAAAGTCGAGAAACGGACGTTAAACGCATTATTATTATTATTATTATTATTATAATATGTTTGAAAATTGATAACAAATTATTAAAATATTAAAGGGTTCTTATTCTCTTCTACCAGTCACAAAAAATGCCACCCGTTGTATATTTTTTAGATTTTTAAAGAATTTATCTAAAACGTTGGAGAAAGGGGACGCTACTATCAAGTTTCTGCCCCGGTTCGAAAAAGTCGTAGATCCGAGGCCGCTCTTAAGATATAATAAGGAGTTCATACAATTACTGATTTGCTGGGGGTAAATTGACAATGAAATGGAATAAAATCTTGTAGTTGGGGCATCCTTTGATGAATTCGCTCAGCTGGAAAGCGAGTCATTCTCTCTCCACTGTGTACAAAATGAAAACCAATTATTTATTATATCTGCACGTACTCTACTGACTCATACCGTGAATAACACGAATGGATTCTGATGGCACTTGAGTGCTTTCGTCTGTCACTTTTCATTCACTTTGACCTAAATATCGCTGTCTTCGCGCCTCGCCGAATCAAAACCCTCCTACAGAGGGAAGATAACAGTTTAATTGATTTGTATGCAGGCGTTTATACAACCTGATTCAAAACTAAAACTACACGCTTTTATGAACTAAAAAATGCTAAATAATTTGACAACAAAATTAGCTCTACTGTAAAAATCGTGGGGTGCTATCTGCTTAAATTTTCATAATAGCTCTGCGTTTACAATTAGCTAGTAAATGAAAAATGTATTACCGATATTAACCACTCCACGCTTTTTACAGTAAAACTAATTTTGTTATCAAATTATTTAGCATTTTTTAGTTCACAAAACCGTGTTGTTTTAGTTTTATAAACTCTAATTTTAATTATAAGACTAATTGCATTTGACAATGGGATAGGCAACACAACTTACGTCACTGTACAGCGTGATAGCTGGCTTGCTGTAATTTTTCGATATTTTTTACTCTGAAGGTCCTGGTCAGGATAATGGGACAAACTTATTAAATTATTGTATTGTCGTCGGTTTTTGATAAGTGTACAACTTTTCAGTAGAATCTAACGTTTTGAAGTAGATAGGTTTTTTTATCCTGAAGGTCCTGGTCAGAATAATGGGCGCAAACTTGTTAAATTATTGTATTGTCGTTGGTACTTGATAAGTGTGCACTGTTTCAGTTTAATCTGACGTTTTGAACTAGGTAAGTTTTTTTATCCTGAAGGTCCTGGTCAGGATAATGGGCCAAACTTATTAAATTGTTGTATTGTCGTCGATCCTTGATAAGTGTGCATAGTTTCAGTTTAATCTGACGTTTTGAAATTGGTAAGTTTTTTATCCTGAAGGTCTTGGTCAGGATAATGGGTTAAACTTATTAGTGTATTTGCCATATGGCAACATACACTATTGGCATCGGTCGGATGGTGGGACCTAGGGGTCGGACCAAAATTTCTCGACGTTTCATAACCTCCTAAACACTTTAGCACCATTTTTAAAAATGTTTATATATATATGTATATGTATATATATATTTATATATATATTTATATATATATATATATATATATATATATATATATATATATATATATATATACGTATATATTTATATATACGTATATAATATATACGTATATATATATATATGTGTGCGGGCAATAACTTTCGAAAGAGTTAATTGATTTCAACTAAATTTGGCCCACGTGTTGAAATCCATCGCCGCAATAAGCCTAATGGGCCTAATCGGGCCATTTTAAGGGTACTTTTTAGGGGTTGAAAAATGTTTTTGGGCCCTAAAATACCGAAAAAATTCCAGAATCGTTTCAAAATTGAAATTTAACCCTCTGGCAGTAATTAAAATGTGTCCCTAAAATTTTAATAAAATCGACGTTACAGGACCGGATTTATAAATTTTAAGAAAGACTAGTTTGCAGATAGTGAATTACTTACTGAAAGGTATATATAACTTGGTATAGAGGTTCGATTGATAATAATATTGCAATTAAGAAAAAAAAATGTTATTTTAAGGGGTGTATTAAGGAGTAAAATTTTTTATTTTGCCCAAAAACCAACTTAAGTTCGCATAATAAAGCCACACTGCCTGTATAAGCAAATACACTATATTGTCGGCAGGGTTTTGGCACTGCGACCCGGGTTTTTTTAAATTATTGTAATTGTCTTCGTTCCTTGATAACTGTGCAAAGTTTCAGTTTAGTCTGACTTTTTGAATTTTTGTTCAAAGATTCCATTCCATATACAATATATACTATACAACAGGTGAAGCTAATAAAAGCGTATCAAAAACAAACTAAGCATTTAAATACAAAAACATAACTATTGCTCAGTAAAATTATACATTTTAGAATTATAAATTAAATGATTATTTTTAGTCAAGGTTCAGACTTGTTCTCTATATATTTTGACAAAATACTCAAGTAGTAATCGCATTACATCATTTATCTAATATTTTACGTAACTGAGGTCATTCTCAATATACAATTGTATAGTCGTGTTTGAACCATAGTAGAGCTAACCTCGTGAAAATTTGATGTCATAGTGTAATAGTGCAGTGAAATTTTATACCACTTAATAATCATTTAACTAAGTTAAACCTTAAGCTCAACTATTCGTGTCGTGGAAAGAAGCTCTACTTTAATCTTTTTCTACTATTTCAAGCACGGTGCGAATTGGAAATACATTTTCAAAACCAAGTGTCAAGGTAAGCTCAAATACAGTCCAGTACTTTTTACTTTTTCATTTTATCGCTTTTTACAGTAAAGTTAATTTTGTTGTCAAATTATTTTGCATTTTTTAATTCATAAAAGCGTGTTTTAGTTTTTTTAAACTCTAATTTTAAATTTATAAATTGTATTTTAAAAATTCAATTACAGTTATAAAGCTTGAAAAAGTTTCAAGCAAGGAACGAAACGGCGCTACAATTAACAAATAAGTGTTTACTTAAAAAGTCCTTTTTCCCGACAAATCAATTTTATATCTAATTTTAATTATAAGGCTAAAAAATTATATTGAATTTGGCAACGCAACGTACGTTACTCTACAACGTATTTAGCTTACTTGCTGTAATTTTTCAGGTTTTTTTGTCCTGAAGTCCTGGTCAGGATAATGTGACAAATTTATTAATTTATTGTATTGTCATCGGTCCTTGATAATTAGTGTGCAAAGTTTCAGTTTAATCTGACCTTTTGAAGTGGGTAAATTTCACGTTCAAAGATGCATTTAGTAACAAACACACAGAATTGATAACCTTTTTTTTATGTCGGTATAAAACACATCTTTGAAATGGAATATTTGGTACCATTCTGTATCACAATTTCGCGCTAACAAAAATGTTTAATTTGTTTGAAATATCAAAAGAGTTCAAATATTGTGAATTGTTATTGTGTACTGAAGTACACTCCGAGAGAAAGTAAATTCGTGCTGAAAATCAAATACTGATTAAATATTTATGTTTGCGAAGAAAAGATTTAAACATGGAAAAGGATTTTCTGTTTTACTCTGTTCAGCAAATTTAAAGTAATATCTTTTGAACCGGAATTATTTTTGAAACACTCTACGGCGTTTGATCAGTCTTTGAGTACGGTTTGAAACGATTAATATGTATAGCTGTGAACTATATTTGCATATACCTGTTTGCAACCGACTAAAGCCTGGTCGGAAATTACCGCCTATTGAATGTATCGACCTCTGAAATCCCTACTTTTGAAATTTGGGAAGCGACAATTTGCATTAAAATATCGTACTTGCTTGATTTGAATGAACAATTCCGGAACTCTTTTTTAATGTTCACTTTTTTACAGTTTTATTTCGTGTTCTATTATCCGTTATTTCATTTAGTATATTATTTATTTGTTTCTTGACTTGATTGTTGTTTTTAGTGTATTTGCCATATGGCAACATACACTATTGGCGTCGGTCGGATGGCGGGACCTAGGGGTCGGACCAAAATTTCTCGACGTTTCATAACCTCCTAAACACTTTGGCACCATTTTTAAAAATGTTTATATATATATGTATATATATATTTATATATATATATATATATGTGTGTGTGTGCGGGCAATAACTTTCGAAAGAGTTAATTGATTTTAACGAAATTTGACCCACGTGTTGCAATCCATCACCGCAAGAAGCCTATTTAAAATGGCCGTAATCGGGGCATTTTAAGGGTAGTTTTTAGGGGTTGAAAAATGTTTTTGGGCCCCAAAATACCGAAAAAATTCTCAGAATCGTTTCAAAATTGACATTTAACCCTTGAGTAGTAATTAGAAAGTGTCCCTAAAATTTTAATAAAATCGGCCCGACAGGACCGGACTTACAAATTTTATGAAAACACTAGTTTGCAGATAGTGAATTATTTACTGAAATTTGTACGTAATTTGGTATAGAGGTTCGAGTGATAATATTATTGCAATTAATAAAAAAAATGTTATTTTAAGGGGTGTATTAAGGAGTCAAATTTTTTATTTTGCCCAAAAACCAACTTAAGTTTGCATAATAAAGCCACACTGCCTGTATAAGCAAATACACTATATTGTCGGCAGGGTTTTGGCACTACGACCCGGGTTTTTTATTTATTTACTGTTGAAATTACTTTATATATTTAGACATTAAAAACCTCAATTTTTATTTGTCTATTCTATAATTTCTCTGTCTTGGAATATTATGTTGATTTATTGTTAGCAAAAATTGATAACAATGCGTCTTAATCACATACTATACACAATATTTATACAATATAACAATATTAAAAACTTATGCATTCATTGATACTATAAAAACATCTTTTTATTAAAAAATTTCAAAGGTTGCGCTTAAAATCTAATTGTCAAGCTGATTCCTAAATTTTGTCGAAAAGATGTTACACAAATTTTAAAAATATATTTTTTATCATGTTATCAATTATTCATCCACCATTTTCGTTAATAGTTTTGAAATGAAACTTCTTCATGAACGGTAAACTGGAGAGTGAATTGGATTCGTAATTAGCTTAGCAAACAACGACTTAATGAAAAAATCTGTACAGTGAATTTGGAAATTTTGATGACAAATAATTTCGAATTCACATTATTTATAGTTAAAATAAAATAGAGCTATCAATTAAAATGCACCCGTGTAAATTATTCCATTTCAATGATCAAAGCTCACATGCATAATGCAAATTGTAAAGTTCATACTGTAATCAAAACAGACTACATAATGAAACAAAGCTTCAAATGGTTTGTTGTGAAATCTGACTATACTATTTACAATAACGCTGTGCCATACTGCCCGTTATAAAACGACTGTTTGAGTTACTGTTAAAATTATAATACTAGTGGTAGTCAAATAGTTGGTGAGCCAAAAATTGTAAGAATTTTATAAAGATTAAAGATTAAAATAGAATGAGATGGTCTCTTTTTGTGCTTCCCCATTTTACTGGATCTAGTCAGCAAATGAGCTCCAGAAAATTGGCTACTAGATTATCCTGTGGAATTATTCTATCCTCATCAATGTAGCCAAAGATGGCTGTCCTCCTGTAAGTTAGAGCTTCACATTCAAATACGATATGGGTGGCTGTTTCATCCTTCATTTCGCAAAATCTACATAGTGTTGATTCCTGCTGTATCCCCATCACATGTAGATGTTTTCTCAGAAAAGCATGAACGGTTAAACTCAATCACCTTTCTGAATATCGGCTTGTTGAGTCTAATTAAGTCTGAATTTATTAATTATAATTTATAGAAAAAACAGTCAGATCTTATTTTGATAGAATCGACTTAATCAATAGTTGATAGAAGTTTGGAGCTTGTGTACTGACTGCTAACTAGGTCGGTTTTTGCTTACTGTAGTATAGCTAAGGTCAAAATCATAGCAAGGATATATGCTTATTTTAAATAAATACCGAGCTGGGTAGACTAGTGGTGACAGCACTAGACTCGCATTCGGGAGGTCCAGGTTCGAATCCCGGTGTGGGCAGATGTGGCTAGGACTTTTTCTTACTGCCTCTCGCCGAGAAACGATAATTCCTGTACCGACCATCTTGATTGAGGTTTTCCATGGTTTCCCTCAATTAATTCTAGATAAATATGGAGATGGTTCCTTATTTGAGGCCATGGCCGATTACCTATCAAACTCTTAGTTCAAAAATTACCTGCCTTATCCTAATTTCCGATAATTCCTTCTTCATTCGCCCATTGCTATTACATAACTTGAAGTTTTAAAAATGTAGAAAAATAACGGGAAGTGTGGTAGATGGAAAATAGTAATGGTGCGAATGGCCTCTGTTATGACATAAAGTCGAGAAACGGACGTTAAACGCATTCATCTTTAAAGTTCAATTCCAAAATATGTAATAATAGAAATTAGTTTCACGGGTAATTGGAATAAAAAATCAGTTTAAACACTTATTGATTGCAACGTTTCGTCTTTATTAAATCAAGACTTTTTCAAGCTCTGGAAAAAAATTTTTTTTACAAAAATTAACAATCATATAATAAAAATATAAAACCTTATGGATTAAATAATTTAGTAAATTATTTAATCCATAAGGTTTTATATTTTTATTATATGATTGTTAATTTTTGTAAAAAAATTTTTTTCCAGAGCTTGAAAAAGTCTTGATTTAATAAAGACGAAACGTTGCAATCAATAAGTGTTTAAATTGATTTTTTATTCCAATTACCCGTGAAACTAATTTCTGTTAAACGCATTGTTGTTATTATTATTATTATTATTATTATTTTAAATTTTTGCGCTTTAATGTAATGCTCACTTTCGTCATCTGTAAAACCTAGGCAAATATTTCCCTGTGTTTGTTCATATGACTTATAATGTTGTTACGCAATCGTCTTTGATCATGAAATGTACTTTATTATTGTGCAATTGGCTCTCTACCTAGTTATTTGAAGTGCTTCATTAAAATTGCTTTTAAAATTATAAACATCGACATTGATTTATAGTCACTCGGACAGGTAAAAACTGACACGTTTTAAAATTTCAATTTGCAAGCGCCCTTTTCTGTTCCTCGAATGAATCATTATTCTGTCTGTTAAAAGAGATTTTTAAGAACTACCATTTTGCCTTTTTTGAGGACTTCGGTGACAATGCATAAATCCAAGATGGCGACACCCCAAAATGAAGGATCACCTTTTTATTCACATTCTTGACATGTAGTAAAAAAACCGGGTCACAGTGCCAAAACCCTGCCGACAATATAGTCTTTGCTTATATTGGCTTTATTTTGCGAACTTAAGTTGGTTTTTGGGCGAAATAAAAAATTTGACTCCTTAATACAGCCCTTAAAACATTTTTGTTTTTAATTGCATTATTATGATCAGTCGAACATCTATACCAAATTAAATACACCTTTCAGTAAATAAATCACTATCTGCAAACTAATGTTTTCAGAAAATTTGTAAGTCCGGTCCTGTCGGGCCGATTTTATTTAAATTTTAGGGACACTTTTTATTTACTACTAAAGGGTTAAATGTCAATTTTGAAACGAATCTGAGAATTTTTTCGGTAATTTGGGGCCCAAAAACATTTTTCAACCCCTAAAAACTACCCTTAAAATGTCCCGATTACGCCCATTTTAAATAGGCTTCTTGCGGTGATGGATTTCAATACGTGGGCCAAATTTCGTTAAAATTAATTAACTCTTTCGAAAGCTATTGCCCGCACACACAACACACACATATATATATATATATATATATATATATATATATAAAAGCTATTGCCCGCACACACAACACACACACATATATATATATATAAACATTTTTTAAAATGGTGCCAGTGTTTAGGGGGTTATGAAACGTCGAGAAATTTTGGTCCTATCCCTAGGTCCCGCCATCCGACCAACGCCAATAGTGTATGTTGCCATATGGCAAATACACTAATAAGCATACCTTGTCTGTTGTCATAGTTGACATGCAGACTTCCATTGGATAAATTTTATTTTCGTTTTTACTTCGCAAAAACTATTCATTTCTGAGCTCTAATTGTACATTGTAGAATGTTAGCGTTTTCTTTTTGAGTTTTATTAAGTTACACTGCATGTCATTACGTAACACTGACGTGTAATGCCCATGTAGATGCATTGCAGATGGATTACTGAGAATTCTGCGACATATACGAGCTACATGCACGGTACTAAATGTTAGGAACATATTTTGATCTCATTTGTGCCGATTTTTTCGGGGCATCGTCGCGACGCTAATATTATACGTAACGCGGGCGAAAAACTGACATGTTCTGAATTTTTCTAAATGTAATTTGCACTGATTTTTCACTCGGCACTTGGTAGAACATGATTAATAGTAACAAATAAATAAAAACACTTGAAAATTCTACAAAAATTATTCTTAAATCATTTCTCGACGAGAAATAATTTAATCTCGACGAGTAATAATTTAATCTCGACGAGAAATAATTTAATAATAATTTTTGTATAATTTTTAAGTGTTTCTATTTATTTGTTATTATTTTCTAAATATGCAGAAAAAACAAACCGCGAGATGGGTCGTTTATTGGGACTCTACAAATGCGATCCTTGAGGCTCACGCACGACTAACCCAATATGATCTTAACAAATTAGACCCGAGAAATATTCTTCAAAGAATCCTAAAATGCACCTTTCCACAGTCTTTTTGCTTAAACAAAAAACATCTGGACCGATTTTGATAAAAAAAAATCCGGATCATACTGACGCTAAAAGTCGATATCATTTTTTATTTACGAGATTTCGTGTACGTCTTTTTGTTTAAACAAAAAAAAAACGGCTGGCCGATTTTAATAAGGTTTCTTTCGGATCAAAATGAAATTAACACGCTTCGAATGACATCCCAATGAAGTCGATATAATTTTTATTCACGAAAGTACAGGAGTGGTCACACTATTGAAAATACATTTCATCTTCCGGTTTATTCAGCAGCGAGTGTATCAAATAAAGGCGAAAATGTATCCTAACATGGTTTACATTTTGAAAGTAATTTATTGCAGGTGAGAAAAACCCTCTTTACTTGTTTCTGTACAACAATCGAATTCCTCTTTAGCGTTTTGAAAACACAGAATGATTCCAAAGTCAAAATACAACAATGTTAATTATCAGTGTGTATTCAAACCTGGTGCAGGAAATAGGTATATGCTATATCAGTTTCTTGCATTAACCATAGTTTTTTAAATCTCATTTTTGCACTAGTATCTATAAAATAACTTATGCACTAGTACAATAACTGCAACAAAACCGGTTACGCTATACCAATTCTACAATAAATCACTGTTTGTCTATCAGTTATTTTTTTTTTGTAAAACTTAGTAGGTACTAGAAGTGACGTTTGTTGAGAAAAGTCCGATCAAAAATTTGTTGTAACTCGCCACTAAATGACGCCAGGTGGCCCCGAAAGCTCAACTATTATTGTCGCTGCGGTGTTTCATGTCAATCGCGTGCAGAGTCGAGGGTGCCGGTTAGTTTATAACATTTTTGTCGTAAGTGAATTAGCATTTCTTTTTTTTCCGTCGATGTGACCTGATCCTTATGTTGCAGTAGATTACGAATTTTAATGAATTACATTCAGATCAAGTAGAGGTTGGTTCTATTGTTTCTCTGTGTGTGTGTATAACGAAGCTTCCCGACCATTCACACAGATGCAAGTAGAGATATTATTGTTGTGCGCAGGCACTTGGTATGTTACAAAAGCTCTTGGAGAACAAAAGCTATAGCGCGCGTCGAAGTGCACTTTCATTTCTGTAGTGCATTTACATATATAATTACAAGCTGTTCGAAGAGGATTGGTATTATTTAATTCGTGTTGTCACCAACCTGTCGCCAGACTTTTATCATAAATGCATTAACTTATATACAACGACAATTATTGCTTAAATGGATTTATTGCGACCTAATTTGTGACAGAAGTTATAGAGAAGCCACAAAATCGATACGAGTTTTCACGATTCTATCACGAAATAAGATAGTTTTTTTATTTTCTATAAAAGTGTAAAAAAAATTTAAAACCACAAGTGCACACCACGTCAAGTTTTCCAATTGAAAAAAAACTATGTAAGCATATCCACTTTTTCGCAGTCTTTTTGTAAAAAACAAAATTGGGCCTATCACACACCTAACTCACACACACATGTTTTTGAAAGTAGTGTGGTGGCCTTGAAATATAAAACTTTGTAAAAAATGTTGATTTCGATTTTCGGCTCCATTACAATAACTGCCCAATGTACAGGGAAGTCAATGAAGTATTTAAACTTTACACAATGTTAAATATGTCTATGCTGCACTTGCAGACTTTTGTGGGAATCTGAAAAATGAACACACCGTAGGGAAATATATATATTGTGTTGGTATTGTATGTCGGGATAATGTGCTTTTCTGTGTTTCATATGCAACTTCCTCCTAAATAATGATATCAAAGTGGATGAAGTTTGGAATGCGCTTTTTGCAGCTTTACAGTGGATGTTCTTTTTATCAAGAGAGCTTATACTGTGATAATGCATTCTATTTTGAGGAATCCATAACAGACTTAGGTCCATTCCGCAAAATAGATAAAACATTAGCTAATTTAGTTAGCTATGTACGTACCTCATATAAATAAAATATATAAATGCTAGTGTTTTAGTAGTGGATAGCTACAATTTGCTACCATTAAACATCCATTGTTACAATGCAATATTAACAAAATGTATTTTCAAACACTGTCAGTACTTAAACTTCTCACTTTCGCGGCGAAATAAGTTATCAGTTACTCTACGGTGCCACATCTCAATAGTTAATCTTTCTCATAACAAAGCAAATTAACAATGGCAGCAAAATTAATTAGTCTTGCGAATTATACCGTTGCTAAAACTTTATTATTATATTTTTTAGAATATTATCATCTTACATTTTTGTTGTGATTTTTTCTGAATTGTAAATAGAAATGAGAAATGCTTGATACATTTATTTAAGAGCTTGAATTAGATAATTAACAAAAATGAATAAGTAGTCATTTAATTAAACGTATTATAAATGACTGAAAATACGGTTCGGTTTTCTATGTTGCTAAACATAAAAAACCTTATTGTGTGTTTTATTTTAATTTCTTCTACGTTTGTGTTGTAAGTAATTGTACTAAACAAGAGATATTATTTGTATAGTATTGAAATCGTAAAGCGTTAAGAGTTGCATTTTTATACGATTACATTCTTGGAATTTTCATTTAAACTCAACAACAAATTCATTCACTATTTGAAGTTTTTGTTAGGATCTTTTTAAGTATATTTAAAGATGTGTTCAGCCACCTGTGAAAATCTTTGAGTTTAATTGTAATTGAGTGAAGCAGAGCATATTTTAATATGCTTCAAAGTTCATTAAAATTAAATTAAAGTTATTTTAAATTAAAAGTTTTAGAAGCCATAACATAACTTTTTAAAACTCTACTTTGTTGTAATAAATTCACGAATTTTTGAAATAATAAAAAAATAATTATACTTAAATGTTATGGCTAACTTATATTATTGCTTTGATACCTGGACACAAAATTATGTTACGTCGCCCAGTTGGTTTATTTCTACGATAAATGATTGAGAAGATGTTTTTCAATTTTTTTTTTAAATTAAATATTTGATGATTCACATACATGGTACATATACAAAAAATAATACATTAATAATATTAGGTAGTGATAATATACAATAGAAATATTTTATAACAATGAGATGAGTCGGTCAGCAGACGTCTCCATAGGTGTATCACTCCAATCAAGTCGTTTTCAATACTAATCCTAATCTAATATTATTATCATCTATCTTCTAATAGTTATTTGTTCAAATTAAGCGCATTATTTAACAATTTTGCGGTTAGAGTAGTAGTTAAAAAAAATCGCGAAAATGGTCATATAAGATGCTTCGACTGTATTTGTCATTTGATTCATAAATGGCGTTTCATCCTAACCGCTTGTTATGTTTCAACAGCGATAGTATTTTGTCGCATTTCCTCTTTTTAGCTACGCGCGCGGACACATTTACACACACACACACACACACACACACACACACACACACACACACACACACACACAAGTAGAACTTGTTTATTGGCTATATCTTCTCTTTAGCAAAACTTTTATGAGAAGTCGATATGGCCCAAGCAGATAACAAGTTTTTATCTAATGTTTTTCTGAACTATACTCACACAAAGTTGACCATAATATAAAGCTTATACTCATATATAAAAGGAGGATGGACAATTTTCTATTACGATTAGTTAAATAGCAACAACTTCTAAACCGCCAAAAATGTAGATGTTTGATTATATACTCATTAGAGGTATTTTTCTGCAAACTTGGTTATTTTAAAAACATTTGGAATTTCATAAAAAGTGGAATTTTTCAAAAGAGATTTTACTTTAAAACGTCACAAAAATATATTTTCAAAACATGTTTGTATATTTTATTGTATTATTTATTATATAAAAAGTTACGCTGAATTTCATGAGTACAAGCAAACCTCTGTTTCTTTTTCAGTTCAAAGATTTTTTGTTATTCTTTGTAAACTTTAAACGCACAAAACTCTTGTCAAAAATCGCATTTTTTTAAATATGTCGTCGAAAAATTGAAATCTTTAATATATATTTAACTTCTCAGTACATTGGGAAATTGAAATCAAAATTTTTAACAAATGTTTATGTTTCAAGGTTACTACACTATTTTTTAAAAGATATTTGTGTGGTATGTTCAAAGATGCAATCTCAAGAGTAAAAAAATAATGCCGACCATATTTTATCAAAATCGGTCAAACCCGTTTTTTGTTTAAACAAAAAAATTGCCAAAAATTCATCATTGTATTTTTTGAAAAATATTTCTGGGTCTAATTTGGATCATACTGGTAGACTGGTTGTGTGGACCTCAAGGGTCAAATTTGTAATGTACGAAATCCCTCTCGACTTGCCTAAATTAAGATTGTTTATAGATAACAAAACACGCTCGCACGTGTGGGTTTAGCAAATGCCGCGGGTAACGATGGTTTTCTAAGAAACAATTCATACATATAAATAATAAAAATCATTGAATTGTATAAATTGGTCAGCCCTGTATTTCATAGAGAGAGAGCGTTCTCTGGAGTTCCCGGTATCAAGAGATGGGGCTAAATAACCCACGGTCAATCCCACAGGATCAATTCAATTTTGTTTCGACACATAAATAACACGACGATACTGATCGTCTTAAAAGTTTAGTCTCTATGGAGTCTAACTACGTTCGCAATTAAGTGTATTTTGGCCGTATTTGTTAAGAGACTGAAAGTTCTGTGCTATAATAATAAGTTGTTGCATAATGTTGACGCTATCCTATTATGACTTATTGTCATCTACCTCTTCGGGTGCATTTAATTTGATTACAATAATCGCTAAAAGTTTTGAAAGCACTGAATATTTACACGTGTTCGTTATGAATTAGAGACTAGTATTAAAATTTAAAGAGATCACTTTGTGGTTTCATGCAATGATTTTGTAAAAATTAATATTTTGAGATTAGCTAGTAATACTTATGGCAGGAATCATTCAATTAGTTTCAGGTAAAAAAATATTTATTTCTAAAAAAAGTACTCTCTGAGGTTTGAGTAGAGTTTATGTGATAAAATAATGACAAACTCTACGAGTCATGTTTTTGACTACTTCCATGCAGAAAAATAAAACAACTACAAACAAAATGTTTAAAAATTATTTACAACTTAAAAAGTGTTATTCCAAGCAGATAAGCAAAATTTATTTAAGTAGGGAAAATTAAGAAGAAAAACATGACGTATGTTAAAAATTAATGAGTATAGATTATAATATACATGCGTGGGTATAACAAAAGCGATATTATATCTAGAAAAATATTTGGTTAAGTTTTCCCATTTTTGTGGCTTTTTTATTGCTTAAAAGAATATAATATAAACATAATTTTATTACATTTCTGTTTTCTTAATTAAGTAGTTTTGTATAATTTACTCTTATTTTTCTTAAGCAATGATTATTTTATTTCATATTTTTGTTGCTTATGTTTTTATATATTCCATTCCATATATATTTTTTTTTTTGAAACATTGACAATTAGTACGCTTGGCACAAATAAGTTTATTAAATCTCTTAATTATTGTCAAGGCTTTAGTGCTAATTTTATTTTTTGCAAATTAATTGAAAGAACAGCATCATTAATGGCACAAGATATCGATTTATGAAATACTAGCTGCTACTTGCGGCTCCACTCGTGATTAAGATAAACAGTGTTTTATAGCTCGCTCAGCAGAAACAACAATAGTGGAATCTTTGACTCCACCGTTTTATTTATATTTATATATTTAAATAAAGTTTATTATTATTATTATCTTTATAATATTAGTATGTATAGATAAATAAAATTTCAATTTTCGCTCATCATCCTTTATAAATGTTTTCGAGACAATTGAAAAACGAAATATTGTAAAATCATACATCTTTCTTGGCTCTCATGAGATTTGTAATATTTATTATTTACAAGCATTAGTTATGGGACACTAAATATTGTAAACTATTGTATCTAACAACAATCTGTTAAGAAAATAAATAGGAATCGATAAAAAGAAGACCACCATTTTCTTTGTGGCATCTTTTAGGACGGTGATGTATGGAAAACAATTCATGCAGAAAAGATATTGTAAAAATAAACAGACATGTCAACGGTGACCTATAAAAAGACTGTAGAATATATCTCTGTGTACAAATTATTGTATATATAAAAGTAAAAACTGTAATTAAAAAAGGTAAGAGAAAACTTCTCATTACTGTCTGATGAGACAGTTCAGGGAGCACAGTACGCTGTTTTAATAAATCTCAGTACAATAGTGTGAAATAGAAACAAATATATACTGAATTTCATTTATAGTGATATTCTTACAATTCGGAAATAGTATATTATACCGCAAGGGCAGGAATTTCAATTTTCGGGCCGTGTGGTGTATACTATTTTTCTTTATATCCGGTCTAAAGTACGTACTTTCGTATCAGTGTGCACGAGAAAACTGTTTCGGCCCGCTGTTATAGATGGCGTGCGAGTCATTCCAAAAATGCATATGTGTTAGGCGCTCTGTCTTAAAATTGAAGCTGAAAGTACGTACTTTGGATCGGGTATAAAGAAAAAAATGTGTGTTGCAAATTTTCTGAGGAACTTATGATCCGATTTGTAAAATTATTTCACTGTTTATAGCGTTACTATAAAGTTAGCACCTTTTTAGGTCTCGCTTCTTTTTTTCGGCAAACCCGACAAACATACTTGTTATTTGTACCGAACTTGTAGAGGCTTATATAATAATAATTTTTGAAAATTTAGGAACATTGAAAACAAATTCAAATTTACAAGAAAAAAATCGAAATTTCGAAAAAAATTGAATTTTTTGGTAAAATTTTAAATGTTGAAAAAAGTTCGAAATTTTGAATTTTTATTGAAATTTCGATTTTCTTTATATTTTTAGTTTTTGTTCAATATTTCGAAATAAAAAAAAATTACATTGGAAATTGTTGCGTCCATATTTTTTTTAAACATACACAATTAAGTTAGCAGGAAAGTAGACAAATTGATGTTAATAAACCAATTATTAATTTAGTGACATTTCGGTCATATATATGCCCGAAACGTTGCTAAATTAATAATTGGTTTATTGATTAATATCAATTTGTCCACTTTCCTGCTAACTTAATTGTGTATGTTTAAAAAAAAATATTATTTTAGATATAGGTTCCCCACTAGAATCTGACACTGGACTAATTCTCAAAGATATATTGACAATACTCTACTTAAGACAAATTTGATGAGTTCCGTGTTTTTTTGGCCAGCCTGTATATGAATATGACAGAATGATCTGTAAAGAATTGAACTGGGACAAGGTTCACGAATGAAGCGGAGATATTATGATGAAGATATGTAGCTACTAAACAATCAGTATTGTCCCTGGCGGGCAGAGCGCATGAGAATTATAGCTTGCAGAGACGTAATGTGTGACTGAGCCTGCGCCCCACTCATCACGAGTCCCTCATTCTCAGTACACAAACACACACACATACATGACGGTACACAAAAGGAACTAATTTCTACAAGAGCAAGATTGGGAATAAAACTACCTACCTCTGCAGCAGCGTGGAAATACATTTTTCCGGTGTTAACAGTTGTATTTATTTTATTTTAAAGTAAAACTTATATAGGCGCGATATGATTTTGGCTTAATAGATTTTTTCTTAAATGCAGTTGTCACTCTTTGATGAATCTTTATAATGCGCATGCCTCAGAAAGGTGATTGGGCTTTTAACCGGATATGCTTTCCTGAGAAAACACCTACCTGTGATAGGGATAGAGCAGGAATCAACACTATGTAGATTTTGCGAAATGGAGGATGTAACAGCTATCCATATCGTGTTCGAATGTGAGGCTTTAACCTACAGGAGGACAACCATCTTTGGCTACATTGATGAGGATGGAATAGTTCCACAGGACAATCTAGTAGCCAATCTTCTGAAGCTCATAACAAGATCCAGATTATTTGCTGGCTAGATCCAGTAAGAAGGGTAAGCACAGAAGTCCTTTCAGGATGTGCTGCATTTGGGCCAAGAGACCACCCCATTCTGTTTTGATCTTTTAATTTTTGACACACGCGTGCTAGCTTCTTATTACATTGAGGATTTTCAGAAATCAAATGACGAGCGATTAATTTATTTATTAATGAATGGTAACGAGACGCTACTGAGATGAAGTGGTTTGCAAGCGACATGACCGACAAGAAGAATTAGGTCTCCGGAGCATAATAAAGATTGTGTGTTTGTCTCTCCTATGTTAATCCAGAGTCTTCTCTGAGCACAGTCTAAGCATTACGAACTGCTCGTAGCTAAAACTCCAATCCCATTAGATTTGAATTTATCTCGTAACAATTGTTACATTACTTTTAAACGATTGCTAGTTTGATATCTTTTGCTATATAATTTTATTATGGGATTTTAGATTGTCGAAAGCAAAACAGTAGTTTATGGATCAAATTGTAATGCATTATTTTATGTGAGAGATGTAGCACACATTGTTTAACCTCGTTAATCGCTCGTTTCTAAAATTAATGTATTAACGCATTCGTCTCGTCCTAGGATAGGTAACGCACAAAGAAAAAAAATCAAAATGACTGATATTAGGTGCCATTATGTTTGGCTCGAAAATTTTCTTTTTCTCCAAATGAATCCAATATATAGGCCAATAGGATATCGCAAAAGGTACAAAAATATATACAACTTATATGTTTAAATGTTATTTGGAAAGGTAAATTGCAAAATGAAAATATTAACTGAACCATTCTATGTTAATTTTTCCTCGCAGTTTCAAGACTCAAAATATTGGGCAAAGGAAAATTGTCTTATAAAACTTCAAATAATCCAAATTATTTAAAAAAACAAAAAACCCGACTGCACAAACATATCTTTGAAAACAAAAAATAAACAAGACTCAAAAAAAAGATAAAAAAGTAAATTAAAACAATAAAAAACCTGGGTCGCAGTGCCAAAACCCTGCCGACAATATAGTGTATTTGCTTGTATAGGGCCGTGTGGTTTTATACTTTTATTATGTGAAATTAAGTTTGTTTTTGGGCAAAATAAAAAATTTAACCCCTTAATACACCCCTTAAAATAACATTTTTTTCTTAATTGTAATATTATTATCAATCTAACGTCTACACCGAATTAAATACACCCTTCAATAAATAAGTCACTATCTGCAAACTAGTGTTTTCATAAAATTTGTAAATCCGGTCCTGTCGGGCTGATTTTATTTAAATTTTAGGGACACCTTTTAATTACTACTAAAGGGTTAAATGTCAATTTTGAAACGATTCGGAGAATTTTTTCGGTATTTTGGGGCCCAAAAACATTTTTCAACCCCTAAAAACTACCCTTAAAATGCCCCGATTACGCCCATTTTAAATACGCTTCTTGCGGTGATGGATTTCAACACGTGGACCAAATTTCGTTAAAATCAATTAACTCTTTCGAAAGTTATTGCCCGCACACATATATATATATATATATATATATATATATATATATATATATATATATATATATACGTATATAAATATATATATATATATATATATATATACGTATATAAATATATATATATATATATATGAAACGTCGAGAAATTTTGGTCCGACCCCTAGGTCCCGCCATCCGACCAACGCCAATAGTGTATGTTCCCTTATGGCAAATACACTAATAAAAAAACCGACTGCGTTAAAAGCGAACTAAAGAGAAGAAAACAAGATTAAATGATAATATGCAGTCGGAGTATCTATAATAAGTTGAACAGAAATACCGGATGCATCCGACTGCATATTTATCATTTAATCTTGTGTCCTTCTTCTTAGTTCGCTTTTAACGCAGTCAAGATTTTTTGTTTTTTTTTTAATTTACTTTTTTTTTCTAATATTTTCTTTTGTTTCTGCTCTTAAACCATTCCGCAATATAAACATGTAATCTATTAAGCGTAGAATGAAAAGTTTTGGATTTATTTGTAGACGCTACGTCACTGTTAAACCGAACACAACTCTATCTGTGTACATAGTATTGAGAGCCGATCGGTGTACAGAGTTTATTTAAGCCCCACTCATTGTAGCTTCTCGTAGTACGGACTTAAAGCCCTATGCTTTAGTATGTATAGTCGAAGATCGAGAGAAAACTGGAATCAAAGTGTACACCGATACGGATTATGTTAAAGCTGAAGACAAATAATATGCTTTGCGTGAGTTGGGAGTACCCGACGTTCTTCTAGGACCAGTCACTACAGTAAACTCGCAATCATGACTTTGTTTCATGTGTAATATACGTTAAACAATAAGAGCTGTTAGATATTTTTGGATAGGTATTTGAGGCACTGTGAAAATTTCTACTGTACCTCTTTAGTAATTTACGAATACAAAAACACAGACCTGGTTGAAGGGAAGCGAGGCGGCCGTGGGGTACCTTTAAGAAAAAATTAAAAATATATTTAAACAATGGATGTCCTTATTCGATGAACGATTTATGTAGAATGTAATTTTATTGTAACCTTGACAACTTTCCTATATGCAAAATGTATTTTGTACCGGAAAGAAATAAAATTTATTATTATTATTATCTAATTAGGAAATTATTATAACGAAATAGGAGGGAGGCAAAAAAAGAATTTGATGAAATTTTTTTTTCGAAAATATTTCTGGAACAGGCATTTTGTTAATGTTAATAGCAGACTAGTCAAACAGAAAGCATAGCAATAAATTTGAGAAATTTTAGTCAAGGTATGTTCTGAAGTCAGGTCGAATGTGTGTAACCGAGGTTACGGAGATCTTGGGTTATCGAGGTTACGCTATACTTCCAATATAACCGTACGTTCCACAATGCAAAGCCCATTCCCTGAGCAGTTAGCTTATTTGAACTTAAATTGGATATTGCCTACCTGTCTCTGATTTCTGTATATTCCAATGAATTTTGTAATAATGCCTACGTTTATAATATAGTCCGTGAAACGTAATCGCTTTGTCATAAATGGAATTATTTGGATATGCTTGATTAACTTAATTTGTAACAATGTAATCCAAAAATTATTCAACGGCATTTTCATTTTAATTAATTTTGTTGTGAAAGTCTAATTACACTTTTAATAATATAAATTATAATGAACATGAAAATGCATGTTTTCATAAATATTTTAAATAATATAAAAATGATTTTTCGGGAAAAAGGACTTTATTTATAAGTAAAACACTTAATATTTTATTTTCAGCGACGTTTCGTTCCTTGTTTGGAACTTTATCAAGCTTTAATAACTGTAAATAAATTTTGTTTAAAAATACAATTTATAAAATTTACAATTGAAATAACAAATAATAATAATACATACCTATTAAATGTTGTGATTAAATAGATATAAAAGATAATATATACATGTGAATATAAATTTGAATTTAACAATATTAATACAAAGTTTATAATAATTTCGTTTTTTTGAAAAATGTTTTTTGACTATAAATAAACAAAGTCATGTGACTTAATTTGTGTGGTTGCTCCTCATTTGAACCATTGTTTTTTGTTTTAAACTCTTTTTATATTTTTCTAGCATATTGTTATACGCCAAGCTTAAATTTTGTGTATCAGATCTTAGATTTACTGTATTATTTAACTTGATGAAATTATTATAAACTTTGTATTAATATTGTTAAATTCAAATTTATATTCACATGTATATATTATCTTTTATATCTATTTAATCACAACATTTAATAGGTATGTATTATTATTATTTGTTATTTCAATTGTAAATTTTATAAATTGTATTTTTAAACAAAATTTATTTACAGTTATTAAAGCTTGATAAAGTTCCAAACAAGGAACGAAACTTCGCTGAAAATAAAATATTAAGTGTTTTACTTATAAATAAAGTCCTTTTTCCCGAAAAATCATTTTTATATTAATTACCAAGGACAAAAAAGAAATAAAGTCAATTTTAAATAATATTTTATTCGCTACATTTTTAAACTAGAATGTGGTTCCCAACTAACTTTTTTGTCGAGTAAATTCAAAGAAAATAAGTTGTGACAAGAGTGATCCTACAAGAGTTCCGTTTTTTATCGTATGTACGGAACCCTAAAAAGCAGGTACAATGTGTTACTCGGGCAAAATTGACGGTTGCGGGCGAGCGAGTAGCGTGTGTTCGCTAGAGCTTAACTATGGACTTAATAGAAACAAAATTTGAAAAATCAACGGACTTTGAAGTAATGTAATTTATTTTATCCAATGCGTACCTCATTATAATACGTTGATTCGAGACAAGGCATTCGGCAACTCTATATCGGCCATCATCAGACCGAACGACTACTTATTCTCAGTTTTGTACAAACACACAAACGGTATTCACAGATTCAGCTTTAAGCTTTCAGCTAGGTAAACATCAATTTCATATTGCAAATGGTTGAATGTTTAGCCCATTTATATTCCTCAAAAATATGTAAAGAAGCAAACAATTTTGGTATGAAATTTACGCGATTAAAATTTTATCGTTGTGTATAACTGCATTATTTTTTTCTTCAACACTTCTATTCGGGATGCTAAAATGGCCTCTTAAAATACAAGTTTAATTGTCTTCTAGTTTATGTGAAACTTGGTTCAACAATTTTTGCGTGATGAAAGTTTCGTGAATATATTTTTTCTAAACTTTATATTTTCGTTAATATTTGAATATGATAAAAACCAGCAGTTCTTTGTTTTAAATATTCAAAAGAGCAAGCATGCTTTGGTTAATTTTAACATGTGAAACCTTGCAAACGAAAAGCAAATATAATATTTA
Source organism: Venustoraphidia nigricollis (assembly GCA_034508555.1). Lineage (NCBI taxonomy): Eukaryota > Metazoa > Arthropoda > Insecta > Raphidioptera > Raphidiidae > Venustoraphidia > Venustoraphidia nigricollis. The sequence goes on along the minus strand of JAVRKA010000042.1, from coordinate 1,831,614 downwards.
CTGGTTGTTACCCGTGTCACCGCAAACGTCACCAGAAATTTTGTTTTATTAATTATATTATGTCTAATGTATTTTTGAAGTTGTTGTCCGATTGGCTGGATTTTTTTAATTTAATAGGTTCCATTAACCTCGTTCTTCACTTGTCTATTATAATTGGATGGTGGCAAACGGGTCGAATTTCTTTACATATGGAATTTTGACATTAATGTAGTTATAACGTAAAATATTCTGCCATTTGAGGGTTAATTTGTGTCTATGCAAGTAATATATTAGTCCGTTTACCATATCCATTAAAATCCTAAAACTAACTTCAGGATGTTTCAAACTAATAAATAACTCATTTTAATATTTATGCGAAGGGAGATAAAAAGAGGAAAAAGTTTCACATGAAAAACCGAAACGGTTTGTATAATGTAAATTTTGCGTAATTTCGCAGTTATTTTTCTTAAGTTTACGAAAACAGAAATGAAACATACCGTATGTTTTTCACTGATATGGAATGTTAAACACCGAGTTGCTAAAGATGGGAGCATAGCTCTCGATTGTACATCCAATAGTAAAACTGTGGCTAAGAAGTTACTAAATTGTCTTTTATAAATCTGTAGTATCCAGTGTTTGTAACTTTTATAGTTTGGTGTAAAATAAATATATCAGGTTTCATAACTTACACTCATATTTTACTCGGCACTTGGTAGAACATGATTAACAGATAAAAAAACACTTGAAAATTCTACAAAAATTTTTTATAAAATTATTTCTCGACGATCGTTTCAGACAATAAGTCCATCCTCAGGAGTATAATATGTTTTATATTCCTGAGAATGGACTTATTGTCCGAAACAATCGTCGAGAAGTAATTTAATAATAAAAAATTTTTTTAGAATTTTCAAGTGTTTTTGTTTATCTGTTATTATATCAGGTTTCTTTTTGAAGTGATAGTTCAATAAATTATAGTTCTCGAGTCAAATAAAAATAGTCTTAATATAACGAAAGCTGCACTTTTATTTTGTCAAGGAGATACTTTGAATTATAAACCGTTTATTCGATATTAATTTCAACTTGTTACCTCAAGCTGTTCCTCAAAAAAGGAGTCTTGATGGACAGACACACTGAAAATAAACTGATCCAATAAGGGTTCCATTTTTTAAGTTATACTTCTTTTGGCGCATTGAAGGTAAAATTTATATACTCTTTTTCATTAGAATTAAACACCCAGTATATAATTATTTTACCTATGCACACTTTCTCAGCTCTGTTTTCCGTAGTTGTCTACAACTCCCATAGGTAGTTGCTTAAATTAATTTGCTTAATATAACAATGTGTTTGATATTACTTGACTATATTAAATTATTTAAATTGTGTGCTCATACAGTTCGAACACAAGCCTACCGAATATAAGGTGTGCTTGGTATCGAACGTCACTATAAAAAATGTCTACACTTCTGACACTAATGCGTTTGTTAAACAAAAGTGTAAGATATAGTGACCTGTTTTAGTATTTTAGTCTCGAACAAAAAGTGTCAGCACAAATGGACACAATCAGGCCAGTTTAAATATTGCAAGAAACCGGTTCAAAGTAAAAATCAATTAAAAAGTACCCTTAAAATTTTCTTAAAACACTACTTTGCAGATAGTGAATTATTTACTGAAGGGTGTGATTTAATTTAACGTTTAAATGTTCGATTGATAATAATATTGCAATTAAGAAAAAAATATTTATAGGGTGTATTAAGGGGTTACAATTTTTATTTTGCTCAAAAACAAACTTAGGTTTATATAATAAAACCACACTGCCTGTATTAGCAAATACATTATATAACAAATAAATGAAAGTGCTTGAATATTCTACAAAAACTATTTTTAAATTATTTCTCGACGATCGTTTCAGACTATAAGTCCATCCTCAGTAATATAGAACATATATTCCTGAGGATGGACTTACTGTCCGAAACGAGCGTCGAGAAATAGTTTAAAAATACTTTTCATAAAATTTTGTAGTGTTTTCATTTATTTGTTATTATTAATCATGATCTACCAAATGCCAAGTGAAAAAATGACGCCATCAATGTTTGTTTCGATCATTGTTGCCATGTCTTTATTTTTTCGCGACTGTTGGAAAATAATCCAAAAGATGAATTACGTAATAAAAAAAAATAAAAAACTCGGGTCGTAGTGTCAAACCTTGCCGCAATTATAGTGTATTATAATTTGCATCATCTTTTGGATTATTTTCCAACAGTCGCGGAAAAATAAAGACATGGCAACAATGGTCGAAACAAACATTGATGGCGTCACCGTGACACATTATGAGTTTCATCTGTTTTATATGCGAGTCACGTACATCGTCTAAAACACGGGTCTCCCGACTACACCTTGCGGTATTGCAGTCCGTACTTGTGTGTGTGTGTGTGTACATGATGTTCTTCCGAGCGAGGATCCGGAGACTGGTTTTATGAGCCATAAATAATTAATTAAGGACTCGATTTTGCTTTCTATCTTGAATTAAAACGTTAAAGCGCGACGCTAATGATTCCATCGTGATTTAATCGAGACAAACTTATTGCTGTGAGTAAATATAAGTAGATACATAGTTAATAATTGAAGGTGTGCTCGAGAAAAAGATGGTGACACACCGATGTAACAGACACAAACGACAGAGATATTTTTATATGTTGATATTTTAATGCCCAGTTTAATGATAGTATCACGAAGTAATATAAAAGAAATAAATTAAAAAAATCTAAAAACGCGACTGCGTTAAAAGCGAACTAAAAAGAAGGGTACAAAATTAAAAAGCTGGGTCGCAGTACCAAAACCCTGCCGACAATATAGTGTATTCGCTTATACAGGCAGTGTGGCTTTATTTTGCGAGCTTTAGTTGGTTTTTGGGCAAAATAAAAAATTTTACTCCTTAATATACCCCTTAAAATAACATTTTTTTTCTTAATTGCAATATTATTATAAATTGAACCTCTATACCAAATTATATACAACTTTCAGTAAATAATTCACTATTTGTAAACTAGTGTTTTCATAAAATTTGTAAGTCCGGTCCTGTCTTTTATTTAAATTTTAGGGACACCTTTTAATTACTACTAAAGGGTTAAATGTCAATTTTGAAACGATTCTGAGAATTTTTGCGGTATTTTGGGGCCCAAAAACATTTTTCAACCCCTAAAAACTACCCTTAAAATGCCCCGATTACGCCCATTTTAAATAGGCTTCTTGCGGTGATGGATTTCAACACGTGGACCAAATTTCGTTAAAATCAATTAACTCTTTCGAAAGTTATTGCCCGCACACACACACATATATATATATATATATATATATATATATATATATATATATATATATATATATATATATATACGTATATAAATATATATATATATACATATATATATAAACATTTTCAAAAATGGTGCCAAAGTGTTTAGGAGGTTATGAAACGTCGAGAAATTTTGGTCCGACCACTAGGTCCCGCCATCCGACCAACGCCAATAGTGTATGCTGCCTTATGGCAAATACACTAATGATAATATGCAATCGGATGCATTCGATACTTTTGTTCCATTTATTAGATGCAGGCCTCCGACTACATGTTATCATTTAAACTTGTTTCCTTCTTTTTGGTTTTTTTGAGCCACACTTCTTATTATTTTTCATTAGTCGCAAAAACGTTTATATCTTTCAATTGAAATAAAAAAGAAATTATTCCTAAATTGTTACTCTATTTCCAGTATATAGTTTCGTCATATACCCGTACTCCCGCCATATACCCGTGATTCCACCGTATTTTTTGTGGAATAATTATCCGGTAATAAGAAACATTTAAATAAAGCAAGATTGTCATTAATGTGTACAATACGCTGCAGTTTGCTTTTATAAAATATATACAGGGTGTCTCAGATATCTGTATCTATAAAAATGTTTCTCAACTCTCGTTATATTATAACGTTAATTTTTTGTTTGAAAAAATTCGTAAAAAATCGATAATGTAATGAACGGGACATTACTAAAAAGAGTCGACAGACGTAATGTCAACTGCATATAATTTAAAGATAAATAGTTTCAATGTGATGATGATTTTGGATGTGAAAAAGAAGATATAATTTATTTTGGATTCGTTTCATATATGTATATCGAATAATAATTTTCTTAAAGACAAGTAACTTAAACTTAACCATATATGCTTTAAACTTTTGGAAATTGTTTTAAATTTATGTGGGCTACGTTTAATTTGAAAAAATGCTATTTTGCGTGATTTCTAACGATTTGATCATACTTTTTGGATTTGAAATATCATGTTTCAAGTAATTGAAAAAAATAAATTTCCTTTTAATTTCGCAACACGCTATGACAAAATATTCAGCGTTATAAATTCACTTCGCTTAATTGCTGTGTTTTCAACTTCTGTCGAAAGTAAATAATATCAAGTTGAGATTGTGTTTGTTGATTACAATCTTACCAAGTTTAACTAAACTTCTCAACGATATTTTCTGTGAAATTGTTTCAAAATTGTAAATAACCCCTGCCTGCTGCGATGATTAAACAAACTGACTTATATATTTCACTAAAATTTGATTGCTAAAGAAAATTAGCTCTCTCTTTTTTAAACAAATGAAATAGGTGATGTTCTTTAAAAAAACATGCGATTATTAACAAACTATTCAAATTCTCAGAATAGAATATTTGGTTAGGCAGTTCAAGGATGTTAAAAATATATTCGTTAACTTTTTAAAACAAATAAAAAGAATCATGAAGTATTATTTATAAATAAATATTTTATACTTTGTTAACGTCTGTATTTATTTAAACGAAATAAAATTAAACGACTGTTAACAGATAATGGAAAAAAATAATTCTGAACGACGTTTTAGTCCGGATTTGGACGTTTTCAGGTTATTATTATATTACGTAATTTATCACTAACGGTGGGAATATTCTCACGAGTCCACTAGTTTGATACTTGATACTTGTAACAGTTCTTGAAGCCGACGCCAGACACAGCAATAATATTTGAACACTTATTTGAACACTTGTTTTAACAATTGTGAGGCACGGGTATTTGGGTATTTGTTCAAAGTTTGATCACACATTTGCACTTTGCAATTCGGTGTCGGTTTTTCGAGCGCACATCAAAGCGTTCAAAGTTCAAATGTGTGCGTAGCCTGAGTAGAACGGTCGCTTTGTTCAGTCGCAAGATGGACTGGGGCAACGAAAGTGTTTTTGAATTTATTGAGTTACTTGAAGAAGAACCATGTATATGGAACCCAAAAAGTAAAAATCTTAAAAATAGAAATTTGGTCCACAAAATCGTCGTCTATCTTGTTTGTTATCTATTTAAATACTTTGCAGACAAGTTTGCTAAAAGTGTCTGCAAAGCATGTCTGGCTGGTGTAGCAAACATATGTTCAAATGTGTGAGCAAAGTCTTTGTTCAAATATTTGTCTGTGTCTGGCGCCCGGGTGAGAAAAAGGGTTTTGACAGACAGACGGACAACAACGCGATCTTATTCATGCCAGAAATGAAATTGTAGAAATAATAGATATACTACATAGGGCGACAAATTTAAGATTGCAAGCGGATGCATGTACTGTTAGCGGCGGGCTTGTAACCTAGAAATTGCGCAATATATTTTTAACCAAAAAAGAACACTATAGTCTATTGTTCTTCGTAGTTTTAGAATCTCGTGCAAGCAGTAATTGTTTGTGCGATATGGAAACAGAGCCGATTTGGTTGATATAACAATATGTTTGAAGGAACAATAATGTAAGTTTGTCGGATAGGTGAGTCTTATGTTTGCAGTTATTTCACGTATCCCGAGTGCAGGTCGTAAGAGAACAAATATCTTTGAATAGAACAATACATTATACATACTTAGTTACAACTACTGTTGCAAAATAAAGCTAAGACAAAAACACCAAAACCTCTTACGTCGAATAATAATAAAACATTTAAAAAAAATGTAAATAAAAAATTAGAATTTAAAAAAACTAAAACAACACGCTTTTATCAACTAAGAAATTAAAAATAATTTGACAACCAAATCAGATTTACTGTAAAAAACGTGGGATGCTGTCTACTTAAACTTTCATAATAGCTTTACGTTTTTGGGTAGATATTTGAGGCACTGTGAAAATTTGTACAATACTTCTTTAATAGTAATCCGCATACAAAAACACAGGCCTGTCTGAAGGGTAGCGAGGCTTAACCGACCCTCAAATTTTTAATTACCTGACAAGTAGAATGCCTCACCGAAACGATCTGTTTTTTTTTTGAATATATCTATTTTTACTAATAATATTATCAACATGAAATAAGTGTTTTTACTTTTTAGTCATAGATATGTTTTGTAGGTTTAGATACCTAGTATAACCGGGAATTACAATGTCTTCGTTGTATTATCTTAATTTACCAAGTTCAAATTATAATATGGCGGCTGCTTTAACTGCTCGACTGCGTCTCGGTTATCAGCTCCGTTTTACAGTCGCGTTTACAAGATGTTTGTTAATACAGAGCGCTTTATACCGACTGTCGAACTCCAATGTGAACGCTTGCAATATTCTAAATCAGTGGTTCCCAACCAGTGGTCCACGGACTACAGGTGGTTCATGAGAACCTTGAAAGTGGTGTCATTAAATGGGAATTTTAAAAGCAATATTCGTTGAACGCAATCGGGTGAATATATCCGTGCTGATGACTATCATAGTGAAAAATGTGTTTTAAGCAGCTGTTTTTATACTTAAAAAATAACTTTGAATTTGAATACAACTGGTAAGAGATATAGCGTGGGTGGTCCGTACTGATTTAATTTCAGGCTGAGTGGTACGCAAACTTCTATAGGTTGGGAACCACTGTTGTAAGTGCAACATATGTGGAATATATAATAAATCTCTTACAACATTCAAGCTGGAAAATATTTTTTGGTAATATTAATTTTGAAAAACAGCTTCTTCCTTTTGGAATCGACATGGAATCGTATTGTTTTATTTATTTAAAGCTTGTGCAGTAATTTTTTAGGAGTAATTTCAATTTTAATTAATTAAATAGCAAGCCAACATAAATAATATCCATATTTTTAGTTTAGTTTGTAATATTAAAATAAAATATAATTAAAAAACCTTTTTAAAATATGTTTTTATTAAAAGTTTTTGGCCAGAAGTTTAAACTATGATTTTTTAATCAACATATCTCGCAACAAGCTTTTAGTCACGTCAACAATGATTAGATTTATGTGATTGTTTGTTATTTTTTTTTCGTTTAATACATTTTAATAAAAGCTTGTTTTTAAAAGGTTTTTTATTAATTTATATTTTATTATTCCCGTTTTAGTCATCTACTTTGTACTGTAGTAATAATAGATTATAGCCTTTGTTTCCAAATTAAATGTTTTATTTCTATAATAATCATCGGAAGAAGTAATTTTATATATAGGTCTTAAAAAATACAGAAATAAGGAGATAATTTTTGTACTACAATTATCAGAAAATTGCTAGAACGTCTTGTTGATATTAATCGATCTTTAATTATTTTGACATTACTTTTTTCGGTGCAATGTGAATCAGCCCGTATTTACATAGTATAATCATTGCACCGGGGGGTTATTGCATAGTTTCTCCCCTTTTGAGACGCTCGCAAATAGACTTCTATGTATGTATATTGAAATAACGATCCAAACTCGCACAACTATCGCCAACAATAACTACCACTACGACTCTCATAGCTGCATATCAGTGCTTCTCAAACTAAGAGCTACCCCCCTCCTTCCGCAAGTTGGAAAACAGTAAAGGAGCCACATATTATTTTGTATTTGAATAGTTTTTCTTATTGTTAAATCACTTAAAGAAAGTATTGTTAGACATATACGAAAATAAAAGAATTAATGAATAATGAAATAACAAAAAATCTCAGGTGCATCTAACACAAAAGTATAAAACAAATTTTTGATTTATTAAATAAGTAATATTTAATTCAGCAATACAAACAATGTGCCTATATTTCTTTACAGCACGTCACGAGATTTTGAATTACGAGAAGGTAAATTAACATTACGAAGTTTTTGCTTTATAAACTTATATGGTTTTTTTTCAAATTTAATTTTTCTGTATAAAAAAAATGTGTAAAACTTATGCTTATTTTCTCGTTTTTATCTAATCGTTTCTGTAGATCAAATAAACTGTAAAAAATCATATGGAAAGAATGGTGCATATTCGTAGTTTATTTTGAAGCATAACCCTCAAAGATTGAATAAGATTTTTCATAGAAATTGGACATTTCCGAAACGTGAGTTACTGTTCGTAACATATAGTTATGCGGTTGAAAAAGGGGCATATTGGACAACTGGTAAACAAGTCACCTTAAAGGCGCTCCTATATCCACGAACAAAAACCTGGCATTTGACATAAGGGAACATTGGAAATCTGGAAATGTTTTCTGACAAAGAAGATGACAAAAACAAATTTAGTTTTCCGTTAGTGAACTGCCACTAGTACGCGAGCCCGATAGCTAATGTCGTTTTCATTAGTGGACTTGTAACTTTTACATTGTGAGCGTTTGGTGGTCTGAATATCAGCTTACACTTTGAGTTGCGCGACTGAAGTTTCCGAGAATGCAATATTGTTGGTGTGTCTTGACTGCTAGTGGATTTGGAACGCATCGCTGGGGGTGGCTGTTCAGACATAGTGATGGGGTTTACATATATCCCACCTACACCCCCATATAGCTTGCATACACATATACGCGGCACGGTATGGTGGTAACAGTAAGGCTTCATACACACTCTTATAAGCGAACTAGTATGAACTTTGAGAATAGCTGGGCATGTAGTAATGCTGTTGTTTCCTCTTTTTCACATGCTTTTACTAGCTTCACCTGTTTGTTTGTTTGTAAAGGAATCTTTAAACGTGAAATTCACCGACTTCAAAACGTCAGATTTTAAACTGAAACTTTGCACACTTATCAAGGACCGATGACAATACAATAATTTTGTGCCAGATCCTGACCAGGACCTTCAGGATAAAAATACTTAAAAAATTACACCAAGCAAGCTAACACGCTGTACAGTGACGTACGTTGCGTTGCTTACCTCATAGTCAATAGCAATATTGTTTTAGTCTTATAATTAAAATTGGAGTTTAAAAAAATTATAACAACACGCTTTTATTATACTAAAAAATGCTAAATAATTTGATAACAATATTAGCTTTACTGTAAAAATCGTGGAGTGCTTAATATCGGTCATAAATTTTTCATTTACTAGCTAATTGTAAATGTAAAGCTATTATGAAAATATCACTCCACACTTTTTACAGTAAAGCCAATTTTGTTGTCAAATTATTTTGCTTTTTTTAGTTCATAAAAGCTTGTTTGTTCAATTTTTTAAACTGTAATTTTAATTGTATATATAGACTAGCTTTTCCCCGCGGTTTTGTTTGTGCTGCATCGACGTGCGATCAGCTTTCAGGAGAGTCAATTTGCCAGACTCGCCCGGCACGTCGCGGTAGTGTGAGGACAGACTTCAGGCATACATATAACTTACATACATACACTGAACGACGCCAAACTTTGATTTTAGTGGATTTTGTACTCACGAAGCTTATGAAGTTTTTTTAACGACTTCAGATATAAGTAAAACCAAAAAGAAATTTCACTACATCAATATTTATTTTAGTGTATCAGGTTACGTATTTTATCTTAACTGCACCTTTGCGAAGGAAAGTTGCTGACTTTTTTTTATAGCTTTTGAATAGGTTTTCTGAATTATTTTATTCACAAGCTCGTTTTTACTGAAAGCATTTTTTTAAATATTTATAAACCAATTAATAAATAAAAACACAAAAATTATTATTAAATTATTTCTCGACGATCGTTTCAGACAATCAGTCAATTTTCAGGAATATAAAACCATCTATAATTGGAGCACAGCTCTGTTGATTTGTAAATAAATAAATAAATAAATAAATGTACTAAATTAGATATTTGCAATGTGCCTACTACCTACACAGAAATGGGTAATGGGTACTCAAAGTGTAGTATGTGGTTGAATATACACTACTGTTTTAAATCCAGCTAGGCGTCTAAGAAGCGAGACGGAATACAAACTCTATTTTTTTCATTATTTAATATTTATAGTACCTAATAAGTACCGAGCTGGGTAGAGTAGTGGTGACAGCACTAGACTCACATTCGGGAGGTACCGGGTTCGAATCCCGGCGGGGGCAGATGTGGCTGGGACTTTTTCCTACTGCCCTCTCGCCGAGAAACGATAATTCCTGTACCGGCCATCTTGATTGAGGTTTTCCATGGTTTCCCTCAATTAATTCCAGATAAATATCGAGATGGTTCCTTATTTGAGGCCAGAGCTGGGCAGTAGTTAACTACAAAAGTAGTTAACTACTTTTTTTAGAAAAGTATTTGTACTCTAACTACTTTTCTCCACATAGTAATCGTACTCTATTATTTTGAATATCTATCAAGTAATCACAAAAAGTAGTTAAAAATGTAGTTAACTACTTAGTTCTAACTACTTTAGGTAGTTTAACTACTTTTTTGTAATCTAACTACTTATTTTGAATTTTAACTACTTTTAAAAATATTTTAGTATATTATATTTAACCGACGTGTTAGAACAAGTTCTTATTCGTTATGCATTTTTCTGGATTCTGGAACACGATCAGACTTTTTTTTAAAATAATGAAATATCAGTTGCTTAAGTTTTAATTTGAAATACAACGTGGAACTGGTAATCACGTCGTTGCTATTTGCAAAATTTAATAAAAACACGTTTCGGCCATGATATCAGCCCTTTTCAAATGAATATAAATAAAAGATCCTACAAAAAATAATAATCATTGAAGAAAACAAAAATAGCATTAAGTTAGAAATAATTAACAGCCTGGACTGTCAAAAAGAAATATTAAAATATACAAAACTTGATGGCAATTGACAGTAATATACCTATATAGTTTTTTAAATATCGTTTTTGGACATTCTAGCTTGTAAATTGTTTTTGTAGAATTTTTGATTTATATTCATTTGAAACAGACTGACATCTTGGCCGAAACGTCGTATTGTTATTAAATATAAGTTTTTATTATTTAAAATAATTTTCACATATTATATGTGCAGATTGTACGATATAAATAAAGAGATTTATATTATTATTATTATTATTATAGTAGTTAAAAAAGTAGTTAAAATTTTAACTACTAACTACTAGTAGTTAGTAGTTTAACTACTTTTAAGAACGAGTAGTTTAACTACTAAGTAGTTTAACTACTTTTTTACATAAGTAGTCAGTAGTTATACTCAACTACTTTTGTCAAGTAGTTTGCCCAGCTCTGTTTGAGGCCATGGCCGATTACCTATCAAACTCCTAGTTCAAAAATTACCTACCTTATCGTAATTTCCTATAATTCCTTCATTCGCCCATTGCTATTACATAAGTTGAAGTTGTAAAAAATGTAGAAAATAACGGGAAGTGGTAGATGAAAAAATAGTAATAGTACGAATGGCGTCTGTTATGACATAAAGTCGTGAAACGGACGTTTTAAACGCATTATTATAGTAGGTACCTAATAATAATTTTTTTTTGTTTCAGGTAAGTGAATCAAATCATACAGCAAGCTGTACATGTAAGTGTTTTTTACGAAAATTTTCGCTAAAAGAAGTTCGTTTTGCGACCGTGTTGCGGTGTCGGTATAGTCTAATACTAATTAATATGATACCACGACGAATCGAGAAATTTTGATGTTCCGGTGTCGGCTAGACGCTTTTGTGTTGGTAGTAATGAACAGGTTTTTTTCAGGAATATCGTGCGTACGTAGTATATAGCTCATAAGTCATTTCATAGCAACACACGTTCTTTATCCCTTATACGTTTCAACACATCAATATAACGTTGCTGAATTTATGTATGCTACGTGACGAAATAGACACACGCACGCTCCTACTTCTACAAACTACAAATGTTACAAAACGTAACACCTCTGTTCTCGAGCGCTATACGTATATAATATTTTCGATAGAAGTAGGCCAGAGTCGAACTTTCTACCTAGGACACTAGTGCTCCTGAACATAATTGAAGGAATCAATTCAAATAAAATATTAGATAAAAAACTTTTATAAAGACAAGCTTTTATTGCAGTGTACTAAAAGGGATAAACATAATTTTAGTTCATAATAATAAAGATTATAAAAATAAAGCTTACAACTCACGCTTTTATAATTATGAACATAATTATTAAAAAATATTTTTGTCCTTTGTATTACACTGCAGTAACCGAGCTGGGTAGAGTAGTGGTGATAGCGCTAGACTCGCATTCGGGAGGTCCGGGTTTGGATCCCGGCAGGGGCAGATGTGCCTGGGACTTTTTCCTACTGCCTCTCGCCGAGAAACGGTAATTCCTGTACCGGTCATCTTGATTGAGGTTTTCCATGGTTTCCCTCAATTAATTCCAGATAAATATCGAGATGGTTCCTTATTTGAGGCCAGAGCTGGGCAGTAGTTAACTACAAAAGTAGTTAACTACGTAGTTAACTACTTTTTTTAGAAAAGTAGTTGTACTCTAACTACTTTTCTCCACATAGTAATCGTACTCTATTATTTTGAATATCTATCAAGTAATCACAAAAAGTAGTTAAAAATGTAGTTAACTACGTAGTTCTAACTACTTGAGGTTTTCCATGGTTTTCCTCAATTAATTCCAGATAAATATCGAAATGGTTCCTTATTTGAAGCCATGGCCGATTACCTATCAAACTCCTAGTTCAAAAATTATCTACCTTATCCTAATTTCCTATAATTCCTTCATTCGCCCATTGCTATGACATAAGTTGAAGTTGTAAAAAATGTAGAAAATAACGGGAGGGGATAGATGAAAAAATAGTAGTGGTGCGAATAGCGTCTGTTATGACATAAAGTCGAGAAACGGACGTTAAACGGATTATTATTATTACACTGCAGTAAAAGTTTTCTTTATAAAAGTTTTTTACCTAATAATTTATTTTCAAATTTATATATCATAGTATCATATTATTATTGAGAATAATACAATATCAGAATAACAGTTGTAAATCAAGTATCGTGTATCTCAAATTTTAAGCCATCCCTAGAAAAAAAGCCATGCACGATTTTTGAAGTTTCTTAAAATATAAGCCATACCTCGAAAATAAGCCATGTTTTTTTTCAATTTCAAGGAGGTGCCTCGACAGTTCTTTATTCTTTTCCGATTTTCCATCTCACAAAGCACCTACCTACAATGTTTGTACTGGAACTTACTCACATTTATCTACATTGTTTACAAAATAATACTCGACAACTACCTGTGCTCAAATCTATCTACATAACTATCTTATTTTTGCTTTTGAGGTAAATTTTAATCATAACTGTCTGTACAAAAAATCCATCCCTTGAAAATAAGCCATGGTACGATTTTTAAGAAAAAAAATATAAGCCATGGCTTACAATGTGAGATACACGGTACGTTCGGTGGACGAGAGGCTAAGAGGTCCTACGGTAAAAGAAAATAGTACTGGTTCGTTCCCGGACAACAATAGAATTGTATGTGCCTTTTTTACAACTTTTTTGGATTTTTCGTAGTACATATCCCTCAGTGCGCAAGTCCATCCTTTTTACTATGTTTAAACCCAGACGATTCATTTGCTTAGTTTAAACTTTTCTGAATGTGCTTATTGGCAGCTAACTGTCAGTTAAATCTATGATTTCCTAAACCAACCCATGATAGTGTAGATTTTTCGTCAGTGTAAAATAAAGTGATGCGAGTTTAAATTTTGTCGAACAATATATGTTTTGTAGCGCATAGGTGTAATACATTTCCAGGCTTCTGTTCTTCTTCTCGTTTTGTACTATACTCCGTGGAGATTTCGTTCCTTCTCACAGTTAATCTGATAGATATACAAACGTTGCTCTCTTGTTTATGATAGAGTACCTACATCCTGTCAAAGATGCTATCTTCTTAAATGAAACAATCCGCCGTGAAAATACTATTAAAACATAAATCGTGTTTAGATACAGGGTATTCGATAAAAGTGGTGCGATATTATTTTTGTACTGCCGCATAATAAATAGTTGCTTTTCATGAATGTATGTTGCAACGTTGCCAGACGTCCCGATTTTGTGAGGACGTCCCGATTTTTAAATCAAAATTAAATGTCCCGCGCGGGACAGGCTCAGTCCCGCTTTTCGGGGATAACTCGACCGTGCGTAAATAATTATTCTCTTATGGCAATTTGTAACACTCACTCCTCAGACTATTGTTTGAAACGCCATATTTTTCTAATGAATAAAACTTTTTTGATTTTGATTTCTGTTTTTTTTTTATTTTTTTTATTCAGAAGACGAATAAGACTCAACTATTTAACGATAGGGTAAATCTGATTTAAAATATCATATTTTTATTAAAGTACATTTTCTATGGCTATTTTTGCTATCTATTGTCACATAAACGTAATTTGAACTCAAATAAAAAGATAAATATTTAAAAACTTCTGGTTATATAAGTTTTTTTACTATGCCCCGCTTTCGACAAAAGAATCCCGCTTTTTTCTCTCAAAAAGTTTCAAAATCTCGACTTGGCAAAAAAAAAATCTGGCAACGCTGGTATGTTGCATTAAAGACTGCTGATGAGAGCCAAGCGGTAAAATAGCTTTACTGCCCACTGGGCGCTAAAGTGAAATTCAATCATTCGTATTTTTTTAATTTATTAGTTTTATTTTTAAAAAAATCTGTAATTTCAATATATCTATCATTAACACGTAAACAAACTTGTTTTCCCCATAGCGATGTGCTAGTTTAGTTTTTTTTCGTTCACAATACTTTCTGCAAAAATGCATCCATTTCAACATTTAAGCATGCAATCACGAACAAGTATGTCTCTTCGTCCTGTTTTTTATACCAATAAGTAATAAAAACCTCTGATTAACAGCAATTAATATTTCCCACTTCATATTATATTTGATACCAAACTGGCAGATTAACTGATATTGTCACGAATTCTTTAATCAAAATATTTTATTGTGTCTTATTTATCCGTTTTTTATGTCACATATTGGTAAGTAGGTTTACATTAAATTCGTGAAAAACATATGTTTGAAGCAATGGCCTTGCTGTCGAAGCCATATCGCCCTAATAAAAAAAATAGAAAAAAATAAAATGCGTTAAAATTACTTGCAATACTGTTCAATATTTTTATTTATATAAAATACGTTTCAACCAACTGTTGGTTGAAACGTCTTTTATATAAATAAAAATATTGAACAGTATTGCAAGTAATTTTATTTTGTTAATATATCTATTACTGTTGGTAGAGTCAATATTATTAAAATAAAATGAGATCTACTGCTTACGGAACTACTAATAGTCTTTTTAGAATACTAAATTTAAAATTTGACATGAAGTATAGGACAGTCGGTGTGCATGGAGTGTCGTGGTTTATTTGCATTGAATTAGCGATGCGGTTAACGACTGATTGCCGTGAAGAACGGTGTTAAAGTATATAGCAATGCTTCCTGTTTTTGGCATCCTAGCGTTAACCTAAACTGATATTTGTTACATAACATAAATAACAGTACTTTCATTTAATTTTAAATTCATTTATTTTTCAATCAGCTTTTATCATATAGAAATGAATGTTTGTCTGAGATTAATACACTTCGACCGATCACCATGAAAGTTTGCGCATATATATGTCTTTTTTCATGGAGAACGTTTTTATGCTACCCACTTTGTTGTAACTCGCCAAATGCAATCGAGCCGAAGGGTTTACTACTATCCTAATCGTGTGTAGAACCGCGGGTAGTGGCTAGTTAACTATAATAATAGTAGTTTATATATCTATAACCTGAATGCAATCATTATGTACGAGTTGTTCATATTTAAAAAAAACAAGCGATCAGCGTGGTTTTTTAAGTTGTGACATGAATCGTATTAGCATTAAGTTTTTTTTTGCATACGTGGCAGATCCTATTTTGAACATTATTTATTTGGAGAGAGCCATGATAATTGTAAATCATTCATTATTCTGCACAATCTGTAAAAATGTCATCAATGCTGAGCCGTATTCAAAAATTTAAAGACAAATAATGATAGAAAAATTGAATTAGTCTGCCACCGATTTAATGATTACAACCAAAAAAATTGAGATTTACGTAGAATCTATGCAAACTAGAGTAAAAACTAAAGCTACATACACACTGAATTTTAGTAACCTACTAAATATTTTGTTACAATATCGCCTTTAACAATTTATCTAATACAGTGGTTCCCAATATGTAGCAGTTTGCGGACCACACAGTCTGAAATTAAATCAGTACGGACCCCCACGCTATATCCCTTACCAGTTGTAATCAAGCTCACATGTGTTGAAGCAGTAAAGCAGTTTTTTAAAACACATTTTTTATTATGATAATCATCAGCATGGATATATTCACCCAATCTCGTTCAACGCATATCGTTTTTAAAATTCCCATTTAATAACAACTTTTTTGTGTACTGCCGGGCCCTTCTGCGGACCACTTTCGAGGTTCTCATGGACCACCTGTGGTCCGCGGACTAATGGCTAGGAACCACTGATCTAATACAAATATAATTTACATAAAATAAATGAAAGAATCTGTGTTAACAAAATAGTTAACTAAGTTATTTAGTGTGCACGTAGATTTGGTTTTTACTATAGTCCGTGTTATTTATAAAGAATGTAATGCTAGATAATATTTATTTGAACTATTCTTATGGCGATAGTTGATGTAGATTAAGGAAGATCGCAGAGCATGAACAGAGGGGCACTTTGTCTGAAGTCGTAGGCTCTGTAAGTTTGCCGATCCAGCGCCGCCCGAGGGCGTGTTTCAGTTCGCACACAAAGTTATGATAATTGCCCCTCACGGGCTCATATAGTGTACGTTCAGGAACCATGCCTACCTCCAAGGCCACAATATGTTGTGCTTTCGCGCTACACTTATCAGAGGCGTACGAACTGAAAATCGCTGAGATTCGTATTTATAATAATTTTAGCACTAAATTGAAAGTCCCACATTTGGAGTGGTCGTTACTCGTTAATATATTCTCAACAGTTCTCAGATTACAAGTATGACCTTGATGGCTACAGAATAGGACTTATAACGCTCCTACATGGAGTGCGCCGGTCAAGTTCTTGCACTATGCAATATTTGCACCAACCATTTCGGTCCCTTTTCGACCCTCAAAGATTAGCTGCGTTACAGGATTGATTTTTTTCAGAAGGGTTAAGGTTACAAAAAAGAAGCAGTAATCCAAATTTTATTCGTCTCTAGGTGGAATAGCTTCTAAGATACCAGTGTCCAAAAATACAATTTACTTCCCGTTAGGTAAAAAATGAAGCGAGTCTTACAGTAGTCGCAAAGAATAAGCGACATCTAAACCTAGGTAATAAGCGGAATTTTTGTGAAAATATTAGTCGATTGTTGAATGTTATTTTACATACTAATTTTTTACGAAAATTTAATTGAATTTTTGTTTTTATAGACATCTAACTATTATCTTTGTCGTCATGACGTGGCTTATAACACGATAAATTTAATGATTGCGTACTAACAGCAGTAAATCTTAAGACATTGATCTTATTAAAGTCTGTGATTTTGAATTAACAAATTGTAACCATTGCAAAACTTCTTGGTTTCCGGGCTTGTACGCCGTGGTAGAAATACCAATGGACCACGGCATACAAGCCCGGAAACCAAGAAGTTTTGCAACAACGCCAGCCGTGAAAGCCTACACAAATTGAATTGTAACCATTGTTGTAAATTTCTTTTTACGTCCCGATTTTTCGTATTTATATTTGAAAAAACGGATGTGGCAACACTAGTTACGGGCTCCCTTTCTTCAAATTGGTCGATGTTACAGATGTAACTAATTTAGGAAGCGCCACTGTCGAAGTAACAACTCTCAACTACAACAGTTCCTCCTTGACTGTAATCTAAACAGCCCTTGGTTTTTATCTGTAGAGAAATTACGTGTTTATTGTTGTTGTGTACAACAATGTTTGTGAATTGCCTTCTCATGAATAAATCTTGGGTAAGAGCGTCTTGAAACGGAAATCCACTTACATAATTGATTAACGATTTAATTGTTTATTAAAGCGACCACATTTTGAACTAGAAATTTTGCTAACAAGACAAAGACTATTTTTAACACTAGTTATTATGTTCTTTAACCAAGGTTTGAGTCCTAAGATTGTCTGGGATTCTAGTATTGTTAATATTACTCTGTGCTATTTCTATTATTAGTTTTGTGTTTGGTACATGGGGTTTCCCCTGCAGTCTTTTAATTATTGTTTATAAAAGACTAGCGACCCAGTCCGGCTTCGCCCGCGTATAAATGTAATATATAAATATAGAATCATTATTATAAAATTCTCAACGTGTATTAAATTTGCGTGAATTCAATCGCTTTTAGTTGTAAATGTTTAAAAATCGAAGAAGAATCTAAATTGCCAAAAAAAATTCTTTTGATAGACATACGAATAAACAAGTAATTCCACAGGTTTTGAAATTCTAAAGGCAGGCGAGTCTTGTTCTACTTTCATAACAACATTTTAAAATTTTTGGTTCTCGTTACAAATGTATTACCGGACGAACTTTTGTAATATTATGTACTCGAAAAACAGACAGAAAGCAGGAAAGTGATTAAAACGTTTTTTTATAAGCTGAAAGCTATATAAATCCTTTCGGATACAAAATTGTTTTTGCTGTCTGGCTTCGTATTTTTAATAATAAGAAAGAGCAGCATTACGTAAAACGTTTTTTGAATGATATTTTGACTGATTGCTACAAACTGTTAAAACGTAAGACACTACAATGAACATTTGTTTAGCACATATTATAACCGTTTCTCGGTTACTCGTTTTCGTCACCAGGGAGAGAACATAATATAAGACGGTTACGTAAGAGCATTCGAAATAGATGTATGTATGTGTGTGTGTGAAAGAGACGGGAGGAAAGAGATCGAGAGAGAGAACCTACCGACAGACTATATTTGTACAGCAGTGTAGAAATAATTTTAGTTTTTTAAGGAACACTGTATTTTTAATCTGATCAGTGTGAACTTTCGGTGGAATATTATAAAATTATTATTGAAAATAATTTATTCAATAATTAGGTTCAACACAGCTGTTTTTCCGCCTAAAATATATAGTATAACAGACACATGCTTAACAAATATATAAAAACACAATAAAATGTCAGAAATATTATAAAAATTAAGAAATAAAATAATACAATCATAAAACTTTTAAAATTAATATTAAATTTGTAAAACTTCTACAGTCAAAGCCCTCTAAGTGCACGCTCTCTAAATGCACACGCTCTCTTACCGCACACGAACTCGCCCTCTAAGTGCACGTTCCCCAGCCCCCACTTCGAATAATCTGCGACCAATCACGTGCGACCGTAAGCGCGCTATTTTCAAACTTTCCATTTCCATCATATTCATAGAGTTTTAGAGATATTGTTTATAGCATCTGATTGAATAAAGATAGCTATAGGAGTTAGAAGAATGGGGATGAAAAAGATCGTAGGGGAAGTGTGCACTTAAAGGATGGGCCTCGGTTCCGAGCTGTGCACTTAGAGGGCTTTGACTGTAGTACAGAAATCCAAATTAGCTTAGGGATCCAAGATGAAAGCTGTATTCAATGAAAATTTTGCAATTTACATTTAGGTAGTTTGTAAAGAATTTTAATATTAAAATTACAATAGCAATTAAAATAGACATAAAATTAAAACACAAAACAATCCGAGAAACCAGATTGGTGTAAAATACGATATACTGTAGATTATATACCCGTTTTTGGTCGCTACAAATAAATTTTCTATTATTATTATTATTATTATTATATTTTTTTCAATTTTGTTTATTGTAGATTACAGATGCTCGACAACCTATGTCATTAGTGTCTTAATGACATCAAATAACATAATCACTTAAAACTAAACGACATCACAAAACATCCAAGAGCAGAGGCAGGATTTGAAGCCACGACAATCCGGTCAAGAAGTCAGCACGTTAATCACTGGGCCACACTGTCCTCCTGTAGGTTATTATAGACGCTCAATAACTGAGCTTATCCTCAAGTACCCCTTACATGACGGTGACACATCTGGAATTGTGGGTCCTTGTGGCTGCAAAATTCTCATAATAATACGTCTATAATTATTATTAACACATTTCTTATTTTGTTTTTACAAATATGGAACAGCAAATTACATTAAATATTTCCTCCTCACTGGGGTAAGACTCTATCGATTGTAAATCAGTCTTGTCAAACCCGACTTAGAAAAATAAGCAAAGTTTTATGTTAGTCATTTTACTTTAGGGATTATTTTATCACTTGAAATTGACCGCAGTAATTAATTTTCTCTGATTTTAACACTAGTGTATTTGAAACGAATACTTTGCTCGTGAATGTCTGTGTGTCCCTGTAATGGGGTAGAGCGCTAGCCGTTAGCGTCTACAAGAAGGTCATCATTTGTCAGCTCAGTTCAACAGCAAACACACCTACCAAACTGCTCTCCTGCTTTTAAATTACATTAGTCGAAAAGACATTACACAATTAATAATATATAAAACATTTTCATTCATTTAAACTAATAATATTAAATCATAAATGAGGTCGACTATTTTATTTCTTGATGATTTTACTTCATTATGATATAAATATTAAAACAACATTAACCCGTCTTTTCCAAGTTTTGTATAAATGTTGTTTAAATAGTATTTCAGAACAGCAATTTTTTAAATTCAGTGTGATTTTTCTGTTTAAAATAACGCTGGTTGGCAAACTTTATGAACATTTCTATCAACATAATTACATTTTTTTTAACGCTTGTTCCAATTTTGGAACACTGGAACAAACGTACATAGCTCCAATTTTAGAACACTGGGAAAAAATGGATGCAGTTGTTTTTTGCTCTTGGTGTTTTCGAAACCATTTAGCAAATTCTGGGCTAAATAAATTCTTATTGCTAAAAATTCTGAAAAATATATTCAGATAAGGCAACGATTCTGAAGAATATTTCCAGGTGAGGCAACGATTCTGAGAAATATATCCAGGTGATGCAACAAAAATTTTTGAAAGTTTTGAAGTTTAATTACTGGCCACATCTACTCGACCGGGGTGGGAGTGGTTTCGAAAACACCGGTGTAAGGTGTACTGTTTAACGAGAACATACGGTTTGACTGTAATTGAAAATAATAATAATAAAAAACCCGGGTCGCAGTGCCAAAACCCTGCCGACAATATAGTGTATTTGCTTGTATAGGGTCGTGTGGTTTTATACTTTTATTATGTGAAATTAAGCTTGTTTTTGGGCAAAATAAAAAATTTAACCCCTTAATACACCCCTTAAAATAACATTTTTTTTCTTAATTGTAACATTATTATCAATCTAACATCTGCACCGAATTAAATACACCCTTCAATAAATAAATCATTATCTGCAAATTTGTGTTTTCAAAAAAAATTGTAAGTTCGGTCCTGTTGAGCCAATTTTATTAAAATTTTAGCGGCACTTTTTAATTGCTACTAACGGGTTAAATGTCAATTTTGAAACGATTCTGAGAATTTTTTCGGTATTTTGGGGCCCAAAAACATTTTTCAACCCCTAAAAACTACCCTTAAAATGGCCCGATTACGCCCATTTTAAATAGGCTTCTTGCGGTGATGGATTTCAACACGTGGGCCAAATTTCGTTAAAATCAATTAACTCTTTCGAAAGTTATTGCCACACACATAATATATATATACATATATATAAATATATATATATACATATATATAAATATATATATATATATATATATATATATATATATATATATATATACATATATATATATATATATATATATATATATATATATATACATATATATATATATATATATATATATATATATATATATATATATATATATATAAAAACATTTTTAAAAATGGTGCCAACGTGTTTAGGAGGTTATGAAACGTCGAGAAATTTTGGTCCGACCCCTAGGTCCCGCCATCCGACCGACGCCAATAGTGTATGTTGCCGTATGGTAAATACACTAATAATACGAGTAAAAGGGGGGCATATTGAACAGCGTAAAAAAAATCTGCATCAACTTTTAAAATCGGGGAATTTAACTATAACTGACGTAGTGAGCAATATTCTTTGGATTTATTGCGCATTGCAGAAATGTGGAAAAGAGTACGTGGTCATTAAACGAAACCCTCAAACCGTTAGGGCGGTGGATGCGGCTGGACTGTGGTATCCCCTTATAAGAGTAGAACACTGCATACATTAATTCAACGGGATAGACTCGAGGCAGCATCCTATCGTTCCTGTTTCAGCATTGTTATATAACGCTAATGTAACACGCAGTTGGGGTAGGGTTCACGTTTGACCTGGTCTCTGTAATTTGATTTCATTAAGCAGATATACTATTTTCTCTGCAATCAGTGGCCCTGCAAGCCACAAATGATTTAGGGTCGACGAAATACACTAAACAGATAGCGGTAATATTAATGATGTTGCTGGTTATTGTCCTTGAACGTAAAATTGATTATAACAGATAAATAAGAACAGAAACTTAGAAAAGTAGAAACTTAAAACTATATTGCGGTCGACAGTACAGAGTATTAATGTTGTCTTAATAAGACCCAACAATATGGCGTCGTTTGAAATAAATACATTTTTAAATTATTGTTTGCAATTAATAGGAAAGATAGAATGAATGATTTGGTGTATATTATTAGCATTAGCCCGTTTGGCATCTATGTTAAATAAATAAATAAATGTATAGGTAATAATGTGCCATGTTCAAAATTATTAACCACAGAGCCCTGTTTGTTTGGCATCCATGTTAAATAAATAAATACATAAATAAATAAATAAATAAATAGATAAATAAATAAATAAATGTATGTATAAGTAATAATGTGGCATGTTCAAAATTATCAACCATAGAGCCCTGTTTGTTTGGCATCCATGTTAAATAAATAAATACATAAATAAATAAATAAATAGATAAATAAATAAATAGATAAATAAATAAATAAATAGATAAATAAATAAATAAATAAATAGATAAATAAATAAATAAATAGATAAATAAATAAATGTATAAGTATTAAAGTGCCGTGTTCAAAATTATCAACCACAGAGCCCTGTTTTACTTTTTTCGTTGGTAATGTCGGAAGTGCGGTATTATTCTGTGCTTTGAGTCATCTTTTCAAGAGCATCTGTTTTTTGAACGGCGTGTCGTCAGCCCTGAAGGGCGAAGGGTCCATACTCTACGCACTGCAAAGCGGCATCTTGTTAGAGAATTAACATATAGAGAGAGTGTATCTAACATGACCGAGTTTTGTGTGATGTGTACCGACAAATTATATGCCCTCCTCAGCCGCACGCTGTTTTGCTTCATCAAAATGCACACAAAGACACGCAAATGTCCTCTTTTGCTGCTTTGATACATAAATGTACCATCGCGCTGCCGCTCTACATATACAAAATGTAACGAAATAGACTCGTATACAATTATAGTTTTATAGATCAGTCTTCGTAAAAAAATCCTTCAGATTGTAAAATATGCTGTCGGGAAATGTTTAACTGTGGTCGCAAAACTCATTTTAGTACTGTTTTTATTAGCTGTGATTAAGCTTAAAATTCACGAAATTTGGCTTACTGCTTAAAAAAATTCAGAAAAGATGTTTTTGTTCTAAAAATTGAATCAAAAAACGTGATATTCTTTACAGCACGTCACGAGTTTGCGAATTACGGGAAGGCAAATTAACAATTTGAAGTTTTTTCTTTACAAACTTATGTTAAAAATTATGACTAACTTGGCTTTCTGATTAATTTTTTTCAAGTTTAATTTTATTTGGTTTTAAATCGTGGATTTTAGATCAAGTAAACTGTAAAAATTCAGTCATATCGGAAGAATTGTACATATTTCTAATTTATTTTGAAACAAAGTTTGAATAAAATTTTTCATAGAATTAAGAGATTTCCGAGACTCGTAAGATAAATGCAAGAAATAAATGGATGGGAAGTTAAAATAAATGGATGGCAAGTTTTTGCGTGGACACGCTGTATTCCTTTCTCAACCCCTTCCCCCTCGTGGGCGCCATTATTGTAAACTCATTTAATGACAGTTTATATGTTACAGCCTGTACAATGTTTCAGTTGGTAATAACAGTACGGGCGCCTGTAGTTATGGACTTATGGTTATAGAGCGGCCATTTGGACTGTGACTAATAGATGTTACTAGGATTGAGTCGATGGGGGAACGGAAACGGGTTGTGGGGCTCTGTTCAAACTTGAATACCAAATGAATGCTTGCACATAGTGTCATATACAGGTGGATTTAAAAACCCAGTTACTGCTACCCCTTACGTAAAGAGTTTTAGCTACACTAGCGCCCCATACGCAAGAACCTTGCATCGATACTTGGTATACCATAAAAACGGTTTACCATCTTATGACTGTCTGGAAGTTACGAACACTGATATAAAAATACAAAGTGTGGACACAATTGAATATCTAGGATTAACTTTAGATTCAAGCTTAAACTGGGAAAAGCATATACAAAACCTAGTGAAAAAAGTTCGCAGTCTAATGCACGTGTTTAGAATAATTAGAGGTTTTTTAAATTTAAACATACTCAAGCAAGTATACAGTACTCTAGTAGAGTCATTATTAACATACGGCATTATAGCTTGGGGGGGGGACTTATAAAACAAAAATCACAAGTTTAAATATAGTACAAAAATTGATATTAAAAATAATTTATTATAAATCAATAAGATACTCTTCAGAAAGACTATTTAAAGAACTAAATCTTAGTAATATAAGACAGCTATATGCCAACACGATTTTAATTTATACTTTTAAAAATATGAGAACATATTAGATGAAAAATTCTCTGAGGACTTAGGAATCCTAAGTCCTCAGAGAATTTTTCATCTAATTAATTAGTCAGGATCGGAATAATTTTTTAAAAAATGAAAACATATATTGATAATGACTGTTTATATAACACCCGTGCAAGGGACAGTATATTTTTAAGAGTGCCTACAGTCAAAAAATCTATAGGACAAAAGAATTATAGATATATAGGTCCTAAGCTTTTTAATATTTTGCCCAATGAGCTTAAAGAAACATTAAATAAAACTAATTTAAAAAATTGGGTGAAATTAAATGACATGTGTATTAAAAATATAATGGAAAATTTGTAATATGTTGTGTAATGTGCGTTCTTTGTAAATCTTTTCTTCTGTTATTCTGTTTCGATAATAATTGATTTTCTCACAGACAAGTTGTTAATCAACTTAAGTGAGACTATGTATATTTTTAAATTGTCATTTCTTTTCTTAATAAAAGTTATTATTATTATTAACACTTAAACCTCGATCGGCCACGATAGCTGAGATGCTAGAGCATCTGTCTCGTGCACAGAAGGTTGCTGATTTGATTTCGGTCGGCACCATGATTTTTATTTTACAACTATTCTGTATTTCACTCACATAAATTTATTTATATATTTTCGGATTTATTTTATTGTCTTAATATACAGTAAGACCTATTTCAGTATTACGCGGTTTCTCAAAAAAAAAAAATAGTTCAAATGCTGATAAAAGTTTAAAGGCAAGACGAAGCGCCATTGCTATCGACAACAGTTTGCTAAACAAAAACAAAATATATGTCAATGAAAAACCTTTCTCATAACAAACATAGCTTCTTACTCGAACGTTTATTTGATTTTGATAAATGTTTTATGAACTAAAATCGATATTAGCAATAAATGAATCTATAATTATTAATTTAACAATAAATGTTACAAAATTAAACGGCAAAAACTAACAATTTTTTTATTCTCGGTATTTGGCTAATTAAAAATTTGTTAAGAAAAATGTATTAAGAATAAGTCGATATAATTTCGTATAACATTTTTTTTTTCAAAATGACGTTTTTTATATAAAAAAACCGTGAGAAAAAATCAGGACATTCAATTATTAAATCAGAGTTTCTTGAAACTGGACAGTAGCTTTGGTTGAACCTTAACTCTATATGGATATACTGTATTGGGAAACAATATTTTTTTTAAATCAATCTGTATAATATATTAGTAATTTGCATAGATCGGTTTATGTGTTTGTATAATACATTATGAGCAAGCATACATGCCTACTGCAATACTGCCCTGTTTATGAAAAGTGCCTTATCTACATTGAAACAAATGTATCCGCAACGGAAAGATATCGTTACTATAATATAATATACGTAGCTAAAGAAGTTTCACTTTAAAAAGAAATTTATAACTATATGTCAAGTTTCAAACCGAAATCTTTTGTAAGTTCCTGAGAAAATCGATACAGAAACACAACGAATGCCATTTTGGTGCAAAACCCTAAAAGTCAAAACGTATTCTTTAAGATGTGAAAACACGAAGTTTAAAATGCGAAAACGAGAAAATTTAATGGTTTTCATGTAAAAATTAAGTTAATTCAATTTTGACAAAATGTCTAGACTCTGGAAAATGTGTTTTTCGCATGTAGAACAGATATATACTGTTATATATACTGTTAGAATTTACAGTTTTGTAAATATTTTGTCATTTTCTAACACAGTTAACTTTACATAAACTAAAGTGAGCCTTATAACTCCGCAATCTTTCCACCAATTTGAATGATGTCATGTGTGGACGCTGATGACCTTAGATGTTGAGCGTCTATAATCTACAATGAGTCATTATCATGTGTGTGTCTAGCACTCGTTTGGCCGTTTTTTAACATAAGGTATTTTCAAAAAAATCAAGAAAAGCTGCGTTATTACTTTTGTGTAAAAATTCAAGCTCATTTATATTGCAAGAGATTAATTATGCGTGCAATTTAAAATTGCATTTGAAATGAAAATGTGCATCCGCTCATATATGCAATTTATTTTATAAAAATTGTGTAAATACGTCCAGAATTTAAAATAAATTGAAATTAATGAATAGTATTTGAAATATGCAACTGAGAAATGACTTGAATTTGTTATTATTTGTATATATGCAACGCTGTTTAATTTTGCAAGCGTATGTTTTTTATTTATTGATTTCCATTAATCATTAAGGTTCATTGTTAAATTTTATTTTTTGTTTAAATATTTTCCTATGCGTTTCTATTTTGGTGATTTTCTACTGTTGAATCCATAATTTTAAAAAATACAAGTATTGAGGCTGTCAGAAGTCATTAACACCACCATAGCTTTTAAGAAATTCCATCCGATGTCGCTAGTATAACCTACTTTGTTGTTTTATGAAAAAAACTATTTCGACGTTATCAGAAACAATTTTCGCGACATATTCTTTGCCTACACAACTTCCGTAAAGGAGTATAGTTTCAAAAATAAATAAGGCAAACTATAAAGTGTACAAAGAGAGATAGTAGATTATAGACGCTCATCATCTGAGGGCATAAGCATCTATATAAAGTGTACATAATATTCATGCATTTTGATACATATACAATAATTTGGCCTGTCCTTGTTTTCCATAATTAGTAATTTGATTTACAAAACACGTATAGCGTGTAGTCAGAACGCCAGAACCAGTGTGACTCAGTTGCTCCTGTTGTTAGTGCTTCGCCCCCTTTCACAGATGCATTGCATAACATACCAGAATGCCCGACTATCGTATTCATTCTATTATTCCCATCTCAGTTTCACGTGACGTAAACACTATACGTGAGTGATTATTATTATACATTTATGTACTCGTTTATATACTACAATTATATAACCGAGCTGGGTAGCGTAGTGATGACAGCACTAGACTCGCATTGGGGAGATCCGGGTTCGAATCCCGGCAGGGGCAGATGTGGCTGGGACTTTTTCCTACTGCCTCACGCCGAGAAACGGTAATTCCTGTACCGGCCATCTTGATTGAGGTTTTCCATGGTTTCCCTCAATTAATTCCAGATAAATATCGAGATGGTTCCTTATTTGAGGCCATGGCCGATTACCTATCAAACTCCTAGTTCAAAAATTGCCTACCTTATCCTAATTTCCTATAATTCCTTCATTCGCCCATTGCTATTACATAAGTTGAAGTTTTAAAAATGTAGAAAAACAACGGGAAGTGTGGTAAATGGAAAATAGTAATGGTGCGAATGGCGTCTGTTATGAAGTCGGGAAACGGACATTAAACGCATTATTATTATTATTACTATTATTATTATTATTATTATTATTATTATTATTATTATTATTATTACTACAATTATATACTATTTTTGCGGTTATCGCTATGTAACATTTGCAAAATGTCTACCTAACTGATATTGCTCCTCAAATATGACCTATTTTTTAACTAACTTCGAAAAAGAAATTATACAATTCGACGTGTAGTTTTTTTTGGTGTATGTTCCACGGTAGTTCCGCCAGTTGTAAACTGATTTGGAAAATTTCGACACCATTTTATTTAGAATACTATCGGATTGGTACCATATAGTTTTTATTTAAATCGGTTCATTCGTTTGAAAATGACTTCAAAAAATATATTTTTTATATATATGTTACTTCATGTCTCCAGCATTTGTGAACCGATTTTGATGATTCTTTTCCTATATAATAAGGCTCACAATATGATCCTACATAAATTTTACCTAAATCGATTCAAAATATATGTTCCACAATATCTCTGCCAGTTGTGAAGCAAAATTTACAATCTTTAAATTAATATTATATCACCACGGTAACTACCTATATTGTTATATTTTATAAACAAAACAATTACGAAATCTTATGAAAAATGCGCTAAATCAAATCCACTACAACGTAAAAAACAATAAAACAGTTTAAAAAAATATTAATCCCCTTCAAAAATGTCTCTAAAAATATAAAATAAGTAGGAGTTTTGAGGTCTGAGTCAATTTACTTTTTCTACTTCTATTAAAATAGCCCCGACGTTTACATTGTTATTTTCGGTATTTAGTGAAATAGCGAAGGAGGTTAATATTTTTTTAAAGTTTTTTTTATAATTTACACTAAAAAAAACACACAATTACTGTTCACGACAAAAAGTACTTCAATATAATGCAAGTAGGTACATATTTATTTTGAATTGACAGATCTATTTTAATTAACGCGAAGTTTGCTGAAATTCAATACGCTGTGAAGTGCTCGGGTTAGCATGTATGCACTAGTTATTACAGTTGTTCTAATATTTGAAATAGCAAGAGAGAGTTACAACATATTATACAGAGTGGAACAAAATTACCGGCAGATATGTGGCATACAATTTATAGGAGACGAAACAAAGGATTTAAAATTTCCATCGATCGTAGAGATATTTATATTAAATTTCTATATTTCCTGTAGCGTAACTGGATACCTGAAATTTTGATGTGCACTAAACTGAAATAGTGGGAAGAGACCATTTCACATAGAACTGCCGATTTCTCAATTTCTCATCAGCCTGGTCTTAAAAAATGTATGTTAATTTTCTATATTAAAAACGTTATACACATATTTATTTTTTCCCTTTGAGCTGTGTTTTAGTTAAACATATTTCAACAACATGTCTGGGTTGCAAATTTTATATTCAAATTACTGTGTTAGAAACTTTCTGTTAGACACTATAAATATCTTTTTTTAGTGTATTTGCCATATGGCAACATACACTATTGGCGTCGGTCGGATGGCGGGACCTAGGGGTCGGACCAAAATTTCTCGACGTTTCATAACCTCCTAAACACATTGGCACCATTTTTAAAAATGTTTATATATATATATGTATATGTATATATATATATATATATATATATATATATATATATATATATATATTCGGGCTATTTTGAGGGTAGTTTTTAGGGGTTGAAAAATGTTTTTGGGCCCCAAAATACCGAAAAAATTCTCCGAATCGTTTCAAAATTGAAATTTAACCCTCTGGTAGTAATTAAAAAGTGTCCCTAAAATTTTGTCAAAATCGGCCCGACAGGACCAGATTTACAAATTTTATGAAAAAACTAGTTTGCAGATAATGAATTATTTACTGAAAGGTGTATATAATTTAGTATAGAGGTTCAATTGATAATAATATTGCAATTAAGAAAAAAAAATGTTATTAAGGGGTGTATTAAGGAGTCTAATTTTTTATTTTGCCCAGAAACCAACTAAAGCTCGCATAATAAAGCCACACTGCCTGTATAAGCAAATACACTATATTGTCGGCAGGGTTAGTATTATTAGTATATTATTATTAGTATATTAGTATATTAGACATTGTTAGTATTAGATGTGACAGTTCTTTTAAGTTTAGATAATTTTTTACTTTTTTAATGCCATTTTTTGTATTTTTTTTTATTAATGAATAAAAAAAAACAAATTTTAAAATGTTGTGTGTACAAGTAAATTTAAAACATTAATATAAAATACGTTAGGAGCTTAACTTCCGCCGTGTGTCCGCGAATCGACGAACCTCTTTTTTTCATGTAACTTTCCGATATACCCTGTACATTCAGCTTTCCAAGTATAATATACACGAGAGAGATGAGCACACAGACATGTTAGCGTGTTATGTGCCCGTATAATTCAACATTAAACATGGCCTTTGCCCTACTCCTAACATTTATCCAGGGTCTGATGTGTCATACACTGTACACTGTTTTATCTCAGGATATATGTATGTGCCTACTCCGACACTCGTAAATTGTAGAAAATGGCTGCATTTATTAATTTTTAAACTGGACACTCGAATTTATAATTAAAGAGATTTACAAAAACGTTTTTAGTGTATTTGCCATAAGGCAACATACACTATTGGCGTTGGTCGGATGGCGGGACCTAGGGGTCGGACCAAAATTTCTCGACGTTTCATAACCTCCTAAATACTTTGGCACCATTTTTGAAAATGTTTATATATATATGTATATATATATAGGTATATATATATATATATATATATATATATATATATATATATACATTTATATACGTATATATATATATATATATATGTGTGTGTGCGGGCAATAACTTTCGAAAGAGTTAATTGATTTTAACGAAATTTGGTCCACGTGTTGAAATCTATCACCGCAAGAAGTCTATTTAAAATGGGCGTAATCGGGACATTTTAAGGGTAGTTTTTAGTGGTTGAAAAATGTTTTTGGGCCCCAAAATACCGAAAAAATTCTCAGAATCGTTTCAAAATTGACATTTAACCATATAGTAGTAATTAAAAGGTGTCCCTAAAATTTAAATAAAATCGGCTCGACAGGACCGGACTTACAAATTTTATGAAAACACTAGTTTACAAATAGTGAATTATTTACTGAAAGTTGTATATAATTTGGTATAGAGGTTCGATTTATAATAATATTGCAATTAAGAAAAAAATATTATTTTAAGGGGTGTATTAAGGAGTAAAATTTTTTATTTTGCCCAAAAACCAACTTAAGCTCGCAAAATAAAGCCACACTGCCTGTATAAGCAAATACACTATATTGTCGGCAGGGTTTTGGCACTGCGACCCGGGTTTTTTTTTATAATAGTGTTATACAGATTCGTGACGTTTTGCGTACACTGTTTTAACATATTGATATGTTGACATTTTTTATAAAATCTCAGTACCAAATATTTTTAAGCTTACTAAGTACAAGCTGTTTAATATGTTCTCTTTATAACCCGCATAGTATCTTACGCGCAATTGGATATGTATGTGCTTGTAAAATGCACTTTCTCACTTGTGGAAATTTCTAATTTCTGTGAAAAGTCTTATTCTATCTTTGTAGATATTCATGCTGGACCGATTTTGATGAAATTTTCAATCTTCAGATTAGATCCTGTGAAATTTGGTAGCGATTGGACCAACATATTTTTTTTGATTTTTGGTAATTTTGATTTTTCTTCGATTTTTAAACATTCACAATTATTAAAATCGATTGAATTCGCTCAAATTCAAAACACGTTTAACATTTTATGATAATGATGCTCATCTTTCATGGCTATAGAGTATAGGTAATTAGAGCTACCCGTGCGAAGCCGGACCGGGCTGCTAGTCCTCTAATAAAAATCGGAGCCATTTTTCATACCGGCCTCTTGGACTATATTCTCTGGACTTTAAACGGAAAATAAATTAGCAAAAGGATAATGTAAAGTAAACAAAGCACTATCGAGTTGCATTGTTTTGATGGTAATTAATAATCACAGGTGCAATTAACATAATAATCATAAATATCTATTATTTCACAGTTGATTTGTTGACGTATCGATATGTGCAATATTTTAATTGTATAATTAATAAGCGTGATTAAACCTATATCTAGAAATAGTTTTTGTAAAAAATTCAACTTGCTTAGTTAGATTCATTTCAATTTATTTTATAAATTTCAAAAAATACAGGGCGGTGTTTAAGTTGATTCTTCTTTTTTAACAGCGTGGAGAAATCAAATAGACGAACAAATATTTCAAGAAACTTTTTTATCAAAACTCAAAGATAACAGCCATTCAAAGTTTAACTAAATTTTATTTAATTTTGAGGTCTAGAGGACTTATTTCCATAGTGACATAACATAACGCCAGGACCGACCTCAAAATTTAATTAAACTTTGAATCAGTGTTTCTCTTTTATTTTTTAGATTTGATAAAAAAGTTACTTGAAACATTTGTTCGTCTATTTGATTTCTACACGCTGTTAAAAAAAGAATCAACTTAAAATCATTTTGTATTGGTGTACGCGTTTTTGCGTCATGGATAAATTTAAAATGAAACCTGTACTTCCACCATATATACCGGTTCTTCCACCATATTTTATTTTTATTTTCGAAATGTTAGTTTTTATCATTTTTTATAATAATAAGAATAAAAAACAAGTTGATTTTGTTATATTCAATTTATAAAATTTATAAAATATGTAGAAACTTTGATTAGACAAGTCTAAGCTCTCATTTCAGTTCGTAATGTAAGCCAGCTGTCAGAATTGCATGTTTTTTTTTTTTTAATTTTAAAAATCCAGTGTGCAGCAGCTGAGGATATCTACACTGGAATACGTGATATAATAGAACTAGTACAACAAGGATACAGTAGCATTATGTGCCAATGATATATGTGATTACTATAAAAATGTCTGCATTTATTATTATTCTTTGTCAGTCTCCTGAAATGAAAAAGTAACGCTGCAAAATATCTTGTAGAATTAGGAGGGGACGGTTATTATTACAGCACAAAAATGAATTTATATGAAAATTACTAAAGCGGTACTTAATTACAAAAAAAAAGTGCGTGGAACCTTTACGAGCGGTTGAAATAAAACATGTAAACAATACATATATTCGTTAGGCTTACAAATGTTGTATTTGCCTACTGTGTATAACAGAGAGACAGACAAAAAATGGCAAAAATCTAAAAATTTTGTTTATGAATCTTTAAATTACAAAAATGTATTTTGACATCAGTTATTTTTAATGAATCAAGAAATATAATTTGTACTGATTTTTCATTCGGCAGTTGGTAAGACATGATTAATAAATAAATGTACTTGAAAATTCACCAAAAAATATTATTAATTTTTTTCTCAACGATCGCTTTGGACAATAAGTCCATCCTCAGGAATATAAAATATGTACTGAGTATATGTTTTATATTCCTGAGGATGGACTTATTGTCTGAAACGATCGTCGAGAAATAACTTAATAACAATTTTTTTAGAATTTTCAAGTATTTTTATATTTGTTATGAGTCAAGAAATATTTTTCTGCGCATCTTTTTGTAACTTTAACGCATAAACAGAACTTGATGGCCAGATTAGCGGTGACGTTGCGGTCATTTGAGATCCGTCCCGCGTTGACGACCCACCATCACGATGGAAAGAGACCGGAAGGTCGCGTGATTAATTTTGCGTGACTGCCAGATAAGATATTTGTGTGACCGTCGGCTTGTGCGTAGAGAATGCTTTATGACGGGTTAACTGTCAGGTTCATGCAGTCTCCGTACGATAATGGAAAAATTATGAAAATACTGTTCTCTGTTGGAGTACTGTGTGTCACAAAAATTATAATGGAAATTATTACAGATTGAATTCGTACGATTTTATATTAAATTCATATTTTATACATAGCATTATTTTTATTATTATTATTTATTAATAGTAGTTTTGCATTATGCCTTTCTAAAAATAACAACACGTACGTCACTGCTGCACTGACATGAAAATGTAAATGCGTCCGCATAAAAAGTGACGATCGCACTAACAACTGACTATCTAGCTGCACTATATTCATCTATATTATATAGCTGTGGCCAGTTTAATGGACCAGTCATTAAATTGCCCAGTTTATGTTCTACTAAATTACAATTTTTCGATGCGGCTGTCCAAAGAATAATATGTGATTGAATTTTTATT
Source organism: Venustoraphidia nigricollis (assembly GCA_034508555.1). NCBI lineage: Eukaryota > Metazoa > Arthropoda > Insecta > Raphidioptera > Raphidiidae > Venustoraphidia > Venustoraphidia nigricollis. The sequence continues at coordinate 1,797,194 of JAVRKA010000042.1, read as the reverse complement.
TTACGACATTATGAAATATTGATAAAGCTTCATTCATTGTATCTGTTTTAATATGTTTATACGCTTGTGACTTTTCCTAGATATCAATAATCAATTCTTTGGGTCGTAAATTTGATAGAAAAATGTACTGGGTCGCCGAAAACCTATATGGTACCAATCCGATAGCATTCTGAACAAAATGGTATTGTAATTTTTCAAAACGGTTTACAGTTGACGAAAATATCGACGAACAAACACAAAAACGACCTCAAAATGGCGGTATTTCCCCCTCCACCGCAAGCGATACGTCACAGTCCTCACTCAACGTAACGTATTCTTTGATCCTTTAACTATCGAGTGGTGTAATTAAAATTTGGATACAGATATGTAGCTGCAGCAACAAACTGCATCTCCCGATTTTTTATCATCAGTTTTTTTAATTGCCTCCCACTATGGAAACAAATTTAAAGACGTATTCACGTCAAAAATCTGACAAGGATCTTAGATTGTGACGTTAATTCAGTTTCTATAACGTAGCTAGCCTTGGAGATAAAGAAGGGAGTCGAAAATGGTTCGTAATGATGCGTGTAAACATAGCACTTTGCGAGAACTTGGTCTGTGCATTTATAAAAACCGGGTGCGCACCAAACGCACGCGTCTGAAGTGAACGAAATTACATCGCGACTAAAGGAGTTTCACTTAAGCCCGACACGGTGCGCTCAAAACGCTTTGAAATTTCAACTGTGTGTAGACTGAGAACTTAAATTGAACTAACACACATAACGTTCAGTTTTACTTCCTGTTTGAATTCCGTCTTTTAGAAAGGGTTAACTCGGCGTGTAAACTTCTATGATGTGTACGAGGATACAGAGGATGATGTTTGCCGTGGAAGTGAAGGAGTATTTTGTAAATAAGGTACTCGTTGTACCCATTATGAGAGGAAAAAAGCTGAGTGAGCTAACCTTTCCGGTATAGCAGTTGATGTTACTGTGGTACGGGAGACGTGCTAAGTGGTACAAGGCATCACATCAAATGTGATGCGCCTAGAACTACTTATCTTCTTTTTTCTTTACTCTCGCTTATTTTCTGGAAGAACGATCCGACCATTCCTGTTAGCCCGAGAGCTGTTAGACATTTTAGGGTAGGTATTTGAGGCACTGCGAAAATTTGTACGATATCTCTTTAGTAATATCCGAATACAAAAACACTGACCTGGCTTAAGCGAACCTCAAAATTTTAATCGCCTGGGAATACCAATATTATTCTGTTTAAATTTCATCGTACCTCAAATATATTTTTAAAATTTTCTAAAAATATAATTTTGCAAACACATGGCTAAGTTTCAAACCCTATTTAGAAATCTGTTTTTTTTAACTCCTTAAATACTATATTTCAAAGTATTAAAATTTCAAAATGTTTTCTATTGCGAAAAAATGTTGGTAATTTAAAAATTTGAGAGTCGGTTAAGCCCCGCTACCCTTCAGTCAGGTCTGTGTTTTTGTATTCGGATATTACTAAAATTTTCACAACGCCACAAATACCTACCCAAAATTCTTAATAGCTCTTGACTATTAAAAAAATTATTTTTATTATGACGAAGCTACTTTAATCAGTACGTGGCAGATGCCGTCACAGCCTTATATAGGGATGAGCACACACTGACTGTAATGTATAGGTGTGTACTTACGACTGCTTTAGCCTGGGTAAATGGTAAATGCTTACACTCATGCAAGGACTTTGTGTCACGCGCTTTTCTAATTCGTGAAACAAATAAAAGAACTTCTTAAACGGCACACCTGCGGAATGGTAACTTGCTGTTTTATCTTAACTCAGTGAAACTGTATAAAGCTGACTAAACAACGACTCGACAAGAAAGCTTTTGTTCTAGAACAGCTACCAATTTAATGAGCACAGATTTGTGTAGCAGTTAGCGTGCTGGTCTTTGGATCAAGTTGTCTCCTGGGTTCGAATTTCCCTTCTGCTGATCACACATACTTCTTTTCAGAAATAATGTACTGCCTACCTTAAAACACAAAAAATAGTTTTGATGGCTCAAGAGATTGATTGCAGATTATAGGCGTTTGACGTGAGAGTTTCTATAATAAACGAAACACAAAAAATGTTTAAAATAAGGTCATAATGTTATTTTTTAATAGTATGGTGATTTTTTTATTTTAATAATTTCTATTTACAACATAAAAAAATGCAATGAACTTTACACTCATAAGCTTATATAAGAAGTTTTAGTTTTTAATATTTTAATTACGACGAAATTATGACACATTTAAGAGGGCACTTTGATGTTTATGTCATGTGAAAATTCTCACAAGCATAGATCTTCACATTCATACCATAGTTTTATTTACGTACTATAATCTACAGAAAAACATTTTTATGAATTGTCTATAGTACAACAACATCATAACCTCACATTACTGGATGTTTCAGCATATATACTTGTATATAAAAAATGTTTAATCCGAAAATTGTTCTGATACCTGAAAATAGAAAATTTGATATTTAGTATTTTCCTTTCTGAATTTACCGGAAATATATGAGTACCTACCGTTTGTACGTCAAATTATAGAAACTATTCAAGCCGTTCATCCTTGTACTACTATTTTTCGAATCAAAATGCAACTCACTATAAACTTCTGTTCTCGTCAGTTTCATGTAATTTAAGAGACAAACTAACTTCCCCTTAATTTGTTACATTCTACTTCCCCTCGATTTCTTACTTTTTTCAAACTGATACGTCGCTAAGGAAGTTAAACTTCAAAAAACCTAAAGGCCAGTCTTATTTTCTTGTTAACGTGCTAATTTTAGTCACCCAACAAAACGATCGAATATATATTCTCATTATTTCTGACTCTGCTTTTTTCTTTTAGAGAAAACAATAACCTTAATTGATTTAACCGCTGCCATGTACGTTGTAAGAGTGTTTCCGTCCCATTTTCAACATCTAGTTCCGTAGGTGAGTTGGAAAGTCTAGCACCTAGTTGATGCGGTTAGAAAGAGACGAAAGAGGGAAATGAACTGAGACAGGTTGATACCGTTTAAGTTTGTATGTATGAGTGAATATTACGAAGGCACCCTTTTGTACGTGTATAAGGTATTGAGTTAAGATTTTGAAGGAAGTAACTTAACGATCACCGCTATTATTTCAAATATAATTAATTTAGTCTGCCCCCTTTTAAACAATTTATATTTCACATTGTACAAAATTGTTAAAGTTTAAATTTGATGTGTGACAAAAAAACACGGTATAGTACTTGAATATTTAGTCTTAATACTGATAGTGAGAGCTGTTGGACATTTTTGGATAGGTATTTGAGGCACTGAAAATTTGTATAATACCTCGTTAGTAATATCCGAATACAAAAACACAGACCTGACTGAAGGCTAGCGGGGCTTAACCGACCCTCAAATTTTTCACCTGACAGGTAGAGTGTTCCACCGAAACGACCTGTTTTTTTTTTAAATATATCTATTTTTAGTTATCAATATTATTCTGTTTAAATTTCAGCGTGCCTCAAATATATTTTTAAAATTTTTCAAAAATATAATTTTGCAAACACCTAGCTAACCGATTAAGAAATCTGGCTTTTTTATTTTTCAACTTCTTAAATACTAAATTTCAAAGTATTAAAATTTCAAAATATTTGAAGTGCTTTCTATTGCGAAAAAATTTTGCTAATTTAAAAATTTGAGGGTCGGTTAAGCCCCGCTACCTTTCAGCCAGGCTTGTGTTTTTGAAATATTACTAAAGAGGTATTGGTCAAATTTACACAGTGTCTCAAATAACTACCCAAAAATGTCAAACAACTCTCCTACTATAATTATTTTTACTCAGTGTTTTTGACGACACAATGAGTTTTCCATGTGAAGTGGAAGAACGCCTCTTTTGCCGCACGGGTACTCCATCGTATAACTTCTATTGCTTTGCTAAGAGCCTGTTCACCGAGGTAGCTAGCCTACAAGGTTCCACTGTTGCCTTCAAGACTACATTGTATGGCTTTATTTTTTTTATTTACTTCGACAATTTCTTATTAAAGTTATTACATAAAAAATTAGAGTTTAAAAAAACTAAAACAACACGCTTTTATGAACTAAAAAATGCAAAATAATTTGACAACAAAATTAGCTTTACTGTAAAAAGCGTGGAGTACTATTTACTTAAATTTTCATAATAGCTTTACGTTTACAATTAGCTAGTAAATGACAAATTTATTACCACTATTAAGCACTCCACGCTTTTTACAATAAAGCTTGTGTTGTCAAATTATTTTGCATTTTTTAGTTCATAAAAGCGTGCTGTTTTAGTTTTTTTATACTCTAATTTTAATTATATATATAGACTAGCTTTTTCCCGCGGCTTTGTTCTTGCTGCGTCGACCTTTTGGAATAAGAAAATATATTTATATTTATTCTATCGGCCGTCACTGGTTTCGAACGAAAAGTGTACTGAAAAAATTTCAAACTCCGGTGAGTAAATAATAAGTCTTCGGAAAACTTTGCCATCCGTTTGAGAATTCAGGATATACCTACATAATATTCAGAGCTCTGTTATTTCTGTGAAACTATATTCAGAACAACGCGGTGCCACTTTTAAATTATACGGCACACTGTACAATATACTTAATGTTCAAAATAAACGGCATATTTGCTTGATACCAATTATGTCCAATATTTCATTTTTTATCGCTGTTGAACCTCAGGTCGAAAATATGCTCACGGAAAATTTCTTGACTTTTTGGTATTTTCTGCGTCACACTTGCTGATAAACATGTAAAGAAAAACCTTATAAAAAATGCGATTAAGGTAAAAGTACCAATATTCGTCAGTTTAAGGGAAACCGTAACTTTATATTTGTTGCATCACATGTATTTCGCGTGTCAAAATTTCAAAAACTTGGGGTTATTGTCGTTGAAATTTGTATTTTATTTAAATCTTGGTTCTCATCCATGTTGTGAAATTAATGAATAAATTTTCTTGGGCACTTGGACTTTAAAAATAAGATTTAACTTCTTAAAATTGCAACGTTTCGTTGGTTTTCTTTAACGTGTATTTAACTTTAAAAGTAAATAACTTTATCACTTAATTTAACCTTACATGTATGGATAGGTAATAATCTTGTTTTATGTATGTATTTTTAACAATTTTAGTCGGCCTGAAGAAGTTGGAAATCATTAAAAGAAAACCAACGAAACGTTGCAATTTTAAGAAGTTAAATCTTATTTTTAAAGTTCAAGTGCCCAAGAAAATTTATTCATTAATTTGTATTTTATGTTAAATACAAATTTATTGCACTAAATTGCTTCAAAAATAAAACAACAAAGAAAATACCAAAATACTGCCGTTTGGCCTAGTAATCGTCACATCCAAATTACACCTACACCAGTATTCGTCATAGAAGTGCTCGAATATCCGTCAGTTTAAAAGGGTTTGCTAAAAACATGCTGATTACTTAATATATGAATTAAAAATCTTAATCTTTATTTTAAGTACAAGATGAGCATAAAAATTGTTTGCACTCATAGACACATTAGCACATACATCAGTTACCCAGCATTTGCAGGATAAGCACTGTATCATATCTTGTTCAATTTCGCCTTCATAAATCTTGCTTACGAAACCAGGACATAGCGTTTTAAGAATGCCTTATACCTATGGCGACCAGGTCTACCATTTATAAATGTATGTTGTTTTCTCAATTGCTTTGATAATATATGTACACTCTTTTCTTATTGGAAAACGCATGGATGCTAGATGGAGAATTCACCTTTCCAGGAACATTTCTTCTTCGCTTGATAAAATTGAAGGTGGTCCCATTTTTATACTGACCGGTGTTTTTGCCTTATCCGATAGTGTCATTCTTGGTAGTTTGTCAGTCTTTGCGGCTCATTAGACTAATATATCTTTTGCTACAGCCAAAAGAGCTGAACGCATATCATCTTCAGAATATTTTAATCATTTTGCTACCATTTCCAGCCATACTACTTTATGAATGGCTTACAAAAACACTTGAAATGCTATGACGAATATAGGGACTAATATGTGACGAATATGTTAGTCCCTATATTCGTCATAGCATTTCAGGTTCGTTTGCTTAATAAGCCATTCATAAAGTAGTATGACGATTACTGATCCTCGTAAAGTTTGAAATTTAATAATCAAGATAGTGTATTAGTATCTATAGTTATTGTGTTGAAAATAAGAAATATGCGAAATTAAACTTAAAATGCATTTGTCCCAGTAATCGTCGGTGGTGACGGTAATTGGTTCGTGATGGCGTTTATGATGTACCAGTGTCCGTCATAGTAAAATTATTATGTTCTTGAAGGACCATCCTCAAAATTGTATTAAAAATAGGCTCATCAATGTCCTAATAACACAATTAATCTATAACACTTTTAATATATGGTGTATGCAAAGTATAGTGTCGGGAACAAAGTAAGCCCTTACCTTAACCAAACCACTACGTAATGACGTCAAATCGTATCTTTCGACAACACTGATTTTTGAACAATTTTAAAACTATACTGCTGCTAACAATATAGTAACCATTTTAAATAAACAAAATGTTAAGATTTTGAAATTCAAACCTAAATAATGCGTTAAACGCTAGTTATCCTCAGATGCTTAATATTAGGCAAAATTGTCGTTTTGTGACGATCACTGGGTCACTGACGGAGATTGGTACTTTTACCTTATTAATACAATTCGAAATCTCCAAAATTCACAAAAAAAAATCTTCGAATCATAAGTTATAAAACAAACGACTGGAATCGGTGTATTTTTTTTTTGCAAAAAACTTCAATTTGAAAATATATTAAACAACACGACTCGTGTTACTTTTACCATACAACAAGGCGATTTTCGATAAAATTCGAATTTCTCAAAACTGTCTCAAACTCATACGGTGTCCTCAGTGGAACTAGAACAACCTTTGCGTCGTATAATATATTAGTCAACCCTGCGAAAATTGACAAAATGACGTCGTTATGAAGCAAAGCTAAAACGTTCTTTCTAACTTCCGACATCGTCTCAAACGCAAAGTTGAAATCGATTTTCAGAATTAGACTCGACCGAATGGTTCCCATAAAAAGATGTTCTCCATTATCTATAATACCTACATGTAGATAGATATGTGAGCACATGCCTACAAGGACTTATAAACTTTCTTATAGTCAGGGTTGTCAATTGTAGTCAAAACACATTTTTTTAATACGCTTTTATTAGTTTCACCTATATGTTTGTTTGTAATGAAATCTTTGAACGTGAAATTCACCCACTTCAAAACGTCAGATTAAACCAAAATTTTGCATAGTTATCAACGACCGATAACAATACAATAATTTATTAAGTTTGTCCCATTGTCCTGACCAGGACTTTCGAGATAAAAAAAAACTTGAAAGCTATCGTGAGTTCGAGGCCCACCTCATAGCTATATGTTTTCTGATATCTCCCCTTAACTGATTGTAATGACCTACGTTGTCTAGCGACTGTTATTTTGATTTATCGTAGATTATCTATTTATCTCTCTATCTATAGACGCTCGACAACTTAGTTCATTAGAGTCTCAATTACATCAAATAACAGAATCACTTAGAACCAAATGACATCACAAAATATCCATGAGCATTGGACCACACTGCCCTCTTTAGCGATTGTAGTCTACAATATAATAAACTGTTCCCATGTTCGAATCCAGTAAAATCCACTTAAATTATCAATTTATTATTATAAAAAGAATAAATTGAGTTGATGTTAGTCCCAAGGAATCTTAGATATTGGGAACCATTAAAAAAATTGATGGTGTTCAAATTGATTATTTAGAACAAATAATATGACAACCCTGTTTGTGCGTCGTCATTTTCACACACAAAACCATTTACGCTGTTTAAATAATCAGTTTAATACGAATACTTACGGTTGATGTTCAACGTCCGTCGCTGCCTCAATAAACGAGCGCTTTATAGCCGACAGCCGAGAACGCTGGCCATTTGAGGTTAGGATTCAGGTTAACAATCGGAACTTTACTTTTATTAATCGCACTAACTTCTCTTTTGTTCTGTTTATGCAAACGACTATTGATAAACTAGTCTCTGTTGAAATGCTTTTTCTTGGAAAATTACAAAAATAGAAATGAACATTTTTAACTTTAGAATTCTTATGCTGGGTTGCAGAAAGGATTGTCAAATAATTTGATTTGACAATTACCTTAGATTGTGAACACAGACATTTCTCTATAAGAAAAGTATTGTAGAAGTTTAATTCGATTCTGTTCGAAAAATAATAGATCGATTGAAATGGTATTTTTTTAAACTGTATATACGGGTATTTAACATATTTTTTTGCATAATTTTTACTTCGAAACGACATTTTCCACGCATTTTAATATAAATTTGATTTGAAAATTTGAAAAACGGCCTTGTTCTGTGTAGATCAAGCATTTGTTTTTATGTGAATTCAATCTAATGTTGTCCATGACAGGGAGTTTGAAAATGCTCTTGCATGAATGAGAACTGTAAATAATATTATCACAATCTAAAATCATTGTCAAATCCAATTTTTTGACATTGTTTTGTGAAACCCAGTATCATTGGCCTACATTTTACGTCTAATTTTTTGTCATGGCATTATTTGTAAAAAAATAAAATAGATATTTTCCAATCCCCTTTACGCGGTGGATTGCATATGTGTTAAGAAAGAACAGGATCGCAGATTTGCAGAGGAGATTGTTTCATTTCGTTATATCGATTTGTTTCAATTACCTTATCTTGTTCTACATGAGTTGATTTTCATTAATTTTATAGCGCAGTTTTCGTTGAGCATACAACAACATTTAATAGTTAAATGTTAATTACCTCGACTCTTCAGGATTCTATAATGTAGATAGGGTTTCCGTTACAGTGTGTCCAAGAAAAAACAGTTCCTTAAAACGCCAAATGATTATAGTGAGGAATGGTTTCTGTATATGCATATCCAAAACTTAAAAAGATTATTGCTTATAGATTTTTGTTCATAAAACATTTATGAAAAACAAATAAAGTTCGAGTAAGAAGTTATGTTTGTGATAAGGAAGGTTCCTCATTTGACATATTTAGTTTTTTCTGAAGAAGTCGTCTAATATCGTTTGCCTCTTTCTGTTTCGTTCAGCAAGCTGTTGTCGATAGCAAGATATTGCATCAATGACACTTCATCTTGCCTTTGAACTTCTATCAACATTTGAATCATTTTGTATAAACTGGTCCATAATTTACGTTATAGTGGCTGAACTTTTTTTTAGAAATCGCGTTAAGCCGATCAGTATTAAGTGAGGTCTTTTTGTACATATAAATGTCTAACTAGTATATCAGTTACAAAATCTATGAAGGTGTTGAGTAACGGGGAGTGAGTTATATCCAGCAACTTTATATATTGTACATTAACTAGGTATTATATTATGTACATAACATGCAGACGAAGCGAGCGTAACCTCCAAAGGTTTACGATTTCAAACATCAAATACCGAAACAACTACATTAGTAATCCGAACATGTTGAAGACTAGTAATTGCGTCATTTCACTCGCTTACGCAATATTCACAGATTTATTTAAAAAGGTACGTTCTTGTTGTTTACATCAGTTAATGAAATTGATGTTTACTCGCACCTAGATCCTCTTTTGTCACCTCTCAGATGGTTGTAAAGTGATTGATGCATTTTATGTTTGGTTATTGAAATATCTGGAAAAAATTATAGTATACAATGTGTCCGTCTGTATAAATAAACTGAAAATTTTGTTTGTCTATGATGACGAACCTTTTTCCGTCTGAGTCAATATTATATAATTTTATTTTTAAATTTGACAGCGTGGGTCAAAATTATATTTATGTTCTATTACTGTCACACATACCTATAATACCGTTAGGCGCATTGACAATGACAACGTTGCACTTATTTGCATCTCCAAGATCACTACACTAAATATGTTGGGCGTCTATGCTTGGTTGAATCGATTCCTTGCGTCATTCGAGACACTTGGATAGATTTTTTAAAAATGGAATATCTCTGAAACAGCGTTGTTCATTTTTGGACCATTCGATTATTTAAATAATATTTAACGCATTTAACAAATTGTCTTCATTAAAGTGTTTACTGCATTGTTATGCATAAATAATTTAACATAAAGCCATGATTCAGTCCGTTATATTCATTATAAAATTCAATGTAGTATAAAATCAACATTTTAAATATTAATGCCAAAAACGAATAGTAAATAATACAGTGCAAATTACAAAACAATAGTTTGTGTTCTGTTTTGTCATTTGCATACCATGGCTGTTAGTAATAACAATGAATATCATTTAACAAGCGTATATCGAGTTTCCAACCTGACAATAATGGCGACTTTTGTTTGTTTAGTTTTTTATAATGGTGGAGATACAGAGTTTGATGTAATCAGGAGTTGCGCTCCCACCATTTAATACAAAACAAGTTTACTTTGATTTATGAGTATAGTAACTACTTTTTTTATTGCTCATGCAGAAAAATAGTATCTTTGCTACCTTAGTTACGGTTGAAAAGTAACTGTTTGCCCATTGTTTACTTGTCGCACGCAAATTTTACTTTGTGCACGCAAATTCAGATAAACAAAAAACAACGATGTTGACATTAAACAAAAAAAAACACAATCGAAATATTAAAACTGAATTGAGGTTGACGTGTCAGGTTAATTTATAAAACAAGGTTAAAATATGCTCATAATAAAAATTTACAAAAGTCGTTATCCGCGTCACCGCTCACCTTAACAGAAAATTTATTTTATTTATTATAATAGATATATCAATATTTTTGAAGTTGGAATGATCCTATCGTCTAATTGACTGGAATTTTTTATATAATCTAGAAACTAAACGAACTAATTTAGTTAGTTTTTAGAAGAAAAACGATCACAATATTGAGTAGGTTTCTATAATCATCACTAACATTTTTTTTTTCAGTAATTTTGTTACATATTATGTAAAATATTTACGCTATGTGGTAAATCCTTTTTAATTAATAGCTTTCAGCGCAGGAATGGGAAGTTTTTTTGTTATATTTATACCTTCTAATATTTTGTTGTTTTTTTTTTTAATTGATCGGAAGTAAAAGCGATTGTTGTTTTATTGTTTTAATTAAAAAACAAAATGAATCAGGGAATAAACATTTCTCCATACAATAAACGGCGGTACGAGTATTGTGACAAACAATAACGCTACGCATTTCTATAACTGCAGATTATTGTCCTTCCTGGATATTCAAAAATATTCAGTTGCGTCGTTAAGATAAAATGGCTGCAAGTAAACAAATATTTTTATGAATTACTCCTATATAATTAAAAATAAAATCAAAGATCACATTTTTTTTATCAATTAAAAATTAAAAAACCCGGGTCGCAGTGCCAAAACCCTGCCGACAATATAGTGTATTTGCTAATACAGGTATTGTGGCTTTATTAAATGAAATTAACTTTGTTTTTAGACAAAATAAAAAAAAAATTGAACCCCTTAATACACCCCTTACAATAATAATTTTATTAGTTGAAATATTGTTATCAATCTAACATCTGCACCAAATTAAATACCACCTTCAGTAAGTAAATTCGTATACGCAAACTAGTGTTTTCATAAAATTTGTAAGTCCGGTCCTGTCCGGCCGATTTGCTTATAATTTTAGGAGCACTTTTTAATTGCTACTAAAGGGTTTAATTTCAATTTTGAAACGATTCTGAGAATTTTTTCGGTATTTTTGGGCCCAAAAACTTTTTTCAACCCCTAAAAACTACCCTTAAAATGACCCGATTGGGCCCATTTTAAATAGGCTTCGTGCAGTGATGGATTTCAACACGTTGGCCAAATTTAGTTGAAATCAATTAACTCTTTCGAAAGTTATTGCCCGCACACATATATATATATATATATACGTATATATATAAATATATATATATATATATATATATATATATATATATATATATATATATATACATATATATATAAACATTTTTAAAAATGGTGCCAAAGTGTTTAGGAGGTTATGAAACGTCGAGAAATTTTGGTCCGACACCTAGGTCCCGCCATCCGACCGACGCCAATAGTGTATGTTGCCATATGGCAAATACACTAAAAATATGGGTTGAGTCTGCTACAGATGAGTTATCGCAGCTATAGATTGGGGAATTCACGACGCCTATCCCTTTATACCCTAAGGATGAAATTCTTTTAAATACTTTTAAAATGTCGTTACGTGGTTTCTTTAGTGTCCAAAACATTGTTTTGGACACTTGTTTCTATGTTAATAAAGTATATTTTGGTGCACTCTCAAATAGACTCACGATAGATCGACGTCGGTTGCGTTCACAAAAATAGTTTCGAGTACGGTGTAATCCGACCAACGCCAATAGTGTATGTTGCCATATGGCAAATACACTAATAATCAGTTTGACCAGACCAAAAAATTTTTAATGTTGATTAAACTTTCATAATTTTACAACGTTTTATCGGCCATCCCGAGTTCATCAGGTAATCGTAACATTATGAAAGTTTAATCAACATTAAAAATTTTTTCGTCTGATCAAACTGATTATAATTTATATGGACCTGAATAATACCACTGGATGCATTTTTTTTTATCCCTAACTAAAGTGAGTTCCGTACCTGAAAACTATTCAAGAAATCGAACTATACTATCTATCTACCCATCCATATGTCTGTAACAGTCGAATTACTCTAGAATAATTAATGAAGGTGACATTTTGAAATTTGACATAGTTATAAGCTTACTAGCTCGCATCAGATTTTCTCATAATTCAGAACCATAATAATATTTAGAACGTGAATCGAGCTATTATAATACGAATTGTACTATTATGGAAAAAACAAGTGATCTGCGAGATACATATCACAGTTTTTGCACGAATTTCTTATAAAATAATCGATTTTCACACCATAATGTAGGTATATTCGTAATATTTATTTAGATTATTTATGAAATCAGCTATTTTATTAAATTGTAACTAACAGGTCGCTTTTGAAAACTACTATTGAATTGGTAAGAAGGCGTTTAATTGTTTTATTTCACTGCGCTAGTTCGTCATTTTACTACCGCTATTCAGGCATGAAAATCAACTAGCATTTCATAACGGTTGTCCGAAAAAATATTTTCGTGCTTTGGGGGAGCCAGTTTATCATTCCAAAAAATATATTTCTATTCGGACTATATTTTGCACAACTTAGTATATAAAACATCATAACGCTTTTTAGTGTATTTGCCATCATATGGCAATATACACTATTGGCGTCGGTCGGATGGCGGGACCTAGGGGTCGGACCAAAATTTCTCGACGTTTCATAACCCCCTAAACACTTTGGCACCATTTTTAAAAATGTTTATATATATATGTATATATATATATATTATATATATATATATATATATAGGTATATATGTGTACGGGCAATAACTTTCGAAGGAGTTAATTCATTTTAACGAAATTTGGCACACATGTTGGAATCCATCACCGCACGAAGCCTATTTAAAATGGGCCCAATCGGGTCATTTTAAGGGTGGTTTTTAGGGGTTGAAAAAAGTTTTTGGGCCCAAAAATACCTAAAATATTCTCAGAATCGTTTCAAAATTGAAACTTAACCCTTTCATAGCAATTAAAAAGTGCTCCTAAAATTTTAATAAAATCGGCCCGACAGGACCGGACTTACAAATTTTTTGAAAACACTAATTGGCAGATAGTGACTTTTTTATTGAAGGATGTATTTAATTCGGTGTAGACGTTAGATTAATAATAATATTACAATTAAGAAAAAAAATGTTATTTTAAGGGGTGTATTAAGGGGTTAAATTTTTTATTTAGTCCAAAAACAAACTTAATTTCACATAATAAAAGTATAAAACCACACGGCCCTGTACAAGCAAATACACTATATTGTCGGCAGGGTTTTGGCACTGCGACCCGGGTTTTTTTTTATTCTTATATTTTTTGCAATATAAACTTTTCTTTTTTTTTCTTATACAATTTTGGAGTTCTAGCCCTGTTGTTGAAATAAATAAATATGGGGTATTATTTGAAAAGCCTTCTTAAGGAGCTTAAAACTATTTTTTCAGATTCTTATGTCAAGTAATTTTAGAATTTTTTCTGAATCTCCTTCTATTTCAAAGAGTAGCACAGGTATTATTTCGAACAAAATAGTTGTGTTCAGGGTATACGGAGACCAATTGCGATATTTTCAATAACCACAGTTTTTCAAATTCAAAGGCAAATATTATAATTGAACCATCGGTGCGTGAACTTGACTTATATAAAATTTTAAAGTACGCCACTGATTATTAAAATCGCACAGAGTAAAGTGTGTATAAGCATGAATATGCGAATATACACACGTATTATTTGTTGTTTAATAACAAAGTTTCAATGGCGCAATAATTATCTGTGCCTTTTAATCCAGTGTGTGTATTATAATCACCAAGTTGGTAACAACAAAAACTGTACTGTTGTTCGTTAGTAGTACCAACATCACTAGTGCAAATATATCCACATATTATATACAATCGTACTGTTGGTAGATATACATTGCTTCGGCTAGATTACCGTTTTTGCCAACATACTACGTTTTCACTACCGGATGATTCACAAAACGGTATATGAATTTGCAGAAAATTTCATCGGAACAATTTCTAATATTTGACTTGATGAACTTGCCCGAATATACGCTCGGAGTTGTGGGTGCTGGAGCCTCTCATGGGGGAAGTATCGGATCTAGAGGCAAATGGGGGGCCTTGAGGCAGACAAGAAGAGCGGCCGTGGTGGACCTATGAAAAAAGAAAAAAGGAAGGTAGAAAGATGTATCCATAAAATTTAGTGAAAAAATGTTTTTTTTAATGTTTCTAAAACGGTCATAAATGACCACTATCATTTTGCATTTTGGAACTTTTTTGTTTTCGAAAATACAGTGTAAACTCTTTATAACGAAACTCAAGGGACCGAGCATTTTTATCGTTATAGAGAGTTACCGTTATATGGAGTGAAGAAAGAAAAACAACCAAATTAACAATAATCTTTAATATGTATGTTTTTGATAAAACTAATACATAGTCAGTTAACTTTGCCTGACATTTTTTGCTTTGCCAGTATACTTGTTTTGTATTTTCTTATGTATTCTAGCCATCTCTTGATATGTGGTGGAATCTTCTTGATTAAACAATAAAAATTTTTCTAAAGGTTTAGTCGGCGTCTTTTGTAACCTGATAAGATAAAATAAGCAATAACACCGACAATGACGATTTTCTGTGTCTAAATATGAACACATTTCTTCGTAATAGAGAATGGCTGCTGCGCTATAAAGAGTGTATCAATGTATGGGTTTTAAGGTAAACTAACCAAATTGTGATCTTTTCTATGGTATAGAGAGTTTATCGTTATAAAGAATAATGTTATAAAGAGTTTACACTGTAAATAAAAATGTTTTTACTGAAATTTATTACTCTTATTATTATTATTAGTATATATATATATATATATATATATGAAATTTGAAGGCCCGAAAAGTTTTCGTCTAGTCTAGTCTTATAAATATCTGACGTTTTGTTGTAGATATCGTATGCAAGGATTTGTTTTTTTTAATCAAACTTTCTAATTAAAATATTAGAATTTATGTTGCATTATTTTGTTTCTATTTCCTGGAGTAGATGTTTTTTTTTCACATTGGATATTCGAGAATATACTGTAATAATATGTGTGAGTTATTACTACTGTAAAGTTTGAATCGATTCTACGAACAGAAACAAACAAAATTAGTTTCAAAAATATGTTATTAGTAAATGTACGAATAGCAGAAACTCCCATATGTATATTGTAATTTTATATTTGCTCCATACACCGGAATATTTCTTTTTAATATACAATAGAAACTATATAACTCAAACCTCGCAAAACCGAAATTCTCTGTAAGTCAAAGAATGTAGCCATTTCGTTCGACTAAATAGCTCGAGGGCTGTTAGACATTTTTAGATAAGTATTTGAGGCACTGTAAAAAATTTGTGCAATAACTCTTTAGTAATATCCGAATACAAAAACACAGACCTGGCTGAAGGGTAGCGAGGCTTAACCGACCCTCAAATTTTTGATCACCTGACAGGTAGAATGTCCCACCGACACGACGTGTTTTTTTGAGTATATCTATTTTTAGTTACCAATATTATTCTGTTTAAATTTCAACGTGCCTCAAATATATTTTTTAAATTTTTCAAAAATATGATTTTGCGAACATTTGGTTATAAGTTTTAGACCCGATTAAAAAATCTGGCTTTTTTATTTTTAATGGCTCGTAACATAACTGCGTTTACGTACGAGAGAAATTAACAATTATTTTTAAATTTTATTAAAAAATACATCCTTTTTATATATTTTTTTTTTTTTGATTTGCAAGAATCGATTATTTTTTGTAATTTTATCTCCAATACGTTGAACATATCCCCAAACTTTCATTAATATTTTTCAGCGTTTATATAACAAAAACGATACGTTTTTAATGACTCGTTTCCCACCATCCAAATTAAAAACTTCAACTTAATCTGTTGGAATAATATCCATTTGTGAACAATGAACAAATGAATTATCGACCACATGACGTGTAACCTAACAATCGCAACACATTTTTATGAATAAACGACAAAGTTTGGACAAAAAATCTGTGTTGATTTTAAACTCATTTTTAAACTGAACAAAAAAATATTCCTGTCACAACAGTTTTAAAACTTACACAATATGATTAATATTACATCTGTTGTACACAAAAAGAACATTTTCTAAAACAAAAAAAAAAAAACTGAAGACAATATATCGGAATGAGAAGCGTGGAGAAGGAAATGCCGAATAAACTTATGTAGTGAGGGTGGGGTTGAAACGAAATTGCGACATAATATAGACAGATTGAGAAAGCAAGTGTTAAAACAATATGGCAGTGAGCTGTGTGATGTGAAAAAAATATACAAATGCCAAAGAATCATGCCAAGTCTCGATAGATACTGTAGATTATAAACACTTCACAAGAGAGATTTTAACGTATTGTTATTGTGCTCAGAATATTTTACGACTACACATGTAACGTCGAGTAATTGTATTCTAAACGTGGCCCTATTTTAGCCTCTCTAGAACCCCTCCCTCCCTTCATGTAAGTAAGTAAATAAGTAAGTAATATATGTGTTTGTACAAGTACAGAAAAAAATTAACGTAGCCTTTCCTATGACCCTCGCCACCCCGGGTGGAACATAATTTTTTATTATTAAGTCCAGCAGACATTTAGTGTTTTCTGTTAACAAACTATTAAAAAAAATTGTTTAAAAGGAACAAGACTGACATTTGTTATATGTAGATAAGTAACAAATTTTAAAAATATATATTCATCTTATTCTGCAAATTATTTTCATTGTGCCAAATAAAATACTTGAAAAAAATTACGTAGCCTGACTCCAACTCCCCCCTCCTCCGACGTAGTTCAGCGTAGCTTCCGAGCTGATCACCCTTCCCGCTTGATCAAGCTACGTGGTTTATGAACGCTCTTAGAGATTTAAAAATATTTTTAAGAAAAATTATGGCTTGTAGTATTTGAGCTTTCTCTTCTCGCAAGGGTTACATGTGCAGTGATTCCCCCTTCCGCGTGGTAAACACGTAATATCCACGTATCTGGTTTATGGACAGCCGGAGGATATTTCCCCGTAGGCTTTCTCGGCCGCCTAGAGAGACCATTGCCCGCGGATACATAACTGCAGTTTCGCCAGCTTCTCTATACCAGGCATGTCTTGCAAATTTCAAATCAACATACATCAAAGGTTGCGTTCTAGTCATGCGGACGCCACGTCAACAACCAGCAATGATCTAGTTTGCGGAATACGTGTCGTATTCGTATTTCATTTGTTTCTTGTTTGAACACTCCCGTCATGACTTTATTTTAAGGTACCTAACTGTTTGCTCAGATCGTAAAATATGCTCACGGGAAATTTCGAACTGTGGTCGCAAAATTTATTTTATTAGCTGTGATTGAGCGTTAAGGCTCACAGAATTTGCCGTGGTGCTTAAAAATTTCAAAAAACACATATTTTTGTCCTAAAAATTGATTCGAAAAACATGATATTCGTGAATATGTCTTCACTACCTACATGTCACGAGATATCGAATTACGGGAAAGCAAATTAACATTTTGATGTTTTTTCTTTATAAACTTATGTTGAAAATATAAACAAATTTGGCTTGGTTAATAATTTTTTTCAAATTAATTTTTTTCTGTACAACACTTTGTGTAAAACTTATACTAATTTTCTCGTTTTTATTTGATCTTAAATCGTTTATTTAGATTAAATAAACTGTAAAAACTTGACTAATATGAAAAGTATGATACATATTCCTAGTTTATTTTAAAGCATTAACATCAAAGATTGAATAAGATTTATCTTTAAAGTTCAATTCCAGATATATGTTATAATAGAAAACAGTATCACGGGTAATTGGAATAATGAAAATAAATCAATTTGAACACTCATTGATTGCAACGTTTCGTCTTTTTATTATTTTCTACAATTTTCAATTTTTAATAATTGTTTTTGTAATGCCAAAGTGTATATTATATCATAGTTTAACTATCGTTTAAGCATATTGAGAGCTTGAAAAAGTCTTAATAAAAAAAAGACGAAACGTTGCAATCAATGAGTGTTTAAATTGATTTATTTTCATTATTCCAACTACCTGTGATACTGTTTTCTATTGATTTCCCACTGTTCGTAAGATAAAGTTATGCAGGTGAAAAAGTGGGCATATATTGAACAGCTAGTAAACAGTCAACTTAAATAAAAATAGTTTGACGTGCCTGCTTTAGAACACATGTATGCATTGATGGTAGACACGGCTCACTGTCGGGGCCCAAGTTTTTCTTTACAATGGGCTTCCATAAGTTTCTCTTCTCACAGTGTTGTGCTCTGTCGCACGTTGTGTTTCTCTCTTACGCACAGATACGCGCATTGGAGGGTCAAGAAGACACACTGTCTGCCAGAAAGACACTCACCGCATGTAAATAAACCTTTGCACAGCTTCAAAAGTGCTACCGGTTTGTCTTAGAGGTAACATTGAAGACATATTTCTCAATGAGAATGTATCATGTAAGGTACCGAGATTGAATAATTAACCAATTGAAAATATTCAATTTATTCTGCAAATTATTTTCATTGTGCCAAATAAAGTACATGAAAAAAATTACGTGGCTTGACTCCAACTTCCCCCTCCTCTCACGTAGTTCAGCGTAGCTTTCGAATGGATCCTCCCTTCCTCTTGATCGAGCTACGTGGTTTATGAACGCTCCTTCTGCATGAACTGAACGTTACTTCCGTTAGAAAAAGATCTGAGTTACCTCTCATGTCGCGCCTAAAAAAGTTTCAATAATGTTAAAAGAACCCTGTATAGAGTTGACTGAAGTGTTAGTAGAGCAATATTCATTAAGGATCGAGGTGACATCGTTAAGCCTCGGTGACGTTAGTGCGGCTCACGTACTAAGGTATGCGTCCTGTGTCAAGCTCTGTATCGGACAGAACAACCGACCGATATCAAGGAGAGGTTAAACATCACACAAGAGCATGTTATTAACGCGGGTATTGTCTGGAGAATTGTAAACTTGTTTACAACACCAGTGGATTAGGTACGTAACCTCCGTCTCACCCACACCCTATATATATATATTTTGTATACGTAATATCTGAGTATACATTGCCATTGCTTCTACGGGTGGAGGTACTATTATTATTAATAATTATCTAATGGAACTGGATAACCAGCTTGTTACGAACTTGATCAAATAAGGACTTTGCTTTTGGGGTATGTCTTCTCAAGCAAATGGTGTATTTATCTGCCAAAAGAAAATTGTCAGATGTATTGCTGGTGTGTCGCAGCGAACAAGTTGCAGAGATATATTTAAGAAATATAGAATACTTACATTAGTTTGCATACTAATTTATGAACTATCAACTTATGTTTTTAAGAACCTTAGTAGGTTCATCAAGAACTCGGACATTCATAACTTAAATACCAGATCAAAATCTGAACTTAGAGTTCCTTTTAATCGTTTAACTGTTTCCATGAAACCCCCAAATAGTTTAGGTATTATTATTTAGGTATTATTATTATTATTATTATAGGCTTCAGTCGAAACTTCTTTACGCATGGTAGAGTGAATTGGATTGAAAATTTAATGGAAGCCACCATTTAATATTTTTGCTTTCGATTTCCTGGAGCCGCCCTCTAGCTGCAGATATGGATATATATGTCGCAGAGAGATGATAAAAACGGAGTTTTGATCAAATCCCTAAGGTAGATGATCAGTTCACGGAAGATCATCTTCCGTGAGTTGATCCTTAGGAATTTGATCAAATCTCCGTTATCTTTCCCTGCGACATATAGATGTATTTCATATCAAAATGTATGCAATATATTAATAGAACTTCTTTGCTCTTGCGCATAAATACTTCAATCCACGATACTTGCAAAGAACTAAAGCCCGCCATACACGATCCAGCGCCGAATTATGACTAAATCACACGCAATTTGAACCAACCGAGTCGGTGGTTGGATCATTTATTTGGTCTTATATTGTGATTTTCGATTTGAACTTGTAATTTTGGTACATTTCTTGTAACTATATATTTTGTTTTCGCTTATACAAAACGTCAAGAGTCGCTAAACGTATACACCTTTAATGCCACAAAGAACTAAAGCCCGCCAACAACGACCCAACGCCGTAATCATGATTTCGACAAAATCGCATGCATATGACAAAAGCATATGACAAAAGTCTGAAACATTTCTCAATTGCTGTTTTTAACAAACTGCCTAGAGAAATAAGGGACATTGAGGTTATTACCAAATTTAAAATAGCCCTGAAAAAATTCTTACTTGAAGTGTCTTTTTATAAATGACTATTTTTTGTAACACAATATGTATTTGACAAACCAAACATCACTTTGTAGATCTTTTGGCAATAAACGAATTATTATTATTATATGTTCGCCGTCCAACCAAGTCGGTGTGATTTGAATACAAACAAACATATCAATCTGCAGTAGTACAACGCTGATGGTTGGATCATTCAATTGATCGTGTATTCGATCATATGATTTTAGTATATTTATTTCTTTTGGTTTCAGTAATACAAAAGGCCCAAAGTCGCTTAAAGTATACATTTTCGTCCGACGTGTCTATCGTTTGAAAGCAAAACTCACACTACAAGGTTGTTATGTCTGTGGTTTCATCCGAATTGAAACTTGGTGTTGCACTCGCATTCGATAAAATTGGATCGTGGGTGGCAAGCTTTACACGCATGTGAAGATACAGGCAATGTAACGACGTATAAAACCGATACTAAAACTGAACGGACAAATTGTTATACGAACTGCAAACGTATCTACTCCTAAGAGTTTATTGAATCAGGGACGTGTAATAAAAAAAGTTACGGCAAATAATATTCTAATTTATTATATTAAACATAAAACATTGTTCAAAAAATTGAAAATGAAAGTATTTATTGCACAAAGTATAAAAATATTCTTATATTATATTTTTTTTTGAACTGTTGTAAACAAATGTTTGACCCATAGTATTTAAACAAATATTTCATGCTGTTCGATGAATTGTGAAATGATTTAAGTTATTTAAGCTGCGTATGTTGATATTGTAAAGATTGTAAAGATTCTGTGTTGATTGTATTGCTAAATTGAATATAATTTAATTAATAATTGCATTCTTGTTTATTTGGTTTCATCATTTTATTTTTTACAGTGTCAAAATTAAAATATACCTTTATATTTTTATGTATATAATAGAATACTGCGTAACAAGTGTGAGAAGGTGCCACAGGTAAGTCTGAGCAGCCTAGAAGGACACTTCGCCTGCTACCACATCGCCTTTGATAATGTCTACCGCAGATGTAGACGAAACTTCAGGTAAAAGTACCAATGGATCACAGCGCACAAACCCAGACGTATTACCGTTTGTAATACTATAATATGCTTATTAAAATATAATTACCACCGTTTGATCTTTTCGTATTGTCGTTTTTTGTATATTACGTGCATGTAATAATGTTTTCTTTAAGAGTTGAATATTTTTCTAAGCGTTTTTGTGGTATTTTTAGCTACACAAAGCACTTCCTTAAATAAAGCAAACACATTCGTTGTTCAGGTAATTTGATCGTGAATTTTTTATGACGTAATTACAGGTTGTGTACAGACACACAGACGTTCATACATACATATTAGTCAATGCAAATGTATAGTACATAAACCTATGTGTACTCATTGACTCACTGATGCATTCGTCATTTACAAAATTATCTCATTAGCAGCGAAACATTTTCATGTAGGTAGATTGTAGATTACAGACGGTCAACATCTGAGGTCAATTTTCATGTATCTACCACATACCAGCTATTAGAACATCAATACTGAAATTCCAGCTTTGGCAGCTTCGAAATTTCGGACACAATTTTAAACAGTTTATTATCGAGAGTTCGATTAACAAAAACTAATTTACAATCTTAATTTTAAATAAAAACCACGATGAGTTTTATTAGTTTTTTATACTTGGTATAAAACTGAAATTTAAATCTCACAATTCATTTTACATTGTAAATTTACTAAGCAATTATGTAATCCCTATTGCAATACATAACAAATACTAATTAACAGTAGTTCAATTGATTGACGTCCGATGTCGCTACATTATTTTTTATTAGCTGTTTTATTTTAATTTTTTTTTACGTGCGCACTTCTGACGGTACCATGTTTTAATGATATCTGCTGGCGACTGTAGGTGCTCTGTCTTTCGAAGCCTATGTTTCGCATGACATACAGCGAGGTTGTATAACGCCCATCTGTTTATTGTTGTGATGAAACCGGCGTTACGCGGCTCATGAATCGTATGTGTTCATATGAACTACTACGAGGATCAGCCTTAAAAGTGGCGTCTGGATTAGGTGGACTAATCGTTGACACGTGTTTGTAAGTCGAACCGTGTCCAGCAATAGTAGGCTGGGGGTAGGCCAAACTCCCCATTAACATAAATATATACAAATTATATAACACATATATAATTTAACAAAATAACAATTAGCTATTTAAAAATTATAAAAAATATAGATGGCCCCCCACTCACTCGCATTTTTAAAAATATTTTTATTATTCGAAATTTTTTAAATAAAAAAAAATTGATGGCCAGTAAACTCCTTATCGATTCGCATTTTAAGAAAAAACAAAAAAAAAAGCATATTTTTCATATTTTTAGTCATGTGCGCATGCGCATTCATGCAAATCGGCCAATTTTACTTACTGCGCATGCGCAGTAAAAAAATTGTTGTTTTTTTTTCAAGGATTGGGTGGGTACTGGGCATTCGTTCTCTTTTATATTAAAAAATGTGAATCGCGAGAAGAGCGCTTGACAGTCAATTTTTTTTGTGGCACTCAGTTACTCCAGTTCCGAATAATAAAATTTTTTTTAAAAATGCGAATGGGTGGGAGTCCATAAAATTTTTAAATAGTTGATTTTTTTTTAGGTTGTATTTTTTTATGTTAAAGGTAGTTTGGCCTACCCCTTCCTACCATTGCTGGACACGGCTCGATTTACAAACACGTGTCAGAGATTAGTCCACCTAATCCAGATGCCGCTATTAAGACTGATCCTCGTAGTAGCTCATACGAACACATACGATTCACAAGCCGCGTAACGCCGGTTTCATCACAAACAATAAACAGATGGCCGTTATTCAACCTCGCTATATAGTCATGCGAAACATAATCTTTGAAAGACAGAACTCCTATAGTCGCCAGCAGATATCATTAAAACATGGTACCGTCAGAAGTGCGAACGTAAAAAAAAATTGAAATAACAACTAATAAAAAATATTGTAGCGACATCGGACGTCAATCAATTGAACTACTGTTAATTAGTATTTGTTATGTATTGCAATGGGGATTACATAATTGCTTAGTAAATTTATAATGTAAAATGAATTGTGAGATTAAAGTTTCAGTTTTATACCAAGCATAAAATCAAACAGTAATAAAATACATCGTGGTTTTTATTTAAAATTAAGATTGTAACAGTATTAAAATGGAACGTTAGAACAAAGCGTCGTGCACTAATTAATCATAGATGTGAATCAATAGTAAACTGGATTGTGCTAAAGTCACAATGTTGGGTTAACCATATCATTAGTACACGTAGATTATAGTGTACTGTTAAAATATAAAGAACCTAGAAGTTTTTTTGGTTACAATTCCCTCATCCGTTTGATCAACAGACGCACATACTTTTTCTAAAAATACGTTTTATTATTCGGAGAATCTTAAAACGAAAAAAATATTGTGGAATTTTGACCTAAATTAGTACCATTCCCCAATGGTAAAAATTAAATTAGCTGTTCCCGATTTGATGTTTTATAGTGCAAGATCCCACCGCGTCTAAGTGGGATCTTGAACTATAAAATCATAGCTCCTTCGAAACAGGGATGTAAAATTATAATTTATAAAATACGTTCCTGTTTGTACAGAAAGTGAATACGTACGTTTCAAAGAAGATATTGAAGTTCTTTACGTTCAGTCGTGAAGTGTGTATCTTGTTTTCTTTCTTGCCCTAAAGCGGTTCAACTATTTTTTTTCTTTCCGTTGCAGTTGGTATTTCGTAACCATATTCATATTTAACTGTTGTAGGAAAGTATATTTATATTTCATTTATATTTACAAAAAAATCAGCAAAATATCATTGAAAGGAAATAGTTAATTGACGTTTCGTTTCTGTTGTGTCTTACGCTTTAAATAAATTATACACCGTATAATTGAAACTGAATTTTATTCATAAGATTAATATTTACAAATACAATATTAGTACAACTTTGTTTTACTGTCCGGAAGACGACTGTGGACTGCCAATTCTAAATTAAATATTTTACCTTAAACTAAAATCCGTCATTAAAAAACTAAAGTATATTTTATGCAATTATTAAAATACGTTACACATCAGTTTCATTTATCAAAATTGAATAAAATCTGTTTTTTATTAAGGCTCTAGCAATGTGATTAATAAACGTTATTATTTATTTAAAAAACTTGAATTATTGCTGAATACGTTAGGACTATTTTAGTACTGAATCTCATATTTTTAATAATTCGAGTTTATGTTGCTGTATTTTTATAAAACAATTTCATCAATCTAAAAAAAAAAATTGATTTTATATTTTCGCCGATGTTACCTGTTTAAACAAACGCATATAGTAAACAAAATCCGCACGACTAACGATAATTTGGTTTTTCATTGCATTCATCTAAATTCTGTTTCATATATGATTCATGTGAAATTGATTCCAGGAAAATTGAGAGCTCGTGATCGTGTAACGATGTAAGTGAATGGATAATTAGTGTCGAATATCAATATTAAATGATTAAACGACAATCGTCTTGTTAATTGACATGATTACGTAAAAGAAATTCAATCTGAAACACGCTATTTTCTTCCGAAATAAACAAGTATAAACTTAGCAAGCAAACATTTGAATTATTTAAATTTATTAACATTTCATTGTGGAGCTAATTCATTTTCAATTCAGTATTAAAAAAAAACTATAGTTATTAATAATTAATCTTTTTTCCATAAATTGCTGTAAAACTTCTTGGCTTCCGGGCTTATACGCCGTGGTTCATTGGTATTTCTACCTGACGTTTCGTCTACAAATGCGGTAGACGTTATCAAAGGCGATGTGGTGGCGGACGAAGTTCCTTCTAGGTCATAGGAGATAAGTGTCGATTTTGCTGCTCCATCTTTTTTTATGCAACGTGGGTTAGTGTTCTCTTCGCTCTTCTCTGATTGGTCGTTGGGCTCATTAGTTTAGTATGCCTCAGTAGTGGTGTCCAGGTTTTACTTAAATACAGGCCTTCTCGTTTTCGGTTGAAATTTTGCAATTATACAACCCTTAAAACGTAAGGAAACGTTGTTTTCCTTGTGGTGGCTGTGCGTGTATCTCGATCTGGCTTGTTGGAAATTACATTCGCAAAGGGCTAATTATTTTCATTTATATATGCAACATGTTTATATAAACGAGAAACATTTATTCTTCATAAAAATTTATCAATTTTGCATAAAGTAAAAACAAAATAAAATTCACATATAAACTGCCATTAATATCTTTTCACGCTGAACAACATTATTAAAGATTATCATGCATTGCTACTGTATTTCTATTGTGCAAAAATGCAGAAGCCAGGACTTAAGTGTTTTTGGAATTATACTCCATTTTGTACATATTTTGTATCTATTAAAATATCGATAAAATTTCTGATTGATTTTATTGAAACTTTCCAAAAAAAAAATATTTTGGAAGTCATGTATGCATCTTAATATATATACTAACAATTTATAACATATTTTTTGCGAGGTTCGCGTATTTTTAACTAAATGCAAATAATGAAAAACAGTTCTTAAAGTATACAAAACAAATTATGTATCACTACTCACCAGCAATGTTTTTTTTTATAAAATACAAAAAAATACAAAAATACAAAATACAAAAATTCAAGCAGTTTGTACGATCGTAATTCAAAAAAACCCGGGTCGCAGTGCCAAAACCCTGCCGACAATATAGTGTATTTGCTTGTATAGGGTCGTGTGGTTTTATACTTTTATTATGTGAAATTAAGTTTGTTTTTGGGCAAAATAAAAAATTTTACCCCTTAGTACACCCCTTAAAATAACATTTTTTTTCTTAATTGTAATATTATTAACAATCTAACGCCTACACCGAATTAAATACACCTCTCAATAAATAAGTCACTATCTGCAAACTAGTGTTTTCATAAAATTTGTAAATCCGGCCCTGTCGGGCTGATTTTATTAAAATTTTGGGAACACTTTTTAATTACTACCAGAGGGTTAAATTTCAATTTTGAAACGATTCGGAGAATTTTTTCGGTATTTTGGGGCCCAAAAACATTTTTCAACCCCTAAAAACTACCCATTTTAAATAGGGTTCTTGCGGTGGTAGATTCCAACATGCGGACAAAATTTCGTTAAAATCAATTAACTCTTTCGAAAGTTATTGCCCGCACACATATATATATATATATATATATATATATATATATATATATATATATATATATA
The DNA here is from genome assembly GCA_034508555.1 of Venustoraphidia nigricollis. Lineage (NCBI taxonomy): Eukaryota > Metazoa > Arthropoda > Insecta > Raphidioptera > Raphidiidae > Venustoraphidia > Venustoraphidia nigricollis. The sequence continues at coordinate 1,769,993 of JAVRKA010000042.1, read as the reverse complement.
TATATATATATATATATATATATATATACATATATATATAAACATTTTTAAAAATGGTGCCAAAGTGTTTAGGAGGTTATGAAACGTCGAGAAATTTTGGTCCGACCCCTAGGTCCCGCCATCCGACCAACGCCAATAGTGTATGTTGCCATATGGCAAATACACTAAAAATTAAGATTTTATAAAAAAAATCTAAGCTCTAGCGTTATCTAGTTGATCGACTGCAGCGACTACATGCTTTATGTTACCTTCTACTACCAACTGCTAAATCATACTGCTGTTTATGTTATTCCTACGGTTTAGTAATTGTTTCTAAAAGTTGGTAATTGTTTCTGACTTTGTGGTCTTGTTGTAGAAACTCTACGTCGTTGTTAGAAACTAAAACAGGTCAGTATATTGTGTAATGGCGACTCTAATTTCATCAGCACTATTATAAATAGTTACGGACGGTTATTTATGTTTCTCAACTTGCAATTTACCACTAATATTGTTTTAAAAACAACTGCCCACTTTGTTAATCTTATTTAGTCACTGCCTATAACTTCCGAATGCTAAAAGCGTCCCAAAACAAAATATCACTCAGTTAATTCGCACGAGACTTTACCTTGGTTGTTTTCAATCACATTTATTTAGAATAGCCCTTAACACCCGAGATTATACAATCGTGAATTTTGGCTTTGAAAAATTTTACACCGTACTCGAAACTATTTTTGTGAACGCAACCGACGTCGATCTATCGTGAGTCTATTTGAGAGTGCACCAAAATATACTTTATTAACATAGAAACAAGGGTCCAAAAAAACAATGTTTTGGACACTAAAGAAACCACGTAACGACATTTTAAAAGTATTTAAAAGAATTTCATCCTTAGGGTATAAAGAGATAGGCGTCGTGAATTCCCCAATCTGTAGCTGCGATAACTCATCTGTAGCAGACTCAACCCATATTTTTTTATATACAAGAGAAAGAATTCTTCTTCCTCCTTAGCATCGTAAGTTCGGTTAGCCTCGAAGCCCTCGACTTACTAACAGTAGTCATTTTTTGTGTTTTTTCCAAGGACGTCCTGTGTTGGTTTTGGGATGCTAATTCTGCATGGGCTTGTGAAGAGATAAGGTGTTGGCTCCTTTAATCCTTGTTTGTTTAATCCTCATCACATTGTGTCTGGCACATGGGATTAAATCCCTGAAGCCAATAGAGGATCTGAAAAAAAATAATAACATCAGCAAGATTTTAAGTAATAATCAAATGTTCTTTAATCGGGGAGCTGGGTAGAGTAGTGGTGACAGCACTAGACTCGCATTCGGGAGGTACCGGGTTCGAATCCCGGCGGGGGCAGATGTGGCTGGGACTTTTTCCTACTGCCCCTCGCCGAGAAACGGTAATTCCTGTACCGGCCATCTTGATTGAGGTTTTCCATCGTTTCCCTCAATTAATTCCAGATAAATATCGAGATGGCCGATTACCTATCAAACCTATCAAAATACTAATTTCCTATAATTCCTTCATTCGCCCATTGCTATTACATAAGTTGAAGTTATAAAAATGTAGAAAAATAACGGGAAGTGTGGTAGATGGAAAATAGTAATGGTGCGAATGGCGTCTGTTATGACATAAAGTCGAGAAACGGACGTTAAACGCATTATTAGTGTATTTGCCATATGGCAACATACACTATTGGCGTCGGTCGGATGGCGGGACCAAGAGGTCGAACCAAAATTTCTCGACGTTTCATTACCTCCTAAACACTTTCCAACATTTTTTAAAATGTTTATATATATACGTATATATATATTATATGTATATATATATATGTTATAGCCCGCACACATATATACCTATATATATATATATATATATATATATATACCTATATATATATATATATATATATATATATATATATATATATATATATATATATATATATATATATATATATATATAGTTATATATGTGTGCGGGCTATAACATTCGAAGAAGTTAATTTATTTTAACGAAATTTGGCACACATGTTGGAATCCATCTCCGCACGAAGCCTATTTAAAATGGGCCCAATCGGGTCATTTTAAGGGTAGTTTTTAGGGGTTGAAAAATGTTTTTGGGGCTCAAAATACCGAAAAAATTCTCCGAATCGTTTCAAAATTGAAATTTAACCCTCCGGTAGTAATTAAAAAGTGTCCCTAAAATTTTAATAAAATCGGCCCGACAGGAACAGACTTACAAATTTTATGAAAACACTAGTTTGCAGATAGTGAACTATTTACTGAAAGTTGCATATAATTTGGTATAGAGGTTCGATTGATAATAATATTGCAATTAAGAAAAAACATGTTATTTTAAGGGCTGTATTAAGGAGTAAAATTTTTTTTTACCCAAAAACCAACTTAAGTTCGCATAATAAAGCCACACTGCCTGTATCAGCAAATACACTATATTGTCGGCAGGGTTTTGGCACTGCGACCCGGGTTTTTATTATTATTATTATTAATCGGGGCAATAAATGAATGAAGCTTAGAAATGTAAAACCTGACAACATTGTTGTCGACGTTTTGTGAAACTCTACATTAAAATTGAACAAAAATTCTACGAGTAATATTAAAATATAAATCTGACATATGTACTTGTCAACAAAAATGATAAAGCGACATGACGTTGTCTTGAGCTTGATATATTATAGAGAGATCTGGATAGATGTGTGTGTGAACGTATGTGTGTGTGTGTATGTGTGGGGCCACACAAGTAGCCCAGAAGGAGAATTAGAAAGCGTATCATTCAACGTGTCATAATCTGTCGGGCAAGTCTCATGCAACGCACGACGGTCACCAAGCATAACAGACGTAGACGACAGACAACGTAACACCAGCGACTAATTACCTCGCTTCCCAGAACTTGCTGTTGACGTGTCTTTGACGTGAACTATGAATATTGTGGCTCTTGCCAAGTCTCTAATGGCCGCTTACTAAAACCGACTTTACCTGTTCACTTACAACGTGTCCGATTTTCGTTGATTGCGGAATACTTCGGCAACTTTAGCTATAATAGACCGCGAGTCCGCAAACGATTTTGACGACTAAAACCACTAAAGTTGAGTTTTTTTAGTGTATTTGCCATATGGCAACATACACTATTGGCGTCGGTCGGATGGCGGGACCTAGGGGTCGGACCAAAATTTCTCGACGTTTCATAACCTCCTAAACACTTTGGCACCATTTTTAAAAATGCTTATATATATATGTATATATATATTTATATATATATAAGCGTATATATATATATATATATATATATATATATATATATATATATATATATGTGTGTGAGGGCAATAATTCGTTTTAACGAAAATTGGCCTACGTGTTGAAATCCATCACCGCAAGAAGCCTATTTAAAATGGGCGTAATCGGGTCATTTTAAGGGTAGTTTTTAGGGGTTGAAAAATGTTTTTGGGCCCCAAAATACCGACAAAATTCTTAGAATCGTTTCAAAATTGACATTTAACCCTCCAGTAGTAATTAAAAAGTGTCCCTAAAATTTTAATAAAATCGGCCCGACAGGACCGTATTTACAAATTTTATGAAAACACTAGTTTGCAGATAGTGAATTATTTGCTGAAAGGTGTATATAATTTAGTTTAGAGGTTCGATTGATAATAATATTGCAACTGAGAAAAAAATGTTCTTTTAAGGGGTGTATTAAGGAGTCAAATTTTTTATTTTGCCCAAAAAACCAACTTAAGTTCGCATAATAAAGCCACACTGCCTATATTAGTAAATACACTATATTGTCGGCAGGGTTTTGGCACTGCGACCCGGGTTTTTTTTATTTTTAGTGTTAGTAGGAGAGCTGTTAGACATTTATGGGTAGGTATTTAAGGCACTGTGAAAATTTGTACAACACCACTTTAGAATATCCGCATAAAAAACACACACCTGGCTGAATGGTAGCGGAGCTTAACCGACCCTCGAATTTTTAAATTAGCTAAATTTTTTTTGCAATAAAAAATCTTTAACGCATTTTGAAATTTCAAAGCCTTGAAGTGTAGTATTTAAGAAGTTGAAAAATAAAAAAACCCGGGTCGCAGGGCCAAAACCCTGCCGACAATATAGTGTATTTGCTAATACAGGTATTGTGGCTTTATTAAATGAACTTAAGTTTGTTTTTGGCCAAAATAAAAAAAAATTGAACCCCTTAATACACTCCTTACAAGAATAATTTTATTAGTTGAAATATTGTTATCAATCCAACATCTGCACCAAATTAAATACGACCTTCAGTAAGTAAATTCGTATACGCAAACTAGTGTTTTCATAAAATTTGTAAGTCCGGTCTTGTCGGGCCGATTTTCTTATAATTTTAGAAGCACTTTTTAATTGCTACTAAAGGGTTAAATTTCAATTCTGAAACGATTCTGAGAATTTTTTCGGTATTTTTGGGCCCAAAAACTTTTTTCAACCCCTAAAAACTACCCTTAAAATGACCCGATTGGACCCATTTTAAATAGGCTTCGTGCGGTGATCGATTTCAACATGTATATTGTGGCTCTTGCCAAGTCTCTAATGGCCGCTTACTAAAACCGACTTTACCTGTTCACTTACAACGTGTCCGATTTTCGTTGATTGCGGAATATTTCGGCAACTTTAGCTATAATAGACCGCGAGTCCGCAAACGATTTTGACGACTAAAACCACTAAAGTTGAGTTTTTTTAGTGTATTTGCCATATGGCAACATACACTATTGGCGTCGGTCGGATGGCGGGACCTAGGGGTCGGACCAAAATTTCTCGACGTTTCATAACCTCCTAAACACTTTGGCACCATTTTTAAAAATGCTTATATATATATGTATATATATATTTATATATATATAAGCGTATATATATATATATATATATATATATATATATATATATATATATATATGTGTGTGAGGGCAATAATTCGTTTTAACGAAAATTGGCCTACGTGTTGAAATCCATCACCGCAAGAAGCCTATTTAAAATGGGCGTAATCGGGTCATTTTAAGGGTAGTTTTTAGGGGTTGAAAAATGTTTTTGGGCCCCAAAATACCGACAAAATTCTTAGAATCGTTTCAAAATTGACATTTAACCCTCCAGTAGTAATTAAAAAGTGTCCCTAAAATTTTAATAAAATCGGCCCGACAGGACCGTATTTACAAATTTTATGAAAACACTAGTTTGCAGATAGTGAATTATTTGCTGAAAGGTGTATATAATTTAGTTTAGAGGTTCGATTGATAATAATATTGCAACTGAGAAAAAAATGTTCTTTTAAGGGGTGTATTAAGGAGTCAAATTTTTTATTTTGCCCAAAAAACCAACTTAAGTTCGCATAATAAAGCCACACTGCCTATATTAGTAAATACACTATATTGTCGGCAGGGTTTTGGCACTGCGACCCGGGTTTTTTTTATTTTTAGTGTTAGTAGGAGAGCTGTTAGACATTTATGGGTAGGTATTTAAGGCACTGTGAAAATTTGTACAACACCACTTTAGAATATCCGCATAAAAAACACACACCTGGCTGAATGGTAGCGGAGCTTAACCGACCCTCGAATTTTTAAATTAGCTAAATTTTTTTTGCAATAAAAAATCTTTAACGCATTTTGAAATTTCAAAGCCTTGAAGTGTAGTATTTAAGAAGTTGAAAAATAAAAAAACCCGGGTCGCAGGGCCAAAACCCTGCCGACAATATAGTGTATTTGCTAATACAGGTATTGTGGCTTTATTAAATGAACTTAAGTTTGTTTTTGGCCAAAATAAAAAAAAATTGAACCCCTTAATACACTCCTTACAAGAATAATTTTATTAGTTGAAATATTGTTATCAATCCAACATCTGCACCAAATTAAATACGACCTTCAGTAAGTAAATTCGTATACGCAAACTAGTGTTTTCATAAAATTTGTAAGTCCGGTCTTGTCGGGCCGATTTTCTTATAATTTTAGAAGCACTTTTTAATTGCTACTAAAGGGTTAAATTTCAATTCTGAAACGATTCTGAGAATTTTTTCGGTATTTTTGGGCCCAAAAACTTTTTTCAACCCCTAAAAACTACCCTTAAAATGACCCGATTGGACCCATTTTAAATAGGCTTCGTGCGGTGATCGATTTCAACATGTATGCCAAATTTCGTTAAAATGAATTAACTCCTTCGAAAGTTATTGCCCGCACATATATATATATATATATATATATATATATAAACATTTTTAAAAATGGTGCCAAAGTGTTTAGGAGGTTATGAAACGGCGAGAAATTTTGGTCCGACACCTAGGTCTCGCCATCCGACCAACGCCAATAGTGTATGTTGCCATATGGCAAATACACTAAAAAGCCAGATATCTTAATCGGGTCTAAAACTTAGCCAGGTGTTTGCACAATTTTATTTTTGAAAAATTTTTAAAATATGTTTGAGACACGTTGAAATTTAAACAGAATAATACTGTTAACGAAGTCTATTTAAAATTGGCCCAATTGAACCATTTTAAAAGTAGTATTTAGGGTTTGAACAAGTCTTTGAGCCAAAAAGTCTCGATTTTTTTTATTTGGAACTTAACATTTTAATAAAAATTAAAATGTGCTGCTAAAATTCAAAGTCAACCCGACAGGTCGCAATTTACAAATTTTATGAACTTCTGTGATATTTGTTCAAGTCAGGATAAGGAACATGTAACAAAGAAAGCTGACAGCTCTCTTCGTCTAGCTTAATCCGTTAACCTTAATTACGTAATATAATTATAATAATAACTGTATCTGAAACACTACAATTTCTAAACAGCCAACTTGTTAATTAACTTTTTAATTAACATTCTGGTTGTGTGCGAAAACACAACTGTACTATATTTGCGCATATTATGCATAACTAGCTATCGCACTGGGGGTTCCCAAGTTGAGGCGTCTCTAATATCCAGTAATCTTTGGGCCTAAATGTTGGCAACCATGTGACGTTGTGTATGTAGGTACTTATAATGTAACAGGGATGCGACATATATTTAAGTTCTCTATTGAAACCACACCAAACAATAAAAATCGACCAAAATTTTACTCGATTTCAAACTTTTTTTTTTTATTTATGTATTTATATTTTCATAAAAGCCGTACAATATAAATATAAACAGATGCAGTAAGAATATATAAAATACATGATGCCTGAAGCGAAGTCGAGAGCATCATGTCGTGCAGTTCAGGGCTTTCAACTTTCTGCCCGTGTGGTGTATACTATTTGTCTTGATACCCGGTCGAAAGTACGTACTTTCACCATTAAGGCGGGTTGACACGGGTAGTGAAGTTCGCTCGTGTCTCACGCTTTCGTGGACCACGCGTCATGTCAACAGCAGAGTCGTGAAAGAAGAATGGAAACGAAAGGCGCCACGATCGTGATCAAGCAAATCAAACATGTTTGATATTTCACGAACCATTCTCAGTAGATCCAGTCGTGAAAAAGCAGACGGCAGGTGAAGGTGTATGAAAATGACTAGCGGAAATCTACGAATGAGCGACCCAGAAACGTTGAAATTCTTAGAATACTGCATAAGTGACCCTGTTCTATAGGACCCTACAAATAACGCATATAAAAAAAGGTAAACGCGCGCTGCAGCTGCTCAACGAATTGCAGAAGCTTTGAATTTGCCAGATTTTACAGCTCCGGACCGGTCCTTGTTTTTAATCCATTCTCTCACCCAGCATTTGCGCCATCTCCTATTTTTTTTAACCACTCCAGTACGATTGATAAGTTGGGATACGATATAATGTCCTAATATTTCACATACCACTGCACAGCCTTCTGCTTTTTACGAGCCATATTGAAGACTGACTCTTTGCAGTGTAAACAGAATACGATCGTTGGACTATTTTTTAGTATTTCACGAGACACTTTTGTCTCTAACGAAAGCGTGAGACACGAGCGAACTTCACTACCCGTGTCAACCCGCCTTTATATAAAAAGACTAATAACTTTTAAGTAACCAATTTTGAGGTTATACGCAACTCTTAGCTACTACTGGCTAGAGTTGGGTAACTCAGATCTGAACCGGTTCAAAGAGCCGACTCCGACAGAAGTTCCGTGAGAGCCGACTCACTTTTTTTTTGAGCCGACTGATCAACAGATTCGCATAACTCAGTGAAACACTTAACACACAGAAGCACGTTTTACACTTACGTATCAGTTCTTGATTTGATGCATCTGTCAGCTCAAATGACTCATGCATCACATGTTTGGCTATGCATTCTTGATTCTATACAGGTCGTGATATGATTGACTGAACTAAGTAACTCAGTGGCAGACTGCAGTAACGTATTCAGAACTCGGCTCTTTTTGAGCCGGTTCAGTGAGCCGGCTCACATACAGGATCCACATGCAAAGAAACAGACACTAAAAAGACCCGTTTTTCCCATCTCAGTGTGCACGAGAAAACTCTTTCATTCCGCTGTTATAGATGGCGAGCAAGTAATTCCAGCAGAGCATAAATGTTAGGCTTTCAGCCTTAAAAGCCGAAAATACGTACTTTGGACCGGGTATAAACAAAATGTAATTAAGTTTTGTTCAGCCCTAATTTGGATCGCGGCCAATTTAATAGTCGTCTGTGAGCTAAGGGATAAAGTTCAGTTGGTTCGTCTCAAGCTCATAAACAGTTGGCTTACTGACAGCAGTACAGAACACAGAGGCTGAGCCCAACTGCCTTATAACGCTTGTGTCTACCTTTAGTTGAGCGCATATGTGCCAATATCTGCACCGCCAATGATGCGAACGCCTGCCGCTTGGTTTTATCTGTTTATTTTTGATCCTTTTCAGCGAATTTATGTTCGAAATAAACCCTATGGGACATACGAAGCAGTCCTGTTAACCGTTCTATGATTTGACCGTTTATAGCGATATAGCCGCGTTTTAATTATTAATAAAACAGGTTTAGAACTAAAACGATTTTGTCTCCGTCTAGTTTTATAATTTATGATCCCTTAAAAACTGAACCATTTATGTTTATAGCTTTTTTATTAATAGTTTTTTTACGTTATTGATTTTAAAATCAATTTTAAAGCTTCTTGAAAATCCACATCGTGTTTTCATTTTTAAGGTTAGGTTTTAGCCAAAGTAAAATTTGTTAGTAGGGGGCAGCGAACAAATTTTTCAACACATGTAGATAAGTTATGATCGTGCAATAATCCCTATATGGGAATACAAAATTTTTTTGAACACCCTTCTTACTAAAGCATTTCGCGTAAAGAATATATATATACAATATTTGAAATGATTTTTGAGTGATTTTAACCGGGGGACAAACTAAGCTTTAATTATTTCGGCCGAATTTTGATTTTTTTTATCGCAAATTCATAATTAGAAACTTTAAAATTCCTGAAGCATTTGAATTATAGAAATTGTTACAAGTCATCAAACGGTTTTTTGTATTTACTTTATTTATATCCGCCCTAAGAGTTGTTTTTCGCCCAAAAAGGGATGTTTCGGTAACGATATAGGTTGTAACTTTTTACTAAATTAGTCCTAACGCCCTTCATTGTCAAAAAAATCTACAGTACTTCAATAATTCCTTCTGTTCGAGTCTGAATTGTCTAAACTACATGGAACCGTAAAAAATAGTATATTAAACCGTAAGGGCAGGAATATCAATTTTCTGGCCGTGTGGTGTACACTATTTTTTATACCTAGTCGAAAGTACGTACTTTCGTATCAGTATGCACGAGAAAAATCTTTCGGCCCGCTGTCAGGGATAGCGAGCGAGTAATTCCAGCAATGCATAAATGTTAAAATTGAAGCCGATAGTACATACTTTCAACCGGGTATAAAGAAAAATAACTCTAAAAATGCCAAAGTTTCTTAACCTATAGACTGTGACAGTTATTTATGAATTTAATATTGAACTTTATCGAAATTACGATATTCACGTGACCACCAGTCGCACGTGAAGTTTTGAAATATTACAACCATTCACTAAAACTGCTCAACTCACAAGTGGGATGCCTTCGTTTTCTGTACAAAAGTTGATGAAAAATTGATTCCAATAATACAGCACGGGAATACATTAATCGTATACAGGCGATTGCATTTGTTTAATATCGACATTGACTTATATGTCAAGTTTCGATTAACTCGGCGTTACCTTGGTTACCATCGGTAACAAACGCCGTAGTGGAATATTTCATATCTCATGTCTGTTGCAACATAGTATAATGCAGAACTCATTGTCAGAAAACCTGGTATGGTTTTAGATAATTGTGGTCATATTAATGTAACAATGATCATATTAATGTAGCAATCAGCTCTTTCTGTCTACAATGTAATATTTTTTAAATTGCTTTCCTTAGTTACGAGGAAAAATGAAAGTTGTTATTAATAACATTATAAAAAAATTAATCTTATGATTATACTTTTGAGAAAACAATTCATTCTGAATTATTTATAATTCAATTTTGAAGTTTTCATTTATTTTATTTTACAATATGATGACAGTTTTTGTACATGAAACAGTTTAATGTAGTCGTCAAACTCTTTGTTATGCAAATCATTAGATTTGAATCACAGAAAAACAAATGATTAACCTACATAATTAAAATTGGAGTTTACAAAAACTAAAACAACAGGCTTTTCTGAACTAAAAAATGCAAAATAATTTGACAACAAAAGTAGACGTGAGGTACATCTACTTAAATTTTCATAACAGCTCTACGTTAACAGTTTAAATGAAAAATGTATTACCGATATTAAGCACTCCACGCTTTTTACAGTAAAGCTAATTTTGTTGCCAAATTATTTTGCACTTTTTAATTCATAAAAGCGTGTTGTTTCCGTTTTTTTAAACTCTATTTTTTCTTATTTGCCCGAGTAAGGAAAAGTCAAGAAGAGAGTAAATGTTTTTCTCAGAAATTTTGATATATTTGTTGGATGTCACCTAAAAAGAAATCCTTTTAAATAGTGAAGTAGGCAGTGCTTTAAAAAAATGAAAGTTATAATCTCATTATAGAATACCCACAGCTATAAAACCAGATTAGGTGAGGCGGTGGGGGTTGCGGGATGTGTCACATAAAGTGCACATAATATACGTTATAGGTCAGACGAAGATATGCCGTGGAAGAAGGGAAATAAAGGAATAACGGCCAATGTGGCACTCGCTAAATGGAATATAAACTTCTGTAACCGGAATATTTACTGCCCAATAAAAACATAACTTACACTGCTCTAGGGATGACCTATCCAAATTCGCGATCAACGCTGGCGTTATACGATCATATTTAATGGTGTGTTATACACTATTGGTGTCGGTCGGATAGCGAGACCTAGGGGGCGGGCTAATTTATTTTAACGAAATTTTGCCAATGTATTGAAATCCATCACCGCACGAAGCTTATTTAAAATGGGCGTAATCGGGCCATTTTAGGAGTCGAAAAAGGTTTTTGGTTATGTTTCTAGTGCGTGCTGACATATTTGGCGAATGTGACATTATGTTAAAAATGAGGATAGCGAGTTTTGATAGTCACATGAGCCATAATATCATCACACACGAGAGACAAAGTATTTTTTGCTGGTATCCTGTATAAAGAAGCTGATTTTCACATAATTTAAAAAAAATGGATAGTTAAATTTTGAGCAAGTTTTACTTCTAATTTCAGGCTGCGTTTGATTTTCATACTTTTACTATGTAAATAGTAGTGCAACTAAGTTTCGTATTTCTGTTCAAGCTGAAGTTTTTGCTCTTTTAATATCTTAATTTTAGTTATACTGTTTTTTGAATTGTTCGAAAATATGAACTATAAATATGTTATTGTTTAGCATATAGATTTTTTGGACAACCCTAGTTAAAACACCGGTTCCATCAGTAATATATGACGCCTTTTATGTCAACTTGGTTTGGTGCGACTTCAGCTGTTTTATAGGATATTTTTGCTGTGCATTTATACAAAAAATATTCTTGTTAATGCTCGTTAATAAACCTCATGAAATAGTTTTTTATTAAAACGTTATTTTAAATCCTAAAATCGAAAATTATTTTTTTTTCTATTTACAAACGTTAAACTTGTTTCTGTGACATATTGTACAAAACAGTTTCTATGACCAATTAAAAAGATAGAACCTGAAACACAATATGAATATTCATAGTTTGATATTCGTATTGTATTTGCTTTTTATACGATCTATCTTCAATATAAAATGCATTTTTATTGCTGAATAGTATTTTCGAATATTATTCCGTATTTGAAGTTTCCAGAGGAACAAATATATACAGAAATATATTTTATTGATGTTGTATGTTACATAAAAACATCATGGCGGAGTTTCACATATTACCAGACGTAATATGATGTGACGTTAGACCTATTTGCTTTCGACGGGTAGACTTACAAAAAATACACATTATATAAAATCTAATATACCTGACTGACTGACAGACATATTTTTTTGGATCGATTCGGTGAATTTACTTTGCAAGGTATAAAACTGTACAGATATTCAATTTATAGCCTTTAAAATCTTTCTGTATACAATTTTGTGATGACCATTTTTAATAAAAAAAAATGAATTCGCGAAGATATTATCTTTATACTATTTTAAAATAATTAAAATAAAATGACAGACAATTGAAAGAAATTATTAGTGAACAGCGTTTCAGTTCGGATTTGGATCTTCTACAAGTTCTTAAAGAAAAAATACACAATAAATATATATTATGGCATTTGTGGAGTCACATATGTCATAATATATATTTATTATATATAATCTAATGCTCTAGTTGACATGAATTTTGACAAAGACACTATTTATGAACATAATCTAAGATAATTGCTCAAATCAATTAATTGACCCAAGTGCAATGCTTTTCAACTATTTGTTTAATAGTTATTTGTATTTTTAACAGCAGTGAGGTTGTTATAAAACATTAAAATTTTATTGCCAGGGAAGAAATATGAAAACGATTGATTCTCTTAAAATTTTTAATATCACAACAGATAAGAAATGTTTGCGAATATTTAAAATTTAGGATTAAGCCGTAATATTTCGACATTTACATGAGAACTTCGAATACCTTCCACTCTCTAATCTCTATAGCCGGGAGTTATTTGCATTGATCTGTATGCTGACCACGTTAGCAAGATAGAACATTAGAGCAAGTATGCCACCCAACTAATATTCCCTTTCGGCCATTTTCAGTGGTCAGGTAAGTAATATCGTTTATATAATATTGTATACAAAGACGACTATATAATATATGTTATGCTCAAAGAACGAAAACCATCATTGAGCGAATAAAAACAGCCCATAACTCGTTGTGGTGTCTGCGAAACATTTACATCACGAAATTCATGTTATCGATCTTACAAAAACTTCCATGATGTGTTGTAGCGAACACAGAAAGACCACATAGACAAATTTGTGTCTTGTATTCAACCACAACGCGTTTTAGCAATCAACATATTAGGTAACAAATTATTGAATAAACAACTCTATCGATGTTTTCAATGCAGTGTTTTACCCGAGCCGACAAGTTACATGTCCGACGTGATGTGCTTGCGTCCTTTATTGCCAAAACGCGTTGTGGTCGAATAGATTGAATAAGTTAACAACTCTATCGATGTTTTCAGTGTAGTGTTTTACCCAAGCCGACAAGTTAAAGCCAATTCAGACTAGCCGTTCACGGTTACTATTCACCGGTCCGGTTCGGTTTTCGATTAATCTAGGCTGCTCACACTATCCCGATTCGGTTCTACGATTATTCTCGGTGCGCATGCGCAATTTCGAAATATGATTTGACGTTTGATGTATAGAAAAACAGCTGGCTAGTCACGTGACTCCAGCAAGCGTTCTCATTGGCTACGGTTGCGAACGGTCCGGTTGAAATTAGAGCTGAACCTAAACGCTCGAACCGAACCGCAATCGGGAACGACTACGCCCTGATTGGTCGAGCTCCCAACCGGACCAGTGAATCGTAACCAAGAACGGCTAGTCTGAATTGGCTTTTACAACCTGCCCATCATGATGTGGTTGCGTTCTTCATTACCAAAACGCGTTGTGGTCGAATAGCATAAAGGTCATGACACGAATTATTTCGCTATGTGGTCTTTCTGTTTTTATCATAATGGGCGTTTTTATGGATGATAACATGAATTTCGCGACGTGGATGATTTACAGAAACCACAACGAGTTGTGAGCGGTTTTTCGCTTAATGAGCATTTTGGTTCTTTGAGCTCAACATATACATGCATTATTAGTGTGGTTATTGTAAACATATTACATAATTTGATGAAATAAGGCTGTTATCGACAGCGCATAGCCACACAATATTGACTGCGGCTCGTCTGTTGACATACGATATTACAATCTTACCGTTGTCTACTTTGTTGAGCTTGCATCCTTCAAGCACATCGAGACAAAAGCACACACTAAACCAAAAAGCTACGTTGTATTAATGATTTAATTAATGTTTCGATATTCTTCTATACTCTTAGATGATCCCGGCTGTTATAATAAAAAATACTAAAAAATATTTCTTAAAACTCAAATTGAATAGAGCAAGGGCTAAATAAAAAGAGCAAAAATTTTACGCGCTCTAATTTTTAACAAATACCTATTTGTTTTATAAAAAAGCAAACAAATTTTTGCCCTTCTTTATCAAAATGGTGGAACTTCCATTCGTTAGGGAGCTCAACAATCTGATTTTATATTTTATGTATAGCCCAGTCACTTTACACATGAACCTCTAAAAAAATCCAAGCGAAAATTTGTCAGCGGGGATTTTTATTTCGGCGTCACAAAATAATGTCTCAAAAAGTCCATAAGGCATAAAAGTTACAAAAGACCAAAGGTCAAGAAAATCAGTTTTTCTCAAATATCTCGAAAGTTACCGGTTATTATAAAATTTGTTTGTGATATAAATCAGCACAAAAAGGTACGATACAAAATTTACGTGGAATATCATACAATACAAATTATAATTACATAACTTTGGTTCTCTCTAAAGAAGTTCGAAATATGTGGATCTATATTATATTTTTATTTAAAAAAATGTCTTATAAAATATTTCGTATATATGCTTAAGAAATTTTGACGTTCTGTTTTATCCATTTATAATTTTAAACACAGATAATTTGTCACAGTGGTGATTAATAGTACAGGATTAGTTGAAGCTCATTATAAAAAGAGATGGATAATAATTTAATTTATTCTACATATAAATAAAAAAACACTATAATAAATTCAATTCGTCATTTGAATAAATTACTCATTAAGCCAGCAGCTTAACTTTCCAGACAAATATATTTGCTTTATTTAATTTTAAAACTCATTTAACAAAAAATGCAGGAAGTTAAAAATGCCGCATAAATAATTCGTTTC
Organism: Venustoraphidia nigricollis; assembly: GCA_034508555.1. Classification (NCBI taxonomy): domain Eukaryota; kingdom Metazoa; phylum Arthropoda; class Insecta; order Raphidioptera; family Raphidiidae; genus Venustoraphidia; species Venustoraphidia nigricollis. The sequence goes on along the minus strand of JAVRKA010000042.1, from coordinate 1,754,637 downwards.
AACGAACAGCTCAAAACAAACATTGTTTTTTATTTCGTCTATTTGTACCCATAATATATAGATCGTTTGCTAGCGTCCCTACTTATGTGTATTCTAAAAATATATAGCGATGTATTAAAAATAAAATGAAATTGTATTAATGGAATTCCGCCATAAAAAAAAATCCACCGTGTCACCGGATTCACAATTTTTTGAAAATACTAGTTTATAGATAGTGAGTTATTTACTGAAACGTGTATTTAACTTGGTGCAGATATTCGATTGATAATAATATTGCAAGTAAAAAAAAATATTTAGGGGTGTATTAGGGAGTTAAATTTTTTATTTTGCCCAAAAACCAACATAAGTTCATATAATAATGCCACACTGCATGTATTAGCAAATACACTATATTGTCGACAGGATTTTGGCACTGCGACCCTAGTTTTTTTTATGTTGATTTAGCCTTCTCGAGAAGGTCACCGTTTAGAATGATTGGTAGAATCATTCTAAACGATGACCTTCTCGAATGTGCTCAAAAAGATGATGGAATGATCCCATATAATTTTCAGGTAAAAGGTTCAGTAATTTAAAAAAAATTAATCGCCTTCAAAAAAAGCCAGTAAAAATGAAAAACTATTTACAAAAAAAAATTGAACCGCCTTCAAAAAAGTCACCAAAAAGTGAAAAATAATGTTAACGACAATTTAATAAAAGTCATAGTATCTAAATAAAATTGGCACTGACCTAAAAAATTCAATTATTTTTCTCTTCTCACTGGCATTTTTCAAAGGGATTCTATTTTTTTTTTTTTAATGGAAAGTATTTTAACTTCATTCTTGTCGCTACAACATGAAACCATGATACATTCCCAAACTGAATTTATTATCCAAATACATTCCTATTCTTTTTAAACAAATCATTTTTGTCTCATCTTATAGAAGTTGCGAGTGTAAACAAACCAACAGTGTTAACTACGAACGATATGTTAAAATTAGTGTTTTAATTAGAATAGCAGAGAAAGAGAGACGGAAAATATTCACTGTTCTGAATATCGCGTGAAAAACAGTAGCGTGCTTACTTCGTTTTTAAAACTCAATTGTATGTTTTATACGGTACGTGTTCAATTTAATTATACACTAAAGACAGACGTGAAACGAGATCGTTCCGCAATCCACGGTCTCTAAAAATATTATTTCTTTCCTTCAACGCAATGATGCCAGAGAAACGAGATTGTTCCTTGGGCATGTGACTTAGAAACATGGCCGCTCAATAAAGAAAACGTTCCATTTCCGTCTATTTGGAACTGTTTTTCCCAGCGCGGGAACCGCACGTCACTGATTGGGCGAGTGTTCGCCGCACGCATTTAAATATAAAGCGACATGACGGCGTGCTGTGTGCCCGCGCCACGTGCTGGCACTATACCACACGCACAGACCCATCTAAATGACATACGTACGTACTCTCTAGTGCAGACTGACGCTATAAAGTAGATTTTAACACTTTACGTGCGAATTCCAATTTCCGTCGTTTATTTTTTAGTGTTGGTACCTATTTACCTATACATAGTATGTAGGCATATTGGCAGACACACTATCAGCATTGGTCGGATGCACTGAAAATGGCGACTCTTATGTAAAAAAAACATTTGCAAAGTATCGCAATAGTCCAAAATTTTAGGGCGGTCGAAAGAAAATTAATAATAATAATGATAATGCGTTTAACGCCCGTTTCTCGACTTTATGTCATAACAGACGCCAGTCGCACCATTACTATTTTCCATTTACCACCTCCTGTTATTTTCTACATTTTTTAAAACTTCAACTTATGTAATAACAATGGACGAATGAAGGAATTATAGGAAATTAGGATAAGGTACGTAATTTTTGAACTAGGAGTTTGATAGGTAATCGGCCATGGCCTCAAATAAGGAACCATCTCGATATTTATCTGAAATTAATTGAGGAAACCATGGAAAACCTCAATCAAGACGGCCGGTGCAGGAATTACCGTTTCTCGGCGAGAGGCAGTAGGAAAAAGTCCCAGCCACATCTGCCCCTGCCGGGAATCGAACCCGTATCTGCCGAATGCGAGTCTAGTGCTGTACCACTACTCTACCCAGCTCGGTGGTCAAAAGAAAATTTAATAAGTTTAAAAATAAATCCCGATTTCAGACAATCATTTTCATATTTAAAATTACATAAATAATACAAATTTGAATTGTATATGTGTTATGAGTTATTGTAATGTAAAGTTGTAATTTAAATAAAATTAGATATAAAATTTTTCAATTTTTTATGCATACGTAGGGCGGTAAATGAAGCTGATTGACGTCTGGTCGGCCAAGATGTCATATTTGTAGTTATAGTAGCAAATAATAATAGAGTAAGTCATGAATGTAATGTATATTTATAGATTCGTTAAATTAACATCTACTCGTATTCAACTACATGAGTAGTTTGTGCAATGATGTTTTTTATGTTTTAACTCTGTCATAATTTTAAACGTACGTCGCTTGTTTCCGTTTAGCATTTGTTTTTTTAACAGTTGAATTTGTAGGCGTTTTATTTTCAGAAAAAAGCTGGGTGATGGTTGATGACAGTGTTGATGTAATAAAAAAATGCTTAGTCTACATTTTTTTAAATAATCATGGCGTGTTGAAAAATATGTAGTTTTCTGTTAAAATTATGTTGTTCGTCTATAAAATTAGACCATTTTATTTTACGTTTATTAATTCTAAACAAATAACTAGACAATCATACAGATTATAGATAATTTGTTTGGATTTCTGCGATAATGGGGAATGAGATTTTAATTAATTTAACAGATATGTTCATTTCAAAATATTGTTTAACAACATCAATATGATTAAAATTGATTCTAATTTTGTTGTAAACTTTTATACCTATTAACAACCATGTGCAATAAATAATAACGCTTCCTAAATAATTTCTTTCAATTTTAATTTTTTTCACACAAAATGTAAAACTTACGCTAATTATCTTATTTTTATCTGTGTTTAAATCGTTTATTTAGATCAAATAAACTATAAAAACTCGTCTAAAAATCATATGGGAAGAATGATACATATTTGTAGGTTATTTTGAAACATTACCATCAAAGATTAAATAAGATTTTTCATAGAAATTAGAGATTTTTGAACGTAAGTGATTTTTACATACACCCAATTGTTCGTAAGATAGAGCTATGCCGGTGAAAAAGGGAGCATATTGATCAAGTAGTATTCAGGAACCTTAAGCGCATGGATAAATAGAAAAATGAATAAATTTACAATGGACAAAACGACCGAGTAGAAAACACTAACCCACATTGCATAAAAGAAGAAACCAAGACTTCGCTCGCTACCACATCGCCTTCGATAAATTCTATCGGAATTGTAGACGAACCGTCAGGTAGAAATACCTATGTACAAGCCAAGAAGTTTTATAATGAACAAACAGTTCACCCTTTATGTGTATTCTAGTGTTGAACACGTGCAAAACTGCGTATTTGTTAACATATTTTGTGAAGCGTATGATATGCGATCTAATTTAACGCTCTCTGACACACTGCAGCCTTCAACTTCATGTCCTCTCTTCATGACCACAGTATTGTTCCCTGAAGAACTATCCCATTATCAGAACTACCTAATTCCCACTACAGTTCTTTATATGCACACGATGGAATAGACCAAGGAACTATCCCATTTTCAGAACCTACTAATGTGTACTGCAGTTTACCACTTTTCCTCAAGGTTATGACTGATCAATATGCCAACTTTTTCTCCCAAATTAGCTATATGATAGATAGATATAGATAGATGTTACGAGCAATTTGGAAATCTCTAATTCCAATAAAAAATTTTATTCAATCTTTGATGTTAACATGTATCATTCTTCGCATTTGACTTTTAGCTAAATTTTTACATATTAACGTAAATTAATTATTATATATAGGTTTTTGCTTCAGTTTTAGTTTATTCCATGAAAAACTGTTTCATACTATCAAAAATTAATAAAAGAAAATTGATGTTTTTGTTTTCGTTGAAAAGTAAACAGTGATACGTATACCGTCTATCAAATTAAATTTTTGCGCTGACTTAAGTTTGGAATTTAAATTTGTGTCATTAGTTTATAAAATTATCGAATATCCTTTTTTGATCATTTAGTATTAGTTATGCGGTTCTCAAAAAACGACTACATGATGTTTTTTCATATTGTTCATTTCAGTATTAAACATCGTCTTTCTTAGCAGACGTATTTCTGGAAAAACAAAAATAATATAAAAAACGCACATGGCGCAAAAACAAAATTAGATGAAATGACGGCGAAAAATATTGTGGTCGTTGGCAGTGCTATTACAAACAAACGAGCACTACACATAAAACCATAATCTTGTTAAGAACTATCATCACATAACGTGGACATAAACTACATATTAACTCTACTGCTTTATGTACCTTCATCATAGTTCATTCTATCAACAAATTTATTGTCGAAAAATATGTTTTTATTCTCATGGCAAATTTAAGTCAAAATACACTGCTGAAATATGGTCGGCGCACTGTGCATGTTTAGTGACATGAAATTTATGTTAGTAGTATTGTGTAAAAAAAACTTTCTTTTGTATGCAGTACAATGCGGCGGCCAATCAAAAATCGACACCATTCTTACACGTCACTCAATGGATTCCCTTCCGTAGCTCCATCTCTATAATTACTAGATTCGTGGTTTATACACATTGCTGGCATAGTTTGCCAATATCACCAATGCTTTTGAAATGTAGGATCTATAAAATATACATAAATAAATGTAATTATTTTAATTTCAGCTAAGTTAAGAGCGACAATTAAGGAATTTATGGCGAGACATAAAACGCTTTGAAGTACATTAGTATTTTTATTATTTATACTACAGACTACAGACATAGAACTCATATTAACATGCGTGTCATTCGCATACATTTATGTAATGACACAAGTTGAAAGGGTTAATTTGTAATTAACCTTTTGCTAATTGTTCTACTTCACGCACAGATACCTTAGATATAGTTTGCTGTAGATACGTACTATCTGACGCAATCGGCATTTTAATTGGCCCACTAGAGAGATTGAATGCTTTTATTGAAGATCCTTAAGAGACTTATGACCTCTGTTGTCGAGCGCCGATAATTTACTATAACTGTTCTGAAGGTTCTGAATTGAGGACAGTGTGGTCTAGTGGTTAGAATTCTGACTTCTTGAATGGACTGTAATGGGCTCGAATCTTGTCTCTGCTCATGGATGTTTTGTGGAAAAACGATCAGTCATGGCGTGTTATTGTAATATGCCTTTACAATAATTTACACAAATTTGTTAATATGTAAGATTCTTTGTTTATCAGTTGATTCCTTAGAATGCATTTAAGTCAGGGACTCAATGCTCTTTATTTCTGCTGACTAGTTGTTATAAAACTGTAAACAATTATAGAGTACACCTCTCTCAAAGGAAGTTAAAAAATGAACTAATAAACGGAAACCATTTGCTCCCCTAGTATTATTATTGTGATTGAGCTTCTAGTTATTGAAAATTGAAGGATTTTTCTTAATAAACAAATTCGTAAAAGTACATAGCGTCATAAGACCATGCCTCTTAAATATCCCTCTACAAAAATTTCATGCTCACAAAACCCGCTAATGTCCTTACGGCATATTTTTTGTAATTTAAAAATGATGCTAGTATTGGCAGCTCTCCAAAAAATAATGCCATGTACTATGTTCCATGATTGTAGTAATAGGTAATAATGTGATGCGCACATTGCCCTGTTAGTTAGCTAGTTAGCTAATGTCAGTGATTTAGGTCATGTTTAATTCAGACGAATGAGCGAGCCGAATTGCCATTGATGTGATTGTTAACAATATCGTGTGGCCATTTGTGTCCACAATATGAATTACCAACTTGCACTCAGTGTAAGTGTACACTCTGTATTATTGTCTCGTTATAATAATACACTTTAAACCTACAATTTATACATTTAAATCATTATAATTAAAACGATCAAAGCGTCGCCTAATTAGTATGGAACAAATATAACCGAACTTTGATATTAATTATCAAATTAGTAATTGTGTAACAATATCCGTTGTTGTTTAATCGAATTAATTAACTATTAATTATAGTACATCAAGTTGGTCTGAACATAGAAAATGGTTTTTATTAAAGAACAAAAATATTGTGTGTTGTGAGATCCGGTGCGTGTAGAAGTTATACTTCTTTGAAGTGATCGCGAGAATTGATATACTAACTATACTGCCTCGAAGAGTCAGCTTTATCGACGATTTAAACTTTGCTGATACACGTAGTATTTTCATATTAAATTAACAATTAACTTCATGGTGTCTCATTTTCGTTGCAAGCTGCGTACGCAACTTCGATAAGAGAGAAAGCTTTGCCTTCAGTGCACCAAAAGAAATATAACTTCAAAAATAATATCAATTATATTATAATCGCTCCGCATAGAACACTTTTTTTTGAGAAAGGTCCGATATAATATAATGGAGTAAAGCTTTTTACAAAATTGCCAATTAAAATAAAAAATTCAATAAACTACTAAATGAATATCTCCTAACTAAAGGACCATATAACATACATGAAAGAACATAAAATCTAGAGTTGGGTAACTCAGATCTGAACCGGTTCAAAGAGCCGACTCCGACAGAAGATCCGTGAAAGCCGACTCACTTTTTTTTGAGCCGACGGATCAACGGATCCGCATAACTCAGTGAAACACTTAACACACAGAAGCACATTTTACACTTACGTATCACTTCTTGCTTTGATGCATCTGTCAGCTCAAATGACTCATGCATCACATGTTTGGCTATGCATTCTTGATTCTATACAGGTCGTGGTATGATTGACTGCACTAGGTAACTCAGTGGCTGACTGCAGTAACATATTCAGAACTCGGCTCTTTTTTAACCGGTTCAGTGAGCCGGCTCACATACGGGATCCAGATGCAAAAATGCAGATCACTAAAAAGACCCGTTTTTTCCATCTCTAATAAAATCATGTTTTTTTATTGCATTTTGTTAACTTTTGTATACGACGATTGTATTCTAAATCAGGACATACAATAAAATTGTATTCTATTCTAATATAATAATAGGGTCGGGTTATCTAAACCGACCCTGTTCTAAATATCAAACCTAGCCCTAACTTATTAGTTTAATATAATCATCACGTTGCATAGTGCATGTTCCCGTGTACGATGCGGGGTTCATAACTCATACATGGGTCGCATAATGTATAATTGATTTATTCGACCTATAACAATGACTGATACTAAACAATGTACACATTGATATACATAACCGTGCTTTTCATGCTAGAATTCAGCCAGAACAACGACGGGGTGACCACAGAGAAACGATTTTAAAAAACCCTGATAATTCTAGGTTTTTCAGGAAATTTATTATACTTTTCCATGATTTGAAAATCTTATTTGTATGATCAAGATATTTAGAGTTTTGATTAAACTCATTTTTTATGCTTTTTCAATTCAACTTTCCGTGTAGGTATAGCAAATATCTAATTTAGTATATTATGTATAATTTAGTATACGATTGTCGAGAAATAATTTAATAATAAATTGTGGTACAATTTTCAAGTGTTTTTATTTATTTGTAATAAATAATCATGTTCTACCAAGGCTGACTGAAATCAGTGCAAATTATATCAAAATTAAGCATCAAATAATTTTTTTCGCATTTTGTAATAAACAAATCAGAGACTTGTAAAGGACGAATCAGTATTTGTGTGTTGAAAAATGTTTCGCTAGCAATCTAATCATCATTAAACGAATATATTGACACTATTTAGAGGTGGTATTTGGAGTCAAATTATCTTAATTTTTGTGTCATTAACCATTTTTCTCATCAAACTTGCATTTTCTTGTTTTTTATTCCTGTCTTTTTGACTTCATCTTGTCTATGCGAATATTTTAATATAAATGAAAGTCTACAAAAACCGACTTCCTTTATTGTTTTATTCGTTTTAACTAAGCTGTTTTTCTTTCGTGCCGCTTACAAAGTAAATAAAGCAGTTAATTGCTTATCAAGTGATTATTTAACGACCATAAATGTCACATAAAAAAATCGTTATCGTTAAATCTTTAAATGTTTCTTATGCCTTATTTAATTTTTAAATACTATAATATAATAAAACTGAAGAGTTGGTTTGTTTTTTTTGGTTGAACGCGCTAATCTCTGAAACTTCCAGTCGGATTTGAAAAATTCTTTTTGCATTTGATAGCCCAATTCTTGAGGAAAGTTATTCGCTATTTAACATCACGCTACAACCCTTAAGAGTCTAGCAAAAAGAAAAAAAATCAGAAAGAAGCGCGGGCGGACGATGTGCGGAAGCCAAGGGCGACCGCCCGACGAGAACCGAGCATTATCGAGAAGAGCCGTTTACCACGGACAACAAATTATTGCCTTAACTAGACTAAATAGTTAATAGAAACTCAAAACAAAACAATGTGGTCGACAATGCAGAGTATTAGTGTTGTCTCAAAAGACCCAACACTACCCATGAACTACCCAAAAGATCCATCTATCCAAATGATTCATCTTTCTCTGGAATCCGCCAAAAACTTCAAACAAAAATAATTTATTACTTTACGCTATTTTATTGCGCAGGCACGGTTAAAAAACTTAACTTCACTGAATAGTGGACGGCAGGCTTAATTGATCTCCAATACAATTTCGTACTCGGTACTGTAATAAATTTACTTGTAAATTATGTCAGAGTCAGTCGCTACATGACCTACCGCAAATGCTTAACCGCTGGCTTAGAGAACTCATGCGTGTAAGGAATGAATAACGTTACAGATAAATCCGATAATCCGACGCATTAAATGCGGTATTAAAAATATCTAGAATAATTTCCAAACACGTAAATTATGTTCGTGATCTATCTGATAATTTTAAACGCAACATGCAACTTGACTGGGGCAAAACGTCAATTTATCACTGAGTTGTCAGGACCGGGTTAAAGGAAAGCCAACAGAGACTGAAGTCACGGGGCCTCAATATATTTTTATAAATCATTAATGAAAATATAAAATTTTGCATAAAAGAATAACAGAAAGTTTTGAGTTTAACATTAAAATTACGGTTTTTAAATCATAAATAATACTTTTTTAACAGTTTATTTCGTTAATATTTCAATTAGTGATTGAAATTTCTATTTAATCTAGGTTTAAAAAAATATGGGGGTTTCCACTCTTTTGCTGCCCCAGGGCCTTCTAATCTTTAAATACGGCCCTGAAGTTTGTGCAAGTGTTAAGCATTTTGTGAAATTTTAAATTTATAGAGCAAAATTACAATCTACAACTTATAATGATTAAGTGTAGTGTTTGAAAATAAATTTTTCTAATGTAGTGTTGTAACAACGGATTTTTCTTAACAATTATAGCAAACGATAGCTATTACACTGCTTATATATTTAGTTTTACGAATTATAACGTATGAACATTTACGAATATAAAATATAAATATATTATAATTAATGATCAGTAATTGGTTAAAAAAGAGATATTAATCCATTCACATTCCGTCCGATGTTTATTTATTAAAATGCTCAGTTACGCATGCCCCACTGTAAGCTTTCGTATATATAGTTTTTATAGCACACTTGTTTTTATAAAAAGCGCCGTTGGTCGTTTAACGGCGATTATATACGTTCAGCTACTTATAACGCGCGGTCGCACAATAAATTTGTTTACGTTTTAATTTAATTAGCCGCAGAACAAATCTCTGTCATAAGCGTCGACTATAGGCTTGAAAACAGTTTTGTCTAAGGCAGTTTTAAACGAATGTTTTTTGGTCTATAGGCGAATTGACTGCAAGTACTTATTAAATATAGTAAAGTAACACATTACATTACTTGTGCCATAAAGTAAAACAAAACTGGTCACGATACACCATTTCCAAAATAAATAACTGTTTGTCAATTGTTTTTAGTTGTTTTTTTATAGCTTACTAATAGAAGTAAGGTTTGCTCAAGTTATCAAAATTGAAATTATTTTAAATGAGTAATTTTTCGACATCAACAAAATGTTTATATTATAAAGTCGCATTTACAAGATACGGTATAAAATTTTGTTCATCCTACGTATAATGTCACAGTTCTTTAAAATTTGACTTGATTAATTTTAAAAAATATTTTTGTGACTTAAAAGTTCGGCGACTATGGCGGAATGAAGTCTGTGTTACATTGTCTATTGTGTTTTTATTTCTTTGCCTGAGTTTGTGTATTTTTAATTAGGTTCGTAAATACTGCATTATTGTCTTTCCAATACAGTTATTCATTTTGTTGACATTATTGCTGAAATTGTTTGTTTCATTGTGCTTTTATTTTTTTATCGTGTATTTTTATAAATTTGTTTATTTTGGCAGAACTGACTGCGTTTGTTTTTCAAAATTAATGATTGTGCATTTATTTTAGAATAGGCAGACACTTTTTTCTCAGTTTTTCGATCTTTTTCCGTCTTTAACATATGCCGATAAAAATTAAATAGTTTTAAATATAAATTTTATAAGAAAGTTTTTAAACTAAAAACTTTTTTTTTAACGGAGGATATTTCATTTTTTCTATATGTGGCACTAATTCAATTTCTTCTGAAATGGGATTAAACTTTTTTGAAGCAATGTCACTTACAGCAAGAAACTTAAACCCTTTTATAAAAAACGAAATATAAAACCACCATTTTAAAAAATGTTTTTAAATAGTAAAAAGTTTTTCTAAGAAAGTATACATAAATCAATATTTTACCTTATGATAGGTATTATTAGTCCTGCTTCAAAATTATAATTCATGAAGTACAAAAATTCAATTTTCATTGTAAACAGCAGACGAAATTATTGTTCTTTACAATCAGAGTGTGGTCAATTTTGAACATTAGCTTCCCGTTTTGCTAAGTCTACCAAGGCATCATCTTGCTCGACTTCCAGAAACCTTCAGAAACTTTGCATATTTTGATTGTTTTTAATGTATTTAACCAGATATATTTTAGAAATATTAAATCCTTATTTTAACTTGCGTTCAAATTAAATCCTGCTTGTGGAACAGGGTGGGCCCAGCTGTTTCTAATTTAAAAATTTAAAATTGAGCGTAAATAAAGACAAATAAATAAATAATATAAAATAATTAGCGTAGTGAGTTTATATTTATAAAGTTGGAATGGTTCTGTTGTCCAATCGGTTGGAATTTTTTTTAATAACAAATAAATAAAAACACTAGAAAATTCTACAAAAAATATTATTAAATTTTTTCTCGACGATCGTTTCGGACAATAAGTCCATCCTCAGGAATATAAAACATAAGTTACTAAATTAGATATTTGCAATGTACCTAATACCTACGGAAAGTTGACCTTAAATGTATAAATTTGGGTCAATCTGTAAACTAGTTATAAGGAGAGATTATAACATTAGTTCTTTTGGCATACGAAAAAAACACTGATTATTAAAAAACAGAGTTCATAAAAAATATTAAATGTTTAAATTAGTAGATGACAGACCCACAAAATATTGTTGACATTTAGCTGATATAATTACTGTATATATCTATTTAGTCAATAGAAATATTAGATTAGATTTAAAAGAATGATAGCAAGGATAAGCTTTCAGCTCCTGAGCTCCTGGTGGTCGCCAACAGCAAGAAGAAATTTCATACATATATTCCATTCAGATTATCAGATACTATGTAGAATACGCGGTAACTCTGTCGGCTCCCTACGGCTTCAGTACTGTACATTGTACATCTAAATACAACCGTGTTATCGTCTCTGTATATATATACACGGTGGAACAAAATATATTGCCCATACATGCGGATTTGTGGTGTTCATCTCCTAAAAATATATTCTGAGCTCAATCTTCTTTATTTTGGTATAAATAAATAATTCTAGTTAATTGGACGACAGGACCATCCCAACTTCAAAAATATTGACATCTGACATATTATCAAAAAAAATTGTTAACGCGCGCGGTGACGCAGTAACGGCTAGTAACAAATATTATGATTTTTACAGAAAGTTCAGCTCCTTATTTTTAATTAAAACAAATAATTCGAAGGATATTTTATGGAGCAGATAAATTAGTTAATATTTATTTTGTTTAACACGACGTTTCGTAATAATTTATTGTTAATTCTTTATTTGTATTTCTAACATATTATTGTTTATAGAGCACCTGAAGAAGTATTAAATTATTACGAAACGTCGTGTTAAACAAAATAAATATTAACTAATTTATCTGCTCCATAAAATATCTTTTGAATTATTTGTTTTAAATATTATATTTGCCATTCGTTTTCATGGTTATAAAATATGGACTCATATGTGCATGCTTGTCAGCGACCTAACTAATTTCTTTGGACAGATATTTAGAACAAAAGAACCGTTGTTTTTTTTTCAAAATATTTCCGAACCTATAAAACTAAGTCAAACAACTTTTTCTTCAAAACATTCTTGTAAAAAAAATAGAATAAAGCGTTATGAAAAGTAAACCATTATTATATATTTATATAAAAAACAATGTTATGGCATGTATTTATCCTACGTGTGTGCCGATTTTTCTCAAAAACAATAGAGCTCTTCATATTTACATGTCAAACATCTTACTAAAATTTGGTTTCGATTCGTTCAGCCGTTTGACCTGTATCGTGCTCACAGACAAAAAGACTTTTTCCAAATTTATGTTTTTTGGACTCAGGAGGCCTTAAGACGAAAATATCTGTAAGTAGTTTTTGTTGCATTCTATGTATTCCTCTGTACATGCGAATGTACTGTTGTAAATACGAGAAGTGAGAATAAAGGGTTACACACAAACACACACACACACACACGCATTATATTACATTTCGTTACAGCTTAGGAATTAACTCACCGATGAAAACCCAGTTTATAATAATTAAATAACGAAAAATATGGATTAAAATTACTTTTATATGTTACCAGCCGCTACCCGCGGCTCTGCACACGTTTGAGATGAAACGCGGCAGAGACAACAGTAGTGGAGTCTTCGTCTCCATCGTATTTCACGAATTACAGCAAAGTTCATGAAAAGCTTTTCCATGAAAAAATACATATATGAGCCAACTTTGTTTCTTATTTTTGAGTTTTAATAAAAAAGTTACCTGAGATATTTGTTCGTTATTTGATTTCTACTCGCTGTTAAAAGAATCAACTGAAAAATCATTCTGTCAGAGAAATGTATTTTTTAACTTTTTTTTAACTTTTGATTTATCAGTAACGTAACGACGTCTATAAGTTCGATATTCGCTTGTCTTAAACTCTGTTTACGTTTGCTTGCAGCGTGCAAGCATCGCATCGTACAGTAAGTACGGTAGGTGTACTGTTTACGGCATGTAGGAATATATCTACTGTGAGATAGGGATCAAATATACATGTCATTCGCAAGCGGTGTCGCCTCACATTTATATTATTGTGTATTGTACTGAACTGAACATATACAACCCTGTATACAAGGTGTTCTAGAAAGTTACGTGCATACAAAATATTCGTGTTTATATTTAGTCTTTAAGTTCGTCCAACAGAGAAAGCAATGTTTGACGTGAATACGTTTTTAAATTTGCTTCCATAGTGAGAGACAATTCAGGCACCTGATCGGGGGATACAGTTCCATATCTGTCATCTACATCCAAAATTTAATTACACTACTCGATAGCTAAAAGATCAAAGAATTAGTTACGTTAAGAGAGGACGCATCGATTACTGTGGAGGGGGAAGCATCGCCATTTTGAGGTCGTTTCACTGCGTCACATAATGTCCGTTTAGTATAAATTTTGACCAGAAGAAGCTAGAACGTTCGGTTGCGTTTCAATCGCCAATATTATCTAATATTACGCTTTTTGAGTCCATTTTTAGGGCAAAAATATGTATTTTGTCATTTTTAAGCAGCAAGCCAGAAATTCTAATAAAATTTTGCGACCACAGTTCGAAATTTCCCCAGAGCTTTATTACAGTCTACTGAATATTATAGTATTGGACACATTCGTAGATCTTAGAATGTAGATCAATTGAAACGTGCACTTTTGATTACACCCTGTATATGAAAATACATTCGTTTAGTGAGTAAAGCTTATAGTCTATGGACAACGAGCCCACGGGTGGCCCGTAAAATAAAAAAGAACCGCGCGCGACCCACACAATGTCGACACGACGTTTGAAACTGTATATTGCAGTACCAGGTCCGGACTCGAAAAAAATGGCGATTTATATTTCGACATTAAAATAAATTTATTGTGGTCACATTACACTTAATGTGTATTTATGTAAGGTATATTTATGGGCTTAGTCTAGCTTTCGTATCATATAATACAGGGGTTTTTCTTCGTCTGCGACACACCTAACAAATTTTTAGCTACTGACGATATCTCTTAATTATTAAGAGACGTTCGTGTCACCAAAATACCATTTAGACTAAAGCGCGCGAAATTCATTTTTTTTTGCAATTTTCGCTACACACCTACGGGTCGTAATAAGGCAGTTGAGAATATAAATAATATGTTATAAAAGCTTTGTTAATTTGGTTTGAACATAAGATAAAGGCCGAGAACTGTTAGACATTTTTGGGTAGGTATTGTAGGTACTATGAAAGTTTGTAAAATATGTCTTTAGTAATATCCGAATACAAAAACACAGATCGGGCTGAAGGGTAGCGGGGCTTAACCGACCTTCAAATTTTTAATCACCTGGTAGACAGACTGTCCCACCGAAACGACCTGTCTTTTTGAATATATCTATTTTTAGTAACCACTATTCTTCTGTTTAAACAACGTGCCTCAAATATATTTTTTTTTAATTTTTCAAAAATATAATTTTGCATACACCTGGCTAAGTTTTAGACCCGAGTAAGAAATTTGACTTTTTTATTTTCAAGTCCTTAAATACTAAATTTCAAGGTATTAAAATTTTAAAATGCCTCAAGGGCTTTTTATTGCGCAAAAATTCGAATTTAAAAATTTGATGCGTTGGTTAAGCCCCGCTACCCTCCAGCCAGATTTGTTTTTTTTGTATTCGGATATTACTAAAGACGTATTGTACAAATTTTCACAGTGCCTCTCATCTATGATTAAGTAGACAAAGTGGTCAAGACTTCTACCATGCATTAAAAACAGAAATAATTTTATAACCAATTTTCCTTGATAGATAACGTGAAATCGATAGAAGTGTTATTATGGCTATCGCAGCTAGTATTTGGAAGATAACGGAAATGTTATATTCAAAAAGAATTGGGTTAGAAAATGTTATGTACAGCTCTACGTTATCTTCTCTGCTAGTAAAGCTTTGGTAGCAAGTTATCGCCAGGCCATCTCGGCTCGTAAAGCTCGGCAGGAGACATGTACCACGGAGTTACTGCGCTTCCACCATATAGACCCGCTACCTATACCACATCGACTACTTCATTCATAAGCACACTATATACAGCAAGTCGCGGTGATTTATATTGCTTGTTGAAACTAGAAATTAACAATTCTTAATGAATTAAAGTGTAAATTACAATTCTAAATAAAATTAAGGACTGTATATTTAATTAGTATTTAATTTTAAGTTTATTTAAACAACACTGTTGGATCGAAAATGTTTATTTCTTTGTTACACGACCGCAACGTTTGTTTTAATTTAGTTAAACTAAAATACAAAGCACATCTGAAATGCTAAAATCATGTGTAGACCAAGCTTTAATTAGAATTAGAATTAACGATAGGAGCCACACGGTAGACACTGCGACCTCTAAGGTCTATTACTAAACGTGTTTTGTTTTGCAGAAAAACATGCTTTTATTAGAAAGAGTTGCTATTAAAATTATTATGAATTTTTTTTTTCGTACAAAAAAATCATCCAAGAATCTTGTATATTGATAGATGCTGTATAGCGTGTCTAGTTTTATCCACTTTGTTGTAACTCGTCAAATACCGTGGAGCCGAAGTTTCCACTACTGTTGTCGCTACCGAGTTTGATCTTAATCGCGTGCAGAGCAAATGTAGACAAAAATATTTTAATGAGCCTCACTCTCATAGCTCACATAAGAAGAGTAACTTCTTTAGTATTTAATATTATTCCCAAGTTTATTTTTTTTTATGTCAAACTAATTGATAATATTTACACATACCTTAATAGCAACACACTATAAACTTCTATCAGTTTCATGTAATTTAGGAGACAAACTAACTTCCCCTTTAGGGGTCGATTCTATTTCCCTTCGATTTTTTACTTTTTTCAAACAGATACGTCGCTAAAGAAGTTAAACTTCAAAAATATCAGTGTAGTAAATCCATTAACGTATTTAATTTTCTGTATACAGCGTCGAAAATCTGATTTGTAAATAAAAAGTGAAAAAGCTTCTGTGAAGAAAAGTATTTTTAATCTAGATTTTCATTGACGTAGTTTTTTTGTATTTCGGTAGAATCTGTCAGAAACACGCAGTTTACACAGACGAACTGACATTTCAGAATTAGTGATTGTGTCGTGTTGTGTGTATGTACGATACATGAATCGAGTCTAAGCGTTCAAAGCGAAAGATGTGCGACAAGGACGAGTAGAACGAAAGTGAGTGAGACGGCGAATCATTCACCGCTCAATCTTATCCGTGACACGTAGCTCTAAGTGATTTCTTCGTGGAGAGGCTGCTTATCGATAACTTTATCTATGGATGTACAAAGTTATCGAGTCATATTTTGAATCAGTGATGAAGAAACTAGACTCGCTTTTAGAATATAGACCAACGATTCCCAACAAGTGGTACCTGAGAGCCTCGAAAGTGGTCCGCAGAAGGGCCCGGCAGCACATAAAAAGTTGTCTAAATGGGAATTTTAAAAGCGATATGCGTTGAACAAGATGGGATGAATATATCCGTGCTGATTACTATCATAATAAAAAATGTGTTTATAAAACTGTTTTACTACTTAAACACCTTTGAATTTGATTACAACTGGTAAGGGATATAGCGTTGGGGGTCCGTACTGATTTAATTTGAGGCTGAGTGGTCCGCAAACTTCTACAGTTTGGGAACCACAGACGTAGGTAAATTACTGATTAAAAAAAAATATGTGAGCGTTATTCACGTAAGCTCACAGGTGAAGTAAAACTTTAATCGTAGATGTTATTTATATTTTTAATATTTTTTGTCGAATTATAACTCTCTAATTTTTGGACAAAACGGTTTAAGAGTCCCTCCTTGTCTACGTAATATAAAACATTTTGGAAAATAATTTTTGAACAAAACGGTTTAGGAGTCCCCCTTTACTCATTTTTGGACAAAACAGTTTAGGAGGTCCCCTTTGTCTACGTAATATATTCATTGAAATCAGCATATTTTTTTCTATAAACAAAATGCGATTTTTAATAAAATTCCAAATTTCTCGGTAACTTTTTTAAACTCAGTATACTTGCACAAAAAGCGCACGCTGTTTCCAATAACACAAATAAATGCCTACATCTCTTCTGGTTTAGTTGTTAAATCCATTTAAAGTTTCCTAAATTCGCATAAAAATCATGGAATACCCATAAAACCAATTCGATGGTTTGGTTCCAAATGTGGCTAACAGCAATTTTGAGTTTTCTACGCAGTGTTACTAAAATTATTGTTTTCTTTTGGTTCCAAATGTAGTTTTAAGCATTATTTGACATTTTATAATAATGTAGCTCAACGTAATCCTAAATAATATAAATATAATTTTTCAATTCCAATTTGGTACAATCTTCCAAAGTTTGAATTTAGTTTCCTGAAAAATCAAGATTTTGTAGATAGCTACTTATGGAATAAGACCATCGAATTGTCAAATCAAAAATATATGAGACTTTGATTTCTGCTGTTTTTGAGGCATATTAAAAAAAATCAACTGTTGATAAAATTCAAAATCTCTCAAAACTTTCTGCAAGTCGTAGGAAATGTCTAAAATGTTGTACATGCCTAGTGTGTAATGTAATCGGTGACATTATATGAACAGCTAAGACACCTAATATATGCAGCTAGTTGACGAAAGAGTGGCTAATATCCGGCCGCCATCCATACTAGATGAAGACGACATGGTTCACTCTATTTGTACAACCGACAGCGGAAATTCCTACGTCAAAAAACGTCCTCCGGTTCTCCTCCTTCTCCTTTACTCTCTCATATCATTTACAACATCCTTAAATACTCGTCAGGGTTGGTTGGAAAACTTCAAGTCAGTTTAATGTGCGATAAAATATTTTAAGTTTGTTTTTCTGTTAGTATATAAAAAATATTTTTAGGTTACCCTCCAGATAAAATTTGAAACAAAACTCTATAGTCAAAGTTTGTTTCACATTTTACTTAAAAAATCATCTCAAACCCTAACGCTTACGCCTAATAAACGAAAATCTCACTACAAGCAAATTAAAAAAAAAATGAAGTTTAAAAAAACCAAAAAAAACAACACGCTTTTATGAACTAAAAAATTCAAAATAATTTGACAACAAAATTAGCTTAACCTACTGTAAAATGCGTGGAACAAACTTATTAAATTATTGTATTGTCATCGGTCCTTGATAAGTACGCAAAGTTTCAGTTTAATCTGACGTTTTGAAGTGGGTGAATTTCAAGTTCAAAGATTCCGTTACATACAGGTGAAGCTAACAAAAGCGTGTTATTATTTGCCGTATATTTTCATAAAAAGTGTGTACAATCGCTTTCGTCGAAACCGGTCATATACATTTTTTTTATAAATAATAATTTTTTCAATTTTAAAAAATAATGTATTAATAATGAAATGTTGAGATATACTCGTATATTTCAACATGTCATTATTAATACGTTATTTTTAACTGATATAACGATTTTTAAAAGCAAAAAAATGTATTTAAAAATGATACAAGCTATGTATATAACATTTTAATGAATTTTCCTGGAATAGCAACGTTTCTTTTGAAACTGTCATTAACAGCACAGTAGTAGTAATGACAACGTGTTTCACGTCCGTTTCTCGCCATTTTTCGTCATAACAGACGCCTGCCGCGTCATTTTATCACTCATTTTCTCCCAAATAATTTCAAACATACTTGATGTATAATTTTGGTTTTTGAACATGACCACTCGGTAACAACAACCGTATTATAATAGTTCCGGAGATATCACAATATCACAATTGCGCTTTCAAGTTTTTTTTTTGAGACAAAAGTTAACTTACTTATTTCCTTTCTCAGGATGCAATGTATCTCCTTGCGAAATTTTATCGAAATCTCTTCAGCGGTTTAGGCGTGAAAGGCGTGAAAAGGTAACAAAGAGACAGATAGACCATTGCATTTATAATATTAGTATGGATACACACGGTAGTGTGTTAGCCAAGTTCGGAAAACTCCAATGTGTATATTTACCCGAACTATTTCGAGCTATTTTCGACCCCCTATAACTCAAAATTTATTTGACCTACACACTCATAATTTTATCTACAAAGTCCTCTCACCGCAATTACCCAAAATCGCTATTTTTTAAATTAATGAACTCCGGCGCGTAAAAGTTCTCAAAATTGCTCCCCTTGAACAAAACTCTGCGTGCGGCCTTGTGCCAAAGTACAAACTCAAAAGCTATATTATTCGTTATCGAGTCACTAAAAATTTAACAATTTCTGGAACTGACATAATTGTCAACTGTAATATTGATTGTAACAATTCGACGATATAACACGCTATATAGATAACAGTTGAACGCGTCATACGAACAATGGCCGCTGACGATTATAGTTATGTGTTACAGTTATACATATTCTCGTACATGGAATATGCTTTATGACACGTGTTGGACAACAGAAGGTTACATGCTTACCTGACTTATTGTTGCCCAAATAAACACCTTCACACGCGATTTAATAAAAACAGACGTTGATAATTGTACAACTGTGGATAAAATTTTATTGAGAATTGTGATAAATAAAACAGATTGCCATTATTCAAAGACTGCCTCGAGTTTGCGAAGCGGAGGCGTAATTCTTTACAAACTGACGCCCTGATAATTTTGTACAATTTATTAAAAATTTAATTGTTCACCTAATTATATTACCACGTACTTAATATTATAAAATAAAAAAATAATGTGACAAAAAAATATTTTGCATTTTTTAGTTCATAAAAGCGTTTTGTTTTAGTTTTGTTAAAATGTAAATATTGCATATTGTGTCTATAAGGTAGGCAACGCAATTACGTCACTGTGTTAGCTTGCTTGCTGTAACGTTTCAAGTTTTTTTTTATCTTGAAGGTCCTGATCGGGATAATGGGACAAACTTATTAAATTATTGTATTGTCATCGATCCTTGATAAGTTTGCAAAGTTTCAGTTTAATCTGACGTTTTCAAGTGGGTGAATTTCACGTTCAAAGATGTCTTTACAAACAAATAAACATACAGGTGAAGCTGATTAAAGCGTGTTAAGATAAAATCGGTTTATAAATTGAACCGACGCTGTAAGGTAGTTTGTTTGGCCGGCTCCGTGAAACACGTAGGCCGCTCCGGGTTTATCGCTATGAAAACGTCATGATGTAAAAAGCCACTAGTTAATCACTCTTTTAAACGTATAGTTGAATATTTCCTGTGTTTGATGAATTATATATCGTTAAAATTTGTCACCGTTAGCTATTTGTCATCACTACCAATTTAATGTCACTATTAATTTCAATAATTATTATTAATGATTATTGATTACACTGACATTTTGTAAAATGATCGTTTCGGATTTTTAACTAAGAATAGTAAATGTAGTATTGTACGTTTCATAAAACATAATAGCTCCATTTAAAATTGTAACATGCTTCTGAGTAGATTTTATTTTGAACTTTATTCGAGCGAAACCGAGCAATGCAATAGAATAGTAGTGTTATTATATTATCATAAAATTTTTGTTGTGCTTAGTATCATGTTTTGTGTAAATATACTATGCAGTGGACAAATTGCCTTAATTAATTAGTTTTTTTATTTGGATTACCACGATAGCTTTAAAGCTTTAAAAAGCAAAAAAATCCGTACAAAAACACAACAAATGCTTAAAATTCCTTTGGTTAATTAACAGCATTTTATCTATTTAACTAAAGAAAATATTTTCATACAGACTGCACAGAAAATTAATAAAAGAATTTTCGAATTGTATATAATTTATCTACATTAGAGCTATAAAAATTACAAGCAAATATCATCAATTTATCATCGTTATCTCTATATATGTCTTTAACGTCATCAATATTTCCAATTTATCATTATTATTGAATATGCCATTGGGAAAACACATAGGTACTACTTTTTCTTTCCAAAAAATAAAAATTACTAAATTACTTGTTTTTGTTAGAAAGAAAAACTCCACTTTCATAAGATCGAGAAAGACGGATATATGTAAGTTTTTATTATTGGTCAGGTGAGAGAATAACTTGCGCGCCGAGGGTTCCGCAAACAAAAATGCACATATACTCGTATGTATTTAAAATTAAATTTTATTTCGCAAAAATCATAACAGTAATAAAAAACCTCCCAATTTTCAATTCAGTAAAAATAAACAAAATAGTAGGTAATAGGTAATGCGTGAGGACATGGCGAATGTGAGCGCCAGTGAAATTTAACAGTCACATGAGCCTTTTAAAATAGCTGATTTTCACGTAATTTTCAAAATTTTTTGACAGTAATATTTTGAGAAAGTTCACTTCTAATTTATAGACTGTGTTAGATTTTCATATTTTTACTATAAAAAAGTGAGTACAACGTTTATTTTACTTTATGCACTAGTGGGAAATGGATCACTTTACTATAGTTATACAGGCACGAAAAGCAGCTATTTTATAGAAGGATGTGCAAAAAAAATTTTCGTGATTGACTAAGTACGTATGCCAAATAGTCAATAGCAAAAGTAATACCTGATAAAATCAACTGACAGACGGACAAAAAACAAAGTCTCATATTAATGCTACCAGTTTTTTATCATTGTTTAAGGTAACCGTAAAAACGTTAAAACATTATAAATCACTTGTATAGATATTATTTCGTTAGTTTTATGCGGTTGAGACGAATTTGATTGGTGTGATTTTCAACCAAACCAAAAATTGATTACATGACTTAGCGGAATGTATTTCATATTGTTAACAGAAGCAGACATTGTTGGTTTTGAGGTTAAGCTTCAGTTCAGAACAACGTTTTGTTTCCCCTTTTAATATCTCACCCAAATACAGAGTGTATAATTAAATTATGTCCAAACTTTTAATGAAGTCAAAACAAATATAACACTTCGCTTTTATAGTAATTTTAGTATTTTTAAACGAAATATAGCGACGGACATTTTGTATAATCATTTTAAGTGAGTAATAACTAAAAGAACGCATGACAAAAGCACAAGACTAATTAAAAATCAGAAGCATAATTCTGAGGCGGTGCTTTTGATGTGTCTACCAACGGATTCATGATCTTGGTTCCAAGTAAAAGACGAAATTTTATTGCTTTTTCATAAGCCCACCTAATTATTTATATAAATTGCACTGAACTTTTCTCGGCGCTTGTTAGAAAATGATTAATAATAACAGATAAATAAAAACACGTCTACAAAAAATTTTTGTTAATTATTTCAGAATTTTCAAACGTTTTTATTAATTATGTTATAATTAATTTATATATTTCCTGTTTTGTTTAAAAAAAATCTGCGACTTTCAAGATTGCTTTGTGCGATTGTCAACACAACGATCTCGTTTCTCTCCACGTTTGACTATCCTATAAGATAACTAACAAAATCAGAATATTAAAATCTCAAGCGGTTATTAGAATATGTACTACTCTAGCATGACTTTTGCTAAAGTTGCGGTAATAATTACAGAACGGTGTTAAAATAAAGTAAATACGGTAAGTGGATTGCGGCAGTTAATCCTAGTTTTGAATCAAAGTTAAAACGAAACGGATTAGATATTATTGTAAACATGCTTTAATAAGGTTGAAAGAGCTATACGCTGCGCAAGTACTCTATTTAAACCTCCAAATACAGTGTGATCATAAAAACATATAGTTTCACTACATGTTGTTTGATTTGCTGACGAGTCAAAATCTCTTTCACTTGAATTTTTAAACGTTTGCTTTTAAATTATTGAGGTTATTCTGTATATAGATAATCATTCTATTATTCCATCTAACGATTCAACACAGTAAATAACCGTGTAATCAGCATCTGAATAGTTGCTTGAAACTCAACGCTAGTCTTGGTAATAATCGAATTATTTTGACAATCGAAATGATTTCGAATGATTTTTATAATCGATTGATATCAACTGGTATAAATATTTCATTGGGAGGAATTTACAAAAGTAGAGTTAGGAATAAGCACCCCACGCTTCTTTACAATAAATTATTTTTTATTTTTTAGTTCGGTTTGCTATTAAGACGTGTTTTTTTAATTACTATTATTTATTTTTTAGCCTTATTTTTTATCCTGATGATCCTGATGAGGATAATGGGACAAACCTATTAAATTATTGTATTGTAATCGGTCTTTGACAAATGTGCAAAGTTTCAGTTTAATCTGACGTTTTGAAGTGGGTGAAATTCACGTTCAAAAATGCCGTTACAAACCAGCTAATAAAAGCGTGTTAAAAACCGTATATTAAGAAAAAGGGTATTCTTTACAGATCGTTTATTGCGGATCACTCTGTATATAAATTGTCGGCAGACAGCGGAAAGCATTGCGTGCGTGTAATACAAATGTGCGGTTTGCGTGACGCTGTAGCTTATGACGTCTGCGTCAGGCGTGACTCTACTGTTCTCTGAACATAAGGCACTGTGGCGAAGCCAGGCTCAACGATAACAGTAAATGGACTTTGCCTTTGTGTCTAATGAATTACATACTAATTCAGCACTCGTCTACTACTTACACTCAACCAGGCGACTGATAACGACCACGCTGGAAAAGTAAACCGTTTGAAGGAACCCTTAACGTGAACCACTATAAAACTGCGTATAGTATACTACAACACCAGGGTTTTCAACTTTCTGCTCGTGTGGTGTATGCTATTTTTCTTTATACCCGTTTGAACGCACGTACTTTTGGCTTCGATTGGCAGAAAGCGTAACATTTATGCACTGCTGGAATTACTCGCACGCCATCTGTAACAGCGGGCCGAAGTAGTTTTCTCGTGCACACTGATACAAGAGCGTACCCAGCGAGGGGCAGGGGGGGCAGCTACCCCCCCTGGAAGCAAAAAATAAGTCGTTATTAAATTTTGTTGCTGGAATTTTTACAATTCTTGAAATAACTTTTCTTCTACAAATCCAAGAAAAATGATACTAGTATAAGACATGTAACTAGAATAATTTTTTTTTTCAAGCAAATAATTGTAATAACTTAGTTGATAAAGCACTGCTATAATTATACATAATTTTCTTAATATTTTGGTTTCATTCACCTTTTCCGTGATAAAATGTTACAACCTGAACGACCATGGCTTGCCCCCCCCCCCCTAGTTTTGATCCTGGGTACGCCCTTGCACTGATACGAGAATGGTGAAAGTACATACTTTCGACCGGGTAGGTATGAAGAAAAATGGTATACACAAAAACGATTGTATACGATAGTTCATTTTTTGGCCACTAATAACGCTGTTGTTCGTGAATTATTAATGTTCTTAGATCTGACAGATTACCTCGTACACCATTTCAAGGTAAACGATTCAATTAAAATCAGGTATATTGCAAACGGCATGGTAGAATTGTAATTACTGCAGACATAACTATGAAAAATAATAACTATGTTTTAATATTATAAGACACACGATATGGTCCTAATATTTTGTGAATAATTTAAAAAATGTGTACAAACTATTACAGCAGTCACTTCTCTCCCAAAAAAAACGTTGTTTGTTTTTTTTGTGATTGTTTTATGGTAGCGAAATGAAAACTAAATTTATCAAATTTATTAAGTCAATAAATTTGAAAATTTCAAAACCAATAGACTGTGTAGAAGTGTTACCAAATTAACGAGATAAAAATGCATTCAAACACAAAACAGAAAACAAAATAAAATCAGGAGTTATTGTTATGTAAACATATATAGTAAATCTCTCCAAAAACAAAACAAGATTATAAATAACGTTCACGCATAGGTACTACATGACGTAAAACAAGCGACGAACGAACGTTAGTTTTTTGTTTGTTAGCAAAAACATCTGCAATCGATGGCTTTAAATTCTCATTAATAATTTACACGTTTTGGACATACATTTTACATAGATATGTCACGTTGAATAATGCGAAATGCATAGGCTGCTTCTGAAAAAAAATACAGTCAAGCCGTGTCAAAGTTAGCTATATATAACGGGACTGGTTTATGAAACTGAAAATAATGTTTCAATGTCGCGTGTTGAATGTATCTGCCAAAAAAGAAACGGTGATAATTTCAATCATCACGATATTATTAACTTCCCGGTACATTGGGAACTTATTGTGATAGATCCGAAAATCGAAATCAACATTTTTTAACAAAGTTTTATAGTTCATCATCACTACAATATTTTGGAAAAGATGTCTGTATAATAATAATAATATATATTTAGCCGAGATGGGATACAAAAAAGTCAAATAACAAATAATTGTACAAAATTTCTCCTGTACTGTAAAGTGTTACATCAATTAGGTAATTTATTAATGCTGCTTTAAATTTTTTAGTATTTGTTACAACTTTTTTAACTTTACAGGCAGTTTCTCGTAAATTTTTAGTCCGCTGTACACTTTACATTTTTCATAAAAGACTGTGCTGTGTTTAATACTAGGCTAATTTAATCTTGTATTGTACAATTTTTCAACATTTCTATTAAAATATTTTGTACTTTGTATTCCTACCGGGGAATTAAAAAAGGATTCATTTGTTGAAAACCATTAAACATCAACTATTCATTTGTTGAAATTAATTCCCTACTTCATCTGTCGGTGTTATAAAAATAAAATTGCTCGTTTAGTCGTTTTGACTGATGCAACATGAGATTTGATAAATTGAAAGAAAAAAGGTTTATATTGAATCCGGATTCAATCGGCGCTAACAATCTAAAATTTATCAGTAATTCTAGTTGATAAAGTCTGCCAGCTCAACATCGTTTGACAGGACCGATAGGCGAGGGCACCGCACACATTTCTTAAGAAAAGACGACCGTTACAGTGACACTATTTCATGTCGGGTCTTTTTTCGTGAAATTGTAAAACTGTCTGCTAGGCGCATTCGCTGCCCCCAACACCTCAAATAACATGAAGTTGAAACCATGAAATCACTGATGGGTCTTTTTGAGACAACATTAATACTCTACATTGTCTACCACAACATTGTTTTGTTTGAGTTTCTATTAGCAACGCTTAAGAAACAAACAAGTATAATATAATTTTCAATGTCGTTGTGATCAGACGTATTTAGATTTCGTCTTGATTAAGTCAAATTTGATTGTGTTTTATTTAATTATTTTTTATTTTATATCTATAGATCAAATTGATCATTATAGAAAAAATTGTATTTGACAATGACCTTGGATTGTGATCATACATTTATAGTGTTTATGGATGCCGGAGCAGTCTAAAGTCGTGAAACTCTCTGTTATTTAGAACATTAGATTGTATTCACATAATGCTTGATCTACATTGAAAAAGATCGCTTTCCGAGTTAAATTTTGATTTAAATGCGTAGAAAAAATTGTTTCGAAGTATAAATTGTACAAAAAAACGGTGTTAAGTACATGTATAGACAATTTAAAAGAATATTGTTTCAATCGAACAATTATTTTTCGAGCAGGATAGATTTAAAACTACTATGCATTTCATGTGTAGAAATATAGCCGAGCTGGGTAGAGTAGTGGTACAGCACTAGACTCGCATTCGGGAGGTACGGGTTCGATTCCCGGCAGGGGCAGATGTGGCTGGGACTTTTTCCTACTGCCTCTCGCCGAGAAACGGCAATTCCTGTACCGGCCATGGTTTTCCTCAATTAATTTCAGATAAATATCGAGATGGTTCCTTATTTGGGGCCATGGCCGCTTACCTATCAAATTCCTAGTTCAAAAATTACCTACCTTATCCTAATTTCCTATAATTCCTTCATTCGCCCATTGCTATTACATAAGTTGAAGTTGTAAAAAAATGTAGAAAATAACGGGAAGTGGTAGATAAAAAATAGTAATGGTACGAATGGCGTCTGTTATGACATAAAGTCGAGAAACGCATTATTATTATTATTATGTGGAGAAATATGTACTCTCACAATCTAAGGTCATTGTCAAACCAAATTTTTGACAACGCTTTCTGGAACTAACCATTATGGTAAAACTGTCAAACCTGTTTCACTGTAGTTGGAAATAAAGTGTCCCACACATCACGATGGATGTTTGGCAGCAGTGCAAGTTTAGAGTGGGCGAAAATCGGAGTGGGGGGAGGACGTGGAGTGAGCGAACCTCTCAACTGACTCTTCCTTACGGGATTGGCGTGACAAATCACTTCGCAAATAAACCGTAATTCGACATTGCTTAGAAGTCCTGCACTACACAACACATGTACTGTGGGGCATTTACTTAGTACAGGTCCTGTGTTGGAAATTTGACATACACAACAGAGAATAATCTAAACGCGAGGAATATGTTCCAATAAGTATCAGCGCTAAACGAGGTTATTTTAATATGTAAATAATAGGCATACCTAAGTGAAACAGAGAATAAGAAAATTTGTTAGTTTTTTCTTTGTTTAATTTTGTAACGTTATTGTTAAATACTTTTTTTATCGCATTAATTATAGATTTATTAATTGCTAATATCGATTTTTCTTCATAAAACATTTATGAAAACCAAATAAAAAGTTCGAGTAAGAAGTTATGTTTTTGATGAGGAAGGTTTTTCATTTGACAGATTTTGTTTTTTGTGAAGAAGTCATCTAATGTCGTTTTCCTTTTTCTGTTTCGTTCAGCAAGCTGTTGTAGATAGCAAGATATTGCATCAATAACACTTCGTCTTGCCTTTGAACTTCTAACATTTGAATTATTTTGTATAAACTGGTCTATAATTTACGTTATTAATGTATTAATAGTAAAATTTTTGAAAGACCACAAAGAACAAAGTAAAACACATTTTAAAGACAAGCTTTTATTGAAATGTACTAAAAAGGAAAAAAATATTTAAGTTCATATAAATTATAAGAACGTCAATTGTGATTAATAACGTTTACAGCTCACGCTTTTATCTTTATGAAGCAAAATTATTAAGAAATATTTTTTAGCTCATTTCATTAAACGCATGTTTTTAAAAACATTTTTTGTTCTGTCTTGTGTTGGTAAGTTCATTCTATTAATATTATGTACTAAACTAAAACTATAAACGCGCGTTTACTGAACTGTTTTAAAAACATGCGTTTAATTTGTGAAATTTTATTGTACTCGCTTTTTCAAAATAGAAAGAAAAAAGTTAATGCAATTACTTTGTATATCTATATATATAACGACGTTAAGTGAAATCAAGCGTAGAAAATGTAGCAAAATGAATTCAATTTACTTTAGCTGTCAGGAAAATGTCAGTATAAATTTGTTTTATTAGTGTCAAATAAGTCGACAGTTTGGAAATCTACTCATTGTCAGCACAATTTAAAAGAATAAAATCAATATCGATTTAAAAAATAATAACTTTATATTTAAAGTAAATAGCGTTAGCCGGTTCATAGTTTTCTTTTAATAAAAAAAAATAACTTTATATACTTTATGGAACACGTATTTCTACAAAACGACCGAAGTAATAAGTTAAATTAAAATTTGAGTTTGAATAAACTAAAACGCAACGTTTTTATGAACTAAAAATGCAAAATAATTTGACAACAAAATTAGTTAATATATCAGTAATACATTTTTCATTTACTAATTATAAACGTAGAGCTATTATGAAAATTTAAGTAGATAGCACCCACGTTTTTTAAAGTAAAGCTAATTTTGTAGTCAAATTATTTTGCATTTTTTTGTTGTTTTAGTTTTTTTAAACTCTAATTTTAATTTAGTTTTAGAAAATAGAAAATAGAGTATCCTTATAATTATATTTGAACAAGGTCAAATATATCACAGGTAATCATTATCTGTTACATTTGAAGTACTTTGGAGATTAGGGAAACGATTTTACAATACCGCAAGGAGAGATATAGGTTCATGGTAACTAGGAAAATTGGAAACTGTTCGTTTAAGCGAGGACCAACAAAAACCTTTCCAACTGGGATTTGTATCTGAACTTTGCAGACAGGATTCAGTGGATTCGGTGCATTAGCATAGGTGAATGTTTAATCCGTACCGTGATCCCGTCAGTGCATTCGTGTAGCGGCGTATAATTAACAGGTTAAATTACAACAGAGCTCCTAAAACTGTTGCTAATACGATTTGTGTGATGTAATAGGATTTAACATATACAGTAATACCCTGATTAAGGCGGCAGATACATTCCAATAAGTTCCTGCGCTATACGAAACAGCGCTAAACGAAGTCATCTTAATACTCGTACGTAAATAAGTGAAACAGAACCGAGAATAAGAAAATTTGTTAATTTTTTTTGTAACATTTATTGTTAAATACTTTATTATCACAAATTAATTTATAGATTTATCAATTGCTAATATCGGTTTTTGTTCATAAAACATTCATGAAAATCAAATAAAAGTTCTAGTAAGAAGTTATGTTTGAGATGAGGAAGGTTGTTCATTTAACATATTTTGTTTTTTGTAAAGAAGTCATCTAATATCGTTTGCCTTTTGTTTCGTTCGTTGTCGATAGCAAAATATTGCATTAATGATTCTTGATCTTGCCTTTGAACTTCTATCAACATTTGAATTTTGTATAAACTGAACCATAATTTACGTTATAGTGTCTACACTTTTTTTTAAACCGCGTAATACTGGAACAGCGTTAAACGAGATCTTTCTGTACGTTACATAATTTTGGTCACGTAGATAGCAAATATATTCTGTGATCAAAGTACAGTTTAAAGTGTAATTATTTTGTCTTCTATTTGTATTTTATGGCGTTAGGTGTATTGTAAAGTTAATATATGTGTAAAAAATGTAAGAAATTGCAATTACCTTACATTAGAATTTTGATGTGAAAGTCGTCCCGCAAAAAGTGATTCTAGTCAGCAATCTGGAATAAAAATAGGCAAAGTTAAATGTCATTATCAATCTAACCTTCTGCGCATATAGCCGTAACAGCTGAGCATGTTATTATATATATAAAAAAAAATATTTTTCATCAAATTTATTTTTTTATACACACCAGTTTGTATAAAACTTATGCTAATTTCCTCGGTTTTATCTGATTTTAAATCGTTTAACTTGGCTAAAAGTCATATGGGAAGAATGGTATAGTTCTAGTTTATTTTGAAACATTATACCATCAAATATTAAATAAGATTTTTCATAGAAATCCTCTTTTTCGCACGTACTAACAAGATGGTAGACTATTGATATATTTATTGACTTGGCCTAATTTACTTACACCCTATGGATGAAATTTACAAAAGTTTAAAACAATGACAGCTCTATTCTTGAGTAATAATATTATGCATAACAATAGAGCCATCGGTTCTCACGGCGCTGTCCTTACTCCTTATTTGAGATCTGACAACAATGAATGAATGCATAATCCAGATGATTTATAACCAGGTCGAAACACTCCTTGCAATATTCAGTTCACATTCAAGAGCTCGCCGTCGATTGACGTATCAATCGATTGTGCATCTGTCTACCCCCGCAGAAATAGCGCTGTCCATAATGGATACCACGGGCTCCATCGAAACTAATAGTAAACAGTGCTTTTTCGTCCCGAACAATTGAGGCAATATTTATCAAGGAGGTGACATACATAAAATAAATGTGTAGTTAATCTCTGAGAGCTACTTGCTACATAGGTCTACGCACGTGACGAAGAGGTTAATTTAATTAGTCTATAAAATAGTAAAAAGTAAAAACATCCCCCGGATGTGCTTTATGCTACAGGATTGCGCGATGAACGTTGCTTAACAGTTTGCAGATCCGGATCTAAGTGGGCGGCAGTTTCAGGGGGCGCCAAAACCATAATATAATGTGTTTGAAAATTGATAACAAATTATTAAAAAAAAATGTATTAAAGGGTTCTTATTCTCCCCTCCCGGTCACAAAAAATGCCACCCATTATATATTTTCGAGTTTTTTTAAACAATTTATTTCAAACGCTGCACCGGTTCAAAAAAATCGTAAATCCGGGGCTGGCAATTTGATTACAAATTTGTAAAGTAAATTAGAGATGGGAAAAACGGGTCTTTTTAGTGATCTGCACCTTTGCATCTGCGGATCCCGTATGTGAGCCGGCTCACTGAACCGGTTCAAAAACAGCCGAGTTCTGAATATGTTACTGCCACTGAGTTACCTAGTTCAGTCAATCATATCACGACCTGTATACAATAAAGAATGCATAGCCAAACATGTGATGCATGAGTCATTTGAGCTGACAGATGCATTAAAGCAAGAACCGATACGTAAGTGTAAACTGTGCTTCTGTGTATTAAGTGTTTCACTGAGTTATGCGGATCCGTTGATCCGTCGGCTCAAAAAAAAGTGAGTCGGCTCTCACGGATCTTCTATCGGAGTCGGCTCTTTGAACCGGTTCAAATCTA
The DNA here is from genome assembly GCA_034508555.1 of Venustoraphidia nigricollis. Classification (NCBI taxonomy): domain Eukaryota; kingdom Metazoa; phylum Arthropoda; class Insecta; order Raphidioptera; family Raphidiidae; genus Venustoraphidia; species Venustoraphidia nigricollis. The sequence continues at coordinate 1,722,984 of JAVRKA010000042.1, read as the reverse complement.
AGTTACCCAACTCTAAAGTAAATCGACTTTTGTAAAAATTACTGCAAAAAGTTGGTTACATTATTGTCTGAATTATTAATTGATCAATATGATATTGTCGTTGTTGAGTATAAGATTAATAATAAATTAATAAACAGTTGCGTATCGCGTGCGGTTATGTGACATTTGTTACATGTTAATCTATGATTATTCTTATCTCAGGCGACAATCAGCATTGTTACACGACATTATTGTTGTTGCGCGCCAACAGTGACGACGATATGACCGAAGCACTAGGACACACATAATGCTCTTCAAAAGGGCTTTGTTGTCGTTGTGTGGGGACCGGGATGCCCCAGCTACTATACGCAGTAGTAACGGCCTTGTTACTTGCTACTATTCATATCCGTATAATATACAGGATGGCTCAAAAAAACCAAAAACCGTATCTAATAAAAGAAAAAGTTGCGCGTCTTTTCAAAAAAAAGTTTCTTAAAATAATGAAGTCTTGAAGTCGGCGCCAATTTAATAACTATAACTTTTTGAATAACTATGTATTATTTTTAAGGAGGTTCCATTAAGTTGACTGATTCTTCAGATTGTAAAATATGCTCTCGAGAAATTTCCAACTGCGGTCTCATAATTTATTTTATTACTGTTTTTATTAACTGTGATTTAGCATTAAGCTTCATAGAATTTGACATACAACATATTTTTATCCTGGCATCAATTATCTAATTATCTGCAGTCATAAAAGATGAGAATCATTGTCATAAAATTGTCAACATGTACTGAATTTGCGCGAATTCTATGGCTTTTCAAAAATCGAAGAAAAATTAAAATTGCCAAAAAACAAATTCTGTTGATACGATCGCTACCAAACTTGACAGGATCACCCGCTGGGCTAATCTGAAGCCTCCCTGAAAATTTCATCAAAATCGGTCCAGCCATTTTGGAGTAAATATAGGGAACATACATACACACATAGATTTTTATATATATATAGATAGACAATAATAATAAAAGTATAGTGTATTAATTATAAGACATGCTTCTGCGATGTGAAGTCGTCTTTAAAATGACGCTTGATGTTTGTTTTAAAAAGGCGTGAAATGTTCGTGTTTTTATTGCGGTTAATTACTTTGAAATGTTGTCGTAGAAAGTGTGAATGGTTTTTGCATTATTCCAACGTCGAGTCCCACAACACAAAAAGCCTGAATGGGATCTTTTGTATGGCCGAGAAAACTCATAGGAATGACGCAGTAACGTTTGTCTTTGTAAGGACACACACACATAAGCATATACAGTAGAAACTATATAACTCGAACCTCGTTAAGTCGAAAAAATTGGTCAATCCTAAACATGCCACATGTTTATGATGTCTTTAACTTGAACTAAATAACGACGAAATATTTATTTTCCTGAGTAGCTTAAGGCTGCCGGAACGCTCTGCATTTAAGTCCAAAAATAGAGTTTCGGCTGTCAACTGATTGTAGACTTATTCGTCAACATTCTGCAACAATTCTTTCTCTATAAGGAAGATAAAGGACAAATCTAGGTTTCTAATGGACTACTTTTGTAATTTATGTACGATTTACTAGAAAAAAGTTGACATTAATTGTGCTAAAAAACACACGTTTTCAATGTTACACTACGACGTTATTCGTACTTATTTCACAAAACTGTTCCATCACAAACCTAAAGTGTCTTCCTTTTTCGGAAAAGTTTTTTAAATCTTCAAAATATTTCCAAAAATTAGAGTAATCAATTGACAGCGGCACCCTTGCAATAACATTTTTTAGCCTCGTAGTTGGCACAAGCCAAAAATTGAAACGTGCGGATGATTTGAGCGAGACAGAGCTAAAGAAAGTCACACCCACAATATGTCTTTTGCCTAACTCGCCCCTTACCGCTGGGTCTCACCACAAACAAAATTCAGAGCGTTCCGACAGCCTTAAAAGCTGTGAAATAAATCATACGATTTATCGACGATGTACTATGAATACAAAACTATGTAACCCGAAGCTGCACTCCCGCGAACTCACAAAGTAAGCAACTTACAGCATCTGTTATTTACTATTAAACTCCATAACTCGAAATGATGTAAAAATTGTGACGTCGTGTCTCGAATTCGTCACCAGTCGAACACTCGAAATTTCCTCTGAAGTTCGAGTTATAGAGTTTCTACTGTATACATATATGTAGTCTGAACCTGTTTCGACCGGCATATGTTTGGTTTTCATTTACTGGAAAACTAATACAGACATACAGACTCGTTTATTAAAGACCGGTTTTATAACAGAAACTTGAGCAGGTCAAATTCCAATTTAGACACATCTATATTAAAGTAAGCTTTATTTTATATATCTGAAAAGCGCTATTGTTCTTACCGTTTGTTTTCTATCTCAAAGACAGTCAATTGGATTAGGTAAAGTTTTTAAATAAGATAAAATATTCATATTAAAAAAATGTGTAAAACATTTTATACTTTTTTTATAAAATGACTTTCAATAATGTAAGGTACTCGATAAAATATAAACCCATAATATGGTACTTATTAATGATGCTTAGATTATAATTGGGAAGATTTAAAAAAACTCATTTTGTCAACTAATAATTTCTTAATGTTAACACAATCTCTATTCCAAGTTTATTCAAACGATATTTTTTTTGTGTTCACTAAATTCCAAAGAGAGCTAGTATTATTACAGTTACCAAATTTCTCAAATACACCATATTTTATATGCATTAATTAATAATAAAACACTGGACACTAATGGGTTAAATTAAGATGTAAGTAGCTCATTACGAGATTAACGATCTATACTCAGAAAAGAAAATTCAACCGTTGTTATATTTGTTTTCGGTATTTTATTTTCACATAAGTTTTAGGAAAAAAACTTTTATTCAGTTAAACAATTATGCTCGGTTGCAGAAAGTATTGTCAGAAAATCTTATTTAACCTTCGGTTGTAACCATACATAAGTATTTTCCATAGGAAAAGCATTGTAATATTTCAAATCGACTCTGCTCAAAAAATAATTGATCGATTGAAACGTTTTTTTACTGTTGTATTTAACTTTGTTTATTTTATCCAATTTCCACTTCAAAACAGCATTTATATATGTGCCCGAGTATATGTACCTTGGTATATATGCCCGGATAAAGGTTTCCGGGCATAACTGCCCAGGCATAGGTGCCAGGATATATATGTATATTTCACATACTTGACATAATTGACATGTGACAACACTTATTTAACTTTATTATTATTGTAAAAGCTCTTTGCAAAAAAATCCATCTCTTATCGGAACTTAAAGCACGAAAACAATATATAAAATTTAATTATTTTAGTAACGATAGCCTTTAGGTCTTTCGTTCTATTCAAATCCATTTTGATTCGTCGCCACAATTTAAATACAGTTTTAAAAAGATATCTATGATGATTCAAGTCAAGTTTTTAATCGATATTGTTGCAAATGGTTATAAAACTCTGAAGATACTTAACAAAGTTTAGTTAACCAATCGTTTATTTGAAATGAATAGTAGTTTTAACAGAATTGAAACCACAAGATAAATGGGAGCTACATATTGTGCAAAGCAGATAACCGAAAACAAAGGAAACCAAATAACTATTTATAATGTGTTTTCAAACGAAATGCAACTGGAGCGTGAAAATCTTGAAATTATAAAATCTAATTGAATTTGATTTGAAAACAAAATAGTTCTATGGAAATACATTTTATCTACAGTTTTCACAGCTGAAGCACAACAATAAAAAGTCGACAGTGTTTATTTTGAGTTTCTAATTCTCGCTAGCAGTCCGTTTGTGTTGAGAGCCTCTTGACTCTTCTTCTTTTTACTGCCATCTGTCTTCGCAGATTTAAAATAAATTGAATGAAGTATAAAGAATCTAACAATAGACTGTTTTCTTTTATACATTATGTATGTAGGCTTTTTCTTTATTCTATCAACTGCTTTGGATGCAGGAATAGAAAAATATGAAAAAAGCAAAAACTTTTAAGAACATTTTCTGCCATGACAATTTATAAAACGGATCCATTTTTAGATTATTTCGAGTTAACAACAAGCCCTAAAACTGTAACGAAAAATCGTAAAAAGCAGTCATCGTTTCAAAAACAGTCTTTTATTAAACTGGAATAAAACGAAGAAAATAAGCAATCAAAAAAATAAAATCATTTTTGACTTGACTTACAAACTTTTCGCAAGCAGTTTAAATTACGAATTTTTATGGACATATCTCGCGACAAGCTTTTAGGTCATGTAAACAATGATAAATATATTTTATTTATTTGGTTCTCTATTTTCTTTCTTTTGGTATATTTTATTAAAAGCTTGTTTATAAAAAGTTTTTTTTTACTTATTTTATTATTTTCGTTTTAGTGATCTACTCCATAGCATGGGTGTATTATTATCATCGAAACCGTCTACCGACTGAAACGGACCTAAGTATTGTACGTCTACAACAGGTTATTAAAAAGTTTCATAGTGAGCTGACTAACCTGACTGTAGCATCAAGTCATGGTTGTCAGATTATTGTATTGTCATCGATACTACATGAGTATGCAAAATTTCAAAGTAATACATCAAAATCGACTTACAAGATTTGACCCACATTGACTGACTGACGGGCTAACTGACAAACATGTGAAGTTGAATAAAAGCTTCTAATAAATAAGCAAATTTTCAAAGTAATAGATCAAGAGGAAGTGGCTCAAAATCGACTTACAAGATTTGACCCAAATTGAATAACTGACTGACTAACTGACAAACATGTGAAGTTGAATAAAAGCTTCTAATAAATAAGCAAAATTTCAAAGTAATAGATCAAATAGAAGTGGTTCAAAATCGACTTACAAGATTTGACCCAAATTGACTAACTGACTGACTAACTGACAAACATGTGAAGTTGAATAAAAGCTTCTAATAAATATGCAAACTTTCAAAGTAATAGATCAAGTGGAAGTGGTTCAAAATAGACTTACAAGATTTGACCCAAATTGACTAACTGACTGACTAACTGACACACATGTGAAGTTGAATAAAAGCTTCTAATAAATAAGCAAATTTTCAAAGTAATAGATCAAGAGGAAGTGGCTCAAAATCGACTTACAAGATTTGACCCAAATTGAATAACTGACTGACTAACTGACAAACATGTGAAGTTGAATAAAAGCTTCTAATAAATAAGCAAAATTTCAAAGTAATAGATCAAATAGAAGTGGTTCAAAATCGACTTACAAGATTTGACCCAAATTGACTAACTGACTGACTAACTGACAAACATGTGAAGTTGAATAAAAGCTTCTAATAAATATGCAAACTTTCAAAGTAATAGATCAAGTGGAAGTGGTTCAAAATAGACTTACAAGATTTGACCCAAATTGACTAACTGACTGACTAACTGACACACATGTGAAGTTGAATAAAAGCTTCTAATAAATAAGCGAAATTTCAAAGTAATAAATCAAGTGGAAGTGGTTCAAAATCGACTTACAAGTTTTGACCCAAACTGACTGACCCCTGAATGACTGATTAACAAACATGTGAAACTGAATAAAAGGTTGTAAAAAAGTAATAAAACCAATTGCATTATATCAGTATACGACAGTACTCAACCTTAGAAAAGCATTTTTAAATCGTTTTAGTGTTCATATTTTATATGAACGCGCTACATAACTGATAAGACAAACATTAAATACTGTAAATACTGTATCTAGAGACATGTGTGTCGTAAATTTTGTTAGAAGGGTCCAACACGGGAATTTTATATAAGAAGAATCTCTAACGATAACCTATAAATTTTGTACATGTTTCTTTTAAGAAATATTAGTAAATCAATCAATTTATACATTTTTTAAGTATGTATCAGGGTATGGAGAATTTGGCGTGTTCTATGGGAGATTGTATATTATAGACGCTCAACATCTAAGGTCATCAGCGGCAGTGGCGGGTTTACCAGCAGGCTGAGTAGGCTGAAGCCTAGGGCGGCAGATTTTAGGGGGCGGCAGATGTGACCCAAAAATTTTGGTATTTTTTTTTTATTAATCATTATTCCTTACTATAATTTTTTTCTCCATGTAGGGTCAACAACTAGTCATTGGACAGAACACATTTTCATTAGCTATAATAAAAATAAGAACGATACTAAAGCAGATTTGATTGACTTATAAAATGAGTCATTCAAATCTGCTTTAGTATTGTTCTTATTCTTTTAATAGCTAATGAAAATGTGCTCTGTCCAATGACTAGTAATGTCCAATGACTTGTCATTTACCCTACCTAAATGTTACTAGGTCCACTCAGACAATTGAATTAACGTGTAATATGTTTCAACATTTAAATATTTTTTAACAAGTAATTAAAAAACACTTGAAAATTCTACATATATTTATTTGTAGAATTTTCAAGTGTTTTTTAATTACTTGTTATTACTAATCATGTTCTACCACGTGCCGAGTGAAAAATCAGTGCAAATTAAATTTTTTTTTTGTACAACGTCGTTTTTGTAATTAATATGATTGCGAACTAGGGTATCGAATTTCAGAGGTCAGTAGGGGCGGCAAAAATTTAATAGCCTACTGGCGGCAAATTTGTAAATCCGCCACTGATCAGCGGTGTTCTGTGGGAGCCTCGCTGTAAGTCACCGGCGACGGAATTGCGTGTTTTGAGAATTCAGCATACCAAGTGACAAAAAATTCAAAAGCAAATACACCTTAATGTTCAGTTTCTATTTTGAAATATTTAGCATCGAAAGTCGACCATAAAATAAATTGATCCAAAAGTTCAAATTCCAATTCTTCATTCGTCGATAGTGCTCCCAGTTTATGTTCCTCTAATTCGTTTTGAAAGTGATCCAATGACACATACAGAATATATATTATATAGATCTCTTTTGTCAGTGGCGTTTTTTAAGAAAAACCAACATGCTTTAAATATATATACACAAAAATAAAATTGATTTCAATTATGTTCTTAAAAATATGTTTACACTTGTCAAACATGAACCAGTACGACCAATATAACAGCGGGACGAAAGAGTTTTCTCGTGCATCATGAGATGTGAGACTGCCACCAGCTAGTAGTAGCTAACAGCTGTTATTGCGTATAACCTCAACATTGCTCACTTGAAAGTAATTAGTCTTTTTATATAATGGTGAAAGTACGTACTTTCGACCGGATATAAAGAAAAATAGTATACATCACAAGGGCAGAAAGTTGAAATTTCTGCCAGTGCAGGAATTTCAACGTTCTGCCCTTGTGATGTAATACACTCTAACGCTATGCTTCCAAGCAAGACAGTTTAAAAACTGCACGTTTACCGACGACACTGGGGCACAAAGTAAGTAAAGTGGTCCTTGGAACACAAGTAGACATGAAATAGGAAATGAGATTGAAGCGAAGGACGCAGCAGCACGTGATGGGAAAGGACGAACGCTCCTAGACTGATATTGAACACGAGGGGTGGATCGTGGTACAATTGAAATCCAAATAATGATTGTCCTTAACATAACCTTGATCTTGATGCAGAAATGTATTGAGTAAATTAACCGATATTTTTTCGTCAGATCTTAGCTGTGTTTGTCGTTACACGTTCAACCGCACGAATGCAATTACCTCTACTGTGCGTAAAGAAGTTTCAGCATGATTTTACCAGCCGAAATAAAGTGCAAACAATGCAGTATGCATGCATAAGATTTATATATAATATTTCATATCAAAACCATCATTTAACACCGATAATTATTGAAGATAATTTGCTTGATAAGTATCATAGGGGTTTATTGCATTTTTGCAACTTTTTAGTAAAAATATTAAAATCTAATGAGCCCCAGTATCCACTGGTTAAACTGTCTGACAGCCAAAATCCTTACAGTTTCCGTTATTATTTATTTACATTGCCTTTACCCCATTCCTCTCAATTTCAAAAATCCTTTTCATATATTGCTCCAAAACTATTAGTTAAATTAGACATATCGCATCCAAAAATTATTATTATAATTCAATAATAAATCTCAGGTATTTGGATTAATAATACAAAACAATCGTGTGTATATAATATATATATATATATATATATATATATATATATATATATATATATATATATATATATGTGTGTGTGTATTTTTCAGAGCCTGACGAAGATTAAATAAAGTAGTCGAAACGTAACAAGATTAACAATAACACGATTGTTTTGTATTATTAATCCAAATACCTGAGATTTATTATTGAATTATACTATTAATTAATATGTCCCATTCATTAGACCTTTTAAACGAAATATTGATTTAGAAATCAAATAAAATTAAAATTTTAATAAAACATTTTGTGTACAAAACGCAATTCAGTACAGACAAATATTATGCTTGTCTGCGTTAATTAATCTGGATTTTATGAATGTTTATAAATGTGTCTTACCTTGTTTTTATGTACATGTTTTATTTTGTCTATAGATATAATAATTTGTATTATATTACTGTATGTATCGGTCAAAAAGGCAGACCAGTCTACAAAGACTGATTTCTGACCATTTGCGCTAAGCAATAAACGATATTATTATTATTATTTTCACTGTCCAACTGGTATTCGTCTATTTTGCATCAAGAGTTTTATGAACAATAACTTTGCCCTAATCTGAGCCATGGTACACACGGATAGGCTGTATAAATATTAAATAACTTATAATTACAGCAAAAGCAGCTCCGTCTTTGGAATTTATGTAGTCTGAAATTAAACCGGCAAACCGAGCGAAATGATATCAGTCTTCATCTCTCTCGTAGGGTTTTTCGGATTATGTCCTGTTCATTAGGAGTGGTCAACTTTTTAATTTGCGTGAAATAAAAAGATGTAGAAGATTTCGACAAACATTAGAAGTGTATTGTAAAATGTTCTTGTTTTCAAATCCAAATTCAAATTTATTTGTTTATTTATTTAACAACTAGCGGCCCGGCCCTACTTCGCACGGATAGCACTAATGATCTAATTATCTATAGCCATAAAAGATGAGAATCATTATCATAAAATTCTCAACGTGTTTTGAATTTGCGCGAAACCAATTACTTTTAACAACTTGGAACGATTTCTGTAAATGCTTGATAATGACATATTTCCATAGTGACATAACACAACGTCAGGACAGACCTCAAAATTTAATTAAGCTTTGGATCACTGTTTCTCTCTTATTTTTGAGTTTTGATAAAGCAGTTACTTGAAATATTTGTTCTACACGCCGTTAAAAAGGAAGTATCAATTTAAAAACCACCTGTATGTTTCTTATGAATTTGACATTTTTGTGATCAAACATACTTCGAAAAATTAAGGTTTTTTTAAACGATACGATAATAACTGTTATTTAACATATATTTTAAAAGTTAATTAAAAATTGGAAGTCTTATAAATAAGCTACATTTTTTTGTACAAGAGCAAAGAATATTTCTCTCAAGAAAAAATTTTGAAAGGTTTGAAAACTCAAATAAGAAATTAATTTGAAATACTGACGGTAAAAAACAAGAAACCATATTAGCGAAACATAATTGGAAACGTTGTTATATTAAATGACGCGTTAATTAAATATAAAATGTTAAATCAATGAAGTGTTCCAAAGATTATACAGGACGCCTATTTTATTTTGTACTAGCCGCCCGGTTCTGCTTACACAAATAAGTAGTTTATTCTGTGATATTTCCTAAGATTTTATACTGTATTAGCGGCTCGATCCGCACGGGTAGCACTAATTAACTAATTATCTATAGCCATAAAAGATGAGAACCATTATCATAAAATTTTCAACGTGTATTGAATTTGCGCGAATTCAATCGCTTTTAATTGTGAATGTTATATTTTTATCAAATCTATTATTTTCGACTTAGCTAAGCCGTATTTGATGGATCTTTGGTTGAAAGTAGAAGGTCATACATTTCTGAATATAAAGTTAACTTGAACAATACCGGGTTCGTTTCTTAACACGTAAACATATACAGGTTTTTATAAGCAAGCCATTTAAACCAACACAGAAATAGTGTAGACAAAAAGAACGAAATCTAGACACAAAATTGCGATTGTGGGCATAAATATTAATGTGAGTTTCGTCTCCGTATCTGGTCGACGTGTCGCGTGACACGTGGCGCGCGCGCGCGTCTTCCAAACGTGATAACGTCATTCCCTGGCGAGTTCGAGGCGATACCGACTGTTCACTGTTGCCAGGCTGGAAGTCCCCAAAACGCGTCTCGATTGAATGCAACCTTAATCATGCACTAAGAATTACCAAAAAATAATATTTACCTCCTTGGTTCTTTGAAAATTTAGTAAATACAACCTGCAATTTATTACATATTTCAAGTTTCAGCAGAGGACATAGAAGAAACCATTAAACAAAGATTCTAGATTTGATAAAGTACCGCAATAGTCCACCAATTTGAGGTATAATTACATTATAGTACCTGAGAGACCGAGCATCGCTCGAACCAATGTAAAATTTAGAATTTTTGACATGTAAGAAAGAACGTTTATGAAATATTATAGAAAAAAATCAAGAATATATCACATTGTTTACATGTGATATAGCGCCATCTCAACGTTTTTTGTGTAAAATTGCGTTTTTACAAGAAATGCAACTATATGGTAAACTGAAGAAGTAAAACCTTATCTAAATACAAAATTTCATCCAAATCGTTAAAGCCGTTTCCGAAATACGCGAAGTGAATTTAGATATATATTAATATACAAGAATTACTCGTTTAAAGAAATAAAAGTTTTAGTAACTACGGAAAAAGTAAGAGAATTTTAACAGCAAACACGCAGTTCTTTGTAATGCCGACAAGCACTTTAGCAGTTCAAAACTTGTCTTCAAACATATTAATTACTAGCGGCCCAGTCCGGCTTCGCCCGGGTGTAAATGTAATATATAGGATATAAAAGATGAGAATCATTATCATTAAATTCTCAACGTGTATTGAATTTGCGCGAATCCAATCGCTTTTATTTGTGAATGTTCAAAAATCGAAGAAAAATCTTATTTCCCAAAAAAAAATTTAAAAAATTCTGTTGATCCGATCGCTACCAAACTTCAGAAGATCACCCGCTGGGCTAATCTAAAGATTGTCTGAAAATTTCATCAAAAATGGTCTACCCGTTTGGAGTCCATAGATTATATATCCATCGTCTTTTATCTATATAGATTATTAAAATGTAAAAAGTGGTTATTGTGACATAACGATAATAGTTGGACATATAGTATCGCGAAGTTTTTTGTAGTTATTGATATGTTCTTTAATATTGTAGAACATACTTTTGTTCTATCATCAATAGTTTCCGCAGCGCATGCGACGAAAGATGTTTTATGGCATTTTTTTTTACACCTTGGGTTACGTTACTAAAGTTTTAGTAAGGATCCCTAATATTTTCTAGCAATAAATATAGCCTATGTTACTCAGGGTGAATGTAACTTTCTAATGGTGAAAGAATTTTTTAAATCGGTACAACAGTTTTTGAGTTTATTCATTACAAACATACACACAAAAATACAAATCTTTCCTCTTTATAATATTAGTGTAGATTGATAAGCACGTATATTCTAGACGTTGCAACTTGGCAACATTGAATCAACATAGCAACAGTAAATAGGCAAGGATGATACTGTTTCACGTGTGTAATATTATAAGAGAAAGTCGAGCGTGTGATGCGCCATGGGACTTGTCTATCTATGGCAAAGATCGTGTGTTGGCATAAATACAATAATACAGTTCTGAATCCAGTCGACCTATTCTTGATCTCAGATTATACCATACTCTGAATATCTGTATTGTTTAGCGTCTATAATAATCTCTCTCTCTACAATAGCTTCCTTCATTTTGGATATATTCAGAATATATTTCTTTATTAAAATAAAAATGATTTGTCGGGTAAAGGACTTTTTAAGTAAACACTTATTTGTTTTTTATAGCGACGTTTCGTCCCTTGCTTGGGACTTTTTCAAGCTTTATAACTGTGATTAAGCTTGAAAAAGTCCCAAGCAAGGGACGAAACGTCGCTATAAATAACAAATAAGTGTTTACTTAAAAAGTCCTTTTTCCCGACAAATCATTTTTATATTAATTACCAAGGACAAAAAAGAAAAAAAGTCAATATTTCTTTATTATTTATAAGTTATAGTTCTTTTGGCGTGTTGAGAGTAAAATTTTATCAGGCAACGAAAATTCGATAGTATGAAGTTGGCAATAAGAGGTTCAGACTGAAATAACAGATGAATGAAATCAATGTCATCTGGAAACTATATATAATATACTAGACGACTATGACTTTTGATTACAACCAATAGTCGATTCAAGTGTCATCCAGTGAAATTAATAATATCGTATTTTTGATTACTCAATGGATTTAAATAACAAGAAAATTTTAAACAATAAATTCGCCAGCATCCAACACTATAAACGCATTTTTCTGTCAAAAACTATTTTAATTTATTTTTAAAAATGTTTAGATTATTTATTTATATTTTTAGAGGTGTTGGCAAACTGTTATACAGTCGTAACTCCATATAAGCGGAGTTTTTTCTAAATGACTTCAAATTTTGTTTAGGGATATATAGATAGATAGTAATTATTATTTTCTCCAATCGTTTAAAATTTAAAGTAAAAACCAAAATAAAAATTAAATTTGGGCAAGAACGTTTTTTACAATTTGAGTGAACAGTTACTAATTCATATAAAATCATTAAAGCAGATTTTACTAATAATATAGGTATATAAAACATATTTTATAAAGTTATATCTTCCAGAAAACTCCATACAAATAGAAACGTGAAAACATTTTAGTGTAAACGAATATAATATATCGCGGACGATTTTCGGCAACAAAAAATCTGTTTCGACACTAGATGTCAAAAGCGCTAACAAAAAATGGGGAGCAGAAAAGGTAGGTCGAGTGTAAAGTGACGGCGACAATTTTTAACATAGAAGTTAAAGAAGAACAAGAAGAAATGTATGAAGTTGTCACTTAAAAAGAGTCGGGCTGTGAACCCGTGCAGAGTCAATTTAAGGACACCATACATTGGATGTAAGTTTGTATGAGTGCATGGGAGAGGGGAAAAGCGGTGTGCGGGGAACGATATCGGTGTTGCTCTGAACGGTGTGAGGAAAAAAATCTACTGTAGAAGTTCGAAAGTAGAGCTCAGAACGAAAATTTCAACATTCCAAAAATTGAGTGTTTTCAACTCTGGTTGTATTGCAATTGTTCCCATATTTCTAATTAGAGATGGGAAAAACGGGTCTTTTTAGTGATCTGCATCTTTGCATCTGGATCACGCATGTGAGCCGGCTCACTGAACCGGTTCAAAAAGAGCCGAGTTCTGAATATGTTACTGCAGTCTGCCACTGAGTTACCTAGTTCAGTCAATCATATCACGACCCGTATAGAATAAAAAATGCATAGCCAAACATGTGATGCATGAGTCATTTGAGCTGACAGATGCATCAAAGCAAGAATTGATACGTAAGTGTAAACTGTGCTTCTGTGTGTTAAGTGTTTCACTGAGTTACGCGGATCCGTTGATCCGTCGGTTCTCACAGATCTTCTGTCGGAGACGGCTCTTTGAACCGGTTCAGATCTGAGTTACAGAACTCTATTTCTAATACGAATATTTAAAAAAAGAATATGTTGACACGATCAATGCAAATTGTTAAAAGTTCTCAAAATAATTTCCTTGGACGTCTCCCACGCTGCAAAGTTTCCCTGGAAGTCAGCGGCGGTAATGTCTTTTTGGGACTCTGTGACAGACCATTGGATGACGGGAGCATCTTCGAAACGGTGCTCACATAGCGGCCTACGGTTGTAACCTCTATCAGAGCCAGGTAGGCAGCCACAACGCTCCATTCTTGACGTTTTCTGCCGTGACAAAAACTCAAAAACAACTTTTGCACCACGCGTAATCCTCACTGTGTCAAAGCTCAGACGCGAATGTTGCCTGGTGCGTTGCTTAGCTTATACTCCCCACCACAAACTCAATTCTCCAGTCTAATTACTTTAAGCCTCAGCCACACACTCGATGAGTGGGATGGGAAGTAGCGAGGAAAGGAGGCAGAGACGTTGTGTGGCCGCGCTACTCGTCATGCCGCACGTCATGCTCCTCGTCATGCCCAGTGCTCCCTCGATTGTCGGTTTTTTGTGCGCGAGTCAAAGGACCGGCAATAAGAGCACGAGTAAGCCGGCCACATACTCATACGCATCAAGCGGTCTAAGTATAAAGGCATAGTGCGCACGCTGCCACAGTATCGACCTCAATTGCCGAAAGGCGAAAGCCGAGTGCGGAGCGTCGCGAGTACAGCAGTGTCTGGCCGCTTAGGGCAACATCGCGACAGCGCGATGAGCAGAGCGAGGAGCATAGTCTGGCAGTAGGGTTACGAATAAACCATGTAGACCACATTCAGCCGTAATCTCTTTAATCTGACTACCTTCTCAGGTTTGCGTTGCGACCTTCTTGTGGATCGTATACACAACACAGAACTTACGTATCTATAGACTGGACTGTACACAACTGAGAGCCGGTGGGATGACGATAGTGGGGCACTTGTATTCTTCACCGCCGCCACTTTATATTGGAATCCATTCATCTTGCCGGCCGCCTGCGGCTCTTTCGTTCTGTGCCGCCGCCGCCGCCTTCACTCATCTGTCCCTTTCTACTCGATGCGCCCCCACTTAGATGCCCTTTCGTCTGCCGATCTTCTTTCCTATACAATCGTTTCACAATATCGCCATCTGTTACAAAGGTGCTACACTACCCCCATTTGCAATTTTATATTTTGCTCTTTGAATAAAAATTTAAATTTATTTATTGATACCATTTTGAATGTCGGCTCTGAGATAAGTTGTAAATAATGATTTTAATGTTTATATCTTTATGAATTTAAACTAAAAAAAAACCCGGGTCGCAGTGCCAAAACCCTGCCGACAATATAGTGTATTTGCTATACAAGCAGTGTGGCTTTATTATGCGAACTTAAGTTGGTTTTTGGGCAAAATAAAAAATTTGACTCCTTTATACACCTCTTAAAATAACATTTTTTTTCTTAATTGCAATATTATTATCAATGGAACCTCTATACCAAATTATATACACCATTCAGTAAATAATTCACTATCTGCAAAATAACGTTTTCATAAAATTTGTAAATCCGGTCCTGTCGGGCCGATTTTATTAAAATTTTAGGGACACATTTTAATTACTATCAGAGTGTTAAATTTCAATTTTGAATTCCTAATAACTTTAAATAATATTACCATATCATAAATACACTATAAAATATAAATTTGTGTTTTCTTTTCAATTGGTGTAATAATTAATTCATATATTAGAATATTTTACTAAGCTAATTTTCTGTAAGGATGAAATGTAAAGCGTTTACTTCACATTTATACGTTTAGGTATTTAAATTAAACAAAAAAAATTCAATAATTTATCATAAATAACAATAAAAAAGACAGGATGTTTTTTGTTATTATACTTCTCAAAAAATAGTTGCTTTTCATACACGTACCGGTCGTTAAATGACTCATTTAATTAATCTTTAGGTATGCCAAACAAAAATTCATTCAAAAATCCAATTGACTTTGAAACATTGCAGTCGTATATAGTTCCGATAACAATACAATATTACGAGTTAAAAAAAATAAAAAAAACCCGGGTCGCAGTGCCAAAACCCTGCCAACAATATAGTGTATTTGCTAATACAGGCAGTGTGGCTTTATTATGCGAACTTAAGTTGGTTTTTGGGCAAAATAAAAAAAAATTGAACCCCTTAATACACCCCTTACAATAATAATTTTATTAGTTGAAATATTGTTATCAATCCAACATCTGCACCAAATTAAATACGACATTCAGCAAGTAAATTCGTATAAGCAAACTAGTGTTTTCATAAAATTTGTAAGTCCGGTCCTGTCGGGCCGATTCGCTTATAATTTTAAGAGCACTTTTTAATTGCTACTATAGAATTAAATTTCAATTTTGAAACGATTCTGTGAATTTTTTCGGTATTTTGGGGCCCAAAAACATTTTTCAACCCCTAAAAACTACCCTTAAAATGGCCCGATTACGCCCATTTTAAATAGGCTTCTTGCGGTGATGGATTTCAATGCGTGTGCCAAATCAATTAACTCTTTCGAAAGTTATTGCCCGCACACATATATATACATATATATATAAACATTTTTAAAAATGGTGCCAAAGTGTTTAGGAGGTTATGAAACGTCGAAAAATTTTGGTCCGACCCCTAGGTCCCGCCATCCGACCGATGCCAATAGTGTATGTTGCCATATGGCAAATACACTAAAAATAATAACGAGTACCGTAATGGTAGATTCATATACTCTGATTTCATCAAAAAGATACAGTAAGATTATAGATCAAGAAGATATCTTATTCTTCTTCCATATATTTAACAAATAAATAATAGTTTAAAAAAACTAAAAAAAAACACGTCAGCAAACCGAACTAAAAAGTAAAATATGTATATTTAATGGAAAAAAGCGTGAGGTGCTTGATATCAACTGGTATAAATATGTCATCCATTTATATTTGTAAAAGTAGAGCTAATATAAAAATAGTAATAACCACCCCACACTTTTCTACAATAAAAAAATATTTTTATTTTTTCCGCAATAGATCCGCCAGTTATGAAACGATTTGAAAAATTTTGACGTCATTTTGTTCTGAATATTACCAGATTAGTACCATATAGTTTTTCTTAAAATTCGTTCATCTGTTTTTTTTTAACTACGATCTTGAGCAACCACAGTTTAAAAGAATTTTTAGACGAAATGTCACAACAGTCCACAATAGTTTGCAACATTTTGTAACCACATTTATCCAGAGTGCTTGGGGCTTTTAAGGAAACGAATAATGAAAATAAAGTTATTTCCATTAAAGTAGACAATGTATTTAAATTAACAAGGCGGCTGTGCTTTGGAATAGAGAGGCGGGTAATTTGAATTCCTTTATCTACTGTAATCAACGTGCATAATAACGTATGTACTACCATACAGTACACTTATTGTATGGGTTGCTTGAGATAACTATATACAAGGTGTCCCTCAATATTTTAGAGATGTATGCGCAATATGTTTTGACTCTTGATTCAAGACATTTCAGAATTGTTTTTAAAAAACGGAAAGTATTAAAGTTACTAAGTGCCAGCTGTTCAATATGCCCCCTTTTTCTTGCAAAAGAAACATACAAATAGTGTCAACACAGATACTGAAATATTCTTGATTGAAAACTAAAATTTCGACGTTTGAGGTTTTTCAAAATGTAAATAAACAAAGCGCCAAAACTGATCGGCGATATCAACTATACAATGAATCACGTCACTTACTGGATAGTTACGCAATCAACTGGTCTTTGAAAAAAATATAAATGACATTCCGTTGAATTTTATAAAAAAATTCTATTTTGTTAAGAAATTGTGATTTTAATGTTTAATTTTGTATTTACAGCCTTGTATTTATTATGTAATTTGTATTATAGTTATTATAAAACTGCGTCTAAACGTTTTGTAAAGAGATTGTAATTCTGATTTTTGTACAATTAACTAAATAAAAATACTTGAAAATAATGTAATTAAGATGAATAGATGGGATTTAAGTTATTAGATGAGATAAAATATGCAGATGGCGTCCACTATTTATTTCATTATTTTTATTCGACCACGCAAAATTTTTCGACACTATTTTCACCAAACACGCTCAGATAAAATTAAATTTTGTTCAGTACCTTATCTTAACCAGGATCTGGTGGTAAGTAAACCTGGCCTTTTGGATGTCTGAAGATGACGGTCCCAGGACCAGCCGTTGGATGAAATCAACAATTGGAGTCACTTGAAATCAAGTACTCAGATGAAGCCAAAAAGTTCTAGAAAGCCTGTGTCAACATACCAAAATGATTCCTCTAAAGATGTAACTCGTGAGCTTAACTTCACTTCTCACAAATTCACAATTTTCGATCAAACAAGATTCTCGAATTTAAGTCAAAGTAATCAAAATTACTCTTTTTTCAAAAAAAACTAAAACTCACTTCGAATCATAAAAAAGAACCAGTTAAGACTAAAAACGCGACCGACCTCTGTCAAAGTCAAAACTCGCCTCTCATTTTTTCAGTTTCCGCGCGCCAACCTGCTATCACATTGCCTCTGTGACCTTCACTATAGACGATTCAAAAATCCTTTAGCTGTTACAATTATTTCCGATCCAATAATATATATTTTTATACAAGAATTGCTCGTTTAAAGTAATAAGATGAGACCTATTACCAGTAATTATCTTAACGATAAAGAAACGGTGTATATATCAATCGATATGAAATCGCAACAAGATCTTTATCTGCAATAGCAATTGCTTTTGAGCCATTTTATATGTTAAATATGATTGTTCTAAAACTAATGATTTTGATCATAACCTAAAATAATTCTATTCATACCAATAGCTCTATTGGAAGTTGATCAAGAAAATTAACACATAGAAAGTTAGTATTTTTTTTTAAATTATTTTCTTTAAATGTTAAATTACGTTGTTCAGATTAAATTTAAATTACATAGATAATAAGTAAATCCATCTGCTTTTGAGGTTATTTTTTCACAAGCGCAATTCATTTTTTTTTTCAAGAAGACTGCAACTTGATAACTTGTAAAGTAAATAAGTTATTTAAAAAACCGATGCAAAGATGGAAAAGTAAAATAAGAAAAGAATCACAAGCACAGCTTTGTACAGAAACTTATTTTTACTAAATAATACAAAAAGATATAAAATTCCATTTGGAAACGTTTATTCATAACATTTTCACTTAAATGAGATGTGATATTTTTAAGAAGAAAAATTTTATAAAAATGCTTCGCTTTGCATGCTACCTTTTGGAATTTCCAGCGGTTTTCCTAGAATTCACAATACATAGAATTGAAAACATCAAAAATTAATAGCGCGACAAAAATAGAATGTAATCATAGTTATCTTAATTAAATTGTCATGGTTTTAAAATATAAACCGAGGGCAAAGTAATCACGGATCCTTACTTATTTTCATACAGTGTTTTCCCTATGTTCTCAAAACGTGATACACCCTGTGCAATAATCTAAATTAATAATTTTGTCACAAGGTACGGTAGTCTTGATTCAAATCTATAAAAAAAATTTAAGCATAAAAAAATATTAATTTCAAATCGACAACATGTATATCCGTAAAATTTGAATTCTCACGTTATTTCAATAGTGGTAATTATTTACACACGTCATAACAGCTTGCTCATCTCTGTCAATAAAACAGTTTACAGTCGAATGCTGTTTATTGTTTACCCACTCAAGTCGCTGAAAAAGTGGTATGGAAACCTTGATTGAAATCTCACAAAAATTATTCTCTTTATCAGAAATTTAAGAATTGTTTTCATCATTTCGATAAATTGACATAATTGCTTTTTAGAAAGAACAATATACTGCATGGTACACGGTGTTTAGAAGACCATTAAAGAGAGACGGAAATATCTTAAGTGTGGATTGTCAACCCCGCAGGACCAGCACAATTAATATGACAATTTCTGATAGGTCTTTAAATTCACACATACTTGACTCATGCAAAACAAGGTGCGCAGCTAGTATATAATTATATACAATCTTCGATCTATAAAAATATAGGTATTCTAGAAAATTATTTTTTAAGAATCCTATTTTCTTTACCATTTTATTCAATGAAACACAGTAATTTCGTCGAAAACCTTTTCATCATGTTGATAAAAAATGAGTTCTTTTGCGTTGTCATTTCAATATCGGTAAGTCCTGGGTTTTTTTAATAACAAAAATATTCCGCTATCTTTTATTATAAAAAAACATATCCGTTTGTGTGACAATCGGTCAGTATATATCTATATAGGGTATTCGTATTCATTCACATACTCCAACAATAACGCAGTAGGTATGATTGCTGAAATAACGTGCGTAAGGCTACGCACACAAATAATGCTCTAAAAAGTATGTGTCGGCTATTTATTGCAACTTCAGTTCTACAGAAATTAGAAAATATTCATATTCGTGATAATCTAATCCAGTGGCTAAAGTCATATCTTTCCGAGCGTAGTAGTAGGAGAGCTGTTAGACATTTTTGGATAGGTATTTGAGGCACTGTGAAAATTTGTACAATACCTCTTTAGTAATATTCGAATACAAAAATACAGGTCTGGCTGGAGGTGATCAGTAAGTTAAAAATAGATGAAAATTGAACATTCACCCCCTTATCACCGAAACTACTGAGCCTAAAATTTCGAAAAAAATAAGGAATATCGGGTCTCACCCATAGTTTACAGGAAAACCTAAACGCAAATCTTAAGTTTTGAAGTACTCGCGGAAAACGGAATAGTACGGAACTAGAGATGGGATAAACGGGTCTTTTTAGTGATCTGCATCTTTGCATCTGAATCCCGTATGTGAGCTGGCTCACTGAACCGGTTCAAAAAGAGCCGAGTTCTGAATATGTTTCTATGTTACTGCAGTCTGCCACTGAATTACCTAGTTCAGTTAATCATATCACGACCTGTATAGAATCAAGAATGCATAGCCAAACATGTGATGCATGAGTCATTTGAGCTGACAGATACATCAAAGCAAGAAATGATACGTAAGTGTACAATGTACTTCTGTGTGTTAATTGTTTCACTGAGCTATGCGGATCCGGTGATCCGTCGGCTCAAAAGAAAGTGAGTCAGCTCTCACGGATCTTCTGTCGGAGTCGGCTCTTTGAACCGGTTCAGATCTGAGTTACCCAACACTATACGGAACCCTCGTCTAGCGAGTTCGACTCGCACTTGACCAGTTTTTAATTTATAGACGCATCGACACGAAACGTACGGTTTGTAGCTGATCAGATCGCTACATTTGAGCCAAAACGTTATTCATCGCGGTTGTGTGAACGGGGCCTTAGTATGCGTATTCAACGGGTCTGCGTATGGTCGCATTACGTAACAAGGTTTTCCTGCCATAAATAACCGGCGCGCTTTGTGGAGCATGAAAATACGGTGGAGTTGCTGCTGGTGCTGGAGGAGGTCTCCACCGGAGGCGTTTTCTGTGTCCCTTCACTAAATCGATCCTCGGTCTGCCACACACCTATAAGGCGGCGGTCCTCGGTTCGACGATTTGACGCAAAACTACACATTATAGGACATACGCTGCAATGTTTCTTCGGAGCGATGACGACGAAGTAAGAATCCACCAAGACGAGCCAAAAGAAACAGAAGCGTTTCATCGTATTTTCGAACAGTCATTGCTTCGGTATGAATAATGCTAAAAAGCTGAAGTTTTCAGGATAAGATGACCTTATTAGAGTTATCAAATACACCAAGTATCAATTATCTAGCTTTCATAGTTTCAGATTTATTGACATCTGAAATACGTCGATTTCGTGACTGATTCACTCACTGACTCTTTGACTGATAATAATCATCAAAAGCTCTAGAGTACTTCCTGAAGTTCTAGAAGGCTGAAATTCGGTATGTTGGCTACGATTTACATATAAACAACGGAAAAATTAGGAAATCGGAAACTTTCCCTCTCCAACCCTTCGTATAGGGAGTGCATATCTGTACATTAAAGAATATGTACAAAAAGTACTAAAGTGGTCCAAAAAGCTTCATTGATGAGTTAACAAAAATGTAGGGCACCTGCTAAAGAGAAATGAAATCCCACCAAAAACATTTCATTTGGAGTTGATTGCTCAGACTTACATGCAGTATAAGAAAATTTATTTTAGGTACGCAAAAGTTCGGAATGATACTTAAAATTCGCATTGTATATTGCGGCTGTTATGATTTAACCATTGTGACCGCTTTTGTCAACAATACGCACGCACACACACACACACACACACACACACGCTTCCACATTCACATATTACCACCTTCGCATGATAAGTACATCCAAGTGTCGTTAACATGTTATTTACTCGAGCTTTCAATTATATAAAATAAAATCAAGTTTCATTTTTATTTGAATTCTGTAGAAATATACCTTTAGTTAAGAAAAAGACGTTCACCGATTCTATTTCACGCACGTGTGAATAACAAATCAGATATTTAATAATGAATCAATTGCCTCTACTCATAAATTTCTCGGAAATTGAGGACTTGTGTTTTTTGTTCACATGTGACTTATTTATTTAATATAAACAGTTACAAGAATAACTAATTAATTGTATTAATTAAGAGTAGATACAGACTAAACAAGAGAAAAATACAAAATATTAAAAATAGAAAAAATTCCACATAGTTGATTATAGAAAAACAATTATATATACTCAATATTTTTAATAATTTTCCTTTTCAATTTATGAATATCGATATTTAAACGAGTGGCTTGATTAATTCCCCTAATCATATTTAAAACGTTCGGCTATTCTTAAGCCAATTACGATTATTATCATAGAAAAAAATACACTACAACTCAAAATTCGATTTAAAATCGGTATATATTATTTCTCAAGGGTCTTTTTTGTCGGTATGAAATATCTCCCTAAGACTGTATCAAAATTAATGTTTGATACACCATTTTAGAGATTATTTTTCTTTCTAATGACGAAAAATAAGGTCATATCTTAAAAACAATGTTTTCATTAAAAAAATACAGTTTAAAAATTTTAACAATTTCATTACAGAAAATAACAAATGTCGTCATTTGGTGGCAATCTGTTTACTTTAACAGTTGTCGGCAATATTAAGTGACATAGTGGCGCTGAATTCTCTGAATAGAATAGAATGAAATTTTCTTACACCTTATTAAATTACGTAATTGAGCACTAACGGTGCGGAGTATTCGCACGGGTCCGCTTGTATAATAATAATATACTTGATTTGAATATGTCGTATTCTTTTGACATAACTCTGATAGTCGTAAAAAGGCAGATGTTGTTGGTAAAAAGGCGTCTATATTTAACCTACATATGTTTTATGCGGTACTTGATTTTACAAATGAGCCAAAATATTAAATCACAGGAAGAGACGCCACGTTTCACATGCATCGTTTATTTTCGTCGTCGTTCTCGAATGGGATTAACTTGACTCATTTACTTTTTGTCAGTTCTTATTTACTTATTTTCGTAACAAAAGCACATATTTTTAAACTGATACAAATTCATTATCTACGAGCAATAAAACTCTGAAGTTTTTAATACCAATCCTGTCAGTAAATATAGTGTTGTTTATGTTGTGTGTTTTCTGTTCTAAAACATAATATTTATAAACATTTTTACTTCAGTTTCTTATTTCCGAGAATGTCGCCTTCGGAAATTCAATTATTTATATTAATTTCAATTTTCTACGAAGATATTTTTATATGCAAGCTTAGAAAAATGGCATTTTAAATTCCTTATTATTCAGTTCTGTAATTCTATAAATGGTATTAGTAATATTCTCTAAAAATAAAATATTACCATTTGAAAGGCTAAAATTCTTTTTTCCTAATTTTCGTATACAATTAAAAATACCATTAATATTCTAAAAGCTCTCATTTATTCAGATCAAATTTCGGTACTGTTTGTTAGTCGCTACAAATATGATAATAATATTTTCTGTTTAAGAAAATCGGAGATGCACGTCTGATTTACAAGTAAAACAAATTTTCAATACTGAATTCAGTTCAAGTGGTGGCAGCCCTGCTGGGCGAGGAGTGAAGTATTAAAAGTTATATTCAGAATAGGTTGGTAGAACGTGTGTGCATTGGTCGGTCGAGAAAATACGATTATCTGTGCAGCTAGGCTGTCGAGGACTCTTAACCTAAGGGTGATTGTTGCTGACCCATTTTCAGGTGAAAGCTTATTATTATTGTACAGTACGCGCGAAACTACTTGTCTCGCCGTAAATGCAAAAATATAACAATTTGCATCAAAAAAATTGTTAGATGAATGTGTGAAAGAGAAATTGTAAATTATAGACGCTCAACAGCTTATTATTTTTTTGCCTTCAAAATTGAATCACAAAACCTGATATTCGTTATTATTTTTTACAGCACGTGCCAAGATTTCGAATTACTGGAATTGTGAAGTTTTTCCTTTACAAACTTATGTTAAAAATACTGACAACGGCTTGTCCAATAATTTTTTAATTTTAAAGCTTGTTCCGATCCTGACTATGAATTAAATAGATTACGGTTCAAAATAAGTCAGTACTAAATTATCAATAGCGCAACGTTTCGGAATTTATTATTCCTTCTGCAGGCGTCTGTGGAAACAATACATATAAAATTATAAAGTATAAATATTATTTACAAAACAACAAATCTTAACAAATTCAATATCACATACCATAAAAGATTTATGTATTAACCATGTTATAAAAACAATTAATTTATGACATGGTTGCTGATTTTGTCGCTTTTATAATTGTTTATTTAGATTAAATAAAGTTTAACAAACTGTAAATGTTTCATATTTACAGTTTATTTTGTAAGAATTACTATTAAATTATTGAATAAGATTTTTCATATAGTAATTAGAAATATCCGAAACGTGTAAAAGTGCATTTTACATCCAACTCTTTGTAGGTAAAAGAAGGGGTATAATGGACAGCTGGTAAACAGTCACTTTAAAAAGAAAAAAAAATGATTTCAATAGTAATTTGACGTCGCGAAGGAAGTCGATGCAGATGCTATCTAGGTCATGTTCTATTTTCGCATGACATAGTAACATTTTTTTTAAGTTGAAAATGGTTATTGTGTTTTGTCAACTGGTTGTTTCAAAAGAGTATTTCTTATGTACACTATATGGAAACTTCGTCAATGCAAAACGTGTGCCACTTTTAAAGTGGAAAGTTTACCCGTTGCTGGAATAAATTTAAATACAGAATGCGTTCGACATGCTGGTTCAATAAATACCAACCAGACAGTACATGTAAACTCATCGGCCAGGACCGGATCAGTTACAGACCGCACTCTATATTGATGACGACGCTGAATTGATGTTCACATTAAAATTATTTTTTAACACGTACTTATACTCTTTTTCACAAAACCCTAATTTTTTAAAACGCTTTTATTAGTTTCACCTGTATGTTTGATTGTTTTTTTCTAAAGCAATCTTTGAACGTGAAATTCACCCACTTCTAAACGTCACATTAAACTGAAACTTTGCAGTTAATATAAGGACCGATGACATACAATAATTTAATAAGTTTGTCCCTTTATTCTGACCAGGACCTTCTGGATGACAAAAAACTTGAAAAATTACAGAAAGCAAGCGAACACGCTGTACAGTGACGTACTTGCGTTGCCTGTTCCATAGTCAAATGCAATGTTATTTTGCATTTTTTACTTCATAGAAGCGTTTTGTTTTAGTTTTAATTATAATGCTAAAAAATAATTTGACAACAAAAGCGATAAAGTGAAAAAGTATTGGACTGAATTTGAGCTTACCTTGATACTTGGTTTTGAAAATGTATCTAAACTCTCGCCGTTGTCGAAATAGTAGAAAAAGGTTAAAGTAGAGATTCTTTCCACGACACAAATAGTTTAGCTTAAGGTTTAACTTAGTTAAATGTTTAATAAGTGGTATAAAATTTCACTATACTGTTCTACTATGACATCAAATTTTCACGAGGTTACCTTTACTACAGTTCAGACACGACTGTTTTTATAAGTAATACTGTTGTATATTGAGATTGACCTCAGTTATGTAAGATGTAACGCGATTACTACTTCAGTACTTTGTTAAAATATAAAGAAAACAAGTCTGAATTTTGACTAAAAATGATCATTTAATTTATAATTCTTATATTAGAGTTTAAAAAAACTAAAATAACACGCTTTTATGAACTACAAAATTCAAAATAATTTTACAACAAAATTAGCTTCACTGTAAAAAGCTGTTATGTTATGTTATGTTGAGTTGTTATGAAAAATTAAGTAGATTGAGTTATCTGGAGATCTGTACATTTCCAAACGTGGCGTGGGCTAGACCATTAATTTTGTTATGAAAATACAATCAATACTTTGATATCAGTTTTCGAGTTTTAATTTGGGAACTAAAGACTTGGAATAAAGGAATTATGAAAAGCAGAAACGAGTTTTGTAATCTTATTTTTTAAAGAGAAGCTTCTTATAAGGCGTACTTGTCATGATTTTATTCTATTTCGCGAAAAATCTACGGCGCGGACCCGAACTACGGTTTTCACTTTTTTTTTTTCCCGGGCCTATCCTGTACATTGTACAGTATGTTCTGTGTGTACGTACTCTGAAGCTAGAGGCGCCGGCCCGTGAAACAGCCCGACATCGCGCGCATCTCTACATAATGCACTAGATAAACTATGCCGCCAGTTGATCGTTTTTTATGCTTGGGTTTACTGGAAAGACGTTGTGCAATGCATCTTTAAGATACTCACTCGCGCACGTCCTGTTGCACTTAAAATTAAGTTTTTTTAGTCTAAGCAGATTAAGGCTTTTATCCGCAATAACACGCGTTGTTAAATATCTTAAAGAAGAGATCACTTTGCGAAAATGCGCCTCGCATGCAAATTTCAATTACTTAATAATTTTATATTTACATATTCTGAAGAGCTTCAATTGTTAAAAAATTCTATGAAAGTTGTAAATAAAGCTGAACACTTCTTAGACAAGTTTAATTATTTTTCCAGTGAATTTGTAAATTCACAATGGCGGTTTAATTGGTCACTTTTTACTTCGTTATAAAAAGAGAGTAGTGTTAGTTCACGAGATTTAAGGACCTTTTGATTACACGTAACCTATTAAATGCCAAGACGAATTAAGAATATTTTTTAGATAAAAATTTTGTCTCCTACGAGTTTTTTAAGGGGGTCATTTTTGGAGGGCAAATTAGGAAATTAAAAAAAAAGTTTTGCAAATTATACCGTGTGACATATCAAATGAAAGGGCTTGTAGTAAGGGTCTCAAATATATATATTTTTTATAATTTTAAAATAAATAGTTTTGAAGTCATTTAAGAAAATAGATGAAAATTGACCATTCCCCCTTTATCTCGGAAACTACTGAGCCTAAAATTTGAAAAAAATACGGAATATCGGGTCTCACCCATAATTTACAAGAAAACCTAAACGAAAATCTTAAGTTTTAAAGTGCGCTCGGAAAACGGATTAGTACGGAATCCTCTTCTCACGAGTTCGACTCGCACTTGACTTAATTTTGATATGACAGAAATGGACAACTTGTTTGTAGAACGTTTGTCTATCTGTATGTACCAATAATTCTAAAACGGCTAGTCGATTACTGACGTCACTACGTACCATTTTTTTTTATTTTAAAAAATAAAAAATACTATACCAAAACTGGTTCGCAAAACAATAATTTTTACCT
This sequence comes from Venustoraphidia nigricollis, assembly GCA_034508555.1. Lineage (NCBI taxonomy): Eukaryota > Metazoa > Arthropoda > Insecta > Raphidioptera > Raphidiidae > Venustoraphidia > Venustoraphidia nigricollis. Next base: position 1,695,643 of record JAVRKA010000042.1, on the reverse strand, counting down.
GCGATTTCAGCTTGATTGTTCGTATGCCCGTTTCCGTTTAAACAATTCTTTCCCAGAGTAATAAAATTGGAAAAAAAATAGGGCGAATGTAAACAAAAAGAAACCATCGTACTAAATTTTTATGTAGTTATAAATCTTGCATACATTTTAATGACGTACAAATTCCTAGTTGGCAAATCAAAACACGTTATTTCCTTTCAACGATAGATAGCAGTGCTATCGCATTATCGGGTCCTCACATACGGGTTGAAGTGTTGGAGAGAGGGTCATCGCACCCCAAGCAGCATCGACCACTTCAATCTAGCCACTAGAGTACCCCAACGCCGGTGTCATAAACATCAACTGACCTTGGCTGCGAGATTAATAAATCAACTATACCAATAGAATCTTTCTGATTCCCGGAAAATAAAAATTATAAAAACTTCTCAAATATTCTACGGTTTTTAACCAACGTTAAAATATACTATTTGAATAAAAATAAAATAATCTCCTGATATCCAAGTGTATTTAGTTACGTTAGTTTAAATAACCAAAAGCAAAAATTCTAAAACATATTTCTGTTATTTGTTGCAGGTGAGTTTCCAATACATTTTTGATTTTTAAAAACTACTAAATTCATGACGTAAGTATATCAAAACTAATCTCAACGTTGGGGCAACCAGTACGTGAGTATAAATATTAGTAATTTAAACGAGCAATTCTTGTATAATATGTATTTAATTAATGTCAGATCGATTCGTGTATTTTTTTAAAGGAGTTTCCACATAAATTTTATATATTAGAGTGTATTAAATCAGTTTTTTGGAAAGACTTATAAGCATTAAAAATACATAAACTCGATTTTACTTAACATATCAAAAGAGAAAAAACTGTACATGAAACTAATGCAATAGGACCTTGCACATAATAATGCTAAAGTCACACTTTTGGCGCTGAAACTTGTATAATAAAATTTCTTCCAAGCAAAGCTCGCTGACTCAGATATTAACAAATAAAAAATGATACTTTCTTCCAAATTCATTTTCGTTATATCAAGGGACTCTAGGAGAACATCGAGTCCCTTCTATATTTCACAGAGTGTAGGGCCGGATCTACCCACTACAGCAGTTATATAAATGATGTTATATAATATTTCAGCTGCGGGGGGACAGACAGCTCGTTCAATAAACGATAGATTAAGAAAAATATCGCCCCGGACCATTAATTATATGCCTCAGTACTTATATACAGCATGATCCGAAAATATAACAGTTTGTCTTACAATTAGCATAATACGATTGATTCATTTCATATGGACAAAGATCACCAAAACGTATGATTGATGTCAATGAAGATTTCGTCCAGTTTGACATAACATAAAGCTGAGACCGAAATTCTGGAATTTTGGACAATATATGAATTCAGGAATTGAAAAATTAATATGGGAATTCCGGAATTAATTAAAGCTATGAGCAACCCAGAAGGATACTTCGCCCGTTACCACATCACCTTTGATAATATCTACCTCAGTTGTAAACGAAACGTCAGATAGAAACACAAATGGACCATGACCTACAAGCCCAGAAGCCAAGAAGTTTTGGAAGAACACCGACCGTGAAAGCATACACACTTCTAGAAAAAACTTTCTTTCAATTTCGTAAATTTACAAAGTTTAGACAACTAAATTCTATTCAAAGTAAATCATTCATATACGCTTCTTTAAGTACTAGAGCTATACCTGCAAACAAATTTATTATAGGTTGACTCAAGGTATATTTGTTTTTAATCAACATGCATTTTTATGGAACCCGCAAACAATGCATTTTTATAATTTCCAAAGTTTCCGTGAAATGTATGATAGTGACCACAACTAAATCTAATTTAAAATTTAGACCGAGCGGGGTAGAGTAGTGGTACAGCACTAGACTCGCATTCGGGAGGTCCGGGTTCGATTCCCGGCGGGGGCAGATGTGGCTGGGACTTTTTCCTACTGCCTTTCGCCGAGAAACGGTAATTCCTGTACCGGCCATCTTGATTGAGGTTTTCCATGGTTTCCCTCAATTAATTCCAGATAAATATCGAGGTGGTTCCTTATTTGAGGCCATGGCCGATTACCTATCAAACTCCTAGTTCAAAAATTACCTACCTTATCCTAATTTCCTGTAATTCCTTCATTCGCCCATTGCTATTATATAAGTTGAAGTTTAAGAAATGTAGAAAAAACGGGAAGTGGTAAAATGAAAAATAGTAATGGTGCGAATGGCGTCTGTTATGACATAAAGTCGAGAAACGGACGTTAAACGCATTATTATTATTATTAATTTAAAATTTAGACGTTAGACCTGCGTTTTTATTTTCGTGGACCAAATATTAAATCATTCACCCTTACAATATTTCTTATATCCAGTGATTCTACGCCACGTAGCCCGTTTTGTAAAGAACGATATGTGCTACTTTAGTGCATCGAGTTATATATACTCTCTTCCCGTCTTTCAGTCCCGCCACCCCCTACCACGTCCAGCGCATTTTACGTAATACCATTAAAAGTGTATGTACTAACAAAAAACTACCCACTGTGCCATCCTACAGTAGCGTATGCAAAAACTGAATACGGAAATTTGATTGAAATTTAATAACTGCAAGATCTATTTAAACGAAGAGAGTTTCTCGTCTGAGAAGAAAAATCCTAAGCGATTAAAAATCGCATTTTGTAAACAACATAGGAGATTATCTCGTATTGAACGGTGAAAATTAGAAATTATTACAAATTTGAGAACCCGTTTTTACCGACTACTTTGAAAAAAAAACTGTATTTTTAGGTTTTTTTTTGTTACTTTTTAAAGAAAGAACAAAACATTGAACATTTTTACTTGACCTGATAAAAAACTAAAACTTTTTGAAGAAACGCGAGAAATAACCATACACACGCAAAAGAACGACATACGTTTGTCAACAGTGTTGCCTGACGGCTGCCAACAGTACAGTAATTCCCCGACCAAAGACAATATAAAATTGGTTTGAACATGGCGTTCGAATGCACGAATAGTGAAACACCAGTGAGTCCAAAAGTAATCGGTTTTAGTACAGAAAATCCGGTGGTTATCGGTCTTCACAAAAATCGCCTACATTAAAATTAGAAGATTGATGACCGGACAACGCCAGTATTATTTTGTCCTTTTTTTACAATTTCCTAAAATTTCCCCTACGAACCCTCATTGGACGAGCCCGACTTGCATTTGACCAGTTTTTTTTTAATAGAAATTCTACGTAAATCAAGTCAGCAATGTAATACCCTAGCGAGAACAGCACTGGTGCATATTACATGTCAGCATGGGGTGATTCGCATGCATGGCGTTCACCTCCTCACTTCCCTTCACCCCGTACATATTACACGTGGCAGTGGGCGGCCGCGTACTGCAACAAAAAATCGGTGTGAGTACGTGAGCCGTGTGCAGACCATTAGTTACCGACATTACCGACAGTGGGAACTCTATCTGTAACTTGTTACAATATGGTAGCACCACAATTATTGCAAATTATTACAAATTAAATACGTGAGGAATTTGGTTTTGTAAGATTATATTGTAGGTGAGATGATAAGATACAATTAATTCATGACAAAATTATAAAATAAGAGGAATTATTAGGATCAATATAATGCAAATGCTAAATTATCTTAGATCGCGACGTTTCGCTGTGTATTTTCAGGTTCTAAGATAATTTACCATTTTCATTATATTGATCTTAATCATTCCTCTTATTTTATAATTTTCTAAGATTATGTTTTTAAAAGAAAATGACAAAAGCATTACTGTTTAGGGGCAAAGTGACCATAAAGTAGAAAGTTCACTTTAAAATTACAGTAAGACTTCGCTTAGTGCTGTTTCAGTATTATGCGGTTTTTAAAAAAAAAATTTGGCCACTATAACGTTAATTATGGATCAGTTTATACGAAATGATTCAAATGTTGATAGAAGTTCAAAGACAAGACGAAGTGTCATTGATGCAATATCTTGCTATCGATAACACCTTGCTGAACAAAATAGAAAAAGGCAAACGACATTAGATGACTTCTTCACAAAAAACAAAATATGTCAAGTCAGGAACCTCTCTCATCACAAACATAACTTCTTACTCGAACTTTTATTTGATTTTCATGAATGTTTTATGAACAAAGATCAATATTAGCAATAAATAAATCTATAATTAATGTAACAATAAATGTTACAAAATTCAACAAAAATAAAATAACAAATTTTCTTATTCTTGGTTCTATTTCACTTATGTCCATTATCTACTTATTAAGATACCCTCGTTTAGCGCTGTTTCGTATAATGCAGGAACTTATTACTGTAGAAAAAAATAAGTGACACTCAAGTATGAAAGCTATTTTAGATACAGAAGGATAATTACAACTAATTTTAGTGTTCGGTAAGCACTTAGGGTCATTTTAATTCCATTCAGTAATCGACAGTGTAAACCGGTTATGAACCGAGCATAGATACATTTGTACACAACCGATGTAAATGCAGTAACACTGTCAATATAACAAAACCTCGGTTCTGTACAAAGTTTTTTTGCCACTCTACGCACACTAACAAGTCGAGGGCTGCCACATGTTCGTATTTTTCCGGATATGTTCGGGATGACGCCTTGTCTAGAGTACGAACGAAATTCTTACATAAATATGATACAAAAATAAAATAACACCCAAAGCTGTCAAAATATTTATTAATAGAAATAGAACGATTAACTATAGTACTAAACCATTTTAATTTTAATAATGAAGAAGTCTCCAGTTGTAGACGAAACGTTGGCAATAACAATAAACATGTTTATTAGCTTCACCTGTATGTCTGTAACGGAAAACGTGAAATTTAGCTACTTCAAAACGTCAGATTAAACTGAAACTTTGCGTACTTATCAAGGACCGATGACAGTACAATAACTTAATAAGTTTGTCCCGTTATCCTGACCAGGATCATCAGGATAAACAAAATAAGACTAAACAGTAAAAAAATAATGTTGGTACAATTTTTTTTTTGTATGAACAGCGATGGATTATCGTTCATTTTCTAACTGACATGATATTAATTTTTGGGCAAGTGAAAGTATTTTAACATTAATCGTTTTCTTTTGACGTGTATCACCCATTAAATATAAAATAAGTAGACCGAAAACAGCCTTTGTATGCTGCTTATCTACCGTAAACACGGGACTTCTAGTTATTAGGTAGTGAAAATATTCAATCATCGTTAAAGTAATAGACAACCCTGAACAAAACCCAACGTAACATTATTCTGAAGCGTGCTTAACGTCTGACCCACGGTTACCAGTGACGCATGCATAAATATTTATTGTAAAAAACATACACCGATTGTCGTTATTTGCACGCGTTGTTACAGCTTTGTGTGGTGCATCGAGGGTGGACATGAGAAATTATAGGCCATTTTAACCTCTACAAGGTCATCGGCTGTGTGTTAGAATTGATGGCACATCTAATTCCAGGCTAGCGTTGGGTGCGATAGATTGTCGAATCGCTAACAACACTTTGCACGTTGTTATGAGCGGTAGATCAGTGCTTACCAAACATTTTCAGTCTAAGAACTATCTTCAAACATATTTAAATGTACGTGAAATTGGTGTACAAAGAATTTTTAACACGCTTTTATTAGCTTCACCTGTTTGTAACGGAATCTTTGAACATCAAATTCACCCACTTCAAAACGTCAGATTTAACTGAAACTTTGCACACTTATCAAGAACAATATAATAATTTAATAAATTTGTCTCATTATCATGACCAGGATCATCAGGATAAAAAAATAAGTCTAAAAAGTAAAAAATAAATAATACTGTAAAAAATTAAAAAAACACGCTTTAATAGCAAACCGAACTAAAAAGTAAAAAATAATTTTATATTGTAAAAATTCGTGGAATTCTTATTTTTATTCTAACTCTACTTTTACAAATAGCTACCAATGAAATATTTATACCAGTTGATATCAAGCACTACTCGCTTTTTTACAATACAGTTAATTAAAGTCACATTTGAAAGATCAAGTTTGTTAAAAAAAAATGTATTGACTGGTCATGGTGTAGGCAACGTGACGATTAGGGTGGGAGTAGCGAGACATTGCCGATGAAGGCAACGTGACGATATTGGTAAAAGCAACGGTGCGGCACATCGCCTTCTTGCTACAGAGGCATAAATTCACAGGAAGCTATTTATCATTCCGAAAATTCGATTAAATATGGGAGCGGCGTGTGAAGCATGCTGTAATCGGTGATTCTATACCTTAAGGCGACATCGGTGTTTGTCTGTTTGTGTATTGGAAACGGAATGTCATACTGATTCAGTCATCAAAGTCAAAGAATGCCAATGCCTCGAATGTACGGAAGCCAACCTTAATTACATTTAATCGATTTCTGACTAAATAGAAATAGGAATTTGACTTTGAAATATTTAATTTCGATTTCATCAAGCTGTGATTGCCAGCAATCTGTCGTTAATTAAAAAAATGTAATAATTTAGATCATATGACACAATTTATGATCTAAATTATTACAATTATTTAATTAACAACAGATTGTTGAAAAATTCGATTAATTTAAAAAGTGTAAACAGTAAATTGAAAGTATGAACTATGTATCTGAAAAAAATATTTCAGAATAGAATATAAAATATATCGATAATTGAAAAGTGCAAAAAAAAATTGGCAACAAATTCCCAAAAATGACCAAGTTTGATCACTAAAATTCCTGTGTTTAACTACTAGAAGCAACAGATTAAAATCACTGTTATGGGGTCCATTTTCAAATCATAGTCCCTTAGTTTTCGGAGACATGCACATTTACAATAACGAATTAATATAAATTTGTGTTCTGTATTCGCTCTTTGATACGTAAATGTTTTGAAATCCCGTGTTAGGAGTCACCAGTGACATTTTAACGGACAGCATAGATAAATGTGTCTTTTTAAACGGTAAGACCAATATCAGAAAGTAACGAATCTATTATCCACATTGTCTCAGCAGAAACTGTTGGAATCAACTTGAGATAAAACTTGTTTCGTCTTATAGTTTTCCTTTTATGCCAAACTATTTTTAAAGTTGCATTTTCCATTCTCTCTTATCTTGAAATTAATCTTTAAAGACGATGATTTTATTATCATCAAATTTATTATTTCTAAGTTTAATCTTTCTATGTACACAGAACTTTTAATAAGAAAAATCAACTTGATTTTATTACTAAATTTTTAGTTTCGATCACGTAGCTGATGTTAGGATTGGGGCCCAGTAGATGGAATTTACTGGACCGTTCCTATGTGGATTCTTTTTCTGTCTGAGCTGTCTGAGGAAAACAGAAGGGGGTGTTCAGGATAACACCAAATAAATTATAACATCTACATTAAAATCAATATAATTAATAAAAAAATATATAAAAAATCAAACAAAACAAAAAAAAATATTCTTATTATAACTGACCTTTTGGACATGATTTGTTACCATATAAATGCACCACATCCTGAAAGGATTTGTGGGCTACCCCCCCACCCCCCTTCTTCACTTCACGTACAAAACTTAACCCATGGTAAACAACAACTGAACGACGTAATGAATGAATAAACGAATTAATGCCTGAATGAATCAACAAAAGAATCAACACAAGAACGCCGCGATTTTACTCGGGAAGCCTTTTTATATAAATTCTTCCCGATTGCCCGTTGGGTGGGAGATCCACAAGACAGAGGCTGGCAATATTTTTGTTTTTGCCAGCTTGCGGTTCTCAGGAGACCACTGGTGTCGCCAAATTATCACCGGAAAACATTATCGCCGAAAAACTGCTGAGAAACATCCGAACATCTGGTAATCTTATCTTTCTCGGGAGGCCAAACACCAACGCAAATTACAATATGATTAACAATATCCGGCCGCTTACACTCATATCATTTGAAGAAGGTATTTCTGATTCTTACAACTGTTTTTATTTTATCAAAATCGGTGCAGCCGTTTTGAAGTCCATAATTAACATCAATACATCGGCTTTTATATATAGATTTGGCAGATACACTCATTAGACGGAGGATGTTCCAATAACTTAATTAAACTAAAAGAGTGAAGACTTTCGATGCAATATTTTAATGAGCCTCAATGAAACAACTGATTAAAATGTTGGATCAAAAGTTTTCAATCTGACTGAAATATCAGTTTGGCATCGACTAGTTCTAAACGATAGAAAACCAAGGAGTGTAACGAAAAAGATCTTATTTAATATCGAAGTAACCTATGCAAAACAAATGTACTGAAAATTGAATGATAATATATGCTTTCTTATAACAGAACGCTATGGAGTGGAATTCTCGGCACAAACAACTTCGACGCAATCATATCTTCTAAATAATTTAGATTGAAAGTCTTTTTTCCTTGCACTCGAGAACATTTTTTTCGGTCTTAATGGCCGTCTCCCATTCTTAAACGAGTTTTGGGGATATAAATTTGAAGAATTTAATATTTTAACGAACTGTTTTCTTTACACGAAATCTGAACTAAATAAATTACTGTTCTTTCGTGAAATGTCTTTAGTACGAATATTTTTCATGAATCCCAATTTTTGCAAAACTCGTAATTTAGATTCGTTCAATTTATTTTGTTGGATTATATGCTTGAACTGATTCCTTGTTTCAATATCCTCAAAGCGTACTGGCAACTTTTTAGTTTCAGTAATAATAAACGTTATCATTGTTTCGATTTATTGTTCTCTCAAAATTAGCCAAACTGATCAGGATCGTCAGGATAAAAAAATCAAAACTAAAAAATAAAAAATAAACAATAGTTTAAAAACATTAAAAAACACGTTTTAATTGAAAACCGAACTAAAAAGTAAAAAATATAATTTTATTGTAAATATTAATTAAATATTAATAATAAAATGTTTATACCAGTTAATATCAAGCACCTCACGCTTTTTTACAGTAAAAAAATATTTTTTACATTTTAATTCGGTTTGCCATTAAAGAGTGCTTTTTAGTTTATCAAACTATTATTTATTTCAAATAAATTTTGAATAGTGTTGTTACGTCGTAATTGATAAAAATGTCTATATTTTTGAGATGGCAATACATTTTTGATGTAGCTTAACTGAAAAATAATTTCTACTAAGACTGTACTTGCTTTCGTTACTGAGTTTTCAGCAATTATAATCAAAATCTTGTGTAGTTTCCCTGTAATTACTCTACTTTTTAATTACAAAGTAAACAGTGATCTTTTTTATAGGTTTTGAACGATGCAGAAAGAAAACCTTTTGAAACTAATTAACATGCTTCATTTCTCTGTGCGTCATTTAGTTATTTTCTTGTTTAATTTTATTGCTGAATATTTTACATTTTAAATGGAAAATAAAGTTAAATTTAAAACGGGTGAAATAGCCACGTACATTCCTTTATAAAAGTTCACAACAATGTCAGTGTTGGGAATATTTGAAATATTTTCTTTTATATCATGTATCAAATCACGTTTTTATTTTATTTAAAAAAAATATTTGAAAAAAATAATTAAACGCACATCAACACTTGTCAAGTAAATTTAAATACAGAATCATCCAATTTAAAAAAATCCTTTCTAAGTTTCCAATAAAGTTGGGAAAGACAGCTTAAGCCTATTTGAAAAATACTACTTCGAATTACAGATAATATGGATCCGTCAAGTCACTTATGATATTTCTTGTCAAACGTCTATAATTTACTATATCTGATGTGTGTTTTGTCGAGTTCATTTTTGTGATGCTTCAATTGTTTTAAGTGACGATGATTATGTAAATTATTAAATAAAGTAATAACTGATAAATAAAAACGCTTGAAAATTCTGCAAAAATTATTTTTAAATTATTTCTCGACGATCGTTTCTCAGGAATATAAAACATATACTCCAGAAATAATTTAATTTTTTTTTGTAGAATTTTCAAGTGTTTTTATTTATTTGTTCAAGTTCTATCAAGTGTCGAGTGAAAAATCAGTACAAATTATATTTAAATGAAGTACATTTAATTTAGCAATACAATCAATGTGAACTTCATCCTGTCCCAACACATTTTTTAAGTCTACCACTATGACACTTTTTAATAGGAGTGTACTTACAATTTATAGTGTATAGTCTGTATAGACAGTCACAGTTATGAACCACGTAGTAAAAAGAGAGTCTTTCTCATTTCAAAACTTGCGAAATTGCGGATTTCAGTTCTAATCCAAGATGATGCAATTTTATGATGACTGAGTGAGACAATGCATACAAAAAACGAAAAGGCGAGAGAGAGCGAGTGCCTGCAGATCCTACTGAATTCTACAGTCTTTTATGAGCAAAACATACTGCGCTGTGTATATTGCAACGATTTTAAATTTAATTATGTGCCACTTGACTGAGAGGATTCATTCAGTAGCGATGTAAAATTATCGATTGATTTATGATAGTAAACCATTCTGACCGCATAATTCACTGGTTTATTAACCGTCTATCTATAAAACAAAATGGCCGGTTCCGGTTCAGCGACTGCCCTAACCAATTGATTAGGGTAGAGCGAGATTATTTTTCAGCGCCCTTTGATCGACGCTTTCACTTTACGTAAATTGTACTTCGGTTTTATGTTAAATTAATAATAAGTCTCAAATTTTCAAAAATCAATTTTTATTGCAAACGTCAACACTTGTTGAATTTAATTTAAATTAAGTAGCTTCTGCTTCATTAACATTAAGAAAGTTGTCGGATTCGGCTTTTTGGGACCCCTTGCTACCTGGCGCCTAGAGCGACCGCCCTTCTCGCTCTACCCCAGGGCCAGCACTGTTACGGTTTCTCTTTCTCGGAATAACCAAAAATAAAACAATTTCCAACAGTAGAATCGAAAGAAATAATAAAATGATGTATATTTATATTAATGTAGATATTGGTTATAAAATTAAAATTTCGACCGAACCATGCGCAAAACTTTCTGCGCAGCTTTGTATAATAATAATAAATAGCCGCAGCTATTTAAAATAAATTTTCGCGGTGTTTTAACCGGATTATTAACCGATGATTTATTCTATTACATCACGATTGTAAAGAGTATATTTTCTTGCAAAATGACCAATAAAGTAATGAATTCCCTAACCCAAAACAGGCAACTTTAATGTAAGTAAAAATTATCAACGATATTTGTCGACAAAATATTATTGATTCATAATTTAGATCAGTGTTTCCCAAACTTGGCGATACCGTCTCCCCGTTGGCGTTGAAGCAATCAGGAGACGTTCTAATCTCATTTGTAATTTATTATTGAAAAATAATTAATTGAAAATATGAATTGGTACTAGCATCAAATAACCCTAGTTATTGGTGGCAAAGACACAGATTTAATTTTCTAGTCGTGTTGAATATAATTAGTTCTAACTAAAATATATAAACACCAGCACATAAACGATGTACAGCAGTGAGAAAAGGAATCTCAGATTTTAGAGTTAAAAAAAAATATCGAATCAGAAAAAAAGACAAACCGTACATTTTGACTAGACAGTGATTTTTTTGTCTGAGATTTGTAGTTTTCAGGACGGGGTGTCCCCATTTGATTACGATCTTGAAAAGAAGTGTGTTAATAGTTTTTTTTCTGTATCTGTGGTATCGTAGAGCTTCAGTGGGTGAACCGATTTTATTACGTTTTCTTTATATGACAAAACATTTTTGCAAGAAGGCTATAGGATACGAAAAAACGAATAAAATTTTAAAAAAGTATTCACAGATGATTAACGCATACAAAATGAAATGATATTTTTCATTTTCATTTAAAAACTATTAAATAACATTTTTAATAACTTTTTCATTCTTAACGCGACGTCAGAAAGTCGTTTATAAAAGTTGTAGAGAGTATTGTTGTCCAAAAAAATACTGTCTACAAAATTTTTGTAAAATCCACGGTTACGGCAACAAAACTATTACACCTCCTAACTTCCTTATTTGAAGTCTGTTCAATCTTTTTAAAATCATTTTTTAAACATTCTGAATCATCAATGTACATAAATAGAAATTAAATGCTGATCGTTGGTAAGCGCATCACTTGAGAACGGCTGAACCGATTAGGCTATTGTAATGTTCGTAATAGTTGGAATAAGATTTTTACGGAAAAAAATTGAAAAAATTGCCCGGAAACATTCGGAAAAAAATTGAAAGTGCTTTCTATGGGATTTATTCTTATTAATTCAATGTCAGAGTCCCAGAGGCAAAATTATAATACAGTGGAACCGAAGGCTCCACTACGATTTGTGCTGCCGTGTCTCAATCACGTACCTTGTAATAGAATATTGTTACAGCAGTGTAGTTAACTTACATATTATATACACAAAAGCTTCATACAACTCCAGAATTAAGTTTATATTTATTGTATGAGTAGAGTTTGCGCACCATTTAAAAATTAAACTATAAAACTAAATATAATTGGAACTCTTGGTTTATTTTGCATTTTCCGAAGCACATTGGTGGAAATGAAAAGGCTTGCTAATTCAATACACTCTTCGGTTTCATTCTACATTTTCACGAGCAAAGATTAATTGAACGAAAATTGTTTTACAGAATTTAATCATAACTGCTAATATAATTTGCATTGATTTTTCACTTGGCACTTGGTAGAACATGGCTAATAATAACAAATAAATACGTACATTCTCAGGAATATAAAACATATAAAAAAATGATTTGTCGGGAAAAAGGACTTTTTATAAGTAAACACTTATTTGTTATTGACTTTATTTCTTTTTTGTCCTTGGTAATTAATATAAAAATGATTTTTCGGGAAAAAGGACTTTATTTATAAGTAAAACACTTAATAACGTCGCTGAAAATAAAATATTAAGTGTTTTACTTATAAATAAAGTCCTTTTTCCCGAAAAATCATTTTTATACTTATTTGTTATATTTATAGCGACGTTTCGTCTTTTGCTTGGGACTTTTTCAAGCTTTATAACTATTAAATGTTTTGATCAAGTAGATATAAAAGTTAAAATACACATGTAAATACACCGTCAATAAAATAAAATAGTTTGAACATCAACAGTAAAAATATTTTTTAAAAACGGAATTATTGCAAACTTTTTAATGAACAATTGTTTAACTAAAATTTATATTTACATGTGTATTTTAACTTTTATATCTACTTGATCAAAACATTTAATAGTTATAAAGCTTGAAAAAGTCCCAAGAAAGGGACGAAACGTCGCTATAAATAACAAATAAGTGTTTACTTAAAAAGTCCTTTTTCCCGACAAATCATTTTTATATTAATTACCAAGGATAAAAAAGAAAAAAAGTCATGAAACATATATGTTTTATATTCCTGAAATTTATTGTTAAATTATTTCTCGATGATCGTTCCTTACGGTTGACATTAGACTTTCAATTTATTATAAAATAGATAGATTATTATAGACGCTTAACAGAAATTATACATTGAAAATATGAATAAAAACAAAAAAACAGATTCTCTTTAAATCAAGCCATTCGAACATCGTCAATTTGACTGGTTCAATTGTTAATATTTTCTCGCAAGCCAACTTATATCTTTTATTCATTATAAACGTATTAGTCTCTTGTTTATGTTTTCCCAACGGAAAAGTTTGTTGGATCTAAAATATACTGAAACATTGTCAATTAGATTGTACACATATTATTTAGATAAATAAAGTTACTGTGTTGAGCCTAGGCTCTCAGAATAATATCCTTAGTTTTGTATTTGTCTACATTAAACATACGACGACAGTCAAACACACTTTAAATGTCGTTATCTCAAAGTGAATATACAGAGCGATGTAGAAATCCAAAATTTTAGCGACTCATTATGTCTACGTTAATATTAATCATTGACTGAATTCGAAAAGTTTTTGTTTATTAATCTCCAAAAAAGTTTATCTTTGTCATTTTTAAATCATTTCTCGTTTAATATTGAAAAAAATATTTTGGTAAACTTTGACAATGTTCTTAAAACGGTGATATTTTAATAGCTCGAATGCCACTTTTGAACTCGTGGACAATCGCCCGTTTTCTGCGCTTGTTACACAATATATTGCTACTAAAAAAAAAATAACGATATTATATCAATATCTCTTAGCTAGTTTGAACGCATGATGAAAACAACACTCGAATCAATTCCAAATTGCGCCATTTCGTAGAACAGAATTTCTTTGAACCGAAAGCTGCAATCTGAATCAATTTCTTGCGAAATTAACCTAATTATATCTATTTTTATGAGTCAAACTAAGCTCTGGTTAGCAAAGCGTTGCACTCTGTATATAAGCTTAACTACCCTTCAATTCATATGAATGTTATACACACGATAATTCTATAGAGAATCGTTATTGTTGTAGGTTATGATTATATCTAAATAAAATATTTATATTGTCCGCATTCGCTCACTTACTCATTGGATATTTTTTTTTATTTCATACAAAAAAGTCAATTTTTAACTACAACATAGGTTTCTATTCCCCCCTCGGTCACAAAAATGCCACCCATTATATATTTTTGAGTTTTTTTAAGGGGGTATTCTTATGTAAACGCATAAATTTTACCTCTTTTTAGGGAATTTTTTTTAGACGACATTAATAACATTCAATCATTTTAATTTTTCTATATGTTTTTGTTTGTATCTTAAACTGTATTTTTTTTCTCTTATTTTACATTTTTTATATATATTTTTTTTTAATTAAAATAGACACTAAAAAAAAAGCAGGTCACTGGTCATGGTAATAGCGGCTGTTGTTTTTTAAAAATCGTTTAAAAAAAATAAGAAAATATTTTCGAAAATAAGCAATTTTAGTACGGACGATAACCATTAATGAGTAGAAGAACATACATAAATTTCAAAGCAATCGGTTGAATACTTTTTTTTTAGGACCATGACAGTTTAGAAAATAATGTTTCCAGAAAAATGCGTTTAAAGTTTCAAGAGCCAACAAGTCGCTTACGGCGCGTCGGCCACTATATGAGTTGTAATTTATTTAAAACTAGGAATTTCGGTCTCTATTTTTCACAGCATATTTTCGATAGGTTTTACTATTGAAATATGAAAAAAAATCGATTTTTCGAAGTGGTCACATAAGAATACCCCCTTAAACTATTTATCTCAAACACTGGAGAGAAGGGGCGTCACTATCAAATTTCTGCTCCGGTTTGAAATAATCGTAGATCCAAGGCTGCAGTTTCATAATTTCTCGGAATAATCTAGAATCTGGCGGCTTGTATTTGATATTACGGAAACGCTTGATCAACAGAGGCATTACTACAAGCTTGGTTATTCTCAAACTCAAGAATATGTTATTTTTGAACGGTTAATGCAAGCACAATTTACTATTTTGTTCCATGACATTATTCAAGCTAAAATATGCGTCATGTCAAATTCACGCAATTTTCAGTATTGTGACAAATGTGTTTTACTCTTATTAAATCAAGTCTATTGTTCGGATTTTCAAATTACGTTTATATCAGCACACACACATTATATATTCAAAGCTTCTTATAGTGTTTTCTGAGAATACATTTATTTAATTTGTCAACTTGACGTCAACTTAATAATAAACTGTCGTTACATTAATTTATTACATAGACGAAACTGTCAGACATGTGTAATATCAGAGACAATTTTTTGTATCGATATATATTCATTTAATTCAATACGTTACACGATGCAATTGAAAAAAAAATTAATTTTCTAATTTGCCCCACAAAATTAATTAATTAATCTTCATTTAAGACTTAAAATTTTCGTTCAAGCTTTCCTGTAAACTATGAGTAAGGCTCTATATTCCTTAATTTTTTTTTGAAAATTTAGACTTAGTAGTTTCAGAGATTTGGCCTCCAAAATCGCAATTCGTTTATTCACTTAATACATCTGTGATTGGGTTATCTAACTCTACATATCTACCTATCAAATTTTGACGTTTTCCGTCCAGTAGATTTGTAAACAATAAGCTGTGACAGATAGACAGGTACAATTTAAAAAAAAAAACTTAAAAGAGGAGACATGTTTCACATATGAAATTGTGAAATGTTTACTCGCTATCCTTATGTGTATTTAAAACTTTCCAAAAGTACAATAAACATTATTGCAAAGTCATCACATCACTAAAATGGGGAATACTGAAAAGGGAGAATTCATTGAAATGACTTTTTATAAAGGTGAAAGACTATGACATAATATGTACCGCAACATATATGCTTCGTCGTAATATTTAGAATATCCTCATTCTAAAGCCAAGTGCACATTGCTTTAATTAAAGCTAACTCTTAAAAGCAGTGGTACTTGAAAACTATATGGCTATATGAATTTAAATAAAATTACATATTATCAATTAGTAGTTTATGAATCTGGGATGTAATGTAGACTATTTTCTGTGAGTGACATTATGCTAAAACGAGCCAAAATATCATTCGGTCCAAGATATATACATTTCTTGCATAGCTGGTTTACACTTCATTTTCAGTACAATTTTAACATTTTGTACCATTTTAATGTGGAACAAACTTCAGTTCTTTTAGGTCGTTTATGGAGATAACTTAGTTAATATAATTTTAATACACTGTGCACGTTCTAATTTCGCGACTCCGTTTTGCGTCATTGTGAATCGTGCTTTACAGCCAGCTTCGCTGGCATCAGCGTTTTACCGCTTTGTGTTCATCCGCGTTATGTTAATGAGACGTTCCACTGAATATCATCATCAAACCTGCTGCCATCTGTCGATATATGCATACACTACAGAGGATACAGTTTATATTATAGCTACCCAGCATTATATCTACCTTTCTTTCTCTATCTATATTGCTTTTGTACTCAATCACTCGTCACAAATCCGTAGGATGCTTTACGTAAACTGTACTAAGCTTCTCAAATAGCAGAGAGTGAGCCATCATTATAGTACGGGCCGCTTAATGCAGCAGCGAAGCATTGAAACAATGGAACACATACTCGTCTTAAGAATAAAACTGTGCCGCTTATGTTATATTGTGAAGTGTACGTGTATGAATCGTTATCTTGAATTGGTGGACTGAACTATAAGCACATGATGTCTTTGATCGAACGCTGAGCTTTTAACTCTGAATATTAGGCATGGTTTTCAGACAGGAAAAAATATGTTGCAAACGTCGACGGTAAAGGAATTCCAGATATTTTTAAGGAATAAGTGGGAAAGAAAAGAGTTTGCCCAAAAGAACTGCGTGAAAATGATAGAAAATTAATAAACTTTAATAACTTAAAAAAAAACTCGGGCCTCGGTACCAAACCCTGCCGACAAAGTAGTGTATTTGCTAATACAAGCTTTGCCAGGTGAAAGACAATATCCTTAATTTTTGGTCCTCCAAAAGTAGACAAAAATATTGTGATTCTGACACGAGCATATTTGTATGATCCAAAAAAGTATAACGCTTCCGTTTTTTTCATTTAATTTTTTTTTTTTTTGTATTGCGTTAAGATCTAATAATATTCAAGATTATGTTAGCACATCTCTTCAATAGGTTCTCAGTTCGAAATCGTTTGTGAGACTTAAATTTCAGTTACAGATTAACCCAAATAAAAACAGAGAAATATTCTTCATTTAATTCTCGTTTGAACTGCATAATAATGCAAAGTATTTTTGTATAAATAAACAGAATCCAAAATACCTACAGTTGAAATAATATCACAATAGAAATACCATTATGGCCCAATACACGTAATATTTTATGACGGAGACATAATCCTGCACAGCAAAAGCCTATTAATCTTATTATATGTTATATATAGCAAATACCTCTAAATGATGTTTCATCAAAAATTATTCACTTTCACATCCCAAAATATCCCATTATTCTGGGAAGTAGACCGTTGGAATTATATATAGATGTACATATACAAGATGTAACATAATATCGTTGCCAGAGTAGAATCAAAAAGTTCATTAAGTTTCCCTTAGCTATACTGTATAAATAATAGTGCTTTTATACCACTGCTTTGGTGAAAAAGTAAAGGAAAAAACCGGTCAAGTAAAAGTCATTCTCGCGTGGAGATTGTGGAGATTCAGTTTTCCTTGGCATTTTTGTTTAGGTTGTTCTGTAAACTATGAATGAGGCCCTACAGTCCCTATTTTTTTTAATGTCTACGCATTTTAAAATTATAAAAAAAATCTTTGTATTTCTTATAACGAGCCTTTTCATTTAGTGCGCTCAATGCGCATTTCAAAATATATATTTTCGAAATTTATAAAATCGGAAATCGTTTATTTACGCTATACGTCCGTGATTGGGCAAAATTTTAACTTTTTTCGTCCACTAGATTCGAAAAAAATAATCTGTAACAGACATCC
Organism: Venustoraphidia nigricollis; assembly: GCA_034508555.1. Taxonomy (NCBI): domain Eukaryota; kingdom Metazoa; phylum Arthropoda; class Insecta; order Raphidioptera; family Raphidiidae; genus Venustoraphidia; species Venustoraphidia nigricollis. The sequence continues at coordinate 1,677,315 of JAVRKA010000042.1, read as the reverse complement.
ACGAGACATCCTTTAAAGAGTTCGTTTTTTCGTCGGATGTACGAAACCCTAAAAATGCGAACAGATCTGTGGTATTCGTACAAAAATGGCTTATAATGAGACTGTTAATACACGACTTCTTGGTTTCCGGGCTTGTACGTCGTGGTCCATTGGTATTTGGTAGAAATACCAATGGAACCCGGCGTACAAGCCCGGAAGCCAAGAAGTTTTGCAACAACGCCAGCCGTGAAAGCCTACACAATTGTTAATACACGGTTTGTAACCGTGCAAAAACGCAATTTTGCATGTTTGTTTGTAAATATATTCTTAAGTAGCAAAATAATATTTAATATTTACTTATTTGATCCGAAATCCTCGGAAAACTTTATATCTAACCAAAAAAATAATCCTGATTAAATATAGAGTGGTTAGTACTATTTTGTTTCACTCTGTATAAAGTTGAACTGTGGTAGAGTTTGGGCTATATCATTGTTGTCCGTAGAAGACATTAATCCCAAAACAAATGTAACAATAATATAGCGACCAACCAAGTTTCCAACACGGTCTACAGACAATAGAATATCTGAACAGAGCCGATCGCTATTATGAGTAGGTTTTCTCGTATGGTAAGATGGGTTACATCAGAACACTTCTTTCAAAATAATTCCTAATAACTTTAAATAATATTACCATATCATAAATACACTATAAAATATAAATATGTGTTTTCTTTTCAATTGGTGTAATAATTAATTCATATATTAGAATATTTTACTAAGCTAATTTTCTGTAAGGATGAAATGTAAAGCGTTTACTTCACATTTATACGTTTAGGTATTTAAATTAAACAAAAAAAAAATTAATAATTTATCATAAATAACAATAAAAAAGATAAAACCCGGGTCGCAGTTCCAAAACCCTGCCGACAATATAGTGTATTTGCTAATACAGGCAGTGTGGCTTTATTATGCGAACTTAAGTTGGTTTTTGGGCAAAATAAAAAAAAATTGAACCCCTTAATACACCCCTTACAATAATAATTTTATTAGTTGAAATATTGTTATCAATCCAACATCTGCACCAAATTAAATACGACATTCAGCAAGTAAATTCGTATACGCAAACTAGTGTTTTCATAAAATTTGAAAGTCCGGTCCTGTCGGGCCGATTCGCTTATAATTTTAAGAGCACTTTTTAATTGCTACTATAGAGTTAAATTTCAATTTTGAAACGATTCTGTGAATTTTTTCGGTATTTTTGGGCTTAAAAACTTTTTTCAACTCCTAAAAACCACCCTTAAAATGACCCGATTGGGCCCATTTTAAATAGGCTTTGTGCGGTGATGGATTCCAACAAGTATGCCAAATTTCGTTAAAATTAATTAACTCCTTCGAAAGTTATTGCCCGCACATATATATATATATATATATATATATATATATATATATATATATATATATATATATATATATATATATACGTATATAAATATATATATATACATATATATATATAAACATTTTTAAAAATGGTGCCATAGTGTTTAGGAGGTCCGACCCCTAGGTCCCGCCATCCGACCGACGCCAATAGTGTATGTTGCCATATGGCAAATACACTAAAAATAGATGGTGGGAGTTCCGGGACTGGTGGTGGGTGGACGTGTCTCCAGTCGTTTTTACAAAGTCTTTTTCAGATGTGACTAAGGTTAGCATTTTTTTAAAACGAAGTTTTTTAAAAATGTAACAAAAAAACGATATTTTATCTACGTTAATAATTATAAAAGCGTATTCGTAAAATCTGTGGTAGTTTAATATAATCGCGATTTACGCTTTTATATGCTAAATTACCGCCCCCTTTAAAAGTTCCAGCAATGGTTAATTTTATATGAAATATTATCTGTATAAAATGTATCTATTAAAAATCATAAAGCCTTCATAAAAGGCTATTATTACTATTTTATTTGACAAATGATTAAGACAAGATTTTTAGGTGGAAAGTACAACAACACCACGTTATAAAATTTTCACTTAATTTTAAATTCGTTCCGCAGCCGGTTTAAACACATCATTGTGTATTTAACTGACAAATTTATACTTATATTAGTTTCCATGGCCTTTTGAAATAATTCCTAAGGGATGCAGTCAGTATTTCTGACACTACGTAGCTATATTCGTACAAGCAGCAGCTCCTTAACCGGGATTCAACAATATATGGCTTAAAGAAGATTCAACGAAAAAACGAGTCTAGCTTTATAAGTCTCGAACGACCATTTCCAAATTCTTCAGGGACACTGTGAAGAAAAACTCTGCTTTTCGTACGTTTTACGTCGTATTCCTACCTATAATCAATTTCATATTCGACTTGAACTTTAAATTTTCAAGATTATGTTATATTGATCTCAGTAGGAAAATGTTTTAAGAAAAATAAATTGTTTAGAGAATTACTAGACTAGTATATACTGCGAGATACACGTTAAGGAATTTACATGCGAAATAGTATATTTTTACGGATTTTTAAAAAAATACACATTTTACTGTTTGAAATTTAAAAAAAGCAAACTGAAGCAATGATAAATTATGGAAAACTCTAAAATTGTAAAGAAAGATTTTTACAACCACTACAACTAATAATTCTATTATAAAATTTAAAAAAAATATATGTTTAAATTTATAATTTTATTAAATAACGTTCAGAGTTATACTCTCTGTAAATAGAGTTCTCATCTTTTCAAAAATAAACAATATATCTATGCATTATTTGAGAATTACTTCGGCTGCAATATTCGTCCAAATATTTATTTATTTGAGTGTGCGTTTTTGTGGCAGTGAATTTTATTAGATCAACTGTAATTATATTTTAAATAAATTAGCAAATGATAATAATATATCAACAGCTCAACCTATGATTGATAGTTCAATGTTGAGTATCTCATGCAGCAACTATAGAAGAAATATTTGCCGTGGGTTATAAGAATATATTTATAACTAAACTAGTTTGAGGTTTTAAAAACCAAATTCACTACGTCAGCAAGTAAGTAGATTTTTACAGCACGAACATTTATGTAAACTGGTGTTTTTCCATGGTTACGGACCATGTGTAAATAGTGGCAAGATACCTTCCACGATTATTGGTATACATTATACTATATTACTGGTGCAATGAAACGGAACTTCTTTCATTCTGAAACTACAGAACAGTCTTTGACAACTAATTATTTAAAGTGGGTGTTTGCCAGCTGTTCAATATTCCTCCCTTATTTACGTTTCTGAAATCTTCAATTTCTATTTAAAATATTATTCAATATTTGATGCTAATGCTTTAAAATAAACTAGATATATATGGCATTTTTCTCATATGACTTTTAGCTAAGTTTTTACAATTTATTTGATTTAAATGAACAACTCAAAATCAGATATAAACGAAAAAATTATACACATTTATGTACAGAAAAAAATTAGATAAGAGCTATTGAACAAACCAAAATTGTCAGAATTTCTAGCATAAATTTATAAAGAAAAAAACTTCAAAATTGCCTTTTCGTAATCCGAAGTCTCGTGACGTGCTGTAAAGAAATATTGGCGTATATTCAATATAAGATTAAGAACAATAATATATACGTATAATTCAATTACAATATAAATTCAGATAAGAAATAATTTTGGCCAAACGTATTTAACAAAGTTGTTATTAATAATTTTAATAATGTTACTTTAAAATACTGACAAGTCTGTTGAAGTTTTCCCGCAACCGAGAATACAAGTAGACACATTTATAGTTGAAAATCGATTCTCCAATACTACCTTTAGCGTATACATGCTAAACCTAGCCCCCAAACGAAACACCCCTGCGAACCACTCTCCTTCCGTGATCTCCAGACCCAACTGCAAACACTTTAGTGTACTTGTTGTTTCATGGTTTTGTGTGCATTATGTTTCCACGCCGGAAAATAATTCTTTTTCGACTTCAAATTCTTAAAATTATTCATTCGACTAGCAAAGGTCTTTCGCCAATGCTTTCCATTCATTCTTATCTTGTCCCATAGCTTTGTATGTACTCTATCTTTTACATATTTTCTTACTTCTTTACGTTGCTATTTTTTATTCTCAATCTACTCTATTTTATCTACGCTTGAAGTTAGCTCCCGATTTATAATTATGAAACCCAGAACGTTGACAACTTATTATTTTTGCGCACCCCCCTATAAAACAGTTTCTATTTATGCCTCTATAGCAGTGGTTCCCAACCAGTGGTCCACGGACCACATGTTCGCGGGAGGGCTCGGCAGCATATATAAAAAGCCGCCATTAAATGAGAATTTTAAAAGCGATATGCGTTGCACGAGATGGGGTGAAAATATCCGTGTTAATGAATTATGATTATCATAATAAATGTGTTTTAAAAAACTATTTTACTTAAACATCTTTAAATCTGGTTAGATAGGGGGGGGGGGAGTATGGCATGGGAGGTCTCCGTATTGATTCAATTTCTACGAATTGGGAACCACTGCTCTATAGCGACAGTAAAAGGATCCGTTTAGTACTAGCAACAATAATTTCCGAAAGCGATCTGTCAGTTACCGTTGAACAGAGACAGCACAGCGACACAAAGCAGGCGTAGTTTTCATAAACCACCCAAATGTAACGCAATATTGTCCATATAAGGATAGAGAATCTAATTTATGTATCAACGATAGGTAAAAAGATCTTCTATCCTTTCCCAAAAATATAGCGTTTTTGATATCTGTTGGTAGGAAAGAGTATAGGTTATTGCAACAGGAAAATTCAAATTAAACGCTTGTTCGTTCTCTGTGTATTCAATATAACAAGTTCATAATATGGACATTACAATATTAAATACTAGGGACTATGAACTGACAAAGTTATCATTTCACTAATTACGGACAAAACACGGACATTGCGGTTAAAAGCAGTAGCTCGCTAATACGCAACGGTGGCATAGTCACCTCATAACGTGTAGTAACGGTATCAATAGTAACACACCGGTATAGGTATATATGGTGGTATATAGGTATATTATGGTGGTATATATAGTATAGAGTGGTTATCTATCGAGGGCGGTCTTCTACATACCGCCTGATTAAACAGAAATGGAGAGAGAGTCTGTTTGTTTCTTATTATCGGATGTCAGCTATATATATAGGGTGTACTTTTAACACGCCTTTATTAGCTTCACCTATATGTATGTTTGTAATGGAATCTTTAAACGTGAAATTCACCGCCTTTAAAACGTCAGATTAAACTGAAACTTTGCGCATTTATCAAGGACCGATGACAATACAATAATTCAATTACTTAGTCCCGTTATCCTGACCAGGACCTTCAAGATAAAAAAACTCGGGTCGCAGTGCCAAAACCCTGCCGACAATATAGTGTATTTGCTTATACAGGCAGTGTGGCTTTATTACGCGAACTTAAGTTGGTTTTTGAGCAAAATTAAAAATTTGACTCCTTAATACACCCCTTAAAATAACATTTTTTTTCTCAACTGCAATATTATTATCAATCTAACGTCTACACCGAATTAAATACACCCTTCAATAAATAAGTCACTATCTACAAATTAGTGTTTTCAAAAAATTTGTAACTCCGGTCCTGTTGGGCCGATTTTATTAAAATTTTAGGGACACTTTTTAATTGCTACTAACGGGCTAAATGTCAATTTTGAAAGGATTCTGAGACTTTTTTCGGCATTTTGGGGCCCAAGAATATTTTTCAACCCCTAAAAACTACCCTTAAAATGGCCCGATTACGCCCATTTTAAATAGGCTTCTGGCGGAGATGGATTTCAATACGTGGCCCAAATTTCGTTAAAATCAATTAACTCTTTCGAAAGTTATTGCCCGTACACATATATATATATATATATACATATATATATAAACATTTTTAAAAATGGTGCCAAAGTGTTTAGGAGGTTATGAAACGTCGAGAAATTTTGGTCCGACCCCTAGGTCCCGCCATCCGACCGATGCCAATAGTGTATGTTGCCATATGGCAAATACACTAAAAACTTGAGAAATTACAAGCAAGCTAACAATCTGTACAGTGACGTACGTTGAATTGCCTACCTCATAGTAAAATGCATTGTTTTTTTAGTCATAATTAAAATTAGAGTTTAAAAAAACTAAAACAACATGCTTTTATGAACTAAAAAATGCAATAAATTTGAAATCAAAATTAGCTTTACTGTAAAAAGCGTGGAGCGGTTAATATCGATAATAAATTTTTCATTTACTAGCTAATTGTAAACGTAGAGCTATTACGAAAATTTAAATAGATAGCACCCCACGCTTTTTAGTGTAAAACTAATTTTATTGTCAAATTATTTAGCATTTTTTAGTTCATAAAGCGTGTTGTTTCAGTTATTTTAAACTCTAACTTTAATTTGCATAAAACTTTACATAAAAACTGTAATTGTTTTGTCAAATCATTCGAACATAAATCATTTTAAATACAAGTTTGCAGCTATTGCAGTATCATAAATAAACACCAGTTAAAATATAACTGAAAAAAACTGTTATAGAAACGCCAGAAACGGAGGTTATAAATAGTAGTTGAGGTTATTTAAGATCGGCAAATCGGTTCTTTAGTCGCGATGGACTTCCGGTAAATCTGTATACAAAGATCATTTTGAAACGGGTCGACCGATGAGCTTTGTAAATCACCTCCCTGTACGCGCTTTACGTGAAAGTTCATTTCGCGACCGCCATCAGTACAACCTCTCACCCCTTCAACGCGTTCTCCTCCTCCTGCCTTCTTATCCCTCTCACTACTTACTTATCACCTCCCACCACTTGCTTCCCCAGAACCTCCGACATACTGTATACACCACACAGCTCTGGGTTAGATAACTTCAAACGAAACAACGTTATACTCTCTTATTATACGAGATGTTTTCAAAAAATTGCCTTTTTCACTTTCCTATTTTGGCTGTAAATAGTTGAAAAACACGACGCGTTTAAACAGCTATTCAAAATTTATTTTATTTAATTTTGAGGTCGATCCTGGCGTTATGTCACTATGGAAATATCTTCTCATTATCAAGTATCTTGCTGATTATTTGAAACAAAACGGGGACAACTTCGAACACTTTCTCTGAATACTTAATAATGACAACATATTACCATAATGACATAACACCAGGACCGACCCCAAAATTTAATAAAATTTAATTAAATTTTGAATGACTGTTTCTCTCTTATTTTTGAGTTTTGGTAAAAAAGTTACTAGAAACATTTGTTCGTCTATCTGATTTCTACACGCTGTTAAAAAAAATCAATTTAAAAATCATCCTATATATACTTATTTAAGTTCTCCCGAGATGTATTTGGAGTCAACGTTTCAAATGAACCACTCTGTATATTTATAGGCCAACGTCTTCCGGATTCGAATTCGAATTGTAGAGGAATTAATGCCCTTTAATGATAATGACTCAATACTCCGCGCTGTACTCAATACTGGTAAGATTTAACATGGCTTTTGCATCTGTGGCATTTACATTATCAGACAATAAAACGGACCATATTACTATATATTAGTTATATAGCACTTAAGGGACAGGTTTGATTTAACCATTGTAGACTTGTTTTATCCGTGGGGGTGTTGAGTTTGTAATTGGTGTTGGGAATTTAAAATGGCATTTCGATTATTAACATCATGGTAATGCCGATGTTATAACGATAAAAATGAATAAAAATCGTTTTCTTCTTTACTCCTTCTAAAGCTGCGCTACTTATAGCCGTGTAAATGTGGGCCAATGGAGGTTTAAAATGATGCAAGATAGTGTTCTCGACTAAGTAACGAAGTAGTGTGCTTTAAAAATATTCACCTTCGAATGAAAGACAATAAATTAACGTGAATAATTTAATCCTTCGGTACTATCGGAAAAACGACAATTAAATTGCTTACTTCGATTGCAGAACACATTATCAGAAAATTTGATTTGACAATGATATCCATACGAAAAGTATTGTAGAATTTTAAGGCAATCTTGCTCGAAAAATAAACGATCAATTGAAACGATATTCCTTCAAAATTGTTTATGCACGTATATAAAATCGTCTTTTGTACAGTCTCCACATCGAAACAACTTCTTTCTGCGTACGTTGATCAAAAATTGGTTTGAAAATCGATCTTTTTCTATATATAGATGGTCTACATGACAGAAAGTTTCGCAACAACGTTAGGATGCTTCTTAATGTATAAAAACTGTAAGTATATGATTATAATCTGAGGTGATTGTCAAATAAAAAGTTTTGACAATACTTTCTGCAACCCAGCATAGAGTTGTGTAACTCATATCTGAACCGGTTCAAAGAGCCGACTCCGACAGAAGATCCGTGAGAGCCGACTCACTTTTTTTGAGGTTACTGATCAACGGATCCGCGTAACTCAATGAAACTCTTAACACACAGAAGCACATTTTACACTTACGTATCAGTTCTTGCTTTGATGCATCTGTCATGTCAAATGACTCATGTATCACATGTTTGGCTATGCATTCTTGATTCTATACAGGTCGTAATATGATTGACTGAACTAGGTAACTCAGTGGCAGACTGCAGTAACATATTCAGAACTCGGCTCTTTTTAACCGGTTCAGTGAGCCGGCTCACATACGGGATCCAGATGCAAAGATGCAGATCACTAAAAAGACCCGTTTTTCCCATCTCTAACTCAGCATATAAGACTATTAGTGTTTGATTTGTCAGCATTATGCTGTTGCCAGGAGGTTTAAAGTTCTCTAAAATCTATTTAAGATATTTTAAATTGCTTTTTGTATTTTGTATCGACCTGTTAGGGCGAATTTAACACAAACAAAGCATTACAGACCGTTACAGGAAATATGCGTCTACATATAATCAGGAGTATAGTAGATATAAGCCAAATATAACACAGATATGCAATATTATAGGTACCTAGTACTGCGAGAGATTTTCCCTTTAATTAGGAAGCAGGAAATATAACGAAGCTGTTTACACGATGCAATTCATTATACCAAATTACCGGTCCTCTTCTTACCCACCACCACTATTAAACACTTCCTTCACTTGTTTAACAGCACGCTTTATAAATTATTTATATTAATTTTTTTGCTATAATAAGCTTCTCCCGTTTTAATACATAAGAATCACAAAGCTTAGAACGGTAATTTACTGCAGAGAGATTATTCATTTGTCTACAAAGAAAACCTTTACAAAATGTTTTTTGCGAAATGGTTTTGTTCAAGAAATTTACCTAAATATTATTGTGAATGTACGTTTAAATAAAATTGTCGCTTGTGCGATTCAAATAAAACAAACTGGTCAAGTATGAGTCGAACTCACACACTGAGGGTTCCGTACTATTCGACCCCGACTTATTTATAACACAGGCGTATAAGGTAAACAATGTTTTATCAGAATATATAAAAAATAGCGACTAATTGTTTACACTAGTGGACCCGCACAAATACTTCGCACTGTTAGTGGTCAGTTACGTAATATAATAGGGTGGAAATTCTATTCAGAGACTTCAACGCCACTACGTCACTTAATATTACCGACAACTGTGAAAATAAACAGATTGCCACCGGATGGCTAATTTTTAAACTGATTTTTTTTTATGAAAACATTAATTTTAAGATATTAACTTATTTTTCGTCATTACAGAGAAAACTAGTTTCCAAAATGGCGTATCATACATTAATTTTGATACAGAATTAAGGGAGATATTTCCTACCGACAAAAAAAATTCTGGCTATCTTGTTTGATTTTAAAGAATCTCTGTACTTCCTGGGTGTGTTTATTATTTTGTGTGCCATTATTCTTTATTTTTCTCATTTTGCAGTTTAGTCTGAGATTTGTTTGAACATAATAAAAGTCGGAAATAAAAACTTAGAGCATATGAACGTACAAGCAACACACATAATAAGCTATGCAGCAAGTATACTCACGTGTTTATGTTAAAGAACATTTTATGAACATTAAAAAGCATAATTCCTCGACAAAGTTAACGCGAGATGTAAAATGAAATGTTCCTTCAGACAAGCATGATTTTCCAACAGTTTCCGTTATCACTGTAATAAATTCTTATTATCTGACTCGTAAACAGAGCTGTTTGTGATATTTTTACAGCTAAAAATCACGTATTTACCTATAATGTGATTTAGTATTACGATTTTTGTTGCGCAAGTGAATATAATAATATCTACGATTTCATATTTTAAGGAATTACTTTTCTATGCAAAATTTCTGAGATCGTAGAACACGTTTTATATCGAAACGCTACGAGCTACAGCGTAGTATAATACAAATAACATTAATCCAATGGCTGTTTTAATGATGGAAACAAAAAACAAATCATTAAAAGTTAAATAAGAGCTTTCATATTACCAAGTCTTTAACGAAGTTAATAATTATTATTATTATAATAACTCCAGTCAGAGCTACACACTACATATTGTGTAGTTCATACAGTTTGATCAGTTAAAAACTCTGTTCCGCTTCGCTGTGAAACATTAGCTAATCTTCCTGGCCAAGTACCACCATACAATATTTTATTAACTGTATTTTAATTTTATTATTTGTTGCTATTTTCTCCACCAGTGTTTTACTGGTAGTTATAGCAGAAGCAAATTTACAAGATTCTTGTATTGAAACAGGCACTTTTATTTTTTAATTGATAATTTGTAAAACAAATACGTACACTTGCTGACTCTACAATCCTATAATCTCTAGTTCATTTTTAACCACCAGGCGGCCAAAAATTAAGCCCCGCCTTTCCTAAGGTTTCCAATACCATAGTGAACAATTTACTTATAACATATTTTTGTCATGAATACTAAAATAAAAAAAAATATATATTTCTCTTATCGGATCTCTCTGTATAACAGATATATTTAGTGGTTAGGTGATGTGGTTTACATGTACAATTATGGTTCGTAATCAACAGAAAACAGAGATGATTAAAACTTTACACTAACGCTAAATCAGTGAAACTGACAGCGTATTTCGAGTTTAGATGCTTCAGCAGTTATATAATATGCCAGCCGAAATTTGAAACTCTATACATCAGCCACGTTCCAGATCGGAACAGTTCATTTTTAATAATCAAAATAAAATAAACAAACTAAGGAAAAAACAAAAAAACAGAGTTCAACATTTTTCAAAATACATATCAGACGCATAAATTTCATACAGAAATTAAATAATACCAGTTTAAGCGTAGTTTTAGTTGTAATTGTAAGGTAAAATAATAAAAATATAAAATTTAAGTACTTAATTACAACCGAGGTGCATTTATTTTCGGTCCTAACAATCAAACAAGCCATAAACAGATATTATGTAAGCAGTACGGACGGACGCATATTCAAAAATATTTTTTTCGAATCATAAATTAATTATTTTTTGATAATTAATTATTGACATCTACTTGGTTTAACAATCTCTTTTTTTAACACCCGGTATTTAGAATTTTCAAACAATTTATATTTATTTATTTGCAAGCAATGGTTTATTTGTTATCTTTAAATAAATATGAATACAGGAAAGTTTTGACTCCGAAAGAAGAACTGTAATCAATAAAAACAAGAATGAAATTGCTTTTATGGTATCGCGTAATTGGGTTAAATAAAAGTATCTGATAACATCTTAAGTGCAAATTGGTTTTTATAATACACATCTTACTTGTTAACAAACTTCATCAATATTTCATATCGGAATAGTTTCTGACTTCTAGTACGGTTCGAAAATAATTATTGTCAGTAAATAGTTGTTACAAGATTTATGGAGCGGCAAAGGAGTGAAACAATATAAAACATACACAAAAACTTTTTAAACTGTACTATAGTTTGATATTATGTTTTTATACAAAATCAATTTAATTTTACCAGAAGCGTATTTGTTCTTTGTACTTTTAGAACAATTTCAAAGAATAAATTGGTTTTGCCCGCAGCTGTTGTGTTTTCAACTCAAAGTAAATGGCTTTTATGAGCATATTCCAATTCATTCCACACCTGTAACGTTTAATTGATTAAAAATTCACGCAAAATAAATTGTGATTTAATAATTTTCATCACAATGTTGAAATTTTTATTTATCATAAAATTGATGCATTATTTCAAAACACAGTTCTGTCCACATAAACTAAATATTTTTAAGACATCTTTAAAAAATACGGACAAGTGCGAGTAGAACTCGCGCCTCGCGGGTTTCGTACCGTTATAACAGTTTAATATAGCGTAGGGTGACGCTATTTTTGATTACTTTCGACATTTTCAATGAAAAAAAAAACGAATTATGTAGTTATAAGTGCCGTATCTTTTTGTTGCATTGAGTTAAAAGTTTAAATTCTTTACAAGATTATGGGGTCATGAATCTTAGCATTTGATATTCATTTCAATTTGATACCTCCAGCCGCTCCTGAAAAAAAAAGATTTTGACGAACAGGCAGACAAATATTCTGAGGTACAGAACCCTAAAAATGTTTTCGTATATATAATCAGTTTAAGGTAGTTGTCGTGGTACAATATTGTCAAAAAGTTATAGATTATACGCGCCACAAAAGTATACTAGCTTGTAGCTAAGTGATCCATAATTTGTACGTAAGACTGTACCCGTGGAAACGTAACCCATACAGTATTCATATGCATGTATACTTTTCTATAAATTGTTGAACTTTAAACCGTTATTTATAAATAATTAGACGGTCAAAAAAATGTTCTTATTTTTTTTAAACTTACAACAAATGCATTGAAAGACTGTCAGTTTTTGGAAAGTTTCTGACAGTTAGTTCTTTTTTTATAAATAAGAAACTGGTTCAGAACTACAGAGATCGTATACAATCAATGTTAATTATCCAATTTTTAATTGAATTTATGTCGGATTATATACGGTCGATCGACTTCAAATTTTCAGGGTAATTGTATTATCATGTCCTTAATAAGTATACAAAAATTAAGAATTTTCTGACGGTGTGCCTTAACCACGACAACTACCTTAAAACTATTAGGCCGATTAAAAAAAAATCTTAACAAAATAGTGTCGATTTTTTTTCAAATCAGTTAACTCGTCGAAAAGTTATGGGTGAACAAGCATAAAAAAATGCGTGAGGAATTAATAACTTCTTTTTCGGTTAAAAAAGTGAAATCTTCATATTATAAGAATAATGAAACTTGGCAAAATAAAATCTTCTTGCTTATATAGTTAAATCTCAATGGACTAGAATTGTTATCCATAACACAAAATATGACAAGCAATAAAAACTGCTTAGGCAACGACAAAAATCGCGAATCGAAAACAGCGATTACTTTTTATATGCTTGTTCAGCGCCGTCGGTGTATCAGTCATGTAGTTGGGAGTCCACAGACGCCGCCCCCCAGTCAACCCAGTTCCAAGACGTGCTCCACAACTACAATATTTAATACCTATGCATCCGCAGACGTTATTCGGCCGTAAACCAGAGGCGTAGATACTGTTAGAATCATTTTATAAAAGGCTCAGCATTTTCTTTATAGCACGACATAAAATTTAAAATTTCGAGAAGTTTAATTTTTTCTACACAAATGTACGTTAAAAATACTGAGAAACTGAGCCTAGTCAAAAATTCTTTTGAAATTTGTTTTCTTTATATAAATTTATGTTAAACATATGCTATTTTTGTCATTTTATCTGATTTTAAATCATTTACTTAGATCGTATAGGAAGTATATTGACAAACTTTTAGTTTATTTTGAAAGCATTGCCATCAAATATTGGAAATGGTTTTCCATAGACATAAGATTTCTGACGCTATTTTTCTTACATTTTATAAACACAAACACATACTCAAATGCTATGCGGGTGAATAAGGTGCCAGATGAGCCTTAATATTCCACATGTTCGAGTGCAAAAAGACCAGAGAGAGACTAACCAAAATGATAAATCTAATTCTAATTCCTGATTCCTTAATTCACCCGTTGCTAATATAATTAGGTTGAAGTTTATTAAACGGGCCAAGTGCGAGTCGGACTTGCGCACGAAGGGTTCCGTACCATTATCTATAAAAACGCTAAAAAAATCAAGTCTGTCCTAAATATTTATTTTATTCTGTTTTAGTATTTGTTGTTATAGCGGCAACAGAAATACATCATCTGTGAAAATTTCAACTGTCTATCACGGTTCATGAAATACAGCCTGGTGATAGACGGACGAACATAGCGGAGTCTTAGTAATAGGGTCCCGTTTTACCCTTTGGGTACGGAACCCTAATAAAGTGTAGAAAAATAAAGGGAAGTACAGTAGATGGAAAATAGTAATGGTGAACGTTAAACGTATTATTAATTATTGTAACATATATTTTAATATTCTTTTAATAAAATTCGTTGAACTTTTCCGATTCAGTTTTACATAGTTCCGACACTGTTAGCCACGTCGAGATTTTATAGATATAATATTTTTAACTGCGCATTGTCAGTCAGGACGAAATGTGTTCTCCAAGAAATAACTGTAATATCGAACTGTTCCTAGACACACCTACCAGGACGTCAGGAGAAAATTGTCAGGATGGGCAACAGGAAAAGAACAAAAGGATCTCTGAATGTTGCAGCATAATTGTATACGTAAAAAAATATTTTTTTTACTCTACCCGCTATATAAAAGTTTCTTTACATGCATGTGGACAGGTATGAAAAGTGTTTTTTTTTCGAAAATTCAATATTTCTACTTGACATCAATTATAAGGACTATTCGTACAGGAATTTTGTGAAAATCCAAAAATGGTACATAAACTTTCTTTGTCGTTTTACTATATACATGTAAAATATATTTATTTTATTTATAATTTAAATTAATATTTCACAGTACAAAATTAGTATAATTTAGAAGCCAAATTAAATTTTATTAGATTATATTTAATAACATGGGGTGAACAGTAAATTAAACTGTTCTACCGTACATAATTGAAAAATTAGGTATGGATGGTTATGTATAGCCCTCATATAGCGAAAATAAAATTATAGAAAATATAAAATTATGTAGAAGAACTTTTACACCTGAAGAATGTTTTCTTCATATTTTTTGGTACTTCCGAAAAAGCTAAGATATTTTTTAAAAGCTTCCTTTGACTCAGGAGAACGTCGTGTCGTTAATTCCGTTAAAGTAGATCATATTTTAATTTTTACATCCTCCGTCTGCTAATTTTTAAAAAAGTCTTTTGAAATATGGTCTTAGTATGCAAATGACGAAATCCGTTTTCTCCTCGGCATCGTTTTGCATACATATTAATAACATACACCTTTTATAGGCTTCAGTGGCTACTGATTTCATTATATAAGAGAGAATGGGAGAAGAGAGAGAGATATCCCGGTGTCGAAAACCTTCTCTGAGACTGCAATGAAGAACTAACATCTTATAGGGGTGATAAAACGTGTCCAATTTAAGCTGTCCAATATGTTCCCTTCTTCAGCAGTTGGATTTGTGTGTGTTTATGTAAAATGCACTTACGCTTCGGATCTCTCTAATTTCTATGAACAATCTTAGTCAAACTTTGATATTAATGCTTCAAAATTTACTAGAAATATGTACCATTCTTCCGATATAACCTTTAGCCAAGTTTTTACTGTTTATTTGAGCTAAATAAACGATTTAAAATCAATACCTCAAATTGTAAAATATGCTCCCAGGAAATTTCAAACTGTGATCACAAAATTCATTTTATTACTCATTTATATTAGCAGTGATTAAGCACTAAGCTTCACAAAATTTAGCTTGCTGCTTAATTTTAAACAACACATATTTTTGCCCTAAAAATTGAATAAAAAAACGGGATATTCTTCAATGTTTCTTTACAGCGCATCATGAGATTTCGAATTATGGAAAAGAAAATTAACAATTTGAAGTTTTTCCTTTACAAACTTATGTTAAACATGCTGATAAATTTGACTTGCTCAATATTTTTTTCAAATTAATTTTTTTTTGTACAAAATTGTCTAAAACTTTTGCAAATTTTTTCGTTTTTGTCTGATTTTAAATCGTTTATTTTTAGATCAAATAAACTTGCCTAAAAGGCATATAGGAAGAACGGTATATATTTCTAGATTATTTTGAAGCACTAACATCAAAGATTGAATAAGATTTTTCATAGAAATTTGAAATTTCCGAAACGTAAGTGCATTTTACATGCAAGCACACATCTCCAATAAGATAGAGCTATTGAACAGCTGGTAAAATGTGGATTTATGATTCGAACTTATCATCCATCCTTGACGTCAGTTTTCTATTTACTTTACAAACTCTATTCTGACAGAATATAGTCTAGGAAAGGTTTAATATGCATACAAATAATTCTCATAGCGCTCAGTCCAAATTGCAATACTTGCTCTGCTCTATAAATTAACCATTCCTATTCATCCATCAAATTTACGTTCAAAATTCAAAGATATCTCTTCATTCAAGATAAATACGGGAATGTATTCACAGTATCTCATTAAACGTCATAATATTTACTGAAAAATTGGAATATAAATTTATATTTCATATATAGAATGGTCCGACAGTAGTAATCTTGAGATTATTGAGCTTCCATATAACTTTTACACCTCCATTACCTTAAATAATTGAAGACAAAAAAAAAACAATACGTGGAATTTTCTGCTGAATCCAGTTACAAAAAAATGGCACATTTTTTTCGATTCATTTAGATCACCTTTTCTCTGAAAATAGACTTTGGATGCGTTAACTGAAGGGTTATCAGCATTAATTTAAATCAAATGTGTTTGACAGCTCATCCCTTATTGGTCGTCTGAGAATCTACATATATTTAATGTCTCAAAACCCGGCCGGCAATGTGTAATTCCTCCAACGAATGTAATGTCGTCAGAACCCTGAATTCAAATCCCCCCGAGGCAAAAGACTCTCGTTAAACACTCCATTGTGTGTATGTGTGTGTGTTGCGTTGCACTGACGCGGACACCCGTGCCAGTTGCACAGGGGATTTGCAAGAGCGAAGCGTTCAAGTAACGCAAAGTAGAGCACCAAAGACATCTACATCTACTTACACCAAGACCGATTAATAATTGACTTACACTTAAAATTCAGAAAATTTAAATAACCAATAAACTAGATTTTTATTTATAAAAAAATTTGAATTTAATCTTCCTGGACAAGATGAAATTTATTTTATTTAAAAACCTCATGGTTCATTTAAAAATGTTTTATCATTATGGAATTTAACGGACAAATTTATCTTTTGTCTCAAGATTTTCATGGTTGTTCAACTATTTGCTATATACCTAACTATGCAATTTACAAAAAATATTTTATTTTAAATATAACTCAACAAGCGAACTAAATTTCTTAGTTTTTTAATCTTGTGACATTATGTTTAAGATTTTTAAAACAAACCACAATTTTTTGTAAAGTAAATTCTCATGAAATTTCGTCTTGTCCAGGAAGATTATTATTCAAATTTTTTTACACATAATTACGGCAAGAGGTTAAGAAGGAGTCCACTATCAATATAGATTTTTATTAGTGATGCGACGATTACGATTAATTCACGATGATTGCAAATGTACGATTTTTTAAAAGCACTCATAACTTTTTTCCAAGAATAATTAATTTAATAACAGAAGCTATGTTGATTAAGAATTCTGGTCTCCAGAAGACATGATTACATAATGTGGGGTGTTAACTTATATTTTGCATGTTCGGCTATAACACTCAAATCAAAAATCATTTTAAGACGTTCCTAAGTCCACGCGAGTAAAAGCTATTATAAAAATTATTAATGTACCTAATGCCTTCTTTACAAGTTTTTAATCCTCAATAGAGTCTCTAAATATCTTATTCTAATATGGCATGCTTTGCCAATGCAGTCAACCGAACTCGTGCCATTCCTGTAGGACTAAGCGTCAGATTAAATTTATTACTACGCAATTAATACAAGACTACATAATGTTGTCTTCGGTGGATCGGTTCGGTCCGCGTTTCATCTTTCAAGTAAAATAAAACTGCGGAAGGAAACGATACAAACGCTTATTTTCCCTAAAAACAATGTACCGTTATATTACCCTACGTACAGGAAGATCATTTAAACAAGACAATTATTCAAGACAATATTTGTGCCCACAAGACAATGTGAATTATGTCTATATTTTGAAATTATACTTCTTTTAGCGCATTGAGGGTTATATTTTCTCGGTTATGGAAGTTGCGTACGCAGCATGCAACGAATATGTTTCCGATACCGTCAAAATATTTATTTCATAAAACAACAAAGTAGGTTATACTAGCGACATTGGACGGAACTTCTTAAAAGCTATTAGTTTATACTTTTTTTAAAAACTTTTGACAGTTAAATAACCTCAATACTTGTATTTTTAAATTAATGATTCAAGAGTAGAAAGCCTTTTTATAGTTAAAAAGTTACTTTATGCAGGCACTAAAAATGTTATTTTTGAAAATGGGACAAAGGTAAAATGTATATAAATTATAAGACCCAACCTATGTTAAAAACGTTTTTCCAACCATATTTGTCATCTCCCTAGACATCCTATTTTATTTTACATCTTTAACGAAAATGTGAATATCAATTATAGTGACCACACGGTGCGCGCACAATTTTTTTTCGTTAAATCATGTTAGAGCATTAGATATTAAATCTACACTAATATTATAAAGAGGAAAGATTTGTATTTTTGTATGTTTGTAATGGATAAACTCAAAAACTACTGTGCCGATTTAGAAAATTCTTTCACCATTAGAAAGCTACATTCACCCTGAGTAGCATAGATTATATTTATTGCTAGAAAATATTAGGGATCCTTACTAAAACTTTAGTAAGGTAACCCAAGGTGTAAAAAAAATGCCATAAAACATCTTTCGTCGCATGCGCTGCGGAAACTATTGATGATAGAACAAAAGTATGTTTTACAATATTAAAGAACATATCAATAACTACAAAAAACTTCGCGATACTATAATATGTCCAACTATTATCGTTATGTCACAATAACCACTTTTTACATTTTAATAATCTATATAGATAAAAGACGATGTACATATATGTAATCTATGGACTCCAAACGGGTAGACCATTTTTGATGAAATTATCAGACAATCTTTAGATTAGCCCAGCGGGTGATCTTCTGAAGTTTGGTAGCGATCGGATCGACAGAATTTTTTAAATTTCTTTTTGGGAAATAAGATTTTTCTTCGATTTTTGAACATTCACAAATAAAAGCGATTGAATTCGCGCAAATTCAATACACGTTGAGAATTTAATGATAATGATTCTCATCTTTTATATCCTATATATTACATTTGCACCCGGGCGAAGCCGGACTGGGCCGCTAGTTTCTTTATAAAATAAACTGTGATTCAACAATTATCATATTTATGAATGTGATGGCATCGATATGATGCAATAACATAAGATATTTATGGTAAATGTAGGAAGCAGCGGACGGATGATAATTCCCGACTAGAGTAACGGATTCACAGATAATACGACCGCAATGTTGCGGTCCTCATAATAGCAATATTATATTATAGGTATACCCTTGTCGTCTACATAGTTCCCGTAGACCGCCATTGTTCCAAGAACAGAGTTGGTTTAATACAAAATGTGATTCTAAATGACAAGAACAAATTTTAACTAAATGTATGAATAGTTATTTTGAAGAACACCTCTCTTATGATCAGATTTGTTGCTTTTGATCAGTGAAACAAATTTCAAATCCCATTTTGAGAGAAATGCGATTGAAAAAGTACAAGTTTTTAATATCAAATCTTGTGCTGATGGAATTGTTCACCTATTTTCCAAAGTAAATAAGTACTACTCGAAGTGAACAGGCTAACTTTTAACTATATTTATCATCTCTCTAGACATCCTATTTTATTTTATCAATGTACATCTTTAACGAAAATGTGAATATCAATTATTGCGATTACACCAAAGAAGTACAATAATAATAATAGTTTATTTGTGGTGCCATAGTGGATACAAATTGTCAATTCAGAGTCCATCAAGGACATTAGTAGGTTCATCAAGAACACAGTCGTTCATGACCTAACAGAAATTCGTCTAAATTATAAAAAGCGCTTGCTATCAAAAATTCTTTCAAGTATTTTTCACATTTTGATAATTCGCCACAATTTTTTATATTTTGAGGCAGCTTGTTAAAAATAGTAATGCCCAGACAATTTGGGGATTTTTTTGAGATATTCAATGCTTGAAAGGCACTCTAAGCTCACACTTAGATCGAGTATTTAGATCATGAACGTCTGAGTTCTTGATGAACCTACTAGAAAATAACACGCACCATTTTAGTGTGTTAGAACAAATAGAATTTAAAGCTGTGTGTAGGTAGAAAATAGTTTAATATTCTTTTCCTGTTACAAACTGTAGACAATATGTGAATATGAGTTCCACATTTTATTTTATTTGTATTTTTTTAGATATCGGTTGGTAAAAATTATGAAAATATTATTTATTGAGCCCTTTGTCAATTTATTATGACACAATAAGGAATTCGCTGAAGCTAGTAGTTTTTCTTTTTCAATCTGGCTAATACATACAACTAACACATTCATAGGTTAGTCGTACATTATACCCAAAATCTAGTGTTACAAGGATAAATGGCGTATACTAGTCCTCCTAGACATCGCAGTTAGTTGAAGATCTTAGTTCACATCAATATAATTGTGTAATATATTCAAAATTTCGAACGAAATAGAACATTGGGCGGGACGTGTCCAGTTGGTAGCCCGTTTTGGATTGTAAAATGTATAAATAAAACAACTGACAGTTATACCATATAGAAAAAAACGAAACTAAAGGAGTGAAGCATATTGAAAATTCAATATAAGACACATTGCTGGGTTCTACGTATATCTGTAGCTAAATTGCAAAATCACGTATGTGAATTTTCAAAAAAAATTAAGTGAAACCTCTTTTAGCCGCGTAACAAAATACTACATAGACAAAAGTGGGGGAAATGAGATACTAACTGGAAATCGATTGGCTAGCGGGTAGATAATTATGAATGTGTTGAGACAGAAAAACTCGATCGATGCGATTCTTTCTGATCTCAAGGTAGAAATAATACCCAGAGCTGAAACCTTCAATTTCTTCATCTTTACATAGATTTTCTTTATCTCTATTTTGTTTAACGGTGTTATAGCAATCTCCACATAAAGTCTAATTTGAATAAAAAACAGAAAAACAGGCAGACCCAAAAGTGATCCTATAGAAAAGAAATAGAACCATCAACAATTGTGCCTTTTTTTTGTTACAACAAAAAATAGAACGCCGGATCAATAAATGAACTACTGGATGAATCCAGTCTTCATTAAATTAAATTCGACATAAGCCCTTTTGTTGTGCGGTCACAGATATACATACATACACCTATAAAGTACATTGTACAGACCTTCCTAAGACTCAGAACAAGGTCCTACGCAGAAGAAGGCACGGCGCAACGATAAGAAATATTTGAAAGTCATGCGGCAGCTTTTTTGTGTGTACGTAATATAAACCCCATAAAGATGTCGCCTCCATCCTCTGAAGCACATTTCACATCGACCAGGCGAAAACAAAAAAAAATAGTATGTACGCGCGACAGAAGTTATACTTCTTTGGCGTGATCGCGATAATTGATATTCACATTTTCGTTAAAGATGTACATTGAGAAAATAAAATTGGATGTCTAGGGAGATGATAAATGTAGTTAAAAGTTAGCCTGTTCACTTTAACAACTAACTTCATGGTGTCTCATTTTCGTTCAATGCTACGAGAAAATTTTACCTTCAATGCGCCAAAAAAAGTATAACTTCAAAAAAACCTAGCGTCTCCAATTTCTTTAAAATTATTATATTTAAAATTATAATTAAAATAATTTATTAATTTAATTCTGAAATTGGTTTAGTGCATTTACGAAATTTAAAATAGCACTAATATTTCACATTATAACATTTTTTGGATTGTGTTAGATTACTATTTCATCTTCTCTAACTTGTAAATAAAACATTTTTCTATGCATTATTCTGTCTGTTGCCAGATATTAGAAAGTTAAAGAAATCCGCAAAAAGAAATATTCGTTGAATTCAGGCGTTGTAAAGCGAAATAAATTAAATCGAGTGACCGAAAATAGATCGGATTTGATGTATTAGTTCCCACACATCAAATGCTCTACTTTCGGTCACTCGATTTCGCAAATGATTGGGATTTAACATGGTGTGGTTAGCCCTACAATGCGTTAATATGTCACAAGACTTGTTATTTATTCTTTTCCTCAGAGGACACGCACAAATGGTAACGGGAGGAAAAGATAAGTAGAAGAAGGTAGCGCAGTTACGTAAACCGTACAGCAGACGAGGATAGAGAACCAGCTTTAACTTGGAAGCCTCTAATTTGCTAGAATTATAGCACGTCTTGGAATATGTCCGATGCAATCAGGGAAACACATAAAGCGTGTTTGTGGAAATTCACCAGTGCTTTACACTCAAACTAAAAGAACAAGTTTGTTAGCTCCAATTACTTATAAAACTAATGAAATAAAATCCGTCAATCCCAGTATATTTTTGTGATAAATAACAAAAGGAATTACTGCAGTAATTAGCGATTTCATTTGTACGCTATTAATTTCTAATTTATAGATTTTCAAAAATATTTTTGATAATTTTAAAACAACAGTCGCAATATAAGAACCTTCCTACAAAATAGTGTATTTGAATTTAAAATTTCTTTCTGGATCTTAATATTTAATACTACAAGTGTACAAAATTTCTATAAGTTAACCGTTAAGGTTATTGCTTCTTTTTTCATCCACATAACTCTATCTTACGAGCAGTTGGATCTAAAATGTCTCATTTCTATGAAAAATCTTATTCAGTCTTTAATAATAATAAAAACCCGGGTCGCAGTGCCAAAACCCTGCCGACAATATAATGTATTTGCTTGTATAGGGCCGTGTGGTTTTATACTTTTATTATGTGAAATTAAGTTTGTTTTTGGGCAAAATAAAAAATTTAACCCCTTAATACACCCCTTAAAATAACATTTTTTTTCTTAATTGTAATATTATTATCAATCTGACGTCTACACCGAATTAAATACACCCTTCAATAAATAAGTCACTATCTGCAAACTAGTGTTTTCATAAAATTTGTAAATCCGGTCCTGTCGGGCCGATTTTACTAAAATTTTGGGAACACTTTTTAATTACTACCAGAGGGTAAAATTTCAATTTTGAAACGATTCGGAGAATTTTTTCGGTGTTTTGGGGCCCAAAAACCTTTTTCAACCCCTAAAAACTACCCTTAAAATAGCCCGATAGGGCCCATTTTAAATAGGCTTCTTGCGGTGATGGATTTCAACACGTGGGCCAAATTTCGTTGAAATCAAATAACTCTTTCGAAAGTTATTGCGCGTACACACACACACATATATATATATATATATATATATATATATATATATATATATATATATATATATATATACATATGTATATAAACATTTTTAAAAATGGTTCCAAAGTGTTTAAGAGGTTATGAAACGTCGAGAAATTTTGGTCCGACCCCTAGGTCCCGCCATCCGACCGACGCCAATAATGTATGTTGCCATATGGCAAATACACTAATAATAATGCGTTTAACGTCAGTTTCTCGACTTTATGTCATAACAGACGCCATTACACCATTACTATTTTCCATCTACCACACTTCCCGTTATTTTTCTACATTTTTAAAACTTCAACTTATGTAATAGCAATGGGCGAATGAAGGAATTATAGGAAATTAGGATAAGGTAGGTAATTTTTGAACTAGGAGTTTGATAGGTAATCCGGCCATGGCCTCAAATAAGGAACCATCTCGGTATTTATCTGGAATTAATTGAGGGAAACCATGGAAAACCTCAATCAAGATGGCCGGTACAGAAATTACCGTTTCTCAGCGAGAGGCAGTAGAAAAAAGTCTCAGCCACATCTGCTCCCGCCGGGATTCGAACCCGAACCTCCCGAATGCGAGTCTAGTGCTGTCACCACTACTCTACCCAGCTCGGTGAAAAATTTATTCAGTTTTTGATATTAATGCTTCAAAATAAACTATAAATCTGTACCATTCTTCGCATATGTTTTTAATCAAGTTTTTACAATTTATTTGATTTAAATAAACGATTTAAAATAAATAAAAAACGAGAAAATGGGCATAGCTTAACGCAAATTTTTGTAGAGAAAAAAATAAATTGAAAAAAATTATTCAGCAAGCCAAATTTGTCAGCTTGTAAAGAAAAAACTTTAAAATATTAATTTGCCTTCCCGTAATTCGAAATTTCGTGACGTGCTATAAAGAAATTATTGACGAATATCACGTTTTTTTATTCAATTTTTAGAGCAAAAACATAGTATCTTTTTGGTATTCGCTTTATATTAGTAAACTTGTAAAATACAGAACAGTAAAAGTTGAAAATTTCGCCGCAATTTATTAGTGTATTTGCCATATGGCAACATACACTATTGGCATCGGTCGGATGGCGGGACCTAGGGGTCGGACCAAAATTTCTCGACGTTTCATAACCTCCTAAACACTTTTCCACCATTTTTAAAAATGTTTATATATATATATATACGTATATATATATGTGTGCGGGCAATAACTTTCGAAAGAGTTAATTGATTTTAACAAAATTTGAGCCACGTGTTGAAATCCATCACCGCAAGAAGCCTATTTAAAATGGGCGTAATCGGGGCATTTTAAGGGTAGTTTTTAGGGGTTGAAATATGTTTTTGGGCCCCAAAATACCGAAAAAATTCTCAGAATCGTTTCAAAATTGACATTTAACCCTTTAGTAATAATTAAAAAGTGCCCCTAAAATTTTAATAAATCGGCCCGACAGGACCGGACTTACAAATTTTTTGAAAACACTAATTTGCAGATAGTGACTTATTTATTGAAGGGTGTATTTGATTTGGTGTAGACGTTAGATTGATAATAATATTACAATTAAGAAAAAAAATGTTATTTTAAGGGGTGTATTAAGGGGTTAAATTTTTTATTTTGCCCAAAAACAAACTTAATTCCACATAATAAAAGAATAAAACCACACGGCCCTATACAACCAAATACACTATATTGTCGGCAGGGTTTTGGCACTGCGACCCGGGTTTTTTTAGAAAATGAAATCTGAGCAAAAGAACAATAAAGAGTGGTAACCAGAAGACGGATATCCAGACAGACAGAAACACATTAAGAAATTATCTATGCAGAAGATATTTCAAATCTGAAAACATGCAGCGTTATTGTGCTTGTGTCGATAATCTTTATCTATCTATCTATCTAATATTGAATGGAACTTATTATCCTGCGGATATATCGCGACAGAATGTATTAGCAGCATCCAACGAGAATGTGTCTAAACATACGAGGTTATCTTGCGCAGTGATTGGTTTAAATCAGAAAAGCTGAAGCTTGCAAGCGACAATTTATACGTTATCCTGTCTGCGCGAATAACACTTTCCGTTCTTTTCTTTCATCCCTCACCCTCGCAATACGGCGTCCCCAGTCCTTTCCCGTTGCCATTACCAGCATTCACCGGCAACGAAACGACGACTCTGATCTGGGCTTCTGAGATTGACTCTGATAACCAGCTGTATACAATAAACATACATACATACAGTAAGACCTCGCTTAACGCTGCTTCTCTTAACGCTGTTTCAGTATTACGTGGTTTCTAAAAAAAAAGTTTAGCAACTATAACGTAAAATATGATGGATCCATTTATAGAAAATGATTCAAATGTTGATAGAAGTTCAAAGGCAAGACGAAGTGTCATTGATGCAATATCTTGCTATCGACAACAGCTTGCTGAACAAAACAGAAAAAGGCAAACGACATCAGATGACTTCTTAACAAAAACAAAATATGTCAAACGAAGAACATTTCTCATCACAAACAACTTCTTACTCGAACTTTTCTTTGATTTTCACGAATGTGTTATGAGCAAAAATTGATATTAACAATTAATAAATCTATAATTAATGAGATAAAAAAGTATCTAACAATAAATGTTACAAAATACTAACTAACAAATTTTCGTATTCTCGGTTTGTTTCATTATGCCTATTATCTACGTATTAAAATGACCTCGTTTAGCGCTGTTTTATATAGCGCAGGAATTCCCGCGTTAAGTGGGGTCTTACTGTACATACATACACGATATCCACGCTGTTCAATTTACTCTCTGCCTCTGTTGTATAAGCTCTCATTATTGTGTGTTCTTTTCAGGTACTGACATGCAACATACGAAAAAAAAAACGGACAAACTAACCTTCTCAAACTAAATTAATTTTTAGCAAGTCGATCTTTATGAAAGAACAGAACAAATGTGTGATAGACTTAAAAGGTATGATAGCTAAAAAATGATAAAATTAAAATATCAAAACTCTTTGTGACAAAAGCTATAGTTGCCTAGTACGGTAGTACCTAAGTAGACTATATTAATAATTTATCCGATCTATTTTTTATAAAGTCTTTGAATGACAAGTAGCTGTTAGACGGTGAGTGAATGTTGTCTGGTAAAGTGTAGAGACTACATAAAATCGGCGGTCACACAACAAAGTAACTTAAGTAAGGCACTGGTAAAATAAATATAATAATATTGACTTTATTTCTTTTTTGTCCTTGGTAATTAATATAAAAATGAATTTTCGGGAAAAAGGACTTTATTTATTTATTTATTTCCAAACAAGGAACGAAACGTCGCTGAAAATAAAATATTAAGTGTTTTACTTATAAAGTCCTTTTTCCCGAAAATTCATTTTTATAAATATAATAATGTTTAAACACGATCTTGGTAGGCGTCAGGGAGCGTTCATAAACCATGTGACCCTATTTCAGCCTCTCTGAAAAGCTACCCTCCCTTCATGTACTCTAACGTAGAGTTGCGTAACTCAGATCTGAACCGGTTCAAAGAGCCAACTCCAACAGAAGATCTGTGAGAGCCGACTCATTTTTTTTGAGCCGACGGATCAACGGATCCGCATAACTCAGTGAAACACTTAGCACACAAAAGCACAAATTTTCACTTACGTATCAGTTCCTGCTTTGATGCATCTGTCAGCTGAAATGACTCATGCATCACATGTTTGGCTATGCATTCTTGATTCTATACAGGTCGTGATATGATTGACTGAAGTAGGTAACTCAGTGGCAGACTGCAGTAACATATTCAGAACTCGGCTCTTTTTGAACCGGTTCAGTGAGCCGGCTCACATACGGGATCCAGATGCAAAAAGACCCGTTTTTCCCATCTCTAGAGCTACGGGGTTTATAGACGCTCCCTAAAAGCGTGTTAAAAATATTCAAAAATTCTCGACATAAGCCACGTTGGCTGTGCGACGATAGACATCTATGTCGTAGGCTGTCTTTGTCGCACACATGTGACAGCTTATTTCTCTTTGTCATATTATGTACATCGTTCGTCATTCAATCTCGAGACGCTCAAAAAGATTTTAAGTCCCATGTCGACGTAAACTGGAAATGACTTCACGCGCGCACAAAATACTGGGAAATGTTGTTTATTTCCATAAAAACAACTACTTATCCACTTGGGCTTGCGGCACATGTTTACATAACGCTTTAAGCCCTTTTAATATTTTCATAAACATGTACATAAATCTGTGTATATATCTGAAATTCTTATAATATTAAGTCTTGAGATGTTGAACCGAGTCTTATTTCTTTTTTACTTCTTAATTAAATTTTTAAGTGATTTTGTTTTTATTACTTTTTTTTTAATTGATATATTCGATTTCTGAAGTATATAATTTAAAATTCTAGTTGCTTTGAAAATATAATTTTGAAGCAAGTCTTTTACAGGCTTTTTCGAGTTTTTGGGCATTTGTTTCGAACGAAAGTCGTTGTAACATTTCTTGTAATATAACTTGGTAAACATTATACTCTGAAGATATTTCAAAATACGTTTCTGAATGTAGGAAGTAATCTCCACAGATTCCACATGAGACTTCTTAATTAAATTTTTAAGTAATTTTTATTTTATTAGTTTTTTTTTGTAATTGATATACTCGATTTCTGAAGTATATAATTTAAAATTCTAGTTGCTTTGGAAATATAATTTTAGAGCAAGTCCTTTAAGAGATTTTTTCGAGTTTTTAGGCATTTGTTTCGAACGAAAGTCATTGTAACATTTCTTGTAATATAACTTGGTAAACATTATACTCTGAAGATATTTCAAAATACGTTTCTGAATGTAGGAAATAATCTCCACAGATTCCACATGAGTTGTTCATTCCGTTTCCACATAGGTATTATCTCGTGCAAACAATGAAGGCAAAAATACTTGGAAGCAGCCTAAACTAGATTCTCAAAGAGCACAACCAAACTGGTTTATAAGTTATAGGCAATTTTGTAAATTTTAGAAAACTGAAGGAATCTATAACGTCCAAACCCAAAGAGGTACAAACTTTAGGAACATTGGAATCAGCTTGGTGTTTTTTTCAAATGCATGGTGACCTTGAGAGATTTCGAATTTTACTAAAAATAGCATTTCAAAACGTGGGATGGAGCAAGATCTGCTGTTCATTGACCTACAAGCAATAATTGCTACAATATGGGATGCGTAATTTATATTCTCTAAGTCAATGATACGTCCATAGAGCTATAAGATAGTACATCCATGTACTGCTTACTATTCTTGACTCAACAATACAGTATAAGCCACACAAATACCAACACCGCACACTCCACTGAAGTGCGTATTACGTGGAGTGTACACTCTCAGACCTTTGTGTTCGGATCTATTGTATGCAAAACGTGATGTTTACAAAAATGTTTACCAAATTGTGTCAGGCATTGATAAGTAATTAAACGTAATGAAATAAACTCAATATTTACAATGTCTATTGATTTTTTTACCCCTTTTTGGTTAATTTGTTTCGAAATATTCGCGTACTAAAAATCAAATCGATTCGTTGTACATATTATCAGATATTATCATATCATTTGCACAGTGAAATACTATATGAGTGTGTGAAAAAGGTTACTGTCTTTATACCGGGTCAAAAGTACCTACTTTCGGCTTCAACTTTAGGGCAAAAAGTTTAACAATTATACTCTGCTGCCCGAGACGAATGCAGGGCTTTCAATCTTCTACCCGTGTGGCATATACTATTTTTCTTTATACCCGTTCGAAAGTACGTACTTCCGGCTTCGATTTTAGGGCAAAAAGTGTAACAATTATGCTCTGCTGCCCGAGGCGAACGCAGGGCTTTCAATCTTCTGCCCGTGTTGTACATACTATTTTTCTTTATTCCCGGTCGAAAGTACATTATATAAAAAGACTAATAACTTTCATCGTTTTGAGACAAAGCAGAAAGAAAAATTAGCCATTCTTTCAAAATGCAAGCACAAACGACAAGGGGATTCACAGAAATGTATATTGTATGCCTTCACGTTTATGCATAATATAAGAGCTGTTGTACATACTCCGTATATGTGAAGGAGTATAGAGTGTGGTGATACAACAGTCAGCCAATGTTGTGCAAATAGACAATCGGTTCGACTGACGGATAGACAGATGTGCACAGTTGCACTACGACCCTCTGTACATGAGCGCCGACCTGTTTTTAACAAGCTTTTATTAGCGTCACCTGCAAGTAAGCTCTCAGAAGCGATCATTTTTTCAGACTTATATCTTCATACCGGTAGCTTATTTTCGCAAAATGTTCACAAATTATAACTTACAACCTTCCTAGATAATTCCTATTTCTATTCGTGAAAACCGTATGAAAATCCGTTCAGTAGTTTCTGAGATTAGCCCAGACAAACACAAACAGCGCGACAGGAGATTTCAATTTATAATATTTAAGGATGTAATGAAGTTTCGTAAAAGCAATTTAGACAACCAGAACGACACAATATTAGCAATTTTTATCAAAGTCGTTCGAAAGTAAATTAATAGCGATGCTGTTAGTCAAAGTATGGATGTTCATTCGGAATTTTAAATTCACGAAATCAGAAGTACTACGCACCGCATTATGGGGAATTATCTGTTTCTTCAGGAATAACCCTTAAAACAGTACGCCACTGATATTATCGTCCATTGTAAGTGTGCATATATTACATTGCACTCTGCGGAAGCAGATTTGATTACTGGGGTGTATTTGAAAAATCGGATGTCGGAATAAATAGCCGTTCTATTGTTTGAACAATAAAGCAAACTTCTGAATTTGAAGTGGACGATAATTAATACAATTAATTAAAATTAAGAAGTATAAACACGCTATATACGTTGGTGCACATGTTTGAAAAAGTTATTTTTTTGAAGTGAAACTTCTTTAGCATTTAAACTTTTTTGTTACGTTAACGACGAGTAAATATAATAGAAACCCCGGTAATGCAAAATTAAAGAAGAAATGATTTAATGGCGGGGAAATATAACAGAAACCTCGGTAACGCAAAATTAATAACACGTCAGTGAAACGAATTCATAACTCTAAAGAAGTTTCACTTCCATCGTGAGTTTATGTGAACAAAGCTCACGTGTTTTTTTTTTCAGAGTCAAATTTATGTCATAAATTACTTGTTCATCGCAAATTTCAACTGATTTCACTGTTTTAATCGATTTCTATAATAAATAACATTGCCTTAATATAATATGTAGACAGACATTTTCCAAAAGCGTATTTTTTGGTCTCGGGCAACCTCAGAACGAAATCTTTTCGTAAGATTTTGAAAAGTAAATTTTAACGTAAATTAATACCATTCATTGAAATGGTAAAAGACAACTATATTCTAAACATAATGTCCACTGTTTAGTTATTCATGGAAATTTCATGTTTTCGATAGATTCCGTGACAAACATATCGAAGTTTCCTCTATGAAACAATATGTCATTCGTATTATCATAACATATATCACGTGTCAACGGTGAACGCAATGTGATTCTGTTCTAAGTTTAAATACATAGACTGAATCATAACTACGAAAAATAATGATCCGGTTTTTATTTTACATATGAGTGCCCTATCATACGAGTTGTTTGAGATACACGCGTCTCGAATTTTCTCGTAACTCAGGCCTCAGTCAATGTTAAAACGAGAACCTTGGCCTCTGCATGGAAGAATCTGTGCCCTGAGGCTATAGCCGAAAGGACTTTCGAAGAATTCGAACCCGAAATGTTAGTGGAGGAGAAGATTGTGTCTCTAGGAAAATCCATGGATCTGGAGGTAGATAAGACAGACGTGACGAACTCTGCGAGGAGCACTCTGACGACCGAGGAGTTACAAGAGTTGTCGCAGGAGCATACGGAAGTTCTGCAAGAAATTGGTTTCGACGAAGAGCCAGATGTGGAGGAGGTTATTTCTACAAGTGAGATAAAGGAGATTTTGAAAATGTGGGAGAGTGTCACAGTTTTTATCTGAGAACTCGGAACGGTATCCATTGAATTTTCAACACAAAATAAAAGTGATCAACTGCGAGTCGTATTCGTAAAGAAAGGATTCCGTACCAGTAAGTTTTCCGTGAGAACTTTAAGACTTAGGATTTTCGTTTAGGTTTTCCTGTATACTACCGACCTTACTGGTGCAGATGGTGCAGAGACCAAATATGGAAATTAAGAAAACAATATTAGTTTAAGGGGTGTGTTAAGGCGTTAAATTCACATAATAAAGCCGACCTGCCTGTTTTAGTAAATAGACAGGGTTTTGGCACTGGGACCCGAATTTTTTCTTACTTTACCGTTCACTAACCAGGATTAAAATCCCGCATTTTACGAATGCTCGATTTTTACAATTTAGTTGTACAAACTGCAAAACTATTTTGAACTGCTCTGTAGTATTCTTTGAAATACTGCCATGAGTCACTAATACATAATATCTAACAGTGATGTCGATGCAATGTAAATTTACCCACATCCAAAGTGCACTGTGATGCAGATAATTTATGAATATTGAGAACTGTGCATGTTTCAAGTTTCGCTAACCATGTTAGCATCATGATAACACTGAATCAGTTTTTATCATCTCATTATTCCGCACACATCATTTTTTAAAATATATTTTTCTGTCTGCTGAGTAAAATAAAATTGTTTATGTAATACAACATTGATAATTATTTCTTACCTTACAAAATCAAGGACAGCTGATGCACTAGTTCAATCGACTTCGTAAACAGCGCCATCCCACTCTCTGGATTATGACGGCTGTGATAAAACTCTGAAACAAAATAAAAATCTGTTGAGACTTGATCACAGAGCTAATCGCTGCAAGATAACGGATTTATTTACATTAATGCGCGTCGCTTGATACCCTAACGTACGTACATACAGACAGAGAAAGAAAGAGCGAGAGAGAAAACCTTTCAAAAATACTGTCGTAACCCTAAAACCAGCCCCGGAGCTAGCGGGGGCGAGCCTGGACAGTTTCAGGGGGTGCCAAAATCATAATATAATACGTTTGAAAATTGATCACAAATTATTTAAACAAAAAATTTATTAGAGGGTTCTTATTCTCCCATTCCCGTTACAAAAAATGCCACCCAATATGTATTCTTGAGTTTTTTAAACAATTTATCTCACATGCTGGAGAGAAGGGGCGCCACTATGAAGTTTCTCCCCTGTTCGAAAAAATCTTAGATCCGGGGCTTATATAAATGAAAAATATTCTTTTCATAGACAAAAATGTAGTTACAGAAAGTTGAGAAACATACCTTGAAGGCATTTTAACTCTACAATTAATTACAAAGCTTCTCTCTACCCATTTAGAATGCACCTGCCAATTTCTTTGTGTTCTGAATTAATAACACTTTGATGAACATTTTCCGATCGCTCGTTTAATTGTTAATTAACAATAATCAACCTCCCGTCCTCTCCAAGTCTAGAACTATTCAAAAAATCTAATTGTTTGCTAATTGACTTTGTTTGTTGTATACCCATGCGCCGTAGATTGAGATGAGTTCGGAAAACACGTACGATTCACACAAATATAATTTAATACTCAAAACTTTACAGACTGAGAAGAAGAATGAAATTTGTGGCATGTTCTTTTGACTCAAAGAAGTTCAGATAAAGTTTCGACGAAGTTTCCTTGCTCATTGATTTTAGATATTCTGTAAGAACATTCACCACTCTGATCCCAGGTAAATTTTGCGTTTATTTTTTCCACGACTAATTTAGCATGGATGCTAAATCTAAAGTAGTATATTACACCACACGGACAGAAAATTGAAGTTCCTTCGCCTGGGACATGGCTTTTCTTAAAATGCGAATCAATATATTTTTTTTTTAAATGCAAATAATAAATTTTTTTTCTTTTTTTTTATTTTAAAAAATGCGAATGGGTGGAGGCCATCTATATTTTTAATTTTTAAAAAGCTAGTCGATATTTATTTATTTTTTTTGTTACATGTGGAATCTTGTGTGGTCCATTATAGTTGTAATTGCGTGTGTTATATACGTGTCTTTTTTTTGTTAAAAGGATAGTTTGATCTACCTCGTCCTACCATTGTTGGATACGGTCAATTAACAAACACGTATCAACCGCCGATTTCTGGACTGATCCTTGCAGTTCATACGAACACAAACGATTCACAAACCGCGCAACGCTGGTTTCATCACAACAATAACCAGGTGGTCATTATACATCCCCGTTGTATCTACTGTCATGCGAAACATAGGCTTCGCGAACAGATATCATTAGTGCACGTACCGTCCGAAGTGCGAACGTAAAGTAAAATAACAACTAATAAAAAATATTGTAGCGACATCGGACGTCAATCAATTGAACAACTGTTTAATTAGTATTTATTATGTATTGCAATGGGGATTACATAATTACTTGGTAAATTTATAATGTAAAATGAATTGTGAGATTTAAGTTTCAGTTTTATACCAAGCATGAAATAAAACAGTAAAACGAAAAAATATTGTAAAATTTTGACCTAAATTATTACCATTCCTCATTTGTGGAATTAGAATGATAAATGTGACAAAATATTGAATTGATATAATCGCATATTTTCCTTATAGGTATAGTAAATTAAAAAGTCAAAAGTCTCATAGCATAAAGCAGGGGAGGATTTATCATGGATTCGTATCAAAAACATGCCTGAGTACCTCGAATTACGATAAATTATATTCATTTCAGGAAACTATTTTTCAATACTGACAGATATTGCGTCCCTAGTGTGAATCCCCCTGAAGCATTTAAAAATAAAAGAGTACACTTCTGCAAACCATACTTGCAAAATCTCTCGTATATTTAGCAAGCTTACTAAGTTAATGAAGCAATGAAAATTTACTATTATTTGTGTATATGTACTTTCGCAGTGACTTCAAACTTATTCGCAATTCCAAAGTTTTTTTTTCTGATTTACTTCAACAAGTTTAATGTTATAAAATGCATTTCAAACGCGAAAACAAATACGGACATCTTTCGTTTTAATAAAACTTCCTGTTTTATATGTGTCTTTTGAAAATCGATCTCTTTTGTGGTTTAGAACAAGCTTTGGCCTGCGGCTTGGATTTCATGATTAATTAACGCTAATGGTGTTTTTGATTTAAGCTTTATCTTAAGTCGCATATAAATGGGTAAAAAGTACTAAATGACCCCAGATGTCATTTTGCTATTGGGATTTGACATATAGGCGGAGTTTAGGTTACACGTAATGTCGAATCCGCCATTTTTCATACATGTAGTAATACTAACAACTAAAATGAAATGTGCTTATGGTGTAAAATTTTCCCACCAGATTTCGTACCGTTTTATGTCAAACCCCAATATACTATATTATATGTTCATATTATTTATTTAAATGTGATACATAGCCAGTTAGTAAGATTTATGGTAGAAAACGGGCAACATTCCCTATATTAATATACGCAGTTAAATAATATTATGTAAATATATATATAATATCTTACACAAAATTACATCAGTAATACTGATCTAAATAATTTTATGAGTTGAGTGATGGAAACTGTATGGCTTGTAAAATTACATTCCTACTGATTTATTATTAATGTAAAATGTTCGAGCTTTTCAATATACAAAATGTTCCAAAACTTTATCTCCGCACCCAAAAATTAAAACCGCCAATGAATAATTTGTGATTGAAATAAGCTTAATGGCAGTCGAATTATTAGTGATTAATTTTTCGCTACAATAAAAAGAGACAGCACGGTGATTTCATGTATCATAAGAGCCTAAGGATTACATTTTAAATCTAAATAAAATCTTAATATCGAACTGCACTCACTCAAGTTTTATAAATCTCTAATTTCAATGAAAAATCTTATTCAAATTTTGATGGATTTGCTTCAAAATAATATGGACCATTCTTCTTATATGAATTTTAGTCAGATTTTTACAGTTTATTTGATGTAAAGATTTAAAATCAGATAAAAGCAAGAAAATTAGGGTGACTTTTACACAAATTTTTGTACAGAAAAAATTAAATCTGAAAAAATTATTGAGTAAGCCAAATTTGTCAGTATTTTTAACATAAGTTTGTAAAAAAAAACCTCAAATTATTAATTTGCCTTTCCGTAATTCCAAATCTCATGAAATACTGTAAAGAAATATTGACGAATATCACGTTTTTTTATTCAATTTTTAGGGCAAAAATATATATTTTTGAAATGTTAAAGCAGCAAGTCAAATTTCGTGAAGTTCAGTGCTTAATCACAGCTAATAAAAACAGTATTAAAAATAATTTTGAGGCCACGGCTCGAATTTCTCGAAAGCATTTTTTATGATCTGAGAAATGTCACCTGAAGAATAACAAATAAAATAAAAAATCAGTGCAAATTATATGTCACCTAAAGATATTAATATATTCGACATACGATTATAATAACAATAATGCGTTTAACGTCCGTTTCTCGACTTTATGTCATAACAGATGCCATTCGCACCATTACTATTTTTTCATCTACCACTTCCCGTTATTTTCTACATTTTTTACAACTTCAACTTATGTAATAGCAATGGGCGAATGAAGGAATTATAGGAAATTAGGATAAGGTAGGTAATTTTTGAACTAGGAGTTTGATAGGTAATCGGCTATGACCTCAAATAAGGAACCATCTCGATATTTATCTGGAATTAATTGAGGGAAACCATGGAAAACCTCAATCAAGATGGCCGGTACAGGAATTACCGTTTCTCGGCGAGAGGCAGTAGGAAAAAGTCCCAGTCACATCTGCCCCCGCCGGGATTCGAACTCGGTACCTCCCGAATGCGAGTCTAGTGCTGTCACCACTACTCTACCCAGCTCTATTCGATATACGATTATTAGTGAATACTGTGGAAGCACCAACAAGATCAACTGAGAGAAACTGAAAATGCTAATGACCCATCCTGTATATTCGTATCTCTTTGTAGACTGTAAGCTCAACAACATAACGAAATAAATTAGATGTACTTTGTTGAATGTAGTCGGGAAGGTTGAGGGAATGAGAAGCGGCAGTCATGTTGATGGGTAATCAATGAGGAACTCGGAGACCAATATTGTTTAATTACTTACGGTGTGCAGAAAGTATGTTTATGTTTGCCTCAGTGTCGATAAAAAACAGGCAATGCGCAATCATGTCCTGTTAATTTAATTATCCCGTAGTTATCTCTCCTATTATTGAGACTACATTACCATTTGAAAAAAATTTACATTACTTTTTCGTTTTGAGGTATCCCGAATCCAAAAAACACATTTTAAGAAAACGCCTGTGCGTCGATTGGCTGTGAACAAGATACAGGTCAAACGGATGAACGGATTGAAACCAAATTTGGGGAAGATATTTAGTATACAAATATGAAAAGCCCAATTGTTTTATGAAGAAAATCGGAATCGGGAAAATTAGAATGGTTCTGTCACCTATTTATTATATTTGCATAATTTTTTCAAGTGAAACAAACGCACGTATATCATGTAAAACTTTATTTTGTTTCACCCCCTATAAAATAGCTGCTACAGTTATATAAAGTTACCCATTACGCACTTGTGTGGTAAAGTAAAACACAACTGGTTACGCTATACCAATTCCATAGTAAATCACTTCTTGTCTGTGGATTGCTATTTTTTATGATCTACTTATATAAGTGACGTTTATTCAAAGTTTTGAAAATGAAGTGAAAGGTAGCTATTTTATGGAAGGTATGTACAAATATATGAGTAAAAAACCTTTTAAAGGAAAGCTTTTATTAAATATAAAAGAAACTTTACAATTAAAATGAAAATGTGGGTTCTATATCTGCAATTTTGTTTTTTATTCGTATATCACGTTTAAAGGACTCCAAATACGAATATTTTTATAAAAACCCAATACATATATATTTATGTATCTGCAATCTCCATACATCCTTTGTCAAAAACAAGCCCCCAGCATTGAATGCGGCAAATGTACCAGAATATATCTCGCTTAGTCAATCCGGTTTAATAATCATACTTTTGTTCAATTTTAATAAACCAAACTTTTAACGCGAAAATTTATAATATGTGTCATGTTTAATAACCAAAACAGCATTCCACAAAGTTTAGATAATTATAATATACAAGTCACTCAGATTGTAAAAATGCTTACGGCAAATTCCAAACAGTGATCACAAATGACATTTAATTAGCTTTGATCAACCATTTTCCTTCA
The DNA here is from genome assembly GCA_034508555.1 of Venustoraphidia nigricollis. Taxonomy (NCBI): domain Eukaryota; kingdom Metazoa; phylum Arthropoda; class Insecta; order Raphidioptera; family Raphidiidae; genus Venustoraphidia; species Venustoraphidia nigricollis. The sequence goes on along the minus strand of JAVRKA010000042.1, from coordinate 1,639,699 downwards.
CAAAATTTAGTTAGTTGCTTTAAAAAACACATTTTTTTGTCCTAGATTTGTCAGTACAGTGGATTTTATTTATAATGACCTAGCAATTCCCGGTTCCGGTTGGCGCTTAATTTAAACATAAAATAGAAAGAATGCTTCATAATTATTTAAGTTCAGTAGAGGCCTTTAGATTGCCATAAGTAATTATATATTATCGAACATTAAGGTAGTTGTCGTGGTTAAGGCACACCGTCAGAAAATTCTTAATTTTTGTATACTTATTAAGGACATGATAATACAATTACCCAGAAAATTTGAAGTCGATCGACCGTATATATAATCCGAGATAAATTCAATTAAAAATTGGATAATTAACATTGATTGTATACGATCTTTGTAGTTCTAAAGCAGTTTCTTATTTATAAAAAAAGAACTAACTCTCAGAAACTTTTCAAAAACTGACAGTCTTTCAATGCATTTGTTATGAGTTTAAAAAAAAAACCCGGGTCGCAGTGCCAAAACCCTGTCGACAATATAGTGTATTTGCTAATACAGGTATTGTGGCTTTATTACATGAAATTAAGTTTGTTTTTGGACAAAATAAAAAAAAAATGAACCCCTTAATACACCCCTTACAATAATAATTTTATTAGTTGAAATATTGTTATCAATCCAACATCTGCACCAAATTAAATACGACCTTCAGTAAGTAAATTCGTATACGCAAACTAGTGTTTTCATAAAATTTGTAAGTCCGGTCCTGTCGGGCCGATTTGCTTATAATTTTAGGAGCACTTTTTAATTGCTACTAAAGGGTTAAATTTCAATTTTGAAACGATTCTGAAAATTTTTTCGGTATTTTTGGGCCCAAAAACTTTTTTCAACCCCTAAAAACTACCCTTAAAATGACCCGATTGGGCCCATTTTAAATAGGCTTCGTGCGGTGATGGGTTCCAACACGTATGCCAAATTTCGTTAAAATGAATTAACTCCTTCGAAAGTTATTGCCCGCACATATATATATATATATATACGTATGTATATATATATATATATATATATATATATATATATATATATATATATATATATATATATATATATATATACATATATATATATACATATATATATATAAACATTTTTAAAAATGGTGCCAAAGTGTTTAGGACGTTATGAAACGTCGAGAAATTTTGGTCCGACCCCTAGGTCCCGTCATCCCACCAACGCCAATAGTGTATGTTGCCATATGGCAAATACACTAATAAGAAAAAATTTTTGACCGTCTAATTATTTATAAATAACGGTTTAAAGTTCAACAATTTATAGAAAAGTATCCATGCATATGAATACTGTATGGGTTACGTTTCCACGAGTACAGTCTTGCGTACAAATTATGGATCTCTTAGCTACAAGCTAGTATACTTTTGTGACGCGTATAATCTATAACTTTTTGACAATATTGTACCACGACAACTACCTTAAGCGTAAACCATTTTGTCTAGCGACCGAATATAGTATAATCCCGGTTATTACTTATTATTGAATGAAAATCAATGGTACTTTGAAACATGGCAAATCATAAACTGATTTCCGTAATCCGTAGAGGCAATGGGGGTTCCAAACTCTGAATCGAATAGTGTGTATGCTAACTCAAATAACTAAACACCTCATAGTGTACAGTGAGTGAATGCGTATTGATGTTAGAACAATAGTCTCCGCATATTACGAATTTTACATCCAAATATTTAAATTTAAATTAATGGAAACGCTAGCGATTGATAATCTATAGCAGGGGTCGGCAACCTATGACCCGTGGGTCACCGAGAGACCCATTTGGTAATTTCAAATGACCCACTTTAGTTCCGAAAATAAAGTATAAGATATACAAACATTTTTTTCTTTTTCCCAAAAAATTTTTGTCACAAATTTATGAACGTACCAAATTTGAATTCAGTATAACATATAAAAATATCAGTTATAACCCCACCCCCGCCTGACTGGATATTGAATCGGCCGATAGTATGCGGAATGCAGCGACATTTGTTTTAATACGAAAATATCTCTGACCCAAACGTCTCTTTAATACTCGCATTTTGGTTGATTTTGACCCGCGGCCAAAAAAGGTTGTCGACCCCTCATCTATAGTCTATACTAATAATAAATCTACCACTTCCCGTTATTTTCTACATTTTTAAAACTTTAACTTAAGTAATAGCAACGGGTGAATCAAGGAATTATAGGAAATTAGAATTAGATAGTAGGTAATTTTTGAATTAGGAGTTTGATAGATCCATGGCCTCAAATAAGGAACCATGTCGATATTTATCTGGAATTAATTAAAGGGAAACCATGAAAAACCTCAACAAAATGGTTGGTACAGGAATTACCGTTTTTCGGCGAGAGGCAGTAGGAAAAAGTTTCAGCCACATTTGCCCCAGCCGGAATTCGAACCCGGAACCTCCTGATTGCGAGTCTGGTGCTCACACTACTACTCTACCCCGCGCGGTTGATATAGTGTACTATATAGACTACACTAACAATACATATATAGACTATAGATACAAAGATTGACGCTTTATGCCAAAAGAAATGTCGCAGTTTGAAAGGGCCAGAGGTTTTCTTTTTATTAAAACACACATAGTACGTCCGTAACTCATCGTCCCCCGTAAATTGTTGGCAATACGACAGCAGCGTTAAATCGACAATTCAAATAGAAAAATCGCCGTCGTGTTCAAAATCATTCTACAAGTTGTTCGCATTTGATTTAAACTTAAAAGCACACAACAAACCATTAGAATATTAGACTATTAGAGGCCCACCATCATTTTTGAAAAAGTTTATTATATATAGGTGTGTGTGTGTTTGCGCCATAACTCTCGACAGAATTAATCAATTTAAACGAAATTTGGCCCACATATTGAAATTCACCGCACAAAGCCTATCTAAAATAAGCTTAATCGGGCCATAATAAGGGCGGTTTTTAGGGGTTGAAAAAGTCGAAAAATAACGAAAAAACTGTCACAATCGTTTGAGAATTAAAATGTAACCCTTTAGTAGCAACTAAATGTAGCATCTAAATCACTGGTGGCCAACCCGCGGCCCGCGGGCCGCATGCGGCCCGCCGACTATCCACTTGCGGCCCGCAGAGCTGAGTATTTTTTTTGAGAAAATTATTACGGGCGAATCGCGAGCGCTGGCGCTCGGACACTGACGCTGCGGGCCGATCCGCGCGGCGCGCCGCCCGCGCCAACGCATACGGATTGCGTGGTCGCGGCATATTGTTTACGTTGTTTATTATGATCGTCTGTTTTACGTGTCTACCAATAGATATATTAATGTGGTGTGCATTCGATCGCAATCTGTCGACCGATCTTACCGTTCATTTTGGTAAGTAATACCAACTGTTTTAAATTAATCTGTGATGATTGCCGTTTTAGTTTCAATAGATTGAGCTTTATTTCATTTATTACAGTTAAAAGCATAAACCTACAATAATGGCGTCAACTAGTAAAGAAGTTGGACCAAAGAAAAGAAAAGTTACGGAAGAATTAAGAAGTTTTCAAGACAGGTGGACTGATAACTATTTTTTTGTGGTATTTAAAACAAAACCAATATGTTTAATATGCAATGAATCGGTTTCTGTTATGAAAGAGTACAACATTAAACGTCACTACGATACTAAACATGCAAATAAGTTCGATAAGTACAAAGGACAGTTTCGACAGGACCAGGTCAATAGCTTAAAAAGAAAACTTTCTGCACATCAACAAATATTTACAAGAGCGAATTCAGAGTCAAAATGTTATGTAAAAGCGAGTTATGCAGTAGCTTCAATCCTAGCAAAAAAATCGAAACCATTCTCAGACGGTGAAATTGTTAAAGAGTGCTTGGAAAGTGTCGCTGAAATTCTATGCCCAGAAAAGAAGAAAGATTTCTCAAAAATAAGCCTATCTCGTCAAACTATTACACGACGTGTGGATGATATTGGAAAACATGTTGAAGATAAGTTAAGAAATCGTGCATCTGAGTTCATATATTATGCTCTGGCATTGGATGAAAGCACAGATATGACGGATACCGCACAAGTGGCGATCTTCATCAGAGGTGTTGATGCCTATTTTAATAAAACGGAAGAATTAGCAGCATTGTTTCCACTTAAGGATACCACAAAGTCGCGAGATTTATTAGAGGCCGTTCAATCAACAATCAATCGCTTTTCGTTACAACTAAACAACTTGTCGGGCTTAACGACTGATGGTGCTCCAGCAATGATTGGAAAACACGAAGGTTTGGTAAAACTGATTGAAAATGAGGCCTGTAAAGTTGGCAATACGTCGATGCTAAATTTTCATTGCATTATTCATCAAGAGAATTTGTGTGCCAAATCTCTCAAAATGGACCATGTTATGAAGGTAGTTGTCAAAATAGTGAACTTTATTAAGTCGAAAGGTTTGAATCACCGTCAATTCCAAGAATTTCTGAAGTCCTTGGAATCAGAATATGGTGATGTTGTATTTTATGCAGAAGTAAGATGGCTGACCCGTGCCAAAATGTTGAAAAGAGTTTTTGATTTGAGGCAAGAAATACAATCATTTTTTGAAAGCAAATCAAAGACTATCTCAGAGTTTCAAGACGAAGAGTGGGTTTCCGACTTTGCATTTCTGGTAGATATAACTAGCCACTTAAATGAACTCAATACTCGTCTACAAGGCAAAGATCAATTGATTAATGACATGTTTGATCTTATTTCTGCGTTTCAAATGAAACTTGGTCTTTGGGAACAGCAGCTACGAACTAAAAACTTCACTCATTTTCCTACACTTTTAGAGCGCCCAGATAATATCATATCGGAGACAGCAGCGGCTAAATATGCATCTTTGACATCTGATTTAAAAATCGAATTCGAAAACCGATTCCATGATTTTAAAAAGCATCGTTTGCTTTTTTCCGCTTTTGCAACACCATTTTCTACAGACATAAGTTCCTTGCCGGGACATTTACAAATGGAATGTTGCGAAATGCAATGTGATGCACAGCTAAAAGAGAAATTCAATCAGGTTGGCTTGGAAGAGTTCTATAAAAACTATTTTGACAAGGAGAAATATCCTGCGTTTTACAAACATGCTCTGTTCATGACTTCATTATTTGGAAACACTTACACGTGTGAACAACTTTTTAGTAGGATGAAGCATATCAAATCCCAAATGAGAACACGGATTACTGACGTACATCTAGAAAACTGTTTGCGTGTAGCAACGACTTCAGTCGAGGTTAATATTGATGAGCTTAGTTCTGCTAAACAAAGTCAGATATCTCACTAATGTACTTATATTTTTTCAATAAATTCTCTTACTAAGAAATTTGTTTTATTTTCAAAAACTTTTTGTGCGTTGGTTTATGGTTAGCTACATAAAATTTGGTAGTGCGGCCCGGTGCGAAATTCTATTTCCGAATTTTGGCCCTGCTGTCGAAAAGGTTGGCCACCGATGATCTAAATGTAAACAGTTCAAACAAAACTTAATTTAAAAAATGACAGCATTTTGCAGGTCCCACATTAAATCTTAAACCAAATGTGAACAATCTTTATTTTTATACACATCTTGTAAAGGAAATGTTCCGAAGCACACGTTATACAAAACAACAATAGACACTACATGAAAGCAAAAAAAAAAACGGACATGTTGAATACTGCTGACGTGCATATACACACGTACCGATAGACATCTATTAAATAAATAAAAATTTTACTCTGCCTTATTTTTATAACAGTTTTCCGAAAGTTTGATAAAATTCATCATTAAATAATAGGTACATTACTTAGAATTGACGATTGTTATGAATAAACTAAATATGGAAAAATCGTTCTTTTCTGATGTGCCAAGGTCACACCTCATCGGAATATATAACGAATAGCGGTTATTCATATGCCTGCCAAAAAAAAATTTTTTTTTTTTAAAAAAGGTGTTGATAGGAAATGTCGCCGATATAAATCTAATCAAAAAACTTCAAACTTTGCAACAAAAAGAACTGATATGTATGTCGTTTTTACTGTTGAAATAACAATTTCAAATAAAAGTATTGAAATTTAGAAAAGAGTACGTTTTCAAATCCAGAAAAAATTAACATTTGCAAAAATTTTATTTTTTATACGCAGTTAACTCATTTTCTTGTAGAAAGTTTGTTTCGTATCGAGGCACCAACTTGAAAATCACTGCTTTATGCACAGCCGACTAGCATTCAAAGAACACAATAAATAAAAAAAGAAAACGGAAAAAATAACGTACGTTGCAAAGCATGGAGGCAGTCAGCTTGGATAAAAAATTGTAGACTTGTTCGAATTCAACGCGACGGAAATTTAATTTCATCGACTGCGTTGACGGCTTTCGACAGCGCAGCGTTGCTTCAAGTTCGGTTTTCCTATCAACAATGTGTGTAATAAATCACTGAATTCTGTTATACATTGCTAGAGTAACCATTTTATTTTTGTTGGTCGACCTTACGATTTACGAAATATAGCTTTTCTTCAAGACTTGTTTCCCTTTCAAAAATGCGTATTTATAGTATGTATTTCTATTATACACGGTGTCTCAGATCGACGCCCTACATATAGTAAAACCCCGCTTATTGATTTTTGTTCATAAACATTTACGAAAATCAAATAAAAGGTCAAGTAAGAAGTTATGTTTGTGATGAGGAAGGTTACTTATTTGACATATTTTGTTTTTTTGTGAAGAAGTCATCTAATGTCTCTTTCTGTCTTGTTCAGCAAACTGTAATCGAAAACAAGATGTTGCATCAATGACACTTCGTCTTGCCTTTGAACTTCTATCAACATTTGAATGATTTTGTATAAACTGATCCATAATTTACGTTAAAGTGGCAAAACTTTTTTTTAGAAACCGCGTAATACTGAAACAACGTTAAGCGGAGCAGTGTTAAGCGAGCTCTTACTGTACTACCCTTCGTCGACGACCAGATAAAATGGCGTGATTTTTGTTAATTTTTACACTAATTATGTAAAATTTCACATGATCATTAAATAGACTCCTTCAAATACGAGTTATTAAAATGTTGAAAACTATTTGAAAATTACTTAGTATGAAAAATGATGGATAACAGTGAATTTGCTGATAAATGTGACATTATAGGAATTTATATTATATTTATATTATTTATAATGATCTGTCAGTTTCTAAGTAGTAAATTGAAATATCAGACGTTTGTAGTAAATTGTGAAAAGGTATAAGTAACATATATTCCGCACAATTCATATGATACAAAATGTAAATAGTTCAGTTCAATGTTTGATATTCAGTTTCATTTTGTTTGCTTGGCGTTTGTTTTATTTAAATTTTTCTGCGACTCGCTTCAGTGCAAACACAGAGATAAAGCGAAACAGCTTGCTGTATCATGAAGCTATTTATGTAAATAATAAATACGGACGATTTTTTAAATATAAAAATATATTTCAACCTACGAATAATTCTACATGTATATTCTTATTAGACATTGCTTAAATAAAACACCAAAAAAAAAACACGAATTTACCACCCCTAACTATCTATGAATTTGCAAGGTGTCTGTGAATTTGAAGTACTGATATCTTATCAAAACCATAAATGTGAAAAAGTGAACCAAGTTCGTTAACCAAATGGATGTACCATAAATCTAAAATAGTTCATATCACAAAAATCACCAAAAATTAAATTTGGAACTATAAATTCTGAAATAAATTCAATCTCTTTTCAGAACTTATGTTCCGAATCTAACAATCAAAGAAAGCATAGTTACTTCTTACCACAACAGATTTATTCAATGAATGTACATTTCGAGAGCAAAGCTCCCATCTTCAGCAAACACTACACGAATCTAATTTTTCTTCAAGTTTGGGATTTAATTTGGTAATGTTTTAGATTTTGCATTATTTTATTGATCGAACAAATTAGTAGAAAAGAACTTAACTCTTTTACATTTTTTTTGTAGGATAGACATAGTAGATTTAGTTTACACTTTCAGAATAGAAAAATTGTTTTTAGGTTGGTAGTTTCAACATGAGAAGTTCCACCAGTCAAACTTGCCAACACAAACAACCAGACAGATAGACATGGTCTATACACAACAACAACAACAACACACCTCCATTCATTAAAAGAATTATTTCCTTGACGTATCTTTTTATAGCTGCTATTGAAAAATCAGGAAAAATATACGGAATTTATTTTTCCTGTCGATCGCTTCGACATACTTTAGACAGGAAGTTACAAGCTTTTCTTATTTTATACATTTTACGTAAAACTGTTTCCAATTTTTGTATAATTTTTACCAAGCAGAAGTCAGAAAAATAAAATACTCGTAACAGAAGCGGTGTTGTTTCATGACTTCAAAAAAGTGTTCACTGTTTGTTATACAATTGAATTTATTCGCATTCGATATTTATAAAATTTATTTCTGCCAATCAAAAACCGTCCACGTTAAGGTGGCAGTTCGCGCCGCGACAGAGACAGGAGACCGCGACCGGAGACAGAGACTGGAGACCGAGACCGTTACTTGACCTTAGGTTTTCTATGTGTGTCAGTTCACGAGCGAGACCGAGACAGGAGACCGCGCCGCGAGACAGAAGACCGCGAGATGGTCTCTACCCCGGACTAGTACTGTCTCGCGTCTCGCTCGAGACGCACGTGCAAAATTGTAAAAAATGACGTCGTTTTCTGATGAAGACACCGATAAATTGATTGAAATGATTAGACAACATCCTGCGCTATTTAATTCTCAACTTGACGCATACAGAGATGAAAATTTGAAGGATAATTGTATTTTATTCATCCGAAAGTACATCCTGAACATATTTTCCTCAAACAATAAATGGTTCTTTATCAAAAGGGAAAACGATCCTTCGTGGCCTCTAGTTGTATATAATTTGTTGATGGGCATTCTTCGTGTTGTTTTATAATAATAATATAATAGCAAGTCATCGTCTTCTTCTTCTTCCAATAGTAACTTCATAACTGAATGGCTTTCCATTACGATGTGGATTAATAATTTTCCAGAACACGACACTATTGACACTAACGACTCAACAAAACTGAATGAACAGAGGTCTTTGGTCTCGGTAGACAACAGACCACCGGAGACGGAGACATTTGTCTCGGTCTCCAGTCTCTGTCTCCGGTCTCGGTCTCTGTCGCGGCGCGAACCGCCACCTTTAGAGTTGCGCGCCGAGGGTTCCGTACCGAAGCGAATAATATTGCTAAAATTACAGTTAAAAAAAACTAAAAGAACAAGCTTTTAGTTCTTATATAAATAAATTATTTATAACATATATGTAAATATTTATATATATTATGATATTGTCATATTGAACTTCATGTTCAAAGATTCCGTCACAAACATATATTCAAAAATTTTATTTTTTTATCGTGAAGATCGTGGTCAGGATAGTGGGACAAGCTTATTAAATTATTGTATTGTCATCGGTCCTTGATAAGTTTCAGTTTAATCTGACGTTTTGAAGTGGGTTAATTTCACGTTCAAAGATTCCTTTTTAAACAAGCATACAGGTGAAGCTAATAAAAGCGTGTTAAGAAAAGAAATTGATTTACCCAATATATAAATGATTTTCTGAAAGACAGGGGTTTTCCGGAACCCAATTCACTTATTTCTATTTGCATCATCTGTAGGGTGCGGTGCGAACGGTTCATTTCTGCAGAATATATCATTTTATGTAGGAAATCCATCACTCAGATTGATATATCCCTTGACAGATTACCTCATGTTTTAGTTGGCTATGATATGTACCACCTTTGTATGTGTTGAGAACACTATCCCAACACAACGCAGTGTTGTGTTATGTAATATCTACAAACACTACATAATATTATATACTGTGAGCTATAGGTTTGCTCGCTAATAAATATTGAATCTCTAAAGGCCAAAACAAAATACACCAGTCACGGAAAAAATATTTATCATTCCAAATTGTGTACAATCAAGGCTGCTAGATCACAGACAGTCGTTCCCAGATGTGTAGATTCGGAGCTTTTCGAACGCATCTACAATGACTTTGATAATTTTAAAAATATGGGAAGTTAAAATATGTTTTATAAGTAAAAGAAATCAAGAAAAGATCCAATAATATAAACAACGCTTATAGACAGGGTGCTGAACTGCATTTTGATGGATTCATTCCGACCCAAAGAATGAAATTCTGAAGGTTGTCGGAAAAAATCGAGGTGCAATTCTTTGTTTAAGCGGACTATGGAAATTATCATTTAAAATGCTTTGTTTGTATGCTCGCTGAAAACGCGAAAATTACTACACGGATTTGAATGAAGTTTTTACCATTCGATAGCTTATTTATTGAGAAAGTTTAAGTATTATTATAATCAAACTTTAAAACTAAAAGAAGACAGCGTGCCACAATACTTTAAAATAGAATATAGTTTCAGGTTTGGTTTAAACTGACCTTCTACGAAATTCTTAATCTGTTTTAAAACTCTCGCTTATCCAAATTCAGCTCTGTAAATTATCAGTGCGTAACTAAAAAAATTATAAAACAAAAATCCAAAAAAGAATACGTAGTTCTAGAGAAAGCGAAATAGAAATTGGGACATGACTTCAATCTTTACAAATTGCCGATTAGTGGTTTTATTAACCTTCCTATCAAAACAAAAACCAGAGCATTGAAATCTGCGAGACCGAAGAAAAGGTCAAGGTCAATTTTTCTACATTATTATAATCAGTCTATTTAAACTTTAAAGCACTTGTCAACAAATAAGAAACAAGAAAGATGCTTAAGGTAGTTGTCGTGGTTAAGGCACACCGTCAGAAAATTCTTAATTTTTGTATACTTATTAACGACATGATAATACAATGACCCTGAAAATTTGAAGTCGATCGACCGTATATAATCCGAGATAAATTCAATTAAAAATTAGATAATTAACATTGATTGTATACGATCTCTGTAGTTCTGAACCAGTTTCTTATTTATAAAAAAAGAACTGACAGTCAGAAACTTTCCAAAAACTGACAGTCTCTCAATGCATTTATTATGAGTTTTAAAAAAAATAAGAAATTTTTTTTGACCGTCAAATTATTTATAAATAACGGTTTAAAGTTCAATAATTTATAGAAAAGTATACATGCATATGAATACTGTATGGGTTACGTTTCCACGGGTACAGTCTTGCGTACAAATTATGGATCACTTAGCTACAAGCTAGTATACTTTTGTGGCGCGTATAATCTATAACTTTTTGACAATATTGTACCACGACAACTACCTTAACACGAAAAGATATTACAAACAGCACGTATCGATAAAAGTGGAAAAACATAAGCAGTTTGTAATAATGAGGTTATAACAATTTATTCAATGTTGATTTTATAAATAAATCATTTTTTACCTTTATAAAGTATCTGCTAATTGATATTATTAACTTTGAAAAAAAATCATTTTTATAAGAGAGAAATACTTAAGAGTTTGTGATCATTAAATTTTTTGTAAGTAGAGACGAGCGTAACGTAATTTATTTCTCAAAAAAAAACTTCCTCAAAGACAATATAATCAGTTAAGTAAACACAATCATCCACACTTATGTACGCTAACGTCAGAAAAGAGTTTGGGGGGAGCGGAAATTAAATACCAGTGGCGTTCAGCTTACTCGTTAATCAATGCAGATATTAAAATAAGTAAAACATTTCTTAAAACACGCTTGTATTAAAATGTGCCTGGGGACCGTGAAAAATTCCGCCCCATTACCTAAAGCGGTATACAATATTCAAATAAATTAAATGATTCATTTATAGCTGAAAATATTTTTATTATAAACGGTATAATTACACAAAAATATTCTTTTTCGTATCAAAAATCACCAATTAACAAACAAACCGATTGGTTATAAGTTGCGAGATATACATATTTTCAGAGGCAAGCGCGTCTGACTTTTTGATTTGCAAACTAGACAATTTGTGCATTTTGCGTAGTGCAATTTAAACTAAAATAATGATCATATCAAACAGAGATTGACCCAAAAACTTAAAAAAATTATGACTAACAAGATACTATTAATACTAAAAATGTGTGAAAAATTCTAGACAAATGTATTTTAACGTATTTTATTTATGAACACAATAATCACACTTTTCAAAAAATTTTCTATAAGGTGAAATTTTTCTTTCGCATGTTCCAAATTTTTCCGCCCTAAATAACTAGCTCCTAGTGCCTCTAGTGTGCCTCCAGCGCTGCCCCCCCATCGTGCGACGCCACTGGACGAGTTGCGGTGAACGCGTCACCGACGGTGTCTGCAGCGTGTTGCACGCAACAGCCGTCCGTGATCTAAATTAGCGTTCATTTTATAAGCCCTATCACGGCACACTGGATGATGCTTTTGATCACTGAAGATTAAAACCGTTTCGCTATCTTTTTATGTTATACGAAGCCACCCTTCGAATTTAATAACGACGACGCATACGACTCACTGATACACCGACTCACTCAGTCGATACACCCGATCCTGAACTTACGTGCTTCGACTGTTTTAATAAAATTCTTCTTTTGTAGCACTCTGCACAAAGCTCGAAAATGAATATTTATCAAGCATCGATATTGAAAGTGTCATATTCTCAAACAATAAATTCAATTTTTAATATAATATTACTTTCTGTCTCGCGAATTGTGATTTGACTTTTGTATACAAACAGAGAATATTTCAAGTAACTGTAAAATTAGTCTTTTTAGTGTATTTGCCATATGGCAACATACACTATTGGCGTCGGTCGGATGGCGGGACCTAGGGGCCGGACCAAAATTTCTCGACGTTTCATAACCTCCTAAACACTTTGGCACCATTTTTAAAAATGTTTATATATATATGTATATATATATATATATATATATATATATATATATATATATATATATATATATATATATATATATATATGTGCGGGCAATAACTTTCGAAAGAGTTAATTGATTTTAACGAAATTTTGTCCGCATGTTGGAATCCACCACCGGAAGAACCTTATTTAAAATGGGCCCAATCGGACCATTTTAAGGGTAGTTTTTAGGGGTTGAAAAAAGTTTTTGGGCCCCAAAATACCGAAAAAATTCTCCGAATCGTTTCAAAATTGAAATTTAACCCCCTGGTAGTAATTAAAAAGTGTCCCCAAAATTTTAATAAAATCGGCCCGAGAGGACCGGATTTACAAATTTTATGAAAACACTAGTTTGCAGATAGTGACTTATTTATTAAAGGGTGTATTTAATTCGGTGTAGACGTTAGATTGATAATAATATTACAATTAAGAAAAAAAATGTTATTTTAAGGGGTGTATTAAGGGGTTAAATTTTTTATTTTGCCCAAAAACAAAATTAATATCACATAATAAAAGTATAAAACCACATGGCCCTATACAAGCAAATACACTATATTGTCGGCAGGGTTTTGGCACTGCGACCCGGGTTTTTTTTTTTATTCTGATGATCGTGGTCAGGACATCAGGACAAAGTTATCAAATTATTCTATTGTCGTCGGTCCGTAATACGTGTGTAAAATTTTTAATCAATCGGACGCGACGTCTTGAAATCGGTGAAAATTTTTACCTGATGATCCTGGTGAGGACATTAGGACAGAGTTTTATCAAATTATTGTACTGTCATCGGTCCGTAATACGTGTGCAATTTTTTTAATCAATCGGACGTCTTACTTACGTTTGAAAGATTCCGTCACGAACATACAAGAGAAGCTAATAAAAGCGTGTTAAAAATGATAAGTTGGTCTTAATATTGTAAAGTAGCAAACAGATATTTGTATTAATTAGTAGCAGTAACAATCTGTGATTTTCTAGTATCCAAAAGTATCGTGTCAGTGTTGATACAAAATAACGGCTATTTAGAACTAGTATTTTCGCCGGGCTGGAAGATATTACTGTTATATAAAAATGTAGCAAATCCCAATCTCTACATTTGAATGAATATTATAAAATAATAATAATAATGCGTTTAACGTCCGTTTCTCGACTTTATGTCATAACAGACGCCATTCGCACCATTACTATTTTTCATTTTACCACTTCCCGTTTTTCTACATTTCTTAAACTTCAACTTATATAATAGCAATGGGCGAACGAAGGAATTACAGGAAATTAGGATAAGGTAGGTAATTTTTGAACTAGGAGTTTGATAGGTAATCGGCCATGGCCTCAAATAAGGAACCACCTCGATATTTATCTGGAATTAATTGAGGGAAACCATGGAAAACCTCAATCAAGATGGCCGGTACAGGAATTACCGTTTCTCGGCGAAAGGCAGTAGGAAAAAGTCCCAGCCACATCTGCCCCCGCCGGGAATCGAACCCGGACCTCCCGAATGCGAGTCTAGTGCTGTACCACTACTCTACCCAGCTCGGTGAATGAATATTATAAAAAGAACCGTTCAGTTCAATACAAACAGCACTCACATTTAATCCCTGCAGGCTAATAATACACTTAACAAAGGAAAAATAGTTCCAGTTTTAAAAGTTATCTTGATTTCTTGTTGGTAATAAAATGAAAATGTAACCTTATATATTATCTCTTTTATCTGTTCTCGGTAACTTTTCTGCCAAACTACACTTTGTATGAGGAGAATTCCAACTTCTAACGAACAAAACATTCACATAATTAAGATACTCTTCTGAATTCGCATCGCAAAATATCCATTTAATTTTTTTATTTCTTATTTATAAGGTATTCAAGAAAGTTTTATAGTTAGAACAGTTATTCTACTAAATGTCCCATCTTATAATCACAAACACATACATACATTACACGTCGCATTTACACAACCCAAATATATGCACATTTACACGTAACACAGAAACACAAATTCTGTATCCTTCTCGACACAGAGCTCATTCTAGTGAGGGGAAGTATCCTTCTATATATATTGTTTTTATTGTATCATATGATGTGCAATATTTAGGATTTAATAAATAAACAAAAAATATATTTTTATAATTATTGCTACGAAAGTAACAAAAAGAATCAAAACTAGAAGTTTTACATGTTTGTTTTAAATTGTACTATCTCACTTATTATATTAACAAATGCTAAATTTTAATGAGCTTGACTATTTGATCAAGTAGTTCAATTCCCCGTGATATTAAAATTTAATATATAACATGGACATAACAATCGATAATTAAAAAATGGATTTAATATACGCAATAGTAGAAAAAATATTTAACACAAAAATATATAATTGAAATAAAATTATATAGAAAATACTTAATATTTTTTTTATAAAATAATGCAACCAAAAAGTGTAAAAAATGTCCTAAAATACCGAACAAGTTATTATATATTTTGACATATAATTAAATATTTTTTTAATTTTTTGTTACAGGTTCAGTAAAGGCCAATTCACACTTCCGTCATTCATCAAAAAATGGCGACGACACTGCCGACTATCCAGAGAATTTAAAAAATGCTCGTCACGTGACAGGGTCAGCTGACCCTAACCTATCGGTTCAAAACACTACAATCCAAGACGCAAACCAAAATAGTTTAGATAAAAATCAAAATAATAATAAAATCGAACTTTTTATAAATCAGCATGAACAATTAACTTTTAAGTGTGACGTTAACATTAACTTCACGAATAATATTTGGTTGAAAGACGGTGAGATAGTGGGTAGTGTATTGTTGGACATAGCCAACAAAAGAGGCGCCAGT
This sequence comes from Venustoraphidia nigricollis, assembly GCA_034508555.1. Taxonomy (NCBI): domain Eukaryota; kingdom Metazoa; phylum Arthropoda; class Insecta; order Raphidioptera; family Raphidiidae; genus Venustoraphidia; species Venustoraphidia nigricollis. Next base: position 1,624,000 of record JAVRKA010000042.1, on the reverse strand, counting down.
GGTCATAGGTACTTGAAGGACAGAGAAGGGAATTTACTCATTGATAATGTGAGATTAGAAGACGATGGCAGATGGCAATGTGAAGCTGAAGACGCTCTTGGATTTGTCGTTACAGCCAAACCGATCTTATTAACCGTATTAGGTAAGATAGATTATTTTTAACACGCTTTTATTAAGTTTTTTTACAATAGTGCAAACTTGTTATCTTTTTATTTAAACAATAAAAGCTGGGTAGAGTAGTGGTGACAGCACTAGACTCGCATTCTGGATGTTCGGGTTCGAATCCCGGCGGGGGCAGATGTGGCTGGGACTTTCGCTACTGCCTCTCGCCGAGAAACGGTAATTCCTGTACCGGCCGTCTTGATTGAGGTTTTCCATGGTTTCCCTCAATTAATTCCAGATAAATATCGAGATGGTTCCTTATTTAAGGCCATAGCCGATTACCTATCAAACTCCTAGTTCAAAAATTACCTGCCTTATCCTAATTTCCTATAATTCCTTCATTCGCCCATTGCTATTATATAAGTTGAAAATGTAAAAAAATAACGGGAAGTGTGGTAGATGGAAAACAGTAATGGTGCGAATGGCGTCTGTTATGACATAAAGTCGAGAAACGGACGTTAAACGCATTATTATTATTATTATTAAACAATAAAAAAAATAATAAGACATAGGTAACTGATTTAAATATGATTTATACATAAGAAGTTCCACTTTGGTCGTGTGTGCCACGACACATGCCTTTTTTATCGAAGGTTACTGTGTGAGCATATTTTGAAAAATAAATTGAAACTCAGCTCGTCGCAGATTTTAGGCTAAGACCTATTTTGCAATTTCCTAAACACGCTTGCAAATTTTGAGCAAAATTGGTCTAGTAGTTTAGGTTGTAGAATCTATAAACACAGACAACAGACATTTTTTCGAAACCCCTGTTTTGTTAACTTGCATTATAAGTCGTAACTTGAGGGTATAAAAAACATCAGAATGATTTTGAATAACCTCTCGAGAATATTTTAATAATGGAATAGTTCGACTTTTTTCACTCGAAATATCCCATCACCAGTTTATAACTCACATTTCAGAATCATCTGTAGACATATGCTGACAGATAACTGCGTGTTATGTAATAATACCATTAAATCGTAGATGATTTATACGAATAATTCAGCACGCAAAAAATGTAATTAATCTAAGAGTGATGCGATGATAGAATACAGACCCAAACGTACACACAAACAACATTCCGTGGTGCGGTCGACATCAAGCGGTATGTATTACAAGCGTGTTTTTCATCCCTTTCTGTGACACATCGACGCAAAGCTTCCTTTAGTCCGAATATACATTGACATCACAATCGAATATTTTTTAACACCGTCGTGTGATTTCGTTGGATATGACAGAATCGAACGCATCGTCTAAGTTCGGATGTCCGACCAGATTTGACTGCAGACAAACATATAGCCCGCGAGTTGTTTTTGGCTAGGTATTTGAGACACCATGAAAATTTGTACAATACTTCTTTAGTAATATCCGAACACAAAAACACAGACTTGGCTGAAGGTTAGCGGGGCTTCGAATATTACTAAAGAGAGGTATTGTACAAATTTTCAGTGTCTCAAATACCTACCCAAAAATGTCTAACAGCTCTCGAGCTGTAGAGTTTTTATTTTCAAACAATTGATTTTAAAATCGTTGTTGCATCATTGTGAAATATAACCAGAAACGTATATTTGTTCGAACGTGTTCAATGTTTCATTTGAGGGATTTAGTTATTATAACCTGGCACAAACATTTGGTTTACTGTTGATGTGAGCGCGTGACAGGCTACCTGCTGCTGTCCACTTCCTGATATCACGCTCGCCGTCACGTGATGGGCGGACAAACGCGGAAATACAGTGATGGACAGAAGAAACTGATTATTTTTTTTAATTACCTACACAAAATATAAGCAAACTAGAATAAGAAAAAAACTAGTCAAGTGCGTGTCAGAGACAAAATATTTTCATCTTTTTTCAAATCAATACAATATATAGTACATTGAATATTATGGTAGATCCAATATGGCCGCCACCACAAAATGGCGGATTCGTTTGAATTCGATTACACGAATAGCGTGGCTCATTTAATTAGATTAATAATAAAAATGCTTAAAAGTAAAATTAGAATATTCACCGATTAAATGAAAGATGAAAAAATAAAGAGCATAGAATTTTCATTTATTATTTTATGCATGACTTGTGGGCGATGTGTAGCGAACATAAAGAATATTAAAAATTAAAATCTAATCCATTTACATAGATATAAAGACGGCTTTGTACATCGGAGAGCAAAGTATAAATATTTGAACATGGCCGCAAACTGTTCAAACAAAAAATATATCAACTTGTCTGTTTTGTTCCGTCTGAACATTTTATGTTTAGCTACGGCCTGAAAATGGGAAAACATTACATTATCGAATATACAAGGTGTACGGAAAAGTTAACAGCATACTTCTTAACATGTCAGACAAAAACCTATATACATATGAAAGACGATGTATGTATCTATGTATCTATGGACTCCAAAACGGCTGAACCAATTTTGATAAAATTTTCAGGCAATCTTTAAATTAGCCCAGCGGATGATCCTGTGAAGTTTGGTAGCGATCGGACCAACAAAATTTTTCTTTTTGTTTTTTGGCAAATTTGATTTTTCTTCGATTTTTGAACATTTACAACTAAAAGCGATTGAATTTGCGCAAATTATATACACGTTGAGAGTTTTATTATGTATCTATGGACTCCAAAACGGCTGAACCAATTTTGATAAAATTTTCAGACAATATTTAAATTAGCCCAGCGGATGATCCTGTGAAGTTTGGTAGCGGTCGGACCAACAAAATGTTTTTTTTTATTTTTTAGCAATTTTGATTTTTCTTCGATTTTTGAACATTCACAACTAAAAGCGATTGAATTCGCGCAAATTCCATACACGTTAAGAATTTTATGATAATGATTCTAATCTTCTATAATCTATATATTACATTTACACCCGAGCGAAGCCGGACTGTGCTGCTAGCACTCGAATAAATAGTATCACAGTTATGTAATAGTTGTAGAATAACTTTGTTGCAACTTACGAAAATCTTTACGTAAATATTTTTCTTTCAGTAGTTTATATATGACTGTTTTTATTGTTTTTCTTCCAGATCTACATAAAAAGTTATTTTTCGTAAGACAGTCGACTCTGTGAGATTACACAAACTAGAAACTATAACATACTCTAACAGTTAGCAAATTAAACTTTTACGGATTTGTTAAATACATGAAAAGCATACAGAGAAGTAGTTTATGTATCTAGTACTTGAATAATATTATTTAACGAGTAAATGACATTATGTTGAAACAAGAGTCAACGATTTTTCTACCAATATGTAATGAATGTATGTCTTTGTCGGACTATAAAATGTAGAAATAAATTAATTTACACTTGAACGGGTTTTAACTGGACTCGGTCTGATAATGGCTATGTAATTCTATATTTGAATTTGCAAGTCATCCTTTTGTGCTCGCAAGAGAAATAAAATATTAATTAAAAACTTCTAATTATTATTACAGTGTTGCTGCATTATAGTTTCACTAAATTCCGTTCACAACGAAACAAATGAAAGATGCACATTTTATGCATGCATGAATATTTTTTACATTTAATTATTTTAATTTTATTATTTATAGACTTAAATTAGAACAGACAGAAATTATGAATGCATGATTAAATAAATTTTGATATGCCAAAATAAATTACATATTTTTCACTTCCCTTTGTATTAAATTCATTTTTTTAAACTACAATTTCATTAAAAAAAACCTATTATATAAAATGCAAATTTTTTTGTTGGAATCTATATCACAAATTGATTATGAAACAATTTTTTTGACGCTTCTCGATAAAAAAAATCTCAAAAGTGTGTATTTTTCAGTGGAATGAAAATATGACGTAGACAGAATTCAGCCAGTATCTTTTGTGTGACGCACACTAATCAGTAAAATTAAGAGCAAACCACGAAGCAGATAATTTATATACATCTTTTTCTATAGACAAAGAAGTGTGACTGCCTTCTACGTCATCATATAGCTAAGCATTTAATTCTTGTTTGCAAAGAAAAGGAAGGATAAAAAAGCAAAATAGTTGATTTGTTAATTAATAATAAATGCTAGGATAATCCTGTGCTCACGACCCTCTGGGGCCGTGGCATTTTGCCTGTCTTGCTACCCTATTGTTACGCCACTGCTCAAGAGTTAACATTACAATACAAAAAACGTAATCAGTCTTTACAAGAATGATTCTATCTAAGCAACAAAAACATTTCGTATATCGAAAACTTTTAATAGATTTTACAGAATATTGCAACCCGGTCCAATATATTATATCTAGTGAAGTGAAAACAATCGTCGATGAAAAACAAAAAACTACAATAAATAAAATAGCTGAATGAAAGCCAAATGAACTGTAATACGGCAATGTCATTGGGATAACGAATGGAACACGTGACGTAGTTTTCGTATAGGCTATCCACTGTCCGATTTTATTTCTACAAGCGACTCATTAATCGTTGCTACCAATCTATGTAAATTGAACTATCAAAAACGAGATCGTTTCTCCTGAATCAAACTGTAATATTATACTAGGATAGCTGTTAGACATTTTTGGGCAAGTATTTGAAGCACTGTGAAAATTTGTTCAATACCTCTTTAGTAATATCCGAATATAAAAACACAGACCTGGCTGAAGGGTAGCGGGGCTTAACCGACCCTAAAATTTTTAAATTAGCAAATGTTTTCACAATAAAAAGCCCTTGAGACATTTTGAAATTTCAATAGTTTTAATTATATCTAATTATCTATAGTCATAAAAAATGAGAATCATTATCATAAAATTCTCAACGTGTATTGAATTTGCACGAATTCAAAAATCGAAGAAAACTCAAAATTGCCTAAAAACAACAAAAAAAATAATCTTGTTGATCCGATCGCTACCAAACTTTACAGAATCATCCGCTGAGCTAATCTGAAGTTTGCCTGAAAATTTCATCAAAATCAGTCCAGCCGTTTTGGAGTCCATACATCGTTATAGTTAGATTAACACAAATCTGAGTTTAAAACATTTTTCCTGCTCGCCTGGTACGTGAGTCGGCTGTACCTTTTAATTATTTTTGTAGACAGAACCACAAAATTGTCAACACTGATGTGTACGTTCATTTTTAACGCAGTTCATGAATATTAACACCAGTATTTTATTAAAGACAACGCTTGTAATTAAAACTTTCATATTTTTATATATTCATAAAGCATTCAGTGACCTGTTTCATAAAATATTGACGATTCTTTTTATCAATTTTGTATTGTTTTATAAAAAGAAATTGATAAACGCACCATACATGATACATCACATTAATTTATTTTTAAGCGTCACAAAACAAGCGTGTAGAAACATTTGGCAAACTGCTCAAAATTTCAAAAAAACGTATATTTTTGCCTTAAAAATTGAATAAAAGAACGTGATATCAATATTTTTTTACAGCACGTCACGAGATTTCGAATTACGGGAAGGAAAATTGACATTGTGAAGTTTTTTTCTTTACAAACTTATGTTAAAAATATTGACAAACTTGATTTCCTCAATAATTTTTTCCAAAATTATTTCCTCTGCTGTCACCTTTTTACCTAATTTTGAATCGTTTATTTAGATCTGCGAAAATAATAAAAACCCTGAATCATTGTAAAACTACAGCATGGGCTGCGCGAATTTATGAAATCTTAAAAAATAGTCATTTAGTATTCTAGTGCCACTGTACGAAGCGAATTAATTTTCCAATACAACGAAATATTTATGACCACCAGAAAATTGGTTTATGTTAAATTCTTTCAAAAGTGAGATTAATTAAGATACCTAATAATAATAAACAGTAATTTAGAAATGCGGTTTAAGTAAGACCCCGCTTAACGCGTGAGAGACGCTCCAGTAAGTTCCTGCGCTATACGAAATAGAACCGAGAATAAGAAAATGTGTAACTTTTTTTGTTTAATTTTGTGACATGTGTTGTCAAATAATTTCTTATCACATATATTCTAGACTTATTAATCACTAGCTTCGATTTTTGTTTATAAAACATTTATGAAAATCAAAAAAACCCGGGTCGCAGTGCCAAAACCCTGCCGACAATATAGTGTATTTGCTATACAGGCAGTGTGACTTTATTATGCGAACTTAAGTTGGTTTTTGGGCAAAATAAAAAATTTTACTCCTTAATACACCCCTTAAAATAACATTTTTTTTTCTTAATTGCAATATTATTATCAATCGAGCCTATATACCAAATTATATACACCTATCAGTAAAAAATTCCCTATCTGCAAAATAGTGTTTTCACAAAATTTGTAAATCCGGTCCTGTCGGGCCGATTTTATTAAAATTTTAGGGACACATTTTGATTACTACCAGAGGATTAAATTTCAATTTTGAATCGATTCGGAGAATTTTTTCGGTATTTCGGGGCCCAAAAACATTTTTCAACCCCTAAAAACTACCCTTAAAATGCCCCGATTAGGCCCATTTTAAATAGGCTTCTTGCGGTGATGGATTTCAACGCGTGGGCCAAATTTAGTTGAAATCAATTAACTCTTTCGAAAGTTATATATATATATATATAAATATATATATATACATATATATATAAACATTTTTAAAAATGGTGCCAAAGTGTTTAGGAGGTTATACAACGTCGAGAAATTTTGGTCCGACCCCTAGGTCCCGCCATCCGACCGACGCCAATAGTGTCTGTTGCCATATGGCAAATACACTAATAAAAGTTCGAGTTAGAAGTTATGTTTAGAAAGATTCCTCAATTGGCATATTTTGTTTTTTGTGAAGAAGTCATCAAATGTCGTTTGCCTTTTTCTGTTTCGTTCAACAAGCTGTTGTCGATAGCAAGATGTCGCTTCATCTTGCCTTTGAACTTCTATCAACATTTGAATCATTTTGTAAAAACTGATCCATAATTTACGTTACAGTGACTAAACTTGTTTCTTTAGAAACCGCGTAATACTGAAACAGCGTTAAGCGAGAACTTACCATATAACTAAAAGATACTAAAACTCCGACATCAGTTTAGTTTGTAACTATAAAAATAGACAACTAGATACCGGTTTATTGCAGGGTTGAAAGTAAAATAACAAATAATTGTGAATCCAACTGAAGCTGAACATTATACGAAAGATAAACAACTCAGTATATACGTATATAGTATAATTCCTTTAAAAAATAACAAGTAAATATATTTTCACGTACGATTTGGCTGAGAAATACTGACATAGCAGTATATTGACATATAAATAACATATAGCTCTGATAGAAACACTCATCGCTCTACTAAAAACATACATTCGCAAAGTTTAAAAGACCGCTCACACTTTTATATTGAACAGCTGATAAGACGTTGCTAGTAGCTAGCTATCTATTACGTTTTAGCGTCCAGTAGCAAAGATTTTACAAGATGGCGTTCAAAAACAATGGCTTCACAAAATGGCGTTTAGGAACCATGACTCACTAGCCTTAAGTCCAAATTTCAACTATTGTTACAATTGAACAGCTCATAAGACGTTGCTAGTAGCTACTCATACGTAATAACGTTTTAGCGTCCAGTAGCAAAGATTTCACAAGATAGCGTTCAAAAACAATGGCTTCACAAGATGGCGTCCAGGAACCATGACTCACAAGCCTTAAGTCGACATTTTAACTACTGTTACAATGTAAAACTTCTTGGTTTCCGGGCTTGTACGTCGTGATCCATTGACGTTTCGTCTACAACTGCGATAGACATTATCAAAGGCGATGTGTCCTTCTAGGCTGCTTACAGGTACACTTACTGTAAGCAGCCTAGAAGGGCACTTCGCCCGCTACCACACCGTTTTGATAATGTCTACCGCAGTTGTAGACGAAACGGCAGGTAGAAATACTAACGGACCACGGCATACAAGCCCGGAAACCAAAAAGTGATAGCCGTGAAAGCCTACACATTTGGATACTGTTACAATATTTACTTGCTGGCTGCCAGCTTTCAACGTCATCCAGTTTAGTAATATGCCAGGAGTGAAACGGGTCGTAAGAGGCTTCCGAGTAGCATGGGAATAGACGGAATGAGGGGTGGGGGGTAGCAAGCGGTAACTCGCGCGTTGCATAACGACTCTCGGGACTTTACCGCCCGATAGAGAAACTATACAAGCTCTAAAGTCTTACAATACGACTACTGGTTTATGCTTTACAATCTGCATGCAGCTCGGTGTTCAAATCATGACGGAAGATCTTTGACAGAAGTTTTAATATTGACGAAGAACAACAGAGCGATAGAGCGTACGAACATTCTGAAGGTACTGGATTCGAATCCCGGCGGGGGCAAACTTAGCTAGGACATTTGTCTACTGCCTCATGCCAATAAAGTAATGCTTGCACCCGAGATCTTGTTGAGGTTTTCCATGATTTCGCTCATTGAAATATCGAGATGGATCATTGTTCAAGGTTATGGTCGATTATAGGAAATTAGAATAATTGCCTACCGTATTCTAATCGGTATATATTATTTCTCAAAGGCATGTTTTGTCGGTAGGAAATATCTACCTTAATACTGAATTTTTGATACGCCATTTTGGGGATTATTTTTATCTCTAATGATAAAAAATAAGCTAATATCTTAAAATTAATTTTTTCATTAAAAAAATACCGTTTAAAATTTAGTCATCTAGTGGCAATCTGTTTATTTTAACAGTTTTAGTAATATTAAGTGATGTAGTGACGCTGAAGTCTCTGAATAGAATTTCTACCCTATTATATTACGCCGTAACTGACTACTAACGGTGCGAAGTATTCGCAGGGATCCGCTAGTTTCCTATAATCCTCCGTTCGCATATTGCTTTTAATAACCAGTAAACTTTAAGATTGCTCTAAATTTAGTTATAACTATTGTAATAATGTTCAGAAGAAATCTAAGTACCCTACGCTATGGTACACTGAAATTTGTCAAAATAATTTATTACTCTGCTATATATTTTCTTAATCGCTGAATACAAATTCTTCTTAATTAATGGACGAATTTTCTGATATATATAACGATTTTGAAAGAAATAATTATAATGAAATTGATCTAAGTTGAAATCTTAAAGATCAAATTTAACCATGACACAACTTTAAGCTGTTAGCATTGGGAAGTTTATGATATTGTTCACTTAGAAATGAAACCGTAAACAGGTCAACTTTAGTACTTGTAAGTCGTTACTTTAGATGTGCAGAAATGTTTTACACAAAAATAGTTGATGACTTTGTCGAAGCAATTACATCTTTACAACAATATGTAAATGTGATTGGAAAAAATATTTCATATCCCACTAAAAATCCTACTTTGGTTGTTACCAATAAAACAAGTCGCATAATAAATTAATTAAATATATCGTATTTATGTCAGCGAGATGTTGAGCCTCTGTAATCCACAATTATATTACGCAAACAAACTAGTTTGCCTATACATTGCATAACTAAAATTTATCAACTCGAAAACAGTATTGAAACGAACAAAATAATATGAAAATACTTTTCAAAACACATGTTTTCTTTAAAATAGTATATGCATATATTCAGTCAATTATCAAAATGCGTACGTAAAAAAAGTCTTAAAATCAGACTTACCCAGATGTCAAACACTGCCGAGGTGCCTTTAAATTTCTTCAGAAATAATAAACACTTGTGTCTTAAATGTCCCGAATAGATATTTATATTAAAATAATCTTCAACACACACCGAAACTATTTATCACAACAATTAATTATAATTTTACCATTTATCATAGCAACAACACAATATTAAGACAATAATATAAAATCAACGCGACCAGAGAACAAACTTGTACCGCTCTGAACAGCTAGCTATAAGCATTATGCAATTAGATTATTTTAAAGAATTTAACTATAATTTAATAATATCTCACATAATCTATTTGACACGATTGTGAAATGCGTTTTATTGACAAGCGTTGCTGCGTTCAAATCTATAACATTAGTAACGCCTGAATCTAATAAATAGAATAGAATATATTACAGAAACATTATTTAAATTAATTTATAGATTCTAATATAACACTATAATAGAAGATGTTTGTACGAACCGCGTACCTTCTATCTTTGTTACCTTTAAACTCGAAAACCACTAAGCCGATTTACATTATTCTGCCACATACAAACAGCTTATAGATTCAGCAGTAGCATTCATAAACTATAGGAGCGTTTCCCAAACTTTTCTTATTACGGACATCATAACAAATTTTAACGGATTATTTTCTAAAGTGGGTTTCAAACATTTTTCAACTTTTTATTAATTGTTATAATTTTTCACGAAGTATTTATTGGCTTTCCTTGGAAAATATAATATATATATGTAAGGAAATAACTTTTGAAAGACTCAATTGATTTTAACTAAATTTGACACATAAATTGAAATCCATCTCCGAACGAAGCATATTTAAAATGGGCCCAGCTAGACCATTTTAAGGGATTGGAAAATATATTTGAGCTCAAATACACCGGAAAAAAATTCCAGAATCGTTTCAAATTTGAAATTTAACCCATTAGTAGAGATTAAAATGTGCCGCTGAAATTTTAATAAAATCGACCCAACAGGACCGCATTAGTTTGCGCATTTGGATTTACTTATCAAAGGGTGTATTTAATTTAGTACAGATATTGAATTCACAATAATATTGCTGATTAATAAAATACTGCTAATTAATAAAACTTTTACTTTGTCTAAAAACAAATTTAGGTAATAAACCCACACTGCCTGTGTTATAGCAAATATATTGCCGACAGGGTTTGGGCATTGAGACCCGCGTCTTTTTTTTAGTTTTTAATGTAGACGTGATGTTTTAAAAACTTTGTTGTTACAATAAGTAAAACAATATTTTTACGACATTATATGGTGCAGACAGATCTCGTCAACATAACGCAACATTTGTCAAAAACATTTTTGTTGTCAACAATGTGTCCAACACTCTTTTTGCTATATAGACATGAATAGTTAATTTTCTTTTTATAGTTGCATCAGTTACATGTAAAGCATTTGCACTTTTACACGTGCGGTAAAATTTGTATATTTGAAACAGTTTCATCAAAGTGGCTCTGATCAAAACAATGCAATGCATGAGAATGAAATAAAAATAAAAACAATTGGCAATGAACACGTAGCCCTCCTGTTTACTATATTTATTATATTGTGCCACTTGTAAGTTGAAATGAAACAGGGTTGAAAAAAATAACTTTAAGGACCTTTAAGTAGGAACCACGTAGACAGAATTTTGTTCCTGCTGATTTTTGATGTAAAACTTCTTTTGGCAAGAGTATAACATATACTATTACATTGTTTAATGTATTCGTATTTAGTAGATCATTGCACTTCAACGAATCGTTTAATTTTTCTCACATTTTTAAATTGAGGTTTATTTCTGTGCTACGATAAAAAATGTACGCAGCTTCCATATCTCTTTGCCTATTTTATCTACACACCCTGTACTAAATTCTTTTGAAAAGATTCTTTCGAATGAATAATATATTGTCTATTTTTTAAAAAAAGGAGGTCTTTGTTCGTCTGTATGTATTTTTTTTATGTATGTTAACCGATATTTTCATCAATTAGGAACCAATTTTTAAAAATCATTTTTTGTTTGAAAGGGTATACTCCTAAGCTGGTCCCATTTTCATCAAGTCAGGATCTGATGATGGAATCTTGGAAAAGTCGAGGGAAATCCTCACAAAATTATAGGCACGTTTAAGTAGTGTTTGTTAATTGTGTATAATTAATAAACAACGAAACTCCTCATTTTATTAAAAATGTGCGAATTCGAATCCACTAAAAAGTAAAAAAAAATATATTAACCTCTTTCAAAAAAGTCACAAAAAAGAGAAAATAATGAAATTTTGAGATCGGTGCCAATTTAATAAAAGTAGATATGTATTTAAGTTTTAATAATGATATTGGCTCCGACCTTAAAATTTCATTATTTTCCTCTTTTCAGTGACTTTTTTGAAGTTTCTTTTTAAAGTTTTTTGGACACTCCTGGTGTCCGTTGCACATTCAAGTACAGCTTTCATTGTGAAAGGAAGACTGCGTTCACGTCATATGCACAGACGAACTTCGTAAAAGAACGCTTTGTAAAGTGCTGGTACTAAAATCCAGATGCACTTGAATGTCTCGGTGGGTCAGCAGCAGTGTTGCCAGACGTCCCGATTTTGGCGGGACGTCCCGATTTTTAAATCAAAATTAAATGTTCCGCGCAGGACAGGCTCAGTCCCGCTTTTTCGGGATAACTCGACCGCGCGTAAATAATTATTCTCTTATTGTAAGTTTTAATTTGTAACACTCAGTCCTCAGACTATTGTTTGAAACGCCATATTTTGTTAATGAATAAAACTTTTTTGATTTTGATTTCTGTTTTTTTTATTTTTTTTTTTTTTTTTTTTATTTAGAAGACGAATAAGACTCAACTATTTAACGATATAGTAAATCTGATTTAAAATATCATATTTTTATTAAAATACATTTTTTATGGCTATTTTTGCTACCTATTGTCACGTATATGTAATTTGAACTCAAATAAAAAGATAAATATTTATAAACTTCTGATTATATACGTTTTTTTACTATGTCCCGCTTTCGACGAAAGAATCCCGCTTTTTTCACTCAAAAAGTTCCAAAATCCCGACTTGGCAAGAAAAAAATCTGGCAACGCTGGTCAGCAGATAAACTGTACAAAAATATCGACATAACGTGACGACGAAAATATAACCACTACGAACAATGTTTATTTATCGAAACAAATAACAGCTATTCGAAATATGCAAACCATATTTTATACAATTACAATTACCGTCGTGTTAGATAATTAGTGCTACCCGTGCGAAGCCGGACCGGGCTACTAGTTTGTTATAAAAATTGGACGGATATTGTTTCGTTATATAATTTGAATATTTCAAATAAATATCAAAATGCAATGTAAAGCAGAATTAGAGCAGTGTACTAATTAGGCTATTAGGCTAGCACGTGTCGGAGGCAATTCTGTAAATTTTCAAAATGACTTTTCCATGTTCGCGCCGGTCTAGCATAACGACGACTCCTTTGCATCGTAATGAGACGAAAATGTGAATTTGCATATAAAACTAGCGAGCGCCAGCTCGTCCTACTCTCCGACTTCGCGTCGCTCTACGCTCTACTCTCTTGTAATTAACGTTGAGGTTTTTTATACTCCGCTCTATTTCAAAATATAAATCGTTCGCGTCAAAAAGAATTTGTACAGTTACAAAGATTATACTTATATAATGACTGGACGTACATCAACGGTATAATCTCCTACATTTTTGTCCTATATACTTATTTTTTACAAGAGCTATAAAAATTTCAAACAAACATAATAATTTACAATCTCGAATATCCAAGACTGCATCTGGCTTCGGACAAGTTGACTCAACAATGAAATAAAAATAAAACCAGTAATGTAATAATTACAACTATCTGTACAGAGTTATTTTTAAGATTCTTTTTTAACAGCGTATAGAAATCAAGTAGACGAACAATTATTTCAAATGACTTTTTCATCAAAACTGAAAAATAAAAGCGAAACAGACTTTCAAAGTGATATACATAACGTCAAGATTGACCTCAAAATTTAATTAAACTTTGAAAGCCTGATTCTCTTTTATTTTTGAGTTTCCATAAAAAAGTTACATGAAACATTTGTTCGTCTATTTGATGTCTACACGCTGTTAAAAAAAGAGTCAACTTAAAAATCACCTGTATATTAAAAATATACATCAAACATTATAAGACAAGTTCAATTAGTTTAACTATATCAGTAATTCAAACTATACCAGTCATTGAGATAAGTTATAACTTGTCTGTTTTACGTAATTAGTTTTGTTAAAAGTAATAACATTTTAGTTTATAAAATGAATTCTCCGCTATTATTCGAAATGAAAATATCAGAATATTAAAATTGACCAAGGTCAAATTATTTTTATAATCTGTAAAGAAATAGTGACTTTCGCGTATTTATAATTACTAGTTTTTTGTACATTATCTAAATTATTAAAATACAAATAATTAATTTCAACCTGCGTTTTACGACTTTATTTAGTACACGTTCCGAATCATCAAAGTCGCTGAATAATGGACAATGTTTTGACACAATTTGCGTTCTTCGATCTTCATAATATCAAAATAAATTAACTCAATATTAAACAAAAAAATTGTGGCACACGTAGTGTAATTTAAATGACAAAATTGTAAGCCTGTTAGTTTAAAATTTTCACGAAATTTGTAATACTTATTCTGGTAAAGGAATTACCAGCATTGTAAACAACGATAGTTGGAAAAATATTAAAAAATATTAAAAACTAAACTTACATTAACTTGTTGATTGTAGATTATACACGCTCAACAACCTAGCTCATTAGCTGTTGTTCATTTAACCAGCTTCAAACAACCCTGAAAAGAAAAACATATATTAATCTTAAAATTCTGAAAAAAAACAGCGTTTTATGGATTTTCAATGAACGTATTTTATCAAATTTTCTGCTAAAATATTTCGAAACAAAGTTTTGAAAACATACGTACACTACGTATAGTTTTTTTGATTACATAAGCATAAAGTCAGTCAAACGGATAAACCAAAAACTTAATTAAAGTTTAAAGCAGGTGATAATGCTTTTCTTATATAACGCCCATAACTATAAAAAGCCCATTTCGCAACAGAGTCGATTTTACTTGTAACTGAAACTACTTCGCGAGCAAAAGATTTTGTATCATCTAACTTCTAAAGAATAAATATCGGGTTACAAAAAAGAGTTTTTAAGTGTTGACTTTAGCTTTGTGACATCGAAAACTGATGTTTATTATTTTCATAAAATCTTTAATCCTTAGCAATTTATGCAAGTATCCTAAGTCTTAGAAAACTTTGTCTAGAAAATAATGACAGAAAAACCGAACATAGAGCCTCGTGGTTAAATTGTTGAGTTCAATTTCTGATACGACTTCAAGTTTAAATTTAAAAATGTAAATTGTTTTCAACTAAATAAAGATCTTCACGTAGAGTAAAGAGGAGCTAGTTGAGCCATTTTTGACAAAAAAGAACGTATTTTTAAAATGGCTTGTAATGGATAAAAAATAAGCTCAACGACCGAAAATCTGATTTATCCTAGAAGTTATAAATGGGACAGATTTATTTGACGAGAAGAAAATATCATTTATTTCTTTATTTCTTTACAGTTACTCAATTTACCTCGTATACGGGGTAAGTTAAATATGGGGCATGTTTAGGCTATAATTTATTAAAATTTGTAGGCTGCACAGTTTCCGAGATATAGTTCTGGCACTACTTGGCCCTGTGCTCAACTAGTCCATCCCTACCCTACATTGTTTAAACATGAAAGTATCAGAAACCAACAAAAACTTTTGTTTGAAAATTTCACAGACCTAGCTACAAATTTTGTTTATTGTAGTATTTCAGTAAATTTCCTGAAACTTGTATACTTATAATCAGCTGAAGAAATATGTACATAATATTTAGTGAAACAGAATTACGTAACTTCTGTAATGCATGCTTCTGAAGCCTTAATTAATTTTCCAAAAGCGTAGTCTTCAGGTGTTTCTCTTAAGTCTCTGCTACTATCCTTTTCCTCCTTTCTGTTCCTTATTATAGATACGTTTCTAACTCAAATACCTTTCACTAAAACTATTCACAAATCTTTAGTCGCGATAATTTGTCTCCAATTCAACTTCTGTCGCCTTTATCTCGAAAATTTTAGTTCGAAATAGTCTCGTTTAAGAAGTACTATGTCAAATTCACGACTACATTATTATACAGAATGTAAAATTTTTAGATATCAATTAATTTAGGGTGATTTTAATGTATGATCTAGGCAAATTTCAAACTGTAGTCGCAAAATTTATTTTATCGCTGTTTTTGTTAGCTGTGATTTAGCATTAAGCTTCACAAAATTTGGCTTGCTGCTTAAAAACATTAAAAAACATAAAAGTTATATGGGAAGAAAGGTGCACTTTTCTAGTTTATTTTGAAGCATTAAAATCAAATAATAGAAAACAGTATCACGGGTAATTGGAATAATGAAAATAAATCAATTTAAACACCAATTGATTGCAACGTTTCGTCTTTTTTCTATTAAGACTTTTTCAAGCTCTCAATATGCTTAAACGAGAGTTAAACTATGATATAATATACAATTTGGCATTACAAAAACAATTATTAAAAATTGAAAATTGTAGAAAATAATATGTTCTTTTTTATATTTTTTATATTGAACTTTAAAGATGAATAAGTTTTTTCATACAAATTAGAGATTATCGAAACGTAAGTGCATTTTACATGCACACATATACTCTCATGAGATTCCGGTAAAAAGCAACCCTATAACAGTTATAATATAATCATTATGTATACATAATTGGTTGTCGACTTATTAATAAAGAAATAATTTTTACAATGAATATGTTTAACAAATAATAGTAGGGTAAAATAGGACTAAAAGATCCGCGAGTAAAAAGGCCCTTCAATAAAATTTGAGCTGTTATTTATTTATTGCAATCGTTTGTACGTGATGGTAAATAGTTTTTACACAGTCTATATAATGAATTTTTTGAAGCACTATACCCAGGCAGGCGCCGCTGGCAAAAACTAGTACGATTTTAAACTCAAACGTAAAAATACTGCATTTAAAACGGTGTAGTGTATAACTAATAATAATAATTATGTCGAATGACAAAACTATTAAAAACTGCTAGCTGTTATGATTTCATAGATTAGTAACAATGCAATAATAATTATCTAGAACAATTATTATTGCATTGTTACTAATATATGAAATCATAACAGCTAGCAGTTTTTAATAGTTTTGTCATTTGACATACTTTAATTATTATTAGTTATACACTACAACGGTAAATATACAGATTTGAATACTGTTAAAAACTTATTTTTATATAGATACTTCGTCTGCACTTCCAAATGAAAAAAAAACGAAAACCATGTGTCGGCAAAATAACGAAAACGTAGAACTGTTTAAATTGAGCGAACGTGCAAAATGATGTGGCCGTTTGCAAAGGAGAAACGTGAGAAATTTAACATACATCAGAAAAATATTACAGGTTTATCCTGCAAAGTTACTGTCGTTTTATATATATTTTTATACGACACTAATAGTTTTACTTTCAAAATTGTCGAAATTTCATAGAAACTTCCATTGACGAGTTACAAGCGACTTGCGATTGATTCTTTTAACACAGTTAATATACTGAACACAATAAATTAACTGTATTAAAAAAATTAAACGCAAATTATCTCAAATGCAAATCTGATAAATGAGAAGATAGTGTAGAACACTACACTATCTTCTCAACGCGTCAAAAAAAGTATAACTTCAAAAATACATTGCCACTCTTAAAAAGCCTATTTCACATTATTATTATCATTCAAATTTAATATCATTCACATTAAAGTACATAAAAGTACCTGCCTTATTCAGCATCAATACCAACACCCTTGCTCATTAACCATTCTGTTTTGAAATAAAATATATACGTATATGCTAAAAGAAAAAGCTTACAAATTGCGTGTGGAGAAATCCGGTAATGACATAATGAAAAAGGTTGAAATAAAACAGGAAAAAGTCGCTTTAAAATATATGACAGTCCTTTTTCTCATTCTTTACATTTACTGTCTCACACCACAATATGCAGCAACGGAACCGCTATTAAGAAACAATAACTCTCATCTTTATAAGCGTCGGGTTTAATATTTTACAACTTTTAAAATGTTAAAAACTTTCACTCTTTTTAAACTAAGTTCTCACCTTAATAATTCAAAAGATTCGCTTCGTTTGGATTTATGAAGCAACTTACAACTCTGCCGTTGTTAATTATTACTTTAATTTAAAATTGATTATCGAAACTATGTTTTCCAGATTTTGGTATTATCTTATACAGAAAATTATAACACTACTGGTTGCAGCATTAATTTAAGAAAACAATGTTTATAGATTTGACTTGTACCCGGGCGAAGTCGGAACGGACAGCTGATTAAAGATTATAGATGTTTTTACACCTAATCAACAACTATTTGTAACTGAACAAAAAACTAAATACTTAAGAGTTAATGAAAATTACTATGAAACTAAAAAAATCAACGATTTTTTAATGACTAGCGGAATTTGTATTAACAGAAAAAATCCTTTCCAAAATACAAATACAAAATACAAATTCCTATAGTGTATTCGAAATGTACGGCGTATGTTTGTAAAGTTAATGACTAGCGGCCCGGTCTGGCTTCAAACGGATAGCACTAATTATCTATAGCCATAAAAGATGAGACACATTATCATAAAATTCTCAACGTATATTAAATTTGCGCGAATTCAATCGGTTTTAATTGCGAATGTTCAAAAATGGAAGAAAAGTCAAAATTGCCGAAAAACAAAAAAAAAACATTCTGTTGATCCGATAGCTACCAAACTTCACAGATGACCCGCTGGGTTAATCCACTGGGAGCATACGTCGATTTTTTATATATCTAGATATAGTTAATTAATTTTGCAAGGTATGTGAGATAGTTGTCCAATATTCGTGGCATGTCTTAAAAAGAAATTGAACTGAAAATCACGAACACGTCAATTTATATAGAAGATTGTATTCGAATAACACTTTATAAAAAAGTTAAAAGCATCACTTAACATTTCATATGAAAAAACAGGAAAATGGCAAATTAATTATCAAATAGACTATTTTCGATATTTGCCGGTAAAATAACGAGTCGCATCTGATAAGAGAAAGAGGGTGAAAAAAAGTTAACTCAATAATAAAGTTCATTATTCATCAAAATATTATTCTTTTGCGTGCACAAATTATTCTTTTAAAAACTTTTTAAACTGAAATTATGAATCCAATAAATTTGTTTTAATTTCTGAACATTATTTGCTGTCGGAGAAAGAGTGGGTCAGTTAAAAATAACGTTTTACGTTTTCGTAATTCCGTGTATCAATTATAATAATATAATATTTTTAGATAAAAAATTCTGTTTATTTTTTAGAATAAATTTATACCTTCCAGTATTATTTTCTGCTTGACATGACAAGCAAAAAAATATTTGCAGATCGTATTTATTTAAATTCCCAGAAGAAGCTTTTACTACCTAAAGCAATGTTGACCAAATGAATCGACGTATTTTTTCTTTTTCCTTCGGTACTTTTTTCTACGCCCGAGATATCTTTCGTTAAGGTCACAAACCGCACATTTGGTCCCGCCAGCGTCCCATATCCCATGTGCGTTGTCCTACTGACTGCTTTACCCATATTTTAATTAATAGTCCCTCGAAGGGTTTTATAACTTATTTGATATTCCGGCAGTGGATATTATATGTATAAGTAATATTGTACATATTTCAAGAATACAGTCTGAACAAAAATTAAGACAATATTGAATAATAAATTAAGTTGGCAGTTTTTATTAGGTACTAATAGAACGCGCATACTTGTCAAGCATAAACCTGCACGGTTCGGGAGGTACCCATGTTATTTAACGGAGTAACGTACATTAAACCAACACTTGCAACCAGCAACCTGCAGCTAGCAGCCAGCAACGACCATCAGTCAGTCGACAGCAATTTCTATCTAGCTATGCTAGTGATGTGTCATTTTCATTAATTAATTTGCGTTGATAAAACTACTTGAATACTGCAAAATGTCTCCTGCACATCATAAAACCTGCACACATATTACCACTGGTCAACCACAAGAGCCTCTTCGAAGATACCGAAGTACAGTCAAAGCCCTCTAAGTGCACGCTCTCTAAATGCACACGCTCTCTTACTGCACACGAACTCGCCCTCTAAGTGCACGTTCCCCAGCCCCCACTTCGAATAATCTGCGACCAATCACGTGCGACCGTAAGCGCGCTATTTTCAAACTTTCCATTTCCATCATATTCATAGAGTTTTAGAGATATTGTTTATAGCATCTGATTGAATAAAGATAGCTATTGGAGTTAGAAGAGTGGGGATGAAAAAGATCGTAGGGGAAGTGTGCACTTAAAGGATGGGCCTCGGTTCCGAGCTGTGCACTTAGAGGGCTTTGACTGTAATAGACAAAACACCTTTTTTGTTTGCATTCTGTATACTTATTGAATAGTCGCAATCTAAGGTCGTTGCCAAGTTTGCTTTTCTGACAATGGTTTATGCAACCCAGCACCAGTATGTAGCCGAGTTTATATTTTGTTGTGTTTGATTAATTTACACTAATATCCAACTTTCATCTTGACATCAAACAATCAACTAACCTGTTCTCATTGCTTGTTACTTAACTACAGTAGAACTTATGTTTTGTTATGTATCAGTTTGTTAGCTCAATATAATGAAGTTCACAAGTCGTAAACTTTAATTACATTTCATTCAATAACTATTTGAATTTATGTAATTGCATATGAGGTAACTTAGTTTGCTAATTAACTTTCTTAGAAACGGGTTTCAATTTATATATACTGGTATTGATTTCAAGTTTCTAGTTTTTAAAATACTAGGGGAGAACCACGTACCTTGAGACAGTTCGTACCTTGGGACATTCTAGTTTTAAACCATTCTCGACCATGCTTTAAGCTGAAAAAACAGTGATAGAACCATTTTTAGGTAGATATCACTTAGTTCAGTTTGAGTGTAGCTACAACAAGAAATTTAGGTGCGAGTGATAAATTTGTATTTTTGAAGTGTTAAAGTAAGTTTTAATTCTCAAACATCAAAACCAATTTCTATAAAGGTAAGCAGTTTATTGTTTATATTTATAACTCACATTGTTAAATGCAAGACGAAGCAAGTATTTTCTTTATTCTGAAGTTTCTTAATCTATAATTTTATAATTTATAGTAAGTGATTAGTAACATTCATTAGGTACATACCTTGGGACATCTGTCAGTTCGTACCTTAAGGATACCTGGAAGATGTCGTATCCTCACGGATACACCAGAAAAAAATGTAATTGAAATGCAACAACTTGCCAGAAATAACAAAAAAAAAATAATAAACGCATAAATTCCAAAATAGAAAAAATAAAAAGAAATTTAAATAAAGATGTTAAATCCTAAGTCTCATAGTAGTACGAAGCGAAAAAATAATCAGCTTGAGTTTGAAGTTGATTTTTCAGCTTATAGTGTTGCTTAATTATTATAAATAGTATTGTGTTGTTATTGTCCTAAGGTAAATACCGCCCTGTCCCAAAGTACGTGCAATATGTTGTACCTTAGGACAGTTTTTTCTTTTTCTTTTTTAATTCAGAATATTGTTTTGTTTTTTTTTTTGAAGTTTGTGTAATGGATTTCGTTTAATAAAAACATATGTTTCGTTCTGTTTAATTGCATTATCGATTTTCCCAAAACTAACTTGTTATACATGCAAAAAACAAAAAGTGTCTCAAGGTACGTGGTTCTCCCCTACATAGAAATGTTTAACCCACCTAAAACATTTCATATGAAGTTGGTTGCCAAGACTCACAAGTTCATAATGTTCTCACTGTTAAAAAGGTATGAGATCTCTAGTAGAGCCAAGCTGCTATCGGAGGTCTGATTTGTACTCTACATTTTGATCCAAAAGTGTGGCTTGGCCGTTTAATGTTCATGAAACTATTACGTCACATAACATTTGGAATAGCTTGTGCGACAATCACGAAACGGCCAAGAGTACAGATCGGAGCTAAAGTCAATCAAGAAAACTTCAAATTATTTATCAACCGACCTTCAAATAAAAATTACGCATTAATTTTAATGCCACTAAAAAACATTAAAACGTAGATAGTCTGAAATATTAAATCGTCGAATAATTTTTGGAACACAGCGTAATGATAGCAGTTCGACGAGAGGTCGGCAAAGTTGTTGTGGCGACAATGTAATTATCTTCAAGTATTCACCTAGCGTCAGACACGTGTCCACGCAATTAATTAGATGCAGGTTGCCAATTGGTTCGAACCTACAAGATATACATAAAACAATCCCCAGACGTGCTAATAAATACATGTAGTCACTTCCTTCTGTCAAATCTAATAGTATAGTATATAGCAAGAACAGAAAGTTGAAATTCCTGCACTGCGCGACACACGATGTCCGAAGTGAAGAAATTTCATTTCACCATAAATCGAAATATATTAATTTTTTCTACAATTTTTTTTCTTACAAAATTTTCCCTCTCGATTTGCGGTTTCATTTACGCTACAACTATCTAACATTAATAATAATAACAACGTAAAGATTATTAGAAAATAAACATTAAGACACGACAACGATTCATACAAATATGGCTTTTATTGAGTTTAACGACAATTGATGACGTCAGAGCGCCAGCAATTAACATGTAAAGACTATTTTGAAGTTATTTGTTAAAAATATTGCAAAAAAGGATTAATTTAATAGAGTAATAGAAAGCAATTTATAAGCAAAAAAACTTTTATAAAAAGTGGATATTTTTCGTTTTATAGCAAAACGAAATTTCTAATAATTTTGGAAAATTAATTTCTAAATAACTAATCATTATAGACGTGGAACAACTGCGGATTCTGAAAGAACATTTAAGGAGCAAATAATTGGCACATAGTTTAATAAAAAAAAGGACAATATCCCTCGCCAACTTCTTTCCAGTACATTTTGAGGTCACTGCTAATTTAATGAAAGTCTTAATAATAAAATTGGCATCGGTCTCAAAACTTATTTCTCTTTTTAGTAGCTTTTTGTGAAGACCGGTCAATTTTTTTTTTATATTAAAATAAATATTCCGTTCGCTTGTTCATCAGACGCAGATTGTTTTCGAGTATAAAATATAAACAAAACATAAATAATTCTGATTAGACAGGCGGCAAAATAAGCAAGTCTGATGTAAGTGTGCAGATAAGGAAAACGTTATTGTAAAAGCAAAGTTCTGTTGCCGGGAAAGCGAATGAAAATGACTACAGAAGGCGACGAGTGCTGACTCAGGCTATTTGAAAATTGTCTTGTATAACATCTATTCTTTCTTCACTCACTGGCGCCAACACCACACTGTGTTATTACTTTTTTATGTCATCTGCTGTCATGCAAACTAATGTCATTGACACGATTAGATTGTTGTTGTTCTTTTTTATAATAAATATAAATCTACTGAAGTTTGATATGCTAATTAATTTTTTTTTTCAAAAGCATAACATATAAAACAAATGTTGGTAAATTCGTGTCCATAATTTTAATGAAGTTGGAATCGTAGTAGGTATAACATCTGTTTTTTACAAACAAAAAACTTTTGTATTAAAATTATTTATAAAATTGAAAGAGAAAAAAATTTACCACAAGATGATAATAATATCAACAAAATTAACAGTAGAATTATAAGAATAAGGTATGACATAATTTTTTAAAAAACATTCTTTATAACCTATATAAAACTGTCATTGTAATATTTACTATTTTTAGTGTATTTGCCATATGGCAACATACACTATTGGCGTCGGTCGGATGGCGGGACCTAGGGGTCGGACCAAAATTTCTCGCCGTTTCATAACCTCCTAAACACGTTGGCACCATTTTTAAAAATGTTTATATATATATGTATATATATATATATTATATATATATATATATATATATATATATATATATATATATATATATATATACGTATATATATATATATATATATATGTGTGCGGGCAATAACTTTCGAAAGAGTTAATTGATTTTAATGAAATTTGGCCCACGTGTTGAAATCCATCACCGCAAGAAGCCTATTTAAAATGGGCGTAATCGGGTCATTTTAAGGGTAGTTTTTAGGGGTTGAAAATTGTTTTTGGGCCCCAAAACACCGAAAAAATTCTCCGAATCGTTTTAAAATTGAAATTTAACCCTCTGGTAATAATTAAAATGTGTCCCTAAAATTTTAATAAAATCGGCCGGACAGGACCGGATTTACAAATTTTATGAAAACACTATTTTGCAGATAGGGAATTTTTTACTGAAAGGTGTATATAATTTGGTATATAGGTTCGATTGATAATAACAGTGCAATTAAGAAAAAAAAATGTTATTTTAAGGAGTGTATTAAGGAGTAAAACTTTTTATTTTGCCCAAAAACCGACTTAAGTTCGCATAATAAAGCCACACTGCCTGTATATCAAATACACTATATTGTCGGCAGGGTTTTGGCACTGCGACCCGGGTTTTTTTGTATTTTGTTGTTTGTTTTTAAATATAGTTGCTGAGGAAGTTGCAATTAGCAACGAAACGTTCAACTTAATTAAAGTTAATTCTTTTCATAAACTGTCCAATTCCCTACGATTCCAACTTCATATAAAACAAAGTTTCATTATGTATAATTTGCACTGATTTTTCACCCGGCACTTAGTAGAACATGTTTAATAATAGATAAATAAAAGCACTTGAAAATTCTACAAAATGTATTGTTAAAATATTTCGCGACGATCGTTTCGAACAATAAATCCATCCTCAGGAATATAAAACATATAATGTGTATATGTTTTATATTCCTGGGGAAGAACTTACAAAAGAAGTTCAAAAATAAGAAGTTCTCCATGCTAATACCCAAGATCTTATATATTTCAATATACTGTCATTCCCGAGCAACGCCGGGCTTATAATAAGAAGTCGACAGCTGGTACATTTAATTTAAATAATCTTTAGCGATTTGCAGATACAGTTTATCGCAAAAATGATTTTATAGCACGTTTTCTATATTTTTATTATTTTAGCTGCCGTATTTCAAATGCAAGTAGAAATGATTGCAGTCGTATTAAGCGAACTTCATTGTGTAGAAAGTATATATACATAATATAAAGAAAATGGAAATTTCAACCCAAATACAATGTACTCGTTTGTAGTTTAAATGTGAACTGCTGTAATGCAAAAAAAA
Source organism: Venustoraphidia nigricollis (assembly GCA_034508555.1). Lineage (NCBI taxonomy): Eukaryota > Metazoa > Arthropoda > Insecta > Raphidioptera > Raphidiidae > Venustoraphidia > Venustoraphidia nigricollis. The sequence goes on along the minus strand of JAVRKA010000042.1, from coordinate 1,598,991 downwards.
ATATTGAAACGTTAATATCTTAATTTAATACGGGAAACTATTTTTTTTTCATCAATAAAATTTAGTTTAAAAATAAATGATGTTTGATATTTAGTTCTGAAATAAAAATATCTACCTATTTATTTTTTATAGTGATGCGTTACATCCAGCATATAAAACATGCTGCTTACACCATATAGACCCGTTGCTTACACCATATAAACCCGCCACTCCCACCATCATTTAACAATTTATTCTACTGGAAATATTATAATTGCAAAAAAAGCAATGCTAAAATACTAACACTGAACCTTCGTGGTAATACAATACTAGGTTTGTTTGTTATGTAAACAAATATTTTCAACTAAAGTCATTTTGCTAATATTTCTATGTATACCCACATTTTGTCAATTTGTTTTATTTTCCTGACTGCGCCTCGTATTATTTGTATTAAGCAAAAAGTTTAGCATATTTATACCATAAAAAAAAGAAAGTTTGTCAGTTGATGCCATCTCTTGTGAAAAAATAAAATTACATTTTGCTGCTTGTACGTTTGTTTATTATGTTTCAGTCTATACGAAGTTCGTAGTTCTTTGATACTGGGACATGAGAATATCAATTTTTAATTTTGTTTCTAGAGTTCGATTCAACAACAAAAAATCGTCGAAGTTATTTTGTATGAACTTTAATTCGCTTAATAAATTAATACTTGAACTGTTCTGTGCTTTGAATTATTGAAACTGACAGCCTATATACACATAGTTCAAAAATTGCGTCTGAAAAATTGATACTAAATAGGTCAATACTTTTCTAATCGTCTTCAAGTCAACAAAACTTTTGAATAATTCCCCAGAAAAGCGTTACAAAAAAAATTGAATATATTCGCTAGTGTAGCTTAAGTGCAATTAAGTCATGAAGAAATGATTCAAGACTGATTAAAACCTTTTTTTTTCAAATTTGGCTTGTTTGAGATTCCAGTTACGGAGGGTTAAATTAAAATTTCACCTTTGAACATTAACTGAATCCTTTTTACTAACATAAAAAAAATAAAATTTTCTTAGATTCAAAGCTGAAATTTCAATTTAACTCTTCGTAATTGAAGATGCCAACCTGAACGAAATGTGGATTAAAAAGGTAAAGCTATACCAATTTAGAATCGTACAAATATACTGCTTAATCCTGATACAGTATAACTCCTTTATAACGAGTTGTCAATTATAAAAAAAAACTAAAAGAACACACTTTAATAGCAAACCGAACTAAAAAGTAAAAAATATTTTTTTATTGTAAAAAAGCGTGGAGTGCATGATATCAACCGGTATAAATATTTCATTGGTAGCTATTTGTAAAAGTAGAGTTAGTTTAAAAATAGTAATAAGCACCCCAGGCTTTTGGACGATAAAAAAATTATATTTGCTTTTTAGTTTTTTTAAACTATTATTTATTTTTTAGTCTTATTTTTTATCCTGATGATCTTGATCAGAATAATGGAACAAGCTTGTTAAATTATTGTATTGTCATCGGTCCTTGACAAGTGTGCAAAGTTTCAGTTTAATCTGACGTTTTTTGGTGGGTGCATTTCACGTTCAAAGATTCTGTTACAAGCATACAGGTAAAGCTAATAAAAGCGTGTTAAAAAGAGAAGTATTCGTATAACCGAATATCTATATATACGATTTTACGAAAAATAAATATGCACATATTATGTTAAGGTAGTTGTCGTGGTACAATATTGTCAAAAAGTTATAGATTATACGCGCCACAAAAGTATACTAGCTTGTAGCTAAGTGATCCATAATTTGTACGCAAGACTGTACCCGTGGAAACGTAACCCATACAGTATTCATATGCATGTATACTTTTCTATAAATTGTTGAACTTCAAACCGTTATTTATAAATAATTAGACGGTCAAAAATGTTTTCTTATTTTTTTTTAAACTCATAACAAATGCATTGAAAGACTGACAGTTTTTGGAAAGTTTCTGACAGTTAGTTCTTTTTTTATAAATAAGAAACTGGTTCAGAACTACAGAGATCGTATACAATCAATGTTAATTATCCAATTTTTAATTGAATTTATCTCGGATTATATACGGTCGATCGACTTCAAATTTTCAGGGTAATTGTATTATCATATCCTTAATAAGTATACAAAAATTAAGAATTTTCTGACGGTGTGTCATAGCCACGACAACTACCTTAAAATATAAAAATGTGTAAATTTTGCCTTCTTTCGGATTGCACATTGTGAAAAGGGCACAGGTATGTAAAACGGAAATACGTTATGTGTTTTCATCGAACGTTGGTTTCCGCTACTATAAAACTTCCACATCCGGTTCCGTATGTGTTTTATTGGTTGGCCTCACGCAAGTTAACAATTAGCTGTAATTTTCTCTGTGTTGATGGGAGATATTGTCCGAAGACAATAATGTTTATTATTGAAGTCCATTTAGAAGCTCGCATTAAGAACCAATGACCATTGTTATATACATGTTCGTGTAAATTAGTATCATTTATTACACTCGTTGATACAGGGTGTCCAGAACACGCGTTTTTTAACACGCTTTTATTAGCTTCACCTTTATGTTTGCAATGGAATCTTTGAACGTGAAATTCATCCATTTCAAAACATCAGATTAAACTGAAACTTTACACATTTATCAAGGACTGATGACAATACAATAATTTAATAAGTTGTTCCATTATTCTGACCAGGACTTTCAGGATAAAAAAAATACAACAGGCAAGCCATCACGCTGTACAGTGTCAAAACCAATATAATTAAAATCAGAATTTAAAAAATTAAACTACACGCTTTTATGAATTAAAAAATGCAAAATAATTTGACAACATAATTAGCTTTACTGTAAAAAGCGTGGAGTGCTGAATATCGGTAATAAAGTTTTCTATTACTAGCTAATTGTAAACGTAGCGCTATTATGGAAATTTAAGTAGATGGCACCAGACACTTGTTACAGTAACGTTAGTTTTGTTGTCAAATTATTTTGCATTTTTTAGTTCTTAAAAGCGTGTTGTTTTGGTTTTTTTAAACTCTAATTTTTATTATTATTTATAAAGTATAGAATATAAATATGCAACGATACTTTTGGCCACAAATTACCCTAAAACATGTTATAGAATCCTTAGTAATATTTTTTTTATTATAACGAAACAATATGAATCAGCTTCAAAGGCCATTTATTACTACCTACATAAATTACAATGCTGTAATATGTTAAACAATTTACATTATTGCGGTATTAGAACACTGTAAGTAAATATAAGAAATATATACAGTATTTTGTCTAATCCGATAATATTTGTTAACGTTGAAAAGAAAGAAATAATTTTGAATGACACTGCAATATAAGGAAGCCTCATTAACATGTTTGAATGCTTCAACAAATTGCCGATTTATCTATGTTTGTAAAGAAATAAGACATGTCGTTATTTTGACATTTGAGGACGTCAGGCAAACGGAATTACAATGATAAGATAAAAGAGCTCACATTTATAATCAAATATTTTATCATTGTTGTAGGCGACTGACGACATTGTTATTGTAACAGAACGTACTGTGTGATTCAAAATATATTGGACTTGGACATGGGTTTGAAAATAGCCGAGCGTGTAGCAATATCACATTTCCATAGCTCATTTATTACAAGCTCCAAGTTCTCAGGTTTTAATTCCAGAATTGGTAAAAATGTCAAATATGTTTTCAAAATAATTTGCATTGATTTATCACTCGGCACTTGGTAGAACATGATTAATAATAACAGCAAAAATAAAAACACTTGACAATTTTATTTATGTGTTATTATTAAATCATGTTCTACCAAGTGTCGAGTGAAAACTCAATGCAAATCATATATATATTTTTTATTTACGATTTTTGTTAGTATTAAAATTTAAAGTTTTGAACATACAAGCAATGAAACAGTCTGTATTGAAATGTGTAAAAATGTGCATCATTAGAATGTCAGAAAAATTCTGTTTTCCATAATTTATTCTAAAGATTGAATAAAGTATTGGTTTCATTACGTTCACATTGAAAAGTATTTTATTGAAATATCTTAAACTTTCTCATCCGTTATGTTTGCAGAAGTTGCAATCTTTGGGTCAACTGTCGCTTATTGATATTCATTTCTGTATGAACGAAATGTATACAAAATTATTGCATTATATTTTCCTGCAGTAAGAATATTAAAACTAGACCAAAACTGTGCCGATAACACCTACACTGTATTATCGACAGGGTTTTGGCCGAATTTTAGTTTTTGGTAATACAAACAATGTGGCTTTATTAGGTAAACTTAAATTTGTTTTTGCACAAAATAAAAAAATATACTCCTTAATACACCTCTTAATTTTTCTCTTAATTGCAATACTACTGTCAATCCAAGACAAACTAGCGTTTTTTATAAAATTTCTAAGTTTGGTGTTGTCGGGTTCGTTTCATTAAAATTTTGACAACACGTTTTCATCAGCTCCCGCCGGGTTTCAAACCCAGTACCTCCGGAATGCGAGTCTCTACATCGCACAAATTGTACAAAGACGTGAGAACCTTGATACGATGGTTATTTTGTTATTTTCAGAGCCACCTCGCAAGCCGTATTTGCTGATAGATAACAGACGGCTGGATGCAAGCAACCAATTCGTGCCAGTTAAAGAGAGCGCCGAGCTTGGCGTCCAGTGTGTAGCCGAAGGCGGAAACCCGCCGCCGAGTCTCACGTGGGACCTCGCCCTAGCACTAGGACCGGCCGCAGCCGCCGGACTGGACGCCGGTGCTGAAATGCCTGTAAGTATTTCACCCACCAGCCCCGTTCTCTCGCTTCCTATCTCTTATTCACTCTGCACTCTACCTAATCCAATTAACACTTGGAACATATCTACCGGATAGTTCGACCGATCAATTCACTAATAGGTATTTTTAGTGCTCAATTAAATTATGTCTTCGTTCGTTAAACATTACCAAGAGCCCTCACAGCATCTAATTATTGATTATCGAAACTTATGTTGCAGCACAATACATTGTAGGAAGGTTCACTGGGTCATCTAATTAAGGGGGTATTCTTATATGAACGCATAAATTTTACCTCTTTTTAGGGAATTTTTTTTAGACGACAATAACATTCAATCATTTTAATTTTTTTATATGTTTTTGTTTGTATCTTAAACTGTATAAAAAATTTTTTTTTCTCTTATTTTACATTTTTTATATATATATTTTTTTAATTAAATTAGACACTAAAAAAAAGCAGGTCACTGGTCATGGTAATAGCGGCTGTTCATGTTGTCTGAAATAAAAAAATCGAATGGATCATTGTTCAGTAGGGATGTCGCTATCGTCCCTACTAAAATTAATCAATTTCATTAAAAAAAAAATGGCGGACTGTAGAAAAAAAGTTTGTGTTTTTTGTTATTTTTTTTTGTTAAAAATCGTTTAAAAAAATAAGAAAATATTTTCGAAAATAAGCAATTTTAGTACGGACGATAACCATTAATGAGTAGAAGAACATATATAAATTTCAAAGCAATCGGTTGAATACTTTTTTTTTTAGGACCATGACAGTTTTAGAAAATAATGTTTCCGGAAAAATGCGTTTAAAGTTTCTAGAGCCAACAAGTCGCTTACGGCGCGTGGGCCACTATATGAGTTGTAATTTATTTAAAACTAGGAATTTCGGTCTTTATTTTTCACAGCATATTTTCGATAGGTTTTACTATTGAAATATGAAAAAAAAATCGGTTTTTCGAAGTGGTCACATAAGAATACCCCCTTAATTAGAAAATAGATATTGGAATTTGGAATATATTCAGTCTCATAAAAGCGCTGTTAAGTTGTTGTCTCAATTACAATTTTTAATTTATATTTCTTTTACTAAATCGACTTTTTCAGGGCTTAAATTTGACAATACTCGAACAGCGATCAACAAGTAGCAAGCTTGATACTGATGGAACCAAAAGTGAAGCACATTTGAGGGTTATGCGGGCACATCACAACGCCACCATTTCATGCCTCGTTAATCACGTCACACTCAAATCTCCGCTCACCGCATCTCTATTACTAGACGTCCAATGTGAGTATACTTTAGTTTTATATTTTTAATTTTGGAAGAACAAAATATGTTCAACTTAATATAAAATATGCCACTTATTGAAATGTTTGAAACGTTAAATTGAATTAATTTTTAAGAGCACCCTTACATAAATTCATAAATTAGAAAATGTATTCGTGTAATATTTAAAGCAGTACTGTGGTGGCTTTATTTGCATTTCTTTCTAGCAGCCGTCGGTCTGTTTTTTATGTATTCACATTGCAATCATTGCTAGTTACGCTTATACATTATAAAATCGATAAATAAAAAGAAATAAAAGCAGACAGACATTCACTGTGGAAACATTTTAATTATTCATGACGTTTACTGTATTTAAAAGTAAAATATTCAAATTAGTCGGCTGGTTACTAAATAAAAAACATTCGAACATTGCGTGATTGAAATTCCATCAAAGCTTCGAATGTCAATAATTTATTGGATTTTGAAAGTGCTGACAACAACACAATGAAATGTGATTAAAAATAACACGCCTACGACAAATCATTTTCACAAATTTCAGTTATTGCCATTTTAAGGAGGTATTCTTCAAAAGGTTACACTCGAAAAGGAAACAGATATTTGACTGAACTGGACAATTACCTGCACAAAGTTATAGGTCTATCGTTTTGACAGTATGAATTTTTAAATACGCTTCTGATATAAAAACATTCCACAAAGTAAATTGATTTTAAAATTTTAATTTGCTGTGAAAAAAAGAATACAAAATATACTTAGGAAGGTAAACTATAGAGTACATTATTTCAAAGAATACTAATTATAAATTGATGAAAGTTTTGTAAACAGTTTTTGTAGTCAGTTAATCATTTAATGTCGACTTGAAAGAAAGTTTGTTGACTAAAAGTTTAAGTGGTAAAACTTAAGAATGTTTTGAAATATTCGTATTACAGATGACAAAAATTGAAATAATTATACGAATATCGACGTTTATTTTCACTGAACAGAAAACTTCGTAACTTTATTTAAGCGAAAATTGTTTATTTCGACATTGCTGGAAAAGTAATTATTTATTTTAGATATGTACAATGTATGTACTTGTCTGCAGGTATACCATAAAAAAGAAATAGAAACTGACTTTAATAATTTGCCGGTACGACTGCCGTAATAAAATTTAAATGATTAGACTTTGTTGAAACTGTTCTGGTAAATTATTCAGGAAACTTCAATTATGTTAAGTAGAGATTATGGGATAATGTGTATAGGATTCATGTCAATGTATTTTATCGACCTTTGTTAGGTTAACTATTTGAATGCCATTAGTTGTTATCAAAAACCATACAAAGTGTTAGATGTCTTAATACTGTCTGATTCATTTTTTGTGTTCCATCCGTCTCTTAAATTTTTCCAAATCGATGGTCTTATTCCAAAAGTAGCTATCTACAAAAATGTGGCTATGTGATGTTAGACATTTATTGAATTAAAAACTGATTTTATTATGTAGATAGATACTTTTTGAATCTTTAATTGTGGCGCCATATGTCAAATAATGCTTAAAACTACATTTGGAACCAAAAGAAAACGATACTTTCAGTGACACTGCGTAAAAAGCTCAAAATTGAACATTTTACTGATTTTGCTGTTAGCCACATTTGGAACCAAACCATCGAAATATAGTATAATATTAACTAGAGTTGGGTAACTCAGATCTGAACCGGTTCAAAGCACCGACTCCGACAGAAGATCCGTGAGAGCCGACTCACTTTTTTTTGAGCCGACGGATCAACGGATCCGCATAACTCAGTGAAACACTTAACACACAGAACCACATTTTACACTTACGTATCAGTTCTTGCTTTGATGCATCTGTCAGCTCAAATGACTCATGCATCACATGTTTGGCTATGCATTCTTGATTCTATACAGGTCGTGATATGATTAACTGAACTAGGTAACTCAGTGGCAGACTGCAGTCACATATTCAGAACTCGGCTATTTTGAACCGGTTCAGTGAGCCGGCTCACATACGGGATCCAGATGCAAAGATGCAGATCACTAAAAAGACCCGTTTTTCCCATCTCGAATATTAACCGCGGTTAACCACCTACAAAAGCAAATCTGCATGTCGTGCTTTCTTTTACTACAGTGAGCTCTTTCTCAGTCCACACTCTCATTGCGGCTGTACAACAACAAATTTTCCGATCTTAGTTTTAACAATCATCATTTTGATTAAAACTCCGTCTGATTTGCAATCTAAATAACTGGAAAATTCAGATCGATTATTATTAGCTAAAAACGATTTGGAAAATTTGAAAATTTTCCTTGAAGCACTAATTTTATGACCGTTATACCAAACGTTTAATGAATAAATAAAATCAAAATTGAAATCTTGGATTTCTAAAAAAGTTTTTTTATTTTTTGTCACAAGTAACATAGGTTTCAAATTTCAATTATTAATGTGGCAAGGTTTCAGTAACAAGTAATAAGCAAAGTAAAACAATGCGTTGGATTTAAGAGCTTGTAATAGTGTTTACAAGATACATTGTATGTATTAACTAGGGTACATGCGTACTTTGTACTTTAACTCGCTAAGTTATACTTATCTGATTCAACATAAATTTCCACCGGTAGTTCTATAGAACTAGATTTCTAAGTATTAAATACTATACACACTTTAGTTTCGGACTATAAACTTATTACTATTAGACATTATATCGCATCAAAAATTATTACTATAATTCAATAATAAATCTCAGGTATTTGGATTAATAATACAAAACAATCGTGTTATTGTTAATCTTGCTACGTTTCGACTAATATATATGTATTTTTCAGAGTCTGACGAAAACTAAATAAAGTAGTCGAAACGTAGCAAGATTAACAATAACACGATTGTTTTGTATTATTAATCCAAATACCTAAGATTTATTATTGACTTATTACTATTATTTTATTGCAAGGCTAGGGGTTAAAAAAAGTTTTTGGGGCCAAAAATACCGAAAAAATTATCAGAATCGTTTCAAAATTGAAATTTAACCTTTTAGTATCAATTAAAAAGTGCTCTATAAATTTTAATAAAATTGGCCTCACAGGACCGGGTTTACAATTTTTATGAAAACGCTAGTTTGTAAATAGTGAGTTATTTACTGAAAAGTGTATTTAATTTGGTGCAGATGTTCGATTAATAATAATATTGCAATTAAGAAAAAAAATATTATTTTAAGGCGTGTATTAAAGAGTTAAATTTTTTATTTTGCCCAAAAATCAACTAAGTTCACTGCCTGTATTAGCAAATACACTATATTGTCGACAGGGTTTTGGTACTGCAACCGGAGTTTTTTTTTTATTTAGAAGTGTTTGAGTCAAAAAGAGTGATAATATTCAAAAATTACCATTTAATATCGGCTCTATCTCACCTTTACTAATTACAGAAATTTAAAAATTCTTTGTAAAAATACGCCATGGTCCGATGTCGCAACAAGAGATGTATAATAATATATTTAAAGACGAAGGCATACATTTAAACTAAAGCGCGTGGGCTGTGTTGGTGCGTCGGAAAGTCTAAGGTAAAGCGTGAAGGGAGAAGTGAATTCAGAGACGGCAGTCGCTAGACTCGAGTTAAAACAATACCATGAATAATTCAAAAATGTTTACAGGAAACTTGAGCCATTACATTATGCACCGCAAACAACAAAAATAAATACCAATTTTCATAAACACATAGCTGTGAGAGAACGTGATAGGAGCAAGAAAAAAAAGAAGGTTTGAAACTAGAAGTAGGGGTGAAGATGAAGGGAATGTCTGTTATAGGTTTTGTTGTTTTCTCTCAGATATCTTGGAACGAACAGTCTTCAGTACACATTCGACATTGCTTCTACTTTCTACCGCAAAACGATACGTTTCTGTAAAATGGTTTCGTCATTGATAAATAGTACATTGTATATGTTACGGTAAATGTGATTATTGCCGGTTAGTATACATAATCGCCACTAAATGACTGAGCGAGGTAGAGTAGTGGTGAAAGTACTAGACTCTCGTGGGAGAGGGCAGATGTGGCTGGGAATGTTTCCTACTGCCTCTCGCCGAGAAACGGTAATTCCTGTACCGGCCATCTTGTTGAGGTTTTTCATGATTTCCATCAATTAATTCCAGATAAATATCGAGATGGTTCCTTATTCGAGGCCATGACCGATTACCTATCGAACTCCTAGTTCAAAATTTCCTAATTTCCTATAAATCTTGCATTTGCCATTGCTATTACTTAAGTTGATGTTTTAAAAATGTAGAAAATCAAATAGCATTACGCATTTTTTGCACGCACCTCCGATAAAATAGTTGCTTTTCACTTCATTTAAAAAAAAAGTGGAACCAACTTCACTTTTAATACTAGGTTATAAAAAAATAAACAACTGCCAGATAAACGGTGATTTACTATGGAATTGGTACAGAGCGCAGCCAGTTTTGTTTTACTTTACAACACTCGTGGTGTAATGGATTACTTTACAGCCTGCATACATGCCTGTAAAGCACAATTTCATAGGGGGTAGTGTAAAAAATATAAATGTTTAACTATGGCATATATTGACGGTGGTAAAGTTTTTTTTTCTATAATTGTCCGGAGTTTAAAAAAGTTTGGCCAGTCTGTACACTAACTTATTCGTTTACATTGTCCACATCAAGTGTACCAAATGTAATTAAAACCGCGTATAACATTATATTTCTGTTGAAATTTGGCAAGCTTGTCTGATTTCCTGAAACATTCTCTTTGCAAAGCGCTATCTCTTTTCATTGTTTCCAATGTACTACTGAAATGCATACATACTATGTAAGTAACAAATACACAGTTGCAATAATTATTCGTGGCAACCCGACTGAGATCATTGTGTGATTGAATATTCCAAATCTTTATTTTCCGCTACTTGTAACTGATAAATTGTAAATCAGACCAATTTTAGGTTACAGCTTAGTTTTTTTAAGTTATATTTCTTTTAGTGCACTGAGGGTAATATTTTCTCTGTTACGGAAGTTGCGTAGGCAGCATATGTTGCGGAAGCTGTTTCTGATAACGTAAGTTATTTCATAAAACAACAAAGTAAAAACTATTAGTTTATACTTTTTTGAGCTTTACTCGTTTTTCATAGAAATGTTCTGAATGAATAACAACTTTTAACAGCTAAATAACCTCAATACTTGTACTTTCCTATTTTATTTTATCAATTAACGAAAATGTGAATATCAATCAGCGCAATCGCGCCAAAGAAGTATAACTTCCGCCGCGCGTACAAAAGTCCTGAAAGTTCTGGTTAAGATAATGGAACAAACTTGTTAAATTATTTTATTGTCATCGGTTCTTGACAAGTACGAAAAGTCTCAGTGTAATCTGACGTTTTAAAGTAAGAGAATTTCACGTTCAAAGATTCCATCACAAACAAACAAACATACAGGTAAAGCTAATAAAAGCATGTTAAAAAGATGTATCTATGAGTTATTTTTAAGTGCCACTTTGTTCCGAATTTACTGCACAAAAAATTGAAGAATAGAAAATTAGATTTTTTTTTAGACCTCGCGTAAACAAAACACGTTCACTTCCACCATTTCTCAATAGAGTTGGGTAACTCAGGTCTGAACCGGTTCAAAGAGCCGACTCCGACAGAAGAACCGTGAGAGCCGACTCACTTTTTTTTTGAGCCGACGGATCAACGGATCCGCATAACTCAGTGAAATACTTAACACGCAGAAGCACATTTTACACTTGCGTATCAGTTCTTGCTTTGATGCATCTGTCAGCTCAAATGACTCATGCATCACATGTTTGGCTATGCATTCTTGATTCTATACAGGTCATGATATGATTGACTGAACTAGGTAACTCAGTGGCAGACTGCAGTCACATATTCAGAACTCGGCTCTTTTTGAACCGGGATCAGATACGGGATCCAGATGCAAAGATGCAGATCACTAAAAAGACCCGTTTTTCCCATCTCTATTTCTCAAACATTGCCACCACATTTTATCCTAACTAAATTAGAGTACATTCGCAGACATATACAAACATGCATCGGTTGAATATAAAGAGGAGAAATCAATAATGAACCAGTGACCTCGGACAAGCGGATACGAGCCTGAAGCTGCAGGCTACGGAACACTGGACGGAAGGATTGTACAGGAACCGGAAATGATCGAGCTATTATTATAGACCAATAACAACGTGCATACATGGTTCGATATAAATATTCAGTTCCATTTGTTGTCAAGAAATCTCCTTGTCAACTTTATGTTGACTGACGTGTTTTATGAAAAGACTATTTTTATAGTGCGTTTATAGGCTATTCAAAATTTTCCTTTGTCCGCTAAATACATACTTTCAATCGTCTACGATAAATATGATGTCAGTTTAGTACAAAAAATCATAAATCATCTTGTTGCCTAGTAGACCAGGGTCGATAATTTTTGAGACCAAAAAAAATTATAGTAGGATGAAACCCATTGGAAAAGGTAGAGAATATAACAAAAATGAAAGGAAAAATAAATTACGGTCGATCTGAGGTCGGGAAGGGGTAGGGGGTGAGTTTTTAAGGGTAAAAAACGGTTTATCTTGATTTCCGGCAAAACTACAAGTCCTATGAAAACAAGTTAAATCGCAAAGTTGTAGGTAATAAAAATATCTACAACTTTTGTTTTTACACTTTTTTCACATAGCTTCAAAATTTATGTGAAAAAGTCAAATAATCAAGTTTTTGGTTTTTTATTTTTATCTTTTGCAAAAAAAAATATTTTTTCACGAAATTTGGTGAAAACTTACCTTTTTATGTCCCAAACACACAGTAATTTTTTTGATTTAAAATATTCATTTTTTCACCTTATTTTGACTTAATTTCGAAAGAGCACCCCAATTTTCAATCAAAAATTCTCACGTCAAAATATCCGCTTTTTTAAAAAAAACGGTAGGCTTTTTGTTCCTTGAAATCTCTACTTTCTGATGGTATGAAAAAAATGTACATTACTGCGGTAAATGTTCTCAAAAAATGCAAATAAGTTATCTTAAAATAGCAATAAATAGGCATCTACGCATATAATCTTATAAAATATTATATGCCTAGATGCCTATTTATTGCTATTTTAAGATAACTTATTTGCATTTTCTGAGAACATTTACCGTAGTAATGTATATTTTTTTTCATACCATCAGAAAGTAGAGATTTCAAGGAACAAAAAGCCGGCCGATTTTTTTAAAAAAGCGGATATTTTGACGTGAGAATTTTCGATTGAAAATTGGGGTGCTCTTTCGAAATTAAGTCAAAATAAGGTGAAAAAATGAATATTTTAAATCGAAAAAATTTCTGTGTATTTGGGACATAAAAAGGTAAATTTTCACCAAATTTCGTGAAAAAATATTTTTTTTTGCAAAAGATAAAAATAAAAAACCAAAAACTTGGTTATTTGAATTTTTCACATAAATTTTGAAGTTATGTGAAAAAAGTGTAAAAACAAAAGTTGTAGATATTTTTATTACCTACAACTTTGCGATTTAACTTGTTTTCATAGAACTTGTAGTTTTGCCGGAAATCAAGATAAACCGTTTTTTACCCTTAAAAACTCACCCCCTACCCCTTCCCGACCTCAGATCGACCGTAATTTATTTTTCCTTTCATTTTTGTTATATTCTCTACCTTTTCCAATGGGTTTCATCCTACTATAATTTTCTTTCACTTTTTACCATTTTCAAAGCTATCTACCCTGGTCTATAGTTGACTAGTTTCTGAGCGCATTTAAAAAAATAGAAAAAATAAAACCTGCCTTTATAAATAAATGTTTCATGTTTGCACCAATTGTACAAATATGGTGTTAAATAAAATAGTTCTTTGCAAATTTTCCGCCATCTACAATGTTACTTCGCGTTTATTGGAGGTAAATATTTTCTAACTCGATATCAAACATAAAAAATTGACATGTGTGTTGAAATGTAAATTTTACGACATTTTTTTTATTACAGTTCATGCTTCAAAAGCATTGTTACAAAAAAGTGTACGTAACTTTTATTGCCTCTATGGATGTTGTAACATAAACAATCTGTGTTTACAAGCAAAAACCGAGATTCATATAATGTCTGTGTTATGTTAAAGCTACCTTTCTTAAATCGTTGTTTCGACTTAACTTTTCAAATAGAAAATAGCTTTTATTCACAACTATAGAAAAGTACGAAAATATTTAACAGTTACTAACACACATATACAGTATGATCTCAATTAACGCTGTTTCGCTTAATGGTGTATTACGCGGTTTCTAAAAAAAAAGTTTAGCCACTATAACGTAAATTCTGGATCAGTGATTCAAATGTTGATAGAAGTTGAAAGGCAAGACGAGATGTCATTGATGCAATATCTTGCTGTCGACAGCAGCTTGCTAAACGAAACAGAAAAAGGCAAACGACATTAGATATAACTTCTTCACAAAAAACAAAGCATGTTAAATGAGGAACCTTTCTCATCACAAACAACTTCTTACTCGAACTATTATTTGATTTCCATAAATGTTTTATGAACACAAAATGATATTAACAATTAATCAATCTATAATAATGTAAAAAAAATAGTATTTAACAATAACCAAAGAAGAATAATTTCAAATTTTCTTTTCTTAAAATTAAAGGAGTTTTCATCTAATAAATTTTGTTGAAAAACTAATAAATAGTTCTATATATATTTTGCACACGGCTTGTTATTATTATTTTTATTATTATAATTTGCTGTACCGCAGGTTCTACTGTACTTATTCGTATTTCTATAAATCGATTTTCAGAACACTTCAATAAACGTTAAATAATACCTGACGTGGGTTAAACAATCTAACCCAATTTATGTCAAATTTACCGGATTTGTTATTTATAAAAAAAGAACGTAGACATATTTTGAAATATATGTAATTCAAATATTTTCGATCCCTAATATAATATTATAATCCACCGCAAAAAGGACTATTGTCAATAAAAATATGAAATATTAAAAACGCTTAAATGTAAATGCACTTTCAAAGTCATTTCAGAAACCGAATATAAAATTTTTTATTACTCATCTATTTTTTTCTATCGAACAGATTTTCGTATTTTTTATTATTATAATATATCTATATTTGATCAGCATGGTCCTCAGAGTGAATTTTAGATAATGAAAATTTCATTTACTAATCCAACATCATTTTTGCATAGACATGAAATTAAAAATTAAAAAATTATCTATTTGAGTATAGTTTATACTAACTCAAACCGATATTTTTTTAAACTCTTCTGCCTCATTTTCTAATCAAAGTCAAACATAATTTTAAAACACTTTTTTCTTATCGATTACAAAATTTTTTGTCGAATTTATTCTGTACGTACTGAATATTTTAATATGGTAATTAAAATGTTCAAAAAGGATTTTAGATTTATATTTGGTTCAAGAGATAAAAAATTGTATAATATGTTGAAAAGTTGTGGATATAATAGCTGTGTTGTCAAAACTTTATAATCCAGTGGGGACACAGAAGCTTTCGAGAGATTTTTTCCAACACAAGTGAAAACAAAGTTCATTTAAGGTCTATTTATACATCGGCGTAGCAGGAACCGTTTCACGCGTGGTAAATTGTATTTAAATTGTTTATCGTCCAAACTTTGGGACTGTTCCGTTCTTGTCTCTTTCAAGTGTAAATAAACCTTATATTAACTCTGACATACATATTTATATGACTGTCGATTTTCCCCGCACTTAGGTCGTACATTGTTTTGTTTCTGTTAAACTCATCAAAAGTTCCTACCTTATAACTATACAGCGGGGATTTCTTTACCTTTTAGCAGTTTATTTTTTACTCTCATGTTCCTCTTTCTTTCTCCTCTTTCCCTGTTTCTCCTCAAGGAATAACAATTTAACATTATATGTACGCGATATTACATTTCATTAAAATTAGCGTCGTTAATAAAAATAAAAAAATGTCTATGTTCAAAAGAATACACATTTAAAAATAACAGCAAGATTTACGATCGCAACATAATTAAGAAATGTTTACGAGAGTAGATAAACAGATTTCAGTAGAAACCAAAATTAAAAATGTTGAGATGAATTTATTTTCTCTGTAAAATATTCGTCAAAATTCGAATCAACTATTAACAACTCAGAATAAGACCGAAAGATGAGCCGAAATTTACTTTCTACAATAGTAGAATGGATATCTATTGCGTGTTTATTAATGTTTTATGAATGTATCAATATGTTGAAAATGAGCTTCAGCGAGTTTTAACAGTCAGATGAGTCATAATGTCATCACGCACGAGATATAGGTATATAACAAGTGAAATCATAAATATGCAATTTCCTGTTTTTTTTAAAAGCAAAAATGTATTGAATTGAAAATGATCACTGTCAAATTATCTACATGATAGATTACTAAGCTATAACGAAAATAATTTTTATACAATGTGGTTACATATAAAAATGCACATTTTTAACTTTTCGTTTATTTTGTATAGAAGAAAATTATTAGCAGTACACCACAAAGCGTCACCTAGCACTAGACGAAAAGATCTTAAAGTCCCGGTACATCGCCTCTCAAAGTATAAGCAAAGCTTGCGCTGCTCTGTCGTGAGCATTTATAATGGATTGCCAGACCATATCAAGGCCAAGTTTGGCCACAAAAATTTCAGCATTGAGTTGAAAAACTATCTTTTTGAAAAATGTCCATATTTTGTTTAATTATGTATTTCCCATGACTTGTCCACATCTCGTATGTATTACTGGATAAATAAAATTATTATTATTATTATTATTATACGCCCTGTTTGCATACGACAATTCGTATTTTATTTTTGTAGTCAATAACATTAGCATATTATACTTCATCGGTTCCATTTTATAACAGAGCGTTTTTAATTCTCTTCTGGGAATTAATCATATGCATGTATATGAAAATAATAATACGGTATAAAGTAACGAGGCATTAAATTGAGTATTTTATTTCATTTTCAACAAGATTTTTGAAGTTATACTTTTTTTGTTACGGAAGTTGCGCACTCAGCATGCAGCGAATATGAGACACCATGAAACTAAAAAAATGTGTCGTAGATGTCGTAATATAAAAAAAAATTTCGAAAGCTTTTGGACCGAACGGTTTAGGAGTCCTCCTCTAATTTCCGTTGCGAAGGTGTCCCCTATATGTCCCCTTTATAACGTGTTATATCCCTATTAACGCCACAGGAAATTTTACACAGAAATCCTCGCTAAAGAAGTTTTACTTAAAAAATTTGGAAAATAATTTTTGAACCCAACAGTTTAGGAGTCCTCTTCTCTAATTTTCGTTGTTTAATGCGTCATTTCCCATTTAGTGCCACAGAAAATTTCAAACAGATAGTCTGGCTAATGAAATTTTAATTGTTAAACATTCATTGTTACAATGCTAAATCAGAAAAAATTATTTTTATCCACCAACACCGTCGCGATTCAAACCCAAATCTTTCCACTTTCGCAGCGGAATGAGTTATCAGGTACTCTACGGTGCGATATCTAAACAATCGATTCTTCATAATAAAGCAAATTGTAACATTAAATTCACTACATACGAGAGCTGATTATTTTAACTAGGTACCGCTAGACATGAATCATCTCAATAGCGATAGTTATGAATGTATAGGTAAATTTCCATTTTTTTCATTATTAATCCAACCTAATTACATCATAATATGTAATTCAAAGGCAGGGGCTGGGCCATATATATATCTTATAAAGAAATTTTCCTTCAAAAACTAAAATAAATATGTGTGACCATTACATACTGATATTCCTTTATAGCATCCTAGTGTCCTTGTCTGTTGACAAGCGACGACAAAATATAAATAGTCCTCGAGGGATTGCGTCCAATCTAACGAGGCTCGCGGACTGTTGCAATACCCATGTGACTGCAGTGCTGGGACAACTAGGGCTGAATAATTCCATTTCAATTAAAATAGATAATGTAATCACAGCCTGAATGAATATGCTACTATGTTGAAACACAGTGCAGTGTTGTAATATGTTACCTTGTTTTTACAACGTGGTGACATCGCATATTATGACTAAAGCTAACTTATAAAAAAACCCGGGTCGCAGTGCCAAAACCCTGCCGACAATATAGTGTATTTGCTTGTGTAGGGCCGTGTGGTTTTATACTTTTATTATGTGAAATTAAGTTTATTTTTGGGCAAAATAAAAAATTTAACCCCTTAATACACCCCCTAAAATAACATTTTTTTCTTAATTGTAATATTATTATCAATCTAACGTCTACACCGAATTAAATACACCCTTCAATAAATAAGTCACTATCTGCAAACTAGTGTTTTCATAAAATTTGTAAATCTGGTCCTGTAGGGCCGATTTTATTAAAATTGTGGGGACACTTTTTAATCACCACCAGAGGGTTAAATTTCAATTTTGAAACGATTCGGAGAATTTTTTCGGTATTTTGGGGCCCAAAAACAGTTTTCAACCCCTAAAAACTACCCTTAAAATAGCCCGATTAGGCCCATTTTAAATAGGCTTCTTGCGGTGATGGGTTTCAACACGTGGCCAAAATTTCGTTGAAATCAATTAACTCTTTCGAAAGTTATCGCGCGTACACACACACACATATATATATATATATATATATATATATATCATATATATATAAACATTTTTAAAAATGGTGCCAACGTGTTTAGGAGGTTATGAAACGTCGAGAAATTTTGGTCCGACCCCTAGGTCCCGCCATCCGACCGACGCCAATAGTGTATGTTGCCTTATGGCAAATATACTAATAAACAAATACCAACGAAACTTTGTTTTTTTTAACACGCTTTAGTTAGCTTCGCCTGTTTGTAACGGAATCTTCAAAACGTCAGACTAAACTGAAACTTTGCGCAGCTATCAAGGACCGATGACACTACAATAATTTAATAAGTCTGTCCCATTATCCTGACCAGAATCATCAGGATAAAAAAATAAGAGTTTAAAATAAATAATAGTTTTAAAAAACACGTTTTAATAGCAAACCGAACTAAAAAATAAAAAAAATTTTTTTTTGTAAAAATCGTGAGGTTTTTTTTATACTAACTCTGCTTTTACAAATAGCTACCAATGAAATATTTATACCAGTTGATATCTAACACGCGACGCTTTTTTACAATGAAAAAATATTTTTCACTTTTTAGTTCGGTTTGCTATTAAAGCGTGTTATTTTTGTGTTTTTAAACAATTATAATAATTAAAATTATAACATTAAATGATTGTTTTTGAAATACTTTTCGTAAATTAAATGCTTCGAAAAATGAAATATATTTTTGAATGTCTATGTTCCTCTAGCAGCGGGGCACTTTTAGTTTATTCTCTAAAAAACATGTTGGTACTCAAAGGGTTAAAAATAGACATTATGTGTGCAAAACCAGCCTAGAAGATAAGTCCATAAGAACTGACTGAATTAAAACTTGAAAATGTAAAGTTTTTCGTAAATAATTTCGTTTTGGCAACATTCCCCCTGCGTAACTTGTACGTATTGTATTACGATCGAACAACCCTGGAACGGACGAAACCTAAACTCATCTCTGGAGACAGCATCTACTAGTACGTATAATGAAAAATCCTTGCCGGTCCCACGGGATTGGCCGCTAAACGCACCGGAGATGTCAACCGCACGACAGTATTATAACGGACAAGCCCCCCCCCCTCCTTTATCCACATACAGAATGATTCAAGTTGCGTAAACGCTGGCCGTTTTCTTTCGACGTCGCAACTGCTTAGAAAAATCCAAAGCGAGCAAGCGAACATACATGCACTCGTATGAATCAGGTTAGAGTATTCAAAATTATTTCCTAATTGACAATGGCAACTGTTTCCCTCGTTTTTAACACATTTTTATTACCTTCATCTGTTTGTTTGTTTGTAACGGAATCTTTTGAACGTGAAATTCACCCATTTCGAAACGTCAGATTAAACTGAAACTTGGCACACGTATCAAGGACTGATGACAATGCAATAGTTTGATAAGTTTGTCCCATTACCCTGACCAAGGCTTTCAGGATAAAAAAAAACTTGAAAAATTACGGCAAGCAAACTAACACTCTGTACAGTGACGTACGTTGCGTTGCCTACCCCATAAACAAATGCAATATCGCTTTTTAGTCTTATAATTAAAATTAGAGTTTAAAAAAACGCTTTTATGAACAAACAAAATAGAAAATAGTTTGACAGCAAAATTAGCTTTACTGTAAAAAGCGTAGAGTGCTTAATATTGGATTTAAATTTTTCATTTACTAGCCAATTGTAAACGTAGATTTATTATGAAAATTTAAGCACTTCACGTTTTTTACAGTGAAACTAATTTTGTTGTCAAATTATTTTGCATTTTTTAGTTCATAAAAGCGTGTTGTTTCAATTTTTTTTAATAGGGATGTTGACTATTTTTGGAAAAGTGTGTTAAATCGTGCATAAGTACCTAATATTGCCACAAATATGTATTATTTTTATTTAAATACAACTCAGACCTTAAAAATCATGTATTTTAAATCCAGTTTCAAATTTCGGTCCAAAACGCCAATACTAGTCGCGTGACGTCACATGTTCATACCAAAGGAGGCTCAAAAGTTTACACGGGAGCTACCATCCTATAGATGCGTATTCTGTGCTCATAAACGTTAGTAAACTGAGGTGATGAAAAGTTGTTTCGTAGTCGTAGCTATAGTTACATGTAATTTGACGTTTCCTATAAACAAATAATAATAAATTACACACTAAATATTAACCAAACAATGAAGTTTTCTGACAGTGGCTGAACATATGACGTCATGCGCTCTGATTGGTGTCTGTTGTCACGTGACTTGAGAGTGATTTTATTAGGTTTTATTTATTAAATATTAATTAAATTCCTTAAAAATAAGGAAAAATAGAGTGTTTTTTAGTATTTCTATCATAGAAACTACTACTTTTCGTTAAAACTATGTTTTTATTTGAATACAGTCAACATCCCTATTCTAATTTTTTCTACGTAAAATTGAAATTTGAGTCCGCATTCGATTGTTTTAACATGCCGTTGTTCGGCTACGAATAAAATATTCCTACCCTGTTGTGGCCCATTTATTCGATATGTACGCAACAATGAAACTAGATTATACGTTGTCTGTTTTTACGCAAGAACTGTGCACCTCGAACCACAACCCTTATAAACTTATCAGAGACCTTAACTACGTAGTCAGGACCGGCTATCAAACATCACAACAGAACGTGATAGTAAAATAAAACAACTTTATAGACAGATTTTATTGTACGTTTCTAAGAGTTTTCTAAAATTCAGCGATGAGTTTAAGAACTGCACACTATACGAGCGTGTTAGCTTGCTTGCTGTAATTTTTCAAGTTTTTTTTATCCTGAAAGTTCTGGTCAGGATACTGGGACAAACTTATTAAATTATTATAATAATAATAACCTTCATTTCAAGAACCTGATACAGATCATAATAGCGTCAACTACAATAGGGATGTTGACTGTATTCAAATAAAATTATAATTTTAACGTTAAGTGGTAGTTTCTATGATAGGAATACTAAAAAACACTATATTTTTCCTTATTTTTAAGGAATTTATTTAAAATTTAATAAATAAAGCCTAATAAAATCACTCTCAAGTCACGTGACAGCAGACACCAATCAGAGCACATGACGTCATATGTTCAGCCGCTGTCAAAAAACTTCATTGTTTGGTTAATATTTACTGTGTAATTTATTCGAAAATTTCTTTAAAAAAAGACCGCTAGGAGTTTTAACGTCATGGAAAGTGTATTTATTACGGCTAATAGTTCGAAAACTTAGAATTCATCTTTCATAGCAAGAATTACGAAAACACTTTTCATAGCCTCATTAATTTACTAGCGCTTATGAGCACAGCCTCCTACTTTGTGACCGCATCTATAGAATGGTAGCTCCTGTGTAAACTTTTGAGCCTCCTTTGGTATGAACAGGTGACGTCACGCGACTAGTATTGGCGTTTTGGACCGAAATTTGAAACGGGATTTAAAATACATGATTTTTAAGGCCTGAGTTGTATTTAAATAAAAATAATAAATATTTGTGGCTATATTAGGTACTTATGCACGATTTAAAACACTTTCCCAAAAATAGTCAACATCCCTATTCAATGCACATAAAAAACTTACTACCTACTTAAAAATTAATTTATGATATAGTAACATCCATTAACTAAAAATGCCTTTAAATATTGTGATCGGTCTCTGATAAATGTGCAAATTTCCAGTTTATTCTGACGTTTTGAAGTGGGTGAATTTCACGTTCAAATATTCCTTTACAAACATACAGGTGAAGCGTGTTAAAAATGCAATAAACAAGTTATGATGGTTTATGAAAATGTGACGATGTGTGATATATGGGGCACAAAAATAGCGAAAAAACTTACGCAATACTCGAACGGGGTTCATATGTTACCGATAGCGATGTAAAAGAGAATGATGTAATCATGCCTGTCCTGTAATGCTTCGGTATAACTGCAAGACAAGACAAGAGGGAATCGGAAGGATGCAACGCGACACGAAGCAAAAGGTCAAAGACAATGTAATATGTATGGAAGAGGCCTGGCATACTGTGACAAGGGACACGAACGAACCCTCAATCGTCCGCTAGCTTTCTTTTTTCGATTCAACAGATTTCTTTAGAAATAAAACTGTGCGTGATTCACTATATCTACTTACTTTCTTTTTTTTGTTAGATCAGAAAGTACAAGAAATACATTATTCTTAATTTGGATTCACTAATTAGCAAATTAATAACAACTGTTCTACGGTCAATTAGTTTTAAACGCAAGCTCAAATTTTAAGAGAATTGTAGTTGTTTTCGGAAATTACTGAAAATCAATCGATATTAAAGTTTTCTACCCTTACGTGACAGTCCACTTTTTATGTTAATCTTTAGTTATGGCAAGACATTATCAAGCCTTTAAATTCACGGGGAAACTGACACTTCTTTACAGAGTTATGAACCCGTTTCATTGAAACGTTATTCGTTTTACGTTATACCAAGGTTTCTCTTATATGTACCCACAGTGGAATCATTTTCACTTTAACGTTTCCGAAAATTTCTAACAGATACATCGTTACAGAAGATTCACTTTAAAAAATGGTGTCCCTTAAAAAATAAAACCTACTTACGAAAATTGAATAAAAAAATGTTTTATACAATTTAATTAATTAAGTATTTTTTTGCTCCTGATAAAAATTAGACGTGATTTAAATGCGAATAACAATTTCGTTGTTATTTGCTTAGTAACAAGAATATTTTTTATTTCAGATACACCGTCGTTTGCGATATCTCGCGAACCCGGTTTCGGCATTCCAATAATCGAAGGCATGCCGTTGTCCTTGAAGTGCGACGTCGATTCAAATCCCGTAGCGGCGGCCGTCTGGCAAAAAGACGAAGCGGCGCCTCCAGTCGCGCAGTCTGGTGACGGATACCTCAACTTCACGGCCATCCGACGTGAACACAGTGGCTGGTACAAATGTACAGCCAGGCACCTTACTGGAACTTTTTCATCAATCGGATACTTTCTCAATGTCAGATGTACGTATTAGAGTTGTAACGGGTGATTTGTGGTCGTCGGCAGTTAAAAAAACACTTGTAGTTGCAACAGGAGTACCGAACAATGCAGCAGGAATGATAACGCGCTTATTCCTGCTGCACCTTACGACGTGGCCAGAAGAAGTTTATTATAAGAATGGTCCAGCAGGAATTGCAACTAAGAAATGCGTAACTTATTACCCGAAAGATATGCCACTTTTTGATTATCGAATAATTTTAAACCGTATCATTTATCACCTACGTGTAGTACAATTTTATTATTCAAAATATTAGTGCTGGATCAATAAACTGATGTTTAAAATTGCATTTAATATAAGTACTAACGTTTTGATGCACTTTGTATCATTTCAGAGCATTCTATAATGGTTCTAAAATGCTCTGAAAATGATACAAAGAGTATCAAAATGTTAGTATATTAAATGAAATATGAAACATAATTTTTTAATTCTGTGGCACGGAGAGTTTCCTTCCTATAAAGTTGGTGATAAAATAATCCAAGAAAATGTCAACGGAGTTTTAAAATTAAATGCTGTGGATGACAATATTTACACGTGTCCTTAAATTGTTTTTCAAAAAATAAAATGGCTAAATATTGAACATATTTCTGACCACGTCAATTACTAACAATAATAAAAAAAATTCTCTGATTTTTCGCATGGTGCATGGCTGCAATCGATTCCAGAAGAGTATCTTTGAGGAAATTTTAAAAATCTCGCCTGAGATCGTAGCATGTCTGGCTGTTTAGATGCTCGCTGCATTGGGTAACTGATTTGAGTGTGTGATAAAGCTATAAGGTGTGGGTCGCACAGCCTGGTAGTGAGTGACGTCACGACATACCCTATGACGCGTGTACACCGTTTGGTTTTGCAGCGAGTCTCGGCGGCCGACCATGGCGATGGCAACTAACCGAGTCACTGTATGTGTCTGTCGCAGATGAGCCTGATCAACCCCCGGCCGTCATGACGCAAGAACCAGAAGTCGACGTCGGCGAGCTTAGTTCGACGGGCGGAGGACGACAGGTCGAAGTCGCACTCGGCGGTGCCGTTCAACTCCAATGTCCCCAAGGTCAGTCCAGCTGAACATTTTGTACGTGCAGAATTTCTAGTAGACTCTGTCAGAGATGTTTTCTATCTTTCCTTAAGACTGTCGGAACGCTCTGAATTTAAGCCAAAAATAGGATTTCGATTGATGGCTGATTGTAGACTTATTCGTCAACATTTTGCAAAAATTCTCTCTATATAAGGACTACTTTTGTAATTTATGTACGATACTAGAAAAAAGTTGGCATTAATTGTACCAAAAAACACACGTTTTCAATGTCACGCTACGACCTTATTCGTACTTACTTCACAAAATTGTTCCATCACAAACCTAAAGTGACTCTTCCTTTTTCGTAAAAGTTTTTTAAATCTTCAAAATATTTCCAAAATTTAGAGTGACAGCGGCATCCTTGCAACAGCCATTTTTTAGCTTCGTAATGTGGCTTAAATTCAGAGCATTCCGATAGCCTTAAAGCTGATATCAGACGCTTCACTTTTGGTTCATACCTGTCTTGCATCTCTCCCTCGATTCTCGAAGCGAAACATCTGAACACAAAGTGAAACGATAGTGACGAATGAATTCATTAGGGAACCGATCCGACATTGTATCGGCATGCATCATTCACTCGCGCTTCGAAAGAACTAAAAATGAAACGTCTTAACTAGGAGAGAACATTCATTCAGGTTTGACAACTTTGTTTCGCGTCTTGTAGCGAACGGACTTGGAACTAAGCCCCGCTACCCTTCAGTCAGGTTTGTGTTTTTGTACTCGGATATTACTAAAGAGGTATTATACAAAATTTTTCACAGTGTCTCAAATACCTACCTAAAAATGTCTGACAGCTCTCCTACTATAAGCATCTCTGCTTCATTTTTATTACGTAACGTTTTCATCATCTGAATTGTTTACGTTCTTATTAATTTATGGATGAGGTGATTCAATTCTCTTCAGTACAAAGCTTCTACTCTGACGGACATCCCAGACATTAAAAAGAGACTGCATTGCAAATGGTTTAGCTCTTAGTTGTTAGAATGAGTGACAGTTTTTGTTGAGACCACGCAATACTTTGCCCCTCTGAGAATAATAAATGTAAATTGTGTTCCATTAGGAGAGACATGACCTAGTAACGTGTTTAAATATTTAACATAGCAGGTGACGGGCTAAGCTAATGACAAAAAGAGTCTCGTGGTATTTAATATTTAAATTCAGTTGTGTTATATATACATCCGGTAGTATTCTTAACCACACTTGTTAAAAATAACGATACCGTTTTGAAATTCTTTAACCAATTGCCCATCCAGTGCAATCCTTGCCTAAAAGAGTTTTGTGAAAATCACAAAAATATCAAGGGTATTGTGAAATTAGTTTTAATCTTGTCATTTCTTCAAAATAAAAATAAAAAAATATATTTTAATTTGAATAGCAGCGGAGAATCAACCTTTACAAATTGGAATTTTATTAATTTTAACAAACCTAAATACTAATAACAAATAAATAAAAACACTCGAAAATTCTACAAAATTATTATTAAATTATTTCTCGACGATCGTTTCGGATAGTAAGTTTTACTGTCCGAAACGATAGTCGAGAAATAATTTAATAATAATTTTGTAGAATTTTCAAGTGTTTTTATTCATTTGTTCTTATTACTCATGTTCTATCAAGTGCCGATTGAAAAATCAGTGCAAATTCTATTCGTACATCTTCTTGTGATGATATAAAAACTATCAAAATTGTAGGTAAATACTTTTCGAGGTCAAATTTTGAAAACTACTTTTTACTAAGAAGATATCGCGGCTTGTGATTTTTTAATTACTTGCGCGCTTTACTTTTTTTTATTTTTTTTTTTAACCTAGCGTTTGTAAAAAATTAATAAATCTGATTACAGTATATTATTATTTCACCCCTCTTTCGACTAAAATATTAAACTTATACTTCTGAAATGAGGGCATTTATTTCAAAGAAAAATCAAAGAGAACTCGAGAGATTTTCCTGACAAATTGCTATTCATTATTTTTACTTAAAAGCTAAGAACGCTTGCGATAATAAATTAGCGACTCTAACGATGACAAATTGACATTTTAATAGCAAACAAAATCTATCGTTAGTGAGGAACGACGCCATCCTAACGTAATAGGATATGACTTTTTCAAAATACAACACCTTGCATTTTTATACACAGTAAGACCTCGCTTAACGCTGTTTCAGTATTACACGGTTTCTAAAAAGAAAAGTTTAGCCACTATAACGTAAATTATGGATCAGTTTATACAAAATGATCCAATGATCGCAATCAAATATATGGTCTAATAATTCTGCAATAGATAAATATTGTAAATTATAACCAGTGATGCAACGATTCCATCTTTTACTATTACGATTAACAAACCAGTAATCGCATGATTGCGATTATATACATGAATTAAAGATATAATGTAAAATTATCTTTATTTGTTGATGCCTTCGCAAAATATTTCCAAATATCGCTAATTTTTCTCCTTCCATTAGGCGTCATTTTTTCCACAAAACGTTAGTTCAACGAAGAGATGAACATTTAAAAAAGTACACTAAAATACCCGAACCGCACTAGTAACAAAACAACGTTAAACTCTAACAACTAAACAAGTCTTAGGAAATAATATACTAGTACCTATTCACAAACACACACATAATTATCAGATATAGTTGCACAAACCCGTGACTGTTGCACCGTTGACAATAATCGTAGCTTACGATTAATCGTACGATTGCAATAATCGTGAATTAATCATAATCGTTGCACCACTATAATTATAACGTTCGACCAAAGAGATTATAAGCGTATTATAATAGTACAATA
Source organism: Venustoraphidia nigricollis (assembly GCA_034508555.1). NCBI lineage: Eukaryota > Metazoa > Arthropoda > Insecta > Raphidioptera > Raphidiidae > Venustoraphidia > Venustoraphidia nigricollis. The sequence continues at coordinate 1,571,456 of JAVRKA010000042.1, read as the reverse complement.
ACAGATCTATAATTTATTTACAGGAACGCAAGGCTGTTGGTCACGAGTTAACGGTGCGGGGGAAGGAGGCGGTCAACTGGAACCGCTAGGTGGTGGTCAGGAGTTGCGACTCCAGCAGGTCGTTTATCAGGAGGCGGGCGAATATCGTTGTGTGGCTCCTGCCTCCGGTAGGGAACGTCAGCATCGGTTACACACGTTACGCACCATTCAACTCCACGTCACCGGTTAGTCGAAAATTTACCAATAGCCATTTTTCATGCGTCAATTTAAGTCATCTCACATCAGCTATATCCCGTCAAAAACATTTCATGTAAAAAATGTAGCCATTTTCGCATTAGAATCCCACTAAAAACAACAAGTGAAAAAAGTGACCATGCTTGATAAGAACTGAGATCTAAACGGGTTTTAAGTTTTCACTTGTTCTATGACTACGACAAGCACTCTATAGATTTTAAAGGTTATGAGTGAGTGACGAAACCAATGAGTTTTGCGTTATAATAAAATCTAAAATAGCCCGGCAATAAAAATGAGTACAATATATAAGCTTGGTAATCTTAATCTGAAAATTTGAGACTTGAAGTATTATTATCCAGAGCGAGTGTTCCAAAATACACCATATCGCTTGAAGAAAAGTTATGCTAGGCAATCCCTATTCTATTCCGGCGCTAAAGCTATAAGACCCCAAGTAGAAAGAATTGAATTAAAACCATGTAGGGAGATAGATTATAAACGCTCAACATCTGAGTGCATCACCGTAAGGCTCCATGCAGAAGGAGCGCTTGTCTAAGCTGTGCGAGAGATATAGCGATAATTGCGGTAGTAACTCCGTCTTTATTCAACAACATATAACAAGACGGGCCAGAAAGAGACATACATGTACCGTGCTTATCGCCTTCTCTTTCCTGTCGGTTTGTATACGCAGTAGTACATTATTACTGCATGATTTCGTTGGATTTTTATAGTAGCAACACCACGCGATAAATTTTTCACGAACCTACCCACCATTTTTTTTTCTGGCCTGTTGATATTAATCTTTTTTCTCTTTATGATGGAACCATTCGTACTGTTATTGAAACAATAAAAAAATGATAAAAATTTTATATAAACGTCTGTCACTTTAAATTTTCAGGTCACCCGACTGTGTTTCCTGCTAATCAAAATGCAACAGCCGTGGTAGGACAACCATTGGCTGTAACAGTTGAGTTCTGCGCCAATCCTCCCTACAACCGGGTGTTTTGGATTTCTGATCGTCATATTTACTATCCAGGACAACAATATCCTACTGAAAACATTATTGCTCATGAAATAGTTGTAAGTTCTTAATTTTTTTTTTAAGTAATTATGGAAAATGACTGAATGAACTACAGCTTCGCTTAGATTAATGCCGGTTTTTACTTGAACACTATTTTAACCCGAGAAAATTATTTCTTTAATGAAAATACAAAATTTTGCACAAATAACAGAAAGGTTTGAATATAATTTACATTTTTTAATGCTTTTTTACATAATAGTTACACAATCTACGCCGTTTTCTTCACCGGCAGACCTATAGAACTTACGAAAGTCAACTGTGCATGTTTTCTAGAGTGCCGAACTTTGAACTAACTGCCAGCCGATTTATTGCCCAGAGGCTTCAACAACTCAAGTCCGACACTGAATTTGTAAATGATTTTCTGTTGCAGCTTGTAAACTTATATTTTAATTACAAATATTGACAAACTGCTGTATACGGAGCTATATTAAAATTTAATGTAAAGTTAATATGTATACAAAACCCGATATCAACGGATGCTGCTGCCAGTTTTACTAAACTAATACGTGTTTATTATGTTTTATTTTATAATATTAATTCAATAATAATTAATTACATTTTGCTTTGCTGAAATCTGCATTGCAAATGGATCCTGAAACATTTTTGTGAATATTTCGAAAGCTTTTTTGCAATAAAAGAATCCCAAACATGTATACATTTTACCATGTAATTATGATTTCGAAATACAAAAATGGCGTAAAATGCAGCTGACTAGATCTACATAGTCACGCTCTCTGATCATTTAAAATAAAGTTAAACCACAAGGGAGAAAATGTATATACATCTCTTTCTATAGATAGAGAAGTGTGACTGTCTTCTACGTGATAATATATAAATAATGAAAATCAACATTTTTATTGTTATATCATTTTTAGACATTTTTGAAATCAAGCACCTTTACCTTGTTAACTTTCTTCATATTCTGGGATCAGTTTGAAAAAAAAGTAAATAGAAATTTTGATTAAATATGTTGGCGAATAATTTCCGATAATTTCTATATTGAATTTTTATAGATAACGAAATTCAATTATTATCTTTACTCACAGGCAATCCGTAAAAATTAAAAACCGTTTTTTAATTTTTGTTTCAATACGTTCAGGACCGAACACCCATTGAGGATTTTCAAAATTTAAGAAAATATTTTAATAATTAACCGAACTTTATTACAGAACCGAAAGGATTCTAATCTTTGCTAACTTAACACTTAGATAAAAAAGACAAAAGACAGCATGAAACAAGCAAACTTGAATTTACAAATAAATCAATATAGCCCAACAAAAAAGTCGATGGCGTTATTTTTTATGTTTTGTTTTCGGGTAACAATAAGCGTCAAGAATTACATAAACAATATATATGTATTGGTATTGACATACAAACATACATATGCAAATACCTTTGCGTAATATATTATCGAAAAAAACATTGAAACTGATATAAAATTTTCAATTCTTCCTAGAAAGTTGTGCCAAAAGATGAAAACAATGCTACTGTATTATAACGGTTATTTGTACAGTATGTCGCTTTATATACTTACTGATATTATACGTTTTTGAAACTTTTACGGAAAAAATCAGCCAGGTAGGTGCAGGCCCGGCGGATGACCAGGGTTTTGTGGGTAGCTATACCCATACGAAAAATTCCGTGTCATGGCCGATTACCTATCAAACTCCTAGTTCAAAAATTACCTACCTTATCCTAATTTCCTGTAATTCCTTCATTCGCCCATTGCTATTATATAAGTTGAAGTTTAAGAAATGTAGAAAAAAACGGGAAGTGGTAAAATGAAAAATAGTAATGGTGCGAATGGCGTCTGTTATGACATAAAGTCGAGAAACGGACGTTAAACGCATTATCATTATTATTATTATTATTATTATTATTAAAATACCCACATGGAATTTGACAACATTTTAATAATATATATATAATAATATTTTTCTCAATAAAAATTCAAAATATGTTTTCTGTAATGTAAAGTTTGTTAACTAACCAATTTAACTTATGTGCTGGCTTCCCGAGTTATGAGATTTCGAAGCTTTGTTATACGATTACGAGGCTTATAAAATATAAGCTATTTACAATTATTAGGTTTTAAATGCATGAGTTAATTGGAGGAGGCTTGCTTTGAAGTTTGTTAATTTTTTCACCGCTAGATCGAAAAAAAATTTTTTTTCATCTCATTACCCACACGGACTGAACATGACCTGCCGGGCCTGGGTAGGTGAACGAGGAAGGTGTAGATTTATCAAGATATTGTTATCAATTATTTAATGATCGAAAGGTGATACTCTACGCTTCACTCAGGTGAAACCGAACACAACAGCGATTTTTTATTAAAGTTATAATCTATCTGCATTATTTATTCAGGTATCGCATAAAAACATAAAATAATTTTGACATCTGCACCATATTACATTAACAAGTCATATTAAAATTCCATTCGGGAATAGTTTTTTTTTTCTTTTTAAACAAATCTCGTACCGAAAACAGGTATCGTTTTTTTTGGCATCTACATTGAAATAATTTTTTGGAGTTTTTTTTTTTTTTTGAAATTTTTTATATAATTAAAAATATACAAAAGTGTGTATTTTTCAATGGAATTTCAAACAGAGTTTAATGTCACGCCCACTGATCTGTCAAATTCCAAGCAAGCCATGAGGAAGATAATGTATAAGCCTCTCTTTCTTTAGATGCTCGTATGCTCAGCGCTTAAAAAAATATTTCTTTAGTTCTTGTTTTCAATTAAGAAGAACGATATAAGAACGAAAAGGTGGTTTATATATGACATAAAATATATGCACAGTTCAAAATTATTAAATTCTGATGCGTAGGACGACCCCATTACCATTTATCATAATGTATAATTTGAACACATTGTAGACAATCGATACCATTTTTTCACAGACGGACGATTTTTATTAAATCGGGTGCAAGCACTATGTTTTCGAGAGCAGAGCAAAGTCATCTTCTTTTCTTCTTTTATGTCTCAACAACAAATTCCAATACCTATTTCTAAAATTTTATTACGCGCAGAATATTTCATGCATGATCGGAAATCAAATAACCTACCTCCTCTCGTCCCTCGACAGCGCTGTGCCGATCTACTGCCTCACAAGAAATGACACCCCCCTCCCCCCAATCCATCGTGTCATATCTCACTCTTTCCATCCTCTTTCATCAATCGGCGTTGTCACGGTTTTATAGTACAGCTTAAAGTTCCCCCCTGCGCTGTGTCAAGGCCAACTAGCATGTTTCAATTTTCAATGATAAAACCCAACTTACGACATATCTCATCAAAAACCCAAACAAATTTAATTTGAAAAAAATCAATAAAAAAGGTGCCAAATCTTTTTTGAACCGTAACAACCGTCCAGCTTAACACGCAACAAATACTATGTTTTTCTTTTAAACCTATTTTTAGGAGCGACTTAAGTTAGAAACGCTTTGTCTATGAGTCTATGAATCTGTCACGGTTTTTTGTGTCACGAATACAGCCCAAGCGCCTTAACAGATATTACTTATTATATTTTAAATCGACTTAATACATTTTCGTTCGAATTTAAAATCACTTAGTATGTTTCTCACACGCTTTACAATAACAACATATTTTATTACACATGAAAATTTATATTATTTTGACAGTTCAATGCAATAATTTGGTTTCCGAAATATACAAATATTATCTAACATAATGTGTTACTCACTTGATCAACGATTTAAAACATTCGACAGTAAACTGTCTTACTGACACTGTTATGCTGTCATGGCGCACGTGAATTGTCGTTATTAATTAATGACAAAACGTGAGAATTCGAATTTTCCGAGCATATGTTGTCGATTCAAAATTAATATTTTTTATTTTTTAACGGGAAATTGGACAATTCAAATATAGTTAAATTGTTCAATTTCCCGTTAAAAAATTAAAAAAACTTATTAATTATAATGGACGTGAACAATATTGAGAATATTTTTTATGTTTAATGATAGATTTCAATCAAGTCTACGGTACCGCTCAACGAAATTATTAATGGAGATTATGCTCCGAGCGAAACCTCGGACCGTATTTCGGCAAATAAATTGCTCCGTGTTTTTTATTATTTCAGAATGCAAGCAGTCCACACTGCCACCAGTCGACGCTGTCCTGGGCGACAGTAAGCGTGAGGGATCGTGGCGAACATTCCTTCCTGGTGCGGTCGGCGAGGGGCCTTGCCGAGGGCGTCGTACACGTGCGGGTGTCTCATGACGCCACCACCACAGACATACCTGTCAGCACGGCCCCAAAAACTCACACAAAACCCCTGTTATTATTATTACTAACTGTAAATAACGCATATATTATCGCTTATTATTTGTTGACGATGAGGTTATTGTAATATGATAAGAAAACGTAGTTCTTTTGTAGTATTTTTTAAATATAATATTTATTTTTTAATATTCGATGAACATATTATTAAATAATGTATATGTAAATTATATAAATAATGTATTTGTTATAAATACGTAATAAGCTGTACACATTTCATTCGAACAGAATCGGATCGGATATACACGGATGTTACCGAGTCAATCCGAGCTGACTAGTGCGTGGGAACTCGTTTAAGTTCATGTATCCCAAAACTGCCGATCGTGCCGAGCTGATCCGATACGATTCAGTGGGTGTGGACTTTAAGAAGTCAGCATGTTCTCCTAACTATTTTTTAAATGAAATGTGTATAAGAAAATTAAAGATTTAAACCGCCAAAGATTCATAATTTAAGGTGGTAGAACAATAGATATTTCATTTTAATATTATTTAAAGATTTTATTGACAAAATGGCTCACGTTTTTGTATTTTTTATGTAAGCAATCATATCCATACTAAAGCTGAATCAACCTGAATCATCTACAAATAGCGCGAGAGCTATTAGACATTTTTGAATAGTTATTTGAGGCACTCTGAAAATGTGTACAATACCTCTTTAGTAATATCAGAATATAAAAACACAGACCTGCCTGAAAGGTAGCGGGGCTTAACCGACCCTCAAATTTTTAATCACCTGCCGGTAGATTGTCCTACCAAAACGACCGGTTTTTTGAATATATCTATTTTTAGTTACCAATATTATTCTGTTTAAATTTCAACGCACCTCAAATATATATTTTTTTTATTTTTTCAGAAATATAATTTTGCAAACACCTGGCTAAGTTTTAGACCCGATAAAGAAATCTGCAGGTTTTTTTTATTTTTCAACTCCTTAAATACTAAATTTCAAGGTATTAAAATTTCAAAATGCCTCAAGCTCTTTTTATTGCGAAAACTATTAATTTAAAAATTTGAGGGTCGGTTAAGCCCCGCTACTGTTGAACCAGGTCTGTGTTTTTGTATTCGGACATTATTAAAGAGGTATTGTACAAATTTTCACAATGCCTCAAATACCTACTCAAAAATGTCTAACAGCTCTCCTACTAAAATATTTGGCAACATTTCACACGATTTATATATTTGTTAATAAATATGTTTTTTCCATTGCGCTGTTACTTACTTTTTTAAATTCATTTTTACTATTATTTCAAGTTTTAGTTCGTAAGATATATTTATTTTATTTTAAATGTGTCGGGGAGAAGGGGCACCAACGTTTGCTCCGACCACAAAAGTAACTATTATTTTGCCATGAGCATAAGTTTGCAGAAACAATACAGTTTCAAAAATATGAAATAATGTTTTGAAAGGTTTTAAAAATCTGAGCAAAAAATTGTAAAATATCAGTTGATTTTATGATACGTTTTCGGCATTGTGTTCTAAGCTACCACCACAAAATACAATTAAATATAGCCTTAAATGTTTAAATTTAATACCTACGGCGATTTCTCCGTTGAAATTGATAAAACTGTATAAAAAATTGTTTAGTTTTACATAAAATTATCACAAATGAAAACAATGTATAAAGTTATAAAAGAAAGTGTTAAGCATGAAGGTGAAAATTGGATGGAAATTATTAAAAACTTTCAAGTTGTAATGTCATTATTTAAAAAAAAAACGGACTGCGGCATACAAAAAAATATTATTTCGTTTGCATACATTTGTATACAAAAACAGCACACAATAATTTAAAGGAACTATCTACATAAAAATGAGTTCTTTGTCAAATTTTTCAAAATTATATCATCATTATAATTGGTGCTCTTTTGTGTCTTCCAGATTTTGGACACTAAAAAAAATTAATATTGTTGCTGTTTTTGGATTTATATAATATATTATACTATGTTGTTCTATTCAGTTATTCTTTCCATAATTTATTATTAACGGAAGTTAAATGAAACAATGATCATTTTTTGCTCAAAACATATAAAAATAGTAATAGCACTACGAACTAATATTTTTTCGACTTGTTTTAATTTAATTGAAATATTTGGAGTCAGCTTGTAAAAGAAATACCTATTTTTGTCCTTAACTATAAAACAATTTTGAATACTGTTATTAATGTAATGTTATTAATAATAACGTAACTTTTCAGATATTTCCGAATTACTTATCAGAGAAAGTCATGATTTTAAATGAAAAAATTGTTAAATGTTTTCAAGAGACGTTCCAGTAAATTCATTTTCATAAACAGAAAATGGTTTCATATAATAGAAAAGAAATCGCTTTAAGAAATATTATTTTTTATGTTTTATATTTAACCATCTAAATTTTTTTACAACCTTTAGGAGAGTTTCCAAGTCCTATTTAAACAATGTTTTAAAAAAGCGTCTTCAATTATAAGACATCCTAATTAAGTGTAGTTTCCTAAGAAGGCCAAACAATGAAATTCTGTTAACTTTTGTTTGTAAATATTCTAATAAGAAGGAACAAAAATATTTTTGAAAATTGAAGTTTTATCGAATGGCAATGTGGATGGAGTTAATTGTACAGAAGAATGGAAACAAACTTTGATGCATGTGTATAAATGTGAAAAATATTGATAATAAACAAGAATAAACGTCCATAGTGTACAATACTTATTACATCATTATTGTGTTTTATTTATTTTTTCATACCTGACTATTTCCTAGCGCTATAATTTTGCAATCCTGATACTTTTCGTTTAATCTACGCCTAATTCTCAATGTTCATTATTTTCTGCAGAATTTTTTGAACTATCCTTTTCAGGATATAGCAGTTTCAGAAGAAAAAAGTTTTATTAAAAAAAGCAAACCCACATTCAGTTACAACGAAATAATTTTCCATTAATTAATTATCAAAGGTAACAAGAAAACCTCTAGGCCGTCATGTGTAGTGTCATTAAATTTGAGACAAAAGTAAAAAGCGCGGAAGGGCGTTCTCATCACCTGAATTACAATGAAAAATCGATTTATTTGGATTACACACCGTGTGTGACCGTGCATTCTTAAACGCGCTTATCATACTAAATATATATCCGTACCGAAAAAATTAAGTATTAAAACGAAGTATGGTTCAAATGATCTATATCCATAAAAATGGTCAGTAATAACTTACTAGCCGACTCGTGCGAATACTTTGCACCATTAGTGGTTAGTTAATAAATAAAGTGAAAATGAATTTTATTCTATTCTATTCAGAGACTTCAGTACCACTACACGTCATATTACCGACAACTGTTAAAATAAACAGATTGCCACCAGATGCTAACATTTGTTTTTTCTGAACGTTATTTTCTGTAATTAAATTGTTAAAATTGTAATTTTTAATGAAAACATTAATTTTAAAATAAAATCTTATTTGTCGTCATTAGAGAGAAAAACAATCTCCAAAATGGCGCATCAAACATTAATTTTGATACAGTATTAAAGGGAGATATTTCATACCGACAAAAACACGTTTTGAAAAATAATGTATACCGATTCTTGAAAAATGTAATTTTTCGCTTAAATTGAAATAATATTCCACATTTTGTTTGACGCCCTTTCAGAATATATGCAAGCTTATATTAAAATCAACTATACCTGCATCATCCTATACTACATAACCAGTGGCGTTTCTTGAAAACAACAATAATACATAAGGGGGCATCCATAAACCATGTAGCTCGATTAAGAGGGAGGGGGGGTCAGTTCGAAAGTTACGCTGAGCTACGTTAGGGGAAGGGGCTGGAGTCAAGCTACGTAATTTTTTTCAAGTATTTTATTTGGCACAATGAAAATAATTTAAGAATAAATTGAATATTTTCAAACATTGATTACTTTCATATCTTAGTATCTACATAAAACATCAGTCTTGTTCATTTCAAACCAATTTTTTCTAACAGAAAACACAAAATGTCTTCTAGACTTGAAATAAAAAATATGTTCCATCCGGGGGAGAGTCATAGGACAGGCTACGTTAGGCTACATGAAGGGAGGAAGGCAGTGCCGGATTAGCCACGTAGCAAGAGTAGCAAATGCTACGGGCCCCGCGAATTTGGGGGTCCCGCGCTCCAACGCCTGTCTGACCGTAATAAAAAAATATTAATTTAGATAGGAGCGTAAAATATCTTACATGCCTTAAACGCGAAGCGCTTAGGCTATGCCTCACTTCAACTTGTAAATCTAAAACTCGATTGCGTCACGTTAAATCATAAAAATAAGTAGGTATTTTACGAACTTTTTTACGTTAATGTTTTGTTTTATTTAATACCCTAAACTTGAGAATCTAAAGCAAACCAAGGGCCCCTTGACAGAATTTGCTACAGGCCTCGCGCTGGCTTAATCCGGCACTGGAGGAAGGGATTCCAGAGAGACTGAAATAGGATCACGCGGTTATTGGACGCTCCTTGTCACAGCAAACTGCGGACGCTACTGACGACGATGGTAATATTATAGACACACATTTTAATATACCATGTGTACATATCCATCAATGTCAGATTAACTAGCCTCGAAATATCAATGAAGCAATATTTACCAGGCTTATCTCATAACAAAAACACACACTGTATATAGACACATTAAATGTGTACAGGTGAACCTTGAATGTTACAAAAGTTAGTGTCATTTCGGCGAAGGGTACAATATTTATGATTTGGAAAAATCAGTGACAAACAAGGTAACGGAAAGAACTTTGCGGAAAATTGTCACAAATACTGACATACTAAAAATTCAACCTCCTCTAATAAATTGGGGGACTAACCTTCACCTTCTTCGCCTGAATAAGTGCAATTGTTTTATTCTATACAATTTCAGGATGGGCTACAAATAACCCCCGCAAAAAATAATAATAATAACACCCCACGCTTTTTACAGTAAAGCTAATTTTGTTGTCAAATTATTTTCTATTTTCTAATTCATAAAAGTGTGTTGTTTCATTTTAATTGTAAGACTAAAAAACAATATGCATTTGACTATAGGGTAGGCAACGCAACGTACGTCACTATACAGTGTGTTAGCTTGCTTGCTGTAATTTTTCATGATTTTTACCCTGAAGCTCCTGGGCAGGATATGGGACAAACTTATTAGTGTATTTGCCATAAGGCAACATACACTATTGGCGTCGGTCGGATGGCGGGACCTAGGGGTCGGACCAAAATTTCTCGACGTTTCATAACCTCCTAAACACTTTGGCACCATTTTTAAAAATGTTTATATATATATGTATATATATATATATTTATATATATATATATATATATATATATGTGTGCGGGCAATAACTTTCGAAGGAGTTAATTGATTTTAACGAAATTTGGCCCACGTGTTGAAATCCATCACCGCAAGAAGCCTATTTAAAATGGGCGTAATCGGGCTATTTTAAGGGTAGTTTTTAGGGGTTGAAAAACGTTTTTGGGCCCCAAAATACCGAAAAAATTCTCCGAATCGTTTCAAAATTGACATTTAACCTTCCAGTAGTAATTAAAAAATGTCCCTAAAATTTTAAAAAAATCGGCCCGACAGGACCGGACTTAAAAATTTTATGAAAACACTACTTTGCAGATAGTGAATTATTTACTGAAAGTTGTATATAATTTGGTATAGAGGTTCGATTGATAATAATATTGCAATTAAGAAAAAAAAATGTTATTTTAAGGGGTGTATTAAGGAGTCAAATTTTTTATTTTGCCGAAAAACCAACTTAAGTTCGCATAATAAAGCCACACTGCCTGTATTATCAAATACACTATATTGTCGGCAGGGTTTTGGCACTGCGACCCGGGTTTTTATATTATTGTATTGTCATCGATCCTTGATAAGTGAGCAAAGTTTCAGTTTAATCCGACGCTTTGAAGTGAGTGAATTTCACGTTCAAAGATTCCATTACAACAAACAAACAAACAAACATACAGGTGAAGTTAATAAAAGCGTGTTAAAAAATTAAGTGTGACAACATTTTTGTTAAGCGCTGTATACATATGCGTTATGTTAATACTATAATCACTATTATGCATACACCCTTGAAATATGCACTATTACATATTCATAACAAAAAAAAAGAGATAAATATATAACATCGTTGAAACAATTGTAAAAAAATGTACAAACAATTGAGATGCAACAAACAATGATCGAAGATCAGTATTGTTAATAAAATTAAAACATCTATCTTTGTCTCATGATAATCTATATTTCGCTAAATAAGTGGGGATAGGGGATAAATGTTAATCAATTAATAGACTAGTAATTAGTAAACATTGCAAACCCCCGCCACTTTTTATACGCGATAATTTTTAAAACCCATGTGTATAAAAATAATTGACACTTTGTCGTTGATAATTAGTTTTTATTTACAACTTATAATACATTAGTTTTTAAGTTTACTTTTTTATTTTTGTTTATCGATTTATTTCGCACGTTTTTTTTATTTTTGCACTCATGTTTCCAAAAATGAAATATCAACTCGTGTTTTTTGTGCTTTTGTGGAACGCTTGTGCCGCTTATATCAATTGTGAGTACTTAATACTTTAAACAACAGTCTTTAGGTAAATTAAGAAAAAAATGTTTGCCGCTTATTTCAAATCGTTACGTGATTCTACAAAATAACGCGCTCGGTTCGATTGAGCTATTTTCACTCAAAGCTGATCCTTCTTTTGTGAAAACGACTTTACTTTGATAGGCTTTAAATAATGCTTTCATATCGGTTCAGTGGTTTTCGAGTATTGAGATAACATAGATAAAAACGTATTATTTTTTAAGCGACGCGAAAAAATAAGCAAACAAACTAATGCGAAATGTATCACTTTACATTTAGATCCGTTAAAAGCATGTATTTTATAGGGGGTCGCACAAAAAGTATTTTAAAGGTTGTATGAAATTTGTTTATAAGATTATCATGACAAATAATAATCAATCTGAAAAATATTAAACGCATTAATTGACAAATTATCGGTAAAATATAGATTATGCATTATTTGCATGTATCGATATAGACAATACATACTTACTCGATAAATGATTACAACATCGGCAATTATTGGCATTGACTCACTAACACATATTATTAGTATTACCTGCCTGCAGTTAGATTATACAGAGTGTTCATTAAAATTGGTCTCTACGATACATTTTAAACCGACTTCAAAAAAAGAGGCTGTGCAATTCGACGCCTATTTTTATTTATTTATTTTTTTTGTTTAGAAATATATTTCGCGATAGTTTCGCCAGTTGTGAATCGATTTGAAAAATTTTAACGCCATTTTGTTCAGAATGTTATCGAATTGGTGCCATATAATTTTTCCTAAAATCGGTTCACCCGTTTTTAAATGGCTTAAAAAATATTTTTTATACAATGATTAAACGAAGGCCTAATTAGTAATTGTCCTTCACAAATGATGATTTAGGTCCTCCTATATTTTTGTAAAAAATGATAGGTCATTCCGGTAGCCTGCCTGACTAATTTATTATATTCAACTCCAAATATATATCAAGTCTCCTAAAGATTTTTTAGGTCTAAGGACCATCTAGTTAAAAAAACTGTTTTTTCGTGTTTCGTCTGTAGGAAGAAGAAGTCTTATTTAGTGAAACATTTTGTATCTGCATTGTCCTTGCAGTTACTATCTCAACCTAGAAGATAATAACGATTGCAAATTTTTAGTGTATTTGCCATATGGCAACATACACTATTGGCGTCGGTCGGATGGCGGGACCTAGGTGTCGGACCAAAATTTCTCGACGTTTCATAACCTCCTAAACACTTTGGCACCATTTTTAAAAATGTTTATATATATATATATATATATATATATATTTATATATATATATATATATATATATGTGTACGCGCGATAACTTTCGAAAGAGTTAATTGATTTCAACTAAATTTGGCCCACGTGTTGAAATCCATCGCCGCAAGAAGCCTATTTAAAATGGGCCTAATCGGGCCATTTTAAGGGTAGTTTTTAGGGGTTGAAAAATGTTTTTGGGCCCCAAAATACCGAAAAAATTCTCAGAATCGTTTCAAAATTGAAATTTAACCCTCTAGCAGGAATTAAAATGTGTCCCTAAAATTTTAATAAAATCAACCTTACAGGACCGGATTTAAAAATTTTAAGAAAGGCTAGTTTACAGATAGTGAATTATTTACTGAAAGGTGTATATAACTTGGTATAGAGGTTCGATTGATAATAATATTGCAATTAAGAAAAAAAAATGTTATTTTAAGGGGTGTATTAAGGAGTAAAATTTTTTATTTTGCCCAAAAACCAACTTAAGTTCGCATAATAAAGCCACACTGCCTGTATAAGCAAATACACTATATTGTCGGCAGGGTTTTGGCACTGCGACCCGGGTTTTTAATATTTTACTATCTATTGTTTTTATTTTTAGAATATTTTTTTCAGTTTTTAATTGGGTTAAGATTATACATTTTTGTTTTATAAAAAATGTTGGTGTCAATATGTGGAAAACCACACATAACTTAAATGTTCCGAAATTATTTTTTTTTTTTTATATGAAAGTGGAAATAACCAGAAAGCCCTTATACGACACTTTTTTATAGACTAGTCACTACTCGCGGTTTCGCACGCGACTGAGATGTTAAAAAGCAATTTTGCATTGAAACTATGAGAGATAGGGGATAATGCGTAGGACCATTTTGTGTGTGCTGTTGCAAGCTCTACAAATTTTATCTAAAACTTTTTTTGGTATCTCTTATAATTTATGAGAATCCTTATAAAACAAATTGGAACTCTCAATTCACATCATGCGAGAGCTAATTTTAGCTTCGGTAACGCTAGACACGAACTTTCACAATAGTGAGAGTTACGAATGAATCAAAGATGAAATTGTTTGTTCATTAATGTTCATTAATGTTTAGTGTCTGACACGGAGTGCGGGGTACCCGGTAGCCGTGAAGGTCGAATTGTTGGAGGGCAAAGCGCCGCACCAAACCAATTCCCTTGGCTGGTAAGCGTCACACGTCGTGGCGGTCACTTTTGCGGGGGAACTTTGATTAACAATCGATGGATTGTGACAGCAGGTCATTGCTTATGCAAGTAAGTCATAGACATTTTAAAAAAGAAATGCGCAGTGCAGTGGTGTATACTATTGTTCTTTATACCCGGTCGAAAGTACTTACTTTCATGCCAGTGTGTACGAGAAAACTGTTTCGGCCGCTGTTACATATGGCGTGCGTGTAATTCCTGCGGTGCGCAAATGTTAGGCTTTCGGTCTTAAAATCGAAGCCGAAAATACGTACGTTCGACAAGGTATGAAGAAAAATTAATTTAGTGCTTTTTCAGTCCTGTAGACGAGCAAATATTGAAGCCTCAATATATTCGCGTAACGTTGGGTCAGCACGATTTAACTCAACATACATCCGGCGCCCATGAAATGACACTGGCGGAAATTATTGTGCATCCAGAATACAAATGCAATCGAGTCAAAAGTGACATCGCAATGTTGCGGCTTGCAGAAGAAGTTCAATGGTCAACCCAAGTCAGGCCTGCCTGTTTACCGTATTCAATAAAAGATCAAAATTACAACAGATTTGCCGGAACAGACGCCAGTGTTGCCGGTTGGGGGTGGCTAAATGAAAATAGTAAAGGTACATCATCATCCACCAATACCTTTAATCATTGACTAAATATACATCAATGGTGTTGGGTTTTTTTTTTTTTGAAACGACATTAATACTCTGCATTGTTGACCACAACAGTGTTTTGTTTTGAGTTTCTATTAACAACGCTTAAGAAACAAAAAAGTATTTAGTTTTCAGTCAGACGTATTTAGAATTCGCCTTAATTAAATCAAATTTTATTGTGTTTTATTTATTTATTTATTAATTTATATTAATAGATCTAATCGATCAAAACGATTATTATAGGTAATGGTTTATTATTACGTTATGTTGTGTGAGTAAAAATCTGTGATTCATTTAGAAGTTTTAATTAAAATTAAAACCTATTTAATAAATAGAGGTAGTGCTTCGTCGTAGCCACATGGAATCTCTTTAATTTCGTCATGTTTGTCTGTCCATCACAACCTTTAGGCTCTTAGAATTTACAACCGATTTTGATGCATAGAGATTAGATTAGATTGCAGATTTTAGACGCTCTGCATCTGAGGTCAAAAGGAATGTTTGGTGCTTTTGTTCTATTGTCTGTACTTAGTACACGTGCAATTGTATTCATTAAACTTTCTAAGTAACACATTGTGCCTTTCTAAGACGAGATCTTAGCAATTAAATCCTTTATATCTCGAAATTCTTGTTAAATCGAAAACTCATTAACTCGAAATTTTTATAGCATTTCCCTTAAAATTCGAGTTATCGAGATTCCACCGTATTTGATTTACTTAAGTCCAAGTTCCCACTAACCTACCAGTTATTATTACTATTATTATTATTAAAACAGAAGAAGGTGGTGGCAGAGCAGACGTGTTACAAACTGTGGCTGTTCGAGTAATCGAGAACGATGTTTGTAACGAATGGTACCGATCACAAGGGAAAAAAACCGTCATCACCGCCAGACAAATGTGCGCAGGTCACGAGCGAGGTGGCAAAGATTCCTGCTGGGTATGAGATTAATATTTCTTTTAAAAATAATAATTGTTATTAAAAGTCACTACTGTTAAATTACACAAATCTTAATCTGGGTGTGTAATCTCGCAACGTTCTATTACAATACGCAGGGGGTGGTTATTATAAACACGAATCATGATAAAAAATTACATTGTACACACAGAATGGTTGATTAAACCGTGATTTAAGAATGTAATATGTTTTCAACTAAATAAAGATCCCCATTTTGTTGAAATAAAATATCATTCTTAAATCTAGATTTAAAACTGAAAGTCGTATCAGAAACCTAGCACACGTACACCTACGTGAAAAAGTATTAGCCATTTTTGGGTAGATATTTGAGGCATTGTGAAAATTTGTGCAATAACTCTCTAGTAATATCTAAATACAGAAACACAGACCTGGCTGAAGGATAGCGAGACTTAACCGACCCTCAAATTTTTAAATTGGCAAAAAAAATGTTCGCAATAAAAAGCCCTTGAGGCAATTTGAAATTTTAATACCTTGAAATTTAGTATATAAGGAGTTGAAAAATAACAAAGTCAGATTGGGTCTAAGACTTAGCCAAGTGTTTGCAAAATTATAGTTTTGAAAAATTTTTCGGGTGAACATTCTACCTGCCAGGTAATTAAAAATTTTAGGGTTGATTAAAACCCACTACCCTTCAGCCAGGTCTGTGTACAGGGGCGTCGCCAAGGGGGGGCAGATAGGGGCAGCTGCCCCTCCCTAGAGGTTCGGGATTTTTTTAAGTTATAAGTTTTCTTGCCTAATGTCACAGAATAAGTAAGTAATAAAATGTAGCGTTCAGCAGAATCACTCTGAAACTAAAATAAAATTTAAGGATTCAATAAATGTGTTAATATTTAATATCTTAACCCTCAAAAATCTGAAATTTTTGTCTTTTTCTCATCCTTCTGCCCCCCCTCGGGCTCAAAGGCTGGCGACGCCCTTGTCAGTGTATTCGGATATTGCTAAAGAGGTATTGTACAAATTTTCACAGGGCCTCAAATACCTACCCAAAAATGTCTAACAGCTCTTGCGCTATAACAAGCTGTCAACTGAAATCTTCGATTTTATTTTCTTATAGGCTGACAGCGGAGGTCCATTAATGGTTTCGGGATCAAACGACCGTATGATGGTGGTAGGGGTAGTTTCGACGGGTATTGGCTGTGCTAGACCTCGTCTTCCTGGGCTTTATACAAGGGTCTCGGATTATTTACCATGGATACAGGAGACTATACAAAACTAAAAATACATTAAGATAAATTCTGAGCGCTGAAGATTCGTACAAAGATTTTTATTATCTTTCAAAAAAATTTACTGCCTAGTAAATAATACTATTTAAAAAAAAGATTCAATAATTATTGTTGCAATATGTTACAGAAATTATTATTCAATTTTCTAACTGTCGTTAAAGTCTCTACTTTTACATCGTTTTATAACTTTTAAACAAATTTCCAAATTTTCACATAAAATTTGAGATTTACTTTTTTGAAGAAGTAACCCAAATATATATTTTTCTATAACTGGAAAAAGCTAAATATTTTAGGAAGAAAAAACATTTTTTGTAAATTGCAGCTATATAGAAAATAAGATGTGAATTCTAGTCATTGATTAGCTGCTTAAGAAAAAAGCTCATACATAAAAGTCAGCAACATTTGTATTTATGGTATTTCATAAAGCGGGTAAAATCTTAGAAAGACTCCACAGACCTTATCGAAAAGGAATAGAAATATATTTGAAGCAAACAGTAAATTTTTTGAAAATTATGTTAATAAATACTATAAAAAATAGTTTAAATCCTTCGTGTTAATATTTGGTTAGATATATCAAAATAAATTTAGATTAGATCATCGTTGTAATCAGAACTGGGCTTAAAGCATTTACTAAAACAAATGATTTAATAAGCACTTTCAAAGTTTAATAAAACATATTTCGTCAATGTTTCGCAAGTAATTATTTCGTTTAGAGATCAATTTCTTGTTTAAGTCCAAACTTCTCCATCAATTAAAAATATCATTCATGTCCAAAAATATAATAACTTAATGTTAGAAGTTAAGATTTAAGAGATGACTTTAAAATGCAAAATGATTGTTCTTAATTTTTTAAACACTTTGTAAGTGCTCGGTGGTTCAAGCACTTAGGACCAGCTTTGGTTGTAATAGACAATCGTTAAGAGTTCCTAGACATTAGACATGATTAGAGGCACCGAGACAAAATTAAGCACATAAATAAAATGGCGTGTTGTGTTGGCAAACGATTGGTAACTGATCTAGACAGACAGACTAAAAATCTTATGTCGACATGACAACTGTTAACTTATTTTCTTTTTCGTGCCTATTTTTTTATTATTATATACTTGGACCCATACGTTGCCAAATTTGCGAGGAATATTGAGACTTGCTTCATAGCACTTAAGACAGACTGAAAAGGTTATTACTGTTATTAGAATTAATTTTAGAAAATAGCACTTTTTTATAATTAAGTGTGCACTAATATTACTAATTAAGATCAAGCTCTCTATTCGATTTTCTTTTAATAAGCATATAAAAACTAACAATTAAGCATATTCAATTATATGAAATTCCTTAATATTTTAAAATGCGGATGATCTCAATCTACATGCTTATTTATAACGTTTAAATTAAATTAAAAACTAAAAAGTCTTTTCTGCTTTTTGTGTATAAACGTTATTTTTAGAATTCAGCTATATAACTCTAGTCGAAGCTATTAAGTGATAGCCAATACTATAAAATTTTAAATACGTGCATATCTGGCCTAAAATTTGTAACAAGCAACATTAGCACCATTCACGGATTTGGGTGCTAAAATTTTAACATAACAAAAACTACAAAATCAATATTAGCACTTATCAGCAGATTGATTTTTTACGACAGGGAAATATATCAAAGCCGTGGTAACGCCAAATTAAAGGGGAAATGATTCAATGGCAGGGAAATATAAAAGAAACCTTGGTAAATGAAACCAGTTCATAGTTCTAGAGAAGTTTCACTTCCACCGTGAGCTTACATGTTTTTTTTTCGTCGTAAAACTGTTAAGATTTGTACGTATTTACTTGTATCTATAGTATTTGGTGATAGTTTAATATATAAGTTTAATAATTAAAAATTACACAATATTATACATAATATATATACACCAAATGTAAAATAAACCCGAATAATTTTTATATTTTGTGTTTTCATACCTTTCATAATTTACCAAATTGTCCAAAACCGACGGCAATTTTGAGTTGAAAGTGGTCGAAACTTTTGTAATTCAAAATTGTCGTCGGTCTAGGTCAATTTGGTAGCCTCGCCTTAATAAAACAAATTAAAAATCACATTGACTTCATTTGTTTTGTTATGATAATTCATTAACTAATGCGTGGGCGGTGAAAACTATAGTAATTATAGAATTTCATAGTACATTACTAAATTTACATTATAGTAAAATACAAACGTAGGTCATCCATTGACCTTGATGTATGAACGAAATCCTTGTTGGCAAGGCCGAAGTCGTTCATGAGAAACAAGGTTGATAAAATTACAATATAATCCGAATGCATATAAAAATTATTAAAAGTAATATAAATTTCAGGGTTACTCTCCCAAATATTATTTCAAACATTTCATTGGAAATAAAACAGTATTCATGTCGAAATTCTGTACGAATTTTTCTTGGAAACTTCTGGATAATCGTAAATTTTCCATGATTTATTATTGGTCATTTTATACCTGTTACTATTAGCCGAGTTCAATAACGTCAGAAGTTTCTTTTGGGGAAGGGGCTTATCCTACAAATTTTATCTGTCATTAAATTTAGAATGTTCACTAACTATACAATACCGTAATGGCTTTACTACAAAAATGGTTTTAAATACCTGATCGGGGTAATTTTCACCAAATGAAAATTATCACTGCACCTGCCACAGTCAGGTTGACTTCTCCTCCAAATGAAATACACGTTGTCAGAGGTTTCGGGACCCCGTAGACGGTAGAAGGTCGCGGATCCAAAATTACCGACGCGATCACTCATACAGGAATATTTTTCCTTGTTTAATTTAAAAAAACAGCACCGCGCTCAATACACGAAATGCACAAAAGTTCGACAATTATAGTTAAACCGATAAACAAAATTCTCAAATAAAACAAATTATATTCATTAATTTAGATACAATATCCGATCGCGAACACGTTTTAATTCAATCTGACCACTTTTTACAAAAAATATCTACGAGTTATATCGTGTTGCGTAAGCATAATATTATTTCATTAGATTTGGTGTTCTCTAGCGACAGTTTCAAAAAGGCAGTTACAGCGGTACGAAATAGGTGGATTTCACACAGAAACAATATCTCAAGTCATATTCCGAATACACAAGTGAATTCAATAAAAAAAAATAATTACAAATCAATTGAAAATTAATATATCCAAGCAAATAAATGTTTTATTATACACAAA
Source organism: Venustoraphidia nigricollis (assembly GCA_034508555.1). Lineage (NCBI taxonomy): Eukaryota > Metazoa > Arthropoda > Insecta > Raphidioptera > Raphidiidae > Venustoraphidia > Venustoraphidia nigricollis. The sequence goes on along the minus strand of JAVRKA010000042.1, from coordinate 1,550,755 downwards.
CACAAAGTACACATTAATAATAAAATAATATTAAAACATTTTGTGACTATATTTCTTTTATTTTCATAAAACAGAACATAAGAATGAACATAAATTTAATAAATACAGAAATGGACAAATACTACAATAATTTCAGGGTTGCCAGACGTCTCAATATTTGCGAAACTATCTCGTACTGAAAAAAATTATCCCGATACTTCTCGTGGAAATTAAAATTATTCAAAATTATTTTATGATATAAATTAACGCTGTTTTCCCCAAAATTTTCATTTCCAGATCTATTCATTTTCAAAACATCATTAAACGCAGTACCTACCGATAAGATTTTTCAGTCTTAGCAGTATCGTAAATTAATAGCTAATTCAGAGGCAGCAATAATCTTAAGACGCGTCCTCACTATACACTACTCTGATTGGCCAAACCGAGCCAATCGCGCTGTCGAAAGGAAACTGATTGTTGCGTCAGTTCCCAACAAAGAAAGCTGTAATAAACGTCACAGGTCCTTATAGCGGTCTTTTTCATTGTTGGCACAGAAATAACAAGAAAAATTTAAAGTCTGCTGAGTACTTTTGGCGAAGAAGTAAAAAAGGAAGACGCCAATGCAGTTCATTTGCTGCATATAAGCAAATGGGTCTTTAGGAAAATAAGCTAATTATGTATCCCGTGTGTGGACGCGCCTTACTACTAACTAATATTTTTTTCTTGTAATGGTAAAAAATAATTTATATAAAATAATCATTGATTACACAATCTGTACTATAAATTCGTTTCAGGCTTGTCAAAAATCTGGCAACCCTGTACGATATTCTTATTTACTTTTCATTTTTGAATATTTTATTTTCAAAAACTCGTCAATAATGCATAAATCGCTAAAGCTTAAACATATAGAATATTATTTTTACAATGTTTTCATCATTTTAAGAATGTAACTTTATGTTTAATAATTTCGCTATTGCTCAATCTACTTAATAGTACAAATATTTCCGATAACTGCGAATTGTTGGGATAGCAAAAATAATTTTAACGAAAGTATACAGTCTATCTGGGACATACATCAAAGAAATTTAGAGCTGCGCCGAAAGTTAAAAACCAGGCGAAAAGTACTATTTTTTCTCTAGAAATCACCTGGGGGCCATCCATAAATTACGTCACACGTTAAGTGTGACATTGTGGGACACGGATCGTAGAGGGGGGGGGGGGGGTGTATAAGCCTCGTGGCATCACATGTCGAAATTTCCTAGAATGTTTTAGAATGCTTAATTTGATGTTGATTTTATTAAAACATAATAATTTTGGAACTGTTGTTTTCATTTACTCAGTTCCAAGTATAAAATTGCTAAATATGTGACGTCATATCACGGAGAGGAGTCCCACAAATGTGACAACCTTTAACAAGGACGAGTGGGGGGGATTATGAAATTCGTGTGACGTAATTTATGTGGTGAAAAACTGAGGTTGAATTGTTTTTTTGAGTCTAATTTCAAGATAGAAGTTTTGTTGGAACAAATTTCTTATTTTTAATATTTTGAAACAACCCCAAATAAACTCAGATGTATTTTCCAAATACGCCGTATGTTTTCTAAAACATTTCCTACTACAAAAATAAAATGAAAATTAGTAAAACACATATCACAGCTTTTATTGCAAGAAAATAAAATCCCATACAATTTAGAAATACCCATTTAAATTATTTTTAATATTTCTATCGGAATGAATCAACCCTATTTGGAATAACAAAAAAGTTAAAAAGAGTAACACAACCTTACGTTAAAAAAACAGCTAATGTTAAACGATTACAAAAGCAAAAATATGTATTATTTAAAAACGGATACATAAATCGAGAGTAAATTTGTTTCTTGATCTAATACTGAAAAAGGGAGTGACCGAAAAACCGTTTTTTTTTTAGCCACGTAGACTATAGTGGCATTTCAATCCTCTGATAGGTTTTGTGTCTGCGACTTTCCTGTTACCACCTGTACAAGTTTAAAAATGTTAAATATATAAACGTGAATCAACAAAAAAAACAAGTAGATTTTTTATTTCATCGATTATCTTAACATGAATATGAGTTAAAATAAAATTTTTAATAGAGACGTTGACTGTATTCAAATAAAAACATAATTTTAACGTTAAGTGGTAGTTTCTATGCTAGAAATACTAAAAAACACAATATTTTTCCTTATTTTTAAGGAATTTAATTATAATTTAATAAATAAAACGTAATTAAATCACTCTCGAGTCACGTGACAACGAACACCAATCAGAGTGCATGACGTCACTTAATCATAAACATTATCAGACACTGTCATAGAGAAGGACGCTGTTCACGCTGTCAAAAGGCTTCCTTGTTTGGTTAATATTTGGAGTGTGTAATTTATTATTATTTATTTATAGGAACCGTCAAATTACATATAACTATTTCATGACCTCATCAGCGCCTATGACTGTATGACGTCACTGCAGTCACGTGACAAGCATTGGGGTTTTGGGACGAAATTTGAAACGGAATTTAAAATACATGATTTTTTAAGCTTGAGTCGCATTTAAATAAAAATTGTGCCTATATTAGGTACTTATGCATGATTTAAAACACTTTCACAAAAGTAATCAACATCTCTATTGTTTTATGATAAAAGATAAAACAAAAAATCTGTCAAAATTGGACCAGAGCTTTCATACCAAATTTAAAAAGAGTGAAACCAACAGCTGAAAAACAAATAAAAGAAATTAACAACGTGATATGATTTTAATTTAGTCATCCAACACCCGCTAGAAAAAGATTCAACATGGCTGTTAAAATTTCAATTCAGCTTCAACTTACATTCCTATTATTATCAACAAACGCACTTACTTGAGCTACTTTTACTTTTCGTTAAATGAACAGGCGACGTTAGTTTTGGCCTGGATCTAATCAGTCTTTTTACTGGGACAGAGTTGCTCGATCTTGTTTTCCTAGTGCTGCTAAACTTCAGAAGTTCTTGTCTCTCCCTTTCTTCATTTTCTCTTTTTCTTAATAAAACCAGTTCCATGGCTGGCGTGTATCCGTCATGTTTACTTACACTGAAATGAAAATGTTGAGTTACAAAATAGTTGTCAGTACAAACAGAATAACTAATTCAATAAGTATTTCCTTAACACAATTTTATTAGCTTTACATGTATGTTTGTAAAAGAATCTTTGAACGTGAAATTCAGCCACTTCAAAACGTCAGATTAAACTAAAACTTTGCACACTTATCAAGGACCGATGACAATACAATAATTTAATTAAGTTTGTCCCATTATTCTGACCAGGACCTTCAGGATAAAAAACTTGAGAAATTTAAACTGACATTTTGAAGTGGGTGAATTTCACGCTCAAAGATTCCGTCACGAACAGGTGAAGCTATGTTGACTGTATTCAAATAAAAACATAATTTCAACGTTAAGTAATAGTTTCTATGCTAGAAATACTAAAAAACACAATATTTTTCCTTATTTTTAAGGAATGTAATTAATATTTAATAAATAAAACGTAATTAAATCACTCTCAAGTCACGAGACAACGAACACCAATCAGAGTGCATGACGTCACTGGTTCATCAACATCAGACGCTATCATAGAGAAGGACGCTGTTCACGCTGTCAAAATGCTTCAATGTTAGGTTAATATTTAGAGTGTGTAATTTATCATTATTTATTTATAGGAAACATCAACTATAGCAAGAATTACGGAAAAACCTTTCATTACCAGCGTTTATGAGTGCATGACGTCACGGTAGTCATGTGACAAGTATTGGCGTTTTGGAGCGAAATTTGAAACGGAAATACGTGATTTTTAAAGCTTGAGTCATATTTAAACAAAAATAATAAATATTTGTTACTATATTAGGTACTTATGCACGATTTAAAACACTTTCCCAAAAACAGTCAACATTCCTATTAAAGCGTGTTAAAAATATTTGTGGTACTTACCAATCTCCTCTACCTGACTTATGACTCGCGGCCACTAATACATTGCCTCCCTCATTCATTTTTTCTCGAACCCTATTAACTACACTAATCATAGCATACGTAGGATTAAGCGTATTCAAGTCCATATTTAAAACGGTGGCCTCGTTCCCACTCGAATCACTACAATCTGTATTTTTTCTAGTTCTACTAAACGTTCTTTCATTACTTTTTTCCAACATTTTCATAACGCGATTATTCTGACGCAAAATAGCCTCCGGATTAGAAGACAACACTTCGGCCCAATTAAACTTTTTTTTACGCAATTGTACACGATTATTATCTTCCGACCTAAGACTCGGTTTTCTCATAAACATATTCTGCGAGTTAGTTCCGAAAGGTTGTCTATTTACACATACGATTTTATTTGTTAAAGTTTTATTTAGCGATTCAATATTTTCAGAATTTTTGTTTTTTAGTTTCTTACCTAATAGTTTCTTTTTAAATATATCACAGCCTTTTTTATCAAAGTCCAGTAAATTATCGTTTTTAAACCCATTTTCGATCAACCCTTTACAGAAAAGCTTACGGCAATACTCGTAGTTCGGTTCATCGGTAAACGATAAACTTTTTATGTATCGGAAATACTCGAACACACAACTTGGATAGAACCCTCCGAACACGTCTTTTAAAAACAGATCCAAATTAGAAAATGCCCCGCGCTTTTGTGAATGGACCCGATTAGGATCCGACACATCTTGTTCCCAAGGCAATTTCGATGTTAACCAATACAATATATTATATCCAAGATTTTCTAAATCAGACCTGCGCGAAGTACAGCCGTCGTGGGCATCGCGAGAACAAAATAATACCGTGCCCGCGTGTGCTTTCCGTTCATCTTCGTCGAACGGTTTGTGAATATTATCGTTCGTAACAAACTTACTAGCCAGACCGTAATCTAACAAATATACCTGATTAACACTTTGAGGTCTTTTATACATTTGCGCGTTCTGTTTGCAATCGATGACCGGATTTAAATGTCTTTGACTACATTTCGGACATATCTGACCACTAATCACTTTAATACGTTTATTTAAATTCCGTAACTGGCCACCGTTTTGTGGATGCAAACTTTTGTCAAAACCCAACAACAGATTTGAAGCTTTTATGTCCGCATGTACAAAACCCTTACTGTGAAGATATTCTAAGATGTCTAAAATTTGTATTGAAACTGTCAGGACCGTTTTGAAACTAAATTTTTTATTTTTCGACACAAACACACTATCTAAGTCGGTGCCGTAACGAGGTAATATTACAAAACGGTACCGTTCGGAAGAAGTTGAATGAGATCCGGAAGCAATATAATGTGGCATACCGATTTCGGTGATGTTTTTCTCGGAAATCCATTGATAAACTGAAACAAGCAACTTAAAGTCAGTAAATCAATTAACGCTTAATGCTGTTTAAGTATTACGCGGTTCCTAAAAAAATGTATCCACTATAACGTAAATTATGGATCAGTTTATACAAAATGAATCAAATAATTATAGAACTTCAAAGGCAAGATGAAGTGTCTTTGATGCAATATCTTGCTATCGGCAACAGCTTACTAAACGAAACACAAAAAGACAAACGACACTAGATGACCTCTTCACAAAAAACAAAATATGTCATATGAGGAATCTTCCTCATTAGAAACATAACTTCTTTGTTGAACTTTTATTTGATTTTCATAAATGACCTCGTTTTGCGCTGCAACTAACTGAAACGTGTCTCTCGCGTTAATCGGGATCTTACTGTAATAGCTATGAAACATTTACTTACTCATATCAAGTCTAGCTGCCCGCAAGTAACAATTAATTTCTACAAATAATGGTCCGTTATCGTGTCGTTCTACTTTGGCAACATATTCGGTGTTGGATTTCACGGGTTCTTTGATATTATCGGAGGCTAAATATATTTCACCGAAGCCTCCAGCCCCGACTGACTTGCCAATGCGCCATTGTTTTTTGTTAATGTCTGTTAGAACTTCACCAATACGCAGAGAATCTGAAAACGAAACACGATAGGAATGATATACTAACCTAACTGACAAAAATGACATCGATCTGTCATCGAAGCCATGTTTGCTGACATTATAGGAAAACAGCGTATATATTATGTCAAAAAACGTGTATTGAGTGTCATATATGATAAAAATATCTCAAATAAATAATTACCTGGAAGACTATCGTTGCCTCGAATATATTTCTTCTTCGGAATATCTGTTGATAAATCCTCAGACATTCGTCTTCTCATGATTAAAAATTGGATAAAAACGTTACCTATACACAAAATAAATATTTGTAACTACACAAAACTCTCTTTTATAGCACAGTTAATCACTTTCATAACCTACAAGAATTTTATTTTTGTTACAAATTGAACCAAACTATGGATAAGCCACACAAAACTAAAAATAAGTATAATTTACTACTTTAGGTAATAAGTCAATGAAAAATATTAAATTAAAAGAAAGCAATTTTATGACAAACAAAATATAAGTTAACTTCTATTTTGCAGTTACTTTCATATCAGACATTTTGTTACTTTTCTTAGCATTTCCTAGTTCACAATTAATTTAATTTTTATTAAGGGGTTTCTTCGTTCGTTCACATGGCATTTTGCTTTTTATCCATAATTTGTACATTAACATTACAACAGAAACTATTTAGATATAAATTTTGTCAATTAACAAATAAAAAATAAATAAATAAAAGAGGTTAACTTCACTGGAGAAGGGAAATAATCGTAACAATTAAACTGAATGACAAAAATATTAAAATATGATTTCAAACAAATCTACCCCATAAAATTAAAAACATTTTTTTGTTGGGAAACTGACAATAAATTTGTAATATTTACTTATAACGGACTTAATGTATAAATATCTTATACATGCTTTATGTATAAATATCTTATACATGCTTTATATATAACGTAAAAGTAGCTTTCAACTTACCTCAGCGTCTCTTATTTTGTTCATAAAATGCCCTAAAACAGCCCAATTTGACAAATAAGTTTATATACACAACGAATTTCAGGAACTAAGAAGCCATTTTAAAAATCAATACCGGTTTAGGAACTTTCTGACATTAGAAAGTAAAGATCTATGCTCTATCTTTGTTTCTCTCATACATTAAACAAGAACAACCTCACAAATAGGGTTTTAAAATTTAAATGAAAAGATCTATTACAACAAAATAAATATCAGGTAACTAAATTATTAAACGTTCAGGTAGATTTGGTTTTCAGTTTGTTCAGAAATGTTAATGTAATTCAAGACGCTTACATATTTTTCAGAACCCTATAGTTTTAACCTAAAAATAAATATTCATCTAAAAACGCGACCATCATTGCTGACTACTACGTTTAAAATCACTTTCGGGAAGTTATTTTTGTTTTTAGAGGGGCACTTCTTGCATATTACAACTAGGACTGATTTTGCAATTTAAGTTCGAGGTGTAATCAGCACGCATGCAAAATTTGAGCAAAATCGGTCCACTAATTTAACTAGGATCGAGGTGATGACGGTAGACAAAAATATTTTCTTTGTCGCATTTTTTAGGATTTGAGGACTGGTAAACATGAATTTAACCAAAAACTCAACATCTGATTTTTGGCACGATCTTCCGTGTCGGGAAATACTGACTATCTATGAAAGAGTAATAAAACGTTTTTAAAACGAGAAATCCAATAGCCTATTGATTTTCAGATACAAATCACAGTAATTTATAAAATCTCGTATTCTATAAAAATAATATAGGTTATGTCAATTGAACTAAAAATATCCTTCATCTTCGGTGTTTTCAAGGTCGTCATTGTTAGTAAAAACACTAGCAAGTGTGTGTTTTGGAACTTCGCTCCCTCGTACAACGATGTTATAACAAACCAACTCCATTTTAGACAAACTCTGCTTTAATACGTAACATTTTCTGCTTATCTCTCTCTGACCGTAGGCATGTCCTATACCTAGAGCGGTTACAATAATAGTTAACGAGAATAATGATTTTCATAATACATTTACCTACCTAAAAACCCGGTATAAATTTGTTTAACAAATTCGCATGTTTGGAAGCATCCTTCCACATTTCCTGAACCTAAATTGTTAATGCATTTTCTCATTAATTCTCCAGTAAGGTCGGCAATCCCTAATATAAATTCTGACGGGGGTAATAGAGTTTTTATTATGCGCTGCGATTTTGTGTCAGTTCCTTCACATGACGGATTTTTTTGCTTATCACATTCAGTCACAGTATAAGTTAATTGTTTTTCAACTTCTGGCCAATTTTGAATTGAATTGTTTTTTAAATAATGAAAAAACGTAAGCGCTTCGATGTATTCTTGTAAGCCGGCTGAATACGCTCGTGCAAATTGGTACGGATCTTGATTCTCAAGTTCGTAGGCCACACTTTTGAAATTAAAATTTATTAATGCAGCTAATCTTTGTTCAGCTTCTTGTAAAATCGTTTCTCGCTTACTCTCTCTAAAAATAAAATTTATCGATACACCTATCTCCCTATTTCTTCTTTCTTATTTTGAACAATTTAAGTTACCTGTCAATATTATGAAGCAAAAATATTATTCTTTTGCTTTCAATTGTAATATCTCGGCTCAATTTCACAATGCGTTCATACCGATCGTGTTTTGAGTCTAATTCAACAGCAAATTGTTTAAAAGCTAACATTGTCGGTGAATTTTCATCAATATTTTCCAAATTTTCTCGCCCCTTCTCACCAACCACAGGTTTCAATTTTATTGGTCTTTGACCATGTTTAGAATATTTACCTCTTGGCATTATTATAAACGTAATTTGTAAAATGTACTTATGCTAATACAAATATTATGTTTGGATATTTTAACCAATTTGAACTGTCAAAAATATTTCTAAAAGGAGTACAGAAAGTCACTCAATATGCTCCTCCTTGGTAAAGTTATGATATACATTTATGTACTCCTTGAGGCTTTGACCGTACTGACGTTTGTGGGCGGAAATTTTAGAGGAATCGGCGATTGCATCAAACTGTCAATTTGGTCAATTTGCAAATATGGTAATTTTCAGAAATCCATAATTCACTCGAACTGTAATTTTTAAAGAACATAATTATTGCCTATTTATTTCAGATACGTTTCATATTAATCCAGAATAGAGCTGGGAAAACACGTCTGGCAAAATGGTACATGAATTTTGACGACGACGAGAAACAGAAACTTATCGAAGAAGTACATGCTGTAGTTACAGTTCGAGATGCTAAACATACCAATTTTGTCGAGGTGAGAAATATTCATAATTCACTTTTCAGAGTTCAGCTTAACGCCAATGCCTGACGTAATTGTTTTGTGGTTTCCCACTACACAGCTATTGTAAATGACCACATTAACCAAATTTATTCATGAAGAAGCAATTTATAAATTTAAAACATATAGACGCCAATGATCTCAGATGCTGAGCGTCTATAATCTACAATCTAATTTCTTCATGGTACTAGAATCGCTATAATGCACGGTTGCTAGAATCTAAATAAACTGTTGAAGCAGATATCATTTTTCTAACAATCATTTAAATCTTTTTTAGTTTCGTAACTTCAAAATAGTTTACCGTCGATATGCAGGTTTATATTTCTGCATTTGCGTCGATGTCAACGATAATAATTTGTGTTATCTTGAAGCTATACACAACTTTGTCGAAGTTCTCAATGAATATTTCCACAACGTGTGTGAATTAGATCTGGTATTTAATTTTTATAAGGTATATACAGTCGTAGATGAAATGTTTTTAGCAGGTGAAATACGTGAAACCTCTCAGACCAAAGTTTTAAAACAATTATTGATGTTAAATTCCTTAGAATAATGTTACTAAGTAGGCGTAACTTTAAGTTTATGGTACCTATATGCATTTTTGTTTTAAATATTCCTAAACAAAAACGGTATTTATATACTCATTAAATACGTATGGCAAATTTTTTTTATTGCTCATTGTGTTTGACCACACGTAAAATTAAAAAAAAATTTAATTGGTCAGAGATGAAATTATATTAAATAATATATTTTAGCATTCCTATTGATTTTGTTTTGAAAACTGTGTATAACTAAATGTAAATTTATTTAAAACAATAAATAATAATTGTATTTGTTTTGATTATACTAGACGCTTTGCCTCTACCCATTTCGCTAAAGTAGACAGTAGACAGGAGTTATGTAAAAATATCGAACATTATAAGCGCACCTGAAAAATAACTATTTTTTTCAACGGCATGAAGGCTTGGTATTTTAAATTTTGTTCACAATGTTGCGTTTTAATCAGTAGCGTAGCTATCGGAAGGCTAGACGGGGCAGTGCCCCGGGACCCCCTAAACGACGTTCAAAAACGTTATGTAAATATCCTAATCAAATAAAGAATTTTTGTCTCTTGACTCTTTGGCCCCTGTCGTCTGGTTCACAATTAATGTGTGAATTCTCGCTACTGCAAGTTAAAATACGTTGCATAGCTCATTGGATTCATAATCACATCAAGAAAAACGTGCAAAAATTTCAAGCCCGCGCATAAACAGTTGCAAAAGCTATCAAAAATTAAAGAACCCCAAAAAAGGGGGTCTATTTTTTACAAATATCTCCAAGAAACTATTAAGAAAAAATGACTCCCGGAACTTCATCTCATTGTTAATACTTTTCATTTAGTGTTGAAAATAGGGGTCGGCGCTGTGTCGATAAATCTTGACCAATTTAGATAAGGTCCTAATTTAATTTATGCACCAGTGCCCTTGGCTACGTAGCTACGCCACTGGTTTTAATCGCTTCAAAATGATCGGTAAGCCTACTCTCATATTTAAACATTTCTGCATTTTATAGGCAACTTCTTGTACAGGTATCTAAATACGTATGTATGTTACATGTAAATTCCTTTTAAAAAACCGAACTGATCCCAGACTAGACTCGCGCGGCGATAGAATCACACCAACCGTTTTATTACTCTTAAATACTGCCGTATAAACTTTCACCCCCCATTCCCATCCCCCCTTAAAGTTGAAATTTCCAAATATCCTTTCTTAGCGGATGCTTACGTTATAAAATAAACCCAGGGTCGGACTGGGCCGGAAGGGCCCGGGTGGCTCCCTACAAGCTTGGGGCCCGAGACTGGATAATGGTAGATGGGATATTTTTCTATTTCATTTCTCTCTAATGTATGAACGAACTAGCTGATCTAGTTTACATTTAGAGCTGGGACCTAGCCTGCATGGGCCCCCTATCCTACCTACCGCCTGGCTTGCGGCAAGCCCCGCAAACCTATAACCGTTACAGCGTTTTCGGCACGGCTTAATTTTAGTCATTCGAGCGGAAATTTTCAGAGAATCATTTTTTCAATGTAAAGAACCATTTTAAAGGTTAGCATGTGACAATTTCCAACTTGTCAAAATAAGGGCCAGTCTATTATTGGACTGGCCCTTATTTGTATAAGCCAATTTTTTTTTCAACATTTTTGAGTTGCTACCCCCTGAAATGTTTCTATATTTCAGCTCAATTTATACAGTTTAACCCGTGCCGACAACGCAGAGAACTTTGAAAATACCTTACGTAGAAAGCAAATTCCGAAATTACTTAACTTTGTGCTTAGGCCCTTAGGGTATAAAAATTAACTTTTCCTATGGATCTGGACAAATCGATTCTCCTCTTAAACACATCTTAAGACTTCTTTAAGATAGAAATTGATTGGTGTTAAGGCATAGACAAAGTTACGCACTCGCACTACGGAACATAATGCTCCGTGTGGGGCCCGCGCAAGCTGGGGCCCGGCTGGCAATCGCCACCTCAACTATATGGCCAGTCCGACGCTGAATAAACCTGTTTCAAATTTCAGCTCTCTAGACTTAGTGGTTTTGACTGCGCGTTGATAGATCAGTCAGTCAGGACATACGATTTTATATATTTAGATTATTTTAAGATCATTGCCGCATATTTGATCACAGAATATGAATTACTCTCAAATATAATCATTCTTTGATAACCCCATAAATTGTACATAACAGGGATCAGCGCTATCATTACCAACAAACAGAGAAGTAATCGAGGTCAATTTAATTTCTTAAAGAAACTTTTAATGAATGCGTTTTTTATATTTTAATTTAAAAAAACGGACACGAATAAACGCACTTCATTCGGCGAAGATTCCGCACATTAAGAAAAGTTGCCACGTAAACAATAGAAACAAGTGAAATATTTTTGATTCGCAAGAAAATATATGCCGCCATGCAGAAAATCACTTCTCTTTGCATTTTGAGGGGTGTAAGATATTTCTTATGAAGTGATACAAGAAGTTCGAATAACAGGCTTTTTCATGATTTTTGCGTCCACAAAAACGGGTCCCGTAATTCGAAATTTCGCGACGTGCTGTATTGAAATATTGACGAATATCAGGTATTTTTGATCCAATTTTTAGGGCAGCAACATATGTTTTTTTTGCGACCATATAGTTCGAAAATTCACGAGGGCATATTTTACAATCTGAGGGATCTTAATAAATAAAATATTCGCCTTGTATACCTTGAGAATCAATTTATGGTTGATATTTTATTATGGAATTATTATAGTGAGACCCATTTGGAGCCTCATGTGATATGAAACGACCCACAACTTGACCCTAAGCATGTAAGATTTATATGAGTAACTATTAATAATTGTATGTATATTAATATCGATGTCTATAAAAAGTGTGACAAACAGGAAAGAATAGTTTCAAAGAAAATGTTAATTATTAATCAAGAAACTGCAATTGATTTTCTAATCTTTTATTCAGTATAATGAATAGTTGTCTCTTTTTAAATGAGATAGGATATGTGTAGAGTATAATAGTATCCCATCAAAAATATAAATGTAAAAAAGTACCAAGTTTGATAAAAAGGACAAGTGCAGGGTTTGCCGACTTTGCCGAAAAAAGAAGTGAGGTGCTAAGTCTTCACCTGGCAAGTTTTTAAAAACTTGTCATCTTCTTAGATCTCCTACTTTTTTTCGACAGAACCAACAAACCTACTTCTTCTTATTTTGACACTCGCAAGGGAATCAAAGTCCATAGGGTACTTTCCGTTGACCTAAAATCATGAAATTTGGCAAGAAGCAATGTCTTATAGGAAAGAGAAAAATCCAAAAACCATAAATTTGTAGTTACATCACAAAAAAAAATATTATTTTCTATAAGTTCAAAATAGTGCATACTAACGACGTCGAACGGAGTCTCTTAAAAGCTATTAGATCAGGCATTCTGTGCCTTAGTGTGTATTACTATGGCTGCTATAACAACAAATAATAAAAATAAAATAAAGTTAATAAATATTGTACTATGGTAAGCCCTTCGTGTGCGAGTCCGTCTCGCACTTGATCTTTATTTATTATAGGCAAGTATTTATGAAACATTCTGTATATAATAATAAAAAGCTCAATCCAGTTTAACCACTTTTTACGACATTTTTACATTGTCTACAGTATTATACTACGCGATAGCTATAACAGATAAAAACATTTTGTTATCAAATTGAAATTAATCATTTATTTTTATTTGAACTGCCTGCCCGATTATCTAAATTTATGATTTATATTTTACGAACGGAAGTTAATGATTTATTATAATCATTTTTTAAAATTTATTTCATTGATAAAATTATTCAAATTTAAAATAATAATGACTCAATAATGTATTTTACTTTACATTATGTACCTACGCACTAGAAATTGATTTTAGATTTGTACAAATTTACGCAATGCTCTAGGTAATAAAAATTTTAACTGCTGTACCTAATCAATTTTACAGGTTGATGTTTTTCTCCAAAAAGCAAAATACAATATCTAAAGTCTAAAGATCTTCAATTACACCTCATGAATTAGTTTATTATATTTAGTTAAATATATTTGTATATTGTTGTAATAGCAAATATCATTTTTGTTACTAGCCGTACCCGCGTCACTGCGCGCGTTAGCAGAAATTTTATTTGTTATAATATGTCAAATATGAATATTTTTAAAGTTGGGATGGTCCTATCGCTCAGTTGGCTAGAATTTTTTGTTTAGAATAAGATTTTTGTCTAACGAATAGCCATTGTGTTGTGCAAAACAAGAAGTTTTGTTTAATTTAATATAAAATGTGCAATTATTGTTGCATGGTAATAACGATCGATACATATTTTTTATAAAACGTATTAGGTATATTTGCGGAACACATGTCATCAGTACAAAATGAGCAGTCAAACAATTAAGTCAATTTCAAACTGTTGGCTCCCAACTAACCATGTCAGATGACCGTACCGAAGTCCAACCCACTTCCGCCCAAAACTTCTAAGGAACGGTAATACTCATTTAAGAATAATTAACATTTTAAAATCTTCAGCATTATGTGCCGTTATTGTAGAATATAAAGCACTGTTTTAACGAAAAACAACAAATTATCGAATATAACTAATAAGTCTCCATGTTGTTCATGTCCAGTAATCAATAATATAAATTTTTAAGTGGACAAAATTAAACGGATTATTGTAAAATTGCGACGTTTCGTATATTATTTATACATCAGACAAAAAGATATAGGAAACATTTCGTACAAAGAACGTACTTCGTGGAACTATACAGGTTCGGAACTATCAAAGTCTACAAATTGAGTGAGCCGACTTTAATATGAAGTAGTAATAGCACAAACAAATAAACAAAACAAAAAATACAAACGTGATCATAATAGGCGTATCGACAATAGGTTTATGGTAACAATCAAATCAGCCTATGTGAATGTTACACAATAATATTATAACAACATAATAAGATTATGACAACAGACTGTCGAGGAAAAAATGAACGTCGCTTTTACTACAACAGTTCCACAATTGATTATATACCAGCCGCCGGATCTTATAAACACTGCTTGCATTTTTTATTTTAATTTTTATTGAAGTATAACAATACAGCCTATGGAAGCTGCAAACGACCAATCGGACATAAGCAGGTATAAACGCTCCCACTATAATTCGTTCAAACTGTTTATTACTTGAAAAGAAAACTGCAATTCTAGAGAAAGTTTCCAAGCTTTTATGACTACTGAATACTGACTAAGTCGGTTTTGTCAAAATTAAGCCTGACTGTTTTTTCGTAAAGTATATTCAATAAATTAACCCTGTGTTATCGTGTGTCACACATTGCAGGAATTTCAACTTTCTGGTCGTGTTGTGTATACTATTTTTCTTTATACCCGATCGAGTGTGCACGAAAAAACTGTTTCGGCCCGCTGTTACAGATGGCGTACGAGTATTTCCAGCAGTGCATAAATGTTAGGCTTTCTGCCCTAAAATCGAAGCCGAAAGTACGTACTTTCGACCTAGAACAAAAGAAAACCTAATTCCTGAACCAGTCTTA
The DNA here is from genome assembly GCA_034508555.1 of Venustoraphidia nigricollis. NCBI lineage: Eukaryota > Metazoa > Arthropoda > Insecta > Raphidioptera > Raphidiidae > Venustoraphidia > Venustoraphidia nigricollis. The sequence goes on along the minus strand of JAVRKA010000042.1, from coordinate 1,535,402 downwards.
AAATTTCTACCGCAATTTGTGTGACGCAATATTTGTTTCAAATTTTAGAATTTAGAACATGAAAATTAAATAGTTGTTTGTTTATTTTTAATTCATTATCCATTATAGTATTTAATCATATTTTTTTCTTATTTGTTATTATAGGAAGCGTGTAACAAAATTTAGTCGTTAATAACTTAAATTTGTTTTACAAATTTACGCAAACTTGCCTGGCAGTTGACAAAATATTATTATTGGTCCATCTGTGACCACGTCAGTTAGTATATTATAAAGAGTTATTCTTGGAAGTATCTCGACTTAAAAAATGTGGCGTTAAATCCTTTGAACTCCAATTATTCCGTTCAGACAACACTCCGTTATACCAACCGTATGCATGTTAACAGCATCTCCATTTATTTAAAGAGGGATCTATACTTCCTTTGACACCCTGATTCATTTCCCAACTGATTTTAATTAGTATATTACACCGCAAGGGCAGGAATTACAACTTTCTGGCCGTGTGATGTATCCTATTTTTCTTTATATCCGGTCGAAAGTACGTACTGTTGTATACAAGAAAACTGTTTCGGCCTGCTGTTACAGATTGCGTGTGAGTAATTCCAGCACTGCCTTAAAATCGAAACCGAAAGTACGGACTTTCGACCGGGTATAAAGAAAAATGTTTTAGACAATGCTTCCTGCAGCCCGGCAGTAAAGCTACTTTATATTGAGGTGCACTTAATTAGTGGTTACGACTCCAGGATGAAATACTGATTATCATATAATAATCGATACTTGGTATATATATATATATCATAAAAACAGATGTGCATTATTCATCTAGCTATAAGCTTAGTACGTCGAAGGTCATAGGTTCGGTTCTGATCGGGATTATTACCTATTTTTGTTTTTTTATTCCATGTTCCACTATTTTATATTATCCTTTATTTCGTATAATACCTATTATAATTTCGAGTGTAATCGAGCAAAAAAACTCGGGGGAGTCCGTCAACACCAATCAAAGAAAACACCCCCTAGCCGACCTGTTGATGCAAGCTATAATAAATAATGGCGGTCGTGCTTGACGGCTTCGGTACGTTCAAAGGACAGTTTACGATCGAACTCCAATACCTCTGAAGATTAATGTTGTTCAGGATCGCATTTAGAAAATTGATTTTAACAGGCACTAGGACTCGTGATTTTAACCAATTACAAATTTGAGAACTGGTTTTTACCGATTATTTTGAGAAAAAAACGTTTTCTTTAGGTTTTTTGTTACTTTTTAAAGAAAGAACAAAAGACTGAACATCCTAAAGTACACTTTATTAAAATCGAAACAACTTCTACCTAAAAATAACTAATAGTATAAGTCGTAATTTTGATTAAGAAAACAGATGTGATCGACAGCGTCCGCTTACAACCTGCTTTTTCTGAATGACGGCACATATTGGTCTGACTTTGGTGTTCGGATACACGAACAATAAAACACAAGTGAGTCCAAAAGTAATCGATTTTAGTGAACAAACATCGTTGAAAGTTGAAATTCCTGCCCTTACGGTGTAATATACTAATTTATTATTTGTACTGACATTTTAATGAAATTTAACTCACCTGTTAAATCAGTTGAATATTTTTGTTCCAAATAAATTTCTTACCTGAGAATTATGTAGATGTAAGTTTAAAAAAGAATTGAACACATGATTAAATAATTAGTTTAATTTTAAATCATAAAAATAATACTTTCGTATACACCAAAAATAATACAGAAATATTTTAACATATTAATTACCTCAGGAACACAATCAAATATTTACAACAAAGTTAAACTAGAAACATTCACACGACTTTTAATTAGGTATTTACAAACTAAAACAGTTCCGATTTGTTTACTTACGGACAAAACACAGTTGCAACTCATTACGTCACAAATAATTTATGATGACTGCATTACATAACAAATTAAACTAATTCGGTTGCAATGTAATTGTCTCATTGATGGACTATAACTAAACAATTTAGGCGCAATCAAGACAGCAATTCAAACAATTGTTATTCCTTTACATATACATTTCTAAAATTGCAGAAAATATTTCAAAAAATGATCTGAGCAAAATTTTCTATTTTGAACACTGATTTTAAAAAATGTTCATAAGAAATCAAGTTGAAAAATTTGCCTGCAATATTACGAATTGCTAGTACAAATCAACTTGTAAATATATATTATCACTTAACCTCTTTCTACATAATAAGTAATTATTATAATTTGTTCAGCAATTCCAATGCCATTATAGATAACCATTTTTTATTAAACACTACCCTAAGACATGGCCTTCATACCACTTTCGAGGCTTCCATGGATCACGAAATACTGGTGGACATAGATCATTTGTCTTGCACAATTGATGGTCGGTAAAGCAATTTTGTGTTAATAAAACATTATACTTAAATGCAATAATCTATAATTTCATATTTATAAAATAGTAAGCAGTCTTATATCATGTTACCGACTATTTGTAACGAAATATTGCAATGTGTGTCGTGTAACAGGGTCTCATGTTCGGAGTTAAGATGGTGAAGGAACAAAATTTCAAAACGCTTCAGGAGTCGTAACATAAAACATAACGTTGCAATCCAGCGTTTCACCACATTAGGAAGTTCTTTTTAAGGTTTTCAGGATACGAATTCTACTCGCACTTTTCCGTCTTTTTTTATCAAAACAATTATTTTTCTTTTGGAATGGATTTTTATTGAAAACTCTTTTTTTCGGGTATAAATTCCTATTGTATAATATATAAATATTTGAAGTTTAGATTATTTCTTAACAAATCAGTTGTTCTATTTAACGGTTATAATTAATGGCATTGTTATAATTTGTAATAATAAATTAATGAATCTAAAAACCGAGAAACAGTGACTAGTCAATGTGACATAAATATAAATAAGAAACATTAAATAAATTACCCTGTTACATCATAATTTTAAATCTATACCTAAATAGTTAATTATTTAATATGTTTAAAAAATTTATGTACAGGTATCAATTAGAGTTTAGATTATAATTATTATTACTGAACTTTATCGTTTACTTTGCAGTGTATTTTTATAATAAAGTTGAACTTCATGGGTAAACATGTGTATAACCAAGTAAACACTAAACAAAAAGAGGCGCGTCAATCGAGTTGCTCTTTCAAAGCAATCGTACCTACACTACCCGCCAGCCTATCGGTTACGGTTCCTCATTTCCCCCACTCCTGACGGTGTTCTTTTTTGTGCCCATATGAATTTTATTATATATTTTAATAACTAATAAGTTACTGCATTATTTTCAGGGTAAACTTTCAGTGTGGGAAGCAATATTAAAACGTAACACTACACGATCTTCACTGATCCAAATACGATAAAAAAACAATAAAAAAGTCAAATATTTATAATTTATTGCACTTGAAAATTTTTATATTCTATGCTAAAAGTTTTTTTTTTATTTTACTAAAAAATGTCATTAACAAATCCTATGGTTTGATGTAAGATTCCGTACATAATTTAAGTTCTATTTTTTATAACACAGACAATACTCTTTGCAGCATCTATATTGATTATTTACACTGTTCTCTCTGAATACTGCCATTGTCGATTTATTTTTGACTTTAATTTTCTTGAACTTGACATCAACAAAAATGCATTTATATAAGGCTGTTCTTTTTTATACTTAACAAACATTTCCCACAAAATATGGAGAGAAATGTGTTCTTTTCATTTCATAACTGATTCCTATCGAAGTTTCTCAGTATTCCCCATCCAAAAACTTGACAAATACTTATTTTCCGTTCGATGCTTTGCGTTTTCGACTAACTGCAACCCAGTTTATAAATGATCCACCATTATAATGATTGAAGCTACAATGAGGTGCCACCTCCCGTCGATAAGCCATGGGCCGCAGCAGCAGCCGCTGCAGCATGCCCCATTCCTGCCGCCGCTGAGTTCATAACATGCATCGCTGCCGCTGTGTTTCCCGACTGCAAGTACATATAATAATTATATGTTGGATTTTGATGATTCACGGCCGGATCTGCGCTCATCGGCGATCCGCCCGGCGTCGGGGCCACTCCACCATGAGGTGCCGACGCCATGGGGCCGCAATGTGGTCCCCTGAAGGCCGCCACACCTGCCAAAATGTCCGTCACGGAATGACTACTGGGCCAACACGAAGCAGGATTGTTCCTTAGCGACGTTTGAGGCGGTGATGGTGGTGAATTAGGATTCATCGGCGACATCTTAATCGAATTTTGATGCGCCGGTGGATACGGATATGCGGAATATAATGAATTGTATAAATGTGGATGGTGCGCCGGCGCACTGTGATGAACCAAAGTTCCGATTTTGTTTCGTAAAATTCGACTTATCGAACTAACCGAAGGAACATTGTACTTGTCGCAAACGCCGTCTGATAATAATCGATCACGGATTTCCCACGCGAAAATACCGGGATCTTTTTGTTTCAATTCCTTTATATAAGCAACAACTTTTGGAGTGGTTACGCGAGGTTTAGATCCACCTATTGCCCCTGGAAGTATGCTGCCCGTTTCATGATATCTAGCGAGAATCTGTAAGGAAAACATAATATCTACTTTAGATGAAAAAATCTCACATCTGTTTAAGACCTCAGATCGTAAAATATGTTCTCGGGAAATTTCGAACTGTACTCGCAATAATTCATTTCATTACTGTTTTTGTAAGCTGTAATTAAAAATTAAGCTTCACAAATTTAGCTTGCTGCTTAAAAATTTCAAAAAACATATTTCAGCCCTAAAAATTGAATAAAAAAAAACGTAATATTCGTCAATATTTCTTTACAGCACGTCATGAGATTTGGAATTACAAAATAAACTAAAAATATGTACCATCCTTCCCGTATAACTTTATGTCAAATTTTTACAATTTATTTGATCTAAATAAACGATTTAAAATCAAATAAAAACAAGAAAATCAGCTTAAGTTTTATACAAGTTTTTGTACGGGAAAAAAGTTAAAAAAATTATTAAGTAAGCCAAATTTGTCAATATTTTTAACATAAACTTGTAAAGAAAAAGCTTCAAAATGTTAATTTGCCTTCCTGTAGTTCGAAATTTCGTGACGTGCTGTAATGAAATATTGACGAATATCACCTTTTTTATACAATTTTTAGGGCAGCAAGGCAATTTTTGTGAAGCTTAATGCTTAATCGCAGCTAATCAAAACGCCATAAAGTGAATTCTGCGACACACAGTTCGAAATTATATTTTACAATCTGAGGAATCAATCAATGCAACGATGTTTAAGTGAACGAAGTCGTGTAAAATGAAAACAAGTAAAATTATTTTTTACCTTTGATACACAACCGTGTGATACACGAAGCTGTCGTGAAATATCACAGGGTCTTATACCAAGTTGTGCCAATTCGACTATTCGTAAGCGAACCGCGTTAGGTAAAGGTCGCCCATTGACAAATACCCCACCTAGTTGATTCACTTCACCATACTGCTGGACCTGCCCTTCTGGAACAAGAAGATATGTTAGTATATTGTTGTATGATCTCCAAATTTTTGATTTCAAATATAATAAAAAAAACTAGCGGTACCTGTGCGAATAATTCGCACTAAAATTCGTTTCTAATTTCTCACACTCTTTATAACTTTCTTCTTTTTTTGTATTACATTACAAAGCTCAGTGACGGTTCAAGAAAATATTTTTCAAAAACTGTCATATAGAGGCGCAAGTATCGAAAACGTTGAGCTGAAACGCCGCCATACGAAAAGTATTTATACGTGAATTTTGATTAAAAATTAAACAAAAAAAATTTACCGACCGTTAATCATGTTGACGTTGTTTCAAAGTTAGAACCGTCAGATGGCAGCATTGCTGCACATACTGAATAAATGTTTAATTGTTATAATTAATTATTTTGCAAAAATAACAGCAATAATAGATTTTTTAATTGTTGATGTCGGTAGAGCAAGCAATTATCTTTAAAATGTTATAAAATTTATGTGGAGCAATTGTGTGGTTTTTTCGAAAAAGGGAGGCAAACATCTTAACCTTAGCGTATTAATATATATGATTATAATGAGCCTCACCCTCATATAAGCTCACATGAGAAGTTTAGCTTCTTTGGTTTTTAATGTTCTTCCCAAGTTACATTTTTTTTTTATGTGAAACTAATTAATAATATTTACACATACTTAGCAACACACTATAGACTTCTGTCCTTGTCTGTTTCATGTAATTTAGGAGACAAACTAACTTCCCTTTATTTACCAGTTCTACTTCCCTTAGATTTCTTACTTTTTTTAAATAGATACGTCGCTTCAAAAATATTTTTTTTGACCTGGACGATTGCAGTATTCTGTTAAATCTACGTCATGACGTTTATTGTGTTCTGAATGAAAGTGATTAGTTGCTCGCTACGTTCGTATCGTTTTCTTCCCGATTTTTGTTAACCGAGTCAGGTATAAAATCTCAATTTTCTAATACTAATTTCAAAATTGAAAAGTCCTTCAGTTTTGTTGATTAATGTGCTACGCAGCGGCATTTTACACAAATAAAAAAAACACAACTATAAAGCAAGTAGCAACCCTTACAAAAATTTATTGAGGTCTCGTAAGAACAAAATAAGGGTACTGTTACAAAAAGAACAGATCGAATTACACCGCTTTACAGATAGTTTGTGGTCCAGACGACCGTCGTGGGGTGAATGGAAATGCGGAGGCGTTACCCAAGAATCGAAAGGGAACCGAATACACGTGTTCTTTACAAACATATACATAATTCAAAACCATTTTACTGATACACTTTAAAAACAATATAACTTTGATACGATGTTAAGGTAGTTGTCGTGGTTAAGGCACACCGTCAGAAAATTCTTAATTTTTGTATACTTATTAAGGACATGATAATACATTTACCCTATAAATTTGAAGTCGATCGACCGTATATAATCCGAGATAAATTCAATTAAAAATTGGATAATTAACATTGATTGTATACGATCTCTGTAGTTCTGAACCAGTTTCTTATTTATAAAAAAAGAACTAACTGTCAGAAACTTTCCAAAAACTGACAGTCTTTCAATGCATTTGTTATGAGTTTAAAAAAAATAAGAAAAAATTTTTGACCGTCTAATTATTTATAAATAACGGTTTAAAGTTCAACAATTTATAAAAAAGTATACATGCAACTGTATGGGTTACGTTTCCACGGGTACAGTCTTGCGTACAAATTATGGATCACTTAGCTACAAGCTAGTATACTTTCGTGGCGCGTATAATCTATAACTTTTTGACAATATTGTACCACGACAACTACCTTAAGAACTTTTTATAAGCATTCTATTTATGTCAAAATTCAATTTCATAATATTTTCCCTACGTAAGGTCTCTAAAGTACAAAAAACTTTTTTCAGAAAGTATGTTTGTCTGTGACCACGGCTATAAGTGAATCAAAACCAAATTTTGGCAAGCGCGACTTACTCGCGGTAATGATGCGTTTAATAATAAACAAGCAAAAAAAGATAAGACTCTCTTAGTAGATGAATCATTGTTTCTTTTTTAGGGTCCCGTACATTCTATGAAAAAACGAAACCCTTATAGGATCACTCTCTTATTTTCTCCGAGTTTACTGGACGAAAAAAAGTTTTAATTTGATGCATATATATGAAATAAGATGACCCAATCACGGACGTGTAGCATAATTAAACGAATGCCGATTTTGGGGGTTTATTTTAGGGGCCAAAATAGAAAATAAACAAAATATTTTTTTAAGTGCATCATGTGACATACCAAATGAAAGGATTCATTATGGGAAATACAAATATACTTCTTTTCACAATTTTAAAATGCATAGTTTAAAAAAAATTAAAGAAAATATACGAAAATCGAACATTTGGCAAATAAACTAATAAGCAAACCAAAGTACCCGATGTACTTATTATACAACAACATACATTACAAATTTATTCGTACAATATAGTATGTTTCCAATAGTACACAAATCAGGAGTTTTATCTACGACGTGTCACAATTTCGAGCTTGATAAGTTTGCAACGCCACATTCTCTACGCATATTCGAGTTTTGCGTATCAGAAGAGGCTGCAATAATTCAAACGGCAAATGTGAGGGTTATGCAATACACAAAAGGTTCCAATTTTACTGGCAAACAATTAACATACTGCAAGATTGAAGTCATGCTACAAAAACCTGGTACACCGCACAAATTAAGAAAATGATGTTTAAATTACTAAACATCTCAAAAATCATTGATTATTATATTTACTTATATTAGGCAAATTGAATCATAAAATTTAAATTGTTTATAGTATGATCATAATACTAATTGTATAAAATAGTAATGCCGATTTTTGCAGGATTTTTGGGTATTTCAAATGACAGCTCGACGGAAAAATTAAATACTTATGTACGCGCGACAGATGTTATACTTCTTTGGCGTGATCGCGATAACTAATATTCACATTTTCGTTAAAGATGTACATTGATAAAATAAATTACTATTGAATCCATAATTTAAAAAAAACAAGTATAGGGGTTATTAAACTATCAAAAGTTGTTAACAACACTATAGCTTTTAACCTACTTTGTTGTTTTATGAAATAACTATTTTGACGTTATCAGAAAAAATTAAACGTGTCATCTATGAATACAAAGTAAAAACATACTACATCGAAGAGTCAACTTTATCGACGATTTCAGCATTGCCGATACACGTGGATATGGTGTCTCATGTCCCCTGTTGTAACAGATCATCATACTGCGTGTGTAACTTTCGTAACAGAGAAAAATTTAGCCTCAACGCGCCAAAAAAAGTATAACTTCAAAAATGTGCGTAAGCAAAGAATAAACCGTATAAATAGTTATCTTAAAATATGTTTTTCAAACGGAGCTATTATCTAATTTGTTTTATTGTTGAGATTTTGCTGATGATCTCAGATGCTGAGCGTCTATAATCTACAATCTATTGTTGAGATCTATGATACACCGTAATTATGCAACCCTGTTTTTGAAAATAAACCTAATATTTGAAGAGATTTGTGACTTTATTTCACCCCTAAAGTTGTTCCCGTGCCACAGCCACTACAACAATGTGAAGCATTTCCTGGGGCAGCGCCCTCATCTGACATCTGACACACCTTTGGTACTCCATAATTGACAGTCCGTGGCGTCATTCTGGCCCACGTGTGTTTCTGCGATGAACGATTGATACCATTAAAGCTTTCTTTTCCATGAGTTATATAACCGTGACAGAACTTACAAAAACTGTAGTTACGCCCAAGTGAAATTTATTAAACAAACCAACAAAAGCAACTATTTTATAGGCGATAGTGCACAAATAAACGTTTTGTTTTTCTAATGGTAAAACATTCCTCTGTCTGTCGCAAACCCACAGACCAGTGCACTGCCGATTTCCAATATACAAATATAGTGTAAACTCTATATAGCGACGCTGAAGGGGCTGCGCATTTTCTGACGTTTAGAAAGTTGTCGTTATATGGAGAGACAAAGAAAAATCAATATTGTTTTTTTTACTATTATAGTATTATTAGTGTATTTGCCATAAGGCAACATACACTATTGGCGTTGGTCGGATGGCGGGACCTAGGGGTCGGACCAAAATTTCTCGACGTTTCATAACCTCCTAAACACTTTGGCACCATTTTTGAAAATGTTTATATATATATGTATATATATATATATATATTTATATATATACGTATATATATATATATATATATATATATATATATATATATATGTGTGCGGGCAATAACTTTCGAAAGAGTTAATTGATTTTAACGAAATTTGGCCCGCGTGTTGAAATCCATCACCGCAAGAAGCCTATTTAAAATGGGCGTAATCGGGGCATTTTAAGGGTAGTTTTTAGGGGTTGAAAAATGTTTTTGGGCCCCAAAATACCTAAAAAATTCTCAGAATCGTTTCAAAATTGGCATTTAACCCTTTAGTAGTAACTAAAAAGTGTCCCTAAAATTTTAATAAAATCGGCCCGACAGGACCGAACTTACAAATTTTTTGAAAACACTACTTTGCAGATAGTGAATTATTTACTGAAAGTTGTATATAATTTGGTATAGAAGTTCGATTGATAATAATATTGCAACTAAGAAAATAAATGTTATTTTAAGGGGTGTATTAAGGAGTCAAATTTTTTATTTTGCCCAAAAACCAACATAAGTTCGCATTATAGAGCCACACTGCCTGTATTATCAAATACACTATATTGTCGGCAGGGTTTGGGCACTGCGACCCGGGTTTTTTAATATTAAGGCATAAAATTTACAAACAAACATTACTATTAACACAAATAACAACGCTGATTTCGTAAAATAGACAATAAAGCTACATAATTTGCGCTGATTTTTCACTCGGCACGTGGTAGAACATGTTAATAATAACAAGTAATTAAAAACACTTGAAAATTCTACAAATAATTCTCTATTTCTCGACGATCATTTCAGACAATAAGTCCATCCTCAGGAGTACAAAAACTTATACATAGTATAAGTTTTTGTACTCCTGAGGATGGACTTATTGTCCGAAACGATCGTCGAGAAATAGAGAATTATTTGTAGAATTTTCAAGTGTTTTTTTATTACTTGTTACTAATAAAGCTACAGTTCTGATCAATTTCGGCAACTTAGAAAGTACCTACAAACGATAGGTGCTTTATAAGTTGCCGAAATAACTTGTTTTATAATGACATATGGTCGTTATTTAAAGTGAATGTGATGTTATATCGAGTGTATCATTGTATGGACAACAAGGCAAACGAACCTAAGTCGAGTGATTTCGATGTTTTAGGGAGTTTGACGTTAAATCGAGTAACGTTACATGGAATTTACATTGTATATAAATGTATATAAAGTTAATACAAAGTTACATTTGAATTAAAATATGTAATTGTTGCACATAAACAACTTTACTCTGTAAGTACTTAAGTAACATTGATTTAATGGCAACTAGACTAAACAAACTGTGAAAGTTCTTTAAAAAAATGTATTACAACTACTCTACGTTATTAAAATGTAATGTTTTTAAATGTTGAACGTTATGCAATACGAGTTGTTCTCATCCAATGAGGACGTCCCACTTTATTATGGAATCTACATAAGAAATTTAATTAGACCGGAAAAAAATAAGCTGGAGTCTCGAAATTTGACATACTATTAATGCACCCAAACCGACGGGAAAAATCCTAAATCCGTAAATTTTTATCACAAAGGGTGTGAAGCAGGGGTTAAACAATTTTCGAATAATAATTACTCCAAAATTATAAACATAATTAGATAAATGGAAATTCATCTGATTCATTCGTAACTCTCATTACTGAGAGGGTTCATGTCCAGCGTTCGGAGTAAAATCTGCTCTCTCATGATGTGAATTCAATGTTACAACTACTTAATTATGAAGAATTGACTGATGAGATATCGCACCGTTGAGTAACTGAAAACTCATTCCGCCGCGAAAGTGGAAAGATTCGGGTTTGAGACCCAACGGTGACAGTTGTCCAAAAATAATTTTTTTCTAATATAGCATTGTAACAATGAATGTTTTCCGTTAAAATCTATTTATTAAAAATAATATGATAGTTTTTATACAGTATTGTTACGTCAGAAAGGTGAAGAAAGATTTATAATATCGCACGACATGGTTGGACACATGTATGGTTTATGCATATATTTTGTACAAAAGCACGTTGCACTTTGCACTTCGTTAAGCGAATAAACGCGTATATAGTTACCGATTCTACTCGCGATCCGCGGACAGTGGCGTAACGGTGAAATGTAAAAAGTGTACGAATTTCGTCATTATATTACCAACTTTTTACCTTCAGAATTGCTGGCCTTAATGAACCATCTTATTTGAAAGAAAGTACTCTCTATTTTAACACCAGTATGTTTGTTTGTTGTTAATGAAATATTTTTTTTGAAATGGTTAAAAAATAGCATGGGGCATTTAAAACCGTGGCGCGGGTCAGTCTTTGACTCGCAGGTCACTGGCATATACAGAATGTTCAAAAAGTCTGGAAAATTTCCAAATTACCTCCAGCCTCCTGCTGAATAGGTAAACGAGCGTTTCTTCCAAATTACCTCCAACTCCCTTGGAATTTTTATATAGAAACGCCCGTCACCTATTCACAGGAGGCTGGAGGTAATTTGGAAATTTTTTCAAGCTCCATTCGTGATTGGTAGCTTGAAAAAAATTTCTCGGACAAAAGATGTTTATTTCTGTCTGAAAAATACAATCTAATACAGAAAAATAGGGTTTGTCATTTGAAATTTTAGACTTGACCCCAGCCCCCTGCAGGGGAATCCTCGCAAGAGGAATTTTTGTCATCAAAATAAGCGTTGCTTGGAACTGATAAACATTTATTCGAAACATTTACCATGAAAACACCGTTCCTTTCAGATATTTCAGCGTTTCCGGACTTTTTGAACAGCCTGTATAATTAGTGTGTCGAATCATTAAGACCTAAAAATAAGACTACGCCTCTGACCGTAATGTGCAATTTGTATAAGGATTAAAGTCTGATTTTGAAGGCGCTGCTAGGGACAAAGTTTCGATGTCCAAATACGAGTTCAGCGTTTCTGCCACTGATTGTGAACTGACGAGCATTAAATGTATTGTGTTTACGGTGTTGTGGTTATGTGTGGATTGTTACAAGTCACGTACCCTGCTAAATGTAAATATATGTCACTATAATTGGACGGTGAAGAAAAAAGGCTAGCTCCAGTTACATTCGTATACGCGGCTAGTTATGAAATGTCTGCGTATATTATATAAACAATCGCCGGTTTCAAAAGTTGTTCTAGTGTCCAAGGATTAGAAACGGGTGCCAACTTTAGAAAAAAAAATAATAAAAATCTCTAAACAAGCGCGCATGAAACAGCCGATCGAACTATCGGATATAGTAACGGTGTTGCATTTTTGATTCATCTAAAGCTCTCACTACTATGAAGGTTCATTGTCTAGTGTTACCTAAGATAAAAATTAGCTTTATTATGAGAAAGATTACATGTCGAGGTATGGCACCGTATAGTAACTGATAACTCATCCCGCCGTGAAAGTAGAAAGTTCCAGGTTTAAATTCAAACGGTGACAATTGTTTAAAAATAAATTTTCTTAATATAGCACATAGTAACAATAGATGTTTTCGTAACAAGTGAAGCAATCTATAGCTATCCACTGTTCGTAACGTACTGTTGTCACATAATTAAATCATTTACGTTCTAGATACATATTTATAATAAACAGTTTTAATTATCGTATACGCGCTGTAAGCAGTACAAAACTGGACGTCATTATTTAAGGGTCAAAACACGATTTTTAACTAACTTCAAAAGAGGATTTATTTATTGTAGGTTATAGACGCTCGACAACTTAGGTCATTAATGTCTTAGTTACATAAAATAACATAGTCACTAATTAAGACTAAACGACATCACAAAATATCCATCAGCAAAGGCAGGATTGGAACTCATGACAGTCCGGTCGGTTCAAAAAGGAGCTTATCAATTATACGCGTACATTTTTTTGTTTGCTTTCTGTCACTAAATCAATTAAAAATTCACCAATTCTTAACAGAATCTTAACAACACCAAAAAGAACAACAAATTGTCTGGCATTTACACAAAAAAAAGCAATTTACCGCGTTGTCTTTATCCAGATTTAAAAGAACATCGTGTCCTCTTAAACGTCAGACATTAAGCGAAATTAAAATGTAACTGAAAAACAAAATAAATGCTTTCATTATATACGATGACAAGTGAACATCAAAACAAATAAGCGCGCAAGAAATATTACAGTTGTAATTTAAAATCTGTTCATAACAGTTGTGGGATATTTGTCGTCTGTATCGCATTATTTGTAATGTAAAAGGATGCACGAGCGTGCGCTGTCGTTGTCTATATCTACTGTAATACAAATAAATGACTACACTAAATGCCACGACTGTTTTAAAACATTCAGGTTTCTGCCAAATGTAAATATATTGTGGCAATTTGTTAGTCAGTTTCCGCTCTTACTCTGCATACATCGCTATTAAATCACAGGGTCGCCATATTAATTTCTATTTAAAACAATTACTATAGTAATACCGTCTTGAACATAGATATATCGATGTCTTGAGTATTAACTGTTTTAGGGTTCCGTATCTCAAAAGGAAGAAAAAACCTTTATAGGATCACCTTATTGTTCGTCGGTCTGTCAAGACCCTTTTTCTCAGGAACCGCATATTTTGACACTTGCAAGGGAATCAAACCCTATAGGGTACTTCTCGTTGACCTAGAATCGTGAAATTTGGCAAGAAATAATGTCTTATAGCACAAGTAAAGAGAAAAATCCGAAAACCGTAAATTTGTAGTTAAATCACAAAAAAATAGTTTTTTCTTCTACAATCGTTAAAACAGTGCATACTATCGACATCGGATGGAATATCTTAAAAGCTATTGTTCAGGCATTTATGCGCCTCAGTATGTATATACCGGGTGTTTTTTTTCAAAACTTTGAATGGATTTTTTTGTTGATACACCGGTTGAATCAAAAAAAGTTTTAGGCAAAAGTTGTCGGGTTTTGAGGGGGACATAATTTACACGTAATACCAACCCCCTCTCCCCACCTCTCGGCAGGAGGAGGGGGTAACTTTTGTTGTTTAAATGAAAACCCCCGATTTTTATGATTAAATTTTTTTTGTGTAAAAATGAACAACTTTTGTCTAAAACTTTTTTTATTTTTCCCTGTTATTTTTGTGTAAAGTCTTGATAATGTTGATGATAATGATGAGGGGTGGGGGAGTATTCCGAGTTGCCAATTGCATTAAAAATCTCACCAGGTACTTCAATTAAATTATTCTTTATTTTAACATTAAGATAATAAGTTTTCAAAGTGTTCTCCATTCACAGCCATACAATGGAATAATTGATTCAAAGTTTTGAAAAAAACACCCGGTATAACAACAGATAATAAAAATAAATAAATAAATACGGTACGGAACCGTTCGTATGCGAGTTCGACTCGCTCTTGGTAAATTTTTTCTTTATGTAAAGCTGAATTGCAAAAAAAATTAGCTTAATCTTGAAAAAAGCGGATGGGTATTAGGGTATTAGTGCTGTTCTTGTGTGCTAGCGATGTATCGCTTTCATTAATTAATTGTCATTAACAGGGTAAACCCGAACCCTTTTTTGTCCTCCTCTTCGCACAATATCGTCAAAAAAAAAAAAAAATCTTCTACCGAACTACACATATCCATGTTAAAAACTTGAAAACCGCAAAATCGTTGCCGTACACAAAACCTACATGAAAAGTAACTTCGAACATATGTTTTACTTAATTTGTTTTTTTTAATATATTTTTTATAATTCTTAGCTCGGTTTTCTTTTTTATTTTGTCATTGTGATTATATTAATTGTCTTGTAAATGTACCTATAGCTGCACCGAAAACACATTTCAATATTTTATTTTCCTGATGTACATGACTGTGACATCGGTGTAGAGTTTGTTTTCAAAAGAAATCAACTTAATTAGCGCACAGTAATTTTAAACTTTCCGTAGCGCAGTTCCATTCTCCATAAAAATAATTGTGTCGACGTACAACAGCAGATGTTTCTAGTATATTTTTTTATTTTATTAACTAACGATGGGTATCTACGTTAAAATGCATTTCTTATTTTTATAGAAAAATCAGGAACATCTTATTTAAAACTGAAATAATCGAGCAATGTCATTGTTATGTATCTGTCTTTAATTCTATAATTTATAATAACGTGTGTAACTAAAATTGTAATTTAAAATAATTTTGATTTCGTTCGATGAGGTTGGGGAACCTGTCTTAACTCTAAACTCTAACATAGCTAAATAAAAAGTACCTTTTTATGGTGTAAAAATAGGCTTTAATAGCCAAAGCAGTCGAATATCTTAAAAATGGTTTCTGCGCATCATAATTTTGTTATTAGAAAACGCACTGAAAGTATTTTATTTTGTTTTGATTACGAAATCGCTTTGTTGAGTTTACTTTCATAGCTACTGAAACACGGTTGCTATAAAAAGAAAAATGACATAAAATAAACAAAAATATTTTAATAATTTGTTAAGAATTGTTTTTATCAAAATTAAGAGTGATATTTCCTAAGATAATTTATTGTGCCTTTGAATATTATTAAATTAACGTTTATGAACAATGCCGGTTATACCGCGTCGTGTGAGATTTTGTTCGGTTCAAAATCCCGTAGTTGCGGCACATAAGCGTGTATACACTATTAGGTCCCGATCCACGGTTAGTTCCAAAACTGAAAACACAGAGAAGATAATTCACGAAATATCAGAAGCGAATCTTTCTGAAGCTGAAGACGGCGTTGAAACTGAATACGATGGCGGATCGCTTGTTGAATTGCCGACACCGGGTTTGAAATACATAATCCCGACTCAATATAAAAACATGCAGTCGCAGGCAAAAAACGATAAGAATAAAAAGAAACGCCGCGAAAAGAAGAAACCACGATATTCAGTTGTCGTAACAAAACCCAAAACTGCCGAGAAAGAAAAAGTTGTTAAGAAAGAACAAATACAAGAAAAACACTTAAGTAATGACGAAAAAATTGAGAAGTGGAAAAAGGAACGCATGAAACAAAGAGAACTGTTCCAGCTTCATTGCGAGTTTGAACGACGACAACTGGAAATAGAAAGATGGCTGATGGAGACAATCGATAATCCGAACGTAAAACCATCAATAATTGAATCTCGCACCGATGTTCGAAAAAAATCCGTTAAATTTAATGACTCGTCTTTAAAGAATAAAGTAAAAAACGATGAAGTGCAACAAAACAATAATATTGAAAACGCCAATAACAGAAAACCTGCGGCCAAATATGCTTGGAGACCAAACAAAATTAACAATCGGGAAAACGGTCCAGTACTGAACATGAATGATATTCAAAACTCATTAAACAATGTTAAAAGAACAGTAGATAAGAGTGCTGGTGATAGAAAAATACCTAAGAAGAAATTATCGCTCAAGACTACAAGGGAAATTTCAAAATAGTTTTTTTTATTAATATTAAATTAACGAAATGTATAATGTGAAATAAACCGTCAATAATAAAATCCATATAAATTTGAAAGCTAATAAAATTAAACCGTCTTTATTTTTTTTATTTTTATATAGTTTATTGGGTCTCTTAAGGTAGTTGTCGTGGGTAAGGCACACTGTCAGAAAATTCTTAATTTTTGTACACTTATTAAGGACATGATAATACAATTACCCTAAAAATTTGAAGTCGATCGACCGTATACAATCCGAGATAAATTCAATTAAAAATTGGATAATTAACATTGCTTGTATACGATCTCTGTAGTTCTGAACCAGTTTCTTATTTATAAAAAAAGAACTAACTGTCAGAAACTTTTCAAAAACTGACAGTCTTTCAATGCATTTGTTACGAGTTAAAAAAAAAATAAAAAAAAATTTTGACCGTCTAATTATTTATAAATAACGGTTTAAAGTTCAACAATTTATAGAAAAGTATACATGCATATATGAATAATGTATGGGTTACCTTTCCACGGGTACAGTCTTGGGTACAAATTATAGATCACTTAGCTACAAGCTAGTATACTTTTGTGGCGTGTATGATCTATAACTTTTTGACAATACTGTACCACGACAACTACCTTAAATAAAATACTGCCCAAATATTTTACTCTGATTTACGTTCCATTTGTTGACCGTTACATGGGTAACTTTGTTATTTGTTATGATGATACTAGAGATCAAGTTAAATGGAAAAAGTAACTCAGTTTTCCATAATATGTATTTTAACCTCATTCGGTTGTGAAAAGAGATATTGATGTACCGAATGTCTGTAAAAAAATGTATGGAAAAAACGAAACATTCAATATTTTTGTTAGAACACTACGCATTAATTATAGGAAGTTTCTCGTATTATTAACTTCCCGCTATTGAACATTTTCAAAATAAGAGGAAATTATTGTTCAGTCCGATTTTCATAAATCTAGTTTTCAATTATCTCGACGTTTTGGGATCCTAGGCAGCTATTCTAACTATTTTTGGATGGACGTCAGTATGGTATCTTTAACCAAAAAAGCCTTATATTAATATTAACACAATATATATCCAGTGTCTTCAAAAGCCCACTGAACTCCAATATAAAAATAATTGACAAGTATCCGTGTGATATAAAGGACCTTCCATTAAAAATATTTAAAAAAAGCTTGTGGCATTTTTAAATTTTCAAAATTTTAACAATAAAATTGAATACTTATTTACATCATGTTCTAAATTTGACCGGTTTTATGTAGTTGCCGTAACTTACAGAATAAAAATTATATTTTATTCTATTCTAATTAAGATCGGGTTTGCGATATTCGAAAGAATTTATTGAGTCTTAAGCCTAATTGGATTTTGGAGTCAATCGGTCAAGCAGTGTCAAAGTTATTCAAAGAAAAATACCATTTTTCCACGTTTTTGTTGCATAACTCCTAATCTACTATTTTAAATACCGCGCACTGCATTGAGAGTTTTTTATTTGGGTAAACTATTATTTTTAAATTAATAATATTGACTCTACCAACAGTAATAGATATATTAACAAAATAAAATTACTTGCAATACTGTTCAATATTTTTATTTATATAAAAGACGTTTCAACCAACAGTTTTGGTCCTTTTCAATTGAAAAGGACCAAAACTGTTGGTTGAAACGTCTTTTATATAAATAAAAATATTGAACAGTATTGCAAGTAATTTTATTTTTTTAATATTATTTTTAAAGTTGGCAATAGTGTACACAACATAATATTGAACTTATGAAACGGCGGCTACATGTATTATAGTTGGTTTAATACATTTGGCAACAAGAACCGGTGTAACGTTAAAATGAATTATTGCCACTGACAGAGCTGACGCGACTCAAACTTCAAAGTCGTTTGCTGTTGCGATCAAGAAAAAGGTGCACGTCAGAACCAATCTGTAAAACGTTCAGTTCCACCCCAAGCGTATAGAGTTGACATTCGACATAAACTGGATGAAATTTCATTAGACTGAGATCTTACGAAACGTATATAGTCTAAGAACTCGTAGTCAAAAAATCAAAAACAGTCATACCAGCCCCGGGTCTAGAGTGAGGCAAATCGGGGCACCTACGCCGGGTGGCAGCTTCAGGGGGCGACAAAATCCTAATATATGTTTGAAAATTGATAAATTATTTTTAAAAAAATATTAAAGGGTTCTTATTCTTAAGGTAGTTGTCGTGGTACAATATTGTCAAAAAGTTATAGATTATATACGCGCCACAAAAATATACTAGCTTGTAGCTAAGTGATCCATAATTTGTAAGCAAGACTGTACCCGTGGAAACGTAACCCATACAGTATTCATATGCATATATACTTTTCTATAAATTGTTGAGCTTTAAACCGTTATTTATAAATAATTAGACGGTCAAAAAAATTTTCTTATTTTTTTTTAACTCATAACAAATGCATTGAAAGACTGTCAGTTTTTGGAAAATTTCTAACAGTTAGTTCTTTTTTTATAAATAAGAAACTGGTTCAGAACTACAGAGATCGTATATAATTAATCAATGTTAATTATCCAATTTTTAATTGAATTTATCTCGGATTATATACGGTCGATCGACTTCAAATTTTCATGGTAATTGTATTACCATGTCTTTAATAAGTATACAAAAATTAAGAATTTTCTGACGGTGTGCCTTAACCACGACAACTACCTTAATGCCACCACGTTTAGCGCTGTTTCGTATACCGCAGGAACCTATTGGAACGTATCTCCCGCGTTAAGCGGGGTCTTACTGTACAATATAATATTATATAGAGCAGACTGCACAGTGTACAACATCTGAATATCGCGGGTCATCAAGAGTCACGGGTCGCCACGGTTATAAGCTCATCGCTACGGTTTAAAGGGTTATCTTAACTCTAATGACGATTTCACTGGCAATAGCTGGCGTTTGTCTCAATTACAGGCTTAAATAATTATCACTATTGCGTATCATCAAACTTGTTTAATTCACATCTCAAAATAATAAATTATATAGTCTTGCGTACAATTCTAAACATATTTTACAAAGCGTAGTAAATTTGAGTTGATAATGACCTTATTTAGTGATCATCTCGTTGCAGTTTTTGACCCTCGATTTACAAAAAAGGGATAGTCGTAATCGTAGTATGCTTGTAGGCATACTCTTCAATGGGTGAACCGATTTTGATACGATTTTTAATTAATAAATAATAAACCTATATAATGGTGAATATTATATTTTTAACACGCTTTTATTAGCTTCACCTATATGTTTGTAAAGGAATCTTTGAACGTGAAATTCACCCAATTCAAAACGTCCGATTAAACCAAAACTTTACAGACTTATCAAGGACCGAAGACAATACTATAAAAACCCGGGTCGCAGTGCCAAAACCCTGCCGACAATATAGTGTATTTGCTTATACAGGCAGTGTGGCTTTATTACGCGAACTTAAGTTGGTTTTTGGGCAAAATTAAAAATTTGACTCCTTAATACACCTCTTAAAATAACATTTTTTTTCTTAATTGCAATATTATTATCAATCTAACGTCTACACCGAATTAAATACACCCTTCAATAAATAAGTCACTATCTACAAATTAGTGTTTTCAAAAAATGTGTAAGTCCGGTCCTGTTGGGCCGATTTTATTAAAATTTTAGGGACACTTTTAAATTGTTACTAACGGGTTAAATGTCAATTTTGAGACGATTCTGAGAATTTTTTCGGTATTTTGGGGTCCAAAAACATTTTTCAACCCCTAAAAACTACCCTTAAAATGCCCCGATTACGCCCATTTTAAATAGGCTTCTTGCGGTGACGGATTTCAACACGTGGACCAAATTTCGTTAAAATCAATTAACTCTTTCGAAAGTTATTGCCCGCACACATATATATATATATATATATATATATATATATATATATATATATATAACATTTTTAAAAATGGTGCCAAAGTGTTTAGGAGGTTATGAAACGTCGAGAAATTTTGGTCCGACCCCTAGGTCCCGCCATCCGACCGATGCCAATAGTGTATGTTGCCATATGGCAAATACACTAATAATAATAATAATAATAATAATTTAATAAGTTTGTCCTATTATCCTGACCAAGATCATCAGGATAAAAGAATATGACTAAAAAATAAATAATATTTTAAAAAAACTAAAAAACCACGCTTTAAGGTAGTTGTCATGGTTAAGGCACACCGTCAGAAAATTCTTAATTTTTGTATACTTATTAAGGACATGATAATACAATTACCCTGAAAATTTGAAGTCGATCGACCGTATATAATCCGAGATAAATTCAATTAAAAATTGGATAATTAACATTGATTGTGTACGATCTCTGTAGTTGTGAACCAGTTTCTTATTTATAAAAAAAAGAACTAACTGTCAGAAACTTTCCAAAAACTGACAGGCTTTTAATGCATTTGTTATGAGTTTAAAAAAAAAATAAGAAAAATTTTTTGACCGTCTAATTATTTATAAATAACGGTTTAAAGTTCAACAATTTATAGAAAAGTATATGAATACTGTATGGGTTACGTTTCCACAGGTACAGTCTTGCGTACAAATTATGTATTAGTATACTTTTGTGGCGCGTATAATCTATAACTTTTTGACACAATTGTACCACGACAACTACCTTAATAGCAAACCGAACTAAAATGTAAAAAATATTTTTTATTGTAAAAAAGCGCGGGGTGCATATTACTGTTTTTATACTAACTCTACTTTTACAAATAGCTACCAATGAAATATTTATATCATTTGATATCAAGCCCCCACGCTTTTTTTACTATAAAAAAATATTTATTACTTTTTAGTTCGATTTCCTATTAAAGTGTGGTTTAGTAATTTATTTAATCTATTATTTATTTTAACATTAGCAATAACACATGCGCGTATTCACAATGTTTCCTCTCACTTCAATGTATGCTCCCATTTCTCTTATACACAATTTTCAGCTTCGCGGTTCGGAAAATTCTATATTTATGTTCAGAAAGGCGGTTAATGGCAGGCGGTGCTCTAGTATGATGAATGTCGCAAAGACACTGATCTTATGCGTTTATTTTGGCCTATGTTTAAGCTCTACTTCAGAATATCGTTGCCTTGCCACTTTTTTTCCATTAGATCATCCAGGGTCAATGGTGCAAAAATGTAAAATCAAAAAACTTCGGAAACCAAAAATAATCATAAAAATACTACACAGATTCAACTGCCAAAGGCAAAATCTGTCTTTATTAATTAAAAAAATATTTAAATTTTAACTTTTTCGAAGGAGGGTTCATAAGTCTGCAGATGATTTCAAAGGGTTTAGAAAACAATTATTTGAAAATAAATAAAATTAGATTAATAATATTGACTCTACCAACAGTAATTTAATTTTATATTTGAAAACTGTTGGTTGAAACGTCTTTTATATAAATAAAAACCAATTGAACAGTATTGCAAGTAATTTTATTTTGTTAAAATAAAATTAAAGTTTAAAAAAACTAAAACGACACACTACTGGACTAAGAACGCAAAATAATTTGACAACAAAATTAGCTTTGCTGTAAAAACTGTAGAGTGCTTAATATCGATACTAAATTTTTCATTTACTAGCTAATTGTAAACGTAGAGCTAATACGAAAATGTAAGTATCTAGCACCGCACGCTTTTTATAGTAAAGCTAATTTTGTTGTCAAATTATTTTGCGTTTTTTAGTTCATAAAAGCGTGTTTTAGTTTTTTTAAACTCTAATTTTAATGTTTATAGATAGTGGATAATTGGACATAAATAAAAGAAAATTCTAAATTTTTTAAATTTGCTACGTTTCGTAGGTTAGTTTCCTACTTCTTAGAATTTTCTTTTATTTATGTCCAATTATCCACTATCTATAAACATATAATATCATGGACGATAACAACTCGAATCTAATTTTAATTTTTAGTTCAGTTTAGAGCCCTTAAGTCCCACCCATCCGACCAACTATTACTTCATATCAACTCTCAGCCGCCTGTGTGCTGTTCACGTGAAACTATGAAGCATGCATTGAAAGTCAAGTGACTTCTACATATCGCAAACACGTTGAGTACTGAAGAAAGATCGAAAAGATGTCTGAGTTGTCGACTCGCTTTTTACAACAGTGTCACATATTATGCAGTTAAAACTTATTTTAGTTTCGTTTTTTCAACGTCGGATTTTATCTCGCTTGTCTTTCAGGTTTTTGTCAAATATTGCAGGGTGGTCCATTTCAAGGGAATGCTTGCAGGATAAAATAATGAAACATATGTCATTTAATATGAAAGTTTGGAACAAAAAAATGTGCTTCATATTTAACTGACTTAATATGAATTGTATTTCAGAGAATTACAACAAACGGTTTTATTTTTACTAACGTTTAAAGACGTATGTTTGTAAAAGGTGATTTTCGAAACTAAACTCTACTTAATCGTATGTTATAGGTTATAATATATAACTAGCGAACCCCTGCGAAACTTCGCATCGTTAGTTACGTAATGTAATAGGGTGGAAATAAATATTATTCTATATTCTATCCAGAGACTTCACCGCTACTACGTCACTTTAATATCACCGACAACTATTAAAATAACTCACTGTTATGCTTAAACATTTCAAAATATCACCTCAAAAATATGTCTTTGATGCAATGAATGGGCGAGCCCTTATGAAGAATTGTTGGTAAATTAACGCCGTTGTTGTTTTTGTCCAATTTGAAACAAAGATGATCAAAGAACATGCCGAGATTGTGTTCCCTACAACTATATTAGTTTCTCCGCTTTGAACCTGTTAGCTTTTAACTTAGGGGAATGTTGTCCTTATTCATCGTGAAACGTAGTTTATAAATAAATAAAAGTAGACTAAAATCCGACTTTGAAAAAATGTATCTGTAATTGGGATTTTAACCCTGTTGTTGAAACAAATAAAATAAAAAACAGGTTTTCAATATGAAATATTTTTATATTGGAAGTTTGTTTTCTACTTTTTCAAAGTTGGGTTACACTTTTAGCCTAGTTTTTATAGTATATTTGACCTAAATAAACGATTTAAAATCAGATGAAAACGACAGAAAAGCACACATTTTTGTGCAGGAAAAATTAAATAAAAAAAAATATTGCGTACGTCAAATTTGTCAGTATTTTAACATAAGTTTGTGAAGAAAAAACTTCAAAATATTAATTTACCTTCCCGTAATTCGAAATTCGTGATGTGCTGTAAAGAAATATTGACGAATATCACGTTTTTTTATTCAATTTTTAGGCCAAAAATATATGCTTTTTGAAATTCTTAGGCAGAAAGCCGAATTTTGTTGAAGCTTAATGCTTAATCACAGCTAATAAAAATAGTTATAAAATGAATTTTGCGACCACAGTTCGAAATTTCCGAGAGCATATTTTACGAGGGATGTCATCTTAAAGGGCAACATCTGCCTATTATAACGTACGTACGAGTATGCAAAGAAGTCCTTTATATTGCCGCTTGATTGATGAGTATAACAATAATTAAAATGATTTAAGCACATTCATAAAAAACAACAAATATTCTGATACATATGTAAATGTCACCAAATATGTTCCGCTTCACTTATCGCACCCTCGTGTGCTCAGTCATTCGGTTTTTTTCTTTAGGAAATTGCTTTTTTTTTCTTCAATAATATAGGCTCCCATACAATGACGAATTTATATAATTTTTCCCTCAAAAGTCGTCGTTCCAATTTAATTTTCGGTATCTTTGGTTAAATTTGTTTGAAAGCAAAATATTAAATTAAGGGAGAGTTCATAATTTCATCTTCTACTAGCTGACCCGGCGAACTTCCTATCGCCTCAGAATCAATAAATGTTGATAACATATAAATAACACTTGAAAATTCTACAAAATTTGTTATTAAAGTATTTCTCGACAATCGTTTCGGACAATAAGTCCATCTTCAGAAATATAAATCTATACTTTGTCCGAAACGATCGTCGAGAAATAATTTAATAATAAATTTTGTAGAATTTTCAACTGTTTCTATTTATCTGTTATTAGTAATCATGTTCTGCCAAGTGCCGAGTGAAAAATCGCAAATTACAATAAATGTTGTGTTAACTTATTAGCTGAATTAAATTCAGTTTTTTATTAAGATAAAATGTTTACTCTAAATTAACTAAGTTCAATAAATTGCATTATTTGGATGAGTTCTTAGAAAAACAGTTCTGAGCTTAAAGTAAAACGTAGTTTTTACAGTTTTTAAAAGCTCAACCTTTAGTGGTAAAATGGGGGTTTAGGAGATTTTGATACAATCAACGCCCAGACTAAACCGCAGAAACTAGAAACTCGAAATTTGGACAAGAAGTTTTTTTTATGACGTAAGCACCCACATAGTATAAATTTAGTATAAAATTAAAAGTTCGTTGCAAGCTACTAACATAAGTAGTAGAATTGTGATCGGTAAAACTTTTGTTTTTCTAACGTTTCAGCAGAGTTCCGGCCATCTTCAAAGATATATAGCCGTCAATTTATTACTCAGAAAATATAGCGAAACTTAATCACTAAAGTACTGTCTTTAATTTGATCCTTATGCCACGAGGAATCCTCAACCGCTAGGTATACAATAAA
The DNA here is from genome assembly GCA_034508555.1 of Venustoraphidia nigricollis. NCBI lineage: Eukaryota > Metazoa > Arthropoda > Insecta > Raphidioptera > Raphidiidae > Venustoraphidia > Venustoraphidia nigricollis. The sequence goes on along the minus strand of JAVRKA010000042.1, from coordinate 1,509,695 downwards.
ATTTAAAATTCAAAATGCACAAAGATTGTAAAAAAAACAATATGTACATTGTATATGCTTATTGAGTCATTAGTTTAAAACTACGTTCGAATATTATTTCTCAATGAAATAAAAAAAAACTGCAATAAATCTTTAACTTCTTAAACTTCCGTTCGTAAAGCAAGTTGGCTTTGTGATCACAGAAATGGAAAGGAGAGCATTTATGCTAGCCCTCCTCTATTGAGTCGGTAGTGTTGTGGTGTCAATTTACAAAAAACAAGCCGCCGGGCTAATTAACTCGTGTGGTTGTGGTGTATAGCGAGCGTATTGTTGATGCAGCGACAGTACAGGACTTGAACCTCGATTAATCGTTTTTGAAGTGAAACTTCTTGAGCGAGGATATCTGTTTGAAAATTTCTTGTGACGCGTTACGACTTTCAAACAAATTTTCATGGGAATTCTTCTGAAACTGTATTCAAAATATCTACCTATATTGACAGCATATATATTATTTGGTGTTTTTATCGGTAGGAAATATCTTCCTCAATACTGTACCAAAATTAATGGTTGATACGCCATTTTAGAGATTATTTTTCTCTCTCATGACAAAAACTAAGTTAATATCTTCAAATTAATGTTTTCATTAAAAAATGACAGTTTAAAAATTTTAATAATTTCATTACAGAAAATAACATTCAGAATCTGAATTATTTTAACAGTTGTAGGAAATATGACGTGTAGCGGCACTGAAGTCTGGTGGCAATTTGTTTGTTTTAGCAGTTGTCGGTAATATTAAATGACGTAGTGGCGCTGAAGTCTCTGTGTAGAATAGGAAAACATTATTTCCACCTATTATATTACGTAACTGACCACTAACGATGGTATGTTAATATCATATTGTTGAATTTTGAATATTTTATTATATCTGGTATCTACCTTTACAGACATACACTAGCAATCACCACAAGACAAATATTAATGGAAAAATTTATTTAATAAAAACATTTTGAGTTCAATGACATTCACAAAATAAGATAAATATATATTTACATTAATGTGTTTTAACGTTTATTATTATTTTATTTTCACACGGATTAAGACAGTGGTCCATTATTTTGGCGCACTGAGGGTAAAAATTTTCTTTGTTACGAAAGTTCGTGTTGCGGAAGTTGCGCACGCAGCCTGGAACGAAGTCTCTTTCGTATAAGACGTTTTTCGTAACGCGTTATATATAATCTAAAAACACCCGGTATAATCTATTTATAAACACCCGGTATAATCTAAAAACGTCTTACGGTTTTTCGTGACGCGTTACATTTTTTCTTTCGGTTTTTCGTGATGCGTTACATTTTTTCTCGGCTAGGTCCCCTCGCCAATCCGCGATAAGGAACTTCGTTCCAAAAAATTACTTTATGCAAGCACTGAAAATGTTACTTTTGAAAATGAAACAAAGGTAAAATGTAAAAAAAATATAAAGACCACAAACATAACCCAACCTGTGTTTATAAATGTTTTTCCAACTATACTTATCATCTCCCTAGACATCCTATTTTATTTTATCAATGTGCATCTTAACGAAAAATGTGAATATCAATTATCGCGATCACGCCAAGTGTAACTTCTGCCCCGCGTACTAAGTACACGAACCACTGTTTTTTAAATCAAATTAGTTTGCCAACGATTTGGCATTCTCCATGTATTCACTAATAAAACTTTAGTAGACTTTTAAACGGCGGGAACTTGAACTATAATATTAAGTATGTAAAAATTTTTTTAACCCGTTTGAGCTTCTAGAATTAGTTTGACGTCGAAGCAAAATAAAAAAAAAATACCTCTAAATTCCATACATGGAGCGGTTGGCTTTGACACCTAAAACTTAACTATTTCTTATATACATACAGCGGTGTGTTTATCATGCGTTTGAGAACTTGGTTCCTGATGTAAAATTGATTTATTATGAATTTCTATTTGTTAACCACGCTACTGTACTGTTATAATCTAATATGGAAGGATGTTACGGGGTCCGATTCCGAATTTCCATACTTGTTTGCATCTGATTAAGTAATAATAATAATAATGCGTTTAGCATCCGTTTCTCGACTTTATGTCATAACAGACGCCATTCGCACCATTACTATTTTCCATCTACCACACTTCCCGTTATTTTTTTACATTTTTAAAACTTCAACTTATGTAATAGCAATGGGCGAATGAAGGAATTATAGGAAATTAGGATAAGCTAGGTAATTTTTGAACTAGGAGTTTGATAGGTAATCGGCCATGGCCTCAAATACGGAACCGTCTCGATATTTATCTGGAATTAATTGAGGGAAACCATGGAAAACCTCAGTCAAGATGGTCGGTACAGGAATTACCGTTTCTCGGCGAGAGGCAGTAGGAAAAAGTCCCAGCTACATATGCCTCCGCCGGGATTCGAACCCGGATCTCCCGAATGCGAGTCTAGTGCTGTCACCACTACTCTACCCAGGTCGGTCATCTGTTTAAGTATCTGTATAGATATACAAATAAAATCGACAATTTCAAATTTTGAACAGAGCACGCTTTACAGAAGTAATGATGTGTTCGTATGTATAGCCAATGGATTACAAAATTCACGTACTGCGAGAGTTGCTCTTTTAGTAAATTTTACAGAAATTAGTTTAATTAATATAAATAAATAAAATCATAACGTAGTCTGTAATTGTACAGTTTTAAAGTTCCTAGAGCGAATTTCCCGTTTTCAATCATTTTTTTCTGTCTGTCCGGGATAAATCTTTGAAACGGTTTGTCTCCGAAACGGCTAGATCAATTTTGATGGGACTTCACCAGTAGGTAGCTGATGTTATAAGGAGTATTTTAGAAAAAAAATTAGGGCTCCGCGCAAAAAAAATAAAACCCATAGAAAAAACAGATAGACAGACAGCCCGGGCAGACAGAACAAACTGACTAAAAACTGAAAATTCGCTCTAGGAATCTTTAAAAGTGTACAATTACAGATTGCGTTACGATTTTATTTAATTGTATTAATTGAACTAACTGCTGTAAAATTCATTAAAAAAACAACTCTCGCTGTATGTGGACTTTGTAATCCATTGACTATGGTAATCGGAAAAAATAGCCCTGGAAAAAATAGACTTGGAAAAAATAGACCTGAAAAAATAGACTTGGAAAAAATAGAGTTGAAAAAAATAGCCCCGGAAAAAATGGGTGGGTGGGTTTATAATGCTAAGTGTCCATATACTGATTTGTATGTATTCTTAGTGCATATATATCGGGTCTATTTTTTCCAGGGCTATTTTTTTCGGGGCTATTTATTTCAAATCTATTTTTTCCAAATCTACTTTTTCCGGTCTATTTTTTCCGGGGCTATTTTTACCGGAATTCATTGGCTAGATATACAAACACATCAATCATTACTTCTGTAAAGAGTGCTGTATTGTACAATGTTTGGGATTGTTGATTTTATTTAATATGTATGGATTACAATCTAAGGTCATTGTTATTCAGATTTTCTGACAATGCTTTCTGCAACCCAGCATAAGTAGTGCAGAAATGGCCCTTCGGTTGATGAGTTGGTCTCACCTGTACGCGTCATCGGCTGTGCGACATGAGTGGAACCGGTATGGCACCGTTAAGCACTGCGAAGCCCAGAACTTGACGCGGAAGGTTATATTGACACAGGAATTATCAGTCTCGACAAAACAGTAGTCGAGCTAACTGGAGCCTAAACCAATAATTCATGCTATTTATTAAAAGCATCAAATATTTGTTTTGTTTTTAGTAAATTTGTTGTACTAAATGCTAAAACACTAAAGGTGTTCATCATCTCTGTACATAGTTCGTGTCGATATTTAACGTATGCGGAATAATGAATCTATATACTAATATATAAAGAGGTAAACGTTTGTAAATTTGAATGCAGGAGGAGTCTCAGTAACTAATCATCCGATTTCAAAAATTTCTTCACCAATATTTAGAATTAACCTTCAGGATGGACAATGCACATAGGCTATATATTATTGCGTTAAAATAAAAGCACTCTTCGGGGAGTCCAATATTATATAAATCTATACTAACATTATAAAGAGTTTGTAATTTATGTTAATCTTGAAGGTTCATTCTAAATATTGGTGAAGACATTTTTAAAATCAGATGATTAATTTCGGAGATTACCTCTTAGGTAATCTTCGAAACTAATCATCCGATTTCAAAAATTTCTTCACCAATATTTAGAATGGACCTTCAGGATGGACACAAGCTATATATTGTCGCGTTAAAATAAAAGCGCTTTTCGTGGAAACCAAATAAGTCGACGAAAAACCGATCGATTGAATGTGTTTCTTACGAACGCTGCCTCAACGGTAACATTTGCTTTTTAAAATAATGATTTTATTTTTCGTCATCTATGAGATTGTCAATTAATTTTATTCTTGATATCAGTTATTTTTCTCTGACTCACGAACTTCAAATTCACATTTTAAATGTTTTATTGAAGGACTAATATTGACTATTTGGTCTCTAGAACTGGTATTTAGACCTGGTATCTAGATCTGGTATTTTAGTATCTTCTGCAGGTCTGCATACACCAAAACTATCCGCACTTATAAATAGTGACCCAGACGGTTGATTTTTTTAATAAAATAAACAATAGAACACATCCAACCACATTACCCACACATGAAATCAACTAGCCTACCTAAATTCTATGTAACACTGCATCGCACACACACACACACATAAGCATGCAGCAGCTTGAAATGGTCCAGGACTAATAGCAAGCAAATGTTTTAAAACTGAACAAATATTGACAGCAGCTCATATTCTATACGGACAACATGATTGTTAATCACTTTGTATAACTTGCCGGAAGCAGCAGCTACATCAGTCTATGTAACGCTGTTTCTTGCATCAACAGCTTTAGTTGTTGTAACTGGTATGCATGTCAGTCCCAAAAAGTTGAATAGTGATAAAAATACCATTTTCATTATACAAACAAAATTTACCGAATGGTGCAGAGTAGTGGTGAGAGCACTAGACCCGCATTCGGGAGATACTGGGTTCGAATCTCAGTGGCGACAAATGTCGCTAAAACTTTTTTCTACGACTTCTCACCGAGAAACGATAATTCCTGTACGGGCCATCTTGTTGAGTTTTGAGTCAATTAATTTCAAATAAATATCTAGATCGAGGCCATGGCCAGTTACCTGTCAAACTGCTATACTCTCATAGTTGCTCTATTTTATCCTAATTTCCTATAATTTCTTCATTCGCCCGTTGGAAATTATTAAGTTGGGGTTCAAAAACTTATCAAAATAACAGGAAGTGTTCTAAAAAGAAATTCAAAAAAACCCGGGTCGCAGTGCCAAAACCCTGCCGACAATATAGTGTATTTGCTTGTATAGGGCCGTGTGGTTTTATACTTTTATTATGTGAAATTAAGTTTGTTTTTGGGCAAAATAAAAAATTTAACCCCTTAATACACCCCTTAAAATAACATTTTTTTCTTAATTGTAATATTATTATCAATCTAACGTCTACACCGAATTAAATACACCCTTCAATAAATAAGTCACTATCTGCAAACTAGTGTTTTCATTAAATTTGTAAATCCGGTCCTGTCGGGCCGATTTTATTAAAATTGTGGGGACACTTTTTAATCACTACCAAAAGGTTAAATTTCAATTTTGAAACGATTCGGAGAATTTTTTCGGTATTTTTGGGCCCAAAAACAATTTTCAACCCCTAAAAACTACCCTTAAAATAGCCCGATTAGGCCCATTTTAAATAGGATTCTTGCGGTGATGGATTTCAACACGTGGCCCAAATTTCGTTGAAATCAATTAACTCTTTCGAAAGTTATTGCGCGTACACACATATATATATATATATATATATATACATATATATATATATATATATATATATATATATATATATATATATATATATAAATATATATATATATATATATATATACATATATATACTTATAAACATTTTTAAAAATGGTGCCAAAGTGTTTAGGAGGTTATGAAACGTCGAGAAATTTTGGTCCGACCCCTGGGTCCCGCCATCCGACCGACGCCAATAGTGTATGTTGCCATATGGCAAATACACTAATGAGAGTGACGTTTTTGAAAGCTACTAACACATGTTTTTAAACGTTATAGAAGAAAAAGAAATGTATTTTCTACTTTTGTAAAGTTATTTATAAGCGTATTCGACAAGTTATCTGACGGTAATATAATATAACCGCGAGCAGTAAGTATTAATGGGCGCTTTACATATTAATTTTAAGTTAAGTACTTAGAGAAGAGTGGCGACCACGGACTTGACTACTGGTTTTAACTGAGGCGCCAATTTTCTATTCAAATACAAGTCTTTAAAACACTACGTTTACTCTACACAAAACACAAATAAGTGTTCATTTACATCTATATGTACACAATTACGCGCAGAGTGGACACCAGGGCTGGGTTTGTTTATCGACAATTTAAATTTATAATAATTATTATTAGTGTATTTGCCATATGGCAACATACACTATTGGCGTCGGTCGGATGGCGGGACCTAGGGGTCGGACCAACATTTCTCGACGTTTCATAACCTCCTAAACACTTTGGCACCATTTTTGAAAATGTTTATATATATATGTATATATATATATATATATATATTTATATACGTATATATATATATATATGTGTGCGGGCAATAACTTTCGAAGGAGTTAATTGATTTTAACGAAATTTGGCCCACGTGTTGAAATCCATCACCGCAAGAAGCCTATTTAAAATGAGCCTAATCGGGCTATTTTAAGGGTAGTTTTTAGGGGTTGAAAAATGTTTTTGGGCCCCAAAATACCGAAAAAATTCTCCGAACCGTTTCAAAATTGAAATTTAACCCTCTGGTAGTAATTAAAAAGTGTCCCTAAAATTTTGATAAAATCGGCCCGACAGGACCGGATTTACAAATTTTATGAAAAAACTAGTTTGCAGATAGTGAATTATTTACTGAAGTGTGTATATAATTTAGTATAGAGCTTCGATTGATAATAATATTGCAATTAAGAAAAAAAATGTTATTTTAAGGGGTGTATTAAGGAGTCAAATTTTTTATTTTGCCCAAAAACCAACATAAGTTCGCATAATAAAGCCACACTGCCTGTATTATCAAATACACTATATTGTCGGCAGAGTTTTGGCACTGCGACCCGGGTTTTTATTCTATTCTTTTTTACCCGTGAGTCTCGACTTGTGGAGAATAGCCGAGTGTGTAGCAATTCCATTTCTATGGCGTTTTCGTGGCTCATAATACGAGTATTGTATAAAAATGCAAGTTGGCAAATTTGAGGTTAACAGATTTCGACACCGCTTGACCGATCACCATGAAAATTGATAGAAATATGTATTTTTTTCATGGAGAAGAGTTCTATGCTATCCACTTTATTGTAACTCAGCATCTAGATGGCGGCAAAATAAAAATTAGTTATTGACGACAAATAAATAAAACCCGGGTCGCAGTGCCAGAACCCTGCCGACAATATAGTGTATTTGCTTATACAGGATTGTGGTTTTATTATGCGAACTTAAGTTGCTTTTTGGGCAAAATAAAAAATTTGACTCCTTAATACACCCCTTAAAATAACAGTTTTTTTCTTAATTGCAATATTATTATCAATCGAACCTTTATACCAAATTATATACAACTTTCAGTAAATAATTCACTATCTGCAAACTAGTGTTTTCATAAAATTTGTAAGTCCGGTCCTGTCGGGCCGATTTTATTAAAAGTTTAGGGACACTTTTTTATTATTACCAAAGGGTTAAATTTCAATTTTGAAACGATTCGGATAATTTTTTCGGTATTTTGGGGCCCAAAAACATTTTTCAACTCCTAAAAACGACCCTTAAAATGGCCCCATTAGGCCCAATTTAAATAGGCTTCTTGCGGTGATGGAATTGAACACGTGGACCAAATTTCGTTAAAATCAATTAACTCTTTCGAAAGTTATTGCCCGCACACATATATATATATATATACGTATATATATATATATATATATATATATATATATATATATATATATATATAAATATATATATACATATATATATAAACATTTTTAAAAATGGTGCCAAAGTGTTTAGGATGTTATGAAACGTCGAGAAATTTTGGTCCGACCCCTAGGTCCCGCCATCCGACCGATGCCAATAGTGTATGTTGCCATATGGCAAATACACTAATAACACGAAAATTCCACAAAAAATTATTATTAAATTATTTCTCGACGATCGTTTCGGGCAAAGTATAGATTTATATTCTTGAGGATGGACCTATTGTTCGAAACGATCGTCGAGAAATAATTTAATAACAATTTTTGTAGAATTTTCAAGCGTTTTTATTTATTGTATATTATTAATCATGTTCTACCAAGTGCCGAGTGAAAACTCAGTGCAAATTATATTAATAAATAGGTTTCGTGCAGTGATGGAAGTCCCCATATATGCCAGCAAGTTTAATGATTTATTTTGGTGATCTTCAGAATAAAACTGTCTACGTTATTATATAATTTGCCGTCGCAGAGTTTTTCTATAGGAAATATTTTATACTTAAAATTATTGTTTGTTCAATACTATAGCATTATTCTTGCACCATTTAGAGTGAACACCGAAAAACATACGTTTTATGACATTTTCACCTTAAAGACGTCATTTTGATAAGTTATATTGCAATTACTTTTGATAATTTTGTTCCTATTTTTTTTCTTGTAACAGACAGGGACGTTGACTACGTGTACGTGGGTTCTTGGAGTCTCCAGCACCCACAGAAAATAAATAGTGTGGGCTAAGTACCCTCGACAACAAACATGCAAAAATGATCAATCGGTAATACCACTAGAATGCAAATTTTTGCTACAAAAGTGTCCGTATAAATTGCAGGGAGATGCTAAAAACGAAGAGATAATCAAATTCCTAAGATAGATGATCAAGTCATGGCAGATCATCTTTCATGAATTGATCATCTATCTTAGAGATTTGATTAAATCTCCGTTTTCATCATTTCCTTGCGACGTATCTACTCTAGAAAATTGTTAATTTAAAGCCGAAAGAACACATAGTTTTCATTTTCTTTGCCATTTTGCAAAGGTCAGCCGCATTTATTTCTGGTAACTTTGCCCCAGAGTAGCTTTCGATAATTTTGCGAAAGAATGAGTTATTTGGAAGTTGTAAGTTGTGCCGTAAAAGTACGGTTTGATTTAATGTACCTATAAGGACCGCGATATGAAACGCATGGGTTTTCTAAATTTGATTTATCATAAAATTTTCCTACACAGTTTGGATGCAGAAGATAATCTCCGAAACTACTCAACCGATTTCAATAATTTCTTTACCAATATTTAAAATGGACCTTCAGAATGAACATAGGCTTTATATTATCGCGTTAAAATAAAAGCGCTTTTTGCAACGTAAGTAGACAACAAATATTGTTGTTACTACCTAGCGGGACGCAGCCTCGCAAGGCAAGATTGTAAAAGGGTGAAGACGCGAGTAGCGGTTAGTAAAATTATATACTATTTAGACTAAATTAAACGAAATGCATTCTTGAAAATACTAACCAGTATCCATGATCGTCTCCACCAAAAAATCAACTAACTTTTGCACTTATACAATTAGTCAATTTTATTTCCACTTTTTCACTATATTATTAAGACAGGTTGTACGTTATATCAAAAAAAGTTCAAAACAATCCACATTTTTACAATCAAAAAGACAGTGTTAATTTTCTTTTTAAATCGTCCAAATTTTACTTTTTCGTAAACTATCACGAACATTTCGTAACCATTGTTCCACTTTTATAAATTTGAAAAAACAAAACTCGAAAATCAACGAAGCATTTCCTAATACGGCGAGTATATAAAAAAGTTCGTCAAAGATCATTTATAGCGAAAACAAAAGCAGCACACGGTGAAAAACAATTGAATATCAAACAGTGTGTGAGAAACTTGTTAAAGTTCAATGTAGCATGGATGCCATGCAACTGGACCAAATGAGCTATGTCCCCTTTGTTAGAGCATCATTGAGAACGCCAGTGGGCTGAGTGCTTACACGCCTCGGAACTACAAAATGGCCGACAACCGCCAATCGTTTTTCATCTCCATACCAATTGGTTAAAGCGTCGCGCGTCGCTGGCAGTTCTTAATGGGAACTTACGGTATCTGCTTCTATTTTATCCATTTCTACACAATTTTATTGTATCGTTTGTAATCATTATTTAATTTTTTTTTTAATCAAATTTCTTAAAAAATTAGTAAATAAGTACCTACTTTTTGTGGAATAGGATATCTTTTAACACGATATGGGTCTATTATAAATAAAATTTGAACACAAAAATTGAAATACAGTAAGACCTCGCTTAACGCGGTTCCACTTAACGCTGTTTCAGTATTACGCGGTTTCTAAAAAAAAGTTTAGCCACTATAACGCAAATTATGGATCAGTTTATACAAAATGATTCAAATGTTGATAGAAGTTCAAAGGCAAGAGGAAGCGGCATTGATTTCTATGAACAACTTGTTGAACGAAACAGAAAAAGGCAAAAGACATTAGATACCTTCTTCATAAAAAAACAAAACATGTCAAATGAGCAGGGGCGTAGCTACCGCCGTATCTGCCGTATCAATTATACGGGGCCCCCGGGTCACGGGAGCCCCCAACGTGCGTAAGCAAAAATTAATAAAAACTCCCAATTTTTTTTTTATTTCAGAAATGACAAAAGTCAAAAAAAGCAATTTCTTTTTTTCCCGCGTAAAGCGTGCGTTCAAAAGTTGGCAACACCCTACATCGGTTATCGCGGGCTGCGGGATTTCCCCGTTTAAGTCATTTACTTCGACGGGGGAAGGGCCCCCAAACAAATTTTTATACGGGGCCCCGCCAAGGCACGCTACGCTTCTGCAAATGAGAAACCTTTCTCATCACAAACATTCTCGGTTCTGTTTCACGTATTATCCACGTATTAAAATGACCTCGTTTAGCGCTGTTTCGTATAGCGCAGGAACTTATTGGAACGTTAATTTTACAGAAGTTAGTTATAAATAGGTAATACAAATAAATAAAATCGTATAACGTAGTCTATAATTGTACAGTTTTAAAGATTCCTAGAGCGAATTGTCAATTTTCTGTCAGTTTATTCAGTCTGTCCGGGCTAATGTTTGAAACGGCTGAGCCAATTGTGATGGCACTTCACAGACAGGTAAAAAATTATACCAGGAGTGATCTAGGCTACAATTTATCCCAAAAATAGCCCTCATCGGGGTGAACAGGGTGATGGAAAAAAAGAAATACATGGTCGAATGGAGTGGGGGTGGATTTGATATAAAAGAATTTAACCGGGCTCAATATGTATACTACGCGGGCAAACCGCTAGTAATAAAATATGACATATAATATAGCTCTCATTAATATGTTATTATAATGCACATTTGATATATGAACCAGCGAGTGAGTGAGTGAGTGCTGTACGATACGCACGTGTTAAATGTGAAACGGGCCGTCCGCAAATCGCCATGCTCCCGCGGTCCGTTAGCGATCACCCTACCGCGTCAAACTGATGACAGCGATATACCGCGATCGATGACAAACGTAATGCATTTACTGGTAGATAGGTTATATACATTATCCTTATGCATAAAGTATACAGAATGTTCTATCAGGATCTAAAATGCATTAAGGTTATTGTTTGCCAGCTGTTTTGCATACCGTATTTTCCGGACTATAAGACGCACCTTTTTAAAATTTATTCAAATTTTGGATGCGTCTTATGGTCCGATGGTAACATTAAGATATTTTTTTCAATAAATCGTCTCTAAAGAGGTACGTCTTGTAGTCCGAAAATTATTCGCAATAATAGTTCAGTAATACGAACGGTGAAATTAACGAAACGAGTGATAGTATAATACTCGCGTTTTTAGTGTATTTGCCATATGGCAACATACACTATTGGCGTCGGTCGGATGGCGGGACCTAGGGGTCGGACCAAAATTTCGCGACGTTTCATAACCTCCTAAACACTTTGGCACCATTTTTAAAAATGTTTATATATATATGTATATATATATATATATATATATATATATATATATATATATATATATATATATATACATATATATATATATACATATATATATAAACATTTTTAAAAATGGTGCCAAAGTGTTTAGGAGGTTATGAAACGTCGCGAAATATATATATATATATATATGTGTGCGGGCAATAACTTTCGAAAGAGTTAATTGATTTTAACGAAATTTGGCCCACGTGTTGAAATCCATCACCGCAAGAAGCCTATTTAAAATGGGCGTAATCGGGCCATATTAAGGGTAGTTTTTAGGGGTTGAAAAACGTTTTTGGGCCCCAAAATACCGAAAAAGTTCTCAGAATCGTTTCAAAATTGACATTTAACCCTCCAGTAGTAATTAAAAAGTGTCCCTAAAATTTTAATAAAATCGGCCCGACAGGACCGGACTTACAAATTTTATGAAAACACTACTTTGCAGATAGTGAATTATTTACTGAAAGTTGTATATAATTTGGTATAGAAGTTCGATTGCAATTAAGAAAATAATTGTTATTTTAAGGGGTGTATTAAGGAGTCAAATTTTTTATTTTGCCCAAAAACCGCATAATAAAGCTACACTGCCTGTATTATCAAATACACTATATTGTCGACAGGGTTTTGGCACTGCGACCCGGGTTTTTAATTTTTAGAGCAAAAAGATATATTTGTTGAAATTTTTAAGCAACAAACCAAATCAGAGGTCATAAAAACAATAATAAAATGAATTTTGCGTCCACAGTACAAAATTTCCCGAGAGCATATTTTACAATCTGAAAGATCAATCACGTTAATGTCGTTATAGAACTATTTTTTAATTATTTTCGTATATTCGTCGATGCTTCAACTAATTTAATAAAAATATTCTGTGTATTTTTATTTGCAAAAAATTAATAATATTTGAAAGATAAATGCTTGGTGTTTCGATATTTGTTTTTCAAAAGCTACCATGCAAATATTTACCGAGAGCTGTTAAACATTTTTGGGTAGGTATTTAAGGAACTGAAAATTTATACAAAACTCTTTAGTAAAATCCAAATACAGAAACACAAACCTGGCCGAAGGGAAGCGGGGCTTAACCGACCCTCAAATTTTTAATCACATGGCAGGTAGAATGTCCCACCGAAACGATCTGTTTTTTTTTTTTTTGAATATATATCTATTTTAGTTACCAATATTATTCTGTTTAAATTTCAACGTGCCTCACACATATTTTTAAAATTTTTTAAAAATGAATTTTGCAAACACCTGGCGGATTAAGAAATTTGGCTTCTTTAATTCAAGGTATTAAAATTTCAGAATGCCTCAAGGATTTTTTATTGCGCAAAAATTTTGCCAATTTAAAATTTTGAGGATCGGTTAAGCCCCGCTATCCTTCAGCCAGGTCTGCGTTTTTGTGTTCGGATATTACTAAAGAGGTACCTATTGTACGAATTTTCACAGTGCCTCAAATACCTACCCAAAAATTCTTAACAGCTCTCCAACTAAATTCTACTGTAAATGTATTAAAAAACTCGAGAAGCTATAAAAATAGTAACGCATCACAAATAGACAAACACAAACGAAAAGCTTAATGTTTAGACAAAGTCTATACGACAAAGAACTTCACGACTCATTGAATCGAAGGCACGAGAGCAGAACTCAAATCAAATATATTACGTAGCTCAATGCCAGCCTGCTAAATTAATCTTCGAGCGCAGCTATGTACTAGTGACCAATGAAGAATTACAAGTCAGCTTGATACTCTTAGAAGCATGCAAAAAATCGGTACGCGCTTGCCTAATTCGTTTTCTTAGAGTTTTTACCCGACTGCCAAGAAGGGTTATGTTTTTTGCGCGTATCTGTGTAATATTCTTTATTACCACGTATCATCCAAACGGCTGGACGGATTTCTAAAATTAAGGCATCGTTGGATTTGTCTCGTCAACCCAAGTATCCTAGGATAAGTGACGTCAAAAAAATTTAAATGGCGGATTTTAGGTGCCATAATGTGTGACTTGATTTTTTTTCTTCAAATGAATTCAATAGAGTATAAAAATGAAGAATATTAAAAGGTAATTACAAAGATACATACAATTTATGTGTTTAAATGTAATTTGAAAACGCAAATTGCAAAATGAAACTATTAATTGAACCATTCTATGATACTTTATCTCGAAAGTGTCCAGACTCAAACAATTGGGCATATATAAAAGAAAAAAAAACTCGGGTCTCAGTGCCAAAACCTTGCCGACAATATAGTGTATTTGCTAATAGGTACAGGTATTGTGGCTTTATTACATGAAAATAAGTTTTTGGTTCATTGATAAAAAACGCAGCACAAATAAAAATTCAGAGGAATTTCCTCCATAATACGTAACTATTAACATATAATGCTATAATTTAGATTCTCTCAGTTTAGTAATTAGTAAATATTATAATCAATTATATTCCCTGCGCCCCCGGGAGACAGTCTCACAGTGTTCTAAACTACAACTGCGAGTTGTACCCAGGAGAGATTATACAAAATAATAACAACAATCATGCACAATGTGGGATCGGGATTTTTTTCGGGCCCATAGAAGGGTCCACAGGGAACCGACGCGCGCGATTCTCGACGACAAAATCCGTCGACCGCTTTTCTTTTATAATAAACGACGTATATAAAACGAGTCTACGAATTTAATGATTTGATCTGACATATTACATTTCTGTTGAGTGTCTGCTACGACTTTCAGCTTTAAATCTAAAATTAAGAATGGCATTTGTTTTCAACGAAACAGCATTTTACTATATATATATATATATATATATATATATATATATATATATACATATATCAAAATTTAAAAAATACACAACCTACAGTAAAATATGTAGCCGCATTTATTGAATTTATCAAAACAAAAGTTCTTAAAAAAGTAATGAATTAATTTTTAAAAATGTGTGCAAAAAATATTTATTAATGAAATTTATCCGAAGCAAAAAGAACGCGATACAAAAAATCAAAATCTTTAAAAAGGTCGTTGGAACAGAGGACGGTGGCTAGTCCCTCTGTTCATCTGAAAAAAGGCTGAAGGAGAAATTGAAAATCATAAATAATTTGGAATGAATGAATGAATGAATTGTAGATTATAGACGCTCAACATCTGAGGTCATTAGCGTCTATATAAATAATTTAGAAACTTGTTTTACCTATTATTTGCTGATATTTTAGACCCATAAATAAGATACTACATCATATTGTCAATTGGAGAAAATCGAAATAAAAAAGAAATGATTCTCATTGAAATACAACAACAAAGCCGAAATATTATTTGCAGGGTTTCTTAATAAGATAACCACTGATAAAATTTTGAATTTTAATTTGAATTGCTTCTCCAGTTGGGTCAGGCAACAATTTGTCCACCTGCCACCTTTGGAATAGCTCACAGTTTGTTCGCCATCACCGCTGGTAGTTGGGAAGAGGGCTCGAATTGTCCCTCCGCCTTTGTTGGAACCCCCCGCACTAAAAGGGTCCGTCACGGTCTCACGGAGGAATCTGTTTGGTGTAGTGTGTGTATAGTGTTCAATCGAACCCTACTCGGACCACCTCCGCCCCTGGATCAACTATGGCTGTTGCTTACATGATCCAAGGCCTCCTAAAGGACGCAAGCCAGTGGTCCAACCCTAGGTCCTGTCCTAGAGATACCTACAAACCGCGCAAGGACCTTGTGTGTTCAAAAATCCAGCTAAGCTAACGCGAAAGCTGCGATGGTCTCATAAGGTGGGGGAGCTATGCTGACGAGACCGGATACCGAACCCTATAGAGTAGTCAGCAGTGCACACTGACTGCGTCCCAAAACCCCTAGACGCGCCCCAGTGTATTTTTAGGTGATTCTATTTCAAAGGGAACGTATCTTCAATATATATTAAAACTCAAATTGTTCGAAGATTATGTTGAGACACAGAAATATTGAAGATATGTTCGGACGCAAAAAGGTCTGATAATACACATAATATATAATCAAATAAAACAATGCAAATTTCAACATTGAAAAACAACCGATTGTAGCTGTGGAAACGTCGCGTGATTAAGAAATGTCGAAGTTTGCATTGCTAAAAAATATGCACATAAATCTGAAAAAAAATTATCACGGAGACCCTAACTGAAATTTAACGCGTCGCGAAAGATAGAAGAGGAACGATGGATCCCAATATAATTTATCAATACCAGAAAATACATAACAGCTGTGTTGCCTTATTATTATTGGTTAATAATAAAATAACCTGCTGTCTTACTCTGCAATCCGAGTTGTTCCAGTCAATAGAAAACATACTTTTAAGTTAATCGAAAATATTTTTTTATTTCTATTGGCTAGAAACTCAAGACTACAGAAAAATTGAAAAAAAAACTCACCCAAACAGGTTCATAACAGGCTGCTACCTTAAAACTCGCCAACAGAACGATCGAACATGCCGGCATCAGAATTTGCCTCATTTTCACTTGCATCTGAAATTACAAAAAAAATTGGTATTAAAAATATGTCACTAGCTCTAGAATATTCGAGTGGGGTAGCATATATACAAAAAACCGGTAATGATTTTAGTTGTCTAGCGTACATAGTATCTAAAGAAATAAAATAAAAATTTATTGGTTAATAATAATAATGTTATAGTTGGCCAAATGGTTAATTAAAATACAAAAAGAATATTAAGATACAATTTTGATGGAAAAAAAGTTAAAAAAATAAACGACGCACTATAAATATAGAACACTGTACGATCCTGTATTGACCTGGCTCAAACTCGGCTATATGAATATTGTAATACAAAAGTTGAGAGACTAAGTTCAAAGGAAAATTGTCAATGCCAATCAAGAAAAAACCCGGGTCGCAGTGCCAAAACCCTGCCGACAATATAGTGTATTTGCTAATACAGGCCTTGTAGCTTTATTATGTGAACTTAAGGTGATTGTTGGGCAAAATAAAAAAATTAACTCCTTAATACACCCCTTAAAATTACAGTTTTTTTAACTACATCATTATTGTCGACCGAACGTATACACCAAAATTAAAAATACCTTTCAGGAAATAACTCACTATCTGCAAACTAGTGTTTTCAGAAAATTTGTAAATCCGGTCCTGTCGGGCCGATTTTCTTGAAATTTCAGGAACACTTTTTAATTGCTATTAAAGGGTTAAATTTCAATTTTGAAACGATTCGGAGAATTTTTTAGGTATTTTTGGGCCCAAAAACTTTTTTCATCCCCTAAAAACCACCCTTAAAATGACCCGATTGGACCCATTTTAAATAGGCTTCGTGCGGTGATGGATTCCAACATGTGTGCCAAATTTCGTTAAAATGAATTAACTCCTTCGAAAGTTATTGCCCGTACACATATATACCTATATATATATATATATAAACATTTTTAAAAATGTTGCCAAAGTGTTTAGGAGGTTATGAAACGTCGAGAAATTTTGGTCCGACCCCTAGGTCCCGCCATCCGACCGACGCCAATAGTGTATGTTGCCATATGGCAAATACACTAATGAATTGCAAATTGAACATAGTTACAATAATCTTTTTAATTGTGATCTACTAGAGCCATGGAACTTAAATGTATTTTTTTACTAAAACTTTAACTACTCATTTCTAATTTTAATCTTCAATACATAATATAACAAATTTTGATTTTGATTAACGCCTTTTGTTAGTCGTATGGGGAAAATTATAAAAATATTGAAAACTACACACACCAAATGATATTTTATTTACAACTGAAATAAAGGAACATAAACTACTCACTTATTTTGCTAGCATAAAATTCACATAGCTGTCACTTTAGCTATACAAAATTGAAAATAAATTTTTATCACAAATATTTCGTTATTCAAATTTAAATATATATCATTTTGTAGCCGGACAGTAATTTAATAAAGTTATGATAAAAGTTTTTTTCAAAATGTATTTTAAAACACTAAATTTTTCATTTATATTTCCAAAATTATAGCGTCAGTCTCTACGTGTAAGTCACTTGTTTTCACTGAAGGTGTCAATTATTTCACTGCACTGGTCATGGCTTACTATGTTGCATAATACAGGCACAAAATCTATCAATACATACAAAACAGATATTAGCATTACGGCGGGATGGAAAGGTCACGTAAGGTCGTTCTTTTTAGAATTCCGTACCTCAAAAGGAAAAAAACGGAACTCTACTCTATACATTTTATGCGACACTTGAAATAATGAGCTTCCGTAATATTAGAGTACGTTTATTTTTGACATCCCTGTACACAGATGGGTGGACAGAGGAATTAAAATAATGTTGACAGCCAACAAATTGGTTGAATCAAATGATTCTCTCTGTGGCCTATTTTGCATTTCTCAAAACAACATTTTATTTTAGTTTTTTAACTAACGCTAGGTAATTTCTGACAAATATTTTCCAACTAAGACATGAATTTATCCACATGGCAAATTACAAAAATGTTTCGGAAATCTTCAATTTCTATGAAAAATCTTATTCAATATTTGATGGTAATGCTTACAAAATAAACTTGAAATATGTATCGTTCGTCCCGTATGACTTTTAGCCAAGTTTTTAGGTTGTTTTATCTAAATAAACATTTTAAAATCAGATAAAAACGAGAGCATAAAATTTACACACATATTTGTACAGAAAAAGTTAAATTTCAAAAAAAAGATTGAGCAAGCCAAATTTGTCAGCATTTTTAACATAAGTTCGTAGAGAAAAAACTTCAAAATGTTAATTTTCCTTCCCGTAACTTGAAATCTCGTGACGTGCTGTAAAGAAATAATGACGTCATAACGTTTTTTGATTCAATTTTTAGGATAAATATTTTTTTTTTGAAATTTTAAGCAGCAAACGCCAATATCACAGCTAATAAAAACAGTAATAAAATGAATTTTACGACCACAGCTCGAAATTTTCCGAGAGCATATTTTGTAAAATATGCTCTCGGAAAATTTTAAGCTGATCACGATCAGTGATGATACCTTGCCTTCTTTTCGCGCTAGTCATTTTGTTTTTTCTATGTTACCAATCCTGCGATATGCTTTATACATACATGGCTCAAAATATTCACATTTTGAAGTTTTGAATTGAATTTAAAATTTTAATTAATATTACAACAGTCCAAAACTAATTTTGATAATAACTCAAGGAATAGCTTCTGTTTTTTTAAGAATATGCACTTTTGGATGAACTCATCAAAGTTTTAATACCGACTGCCCACTTTCAGTAAAGTTCATTAATCATAAGTCATAACAAAACAAATATGTTTAGTTCATAATAATAATATTAATGATATTATTTTGTAGCCAGACAGAGTCACGTTCGAAGTTCACATAAAACCTACAGTTCGTTCACTGTGCGTAATAATTCCCTTCGTATACGGATTTTGTGTAACCTAAACAGCCGAGAGCCGACCGTCAAATGTCAGATCCAGGGGCGTCGCCAAGGGGGGGCAGGTAGGGGCAGCTGCCCCTCCCTAGAAGCCGGGATTTTTTTAAATAATAACTTTTCCTGCCTGATGTCATACAATAAGTAAGTAATAAATTGTAGCGTTCAGTAGAATCACCTCACATTGAAATCAAATTTAAGAACAAAAATGAGCCTCATGTACACGTACTACCTGACTACCGACATTTTACTGAATTTATCAGTTGGACTTAATTACCTCTTCCGCATCTGCAACAAAATGACCTTTTACGGCTAAGATTGGCAAACCATTTTTTATGTAGTTCCTTTTTTAATGTGTGTGCAATAAAGGGTTCAATAAATATGTTAATATATATTAAACCTCACAAATCTGAAAATTTTGTGTTTTCTCTTCCTTATGCCCCCCTCTGGCTCAAAGGCTGGCGACGCCCTTGGTCAGATCTATATCCAAACACAGACAAATTTGTTTGCATAGTTCAAATTTGGGCTCAGAATTTTTCAAATTTTAAAGTCGAATATTTTATAGGTGTTCGACTACAAATCGAATACGATATATTCAACTATTATTTATATCTATTCCAATATTAATATAGGTACAGTAATATTACGCGGTTTCTAAAAAAAAAAAGTTAAGCCACTATATCGTAAATTGTGGATCAATTTATACAAAATGATGCAAATGTTGATAGACGTTCAAAGACAAGACGAAGTGTCATTGATGCAATATCTTGCTATCAACAACAGCTTGCTGAACGAAACAGAAAAAGACAAACGACACTAGATGACTTCTTCACAAAAAATAAAATTGTCAAATGAGGAACTTTCCTCATCACAAACGTAACTTCTTACAGTCCGTTGGCAGTCGGAACGCTCTGAATTTAAGCCACACTACGAGACTAAAAAATACTGTTACAAGGATGCCGCTGTCAGTTGATTTTTCTAAATTTTGGAAATATTTTAAAGATTTAAAAAACGTTTCCAAAAAGTCACTTTATGTTTATGATGGAACAATTTTGTGAAATAAGTACGAATAAGGTCGTAGTGTGACATTGCAGAAAACGTGTGTTTTTTGGCACAATTAATGCCAACTTTTTTCTAATAAATCGTACATAAATTACAAAAGTAGTCCTTTAGAGACCTTGATTTGTCCTTTATCTTCCTTATAGAGAAAAAATTGTTGCAAAATGTTGACGAATAAGTCTGCAATCAGCTATCAATCGAAGCCCTATTCTTGGCTTAAATTCAGAGCGTTCCGACAGCCTTAAGCGAGGTCTTACTTTAATTAGGTATTGACTTGTTTGCAGGGTATAAGTAAATAAATAAATAAGCATACTTACTGTATTTCCTAAAAAAAAAACTTTTGTTGAACGTTCATTAGATCATTGGCTGAATATTTAATGTAACGTCAAAAAACAGGTTAATGTTTAACAGATTGCGAGTTACAAGTCAACTATATTTGAACAGTATATAGGCGAAGTTACCTATACAGAAGTTTATTAGGGGATAGCATGTATCTCATTAGCGAGTTTGGCGGTCGTGTAATAGCGGGGGGCGTACCAGAGGCGGCGTCTTTGTGCACCATGTGGTGTCGCCGCCGCGGAACGACACGCTGCGTTGACACTGACGTACTACAGAACATAACGTACAACTCGAACCAAACAGCAGTACCAAACAAAGAACGCATAAACTTATTATGTACGTAACAATTAATTTATTACAAAGTAAGATATATAAAGGGTGAAACCACAAATGCCTTTTCATGATTTTTTTCCTTCACAAAAACCAGTTCACACGATAATTTTTTTCTTGTATTGAAAACGCGATTTGACGATTACTTAACTATTTTATATTTCTCTTGAATCTTGATTTAGGCTGTTGGTAGTATAATGATCTATTTGATCTATTATATACCAGGTGTTTTTTTCAAAACTTTGAATCGATTGTTCCATTGTATGGCAGTGAATGGAGAACACTTTGAAAACTTATTATTATCTTAATGTTAAAATAAAGAATAATTTAATTGAAGTACCCGGTGAGATTTTTAATGCAATTGGCAACTCGGAATACTCCCCCATCCCTTATCATTATCATCAACATTATCAAGACTTTACACAAAAATAACAGGGAAAATTAAAAAAAGTTTTAGATAAAAGTTGTTCATTTTTACACAAAAAAAAATTTATCATAAAAATCGGGGGTTTTCATTTAAAAAACAAAAGTTAGTCCTCCCCCTGCCGAGGGTGGGAGGGGGTTGGTATTACGTGTAAATTATTTCCCCCTCAAAACCCAACAACTTTTGCCTAAAACTTTTTTTGATTCAACCGGTGTATCAACAAAAAAATCCATTCAAAGTTTTGAAAAAAACACCCGGTATAGAATAGAGAAATAAATAAAAAAAAACACACTAAAATTTTATTTAATCAAGACGAAGTTTAAATACGTCTTAATATTGAAAATTATAGTATACTTGTTTGTTTCTTATGCGTTGCTAATAGTAACTCAAAACAAAACAATGTTGTGATCGACAATGCAGAGTATTAATGTTGTCCCAAGGCTACTCTTAACAGTAGCTTATAAATCTGTGCAATCAGCGCCGTCCCTGGGGTAGAACAAGTAGAGCAGTCGCTCTAGGTGCCAGGTGGCAAGAGGCGCCAAAAAGCCAAATGCGAAAAACAAGATTTTATTATTTAATGACTGATTGAAATTAACACCAAATACTAATTTAATTATATAGCGGTAGGAACTTTTTTAATGTTAAAGAAGCAGAAGTATAATAATTAAAGCTACTTAATTTAAATTCAACCCGTTGATTTTTGAAAATTATGCGCTTAATATTTATTTAACATAAAACCGAAGTACAATTTCCGTGAAGTGAAAGCGTTGAACAATTTCGCTCTGCTCTGATCTGTATACAATCTTCGAGCGACTTAATAATCGCAAAGTTTTGCGCCAACAAATAGTATGTTTGCGTTGATCCTAAACACAAAACAAATTGTACAAAGAGTACAAGCAGGTCTCAGTATGATAAAGAAAACATTTGTATAATCACTGTAATTTACAGAAGCATAAATGTCAACGATATTACTGGCTTATTTGTAACGATCTCTTAAGACTGTTAATAGACGCCATTTAAATTATAGCTGTAGTGCATAATATATACCGCACATATATTTACCAACCGACAAATCTGTAAGTTAAATTGCTAATTTTCTGTGTGCATAGTGGCACAAATAAATGACAGTAAATTAATTTCCCTAAACATTTCCGATAAAATAATATCCGGTACATCTCTCCGCAGGAAGTAGTTTTTGAAGCTACGTTTCTTAACGCAGGTTCTGGGACGGACGATCAACTGGGAAAAAACAAGCGAGCTAGCGACATGTATTTGAATTCAGATCAATTTTATCCCCTGCGCCTCCGGGAGACAGTCTCAGAGTGATTTAAATTACAACTACGAGTTTTACCCGGGGGAGATTATATAAATTCATGGTATCAAAAACCATGATACTCTGCGATCGGGATTATTCGGGCCCATAGGACGACTCACAGGAAACAAACAAATAAAACACAGCAAATTTCAACATTGATAAAAACAACTGATGGAGCTGTGAACGTGTTACGTGATTAAGAAATGTCGAAATTACCATTGCAAAAAAAATTATACACACAAGTACCTGAAAAAAATATGTCACGGAGACCTTAACTGACATTTAACGCGTCGCGAAAGATAGAAGAGGAACGGTGGATCACGATATAATTAATATAACCAAAAATATATATAACAGCTATGTTGCTTTATTATTATTGGTTAATAATAAAATAACATGCTGTCTTAATCTGCAGTCTGAGTTACTCCTGTCAATAGAAAACATCCTTTCAAGTTAATTGAAAACGCTTTTATATTCAAAAATTTCTATTTACTAGAAAACTCAAGATTAAAGAAAAATTAAAAAAAAACTCACCAAAGCAGATTCATCACAGGCTGCTATCTGAAACAAAAAAAAACATTTTCTGTTAATTTCTATTCTAATAATTTCGTAAAAAGTAGCAACGGCGCCGATTCTAACCTGGTCTAAGTTAGAATCGACGCTGTCATCCCGAATTAAATTCAGATTCAAGTTTTTCCCTGGAATCACTTCAGAAAACCCGTGTTACTAGACGGTAACCCGGTCTGATTTCCAACGAGAAACTTTTTTTCGTTAGTTAATTTTTAGCGTTATTTTTTTGAAAATTGAAAAAACGTCAACATCATTCGGAAATTTTTGTGAAAAAACAGTATTATTAGTCCATTCATAAAACAGCAGCATGTGCTATGATGGAACTTAAACGTATTATTTTACTAAAATGTTTAACCATTTGATATCACATGACATCTAATTTTAGCCTTCAATACATAATTAAAACAAATTTTGATTTTGATTAACGCCTTTGTGGGTCGCATGTTAGAAATTATAAAAACATCGAAAACTGCACATACCAAATAATATTCTATTTACAATATTACAACTGAAATAGACTCACCTATTTCGCTAGCATTAAATTCACTTTGACTTTGACTATACAAAATAGAAAACCAATGTTTGTCACAAATATTGCGTTATTCAAATTGAAATATGTATCATGTTGTAGCCGGGCACTAATTTAATGAAGTTATGGTAAAAGTTTTTTTCAAAATGTATTTTGAAACACTTAATTTTTCACTTTATTTCCAAAATTATAGCGTCTGATGCTACACTTGCATGCACTTGTTTCCACTGAGGTCAATTATTTCGTCACCGGTGCTTGGTTCATTCATGGCTTGCTGGATGTTAGATAATAGCTACAATGATTATATCAATACATATTTATAGTAAGACCAGATATTACCTGTATTATAAATTTTAACTATTGTATAGTTTAATATGGTTATTGTTCGAAGAGAAATATTAAAATTATATATTTTTTTAACAGACATCAAAAAAAGGAGGAGAGGTCTCAATTTGGTTGTATTTTTTAAATGCCTGTAGATCTTACTCGACTACTAAAGGAGGAAGGGCTATATGTAGTTGAGTGTATTTGTAATATTTGTGCCGCTCTGTAGTTTTACACAGAACGTTCACTGGTGGATAGCTCGTTTATTATTAGGCATATGAACATTTTAGTAAAAAATATTATGCATTTAGGACGCATATTTTTACGTGTTGCTTTCTAAAGTCTAAACCGCTGAACCGATTTCGGCGAATGAGGTGTTGGCCAATTTGTTCCGGATTAACTAAAAAGCTGCTGGTCCAAGTCTGTTTCACTTATGCCTATTATCTACGTATTAAGATCCCTCGTTTAGCGCAGTTTCGTATAGCGCAGGAACTTATTGGAACGTATCTCCCGCGTTATGCGGGGTCTTACTGTAATTGTAAATTGTTAGAACGGTACGAAAGTCTCAGGATGCGAATTCTATTCGCACTTATCCATCTTTTTATTGCAAAAACAAATCTCAAAAGTATCTGGAAAATTGCCACAGCTAATTATGATCTGTTCGCTACATGTAGCACATACATAATATATGATTTGTGTGTAAAAACTTAGACTAACAAATGACGATCACTGAAACAAACGACTGAATGACATACAAGATGTTGTTTTGTTTCAGTAATCCATGTTGTAAAGAAAAGCAGACATGTAAATAAATGTTTTGTTTTTGTTTGAAAAGTGCGCGGTAACTTTGTAATTTAGATGCAGTGCGCTGTTAGCAGCAAAGAACTTTTTAGATAAATTGTAGATTATAGACGCTTGGCAACTGAGGTCATTAGCGCCTATCGACCTTCTTGAACTTTAGAGTTGTGAGGGAGTTTCAAGACTGAATGTGAAATATATATTTTTTATATCAGAATAATATATTACGAGACGTCATTAATTGAATGATGTCGTCGTTCGCGTAATGATGATAATTACTTTCACGTTAACGTATAAGTTTAGACACATCATTTTTTTTCATCGTAACATAATTATCATTATTATATGCAGTATGACGCTAAAACATAAAGGACAGAATTGAATTTCCTTACATTAAGATATATTATAATTACGTACATTTATGAATTACGACTAATAAAATAATATTAACAGAAGCAATTAACTATTATAAACAAGCAATAATTTAGTTACATACACGATCTATGGTCACAAGGCAAAACAGAACTTAAATTCAGTACTGAATGTTCGTAACCATAAGACCATAAGGCTTAGAAACTTGAAACTAGAGGCGTCACAAAAAACACAAATGTTAACTTTTTAAAAATATTATTGTAACACCATGCCTTATATGGTTTCAAGGATCTTTTTTAAATTATTATCTATTTGACGTTTGTATCCAAATTTGTGGCATTTCAATAAAATTCTGTTCTATTCTATAGAATATATTGGTTTGTCGCGGAGCCACTCCGGTTTGAAAAATTCTGTCACTGTTTAAAAACCTACACTATATGTATATCAAATGTTATACATATTATTTAGTTACGATAAAAAATAGGTAAAAAAAACTTTTTAAATTAATCGGTTTCGTTGAACACCATAAAAAAATTAATTTTTCAACGTAAACTATATTGTTTTGTGGTCACAAGTTATGTTATGAACATTAGAAAAGAGTCCAAAAATTAACGTCATAAAATATGTTTACTGGTTGGGACAATTGCCAATTATTTCTTTATGTCTTTATTTTCTTTTGTTTACTGCAGTTTAGCATTTTATCTACATTACGATTAAGTTGCACGGATATTAAACAAAACCTTTACTGATATTTATTTAAGATTTTACATTGAAATGATACAGTCATTAATCATTTTAAGCATCCATAGCTTCTATATAGTGAAAATATCCATGAAAACTGAACTGTTATAAAAGCTATTAATAGGGAATTAGCACATTTTTGTTCGTCAATTTGGAACCGAGAGCCCCTTCTTTACTTTATCAATAGTTATTATAAATAATATTTTTAGTCCCATTTCCAAAAAAGCAGACAAACCATTTCAAAGATTAGCCCGAACAGACAGAACAAACTGACTGAAAACTGAAAATTCACTCTAGGAATCTTTAAAACCGTACAATTTACAAACTACATTATGGTTTTATTTATTTGTATTAATTGAACCAACTTCTATAAAATTCATTAAAAACAACTCTCGCAGTATGTGGACTTTATAACTCATTGGCTATATATTCAAACACATCAATCATTTCGTCTGTAAAGATTACTGTATTGAACAAAGTTTGGAATTGTCGATTTTATTTTTATGTATATAGATGATAGAACATTTATTTATATACTTATATCATATAATTGGTAATTCACCGTAGAATATGTTTTTCTATAATGTGGCAGCGATGATGTCGTGTCGGCTGACAAATGTCTGCCATCCGTTCCGTGAAATGGCAGCCATCAGTCATAATACGCGTCATTTGCCAATATCAGGTGTACCGAAATAGCAAGGCGTTTCATTTAAAAATTAGAACGATTCAAAATAATTTAGATAGTCAACCAGATCTAGAAGTAAAGTCATATTTTGCAACATAAAAGATGGCGTTGGAAAAGTTAAGTACTCATATCTTTTCCGTACCCCATAATCCACATACAGTATTTACATTTCCAACAATTTACTGTTTTTAGTACCAGTATAAAAAACATTACTATAGTTCGTCCAATAAAATGCATAGAGGGAAGTTGTGGTCCGTTGGTATTTCTACCTGAAGTTTCGTCTACAACTGCGGTAAATATTATCAAAGGCAATGTGGTAGCGGGCGAAGTGTCCTTCTAGGCTGCTCATAGGTAAGTGTGAGCAGCCTACAAGGACACTTCGCCTTTGATAATGTTTATCGCAGTTGTAAACAAAACTTCAGGTAGAAATATCACAGAATCACGGTATACAAGCCCGGAAGCCCAGAAGTTTAACAATGTCTAAGCTTTTATCGAAATAGAGGATGAAACAGCCACCCTAATCGTGTTACAATGTGAGACTTTAATTTACAGGAGGTCAACCATCTTTGGTTACATTGATGAGGATGAAATAGTTCGAAGGACAAACTAGTAGCAAATCTTCTAGAGCTCATAAGAAGATCCAGATTATTTGCTGACTAGATCCAGTAAAAGCACAAAAATCATTTCAGGAGACCACCCCATTCTATTTTAATCTTTAATCTTTTAATGTCTAAGCTGATAGTTTTGTGCCAGTATTCGAGTTAGTGACTTATAAGAGTATTTTTGTTAAAGCTTGTATATTATAAAGAGTGCAAATATGTAATTATTTTATTTTGAAGCAGTAAGATCGTATGTATAGTCACAATGTTTTGACTGTGTTTGAGTGCAAGACATATGTGCAACCGCGCGCTCGAGCGGGGCCGAGATTCGGGAGGCCCGCAACTCAGACTGGCCGCGAAGCGTTCATGCGATGGATGAAAAATAGTTAAATACCCGCCGCCGCCTCTTGGCTCCGCCGAATATTACGTTTACATTAACGGCTAGACATTCAAAGTTTAAAATATTATTGCTTGATCAAAATTTTCTAAAAAATTATAAATCTACACAATTTAAAATGAAATCAATTGCCACTCAACTGCAGGCCCTTTCTCAAAGTTGACTGAGGACTTAATTAGACTCAACCACTCAATAGACCGACACTCAGAAAGGTGACTGGGCTTTTAACCGGTCGTGCTTTCTTGAGAAAACACTTACATGTGTTTTCGGTTATCAACACTATTGCGAAATGGAAGATGAAACAGCCACCCATATCGTGTTCGAATGTCAGGCTCTAACCTACAGGAGCACATCCATCTTTGGCTACATCGATGCAGGCCCGGCGGATGACCAGGGTTTTGTGGGTAGCTATACCCATACGAAAAATTCCGTGTGGGTAAAATACCCACATGGAATTTGACAACAGTTTTTTCACATATTAATAAATAAAGTGTTTTGGTCGTAAAGCAGTATTAAAAATATGAAAGTGTATAGATAGTATGAGAGAGAAAAAAAATTATGTGAATTTTGAATTTCGCGCACAAATTTAAGGTACGAAATCTCCTCGGCCAATAAATGGCGATTTAGAAAAATACAGATGCAGGTAGCTATATCTTGCATCTCTTTCTTTTCCACTTACAAGCTTGCCATGAGTTAATTGGAGGGGGCTTGCTTTGAAGTTTGTTAATTTAATCACCGCTAGATCGAAAAAAAATGTTTTTCATCTCACTACCCACACGGACTGAACATGACCTGCCGGGCCTGCATTGATGGAATAGTTCTACAGGATAATCAAGCAGCCAATCTTCTGGAGCCCCTAAGAAGACCCAGATTATTTGCTGACTATAAGATCCAGTAAGAAGGGGAAGCACAAAAATACTTTCAGGACGTGGTGCATTTGGCCCAAGAGATCATACCATTTTATTTTAATATTTTAACTGAAAGACTATGTAATAAGCCCGATTTGTCGGTGTGGCGACTGCCCGCCGGCACAACAGATAATTGCGCTTGCTTAGATAAACAAATGTATCACCAATAAAAGTATATATCTAATTCTAATGCATATTTTTCATTCGTAAATGTGTCCCTGACGTAGTCTAGTCGATCGCTTGCCGCTTGAATATATTTTGGTAGATCCTCGCCACTATGAGTCTGAACACCTCTGGTGTACAATATAAACATAGTATCTGCTGTGTCGGTGTACAGGCGGTTCTCATCCGACACGCCAATCTTGTGTCGACAGTGGCGCTGTCACGCCCGACGTCCATTGAGGGAATTACATAATTTATCTTGTTCGCTGCTATTTTTTACATTTCTGATTACAGAATACAAAACCGTTGAGTGAACTGTATACAATATACACTTGCATCAAAGAAGTCGAGATTATATATTCCAAAGCGGAAAATTGGGATTTTAAAATCATTGATAGTGATCCCATTTATGAAGCAAAAAAATAATTGTAGTTTGAACTCGAATAAGCTAGATCCGGATTTAAATCCTGACACCTAGGTCTGAAACTACGTAATATTTCACGTAAAAATTCAACAGCGCGCGGAAAACCCCGATATAAAAATAAACGTTAAAAAATTCGATATTTGACGAAAATCGAAATATTTTAGAACTTTCACACAATTACCATGCTTATCAGGGTCGACCCTACCATAGGGCGGACGGAGCAACCGCTCTAGGCGTCAAGTCCCAGGAATTAAAAGCAAACCATATGTTTTTCGCTTTGTGTTATTTTGATTGTGGTACATATTAGGGGCAAGCAAGGGGGTGCCATAACTGGATCTCGCTGCATCCTAAAAATTCCCTCGGGCTGACATTGGTGTTTATTTCACCAAAACATATTTGAACGGTCGTAGCTTCCAAACTAACAGAGATAAAGACTGCTAGTGCTTTCTGAATTCAGCGGGATGTTT
The DNA here is from genome assembly GCA_034508555.1 of Venustoraphidia nigricollis. Lineage (NCBI taxonomy): Eukaryota > Metazoa > Arthropoda > Insecta > Raphidioptera > Raphidiidae > Venustoraphidia > Venustoraphidia nigricollis. The sequence continues at coordinate 1,479,766 of JAVRKA010000042.1, read as the reverse complement.
TATCTATACAAAATTAATCTCAATTTCAAAAATATGTTAGATTTTTAAAAAATTGCGATATATCACACAAAAATACACCACGCGAAAAAACCGTAATATCATTTCGTTCTACGATTGCTGCATTACTGGCCATCTCTTGTTCAAAAAATAAAGTAAAAACTTACGTTATTCATTCTTGAGACACGGCGCAAGACGCGAGGACTTGAGAAAGTACTAGAATATAAAATGTCTTCTTTTTACTATTGAGTATATTTCATTCTCAGAGCGAGGCTCGTTCCTTTAAATTTCCAGGGTTGGTTGTAACTTGCCAGTCCGTCCCTGTCGTATTTTCGTAAAAATACACTGAAAAAGAACTGTATTTTACACTACACACTACAGAAGTAAAACATATTATAATTGAAAAAAAAAATAATACCGACATCGAATAATATATGACCTTTAGTTTGCGAAGCAATCAGCCTCGCCACCACCTCAGTTAATGTTCTACAGCTATTTTTTCTAGTATATGGCAGCGGTGCTCAAACTTTTTTAGCGTAGAACAAAAGAACAGCTGACTTTTTTTTTTCAAAATATTTCCGAAAATATAAGTTCAGAACAAAAAATATTTTCAAAACTTTCTTAGAAAAATAAATAGAACATAAATCATTATGGAAAAATATATCTTTATATGAGAAAAAAAAACGTTAGAGCTTATATTTCTTTTGCGCATGCGCCGATTTTCCCCAAAAATAACAGGGTTCTTCATATTTGCATACCAAACATCCTCCCAAAATTTCGTTTTAATCTGTTAATTGTGCTCACAGACCAACAGACACAGATTTTTTCCAAAAATACGTTTTTTGGATTCGGGGGACCTCAAAACGAAAAAATATTGTAAAATTTTGAAAAGTTAATTTTGACCTAAATTAGTACCATTCCCACTAAGTAGATTGGAATGGTGAACCAAACAAACTTTACGACGTTTCGACAAAAAATATAGGCCTCCTCAAAATTTGCAAAAACCCACGAGGGTGAAACAGAAACATCACTCATTTCTGGTCCATGCTTTTATTCTGAAAAGAAATATATTTATACGGAAAAAATGTTTTTTATATTTTTAATCATACACTTCGTAAATCTATAAAATTATACAAGAAATTTTATAGGTTTTATTATTTAAGAACAAAATATACACTAAGCCACAACAAATTAAAAAAAAAAAGTTTTTTTTTAATAAATTAACAATTCAAGATGGAGCGCTTTGATTGTCTGTCTTTATATCACTATCAACATTGTCACTTGGAATTAAATCGGTATGTTCAGCCATCTTAAGTTCCGTTTTTTCTTTCACATCTTCTTTTTCGGGCACCTGATTATTTGTTGGTTCTTCTTCTTTAACCGTTACTTCAGCGTGTTCTTGCGTTTCTTCAGCGGTTACTTGAAGATTGTCCATCTCTGAAGCAATCATTTCTTCTTGTCCATTTTCGGTTTCATTAGCTTCTACTGTACCCCGTTCTGTTGAAAGGTCTGGGTGTTCATTTAACAATTCTGTTGAAGAAATTGTGTTTTCAACTATGGGCATTTCATCTTCATCCTCCAGTAAGGTATGGGCGATTTCATCTGTTTCATCAATCTCATGATCTTCTTTATCGTTATCTTTTGACTGCTGTGTATTTTTCAACCGTTTTTCAATGGTTTCCAATTCATCTTGAACCTCTTTTTGTTTCGTATCAATTGTCTCTAAAAATATAAACAAAATATTAATACAAAAATCGAGACGAAACAAACAATGTCATGACACAAAAACTTACTTTCGATCATTTTTCGACTCTCGTTAAGTTTTTCCTTTGTTTTGTCATTCATTCTTCTAGGAAGATAGAAAATATGTGGTTTTGACTTAGTTTGAATGAAATTTACAAGTGGTTTTTGTGACTGCTCCCAATTTGTCAGCTCCCTCATTCGTTGCATTTTTTGTTCAATCACGCGAATTTCTTGCTGTTTGCGTTTTCTGCCAACGAACAATTCATACCTTTCTTTCTTTAATCTTGCCTTTTCTAATATTTCTTGTTCCTCTAATTTTTTTTCCACTTGTGCCCGTTTCTCTTCCTACAATAAAAAGACATTAGCACCAAAAAGAAAAAAAAAACAATTTTTATAAAATAAGCAAGAGTTAAGCAATTTAACGCAAAAAGTCGTTTTATACGAATTGTTATCTTTAATACTGCATTTACTATAATATAAATGACGCCGCTGTACTAGTAGTAAAAATAAAATTAGAGTTTAAAAAACTAAAACAACACGCTTTTATGAACTAAAAAATGCAAAATTTGACACCAAAATTAGCTTTACTATAAAAAGCGTGGCGTGCTATCTACTTAAATTTTAATAATAACTCTACGTTTACAATTAGCTAGTAAATGAAAAATTTATTACCGATATTAGGCATTTCACGCTTTTTACAGTAAAGTTTTTGTTGTCAAACTATATTACAGTTTGTAGTTTAAGTTTTTTTAAACTCTAATTTAAATTATGACTATAAAAAATATTGCATTTGACTACGGGGTAGGCAACGCAACGTACGTCACTGCACAGCGTTTTAGCTTGCTTGCTATATTTTTTCAAGTTTTTTTTATCCTGAAGGCCCTGGTCAGGATAATGGGACAAACTTATTAAATTATTGCATTGTCATCGGTCTTTGATAAGTATGCAAAGTTTAAGTTTAATCTGACGTTTTGAAGTGGATGAATTTCACCTTCAAAGATTCCATTGCAAACATAAGGGTGTGTTAAGAAACACCATTTACCTTAGTTTTCAGCTTAGTTTCTTCTTGTCGGAACTTTTGAAGAGTACCAATTAATGCACCAAACATTCTGCGATTTCTCGCCTTAGATTTCTCGTCACGATCTTGTGCCGCCAAAGCCTCCTGACGGCTAGGGACTTCTCTAGGCGTGACAATAACTCTACTGTGCATTTGTGGTTTAAGATAATCTTCATCCTCGTAACGAGGCTTATCCAGTCTTTTAAATACAGACTCAACACCGCGTCGTTTAGCTGCAGGTTCGCCGTTTTCGTGTACCTGAGCACGGTACTGGTTTCGTTGTTGTCTGCTAGACGTGTTTTCGGCATACCTTCCAACCGTATTTTCTGTGAACCTGTTCGCATTATCATTATACCGGCCCCTGTACTCCTCAGCTTGATTTCCAGATTGAGGTCTCTTATTGTTGTTGGGGCGCACTGACTCTGATGGATCCCTTCCGATTAACCTCTTTATATTCTCATCAAAATCTTTCAAACTACTACGAGCTTTTTCTAGCTGTGACTCTAGACTACCAACCATTTTTAAAACTTCTGTTCCCATTTTGCTGGAATTTATTCTAAATAACTAAGCATTTATAAGCTATTACAAATTATTCACACAATATAATATAAAAGTGCACAAGAAGTCATTTGGCATTTACATATTAATTAGATATTTATTTGTCATTAACTAAAAACATAAAACATGAAAAGCACTAAATAACTAAAACCATAGAGTTACATTTATTAAAAATTTGTCAACAACAAGGAGGATAGAATTTTTTTAAGTGCCACAGTTTTCAAATGTACAGTAATATGCCCCTTAACGCTCCGTTATAGCTGTTTCGGTTTAACGCGTTTTCATTGAAATAGTGGAATTCCTTGAAAATTGCGCACGCAGCATTGGGCTTCCCCAAAATTCAAAATAATTTATCTGCATTGCTTCTTCTCTATAATGCTACATAAACGTATTTTTATTATTTCAATTATTTGTTGCCGTTATTGTAAATATAAATATATTTATTATATAGCGTGTTTCACTTTACATGAGGACACCTAAACAACTTTTTCCATTTAAAAGCAATCATAAAATTTTCAGAAGTTATGCAGGTCATTAAGATGCATCTTTTTTGTAGAAACAAAAATTTCCAAAAGTCAAAATCTTGCCAAATACGATTAAAATAAAAAGTTGTTCAGGATCACAAAGTAAAGGAATCTTACTGTATTTTATTTTTTTTTAGGCAATCCAAATAAAAATAATGCCAAAATACCTTGACAACATATTGTTTCATAATAAAAAAGTAAAATGTGATTTAAATATCAATTTAAATTATAATTCTTCCAGTTTATACACACTATAAAATCAAATATTATGTCATTTGACCCAAATTTAATAACAACGTACAATTTCAAAGACCGAGATTTTCTAATCAAAATGAACATTACGAAAAATATGTATTTAGAATTAGTAGTAACAGAAAAATATACGAGTGAAAGCTGGCAATGTAGTTACGATGCCACATGTATGTATAAAATTTAAATTCAAATTATAATGTACATTACCCGCATTTTTTATAAGAGTATCAGCAATTACCTACCGCTTCTCTGGCGTTAATGTCAATTTGTACGAAAACTGATACTGAGGTTTTTTTTTAAATTTTAGATATTGAAAACCTTACACATCGCACTGGAAACTTTAAGCAGTTTGATATTTTTACAACAATGCTTCGATCAGGTTTATTAAAAGTATTTAATCCATTGCATTTTGGCTTAGATTTTAAGTTAAAATAGCTACATAAACTAAAAATTGCCTGTATTTTATCTCAGACAAGTGAATGTATATCTTTAGATTTATTAACCTTCGAAGATTTAGAAGTACTTCGGACACGGAAGATGCGTAACTGTGCCTCATCTCGCTCGCTCAACAATATAATGCAACAATCGACAAATAATAGACGATACTTAATAGTGACATATTCGGTCGAATTCGACAGGTGCTTATATTGACACAGCAGTTATTTTTTATTCGATTTACTGTATATAAATACAAAATTTCAGAATACACTACCCTTTACCATTAGAATATTGCGGGCCGCCAGATCCACAAATATTGCAAGCAAATATTCGACGACTCGAAACTGAAGTTGCTAAACTCGAAGAACAATTAAACTCTCAATCAGACGTCGGATTGCACAAAGAATTAAATGCAATGAAGAAAAAGTACGTAAAACTTTTTTCTTTATACCCGGTCGAAAGTACGTACTTTCTGCTTCGATTTTAAAGGCAGAAAGCTTAACATTTATGCTCTGCTGGGACTACTCGCACGCCATCGATAACAGCGGGCCGAAAGAAAGTAACAGCGGAACGAAAGAGTTTTTTATTTATAAGTAAACTAGAGAAAGACAGAAAAAAATCCAATGCATTGTGAATATCCAAAAAAGCGCTGAAATAAGGGACAAAAATTAAGCATGACCGCATAACAAGCTGCCTGCTGGAACCTGGTTGCATTTTTTATGATAATAAACGCACTTTCGACCAGGTATAAAGAAAAATAGTATACACCACACGGGCAGAAAATTGAAATTCCTCAAACATCATGTCGCGCAGTGCAGGAATTTCAACTTTCGGTCCTTGTGTTGTAATATACTATATTTAATTGTATACCTATTTGATTTTATCCAATGATTTCTAATGCATTACACAGAGTCGATGACCTAACAATGGAAAACCAAGAACTTCAAGAAGAAATTCGACATCTAAATAAACTCGTCTACAAACATCCTCGAAAACATGTACAGTTCTTACAAAATGCAATACGAAACCTCGAAGAAAGTGTTTTAAGTGAACGAAATTCGCATCAAAAACTCGTAAAAAAATTATATAATGAAAAGTCAATGTTGGAAAAAGAAATTAACAAACTAAAAAATCCTACACAAAATATAAAAGTACAGAATCCACTAAAAACTTCAAATGCTTCAATGTCAAGGTAAAGAAATATATTTTTATTAAGCTTGCTATATGAACAAACCTTTTTCATAGATTGGTTTCTAGACAATCATCAATGAAACATTCATCAGGAGCTTCAAATTCAAGACTTACCAAACGTTACTGTTCATCAAGTCCACAGAATAAACATCTACAAGGTGAGTTGATTTAGTTGATTAACGATATTATGTCGTCGATTGATCGATTAGATGTTGCTCTTAGATGAAATGCAGTATAAAGGATTTTTTTTTCTTTTTTAGGCGATATGATATCCAGATACCCAGGAGATGGAGTAGGTAGTCCAATTGTAAAAGCCGTATGTAAAGCACATTCTGTACCATTGAAAATGGGTCAAAGTGAAAGTTGGGACAATATCCATAAACAAAATAGGTATGATAACTCAATACTTACTACTGATAATTATTATCTGATAAAATAGCTACATTAACACGCTTTTATTAGCTTTTTGTTTGTTGGCAAAGGAATCTTTGAACGTGAAATTCACCCACTTCAAAACGTCAGATTAAACTGAAACTTTGCACACTTATTAAGGACCAATGCAATAATTTAATAAATTTGTCTCATTATCCTGACCAGGACCTTCAGGATGAAAAAATTTGAAAAATTACAGCAAACACGCTAACACGCTGCACAGTGACGTACGTTGCGTTGCCTAACCCATAGTCAAATGCAGTATTATTTTTTTAGTCTTATAATTAAAATTAGTTTAAAAAACTAAAACCGAAACATTCTTAAATTTCAGAAGACAAATTCCAAAACCAAGCCGAAGTAGTTCAGCAGAATCGAACCGATCGGGAGCCTCTTGTTCTAGACATAGCAGAAACACTACTCGTAAATCTAAAGCGTCAAACAAAAAAATAAGTACGCGAAATCATTCAAACTGTAGTTGCACGTCGAAAAATTCTCAAAATAGTTCAGTCAGTTCAGCGTCTGCTCCACGAACCACGAATAGAAAGAAAGTCAGTAAATATACTCTGAAAAAGTCTGACTCGAAAACTAGCGAATACAATTTAGAAAGTCGGATAGCAGCACTGCAAAAATTATTAAAAGATGACTGTTACATTTAGATTGTTGTAGTTTCATTGTTGATCGCCATGTTACATAATAGCTTAAATAAAAAAATAACTTTTTATTTTACAAAGTAACTAACGTTCAATGCGTAATAATTTAATGCAGTTCTAAGGGTTCATCCATAAATTACGTCACACGAATTTCATGATTTTTCGGCCTTTCCCCGCCTTTGTGAATGGTTTGTGGAACACTCCTCCCTGGTATGATGTCACATATTTTGCAATTTTACGCCTAAAACTGAGTAAACGAAAACAGCAATTCCAGAATGATTTTTTTAATAAAATCAACATCAAAGATAGAATAAAGGATAGAATATTTCTTTAAGTTTTGTGTTTTAATACTTAAGATTTTGACGTGTGACGTAATTTATGGATGGCCCTTAATTACAAAAATAATTTCTTGTAACAAAACGATTTTAATATATTGAACAATGATTGTATATTACCTGAAAATAAAAAAAAACAAAACAAAAATACTATTTAATAGTATCTAGTTTAAAAAAAAGCATAAATAACAAAAATTATATACAATTTCAATTACTACTTAAAATAAATAACCGAACATTTTACCCGTGTATTATGAGAGCCTAAGAACATTATTGCAATGTAAATATTCCAAACCTAAAACTAAAATGCCTATATCTTTCGGTTCATCCTCCGATAATAGTAAGTCACGCTCTACATAATCTAAAGCTTGTAAAATTAATCCTTCGTTATGAGTATATACAATATTCTTAGGGGTTAAAGATGAATTTCCATCCGGTAACTGTTCAAAGCGACTTTCTGAAAGTCCCGCTGGTTCCGACTTTGACGGCTTAAGTTTCCATGGTTTTTGGACGACTCGTGATTCTAAATGACAAATAACCAAATAAATATACTAAAAACCCACTCTACATGTAAACTCTAAGGTAGGTTTTTTTTAGTTTATTTAGAGTATTTAGAGTCGTCATTTTCGAAATTTTATCATCTTTCAGACTGATAGTGACCTTATATGTTCCCAAAGTAACTGTTATCGAACAACTGTTTTTGAAGTTATACTTCTTTTAACACACTGAGAGCGTAGTTTTTTCTGTATAACAGAAGTTGCGCACGCAGCATGCAACGCAAATGAGACACCATGAAGTTAGTTGTTAATTTAACATGAATGTACTATGTGTATCGGTAAGGCTGAAATCGTCGATAAAGCTGACTCTTCGATGCAGTATAGTTTTATTTTGTATTCATAGACACGTCTCATTTCTCTGTTACAACCTATTATCTAAAGTAAATAAGTACTACTCGAAGTGAACAAGCTAACTTTTAACTATATTAATCGTCTCCCTAGACATCCTATTTTAAAATGTGAATGCTACCGCGATTACGTCAAAGAAGTATAACTTCTGCTGCGCGTAAATAAATACACGCACCATTTTAACGTTTTGCAACCCCTTAATTAAAATTCCCCTTCATGTTCCTTAAGTACCAAGGTACAACTTAAACGAAAAAAATGTAAGTCAAATTTTTTTTCTAGCTAGAAGAATTATTTTGTCTTTGATGGTCGTACTAACATACAAAATTACTAAATAAAAAATAGCTCACCAAGATCGTAAATACAGCGCAATAGTTCCTTCATTTCTGTACTTTGCTTTTGCACTTCGCAATAGAGTTCTTGTATTTTGTTGTTGAATTCTTCCAGTTCTAATCTTCTGGCCTCTTCTTTGGCAGCTTCTTTACGTACGCCCCTGAAAAATCACAAGCAACACATATTGTAAAACTTCTTGGTTTCCGAGCTTGTACAACTGCGGTATACATTATCAAATTCGATGTAGTAATAGCCTTGAAGGGCACTTGGCCTGCTACCACATCGCCTTTGATAATGTCTACCGCAGTTGTAGACGAAACGTCAGGTAGAATACCAATGGACCACGGCGTACAAGCCCGGAAGCCACGAAGTTTTACAACAACGTCAGCCGTGAAAGCCTACACACTCAATACATATTATCACATTTTTAATATACTTAATTTATACTAACCTGCTATATTCAGCTAACAATAACCCCGCCGCAATAGTAAAAATTATGCCTTCGCCAAGCAAATTCGCACCCAACTCTATTGCCATCTGTTCACTTAAAACTGGTATATTAACTGGCTTTCCTAAATTTAAAACCCACATTTTCGTCTTCACCTCACACCAGTTATAGACTAAAACAAATGAATTAATAGCAAAACAATTGCTAAATAAAATCTAGAGTTTAGACTTAACCTCACTTACATTGCGCTGGTGGCATGCATATATAAGTTCTAAAAACGGGGCTAGATTTAGCTTTTTCAATTGAATATTTGGCAATAGGCTTACTTATTTGCTTAAGCAATAAAGCAGCTAGTTTAGCAGCAGGAAAGGCCCCGACAACCATTTTTTCATGATACGACTACTTATTATAAAATGTTTTTGACATTTGGTCAAGTTCATGGACAAGTATACTTTGTTAAAAGAGACATCTCACAAAAACCACTGGAATCTTTTAAAATGGGATTTTCAATAAATTAAATGCACTCAATCAATGCTTCTTTTTTCAGAGTTTAGCATCTCTACTTTACATTCTTTTATATAAAAAAAAAGAAATTGTTCATTGAATTCTGCAGGTCTTTGCCATGATTAAAATATAGAATAAATAACAATAAATTAACTTACATTGTGCAGGTGGCATGCACACATATTTTCGAAAAATCGGACTAGCAACTGCGCCTTGTACGATTTTATTAGCAAGCGGTTTGCTTATTTGCTTTATAAACAATGTCCCTAATTTCGCAATAGGAAAAGCACCAACGACCATTTTTCACTTAGTAATTACAATTAAAACCAATTTATTTATTTATTTTTAACACACACAAAAACATCCTTCATTGTGGTAAAGGTGATAGCAGTCAAAAACAGCTGATAAAACTTAACAGTCCTAGCAGTCTTCAAATTCAGAAAGAGAAATATTCCCAAAGACATAAGTTTGACAGATGACTGGAAGAATCGTAAACTTTCCTATCTTTTCCGAAATTTTCACTAAAAATTAAATAGAGATTATAAAAAAATATGTGTTATAGATATCATTGAACTAGAAGTTGTAGGTACCAGAAATTAATACTTTCAGGAAAAAATTAATTTGCAGAATGTAGGCATTTTATTTTACGTGACTGTATTCCACGTAAGCTAAACAGGGTAATACTATTTTTAATTGGGGTAATGAGGAAAATGACACAATTTAAAATGAAACGAAAAATTAATAAAAATAAGATACCTAGCAGTTAATATTACATTTTAAAAATTATTGAAAGAGATATTTTATTATGTATTTGGTACCTACACATTTGGCCCCGATTATTGTAATCTAAAAGGTTTGACTGTATTACGATTCTGTATAAATTAAACCTGAGAAGTTTACCTTTCGATATAAAATAGTCGAAAGAATATTATTCCTTTAGCATACAATCAGTTCATTATCATTTGTAATTAGCAAGAGCGTACGAAACGGTGGGTATCTCACGCCTTGGGCAACTTTACCCACGTTAATGCATATATCTGATATTATCCAACAGTACGTAATGTCTTTTTGTGTACTATACTTATGTTTATGTACATTACTTAAGTAGGTATGCGAAAAATTAACTATAGTTGACTCCTGATTATAAACAATAATGTAAAGTAAAAAAAACACTCAAATGTCAATATATCTGCAGTTACAATTTTGTATCCGAAAACGCTAATGATGCTTTTTACTAGTTGTCGAGCGTCTATAATTTGCAGCATCTATCTTAATGTAGCAATTGTTTCTAACCGAAAAAACGCTAACCAAACCAAAATTTTACTCAAAATTTCAGCATTATTATTATTAGTGTTCAGGGTGACGCACTCAAAATTCAAACAGTTTTCATTTTATAAACATTGAAACATGCAATGCAAATTTTACTGACGTAAGTTGAAAGGAGATGGGAGACAATAGGAAACGACCTACTAATCTAAATTTTGTCCTCGAATGACCTTTTAGTGTAAGTGTCAATATACACTGAACAGCTGATTGTTAGAAATTATATATTTTACATAATAATACGATGTACTATGTAATCTGAGGCTTCTACACCTAAAAGTTATAGCTCGTAAAATTATAAGTAACTCATTAGAACAAATAACGAAACTTAATACAAAAATCATTACTACAGCTTTCAAGCATTTTCAATATAATATGTGTCTTTAGTTTTATAGATTTGCGCAGACGACCTAATAAATAAGAAATATATGAATGATAATATGATCTAGTTTTTGTCAATTAACAAATTGTTAGTAAACACCAGATGTCGTGCATAAATATAAGATATATAGTCCACCTAAGTCCAACATTTTGAGTAAATACATAACATACGCAATATGTACACATATGACATGTTATTTTATATACGTAAAATATGGTACATATTCTATGCGAAATATCTAAAGCTTGCTCAGCGTTAACTTTATTGTATAAATCGGAGCTGTTATTATATACATAGCTCTGGCCTAGTTTTAGGCACACACATGTAATAGTTATACAGCTCCGCAGATACTCCGCATCAAAAGCTCTCATAGGAACTGCAAAGGCCTCGAGATTTTTTTTATGTTATATAAATATAGGACGTTCAACTTTCAAATAAATGGAAAGAAAAAGTGTAACGTCAGTCGCGACTGTTGTTTCAACCGGGATGCTAAATTTCAATATTATAATTTAAATATAACCTTATGAATTTCAGTTTTAAAGTACCTAATTGTTTTATTCAGTGTTACATTTTTGTAATACAATTGATTAGTTGATTAGTATTTTCGTTATTATTTAAAATATGTCGAAACTGAGAAACGCAGGAAAACCTTTCGTTTTCTTTCATCTAATTGCACACCCTGTTAACGGGAATGTTATATTTTTTATCGCTTTGCGCGCCGACTTGGTTTTCACTCATGCAAGCTGTAGGTTATATGTAGGTTAATTTCGCGCAAAATCCTTTCAAATTGCAGTTTTCCGAAAAGAGGAGATTTTGTTCTACAAAACTGAACCATTTTTAGATTGATTCGAGTTCATACAAAGTCTAAAAGTTCTAACTGAAAGTGGTGAAGACCAGTTGTCGAATGGTCGACTGTTACGTACGTACGTCCGAGCTCTACATATCACAATTCTTGACGGATCTTTTTTGTTTTCTATCAGAATAGAATTAATTGAGATTCGTTGAAACGCGTTCACTAGTTTGTTATAAATAAAAGTAAGTTGTTATTGTACAGAGGCAAACTGCCGGGGTTTGCACTTTTGCGAACGATTCTTGCCATTGTAGAATAAACTATAGAATATAATATCTACTAAAGTACCTATACATTAACGCACTATGCAATTAGTGACATAATATATATACTACAGTAGTATTATTCAATAGGTACTGTGTGTATAGGTAGGGATTATGATCAAGACAGCTATGGTAATTTTTCGCCAACTGCCATTAAGATAAGATATTTAGTCGACCTTGTAATACTGAACTGCTGTTCATATATTGGTGCGTTGTCAGTCGTTTCTAACAAATTATTATATCTTGCATATCACGGTCTTGAGTCTTCTGAATGATGGAAGTATAAATGTTCCTTACCGGTAATGAATTAATGAATAAGCCAGATTAATCCTGATTTCAATTGACCCGTGCCAGGTTCAATCAAGATTACTCGAATACTAGAAGGTTGGATATAAGCATGGTCACCTGTGATTGGTTGAGTCGATTGCTTACGTCACCGATGCCCATTGCTCGGTTATTCAAGTATGTTTATCCCAACTCTTTGGAAAAAGACTCCACAAGCTCTCTCTCTCGCATCTCGCCTAGTCACAGCGTCAACAATGCTAACGCCCAACTTAGTTTCTTATAATCTTGACAACGAGCAACATTTTCAAGAGCGTTTTTTTCTCCGGCATTTATGTAAGAGAATCTGCAAGCAAAGCAGTGCCTTTGTTCTTGGCGTCCCTTACGTACTTGCCATATATATTATTTACTATTCATTTTGGAGTTACCAGTTTAATATTTGGAAATAATTGCCGAAAATTTGTATAATCAAATCAACTCTCTCTAACACCTATGCGTAAAAAAGAATTAAATATGACATTATAAAGATTTCGCCTATTGTGTCTAAAATTGCAATACAGGTATGCCACTGCAATGTTAATTATCACGAAATGTTGTAATATTTGCTGAACATCAAACGATGATGTTTGCCAAATGTTTGTCTATTCCTTTCACTCATCAATTAACCCATGACCAGTAGGTCTATATCTAACTTTAACTTTGTAAATTATTATTGTAAGTTTTTAGCAAATATTTCGACATGTGGAGCAATCAGACAAAACAAGATAAATTCATTTTTTATGAAAAAAAAGGTCTTGGTATTAGAGATCAGCTAAATCCATTGGTGTGGTCAGAATCAAACTAAACCGATTAAACCCCATTGAAAATTGGTACCAAAATGTTCGCAATCAAGCAAAAGCCGAGAAAATCCCTGGAATATTTAAGAAATACAACAAAACATTTTTTATTTATTTTAATTACTAGTGGTTATATGGCTGTCTTCACCGGGCGCAATATCGCGAAGTTAAAGAATTCAAAATAACATCTTTCTTTTTACATATAATACAGAAGTTAAACTATTTTTTAGAAGACCCGTGTCTTATACTAGAGTGTGTCAAGTTTTAACTTAAGTTGCGTTTCTGTGAAAAATACAAATAAATCTCTACTCAGATTAGCAACATTATTCATGTAAAATAAGTTCATATTGAAATCTGCCTCTGGTTTTAACGTTTTTCGACTAAAATATCCGATGTTTAGTCGTGACCTTGCTGTGTGTAATAGAGTGCAGCATAGTAATATATATTTAAAAAAAAGTAGTAGGTATTAAGATTTAGCACGACAATCAAGTAACTTGGCAGCCATTTATGAATCGCGCACTAAGTGACGTCACTGTTGTGCAAATTTCTCGCTATCACTGACTTAAGCAATATGTAGATAACTTAAGGAAAAATAGTGTCAAATAAAAAAATTAAACAGAAAATGAATTAACAACCCAACCCTTACGTCAAACCTGTAAAAATGAAAAAGTTGATATATGATTTTTTTAATATCAGTGACTACCAAAGTTGTTTAAGCATTATATTGGTACATATTTCAAATATTGATTTTAATAGGTTAAAAATCCGACTGATAGTTTTACTAATTTTCCTCCTTAATTCTGGGAACTGGGCGTTTGTAATATTGCCAAATATTGTTTACTTTAGGTGGAAAGTTCAGTCGAATTTTTAATGGAGATACTGAACTCAATAAAAAAAAATAAGTTCATTCATTTGCGTATTTACTGTAAAGTTTAATAAAAAAAAACATGGAGAGTAAATTGAATAGCGAAACGGCCGTGAAAACTATTATAAGCTTTAAAAGTGGATGTCATGTGAGGGAAAAATGTTAATACTTTTACATAAATCATTAAGCCGTCAGAATAGGTATCTAATGTTTTATAATTATAATCAGTATGTAGATTTGCAGGTCATTTACTATCAATTAACCAATTAATAAGTGTATGACCATGAAATTAGCAATGAATGCACATTTACCTAAATCAGTCAGAACATTAGAAATATATTATAGGTGTTTTTAACGAGTCTATAGAAGTTAATCATTTTCAACAAATTCAGCACCAGTGTTAGTGGGTCGAGGTCAAGTGCAACATGTATATTATGTATTATTTGCTAATAGCAATGCGTTAAAATAGCAACAATACCGTACTTTCTATTTCTCTACAAACACATGTAACATAATAATATGCATATTGTTACAGTCCGAGATTCGGACTCCGAGTCATAAAGTACAAATCTAAACGTAATCTAACTATGCATCTAATTTTGATCATGATTGAGTGGATGTAACAATCTGCAATAGTCTTGTAGTGGTACAAAGAATTTCTTTTTTTTAACACAAGGTCACCAATTGCCACGGTCATTAGATTTAAGTTATAAAGTTATAAACACTATTGGTAGATCGGGACATTCTGTGTCGTATTTACATAAGAACACTTGAGAGGGGCCCCCCAACCAAATTTTACTATGATTTGATTTGGGTGATCTAGTTCATCTGAGATGACGTCGCGTCGTTTATCTGGTGTTTCCAGGACTCTTAATAATTGATAAATATTGAGTAAAAATAATGGATGCTCAGTCAAAACGGTGGATGCTCATTGCGAACGCTTAGAAATTTTGATAAATGTCCGATAAAAATAAATTACGTGATCCTGATTAACACATATCGACTTTTTATTTCCCGGTCGATTCAGTAATTTCCGACGAATAACGATTTCGTGGGTTCTTTATGTTCGACAATGAAAACTGAAAAATCTAATTTTGTTCTGTAAAGTTTTAATCAACAATGATAAAGGTCTTTCTACGAAAAGATGTATAATTTTCAAAATTATTTTTCTGTGGACGCCCTTGAAAGCAAACCGTGACTGTCAAATGTCAAATAATTATATAGGAATACATTTACGGAAAATTCTATACGAATGCAGATAAAAATTATTCGCATTTATAATTAAATGTGTATTTGTATTGATTACGTCATTTACTTTTTGTTTGCATTTTTTTTATGCATGCATACCTGACAAACTTGATTTTGTTTTTGCATAACATTTTCAATGTTCGTTTCAACAAATTTTATTTTTAAAAGTACCAACTACTACGTACTGTATAAACATTGTTTTTCAGTTCAGTTCCGTTCGATTACTCGCCATTATACGAACTTTAATAATTACATATACAGAAATGGGTCATGAAAAGTGAAAACAAAAAAAAAATAAACTTCTGATTTCGTGACTCATTAAAATCTCGTCACAGCATAATGCACGATTTATATAATAGAACAATAATTCATAGAGGAAACACAACTCTGATATGATATGAAAAAAAATATAAAAATAGTCATCATTATTCTACACAATTGAAAACAAATTGAGGTTATTATGATCGCGTCAATTTTTGCAGATTCTGAGATATTAATCGAATATATTTTAAATTAAAAAATACAACACATCGCTTTAATTTATTTGTCTGACGAAGCTACGTTGTTGTGCGAAACAATAATATTGTTATAAAATAAATAAGTCACCGTTTTATAAAATATATAACATTAAGTAATTTACACGATCTATTTTCCTTTATGAATGTCGTCCCTTCATCCCC
Source organism: Venustoraphidia nigricollis (assembly GCA_034508555.1). Lineage (NCBI taxonomy): Eukaryota > Metazoa > Arthropoda > Insecta > Raphidioptera > Raphidiidae > Venustoraphidia > Venustoraphidia nigricollis. Next base: position 1,463,673 of record JAVRKA010000042.1, on the reverse strand, counting down.
TTAAGGCTTATTTTTGGAACGAAATATAGCCTAGATCATATCCCTTTACCTATCTGTGAAGTGCCATTACAATCGGTTCAGCCGTTTCGAAGATTAACCCAAACAAATTGGCAGTAGCTCAATTTACATTTTATCAATTCCCCAAATATTTCCGGGAGTAGTCTAAATTAATCTTTGGAAAGTTCTCTACCTGTAAATGAGAGTCTCGTCAAAATCGGTTCAACGTTTCGGAGATTAGCCTCGACAAGACAGACTGACAGATAAACAAGAAATTAAAAATTTCGAATTTAGGTTTTGGCATAAGTGCATGAATAACTATATGATCTTACGAAAAAGGATTTATTCCGAAATCACAGACACTTCAATTTTATTTACTTGTAGAGGTATAGTCAACTATCGCAACATGTAATTTCGATACACTCTGTATATAAATATGTCTCAGTTCAAAAAGTTATCAAGTTACAAAAAGGTCAGTAAATTAACATAATATGATAATGAGAAATAGCGATGAGTATTCTTTCGGTTAAGAATATTGCATTAAAAATAACTTTTAATTTTGTTTTCGGGTATATAGATGAAGTAGGTAAAATAGTATGTTATGTTTCTATATTACGTGATGACATATGGTCTAGCGTATGTGATTTTACGTTTGAAAAAGAGAGGCAGCGAGTTTTAACAGTCACATGAGCCATCATATAATCCCACACGAGAGGCATATAGTATTGTTTTGAACGTATACTCTACAAAATAGCTAATTTTTACAGAATTTGATAACCCAATTCTGAGCAAGTTCATATCCAATTGTAGACTGCGTTTGATTTTCAAACTTTTACTATGGAAGTACGACTATACGTTTCGGAGTTCGTTAGTTTATTTAATAGAGGGCTGCGACAACAGTCGTGGAGCCTTCGGTTCCACCGTATTAGTCTTGCCGGTCGACACTGGCTTCAACTACAACAAATTTTCATTAATCTACACATTCGTCCTGAAATACTGACTCAAAAACATTTTCTCGACCAACCAGTAATTCAGAAATGCATGGCGCTGTGACAAGATATAACACATATTATTAGCTGCCTTCCTTACAATATTGACACAATACGGATATAGAATGTATTATAGATGTGTCAAAGTGACATCCACATTCTATAGTCTATTCACTATTGAAATGAAATGAATATTCCGATTGAAAATATATTATATACACATTGTGTGTGTGTTAAATCTACCTACACAAAAGTTATAGACTATGGGGAGATCTGGTATTTATGTCCAACGTGTTTGCGCTTTACAATTTCATACGTTTTTCCGACACATCAAATGCTATTAATGTTCGTTCTATCGAGAAATTGAAAAATAAATGTTGCTGACGGAGTTAATAATTATCGCTATATATTATTTCTCAAAGGCGTTTTTTTGTCGGTGTGAAATATCTCCCTTAATACTGTTTCAAAATTTATGTTTGATACGCCATTTTGGAGATTATTGTTCTCTCTAATGACGAAAACTAAGTGCCTGCTATAAAAAATACAAATCCGAATACTTCTCGCGACCCGAGGTTTTAAACGACGCGTTTTGATAAATGTCTGCCTCATGCTTAAATCAACTTGTTAGAAAGTGACAAAAATGTCACAATACTGTTAATTTAGCATTAATTATTATTATAAACAATGGCATCATCTTTCATATATTAAATGTTTTATAACACGCTTTCAAGTATTTCATTTCTTCATTTTTATCTCTTTACAAGTGATAAATTTACGCTAAGCGCGCAAGAAGGATAAATCAATATACCGCCGATTGAACTATCCGATAGTTAGATCCCCTGAATGATGTCTAGCTTTACCTAACTACATATTATATGAGTGACTTCATAATTCGTTTATATTTGAACATTTTCTGTAAGAAAATGATAGATATTGCTTGGCACCAGAGTCTATTAGAGTGACTTTAGTAAGAGTGTGGCCATTGCATCCAATCGATGCCATATTGAGCCGCAAGTGGTGGACATTGCGTATAAAATGGCTCAATATGGCGCAGCCAATCCGTGTTCCGGTCAAGCCACGTGACCTGTTGACCACACTCTTATTATAATCACTCTAGTTTCTATTTTTAACAATATGGAGTCGAAAATCCCGGAATGCGAAAACTTTAATAGGCTACCAACTTTTCTAGTTTCATTTTCAAATTGTCTACTTGGCAGTTTTAAAGTGCAATATTTTTAAATATTTACTCGTTGTTATGTGCAATATCCATTTGTATTAGAAAAAATATTATACAAATATGTAACTACATGACTTGCGGTGCTTCTGTTCTAAAATATACATCAAATACAGAACATTTTTAATGCTTACAAATGGAAAATCTATAATCAAAACACAAAACCGCTAATGTCATATTATTGGCAAATTTTTCCATATCATTAGATATTTGCTTGTATTTTACGTAACATTGTCTAAAAACGTCTACTTTATTACATATAGTCCAAGATCTGACGACTGTTTTTCTGAAGTATCTTTGTAATGTAAAATAATATTAAAACGTATATGTCACTCTTCATATAAAAAAATCCAGATCTAACGTAGATGCATGAAAAAAACTTTTTAAATAATAACCAAGTCTAGAGAAATGATAGCAATGACCCAATTTAACAGGCAATGTTATTAGTGTATTTGCCATATGGCAACATACACTATTGGCGTTGGTCGGATGGTGGGACCTAGGGGTCGGACCAAAATTTCTCGACGTTTCATAACCTCCTAAACACTTTGGCACGATTTTTAAAAATGTTTATATATATATATATATATATATATATATATATATATATATATACAGGGTGTCTCACCGAACGTTGGCTAACATGGGTAACTTTGTTATTAGTGGAGATAGAAAGTCGGTTAAATGGGCAAAGTAGTGCAGAAAATTGGGCATCCCGTCGAAAAAACAATTGAATTTTGACACCCTATGAATTTATTCAGAAAATAGTGAAAATTGCCATTTATGAAAACTGGACATAATTTTTTTATTTATGAAGATATTTGAAAATTTCATTAACCATTTTTTGATAACTTTTTAAGATCTTTTCAGTGGCGTAGGTTTAATTTTTTTATTTCCACTACATAATGAGATATTGACATGAACTTTGGTTTTTCTTATGGACGGCATTTTTGATTTTCAGATATTCGAATTCTACTTATTTTTCTGAATAATTTGACATAACATATCCTATATCTAAACCAATCAGAAGCTACAAAACTTACAAAAATAGCTTTTTGGCGTTATCAAAGTGTGCCGTGTAAAACGAAATTTGTTGAAACAAATACATATCGACAGGTTAACAATCTGTCAAGCGATCGCTACAGTTTTGCTAATTCATTTTGTTTGATTTACTCTCTAAGATGGCTCAAGCATTCTCAAATTTGGAGAAACAGGCTATTTTTGCGCATACATTCAGCGTAACAAAAATACCACGTGGGCTCAAGCAGAATACTTGAACCTTTATCCAGAAAGGCGACAGCCTTATTCAATAACTTTTAGAAACTTAAATAGAAATTTAAAGGTATACGGTTCATTTTCAAAGAAAAAAGGCAACATTCAACACTGTGAAGAAGAATTAGGTTTAGCAAACGTTGAAATTAATGGAGAAAAGTTCCTAAAAGTTATTGAATAAGGCTGTCGCCTTTCTGGATAAAAGTTCAAGTATTCTGCATGAGCCCACGTGGCATTTTTGTTACGCTGAATGTATGCGCAAAAATAGCCTATTTCTCCAAATTTGAGAATGCTTGAGCCATCTTAGAGAGTAAATCAAACAAAATGAATGAGCAAAACTGTAGCGATCGCTTGACAGATTGTTAACATGTCGATATGTATTTGTTTTAACAAATTTCGTTTTACACGGCACACTTTGATAACGCCAAAAAGCTATTTTTGTCAGTTTTGTAGCTTCTGATTGGTTTAGATATAGGATATGCTATGTCAAATTATTCAAAAAAATAAGTAGAATTCGAATATCTGAAAATCAAAAATGCCGTCCATAAGAAAAACCAAAGTTCATGTCAATATCTCATTATGTAGTGGAAATATAAAAAATTAAACCTACGCCACTGAAAAGACCTTAAAAAGTTATCAAAAAATGGTCAATGAAATTTTCAAATATCTTCATAAATAAAAAAGTTATGGCCAGTTTTCATAAATGGCAATTTTCACTATTTTCTGAATAAATTCATAGGGTGTTAAAATTCAATTGTTTTTTCGACGGGATGTTAATGAGCCCAATTTTCTGCACTACTTTGCCCATTTAACCGACTTTCTATCTCCACTAATAACAAAGTTACCCATGTTAGCCAACGTTCGGTGAGACACCCTGTATATATACGTGTATATATATATATATATATATATATATGTGTACGCGCGATAACTTTCGAAAGAGTTAATTGATTTCAACGAAATTCGGGCCACATGTTGAAATCCATCACCGCAAGAAGCCTATTTAAAATGGGCCTGATCGGGCTATTTTAAGGGTAGTTTTTAGGGGTTGAAAACTGTTTTTGGGCCCCAAAATACCGAAAAAATTCTCCGAATCGTTTCAAAATTGAAATTTAACCCTTTGGTAGTGATTAAAAAGTTTCCCCACAATTTTAATAAAATCGGCCCGACAGGACCGGATTTACAAATTTTATGAAAACACTAGTTTGCAGATAGTGACTTATTTATTGAAGGGTGTATTTAATTTGGTGTAGACGTTAGATTGATAATAATATTACAATTAAGAAAAAAATGTTATTTTAAGGGGTGTATTAAGGGGTTAAATTTTTTATTTTGCCCAAAACCAAACTTATTTTCACATAATAAAAGTATAAAACCACACGGCCCTATACAAACAAATACACTATATTGTCGGCAGGGATTGGCACTGCGACCCGGGTTTTTTTATGTATTTTTAATTATTACTTAAAAATTAAAAATAGTTGATAAGTATATGAAAAATTTATATTTTACGTATCTAATATGTACCTGACACCTAAAACGTAATGGAGAATAAGAATAAAAGAATAGATACTTCTTATCACAACAGATTTATTCAGTGGATGTACATTTCGAGAGCTAAGCTCCCATCTTTAGCAAAACACTGTTTTGCTGAAGATGGGAGCTTAGCTCTCGAAATGTACATCCACTGAATAAATCTGTTGTGGTAAGAAGTATCTATACTTTTATTTTTATTGTTCCAACCACAGTGCTCTTAATATTTTTAACGTAATGGAGAAATTTGTTGGATAATTTTGTCGAATATGCGTTTCTATTTAGATGACTAAAAGTTTGGTTAGCCAACTAGTCTATAAACTGACCGTAACATATACATTATTCGTACACACGTATTATACAATATAAATTTCTGGCGTGTGCATCTGAGAAATACAAATTAAAATAGGTAAACACCACCTGTGTCATTCGGTTTGAATAGCTCATCGCTGATTATTCAAGTGTCGGTTTCTACTAGGTGATTCCAAATGACCCGGTCGGCCTGTAATAAAAGACGTTTACTGCACAGTCTGTAGCACAGAACGATATTAAAAAATCTGTCCGAACTCTGAACCCGCACGCTGCATGCATGTCCCCTCCCGCGGATGACTATTAACTGTTGTATACATTTTTTGAAAAAATCTGCAATTTAGTTTTAAAAAAAATAAATGCGTGAAAACGTTAAAAAAATATTTGGTTTGAAGATAATGTATAACTATAATATCAAAAGATAGCAAAAATGGTATTTTTTTTTATTAAAATAACACGCTCAGCTGCTAAGGCTGTATGCGTGGACGGTTGAAGATAAGTTCGTTAGTATTGGCTATTAGTATAATAATTCAAGTAGGGCTATTGTGGTCCGGATTGGACTAGCCAGGTAAGTAAAAATGGTATTCATTATTGCATTTCGATAATGAAAAGTGTTTTTCCGACGAATAAGTACACTATTATTTTTATAACAAGTGTTACATTGGCAATTAGCCATGAAAAGAATTTAATACATTACAGATACGAAAGTCATTACAGTTTTAAAGTAGACTATACTCAATTAGTTTCATCAGCTGGCAGCTTTGTGATCTATCCAACAAATTTAGATATACACTTTTTACAGAAAAAAAATAGACAGACAAAATGTATACATCTATACATATAAATAAAATTGAAGTTAGAGATGGAAAAAACGGGTCATTTAGTGATCTGCATCTTTGCATCTGGATCCCGTATGTGAGCCGGCTCACTGAACCGGTTCAAAAAGAGCCAAGTTCTGAATATGTTACTGCAGTCTGCCACTGAGTTACCTAGTTCAGTCAATCATATCACGACCTGTATAGAATCAAGAATGCATAGCCAAACATGTGATGCATGAGTCATTTGAGCTGACAGATGCATCAAAGCAACAACTGATACGTAAGTGTAAAATGTGCTTCTGTATGTTAAGTGTTTCACTGAGTTATGCGGATCCGTTGATCCGTCGGCTCAAAAAAAAGTGAGTCGGCTCTCACGAATCTTCTGTCGGAGTCGGCTCTTTGAACCGGTTCAGATCTGAGTTACCCAACTCTAATTAAAGTGTCTGTTTGTAATGTCAAAATAATTAAATGATATGAAACTACTTATATACGGTAGGTACTCATAACAAAAAACCAATTTTTAAAATTTTTGTTTCTGCTTTTTAGGCGCGATTCGCGAAAAGTGTTAGCTAAAGTGCCAAAATTATACACTTGCTTTATCTGTGAATCTATGAGTCACACTTAAAACGATATAACTTTTTTTTGTTCGATTCCTCTCGGGATCTATTTGACTCTAACGTCTCCCGGTTTTTGAATTTTGACTCCCGCGGAGAGCAAATTAAAAAAACTGTGTTTTTGCTTATATAATTCGTTTAATTAGTCAAGAGTTGATAAATCCGGAAGTGAGTTGGAAAATACGCTAATGCACCTTACATTTCTTTCATTTTTGATGAAAAGTTGCTATTAATTGTAGTACACGGTTGGTTAGGACCCTAAGTAATGTTTTCAGTTCATAATGGATATATTAATTATTTCCTTATCTACCGTTTAATCATGTAATTAGTATATCCATTATGAACATACCAATATGCAATAAGTAAATTGCTCGCTATTATTTTCAGATCCATGGCGTCATTCCCCTTTTCGCAAAAAAAAATCATCTTCATCGATGACATGGCGCTAGTTTTTTTCATAAAAAAAGCAAGATATTTTCGACTAACCTTCGCACCAAACAGAATAGGCAACAATTTAAAATTCTGAACGGACATTTTAAAAGATTGTTGCGATAAACTCAAAATTCAATATTATATTATGTTAGTATTAACATTTGTTAAGAATTTATATTACAGTATCAATTATTAAATTATGGTGACCTAGACCTAATAATAGATGCAGTACTGCTGCATGACTTCGTATAATATTAATTCCTAAATAAAAAAATTCAATTGCGTGTTGCGACTGTATAACACGTGACATTTAATATAATAAAACGCGATGACAATTTTTTTAAAGTTTCCATGTGCCCACATAATATCACAACAAATAATAATATACACTGAAAATAACGAAAGTATGAAAACATTACCTAAATATTCAAAAACATTTCAAAAACCGAACAAGTGCGAGTTAGGCTTCTGCGTCGGGGATTCCGTATTATTCTCCTTTTAAAAATCTGATCAAAATTTGTTTATATCTAGCCAGTGGCATAATTATATCGTTTGAGGTCCGTGCCAAATTCATTGGATGGAGCCCTCCCTTAAGCTCAACCAACGTTATATGTTTTTGTGACAAATGCGTTCAAAAAGTAAAAAAAGTAAAAAACATCAAGCGCGGTTTCCGGTAAACTATAAACTGGAAACAATACAACATTGTCCCCAGTTTAGTTTACAGGAAACCGCGCTTGTTTTTTACCTTTATGTTATCATAATGGCGTTGAATGGCTGTTAACTATTAAATTTTTTTTTGACAAATGATGATAAAGGTTTTAATAAAACAATGGGTTCATTTTACCTAGAAGTATTTTTCCTAATTTTCTATATATAAGCATACTTTAAGATGTTCTATCTAAATATAAGTTTAATTGTGTTTTTTAACCATTTTTCACATGTAAGTTTTTTCTGATATATAAAAAACATATTATTTTCAACATAAGTCTAATACTATAAGATAATTTTGTTTTTTAGATGTAATTTGTCTTTATGTAAGAATCTGTAGTCGAGATTTCCATTAGTTTTTTGGTAATAAATTACCTTTTTTTATAATTATCTTGTGAGGATTTTATTTTTCACAGCTAGAATCATACTCTTTCGGGCCCGTGGCATTTTGCATGTCCTGCCACCCTATTGTTACGCCACTGTATCTAACTGATTCCTCATAGAATTAGAAATTAATGATATTCGTTTTTTTTTTTACTTTTACTATGAGACTTTCCTGTATACCAAATTTAAATATTCAACGTAAAAAAACACAAATGAAAACAAAACAATTGTCTGATGTCAGTTCTGGATGAAGTACACTTCAGTTACATAATTATACTTGCACGAGGACTTGCGAAGCTCTACAGGTAGTCGTGACGCACAAGAAAGTAGGTGACAGGGTGTATAATCAATATTACAGTTGTTAGCGCCAGCTGTAAGTTCTGTCTCACAATACCTTGCCTTACCCAATACGTACGCTAAGCTCTAAAGCATCACTAAAAAAAGCTTTTCAGACACGTGCGCACTGCTGAGGGCACAAAATGACAGCAGCCGACTAGTTTCTGATCGCGGTTTCAGTCGCGTGATTGTCGATTTTGTCCACAGAATCGCTAGTATCGAATTTAATGGGAAGCATTATCGGAAATCGAACGCAATCGGGTACAAAGATCAGTTGGTACTTTAAATTTGGGTACCGAGTTTGATCAAAATCTATCCAGTCGTTTCTGAGTAATGCCGGTAAAAGAGACAAACGATATTTTTAGAAACGGGTCTATAGGTAAGTATTATACAAAATATCCGAAACAGACTATTGAATTGCGATATCTGTCAATATTTCTTTACAGCACGTCACGAGATTTCAAATTACGGGTAGGCAAATTAACATTTTGAAGTTTTTTCTTTACAAACTTATGTTAAAAACACTGACGAATTTGGTTTGATTAATAATTATTTTCAAATTTAATTTTGTCTGTACAAAACATTGTGTTAAACTTATGTTAATTTTCTCATTTTTATCTGATTTTAAATCGTTTATTAAGATCAAATAAACTTGGCTAAAAGTTACATGAGAAGATTGGCACATATTTTTAGTTTATTTTGAAGTATTAACATCAAAGATTAAATAAGTTTTTTCATAGAAATGAGAGATTTCCGAAACATGAGTAAAGGCATTTTACATCCACACACACAACCAAGACAGAAGCTATGCGGGTGAAAAAGGGAGCATATTGAACAGCTGGTACTTTAAGGCTGTCGGAACGCTCTGAATTTAAGCCAAAAATAGAGCTTCGGCTGTCAACTGATTGTAGACATATTCGTCAACATTCTGCAAAAATTCTTTTTCTATAAGAAAGATAAAGGACAAATCTATGTCTCTATGGACTACTTTTGTAATTTATGTACGATTTACTAAAAAAAGTTAGACATTTATTGTGCCAAAAAAACACACGCTTTTAATGTCACACTACGACCTTATTCGTACTTATTTCACAAAACTGGTCCATCACAAACCTAAAGTGACTCTTCCTTTTTCGGGAAAGTTTTTTAAATCTTCAAAATATTTCCTAAAATTAGAGTATTCAATTGACAGCGGCATCCTTGCAATAACATTTTTTAGCCTCGTAGTTGGCACCAGCCAAAAATTGAAACGTGCGGATGATTTGAGCTAAAGAAGGTCACACCCACAATATGTCTTTTGTTTACCTCGCCCCTTACCGCTGGGTCAAAGCACAAACAAAATTCTGAGCGTTCCGACAGCCTTAAGCGACCCTTCCATTTAAATCCGTTTTGTTTTTCTTCTCGTCCTGTCCTATGTAAGGAAACCAATTATTCCACCGTACGGTTTTCATTATGTCGCTCTTCCGGTACACCAAAACGAAATTCGGTTTACTCGCTTTTTTTACACTGTCTGTTGAAAATGATCCACTCGTCAGGAATGCTTGTGCAATTGTCAAGCACACTTGACTGTAAGTAGGTCAGGTCCTTTTCGCATGATTTTCCATCATTCTACAGCTCGCACGTTACATTACTTGAGGCGCAAACAAATGAAACAAATGAAATATTCGGTGCACAAGGTTTTGTAGATTATAGACGCTAAACAGCTGACGTCATCACCGGCACGCGGCTCAGTCGCTGAGCATCGAAGCACAATAAGACCTCGCTGTTTCAATATTACGCAGTTTCTAAGAAAAAAGTTTAACCACTCTAACATAAATTCTGGATCAATTTATACAAAATGATTCAAATGTTGATAGAAGTTCAAAGGCAAGATGAAGTGTCATTGATGCAATATCTTGCTATCGACAACAATTTACTGAACGAAACAGAAAAAGGCAGACGACATGGGATGACTTTTCCACAAAAGACAAAATATGTCAAATGAGGAACCTCTTCCTCGAACTTTTATTTGATTTTCATAAATGTTTTATGATATTAGCAATAAATAATTCTATAATAATGTGATAAAAAAGTAGTTAACAATAAATGTTACACAATTAAACAAAAAAAAAACTAGCAACTTTTCTTATTCTCGGTTTTTTTTCACGTATGCCTATTATCCACGTATTAAGATGACCTCGTTTAGCGCTGTTTCGTATGACGTAGGAACTTATTGGAACGTATGTCCCGCGTTAATCGGGGTCTTACTGTATTAAATAAAGGTAAAATTTTCATAATTTATATCGACACGCTATTAAATCGTGTGAATTCAGTTTTGATGGGTACATGCACAGAGATATAGATAGATAACAGCCGCCGCGGAAATTGTTTACGTAGCTTTAGATTACCACTTCCGCAAGAATATTATTGATCGAATCAAAAGCTAACTGTTTATTTATTTTCACCTGTTTACTTTCGAGTGAAAGGATCATTTTATTCGTTATTTGTTTATTATATTAGTGTTCCCATGTTTTATGTACACTGCAATGCCGCGATATATTTGGACATTTTAACGGCACAAACGGCCAAGGTTATCGAGTATTACACGTCGAGGGAAAGTTTGGCTGAGGAATAATTTAAAAAGAAGCTTTACCGATATTTCGCTAGGGGACAACGTTTAAAAAAATAGTTTCATCTTCAGAGTTTCAGGCTAGATGAAATGTGGTAAATTTATCAACTAGCCTGAGGCCCTGAAGAAAAAAATAAAATTTTTCAAAACGTTGGCCACAAGGATTTGATCAAATCTCCGTTTTCATTATGTCGCAGGAAAATGATGAAATCGGAGATTTGATCAAATCCTTAAGGTAGGTGATCAAGTTACGGAAGATGATCTTCCGCGATTTGATCATCTACCTTAGGAATTTGATCAAATCTCCGTTTTTATCATCTCCCTGCGACATATATAAAAATTTCAAATCTATGGTTATCATATCCTGTTGCGAGGTTAGAATAATGTCATCTCTTAGTTGGTCGGGACGCTACGACGACTCCCTTCTAATCCCAGGCCACCACACCAGAGTCCTGCTAACACCTCGCATTATGGGTGCCATGATACTATCACAACAGGGAATTGTCATTCCCGGGACACGTCAGCTAAATACCTTTAGATTATAAATAAAATTAAATAAGCAAGCAATTTGATGGACAGTCTGTAATATATTGCGAGTCATGAATGATATGTCTGTATAAGTACTCACAGCAGCAGATGTTGATTATAAGGTAAACGTGTCAAGAACATCAACACAAAACTTTCTGTCAACGCAATTATTTAACTCTATTTCAATTAAAACTTTGCTAAAAAAATGTTATAATCGTTTATCTAGATTACAAAGATATAGGCATATCGCCATTGCCATTGTAGTGAACCATGACTATTGTAGATTATAGACGTTCAACGTCTGAGATCATCAGCGATGTAATCCATGACAATGATTACGTTTTTATTAGTGAAATTACGGAATTCTTGAATAACTTATAAACCTTTTTTGTAAGAGATGGCTGTTATAGCACCACAATTTCGTTCTAAATTTTAACAGAACTAATTTTGGAATTAGAGGATAGAGAGAGATTGTATATTATAGACGGTCAACATCTGAGATCGGAATTAGAGGAGGTATTCAGTTCTCGTGATGCGGTTTTCCGAAATAGCCGCTGCTATCGAGACAAGCTCCTAAGAAAGCTAAGAAGAACAGTATCTTTTATCGAAAGTAAAAGCGAAAATGTTCATTTCTTGTCGAAACGAAATCAAACGACAACACTAGTACTGAACTGGTACAACCTATTAATGTGAAAGCGATATTTTTTTTGGAATGTTTTACGCCGGGCCTGCGCTCAGAAGCTGGACCATCATATCAGCAGGCATCCTCGTGACAATAAAACACGATTAATTCTCATTATTATCAGTAGCAATTACAACATACGCTACAAATAAAACAAACATCGCTCGCAGATGTATTACAACGTAGAGCGACGATTATCCGTGACTCAGTTATCCGCAATGTTCTATTTATGCAAAACGCATTGTTAAACCAGAGATGTATAGGTATCTAATTACTTTAAACGAACAAATAGTCGGGAGGTAAATTGAAAAAAAAATCGGAATCCTGCCATGTTGTCATCAATGAACCCTTATTTAAAGACTCCGGCTCTGTTAAATTACTGAAAGATCAAAGGTCTAGACAGTGTATTTAATACGTATGTTACACAAATTAAAATACAATGTTGAATATTTGGTATATTTTTTAATAATTTTAGGTTATATTTAAAAAATTGTTAATGTTCACCAAATATTGTGTTTTCGAATTTCTGAAAACAATTATAATTTCATATAAATATAAACTGAGCATGTGATGGAAAATTTATCACATCTGCGCATTTTATCATTAAAAATAACCGATAAATTCCCATGAGTAAGGTCAAATTACATAATAAACCATATGATTTCGTTATTTTTATAAAAAAATGTTAGTATCTACTTTTGTGTAGCAATATCTTCACTTGATATATTAGTTTAGTTTAGGCTCAGCTCCGGTTCTGGGAGGGGGGGGGGACCGGAGAATCTACCTCGGGCGGCAGTTTCAGGGGACGCCAAAATCGTAATAAAGTACGTACTTTCGCTGGATATAAAGAAAATATATTTTCGTAATTTATTTGGTAAGGTAAAATAATAATTTGTAGAACTTTGGAGTTATTAACACAATTATTTTAATAGTTATTTCAACGTTCAAAACTATAATTAACTTAAAGAATGATTATTTAAAATATCACGATATTACAAAAGGCTGGAAAAAGTATTACTCATACGTAATATTGTAATATGCATAAAATATATACAAAACAAAATTAAAATATACATTATCGGTCACAATTTTATTTGGTGACCTAGTTTTACTGTTTTTGTTAGTTCTGTATACATCTGAAGACATTTTTTTATCGACGGGCAAAATATATAGCCTAGTTGGAATGAAGGATATTAACGGAGTTCTAGGTGCTCATAGTTGACCTAGATTTTGTTCTACGCTTCCTAAATATTTACACAGAATTATAAAGCTGTTAGGCTGCCTTATATGTACTACGATTAATTAGCTGGGACTTGTTAGTTTTTTGGTGGTATTCTTCGAATTTCACTTTTGTATACCTCAAAACAAAAAAATCGGTCAAGTGCAAGTTATTATTGTTTGATTCTTCAGAAAAAACTAAAACGAATAACAGGCATTTCATAGAGTAGAAAAAGAGTTTAGAAAACAATCTAAAACAGTTAATTATTGTTAATATAAAAGTAATATTTTAGATATTCAAAGGCCATAAGGTTATCATAGACCAAGACCGCAAATGGCTGCATGAAGCAATGCAATGGCATTCTGCCAAAGTTTAACATATTTTTTTAGATAACACAAATTTAACGATAAGAATATTAGTAAAAAAAACTAAAAATTGTTCTTATTTGTTATAACGACTATTATCAGTTATGCGTGTATTATAATACATGTTAACATATTTTTGTGAACTGCTGATTGGTGATATCAAAATGCAGACAACACATAGGCATGTGCTCTATTCCAGAATAATTTATCAGAATTTTATCAAAAGTGTGAAATGGTGCACGTATTTTATTTTTCATGTACAAATCTACAACATATATATGCAAAGACTAAAGATCTTACTATATGATTAATGAAATACATAGCATTGTTGTTTATTTTTAGCCCTACTGCTCATACTACGTGATAGTCTAAATATTTTGTTTTCAGATTCGCGAATTAATGCTTGTAGATAAGATTAGAGTCAATTTGAACCGGACGGCATTCGTTGTTTTTCGCCTGACGAAACAGTCAACAAACGACAAAGTAGGTGGACCTCTACGATACACACACACACACATACGCAGAAACACGACCTCCAAGGTCGCCTGTTGAGATGATGTTGCATGTCATGGCATGACCACTTTCCCTTAATTTTCAACCCTCCCCCAGGCTATCCTTACACACGTAGACATTATATGGGCTGTCGAGACCGACGGTGCGGTCGAGAGAGGGGAAATGTCCTAGAGTGGCCGGGATCGGGACCCACCGAACGCGGTAGCAGCGCCGTGCCTGATTGTAGAATACGTGCGTCGCGTCGTTTGTGTATTCGTTTTTACTGTCGCTGACAGCCAGCTCGACCGTACGCTAGAAGAAGAGAGTATATACGACGTGCCTCTTCGTTTTTGTTGCATACGTATTTGACGGAGTAGTGTGGCGAGTCGTACGCAACAACAGGCAAACAGAGGTTAGCTAGACTACGAGCGATCGGGACTAGCCAGCCGATAGCAGCAGCTGATCGTGGACAGAACAGTGCAGTCGCAAAACGCCGACGTACTGCCGAGCTCGCACGACATTGTGCCCATGGACGTCTGAACGGCAAGATGGCGGCAGATTCGGGAATGGATACGTGCCCGTCGCCAGAAATCGCGGACTCCAGGAAAAGACCGCTGGACGGCGACAACGAAAACGATAACAACAAGAGGTCTCACTTCAGCACAGGTACTAGTGCGCGTAAACAGTGCCCGTGATGATTTAAGTCGCGATCAAAAGTGCGATTACGACAGCTAGGAGATGATCCTACTGGCCGAATGTTGCGAACACATACACTGCGGAGCAAGTTGCAAAAGAAACACGGAATCCGCGCGACGCAAATCGAATAAAAATAGTATTTTCGCGCGCTTAACTAGCGCACAATTTAATACCGATGTCGTAAATTTATACCAAATTTGAAAAGTCATCCGTTTGACTGCAAACGGGCCTATAATAAATTTGACGTGGCCGTCGCGACAATGTCACGCAGTTGTTGACTGCGCGCTTTTGGCCTAAACGTCAGTGTATGTAGGTGTTTGGCGAATGTAATTTTTTTTTAAGAGAAAATGTGATCCGCGAGTGTGTTGGTTTCTGTGTTTACGTTCTAGGCCACACGTCAGATCTAAGCTAGTGGTTAGTGGCTCGAGCCTCGTCCTATGACGAGTGCATTCCGCGATTAGCATATGTTACTGCAGTTTTGTTTTGGCTCTTGCGGAGATTCTAAATTTTTAATAGTTTCTTTTTGTTGGAGGTCGATGGAAATTTGACGTGCGGGTTGCTGTAGCGGCGATTCGCTTCCACACAAACTATAAATGTTAGATAATTCGGGCTCGTTTTTGGTGGATAATTTGCTGTACGCATTGCCGCCTCTAGGTGAGTTGTCAATGTGACCGTCGTCGCCGTTATTAATTATCGTATCAGTCAATTTTAATCAATCGCCAACAGCTCACCACATATCAATTCAATATCATCATCATTTTGCCCGTTGCTGTCCGTGAAACGCGTATAGATCTTTTGTCGCATTCGCAACCATTGTTGGTCGTTAATAATTTTTAATTTATATGTTACGGCGCCGTTGTTTCTTTTCTTTGCACGGTGTATAGACAATACTCTCAACAAACCGAATAAAATATGTTAAAAATGGATATTGTGTAACAGCATATTGTTTTATCGCGATCCGTCTGTATTTTATCGTATAGATTATTACCAACATCGAGAGTGCGATACCGATTATAGACGACTATCGATAGATAACTGAGTTATTATCAGTGACCATCGTGGGCCCCGCCGCGGATATTGTTACTTGTATATTAGCCACGTTACGTTACATCATATTTACACGCGCATAAATAAACATTTAAAGCTTCCACACCACATGTGACCCTGACCTTTTGCACTTGTTCGCTCTCACTATTAACAGCAAAAACTAGACTTGAGGCCTTGAGTGACAACCTCGTGTTGTCACTCGTTACATAACGCCCTAACGGCATTGTTAACGTCATTCAAAGTCCATTCGAATCAGTAATATTGCACCTCCATCGTTCAGGCACTGTTTCTTTGCTCCATTAATCACGACTTTAAAAGCTTATTGTTAGTGATAAGAGAATTATGTTATTAATTACATATTTAGGTACTTATTAAGTAGCCAATTAGTTACTTTAAAACAGTAAACGCAATTTAATATTGTACCTACATAGTTATGGAATGCAATCGAATTTGTAAATTTGGGCGTCTGTGCTGTGTTGTTGAGTGCTTCTACTAGTGATGCTTGCACTGAAAAAAGGTGACGCAAATACTGGTTTGCCTTCAGCTAAGAATTTATATACACACCTTTCAAATTAAATTTGCTCACTCGAAAACCATTCTGGAATTTTTTTGTTCATGCAATTCCGGGGTGATTTTTTACTATGTAGGTACCTGTTTTATTTATAATATTAAGTTCATTACGGCATTTTTTTTTCATATGATCATTAGATATTGCAGATCAATATTTTTAATACAATGACTACTTTTTAAAATTTAATCAGTTTCTACGAAAATATAATTCAAAGAATTTAAAACTGATTGCAAAAGTACTCATCGTATTAGAACAGTGCTTTTGTAAAACATATTAGAAAGCTTTTCAAAAGTGCTTTTTGTAAATTTGATGTAAATACTTGTTTATTCTGTCAACAATGTGTTTTTCTCTTTTTTTTACTTTTATTAATTGACGTTTCAAGACCCCAGAAACAATTTATTAGTAATTAAATAAATTTGTTATGATTTGAAGAGTAAAGCAATTAATCACTTCTGTACCTATTTGACTACATTTTATTTTCATAGCCATTAAGGGCCGTCCTGAAATATGAAATGGATTTTAAAATTTATTGTGGAATATAATTATTTTAATATTAAAAAAATCTGTTGGGTGTTATGGAGTACAATAATAGTGAGTAATCATTTGATTTATTTTTAAATCTGACAGCTAATAGTACATATTATTATATTTATGTACATATTGTATAAGTATATACATCTTTTTAAGTTTAATTGGTTGTCGATAATAGGTACTTACTACCTTTGACTCTCTATATTATACTTTTCAATGAGTACAATATTTTGATGTTGTTACTTATGTAATTTAAACTGTCTCTTTTGACGAACACTTCTTAAATTTTTCGCTTTAACTGCATGTAATTTTATTAAGTGCTACAAAATTCAATAGTACAGAAGAATAATATTTCCCGTATTTTTCATCTGAATAGGTACACTTATTCTACAGTTTCCTTGAATGAATCTTGTATACAAGTTTTGCTTTTTATCGAATGACTATTATACCAATGAATGGTTTCGTCAGATAATAAACAAAACTTATAATATATTGATTCATCCATTTTGAAACTTTGGAATAGCTGATCATATCCACAGTCATTATAGGTAATCATGAAATCCATGAATTGTTCAGAAATCAAATTATATTGATCAGGTTATTTTCGAAATAATTACAGCAAAAAACGTGTTAAAAACGAAATATTACAACAGATGAAACATATCTTTATTATTGTAATTTTACCGGTTAAGCAAAGAAGAATTTATTTGAAATGTATTAACTACGGTTTTAAGTTGCTAAGTATTTGTTAATCAATAGTTACATAAAAACAGTAAATAAATAGTTGGTCAATTTCTGGACATTTTATTGGAAGGTTTTATTTGTTGATGAGCTGAATCTATACCAAAAATTACGCTTTTACGTGTTTAAATTATTCAAATATATGTACCTCTGCCTTTTCATACCATAAAAGGTCAACTCCTTTTGTTCAAATATTGTTGTAATAAATTTTATATCGTGGAAACTATGATTATTAATCTGGTGATTTGCATAAATATTTTCATCAAAAGATGTTATCATCAGTATTGATTCAGTTGTAATAGCAAATTTAATATCACCATAAAATAATATTTAACTGATTTCCGAGTTGATTAAAAATTACGATACAATACAGGTGGAGATGGAACATACCACTTCAAGGTGCTCGTGCCCAGCGTGGCTGCTGGTGCCATTATTGGCAAAAAGGGGGAAAGCATAGCCAAATTGCAAAACGATTCTGGCGCGCGAGTTAAGATGTCGAAATCGCATGATTTTTATCCAGGTATAACTTAAAAAACAAACTGAATTTACATTTTTGTTTTAGACGCGCCCATTTATAATTTAATAATATTTTAGGTACCACGGAACGCGTCTGTTTAATATCTGGTTCCGTAGACGCAATCATGCGCGTACTAGATTTTATAATGGACAGAATCCGCGAGAAACCTGATCTTAGCAAGCCACCAGAATTTGATGCAAAGCAGGCTGCAGAAAGAGATAAACAGGTATAGAAAAAATTGAAAATTACAATTTTATTTTTTTCGTCATTGATGATTATTAACTAACGCCCGTTTTTTAAAGGTAAAAATTTTAGTACCAAATTCAACGGCTGGAATGGTTATTGGAAAGGCGGGTAATTATATTAAACAAATTAAAGAAGAAACGGGGTCTTACGTTCAAATTTCACAAAAAGCAAAAGATTTGTCGCTTCAGGAGAGATGTATTACAGTTATAGGTAAGACTAGCCGCTACCCGCGGCTCTGTACGCGGTTGAGATTAAACTCGGAGGCGACAACAGTAGCCAATTTTCATCAAAATCAAACCATTCTTGAGTTATAAAAGGACATACAGACAGACGAACAGACAAAAATTTTAAAAATTGTATAAAACGAATATTTGGCACAAAATTTGACAAAAAAAATTAAATCTGCAGACAGAACCTACAGATTTATATGGTAGTATAAATATAAATATACCAATTTTCAGCAAGATCTGTCAAGCCGTTCTTGAGTTATAAAAGGACATACAGACAGACGGACAGACAAAAATTTTAAAAATTGTAGAATTGGCGTCAGTGTTTTCAAACGAATATTTATGACAAAATTTGACAAAAAAATTAAATGTACAGGCAGAACCTACAGATTTAGGTAGATGAAATTGTTGTCAGGTAAATCATAATTCACATAAAAAATGGTTTTGTTACAGGTGACAAGGATAACAATAAAGCGGCTTGCAAAATGATTTTAGCAAAAGTGGTTGACGACCCCCAAAGTGGTACCTGTTTAAATGTGTCGTATGCCGACGTTAGCGGTCCCGTTGCGAACTATAATCCGACAGGATCACCGTATGCGACGCATACCGGAAGCACCGGAGCCGCCGGAAGTGCGTTTGGATCGAGTACGGCAAGTTTAAGTGGCGCGACGGGTTTGGTGCTGAACGGTGCAGCGGCAGCTGGAGGACTTAGTCTTAGTTTAAATTTAAATGGTGCCATGCAAAATGCAAATCCGACATTAACTGCTCAACTGCTTGAGCACATCAAGGTAAATGCGATGAGTTTTATGTTTTTATTTTTTCCATACACTCAAAAGTACAGTCTGTTGAAACTTTTTTTATAGTGTGGGTTTGGGTCACGATACATAACAATTAAGCCAGCTCAGTTCTTATTTAATGAAAACGATGATCAAGAAATGGTAAAATATTTTTTTTTTCATTTTGGATTGAATTTTTAGATAGTTTTTTTATAAGTGATCTATTTTTATTAGTTTTTCCTCTCATATTATTAATTAGCAGAAACATACAGTCATTCACAACTGCAGTGATATTCCACGTTAATAGTAGATGAGACATTGTTTCATCAAACTATTAACCCAAAAAAAATAGGACCATATTCCGGCACAAATGAATTATCTCGTGGAATCAACTCTCCCATAGACAGTAAGACCCCGCTTAACGCGGGAGGTACGTTCCAATAAGCTCCTGCGCTATACAAAACAAGCGCTAAACGAGGTCCTCTTAATACATAGTTGATAGGCATAAGTGAATCGAAACTAAGAAAATTCAAAATTAATTTATTGCTAATGTACATTTTTGTTCATAAAACATTTATGAAAATCAAATAAAATTTCGAGTAAGAAGTTATGTTTGTGATGAGGAAAGTTCCTCATTTGACATTTTGTTTTTTGTGAAGAAGTCATCTAATATCGTTTGCCTTTTTCTGTTTCGTTCAGCAAGCTGTTGTCAATAGCAAGATATTGACATCAATGACACTTCGTTTTGCCTTTGAACTTCTATCAACATTTGAATCATTTGATCCATAATTTACGTTACAGTGGCTTAAACTTTTTTTTAAGAAACCGCGTAATTTTGAAACAGCGTTAAGCGAGGTCTTACTATATTTGTGCTTGAGATTCAGTGGAACCCGGCATAAATTAGGATTTTTTTTAAAGATTTGCTTAAGATTTAGTTAGGTGCGGCATTTAATGAAACTTTTGTAATTGTCATCAGGCAACACTTCGGAATAGTGGCTATTCAGAGGCTGTGACGGCTGAAATCTGTGCAGCAATGGGTGTGTTAGCCAAATACGGTATTCTTGGTATGGGCTTAGGATTGGGTGCTGCGCCATTAGCTGTGCCGCAGGTCCCTGCCTATTTGGGGGTGGCAATGGAGCAAGCGGCCGCCAATTCTGGAGGTGTTTTCGGTGCTATTGGACAAGTTAGTCTCGGTGAGTTACTGCTGTAGCAAACAGTGTGCTCTCACAACTAACTCTATAAACGGATATATAAATTGTTGTTACATATCATTTTCGTTATATATAAAACTTAACATCATATTATCCTGAAACTAAGATGACGAGTTATTGAAATTCTATCTGCGAGTTGAAATTGAAGGAATACCACGAATCTAAATCTTTCTAGGAACTAACAGATGGTGTAAATGTGTAGATGTAAATTTGTCAATAGGAGAAAAGTAGTGTTTTTGGTAGATACTAACAATTTCGTAAAAGTGCATTCCGAGAAAAAATGTTTTCAATTTTCCTGTAGGTTTTGTAGATATAATTGTCTGGGGTTATGTAAAATATACATTATATAATTCAATGTTACAATTATGAGTTGAAAGCGACATAATTTTGTTATTGTTTTGATTATATTTGGCGCTTACAAATAGATACAATCTACACCAAAACGATATAAACACACGCCATATCATAATAGAACGATGAAGGCTACCAGACATTTTTGTGCCACTTGATAGCGTTGCTAGCAAGTAAGAAATCTGTCATTAAAATGTCATCATAATGGCCACGTGGCAGTTTTGTCGAAACGTTTAACACATATACCTTATTTGCCACAAGCGTTATCTGATGAAAAGATGGTAGTCTAATTTGTTTATGAATAGATTATAAAAAATATAAATGAAAACTCAAACGTGCTAATCTTCGAGTAACATTTTAATTGTTTTATCTTATTCTAGTCAAGATTAGCTAAATTGGAAACTATATTTTTTGAAGAGAAAGAATGTATATTAAATTACAAAATATTATTGTTTTTATTTGTATATAAATTAAAAATTTTAGTGTCGCAATCGGTGAACAATTTTTTTTTTAAAAATGGCGATAGCATTTTCTTTGAAAATTGACTATCTTGGTTTCGGAATAATATGGTAATATAACTGTGAAAGAGCAGTTATGCAAAAAAATATATACATAATATATATAAATTGTTAAATTGTTTCATATAGTAGTAGTTTGTTAACTAGATTTACAAAAACTTTAATGATTTTGTTGAAATTTACTGTTATCCAAATAAATTTATTTTAATTAATAGATGTTGTTTTTATTTTTATTTAAATTATATTAAACAAAGTCAAGTCCGTCCGTTTGATTCCAAATATTCAAAAAAAATAAGTAATTAACTAGCTTTTTGATAATTCAGATTTTTCACTGAATATAATGAGAATAATATTCGAAAAAGTACATTTTGACTTTAATTTATTTTCTTTAATCAGTTAGAAAAGTATTTTAAAAACTTTCTAACAAGAAGTTATTCAATGATAGAAACAAGCCACGTTTAGTGAAAAAAGTCTATATTTTAGTTTGCGAGAAAAAAACAGTGCAGTGATATAAATTAAAATTTTGTGACTTCGTTAATTTTTGAGTGACTTGAAACTGAGGTAGGAATATCTGAATGTTATTTGATATTAATAAAAATCTTACCTTAGGTACGACATCTCCGACGCCTCGATCGAGTTTGGAACGATACGCGGCTGCAGCAGCAGCAGTCGATGTAACAGGTGCAGCGTTCGACCCTTTCAGACACGGAGGTTCACCTGCCGCGGCTGCGCCTATTTCTCTTAACAACAATAGTTTTGGGTTGGGAACCGCGGCGTCTGCTGCCGTCGCATCAGCTGCGGCTGGACAACACACTCAGCTTAGCAAATCTCCAACCCCGGCCGAACTCACAGCTGCAGGACAGAAGGACGCCAAGAATATTGAAATCCCTGAAGTCATTGTCGGAGCTATTCTAGGTAAGAACAAATGACAACATTCAAATACTTTTCATTTTGGAGTAGCCAATGAGAAAAAAGGCTCTTTTTCAAATTGCTTCAATCAAACTAGATAAAAAGCCAAGTTGATAGCAAACAGTAATAATAGGCTAGCTATCGTCTGCTATAATTGTTAAGAAACATTCATTGTTGTAATACTATATTAGAAAAATTTATTTTTCAAACACTCATTCCGCCGCGAATGTGGAAAGTTTCGGGTTTGAGTCCCGACGGTGACGTGTTTGAAAAATATTTTTTTTTAATATAGCATTACAACAATGAATTTTTCTTAACAATTATAGCAGACGATAGCTATTATTACTGTTAAAAATGAATTTAGCTTGTATGTAGCTATTATGTATATTTACTAAGTTGATAGCAAACCTTTTTTTCAGCGACTACAATTCATCTATAGCTTTAAAATGAATCTTATTTTACGTATAATCCTCCATTTTCAATTAAAAAAATTTATAATCATGCAAAACAGTGAATGAAAATGGTTTCGACGTTTCGGCAAAAATTTTCATGCCTTCCTCAGTACCTTAAAAAGTTAGCAAATCTTCAAAACTATAAAAACTAAATAAATTCAGAAACTATAAAACTGTTCTTTCTTTTTTTTAAATACATACTTTGATATTAATAATAATAGTTTCTGCTAGCACTACCGATTATTTTATTTATTTATTTATACAAAAAAGCCGCAAAGCCATACACTCTACAGGTTGATTCTTCTTTTTTCACAGCGTGTAGAAATCAAATAGACGTACAAATATTTCACGTAATTTTTTTATCAAAACTCAAAAATAAGAGAGAAACAACCATTATAAGTTTCATTAAATTTTTTCAACTTTATTTAATTTTGAGGTCAGTCCTGGCGTTATGTTACGTCACTATAGAAATATCTTATGTCATTATAAAGTATCTTGCTTTTTGAAACAAAACGGGGACAACTTCAAACAATTTCTGTAAATACTTGATAATGACATAACCTATTTCCATAGTGACATAACATAACGCCAGAACCGACCTCAAAATTTAATTAAACTTTGGATGACTATTTTTCTCTTATTTTTGAGTTTTGATAAAAAAGTTACTTGAAATATTTGTTCGGCTATTTGATTTCTACACGCTGTTAAAAAAGAAATTGCATCTGTTTATATTTTAAACAGGTTAATTTTTAAGTTGATTCTTCTTTTTTAACAGTGTGTAGAAATCAAATAGATGAATAAATATTTCAAGTAACTCAAAAACACGAGAGAAACATTCATTCAAAGTTTAATTAAATTTTGAGGTCAGTCCTGACTCTTGGCGTAATGTTATGTCACTATGGAAATATGTTAATGTCTTCATCAAGTATTTACATGAAATTGTTAAAAGTTGTCCTCGTTTTGTTATTGTTTTATGCAGGCTGATTTTTAATAATATATAAAATAAAATAGCAATCTAAAACAGTAAGTTAGCCAGCAACTTGTCTTCTTTTTTCAAGGTCCAGCCGGCCGTTCGTTAGTAGAGATTCAGCAGTTATCCGGTGCTAGCATTCAGATATCGAAGAAAGGCATCTTCGCACCAGGTACTCGTAATCGTATTGTAACCATCACAGGTAGTCTTCAGGCAATCAACACTGCACAGTACCTTATTGAACAACGCATTTCCGAAGAGGAAGTAAAAAGAGCACGACACAATGCGCTTAACAATTTAATGCAGTAGTTTGCTAATTGTTGTTGACTGCGGTCTCTTCTACTTGTTGATTTTCTCTTTTAATTTTATCAAATTTTCAGTCACTGTTGGTAACAAACGGGCTTAAAAGAATACCGATTTGTAAGTTTGTCTGTATTGATCTGGACTTGATCCAAACTATGTCCAATGGATTGTAGAACAATAATTTTGTGCGCAGGGGATGTGCTGGGACCGAACATTTTCAAATTGTTGTAGTGTCTCCACATTTTTAAAGACGTCGATTGTCTATATTATGAAAACAGACCTAATATTATTTCGTTTTTTTAAGATGGCCTTTCAGATATATTTCTGTGTTTAAAGGCTTTGAAAATCATGTCAATGAAAATTTGGAGACATTTTGTGTTATAAAAATTTTACATCAAGTTTTTATTGTATTTGATTTGCCGTGTAATCTTTTACAAAATGGTATTTTATCACAGAGTTTCAAAAGGAAATGCTTTTTTAAAAATATATATCTAAATTATGGTATATATACTATTTTATCTTTATAAATTATTATTTTTAAAGTTCATGTGATGAAATTATTATACAAGTAAAATTATTGTTAATATTATGTTTTAAAATTTTATGACATGTTAAGAAAATAAATAAATTTTATTTTTGTAATTCAATGTTGTTTGATGCTCATGATAGATATTTTTTTATATATTATAAGCACATAATTTTAAAGATTTTTATTTGTTTTTTGTAAATAATATATTCACTATATAAATCTTTTCCATTTTATAATATAGAACTAGTAATTCACCTTATTAAAAATCTGCAAAATGTTTTTCAATTAATAAATTAACCACTCATTAAAGTAGTCAAATGAATAAACCATTAGATCATTATTTATTGTACCTATAAGAATTGTTTATTATGATCATTTTTATTGTTTTTGTAAAGACAGGGTAACGATGCAAAGCACGTTAAGTGAAAAATCTTAATGTAATTTGTATTTTCATTCCATAAATTATCTAAATTCATTTTTTAATAGCTGCGCATCAAACAACAAATACATTTTCATGTTTTTTTTGTTTCTTGTTTTGTTTTAAATATATAAATATGAAATTCTAAATGTCCATGTCTTTAATATATTGTTTTATAGTAGAGTTGAGCTGATACTTTTTAAAGATGGCTACCGGACTTTTTTCCGTCGCCTGATGGCACCACTAGCAAGTGTGGTATCGTACAGTAAGATCCCGTTTAACGCAGGAGATACGTTTCAAAAAGTTCCTACGCTATAAGACACAACGATAAACGACGTCATCTTAATTAGATAATAGGCATAAGTGCAACAGAACCGAAATAAGAAAATTTGCTAGTTTTTTTTTGCTTCATTTTGTAACATTTATTGTTAAATACTTTTTTATCACATTAATTATAGATTTATTTATTGCATACATCGATTTTTGTTCATAAAACATTTCTGAAAATCAAAAGTTCGAGTAAGAAGTTATGTTTGTCATAAGGAAGGTTCTTCACTTAACATATTTTGTTTTTTGCGAAGAAGTCATCTAATGTTGTTTGGCTTTTTCTATTTCGTTCAGCAAGCTGTTGTTGACAGCAAGATATTGCATCAATGACACTTCGTCTTGCCTTTGAATATGAATAATTTTGTATAAACTGATCCATAATTTACGCTATAGTGGCTAAACTTTTTTTTTTAGAAACCGCGTAATACTGAAACAGCGTTAAGCGAGGTCTCACTGTATTGTTGATATGGCTAAATCAGTTTTGTATTTATTTAATCATTTATTCCGTAACAATGTAACTTACTTTATTGAACAGAAGAATAACTGCTCACAAACTGTTATTTTATAAAAGTTTGGGACACCATGCTTGCAACTAGCGTCATCTGACGTATAAAAAAATGGTAGCCCACGATTTAAACGTTAGTTGTTTGGAGGAAATATTAATAGTGAATTTATTTTTACAAAGGAATTCCTTTGTTTGAAACAACTAAATCGGTCAAGTACAAAAATTAAAAAAAATTTCAAGTACTGGCTCAAATGCTATTTTTCTTTTATTTTCTTCCTTTTAATCACATGACACTCATTTTGTATATATTACTCGTTGAAAATTCAGCATATTGAATTGTATATTTATTTATATTACAATTACTGCCTTACGATCATGAATTTTTGTAATAAAAAGTTTTTTGACGCTCTTCGCAGAGTTGTACTCAGTAAATGAATGGTTATAGTAGTAAAATTTCAATAATAAACATACTTATTTTGTAAAATTAAATGTTTTTTAAAATTTAATATACAATTCAAATATACTTAACTACACGTTCAAATTAAAGAAAAAAATGATATATATAAATATATATATCCATAACATATAGGCTATAGGGGTTTGCTGTGACTTTGTATTGACCCTATATTATGACAGGAAGTGTAATACTCTAATGTTATATTGTTTCTTTAATACAACTTCAAATTAAAGAGAAAATAATTATTATATTAAAAGTACAGATCTATAAAAATGAAATAAATCTATATATACATATATGTAAATGTAATTATAAATATATTATATATATACAATGTTGTTATCGCATGTTGTTAAAAAAAAACAAAGTTGTTATATACTATTTGAAATGAATTACCTGATTTTGGACGGTTGATAGTGTTGTTAAAATGGTTTTTTTAATGTTGTTAAAAATGTGTTCAGCAGATTTTACTAATATTTGGAGTTAAGAAAATCACTGCTTTTGATGATCGATTAACTGATGGATATTCCTGATGCAAATTGTTGTTTTCTTAATTTTTATTTGCTTTGTTATAAATTATATTGTTATATTAGCTATTTTAAATTTGTCTATAAAACTGTCATGGATTTCATTTTTTAGATGTAAAATTTTAAAATACACCGAAAATGGATTTGTTTAAAAAACAGCTGAAATATGTAGTTAAAAATAACGAAAAGAAGATGGTGATTAACAGGTATGTGTTCATTTGTTAATTAGTTGCAATATATTGTTGATTAGCTAAGAAAATTTATTCAACAGTCAGCCGTTCAAAAAAACACATGCATAAGGTTTCACCGTTTTTAAATAAAACAAAAAATGAAAAAAAATCAAAGAATTTAGGTGTTACATAATATGCCTTTTATGTTTATTATTGATAAAACCGTATGTGGGATATTGTTGTGAACTGTAAATTTTAAACATGAAAAAACGATTATTGATTCCTTTTTTATTACGACATAATTTTAATTATTGCCAGTGAAAAATTCTAGATTTGGTTATTAATAATAGACGTATAAAAATGTGTTGTAGGATATAGTTTGGTTATACTACTTACATTTAGCAACAAAATCGAAATAATGCTGTTATTTTTTAGTATAACCAGAGCTAATCCAGTTAAAAAATAACAAATGTTGATAGATGTTTTTTATTTTTTTGACACAGATAGGCGTTTTAATTAACAAGCAAGTTTGTTATTATGTAGTAAGCGCCGGCCCTAGCCCTTGATGGGAGTAGAGCGAGATTGTCTTTCCGCGCCCTTTGATCGACATTCACTTCACGTAAATTGTACTTCAGTTTTATGTTGCATAAATAAATCACAAATTTTCAAAAATCAACTTTTATTGCAAACATCAAGACTTGTTGAATTTAAATTAAACTAAGTAGCTTTAATTATTCAACTTCTGTTTCTTTAACATTAAGAAAGTTCCTACCACTATATAATTAAATTAATATTTGGTGTTAATTTCAATCAGTCACTAAATAATAAAATCTTGATTTTCGCATTTGACTTTTTGGCACCTAGAGCGACCGCTCCTCTCGCTCTACTGGCGCTGTATAATCATTTAACAGTTAGGTAAAAAACGTTTTTGGTGCAATTTCAATGAGTAATGTTAAAAAAATACAGTTCTCAAACAGTTCCTAATCTGGTACCTTGTAGATTCATGCATATATAAGAGTATATAATATACATAGACATGTACATCAAAGTATAAAACAAGATTATTAATGTTCTGTGATATTCACTCACACTTCACACATTTAAATATACTTATTTTGACAGGCGCAGCGACATTTTAGAACAGAATTTATTATATTTGGTAGTGATGAATCTCCAATTACAGTTGACTAATTTATCTCCACCATTAAACTTGGCTTATAACCTCTGTTGCCGAGCGTCAGTAGGGTCAGCACACATGCCACTTTTTGTAGTGGAAATGTGCCAACTATAGGGAGCGTTCCTAAACCAAGAGGGAAGGGGGGTCAGTTTGAAAGCTACGCTGAGCTACGTGACGGGAGGGGGAGTTGGAGTCAAGCTACGTAAATGAAAATAATTTGAAGAATAAGTTGAACATTTATTTTCAAATATTTTATATCTTAAATATCATATAACCAATATCAATCTTGTTTATTTTATACAAAATTTTTTTAATAGTTTGTTAACAGAAAACACAAAATATCTTCTAAACTTGATAATTAACTGCAATCTTTTATCCGGGGTGGTCATAGCAAAGGGAGGGAGGAGGAGGTTCCACAGAGGCTGAAATTTATCGTTCGATTTGGCAACAACATGGAGACTTAATCGTACTGTCACGCGATCTAGCGTCTAGTGAGTATTGTACAGGCGTACTCAGTTGGTTGCTGCATCTGACGATCTGACTTAATCGCACGATCGTGATACAAAAAGTAACATGTGTGCGTCGACTCTTATTTATCAACTCTTAAAAGTATATTTTAGAGGTTATACTCACCAATCAAATGATAGATGGTTAACAGCTAGTTGATTTCACATTCTGTAGTGGTCACATTACGTTTAGTGAAATGTTTTAAATTAAACAATATTGTGATATTTTTAAAATAGAAATTATTACAGCACTATGGGTAGCAATCATCACAACAGAAATAATTTAAAAGTTGAACAAGTTCGAATTTTTGAAGACGTAACTTTTAATAGACGCTGATGACCTTAAATGTTGAGCGGCTATAATGTACAATCTAACGTAACTTTTACGTATAGAAAATGGGGTAGCAAAACTTAGAATAATTGGCTGTAATGTTCCTAAAATATTGAATATATATTTAAAAATTATAATTACTATTATATTATTCTAATGACAATAATTATCGTTATTTTTATTATTATTAAACTGAGAAATTTGCCATAATCGTGTGCATAAAAATTGAAGGAAAACAAATATGTATAAAATACGCTGGATCCGAGCCATTAAAGAAAAATTATTTTAAATAAATTCAGGACTGTTCTAAAGTGTAATTCTTCATAAAATCAAAATATAAACGAATTATTTTTAAATGCGTCGTGTTTTGTTTATCGATACTAGCCGTGCGCTAACGTTGACAGTATTTTGTTTTGTAAAGAAAGCTGTTTGCCTGTCAGTAATAATTAGTTAGCCATTTCATTACATCACTTCAAGTATCGTTAAGCTAGCTTAATATAAGAGAATGTATTATAAAAAGCATTGTATTTTCATTTATATCATTTGTTGTCATCTTGCAGTATTAAAAAAGAAAGAACATCAGGCTAATTACGTCGATAAAAGAATTTTAAGAAGTGAATACTTTGAATGTGATGTATTATAGACAGCTTAATGATACTTAGTTATTTACAAATGATAGAAAAAAAATGATTAATTAAAATTTATAATCGTAATTGAATCATTCACAGACTTTCAGAGAATTTATAAGGTTCTCCAAAAAAAAAGTTAATAAACATAGCTTGCCGTTAACAAATCTCATATTACTTTAGAATTATAATTAATAAGTAATAAAATAAAATTATAATGTTGTAGAATTAATTATGCAACGTATGATACAAATCTTATGTTCTATTCATTCATAAAATCGTTGAGTTATTAGGTAATATTTTACATTTTAATTTTATTTGATCGATATTTTTTCAGTTACAATTACTCCAGTGTGTTCGAGATGTTTACTTTAATTGCAGAACTCCAAGTGTTAAACCATCTGTGGTTTAGATACCAAACATATGAACAAGGGAGCGCGTCTACTGCTGTTGATGTTCAATTGTTTGATAGAAACCAATCGAATGGGGACGCAATAAATGAACATAGCTTCTTGTTCAAGGTTACTAGAATACTAGAAGATCGGGCGTAAGAGGCTATAAACATGACCACCTCTGTGATTGGTTGAGTCACTGATGCCCATGTCTTATTGTTATCTCAGCTCTTTGGAAAAAGACTCCATGTGACGTCACAAGCCTACTTCTCCCGCCCTCTCCCGCGTATCACCAAGTCACACCTTCAACAATGCTAACGCCCAGTCTTAGTTTCTAGTAACTTCGCCTCTTGTTTACATGGTTGATTTCTTCCTGAGGTAGGTATAATATTCCAAATGCCGCGTAAGGCCACATCTACGTTTCAACTGGTCATAATTAAATATTCTTACGTTCATTGCACTTATTAACGTCTGATTCGACAGTCTAATTCAGCCAGATTTATAATTGGTTCGGGCGGATCAGACAGTTGCTATGTAGAAGCGGCCTGTGTTTTGCTGTTTCCTAAATATCTTGGCTGTGATCGGTTTCACGTCTTATTTTATTTTCTCACAAAAGGCAGAATTCTATTAAATTTTTAAAAATGATTTTATGTGTAACTGATACAGTTAAGTACAAAATAAAATCTTTCGCAATAACCAAGAACATAAAAATAAGTGTTATCAATTTATTTGCAATATTTTTATCTCGAGATTGGACATATTTAGATTTTGTCAAACTGCGTGGAAAAAACATTTTTAAACACTAGAACATGGTTTTAAAAATTGGAGTTTGTAATTAAAATTGTCCAAGATTTTTTAAACACACTGGAATATGTAATTCTAATCAATTATATACATATATTTTTACTTAAAAGCTATTTTAACTGAGTCTTCATAATTAAGTCATGATTTCATTAATTTATCATTGTTGGGAAATCGCGGTGTAGGTGTCAAATAAACCATCAAACATCATCACTGTTACACAATTGGTACTGAAATAAAACATATAGGCACATTTAAAGAGCTCTGTCTTACCGAGTTGCCATGGCAGTGCAACCGGTTGAGCTGCATGTAGTTCAGGGAAGTGTATCTCACCTGGCTTCCAGTTGCTGGGTTGACAACTTGGTGGCAGGGCCCTAAAATACAATATTATTCCAAGAAGTAAGAATATATATATCTATATTTTTCCTTCTTTCATAATAATTGCACTTTTAAAATAAAGTATGTATATTGAGGTTATGAGAAACCGCATAGAACATTTACCTGAATGTTCTAAGATAGAAATATTTTAAGAGGGAGATTTATGATTAGAATAAAATTTTGAACCAAATGAATAATATGGTGCTGTGTTCATCGTTGAATGTAAGAATACCTACTGATAAAGTTCATATTTTAATTAATTCATGATCAGAACAATTGTGTAATATAAAATGTATATCACATTCAAATAAAAAATTGGGTAATTAAAAACAGGTTTGATAGTTCACGTTTAGTTACCATTGTTTGAAACGTGGGGTATAACATAGGCTTTCTTTAAGGTTTCGATAAAAAATGCGATGGGTAAATTTGTTACATTAAATTTAAAAAATAAGGAAGCACAGTACATTAATTGTATCATATTCAGTACTGTCATAAGAAATACATCTTGATTATCAAAAAAAAAAAAAAATAAAATAAATTTATAACTAAAGTCAAGCATCATGTATCGTTTTTTATATTGTATCTAAAATGCTAGTCTTCAAGTTTACATAATAAAATGAGTATTTTTTTTTTGTTGGACTTTCTTTTAAATATTGTAGCTATATTTATAATACAAACATTTCGCGGAAACTAAAAAGAAATTTATTGTTAAATCTTCTGTCAGTTTATTTTCTAAAAGCAATTTTATTATATTATAGGAATTAAATATCGCTGGCCGATACTTTGGTACAAATATGTAAAATACAACGATTGCTTGTATGTCTCTTGTGTATTTTGCTTTTAGACGATAGACATCGGTGGTAGAACCTAACAGATTCAAGGTAAGGGACGTTCACTTAGTTTGGAATAAAAATTACAACACCCTATAGTATCATAACAGTTATTTGCCGTGTTCGTTGGCATTTTTTTGCGTCCATTTTTATTGTGCATGCGCAAAAAATAAAAATGGACGCAAATGCTAACGAACACGGCAATTGTTATATTTCTAATTTCAGTTGTCAGTTTACAGCAGTGTATTTTCATTTATTGAGTGTTTGAGTAATTAACATATTGTTGTGTTTTTCAAACCCCCTTTTATTTTAAAGGGTTCCACCGCCACTGACAATAAACAAGATGTAAATAATAGAGAAAATACGTACCATTTTGTGATTATGTTTTCATCTTTAAATTTTATCATAAAATATATTTAAACTGTTATATAACTTACAAAAACAAAATATCTTTATGAAATATTAATTATTTACCCTGCACTATCTTGAACATAAAAACCGCAGTCTGGCACATGAGACCGGGGACAATGCGTGGGTGGACGTGGTCAAAGATGTCAAACTGGAGGTGTAATTAAATATATATCCTCATGTTTGAAATTTTCTGAGCGATAAGTTCAGGTGCCCTTGAGCAAAAGAACTCAAGTCTGGCGGCCCATGCTTGGGGAAAAGTATGTCTGGGAGACCAATGAAAGTGTTATGAAACGAAAAATGTGTAATGATAAATGTCAAAATTGTCTACCAAAACCATGGTAATGTTTTTAAGGTTTGATGTCTTTGCCGCGTCCACCCACGCATTGTCCCCGGTCTTAACTGCCAGACTCCGGTTTTTATACTCAGGATAATGCTTAATGAATTCACAAAAACTCAGGTTTGAGGGAATACTGAGTAAAATCGTCACTAGCTCCCTATTAAAAGAATTAACGCGAAACACTGAAAACATAATCCAAAATAAACAAAGTTGAATAGAATGTCTGTCCTTTAAAAAGATTTTTCAAAGTTTGGTAACACGGGTTCGTTAAAACATTTTATTATTATTTTATTGTTATAAGTTTATCTTACAGTTGAAAATTATTATTTTTTCAGTATGAATATATTATAATTATAAATTAATGTGCTCCGATTTATGTTGTATATCTTGTAAG
Source organism: Venustoraphidia nigricollis (assembly GCA_034508555.1). NCBI lineage: Eukaryota > Metazoa > Arthropoda > Insecta > Raphidioptera > Raphidiidae > Venustoraphidia > Venustoraphidia nigricollis. The sequence continues at coordinate 1,429,971 of JAVRKA010000042.1, read as the reverse complement.
AAAGAAATACATGGATTTATCATTGAAACTGCTTTTTTATATAACAATTTCCAGTCACTGTTTTTCTGTGAGATTTTTGTTGACTGAAAACTTCTGCCATCCCAATCGTTCAAGTTATCTTGAAAAATTTAAAGACGATTTGTTTTTAAAGAAATCTTTACGGGGTAAGTAGCCACGGTCATATTACCAAGCTTTATGAAGAAATCCATCGGCGGTAAACTCTGCGTGCAGCTGACCAATGACGCTACAATATTAAACCAGAGACGCTTAGGCGTCACTTGCCATCACTGAGGAAGGTTTAGGACAGGCTTTGCAAATCGGATTGAATCAAAGTTGGATTGAATTTAAGGTTATGTCAAAAGCGGTATAAAATATACCCAATAAGTTATATTCAAAACTCAAAAGTGAAAGGTACTTCGGAGAAGGTAGTTTTGCAGGGATTACAAAATAAATGAAATATACATCGACATTTCGATTTATTGAAAGCATCACTACACTTAACAGTACAAACATTCTTAAAAAAAAGTAATTAAAAAATACTATATCATCAAGCCCTATCCCTTCCATCATTAGGCGTACACTAGAAAAAAACAATCCTCTGTTGTCGTACCTATCCTAAGGTAATATGCATAGATACTCCAATCATGTGACGTCATCATAGACAATAGTGGCGCCGCGCCACGGTTAACCTACCGAACTATAGTCTAACGGTATATATTATTTTTCAGAGGTGTTTTTTGTAGGTATGAAATATTTCCCTTAATACTGTATCAAAATTAATGTTTGATACGCCATTTTGGAGATCATTTTTCCCTCTAATGACAAAAACTAAGTTAATATCTCAAAATAAGTGTTTTCATTAAAAAATGTTAACAATTTCATTACAGAAAAACAAATGTAGCCATCTGATGGCAATTAAATTATTTTAACAGTTCTCGGCAATATTAAATGACGTAGTGTCGCTGAAGACCTCTGAATAGAATAAGAATAAAATTTATTTCCACCCTATTATATTATGTAACTGACCACTAATGGCGCGAAGTATTTGTGCGGGTTCGCTAGTTATTGCTAATTTCTTGAATCAAAATATTAGCAATAAGATAATAATTCAGTATGTTAACTGTGACGCAGCGTCACTACTGACTATGTTTTGTTTTCTTGACACATTAATGATGGCGCCAAAACTTGACACAATTCCCATGATGCGTTTGCACGATTGGAATTAACCTACTTTTATATTATCTTAGTCGAATCTACAGCATTCTTAGCTACGTTTTTGATCTACCAGAACCTTCCTAGCACGTAATAAAATTTCTAAATACAAATAATTTCCAAACACCAGATATGCTCATCCTTATTTTTACAAAATAACTTTCTTTCCATATACACTTTTTTAAAGTAAAACCATTCATAAAATTTTTAAATTTAATATATCATTCTTAATTCTAATTTTTATCTCAAATTTTGATCTTAAAACTATACACGTTTCTTGTTTTTATCAAAAACATTCACAACTTTCCATTCTCGCTCGATTACAAACGCTCTTCATTTGTTTAAACACTAACTTGACTTAAGATAATTAAACAAAAGGTAACTACTATGAATTTTAATTCAGACTTTCAAATATGGCAAACGTTATGTCCTTCGAATCTATTTATTTCAAATTTGTATTAAACATTTAAATAGTTCACAATTTTTTTTCTCGTTGTGAATTTCTACAATAGTGGCTACAGTACAGAAAATGAACGGAATGTTTATGTTTACTGAGAATTTATACGACCGAAAAAAAGAAAAGAATTTGTCAAATTTAAATCATCAGATGACTTAATAGTTAAAATAAAAAAATATAAAAAACAACCCAAATAAATGTTTTTGTATATTCATAAGCTAAACTTTTTTTCAAAATAATTATAACATTTAGGCCAAAACATAGACCGCCAGCAGTCGAAATTTTTAAAATAGACTTTGAGGAGAAAAAATATATTATTATCTTTTTTTGAAACACAACCTTAATCAATATAATTATTTAATATAAAAAAATAAAGTAATTAAGTATAATATGGCAAAATAACGAATCACAAAAGCAGCTACACACAAATATTAGTATTATTAATATTGATAATCTACGTTGTTTAAAAAAAAAACGAACATTAAAAAAAACATTAATATCAATGATTTTTTGTACTTTAAAGTTGTTTTTTGTTGTAGATCAACACGTTAATGTTGTGGAAGAAAAAATTATATCATTATCAAAATAATAATATAGAAAATAAAAATTCAAAGATAGACAAAGAGTATATGTAAAATCATCACATTGGTGCATTTTTTTCAGATTTAAAAAATTCGAGTTATAAGTTATAATTTCTATAATTAATATTTAAAACCACAGCCAAAATACTAGAAAGTACTTTAATATTTTTTCGTTTTTTAGATATCTATTAGGCCTCAATAAAAAACTGGAACTGTTTTCAGCAAAAAAAAAAAATTAAAAAATAAGATATAATTTAAAAAAAAAAATCTAGAGCCTTACACAAAAGTAGCACCAAACGAAAATAAAAAAAGCGTTAAAAGTCGATTCATTAGAATTAATTTTAGTGATGATTATACACACATTTTTAAAACGGTGATGTTTATTTGAGCAGTGTCATACGTTGTTGAAATATCGAGAACCATGCAATAATTATTTGGTTGCTTCCGGTGGGCAGTCTGGTTGACTACTCGGATGAGCTGCACGGAAGGCCGGATGATTTTCCAGTTCACGATCAATGCGTAAAATTATTGGATATGGACGTAAATCCACGTGGAATCTTAAATATTTTTTTTTCCTCAGAATTCAATCAAGTTAAAGACAACACTGATTACATCAAGGTTCAGGCATTTCTTTTGTCTCAATTAAGTTTGCAGTCAAATTGTACTTGAAACATTGGCTACCATTTTGTTTTCATATGAATTTGTAGTAGTAATAAAATTTTTCGAGTATTTTTTAACTAGCTGAGCACAACTTTTGAATATCACTCGATTAACAATAGTTGACTTGGGTGAAAGATCGCTTAAAATACGCGCTCAATAAAATAACGAACTGTCGATTAATTTTTTTTTATTTTAAACTAGCCGTTACCCGCGGCTCCGCACGCGATTGACATAAAACACGGCAGCTACAACAGTAGTGGAACCTTCAGTTGCATCATATTACATTCTTGCCTCGCGGGGCTGTGCTCAGTTCAGCAGCACCAACAGTAGTGGAGCCTATGGCTCTAGCGTATAATTTTGTCTCGCGGGACTGCGCTTCGCTCGACAGCGACAACAGTAGTGGAGTTCTCGGTTCCACCATATTGCAGTCTTGCCTCGCGGGGCTGTGCTCAGTTTAGCAGCAACCAACAGTAGTGGAGCCTTCGACTCCAGCATATTACTAGCCTTGCCTCGCGGGGCTCTGACATTGATTTAATAAGAATAAATCTTATAGAAAAAAAGCACTTTAAGTTTTCCCCGAATTTTCCACTATTCTGGGGAATTTTTTCGATTTTTCTTTCGCTTAAAACCTTATTCAGACCATTACGAACATTTAAAAAAAATTAGCCAAATCGGCTCAGGCGTTACGGACGAACAATATTTAATTTTTATTTATATAGGTAGAAAAATAGACCCCGACATGTATCGTAACATATTGTCAAAAATGTAACTAATAAATTTTTTCCACTCACCTACGAGCATTGAAGACCTGGGGGATGAGGCAGCAGTCTGCAAGAGTGAGTTCATCTCCGACGCAGTATTTCCCAGCCGAAGCACTCAGAAGACGTTCGACCGCGCGAAAACCACGTGTTATCCAATGTTGCGCCCATTCTTTCTTCTTCTCCTCTCCGACATAAATCAGCACCACCAGATTTTGGAGCGGTTGAATACCCGACGTTATTACTTCACATATTTCACGAACCCGTGCCCTTTTTATCACATCGTGCGGCATTAAAGGACGCTGTGGCCGAGTCTCCTCTAAATAATGCATTATGTTGAGCGATTCCACAAGCGTGTGTCCGTCGATTTGTAATGCTGGAACCTAAAGAACATATTTCTCTAAATTTTTGTTATGATTACATAATACAGTAAGAGTTCCCTTAACGCGTGAGATACGTTCCAATAAGTTCCTGTGCTACATAAAACAGTGCTAAACGAGGTATTCTTAATACATAATTAATAGACATAAGTGAAACAGAATAAGAAAATTTGTTGTTTTTTTTTGTTTAATTTTCTTTCTGTTTCATTCAGCAAGCTGATAGTAAGATATTGCATTAATGACACTTCGTCTTGCCTTAGAACTTCTGTCAGCATTTGAATAATTTTGTATAAACTGACCCAAAATTTTCGTTATAGTGACTAAACTTTTTTTTTAGAAACCGCGTCATACTGAAACAGCGTTAAGCGAGATCTTACTGTACTTTATTTGTTCTTAAGACGCTCAAGAATTATGCACTGACACTAAATATTAATGGTTTGAGGGCCCTCTTGATTCTAATCATTCAATATTTGTAATAGTGCCATAAAACTGAAGAGATCCTTTTATACATAAATATGAAAAGGGTTTTCGGTCGTGTTTTTTTTAAATCAGAAGTGTGTTGAAATGGTGTTAAATTAAAAAGAAAGGTGTTTTCTAGGTGCATGTTAGACTAAAATGTCGATTTTCTACAAGGATAATTCTGGTTTATTGGTGTCCATACCTGCTCCATCGGATTAACTTCGCGATATTCATTGCAATGCTGTTCACCACCTCCCTTGATCAATGAAACTGGTTTTATGTCATACGGGATTTCTTTCAGATTCAGAGCTAAACAAGAAATTGACGAGTTTTAATATTTATAGGCGTCAGGTCCGAAAGTGTCTATGGGGATAAGGTATTAAAAATAAAATATCTCAAGATTTTTATTCTCGTTTCAATAAAGAAAACAAAATCGGTTAAGTAGCTGAGTTCCCGTTTGTACGCGGAGGGTTCCGTACTTGCAACTATTGTATCTGACGAGAAAGATTGTAGATTATAGACGCTCAACAGCTGAGGTCATAAGCGTCTATATAATACATATAAATCAACACAAATTGTGTGATGAATTTCTGAAGCGTTATAATCGCGAATACTATGTATTAAATGTCGCGTCTTTAGGTCAAAAATAATTTTCAAATGTGACCAGGAACAAAATATTGTGCCAAAAGTAGTTGCTTTGCAGTCCCCCATGTCGCCATTTTTGACAAAAAAATAAATAAAAGTCGTAGTCTAGAATCTCTTATAGCTACAATGTATACAAAAAGAATTTATGTATTTTTCGTAAATACAGTTCTGACGATAACGCCTAAAAAAGAAGTCTGCAATTACCTTATTGAAAACTTTTTTTGCAAAAATAGTGATTGGGCAGTAGTATTTGGTAAAATATGTAGTGAGACATATTTTAGAAATAAATAGGTACTAAAATAGTTATCACTGAAATAATCTTATAAAGATTAGATTTTAAGTCCATTTATAAACAAATTAATTAAATGTTCAAAAACATGTTTTTCATAATAATTAATGATATGCCTCTTATCTTAAGTATATATAAATTATAAAACAGGTTTACCGATTCTGACCCTCCAGGCGCAAGAACTTCTCCAATACGAATACAAAATAGGCTGTAAATAAACAAATAAATTATGTTATTTCATTAATATAACTTGACTTTCAAGGACTTTAAAATATCTATTAGCTATACCTACATAATATGCGGTACTGAATTTTTACATTTTTAGAAAAAGGTGTAACTACTCCTATTTTAAAAGATCTCAATATAACTCGGTATCCTTTATACATTTTTTTTATGCTTGCCTATCATTTATAAGACAGAAAAAGCCGACAAGGAACTAGAATAAAATAGGTTAATATATTGAAATAATTTACCTTTGTCCCAGCCATGGAAAAATTATGCTGATGGTAGAAAATCTTGAAATTATTTTATGAATCAATGAATTTTAAAATATTAGGATATTAGAATTTTTCTGATTTGCAAAAAGCCGCTTGGCGCACAAAGGGCTACACTACAACGGACAACCAACCACTCATATAGAACGTTGAACAACCACTTTACACTACACAGCTGCACGAAGCCAACTGATTAAAAAATATATCAATAGGGGACAGCAAAAGATATTATTGCATAAGGCGGATAGACAAAAGCACGGTTATTTTCACCTTCTCCGAAGTACAAAAATCAGATAAAAGCGTAATTTGGTTATTATAACGACTAAATAATATCAATCCCATATTTTTTTATATCTAAAAATATTGTAGCTAATCAATTTTTGTACAAACATAATTTAAATTACCAAAATATAGATTATATTTACATATTAGAAACTTAACGGATACATATTTTTGTAAAAAAAAACTGTTTTTCCCTCAAATTTAAAATAGATAAAATGACGAAATTAATGACTAGGTAACAATTAAGGTAAACATGTTCAATTAAGGGGGGATTCTTTGAATAAAAATACGAAAGAACTTCCTATGGACATATGCCCGAAAGTGATTACTTTCTGGGGTACATAAAACTTTTTGTCTGGAATTTTTGTCCTATTAGCTTTGTTTTTGAAAGAAAATAATATCCTGTAGTTATGTACTTACACAGTAAACCAATAAAATAACAAAAATGAATGGAGAATAACAAAAATTCAAGGGACAAAAAAACTTTATTCACCTCGGAAATTGATGGTTTCCTAGAACGTGTTCAAAGCAACTTCTTTTTATTTTTATCTAAAGAAACTCCCCTTGAAATATTTAGCAATTTTGTAAAAACAAATTGTATAATTAAAATAATATATTATTTTTAATTTTGTCACTACTAGGTACTTTGGTTTTAGCATTGTAATGAGAATATATACAAAATTTTTATTTTATACATCTGAAAACAGAAGATAATTGTTATACAAATAAAGCTTCATATTCAAACTAAACTAAGCAATTTTATTATTGGAAATAACGATTTTTTAAAAGTGCTCAAAATAATACTAAAAAAGAAGTCGGCAAAATCAAATATAATATAATATGTAGGTATTTATTATGTTTATTATGAATGTTTTATAATTTACACAAAAATATATTACAACAAAAAATGTTAACTGAAAGTAGACTGAAAAGTGTTATATTCAGATGATAAATGGCGTTTGAAAAAACAGATTGTGTTAACGCAGGAAACACTGTAATAATTTATGTATACTGCAATAGGTAATTGTAACGAAAAATAATATACAATATATATCTACACAGGAATGAAAATATACAAATCATTTCTAAAAATATTTTGAACTTTTTTAACAGCACAGCACGCACCATACTTTATATCAGTTTTTTTCTAAGGCAATTATAAATCTAGTTTCTTGATGGTGGAGCGGAAAAATCAAAATAAAGACAATTTTGCAATATTTACTGAAGTGAGGCATATATGTTTTTTTTATCAAAAAGAAACAAACTGCAATTAGTTAACTATCATCTTCCACCTATTTTCTTTTCAATACCTTCAAAAATAAATGCTTTCTTCACCTAGTAAATCTATTCTTAAACTATATTTAAACACTATAAATATTATATTAAAATTTTTAAACACACATACAAATCCTTCAAAATATGTTGCCGAATTACTATTTAATAAAAAAGATTCATATCTATTTTACAATATCATAACTGTGCTAATTAAAAAAAATATTTTTTTTTATATTTTTATTTTTCATCTCAATTTATTTTGAAGCTTCTGTATGGTGTGTGATCACAGTTACAATTTTATAGTGAAATTATAATCTATAAAAAAAAAACAACCATTTTCACTTTTACTGAGTAGCATCAGATTCTGTCAAATCTCGTTGCGAAGGACTCTGGGCCTGCACGCCTGTCGGTGTACCATTAACGGGGGTCTGCGATGATTCAGCATCGATTTCAATTTCTGCATCATTGTGGTTGACGGTGGTGTTGGATGGAGAATAAGCATAACCATTCATTTTGGTATAGTCCGTCCCTTCAAGCCTATTGCAGTTTGGTGACGTTCTAATTTCCATTTCAATGTCCGAATCACTTTCCGAACTATCCGAAGAAGAACTGTCACTTTCTGAATCGATGGACGAACTCATAGAACTCACCGAACACCTGTTTCTTAAGCGTTCGTTCTCTCTACGGAGAGCATCATTTTCACTGACTAGCTTTTTTATTTCGAGCTGAAATTCATTTATTTTATTAGCCAGCAAAATATGCGTTTCAGCACCATTTTGATAAACTGTGTCACTATTAGGGTCCGATATATTTGGTACAATTCCACCTAATTGTCTTCTCACTGAATTCATTTCATTTTCAAACTGCTTACATTCGTCGATTAGTTCCTCCCTGGTCATGGTCGTATATCGTTCGGATCTGACATCATCGTAGGTTTCAGAAAATTCTTTTGTAAGAAATTCAGCTTCGTCTTCTGGCGACGAATAGAAATCTACATCTGAATCGACACTGAAACTGGAATCACGAGTTCGCGGTTGACCTGAAGGTTGTGTTTTGTTGTCTTTAGTAGCTTCTGAAATATTTAACCTCTCTTCGATATCCTTCAAGTAGCCATGGTCTTCGATTAAAAATTGTGTCGTGTTGTACGGAGCTAATGGCTGACCGTGAGCGATCATTTTGGCTCTAACCTTATTTGCTTTATTTGTTTGTCTTTCATCTTGAGATTTTCTTTGCTGCCATGACAACTTCATATATGGATTTGGGTTTCGTCGTTTAGGTTTCCCGCGTCTAGTCTTCTTTTTCTTTGTTGGTAAATCGTCACCCCCACTACCACTTCCGTCAGGGGCACTAATATTACCGTTAGGCGGCGTTGGTTTCGTTCCCGTTTGTAAATCGACGTCATCTTGGATGTTGTTCACTAATTTTATTTCAGGCTCTTTAGTCTCTATTTTTGTACACATTTCGATAAAATTTGCACAGAACTATTTCAAATTTATTCCGATTTTATATTAACACACTCGAAAGTACGCTTATCTGAACACCGATACACGGAGCACTGTGTAAACGTCTGTACGCGTTGCTAGCGATTTCGCCATTTTTGATGTTGTACAGCACTATGTCCATGGTACGGTTGTATTGTAGTTAGTGTACACTACTACAGAGGTATAAAAGGAAATTTCAAGCCAGTTCACAATAGACCGTACGTAGCACAGCGCCAAACTGTTTATCGTTTAGGTTTTTTGATTAGCCCTTTCTCACTTGTTTATTCAAATTACCTACGTTTTGTATTTCACTGGGCATTATTATACCAATTTATAACTAAAAACTTTTCCACTGATACATTTTAAAAAATAAATCATTTTTACTAACTGTGTCAGTTTCAAGGATTGTTTTATATAGATCATTAAAAGTTAAAACTTACATTTTTGTATTACAAATCAATGTACCATTGTATTTTACCATTCCAACCCACTAGTGGGGAATAGTACAAATTTAGGTCAAAATTCACTTTTCAAAATTTTATAATATTTTTTCGTTTTGAGGTCTCCTGAATCCAAAAAACATATTTTTGAATTTTTGTCTGGACTATGAGCACGATGCAGGTCAAACGGATGAACAGATTGAAACCAAATTTTGGGAGGATGCTTGGTATGCAAATATGAAGAGCCCTATTGTTTTTATCACGTTTTTTAGCTTTCTTTCTTGTCTCACGATACAAATTTTGTAATCGATTTTTTATCTACTTTCCGTTATCCGATTGAGTTGAAATTTAGCCCATATGTGTTCCTAACTCCGACGACAATAGGTACACTATTACGGCAATTAGCTGACCGGCCCGGCTTCGTCCGGGTGCAAATTGCACTTTTTAATTTTCACCCGTTAACCGATTGAGCTGCCATTTTGCCCACGTATGTATCATAGTCTCGACGACAATACAATATTCTGGTAGGTAACTAATTGACCGACCCGGGTTAGTCTGGGTGCAAATTGCACTTTTGAATTTTCATCCGTTAACCGATTGAGTTGAAACTTTTCCCACATGCACAATTTTGAAAAGTGAATTTTGACCTAAATTATTAACATTCTCCCTTGAGAGTTGGAATGATAAAAATTAGTGTTACTATATTGTATTCAAGAACAAAATATATACTTATGCATCAATATATTATACTGGTATCTGCATATATTATAAGCTTTATTTAACTTCGCGTTTACCAGTGTCAATCTGTCAGTTTGGGTGAAATCTTGCAAGCCGATTTAGAGCCACTTTCACTTGATCTACGAGTATTACTTTGAAATTTTGCATACTTATGTAGTATCGATAACGATGCAATAATCTGATAACCATGAACTGATGTTGCTGTCAGGATAGTCAGCTAATTATCCAACTTTTTAACAGCCTTCAGTAAACGTACCATACTTGATCGGCAGATGGTTATGATGATAAATCACCTATGCTATGTGCTTATAGAATAGACGACTAAAACTGAAATAATTAAATTTAAGTAAAAACCTTTTAAAAACAAGCTTTTATTAAACTGTATCAAAACGAAGAAACTAACAAACAATCAAACAAATATAATCATTTTAACATTGTTGACCTGACCTAAAAGCCTGTCGCGAGATATTTTCATAACAAATTCATAATTTAAACTTCTGGCGAAAAGCTGTTAGGTAGGTCAACAATGATAAAATGATTTTAGTTGTTTGTTATTTTTTTCTTTTTTGTTATATTTATTTCAAATTCACTGGAGGATTATTTAACCGTTTTGAAATGCAATATAAATGCTATGACTCATCAACTCATAGTTCCTTATCTCAAATGCAGAGAAAACGCAACCCTTTGGGATCATTAACTAGCCCCGGATCTAGGGGGAGAGCGCAAACCTGGGCGCCTAAATCATAATATAATATTGACTTTATTTCTTTTTTGTCCTTGGTAATTAATATAAAAATGATTTTTCGGGAAAAAGGACTTTATTTATAAGTCTATATATTATATTGACTTATAAATATAGTCCTTTTTCCCGAAAAATCATTTTTACATAATATAATATGTTTGAAAATTGATAACAAATTATTAAAAGGGTCTTATTTTCCCCTCCCGGTCACAAAAAATGCCACCCATTACATATTTCTGATTTTTTTTAAACAATTTTTCTCAAACGCTGGAAATTTCTGCACCGATTCCAAAAAATCGTAGACCCGGAGCTGGTCATAGTTCGAATTTCTCTGACCTAAATAAAGGAAATTAAGCTGTTTGGCATTGTTATATTAAGTTTCTTAGCCCACATATTATATTGCTATAGCCAGAACCTACGAAAAACATAATATGACACTGTACGCAATACGAGATGTAATATTAATAACTAATAATAATATATGCATATTGTATCTATCTATGAGTAATGTATGTTTGTGTGCATGTGTGTAAGTATGTATGTGTATGCATGTATGTTTGTTTACATGCAGCGTGTGTAAAATCGCATCTACATGAGTTTAATATTATGAGTTTGGTATTAAAATGTGCCCAATGTTAATTTTGGACTCGATTGGAATTGAGATAAACAAAAACTGACTTCTCGCGACAACACTTTCGGTCTCCTCTCCGCTATAAAACATCAAATGAGAATAAACAACAACTTTGTTCAAGGTTGTTATTCTATATACTCGTAATTTCAGCATACACACTGATATAATATTGTTTTGTTACGGAGCGACTAATTGAAAACAAAATAGTAGGTTATGTATCAAGTGCGTGAATTATTACTTTATGACGCAGTGTGTCATGGAAAAACGAGCGCCTGGCGAGTTTAACAGCCACACAGTCGTAAAATAACCAGTATTCACGCACAATAGTATATTATCCCGCAAGGGCAAGAATTCCAATTTTCTCGCCGTGCGGTGTATACTATTTTTCTTTATACCCGGTCGACAGTACGTACTTTCGTATTCCAGCAGTGCATAATTGTTAGGCTTTCTGTTATAAAATCGAAGCCGAAAGTACGTACTTTCGACCGGGTACATCGCAAGGGCAGAAGTTGAAATTCCTGCACTGCTCGACAATTGATGCACTCGACTTTGCCTCGGACATTGTGTGTCGCGCAGTGCATGGATTTCAGCTTTCTGCCCTTGCGATGTAATATACTATTTTTTTGTTCGATTCTTCTCGAGGTTTATTTCATCCTAACGTCGCCCGATTTTTTAATATCAACCTGTAAACCAAAAATAAGTAGTGTTTATAACATGAAAAAAATATTAAACGAAATTCACTACGATGCTTTCAGCTTCAATAAATTATTTTTTTGTATACGTTCAAACAAATTCTACTCGCTGTATAAATATAGATATATGTGAACATAACCTACATGTATTACATAATATAGTAACATCATTGCTGGCATAGTCAACGCGCGTTTGTAGCTGAAAATCGATACGTTGAACCTTATAGTCAGCCGGTAACACGAATATTCACTATGCCGTGCCTACGGTAAACTATATACGGACGCTACGGGAGACTACGGCGCCTAAAAACTCCTCATATTATTATTGTGTATAAGTAAATGATTCTATGTCAACCTTTCAATAAAGAACAAAGGAAACGCGAAGCAGGAGATCTTGCAATTCGGAACGACGCGACGCGATACAGCGAAGCCACCTTTTGGACTGGCATAAATTACTATATGTGTCACTATTGTGACTAATAATTGCTCATTACTGCAGAGTATTAGGTAATCTTCTTGAGTCTTACGCTGATGACCTCAGCTGTTGAGCGTCTATAATTTACAATCTCTCTGTCATGAGTTTTGTAATGAGTGCGTATTGAAAATTTACTAGTCTTTACCTGCGCATTCGATCGCGATAATGCCTAATTTTAACTGAAACTGTTCTTACTTGATAGTAGCGATGGCATCATGCAGACGAGCTTGACAGTAGTACCTATCTATCTATATAAAGATCGATTTGTGTATATATGTTCCCTATGGACTCCAAAACGGCTGGACCATGAAATTTTCAGGTAATTTTCAGATTAGCCCAGCGGGTGATCCTGTGAAGTTTGGTGGCGATCGGATCAACAGATTTTTTTTTGTTTCTTGGCAATTACTCAAAGTGCTATGCGTTAATGAGATGTAAGTATAATGTTATGGTATATTTGATAAATCCGGATAATAATTACCGGAAAATATCTAGAGTCTGGACACACGGTAGTGTCGGTCTTTTTTCTGAAAGCTTTGAGCATTCAGTATATTTCAGATAGGTATATAAAGAAAATCGGTCGCAAAGGGATAGCGTGTCATAATTATTGTCATGATACGAGTTAATTCAATGTAATATAATTTTAATGTACGTTTCATGTGAAGTAGTGTGGTATTTCTATATATTTATTATAAAACTACCGGTTTGCCCGCGACTTTATTCGCGTGGTATAGTAGATATATTGTACCCGGTTAAATTATTTTATATAAAAACCACCCCCACCCCGTTCGGGTAGTGTGTTCAAAAGACCGTCGAGCATGTATTTAACCGAACTAAATCTTATCGGTAACTCGGTTATGGATACTCTGTCTAACAATATGTTATGTATTATTTACATGTTTTACTTCAACCGCGCTGAAAGGTTCCATGCATACTTTTTTTAATATTTAGTTTTCAACCATTGCAGTTAGGTTCAAATTAATACTTAACGTGTCCACGAAAGATGCTATTTTGCTTTGAGCAATATCTTAATCTTCTCGCAGTTCGCTTATAAACTAGGTTTGTATATTATGTGTGTGTTTTTTATTACCTATATTTAAGCGTTTTATTTTTGTACGCTCCAGTGAAAATGTTCCCGCGGAGTCGTTTCATTTTGTTTACGCTAACTACTGTTATTTAGACACGTCTAAGCGTCTTGCAACACACAAATACAAAACAGTCAAACAATCTTGGTTCCGAATTAGCAATTATGACTTAGAATATACCGTTCTGTTGTCACTATAATATTCATCATGGTTTAAGGGTGTAAATTCTACAAACAGATTAGGGTTAGGTAGAAAAACAGCTAGTTGCTGAACTTTGCCTTTTAGTGCTTTAATCTGTACTAATAAAGATTTATTTATTAAATACGCTTGATGAGATTTAAGTTTCGACATACTAAGTCTGAAATGTTATACTCCTTACTTCTGTTATAATGCTTATTAAATAAAATTGAACGTTACAATATGACAATGTTCCACAAAAAAATCATTCGAATCGGAAATATATTAGGTACTACCTCATTTTCCGGGTTACGTAATTTTTTTTTTTTAAATCTAGCAGGTAAACGACTTCAATCTCCGCAGAAAAATCGTAGATGTTTTAAATCCTTCCCCCCCGCGACTACAGTCTTGTCTAGTTAACTCATCAGTAAGTTTATGTAATGGCAAACTCATTACTTACCCACCGCAAGAGAAGAATGCGCTGTTTCTTAAAAGACAGTCGCCAGTTGGTGTAACAAATTCAAATAGGTAATTAATTATATAGTAACAGATGACTTCAAGGCAAAATGGCTTATGCAGAATTTTTAGAGACTTTTTTATGTCTATTTTTAGCTCAATTTTGTTTTAAGAGCTGGCGATGGAGTGCGGATTTGGCTGAGATTCGATGTGAGAAATTAAATAAAAATCAAAATAAACTATTCATATTGCGTATCGAACAGCACGAAATGCAGAAATGATTTCCGTATTTAATAAGTTACTAAAACAAGACTACTTGAATTAATTAACAAATTTATCAAATCACAAGAGACAGCTATCCAAGAACTGATCAAAAACTCGGGCTACATCGATAATAATTATAAATTCAAACAATTTCAGCATGATCGATTAACGGGAACAATCGATCGCAAAATTTGTTTCTGACAGACAGACAGAAAAGCAAGTTAAATAAAAGCTTGTAAAAAATATATTGTTTATGTGACTAAGACGCCAATAAGAAAGTTGAGTCGTTTCATTATATGATTTACGTCATTTTGCCTTGCAACCACATATTATTATACAGTGAAAGTGTAAATCTTTTCCCTACCAAGCAAGTTTAAAAGCAAAAAAAATATAAATAAACATATATAGATACAGTAAGACCTCGCTTAAGGCTGCTCTGCTTTACGCTGCTTCAGTATTACGCGGTTTCTAAAACAAATTTAGTCACTATAACGTTAATTTATACTAAATGATTCAGATGTTGATAGAAGTTCAAAGGCAATATCTTGCTATCGACAACAGCTTGCTGAACGAAACAGAAAATGGCAAACGACATATTAAATGATTTCTTCACAAAAATAAAATATATCAAACGAAGAACTTCCCCATCATAAACATAACTTCTTACTCGAACTTTTATTTTTTTTTTCATAAATGTTTTATGAACAAAAATCGATATTAGCAATAAATAAATCTATAATTAATGTGATAAAAAAGTATTGAACAAGAAATGTTACAAAATTAAACAAAAAAAAAACTAACGAATGTTCGTATTTTCGGTTTAGTTTCACTTATGCCTATTATCTGCGTGACCTCGTTTAGGGCTGTTTCGTATTGCAGGGATTTACTGGTATGTTTCTCCTGCGTTAAGCGGGGTCTTACTGTATATGCGGACAATATACAAACCGATTCGCATCATCGCATGTTCTTGGTTCAATAATAATCTACTCCTACCATACAAAATTGTAATGCAGCAACAATATACCATATTGGAAGTAAAGCAAGCCCCCATATGCGCCCACCTCTAATTTGTACTGTGTATACCTTTCTTTAAAGTGGTAGTCTTAATTATTTTTTGCACATTGTACTTACTTTAGAATTAAATCAGACAGTGACTAGCGTGGTCCAAAATGACAGCTCAAACGTGATGAAATTTTTTTTTAAGTAATTGTTAACATTACGTAAAAGAATTATTTAAAGTGTAATTTCATTGTTTGATAGTGAAATGTTTGCAAGGACCGATTGTTCAAAGTATTCATTGTTTTGTTGTGCTGTGATTATTTCTCTGGGACTAACACTTAGTCAAGACGTTTCATTAAATTCTGGTAAATCTATCATGTTATTTTCAGTCATTTATTTCATTTACTTGAACTGTTAAAACATTTTTACTTAGGATCGGCAAGCGAATGTGGGCCAAATTTCGTTCAAATCAATTAACTCCTTCGAAAGTTACACACACATACACATAAACATTTTCAAAAATGGTGCCAAGTCGTCGAGAAATTTTGGTTCGATTCCTAGGTCCTGTCATCCGACCAACGCAAATTCACTAAAAATGTGTGAACCTCACCCACATAAACTCGTGGGGTTGAGGGGGGGGGGGGTAGTTAAACTTATTTAGCCGTAAACGTTATTTATATATTTAATTTTTTATGTCTAATTTTACCCATTCTAATTTTTGGACGGAACAGTTTAGGAGACATTCTCTCCTATTTTCGTTATCAAGGTTTCTCTTATATTTCCCCTTTCTTTCCCCTTAAACGTCACAGAAAATTTCAAACAGATATCCTCGCTAAAGAAGTTTGTTTTCAAAAAGAAGGTGAAATAATTAATTATGAAGTACAGTGCAGTGAAGATAATGATGTGAACGATGTCTGTATGATGTCATAATTTGTGACATAACGTCGAGGAACCATAGAGAACGAGAAACGGACGTTAAACGCATTATCGTCATTATATAGGCTTCAATGCAGTTTCACTCTAAATTTACCATCGTATGAAAAGTACATCATTAAATTTTAATTTAAAAAAGCTCTTTATGTAAACGAAAATATCGACCGTTTTGTAATTATGCAAGTACGGGGCAATCAATCGCTGTTATCAGTCTGATTGGCAAACGTTAATTAGTGATATATATGACCGGTTAATTTTGTTAGATCATAAAAAAAATATTGTTTCATAGTTTGAGGAGAATTATTAAATATAAATAAATAAAGTACACTAAAACTTCATTTAGTCGTAGATGTTATATATTATATCGTATATAATTGTGCATTGTCAAGGCTTCTCTTTTAGTTTCCCTCGTTACAGAAAATTTTACTTCAACGATGTGACGAATTGGTGTCTATGTACGAAAAAGGTTTTGTTTACCAAATTCGTTAAATTATTCACTGTTTGCTCCAAGAATCGCTTTGGCGACATATAGATTAAACACTGCAGTACCCACATAATATATAAATAGCTATAATTATTTGTTATATTTATCACTGGCATTTCTTAATTAACTTCCTAGTGATACGCAAAACTTGTATAGTTTAAAAAAGAAATGAGAAGGATTTTTACATAAAACTGTTTTTAGGAATGTGAGTCTTTAGAGTTTAGGATTATAATAAAATTTGAGTGTAAAAGTTTTTACTATTAGCATGATTCTCTAACAAAAACATTATTACTTTTTCGAAATTTTGATGATTTTTTCACTTTTTAATCAATTCTAATTATCGCTATTTTTAATCGGCGAATCTCGGATTTGAGACTGAAATTTTAGTCAAAATATCATGAAATAATGTTACAAAACAATAGCAAATTCCTATGAACTCAGCAGTTCTCAAACCCAACCAACAATTTAACTTATAAATGATTTTAACGGAAGAAATCTGCCAGCGTTGATAATAATTAATCATTTCTATATCCAGAAACGAGACATAGCTACGTTTTGCATTTCATCTCGAGGACAAACTCAAACTCAAGGTTATTTTGGACCAACATGTGAATATTTGAAATATATAGAACAATAATATATAGATAATATTCAATTAGAGAATGCACTCACGCCCAGCTGGAGGTTAAATAAAGTGCCTTTATGTAGGTCACAATAATTATTATTTCATTTTAGAATATATTAATAAAGCATTCAGTTTTATAATATGTATTTTATACATATTTGAATTTTGAATTGTGTATTAAAATAACCAATTAATCAATATAAATATGCAAGGTGATTTGTGCAACTTGCATAATAACATATAAAAATCGCACGTGCTTATTACTAATGATCAGTAATTAGCGAATAGATTGAGAAAAAATGTATTTGAATAAATTATGTAGTTTATATTAGTAACTTTAAATAAATGAGCTAAAATTCACTTCCAAAATTTTAAAGCGAAAACAGTTTTTGAAGTAATATATATAATATAAATTATATAAAAAAACATATATGTATAAAATGTGTTTACACTTTGTAACATTATGTAGGTGTCATAGTACAGTAAAATTTACTCCAAATGGTAAAATCAAAAAAAAAAAAGAACAAAGGATTTTTATTATCCTTATGCTTTAAATGTGGTAAAACGTCTCCGCAGAAAGACTGTCGGGTTTCGGGGAGGGTAAGGGGGAAAGGTGTCAGATTCGTATCTCAGTTGATCGCAACTCTTTTGGAAACAATTCAGCGTAGAGCTACCCTATATAAATAAAAGTTGGATGTGTGTGTGCATGTAAAACGCACTTACTCACGGTTCGGAAGTCTTTAATTTCTATGAAAAATCTTATTCAACCTTTGATGTTAATACTTCAAAATAAATTAGAAACATGTGTCATTTTTCCCATAGGACTTTTAGCCAAGTTTAATAAATGATTTAAAATCAGATAAAAACGAGCGTACGTTTTACACACATTTTTGTACAGAAAAAAATAAATTTGAAAGAGATTATTGAGCAAACCAAATTTGTCACAATTTTTAACATACGTTTGTAAAGAAAAAATTGCAAAATGTTCATTTCCGTAATTCGATATCTCGTGACGTGCTGTAAAGAAATATTGACGAATCTCAATTTATTTATTTAAATTTATGGCAAAAATATATGTTTTTTAAAATTGTTAAACAGCAAGCCAAATCTTGTGAAGCTTAATGCTTAATCGCAGCTAATAAAAAACAGGAATAAAATGAATTTTGCGACCACAGTTCGAAATTTCCCGAGAGCATATTTTACAAACTGAGGGATCAGCACCTTAATATCTACGACGACTACTGACGATAGCTAGTCAGTTTTACCTTTTGTTGGCACAACATTACACGTTTATTATACGTTTTACAGTCAGTACTCATCCAATTATTATTTGGAAAGACCTGAGAGAGACTGGCATTTTAAAATTGTTTATGTTATTATGACCGATGTAACCGCATTACATTTGAATGTAATCATGTGCAATATTTAACAACAATGAACACATTTAAAAGTTATATTTGACCGAATAAATAACAACTATAATTAGTTACTGTTATCTTGTTTAACAATGTTATTATTAATTTTTATAATTATAAATCACAATAATAAGAACTCAAGCGACAACTATAAATCATTGCTTATATAACAGAGAAGATAACCGAGCTGGGTAGAGTAGTGGTGACAGCACTAGACTCGCATTCGGGTGGTACCGGGTGCGAATCCCGGCGGGAGCAGATGTGGCTGGGAGTTTTTCCGAGTGCCTCTCGCCGAGAAACGGTAATTCCTGTACCGGCCATCTTGATTGAGGTTTTCCATGGTTTTCCTCAATTAATTCCAGATAAATATCGAGGTGGCTCCTTATTTGAGGCCATGGCCGATTACCTATCAAACTCCCAATTCAAAAATTACCTACCTTATTCTGATTTCCTATAATTCCTTCATTCGCCCATTGCTATTACATTAGTTGAAGTTGTAAAAAAATGTAGAAATAAGAAGTGGTAGATGAAAAAATAGTAATGGTGCAAATGGCGTCTGTTATGACATAAAGTCGAGAAACGGACGTTAAACGCATCAATATTATTATTATTAACAGAGAAGATCTTTCAATGAAATAAAGTAAGAGAAAGATAGAGACATTGTAGATTATATACGCTCAACTTAAGAAATAAAGTATTCTCGCTCTGCGAAGTATTCGCACGGGTCCGCTAGTTATTATTTAATAATTGGCAGCAAACCCATGCATAAAAACTGTTCCACTTACAAATTATATAGATAGATATATAGATGTGACGTCACTGCCAATGATTTTGAAACCGTGTTCAGTATTGTGTATGGATATTTAAGGTTTTTTTTGTGTTTTATAGCCACAAATTAGTGTTGGAGCTTGGCCTTGGTTTAATCAATGAACGATATAAATAGAATATGCACTAAATTTGGTCTTAATA
Source organism: Venustoraphidia nigricollis (assembly GCA_034508555.1). Taxonomy (NCBI): domain Eukaryota; kingdom Metazoa; phylum Arthropoda; class Insecta; order Raphidioptera; family Raphidiidae; genus Venustoraphidia; species Venustoraphidia nigricollis. The sequence goes on along the minus strand of JAVRKA010000042.1, from coordinate 1,409,876 downwards.
TATAATAAAAATAAAACCGATTCACTATCTAATATTTTTATACATGTATTTACATAAAATCAATTGATTACTAAATTATTTGCACAGTAAATGTAAATAATTGATCATAAATTATCTTTCTGATATTGCTGTTTGTGTTGCAATTTACTGTTTATAATAAAAACAAGTCATAATTATATCAGAGTTCAAATACAAAAAATAGAACTGTCTTAAAAAAATCTACTAAAAAAAACTAAATTTTGAGGTGCTACACTTTTTACCCGATTTCGTTCTTGATAAGAAAACTAATGAAAAATGCCTAGCTTACGCAAAAAAATCGTCTAAATCGGTTCAGTAGTTTTGGAGATATACGGAGACAAACATACATAATAAGAACATCCTTTTTTGAACTCGGTCAATAAGTTAAAAAAAATATATCACGTTAAAAAAAGTTGTTAGTTTTCAAAGTTAAATATTCCGTGGAAAGTTTTCAATAGCATACAAAAAAATAATTACCGTTGTCTGAAACAGAAGAAACACACACGTTTTTTACGTATAGTTTCTTTATCGTGCAAACTTATGTAACAAATTTCTCCATCAAATTATTAAGCATCAAATTTCTCATTCAATCAGGTTCATTTGCATTTCTACAAGAAGTAAATTATTTCGGCAAAATCTTGTTTTATAACACGCAACCATAGGCGGCGAAAAAGTTTCATATTATGTGCTATCTTATTAATGACATAATTTCACCCTATTCATATTATATAACCGTACCGGAGTTCATTCCGAAATGTGCGAATTGGTTTCCGGGTTGTTAAAAAGGGCATATTCGGATTGGTTCCCGTGTTATTATGAAGGATATATGTCCGAATTGGTTCTTAGGTTTTTACGGAGAATATATCCGAATCGGTTCACAGATTGTTTTAAAAGCTAATTCAATTTTCCTTCCCATTTTTAGGTGAAAATTTATAACATATGTTAGTTATAAATTCAAATCTAGAAAATTCATTATTTTTCAATTTTTCCATTTCTTTTTTTATGTGTTTGTTTTATCATTGATTTTTGATGCTTATCTTTTTCAGTACTTCTTAATTTAACGTATGTTCCAATTTGTACTTCTTTTAAAATATTCATAAATTGAAAGATGTTTGGATTTGCAAAATAAAAATTACTATTAAACTTGCTACAGCCTTTACAAAAATAATTAGGAACCAATTCGGATGTGTCCCGTACATAAACCGGAAACCAATTCGGATGTGTATCGCATAAAACATCGGGAACCAATTCGGATGTCAATTTTCAGGCATGGGAACCAATTCGGATGCAGCCTATATAACATAACGGGAAGAACTTTGTTTGCTGTGTCGCACATTTAAATTCCAACGTTTCCCTACAATTATAGCAGCTCTTTGAGTATACTAAATTCGACTAGACTTAGAGTAATCAAAAATTCAAGGCAGAAACGTCATAATATGCAATTTATTTGTTTAACCGACTGCCCTTGTGTCGTGCTTTCGTCCGCAGCGCCGCCCCTGCAGAGCGTTCACGGATTAGTGACTATTATAAGATGTACTAACCTATTAGGTCGTCGTTTGCAGTTTCACCATACCCATAGGTAATGCAACATTAATATTTTAATATTATTGTTGATGGCGTTACTGTTACAACAATGCAATAACTATGATAGGTATAAACAAGAGAGAACCCGCGGGTCAGTGACTTTCAATCTTTTCTTAACTGCGGCTCGATATAAACAGGTTTTACATTTCGTACAAGCTAACTTGTCACTGTCAGCATTGTGCAAGGGAAAATGTTGCAAAATCTCTACAAGATATTATGTTCAGTTCAGTCATTAAACAGTATTTAACTGTTCAATGAAATTCCATCAAAAATTTTTGTGGAAAAAAGTGGATGCGCGTATTTATGTACGCGAGTTTAAACTTTTGCTTTTTTGGCATGATTAAAGACTAATTTCTAAATACATGCAAAGAATTTATTGAAATAATATCTTCAAAAAGTTTAGGAATAATACGTACATTTTCCGCTGTATAACGCTTAAAACGACTATTGGTTGTAAGTTGTCTGAGTCTCTTATGGTCAACTTCGTACAGCCGAATTTTCGTTACCGCGACAACTTCATGCTTCCGTTCCATGCTAAAATTTTACTTCCAACGCGCCAAAAGAAGTATAACTTCATAACTCAGTCTCGCATTGATATCCCACTAACACATTAAATATGAAAAAAGGAACATTCTAGGGACAAAAAGAGTCAACTTTTCACTTGGCAAGTTTTCATGTTTAATATTATATAACTGGTGTGTGAAAACCTGTAAAAAGAAAATTTAACACCCTTTTATATCTCACTTCTTTTTTGTACCGTGAATGGCTCCTTTTTAACCGACTAAGAGCGTTCGTTCACTTATGTGCCGGGTGAGGCTAAGAAAGTTTAACTATGTACTGAAAATATTATATGAAAAATGTCTACTTTTTTGCAGTAACACCGATAAAATCAACAACCGCTCGTATAACAAAAACTAGTACATTGAAGAGTATCAATTTGAATTTGGTATGTCCCGGATCAAAGGGCACCGAGCCGCTTAGGAGATTTCCATTATTTGCGCTGCCTTGCGACGAAACAGAAGACTGTGAAATATTGGTCGGTCCTGGACAATTGTGCTGCTCGCTTTCCGGAGAACAAACGTTTACAGCCAACGGCAAGAACAAAGCGAAGACTATGAGATGCACAAAAGGGGTGCCAAAACCCAAACCAGAAATTAAACATCAACGTAAGTTGCAATGAGACAATAACCGAAAAAAAAATGGTGCGCGGCAGAAGTTATACTTCTTTGGCGTGATCGCGATAATTATATTCCCATTTTCGTTACAGATGTACATTGATAAAATAAAATACTGTTGAATTCATAATTTAAAAAAATGCAAGTATTGAGTTGTTAACAACACTAGGTAGACCCAAACAACCGTGTTGGACAAGCTGTACTTGTATAATATATTTCAGCCTCGTTTCATGATTTTCGCAAAATATTATGTTGAAAGTTGGAGTTAAAACGATTCGCTTTCAGTTAAATTATCCTGCATACGGTTTATCTTATGAAATAAATAAAATAAACAATTTTTTTTAGATTTATCAAAAAAACGAGATATGCTTCAGAGTTCATTAATCTACATGTTAACGTATCGATTTCGCAAATGTTTAATTTCAATTCGTAATTAAATCGTGCCTACACGCTTTAAAATACAAATTGGGTTACTGAATGGTTTTTTTTTTACATATTTCAAGTTTCATAGTAAAAATATTTGTTTTTACAAAACTTTCTTGAAAAAATAAATAGAAGAATAAACGGCTACGAAAAGTATATAGCATTATGAGACAAAAAAAAACATATTTTAGCGCATATCTCTTCTGATCATGAGCAAATTTTCACAATAGGGTTCTTCATATATTTTGCATGTTAAACATCTTACTAAAATTTGGTTTCGACCTGGTCAATCATTTGGCCTGTGTCGTACTCACAGGCAAACAAGACTAAAAAGCACAAACAGACGACCAGACATTTTCCAAAAATATGTTTTTTGGAATCGGGTAACTTCCAAACAAATTTTTTTTGTAAAATTTTGAAAAGTGGTATTTGATCTAAATTAGTACCATTCACTTGTGGAATGGTAAAATAACTCTGTAAACAGTATGAATAAGCTGTTATGAGAGTTAATAACCCTATGTTACGCTCAGTTAATATAATAATAAATGTGTTCAATAATGATGATAAAATAATATCATTATTGCAGATAGTCCATCACTTTAGTGTAATTAAAACTTGTGCACGAAAAAAATGTCAATAATATATTTATGAATATGACCTTGGCATGGTTAAAACTTTCAAAATGCTAATGGATTATCTTAACGTGTTGAAATAAACGAAGGCAATCGTCCCTGACCATGTAAATTGGCACTTTGCTAAAAATAAAGTAAATTTCAAATCTTTCATATTCATATAATAAATTGTATTATAATTAACAAAACATATTTTTGCCACAGTGCTTCTCTCAAACATACGGTTAAAGTGTTTTTGATAAATTAAAAATTCCAGTCAATTGGGCGACTAAAGGGATGGTTTTTGGTTTCGAGTAAAACACAACATTATATTTTATATACTCTCTATTGTTTATCAAAATACAAAATGTCTTTACAGACAGAGAGCTTTGTTTTAACTAACTATATGTGGAGGTGTCATTGGTATTATATTTAAAATATATTCGATGCAATAAGCTTTGTAAGCATAACAGTCCGTCGCCACGACGGAGCCAGTAATTGATACATAATTTATTTTGTTTGACAATCTTATAACAACAAGAAGTGAATACAGTTTTTGTTTATTTTATGTACATTAAAACCAACACACCCCCTTCAAAAATGTATGAACTTATATTAGTCATTTTACGGGGAATTTAACGCTTAATGGCCCAACATTCGTTGCATGGGTTGAGGAAAACCCCCTCAAAAACTCAACCAGACCATAAATCATTTATTTAACAATATTTATCATTTTGATAATTTTGAAATTAACATTTTGTTAAACAACTTATTACTAGAGTTTTCTTAAAATTTCTTCCTCTATTTCTCTTGCAGTCCCATCTTCTCCCTCAGCTCCCTGAACTGATGTGCTGGTAACGACTTTGTCAGTAGGTCAGCCTCCTGATGACCTGTGGGCAAATATTTCAAACAGACAGTGTTGTTCTCTACTTGCTCCCGTATAAAATGGTATTTAACGTCGATATGTTTGGAACGTTTATGACTAACTGGATTATTTGCCATTGCTATACAACTTTTGTTGTCTTCATATAATGTTATTGGTTCCAACATATTGATATTTATACTGACTAACAAAGATTTAATCCATAAAGCCTCTTTTACTGCCTCAAATACAGCCATGTATTCGGCCTCTGTTGAGGACGCAGCAACTGAATTTTGTCGTCGTGTGATCCATGTCACTGTACAGTTTTCAAATAATTTAAATAAACATCCTGTTGTACTTCGACGATCTAATTCATTATTTGCCCAATCCGCATCAACATATCCTGTTAGTTTTCTTTCGTAATTTTCATTACGCCTATATACCAGTTTTATATAAATCGTTCCTTTAACATATCTTAATACTCGTTTTAAGCATTGCCATAGTTCTTTATTACATTTATTTTGATATCTACTTAGTAGATTTACTGCTGTACATAAATCCGGTCGGGTACACAACATTGCGTACATTAGACAGCCAATTAGGTTTCTACAGGGTGCATCATAATTATCATCTGAATTTAATTCTGAATAATTTAATTTCACAGGTAATGGTGTACTGATCGGGTTGCATTCATCCATTTTAAATTTCTCTAATATTGATTTTAAATATGAGGTTTGATCTAATGCTATTTCAGAATCTGACCTTAGTATTTTAATTCCGAGAAAATTGTTAATTTCTTTTAAATCAACCATTTCGAATTGTTTCATTAAAAACTTCTTAAAATTATTTATTGTATTTATGTCTTTTGTAGCAATGACTAAATCATCCACATACAATATTACATAAATGTTTTTGTGAACATGACCTCTGTCTAATAAATATAAACAATTATCGGCTGATGAATTAACAAAGCCTCGTTCATTCATTATGTTATTAAAATACTCATACCAGCATCGGGCTGATTGCTTTAAACCATATAGAGATTTATTTAGTTTACATACAAGGTTATTTGTTTGAACTGCAACACCGTCAGGCACCCTCATATAAATATTTTCCTTTAAAGTCCCATTAAGGAATGCTGTTTTTACATCCATTTGGTGTATTAATAGTTCAAACTGATTTGCAAAAGCAAGCACACACCTAAATGTTCCTATGCGCGCAACTGGCGCGAATGTTTCGTCATAGTCTAATGTTTTTCTTTGACTAAAACCGCGCGCTACTAAACGAGCTTTATATCTTTCCGAGTTTTCATTACTGTCTCCCTTTATTGAAAACACCCATTTACAATCGACAATATTTACATTACTCGGCTTCGGTACCAATGTCCACGTTTTATTTCGATTTAATGATTCTAATTCATCATTTATTGCTTTTTCCCATTTTGTTCTAAACGCATTTTTAACTACGTCTTGATAACTCTTGGGAATTTTATTTTCAAACATCTGATCTCCTATTAAATAATTATTAATATCGAAATTATCATCTCTGTATGATATTATTGGTTTATTTTTTAATCTTTTACTTCTCCTCACATCCTGTACATTATACGAACTTTCACTTTCACTGTCTGAGCTCATACTGGTTGGTTCAGAGACATCCCTTTTTGAGGATGTTTGACCTTTAGTGCAATTTTTAGGGACACCTTTTTCATTAAGGGTTTGTTTGCACCTTTTATCGTCCGTTTGACCAGGTGTGATATTATCTACAGATTCAGTACCAGCAGCACCCCCTGCTGAACTATTTTCTGTACCTTTAGGTACAGTTTTATCTGTATTTTCTTTACTACCAATTTTAACAATGTCATCAAGTTCTCGTCTTGATGTTTTATATGTAATTTCATCAAAAATTACATCACGTGCAATTATGAATTTTTCTGATTTCGGATTAAAAATTTTATATCCATTTGACACATAACCCACAAGAATTCCTTTATACGATTTACTATCGAATTTACTTTTTTCTCGTTTTATCATGCACATATGCCGTACACCCAAATATTTTTAAATTACCTAATTTTGGCTTTTTATTATGCCACCTTTCATATGGTGTTTTATCGAACTTTATCGCTTTTGTTGGCGATCTGTTTACCAAATAGGTTGCAGTTAAGATTGCCTCGCCCCAGAAGCGTTTATCTAGACCCGCACTGTGTACCATTGCACGTGCCTTTTCTGTTAATGTTCGATTCATACGTTCTGCTAATCCGTTTTGTTTTGGAGTGTATGGCACTGTGAGATGATATGTTATCCCCTTTTGTTTACAGTATTCCTTCATTTCGCCAGATAAGTACTCACTTCCATTATCAGTATATAAATTTACTAATTTTGTATTAAATTGAGCTTCACTTTTTGTAACATAATCTTTAAAACAAGTGAATACCTCTGATTTATTTGACATTAAATAAGTTACAGTATAATGAGTATAATCATCAATAAAGTTTACAAAATAATTCTTTTCATCTATAGTTGATGGTGTTATTGGCCCACACACGTCAGAGTGCACAACAAATAATGGCCTTTGTATATACTCTTTATCTTTTGACTTCGCGAAAGGAAAGCGTACTTGTTTTCCACTAATACAAGCTTCACATAACGAATTAAAAGGATTTATATTCTTTAAACAAACAACATCACAGGCTAATTTATTTACTTTAATTTTTGTAAATTTTTCTTTACTAATATGACCTAATCTTTCATGCCACATTTTATCTTTATCAATAGTATTCGCCTCAGCAACGTAACCCGCAGCCCGTGCTTTATTATACGCATTTTGTACTATTAATTCTATAATATACAAATTGTTTATGCGCTTACCTTTAATTACTGTTCTGTCTCCTTTTCTGACCTCGACATGACCAGTTTCCGTGAATAACACCGACATTCCAGCTTCCTGGATGCGCCTAACTGAGATGAGGTTGGTTGGTACATTTTTGCTGTAGAGGACATTTTTTAGCTCGCCACTGTAGCCAAGTGAAGTTGTAACTTCTATCCTTCCCATATATGTTGCCTCAATAATTGTCCCTATTTTTGCCACAGTTATGCGAATTGGATTATCCAGCTGTTCGCATTCGGTGAAAAGGGTTAAGTCATTTATGATATGCTCTGTTGCACCAGAGTCCAGCACAAAACGCCATGATGCAGTGTTTTCATTACACATCATAAACGCAAACGCTTTATTTGTTACTGCTGTTGATGCACTTGCTTCATGATTGTTTCTTTTCTTACGTTTTTCTGGTCCCTTTAAAGTTTGTTTATAAAAATAGCAGTCACGTTTGTAATGATTTTTTCGTCCACAGTGAAAACACTTTTTCACCTGCCTAATTTTAAACTCAGGCTTATTTCTATGAGTAAACTTCTCCTTTTCCTTGTGATTATCAGGTGCACTTTTGGCGCGGAAATGAAGAGCTTTCATACTTGTATCAGCATTTTCACGCATGAGATACTCTTCATGTTCTATAAGCATTCCTTTTACAAATGCTAACGTAAGTCTTTCGTCCGTCATAGTTTTAATTGCAGCTTTTATTGGTGCATAACTCGGTGGCAACGAGTTTAATGTGTACCACACTTTTGTTGTTTCACTCACTTCCCCGCCGCAAGCAACCATATCACGCACCATTTCGTCAATTTCTACCATGTGCTTTTTCAATGATGTACCTGGCTTTAATTTGCAATTAAACAACCGATCTTGGAGACATAGCTGTGTTGATACCTTTCTACAGGCATAAAGACTATCGAATTTTTCCAAAATTTGTCGAGCTGTTGCACGACCTGGTGGCACTTGCGATACTACTGTGTCATCGAGGTACTCTATTAATGTACCTCTGGCAAATCTTTCCCATTTTATCCATTCCTCAGTAATTGGTATTGGTGGATCTTCACTTAATACTTTACTAGCACCTTCTTGTTCAATAATTTCTTGTAGTCTAAATTTCCACATTAAATAGTTTTCACCATTAAAAAGTTTTAAATTTCGCTTTAAAGCAGTTGATGTGCCGCTCGCCATCGTTATTTTATTATTCTTTATTTACACTGTTATTTACATTCACTCACTTAATTGCAATCACACACGGTGACTGGGCCCATAACCTAAAGGGATGGTTTTTGGTTTCGAGTAAAACACAACATTATATTTTATATACTCTCTATTGTTTATCAAAATACAAAATGTCTTTACAGACAGAGAGCTTTGTTTTAACTAACTATATGTGGAGGTGTCATTGGTATTATATTTAAAATATATTCGATGCAATAAGCTTTGTAAGCATAACAGTCCGTCGCCACGACGGAGCCAGTAATTGATACATAATTTATTTTGTTTGACAATCTTATAACAACAAGAAGTGAATACAGTTTTTGTTTATTTTATGTACATTAAAACCAACAGCGACAAGCCATTCCAACTTAAAAATATTGATATTGTACATAGTAAAGTAATAAATAAAGTAAAATGTATGTTAACGCGTGCGGTGACGCGGGTAATGACTAGTAAAAAATATTATATTTGTTTGACTTGTATCGTACAAGACGAACAGCTTTTCTTCCAAAAATATGTTTACCATTTGCATTGGTAAAAAATTAAAAATACATAGGCAGCAGCAAACAAGCAAGACAGACACACAGAGACAGATAGAGACAAAGAGATCATAAACAAGTTGCTATCAACATTTGCATATATGTGCGTAATATTCTAATTTGGAATCAATTCTATTTGTACTGGGGCGAAACCGGGACTATAGACCAAAACATCCCTCAAGAAAAAAAGCTATTGAATATACAAAAAAAAGTTTCAAACAAAAATTATTCCAGATATGTAAAAAACACTTGAAAATTTTACAAAAAATTATTATTAAATGAAGAAAGTTGAAATTTGGAGCATATATAGTTTGATGATCCAATCGCGGACGTATAGCGTAAATAATTCCGATTTTGGGGGTTCATTTCGGGGGTCAAATTAGAAAATTAAAAAAAATTGTGAATTTAATGGGGCTCGTTATGAGAAATACAAATATATATTTTTATAATTAAAAATGCGTAGTTACAAAATGTATTAAAGAAAATATATAAAAATTGGGCATTCTCCCACCTCTTATCTCCGAAATTATTGAGCCTAAAATTTTGAAAAAAAAATAGGGAATCACCCATAGTTTACAAAACGAAAATTCTAAGTCTTAAAGGAGAGTTAATTTTAAGGGGCAAATCGGAAATAAAAAAAAAATAAGACATCAAAAACAAGGGCTCGTTATAAGGAATACAAATATATATATTTTTTAATATCAACTTTTGCTATAAGCCCTTTTGAATTTTTATCCATCGTTAATGAAAAAAACAAACATCTATGAATCTATAATGATCTAAATAATTAGTAAATAACGTCTATAGTACGTTTTTTTATTACACTATTAATTTTAATTATCGCTATACAGTTTAGAGAATGTATAGGAAAGTATTTCACTTGTTTCTCGAATGTGATGGTACTATTCTGTTAAGTGTAATTAAGCAGGTTATAAGAGAGTGCATCTGTATACAAATCGCATTAATTAAAAAAAAAAACAACCTTCCACAACAGCTTTCCTCGGAGTGAAGCGCGAATGTCCGCACAACAGCGAGCCGTTAGCAGAAATAGTCGGCGGTGACGTAATTGAGTGTACGAGCGATGCACAGTGCGGTGCTTTACGCATCTGTTGCCCCGACCGCGCTGCCAACAGCGGAGAAACGCGCAATTATTGCCGAGCGCCTGCGCCCAGCATTGACGGATTACCGTTCCCGAATTTTGCCAAGGAACGTAAGTATATATTATACAAATACCTACGTTTCCATCTATAGTCCCGACGTGGAACTAACGTAATGAAAATAAGGTTTGCAGTACAAGGAGCTTCCAGTTTTGTTGGTTCTATATGAAATCGTTAGTTTTCATATTTTGAATTTTAAGTACTGATTGTAATTTTTTTTTCTAAATGTTCATTTATGCAGGATAAAATTAATGTTCGAGGGTATAACCGTATAGACCAGTTACTTCGACTTACGGACGCATGTTTTTTTATGTCGAAACAGGCAGAATTTCAGCGTTGTAGCTAGGGGTTGATCGTGACGGTAACTCTCAGGGGTGCAAATCTCAAGGGGGCACTTTAAAGTTATTGTATTGTTTTTCTTTCTACAAAGTACGTTTTATGGAGCGCCCTGGGCGCTCATGGAACCTTAGCTACGACGCTGAAGATATAACGATGTTTGAGGAGTCATTTGGAAGCTAATGAAGCCGTGTTCAAATGTTATTTAAAATTGTGCGATTATTAGTTTACTAACAGTACAGAAATTAAAAAGAAAACATCGAAATTATTAATTCTTCCAAAGACATTGATCTATGAAAAACACTGCCATACAAAAGCTGCTGAAACTAACCGATTTCTTTTTTCTATAGCTCTGAGGAACGCCCTCGGATATTTACAATGCACTTCCCCGCCGCCTCCATTGTTGGACCTGTTTCCGAAACCGTGCAAAAACACCTTCGACTGTTTTCCGAATGTCTGTTGTCATGAAAAAGGCGGCAAACGGCATTGCAGACCGCCCAAACGTTCAGTTCTCGCTCTAATAGCGGGATTTTCACAGGTAATTTGTGACGTTTTTACACTTTTCAAATAAAATAATATATAGTGGGCACTTTTGAAAATATGAACTTGGATAAGGCCAATGAAATGTGCCTCTAAATTATTTTTTTCTAGAATTTTAGAAAAAAGAAAAATCAGAGAACAGGCTAAAATGTAGGCATTTTAATTTGATTTTTTTTGCATATATTTTTCGAGCCTAAAATAGCTGATATGCTCTGAATAAAAAGAATATCGTTAAACAAAAGCATAAATACAAAATTGTGATAAAGGCTGTAATTTGACTTATTGTAACTATAAATTATTATTGTTTTTATTTCAGAGAATTGGAACTACGTTCAGAAACCGATTAATAGCTAGTCAAAAACCTTTAGAAGGACTTAATTAAAAGTAGGCACTTGTATAATATTATGTATATTACGAAATATATGTAAATATTATTTACAGAAAAAAATGTATATCTAATTTGTTTGTAAATTCGAACTATTGTAACACAAAGCAAATTGTTCTTTAATTTATTATCTTATTACATAATATTTTGTAAATAATATTATGAACTGTTACAGCAACATGGTTTGTATATTTTTATTTCTGTATTTTACGAATACAATATCTATTGAAAACAAAGTAGTAACAGTAGAATAAAATACAAATATTCGTGTCTACCTAAAAATACATTTTTGACTTTAATATTATAGAGAGCAAGGCATCGATTTGGTCGGATTTTGTTATTTAAAATCATTATTATACATAAATCTATTTTTTTTATAATAGCAGATATAAATAATACGTAAAATTATATCATTTCACATAATCATATAGAGTTGAAACTAGTAATTATAAAATGAAAAAAAAAAAAATAACCGAGTCATTAGCTCCTTACAACTTATCTAACGGTGTTCTTTATTTTCTCTCGTTTTCACCCAGTTCCAAATAAAAATATTGATATATAAATAGTAAATACATACCATACGAAAGAAAACTGTTAGTTAAACGTTATTTACAAAATAGTTATCACAGTTTTAAGTTAGACACAACAACCATCAGCTTTTAAAATTTCAACAATTCATTTTACTGGACTGTCAAAGTCGTACAATAAGGAGTATAGATTTTTTTTTGTATAACACCTATTAACACAGTCTCATAATTAAACATACAACACCCATTTCTCACACACGTCAAGCAAAATTATTTGACAGTAATGATATTACTGTCATTGCCGGCCTTTTCAATTCTATTGTCAAAACATAATTTTAAAATGATCTCATACTGGTGATATCGCACGGAATTTCTTCGAAGCTATTAGTTCAGAGTTTTCTGCGCTTTAAACGAGTTTTAAATCAGAGGTCCCCAAACTTTTATTGTCTCGTAGACCACTTGCCATATTTTTTGGGCATTGGGTAGACCCCCTGCCTACCTGAGCAATCGGTTTGTTTGTCAATTTATGATTTTTAATACGAAAAATGTTTTTTGCGTAATTATCCCGTTTATAATAAAAAGATTTTCAACTATAAATGAATCATTTCATTTATTTGAAAATTGTATACCGTTTTACGTAATGGGGTAAATCCGGCCCTGGAGATCGCCTTAATCCTGAAAAGGCTTCAATGTTATTATTCTTCAAACTTACTTTACCAATTCTGAAATTTGATTATTAAGTAATAAAAAGAATCACTTTCTTGATATAAATGAGAATACATAACATTCGTTTTTACCTAGTTTCACGAAAACTTAATATTTATCAATCACAAGTCACTTATTGTTAAAAATATTATTTCCACATCCGCATCTGCAAATATGGACGCCAAAAAACCCACATCCGCAAATGCGGACGCCAAATAATCCACAACCGCATCTGCAGATGTCAATAAAAACCCGCATCTGTAACATCCCTAGTCTGAAATATGCATAATATACTTTTCAAAGTCGGCATACAGTAAAACCTCGTTTATCTGGTCTTCGATCAACCGAGTCTCTGCGTTATCCGAGACAACGGACTGATCCGAGCACTGCGCATTAATTGAGGTGTATGCTTGGATAATACGGAAAAAACTCGGTTGAACTCGCTAGGCTTATGCTGTTCGCTCATATTTTGCAATTGCTACTTTGTTTCTTATACCTAGGGTGGTCCTTAACAGTGTTATTGTCGAATTTGTATGCTCCTAGGGGGTCAAACGCTTCCAAATTGATAAAAAAAATTCTCTATAAATTTGAGCTCTTAATATTAACTCTAAGACAGTCCGTTTTCAACCAAAGTTTCTTATGGAAAATAACATGTGGAAAATTTTTTGATCTTCCAAATTTTAAAACTTGGGGACAAATGAATCTACAAAAATAAGACATACTTATTTTTGTAGAGAATTTAACGCTCTACAAAAAAGGTATCTTGTGATTTTTCGCCAAGTTTACTCGCTCAAAAGTTATCCGAGGTTAAAGTTTAGTACACATATAAACTTGCTACAACCCGTTTTGTGTGCTTTTCGGTTGTGAGCTAAAAATTAACAGAATTCGCCTTCAACAATTTGTGATTAAATTTAAATTTCAAATACATAAAAATCAATTAAAATATTTGGATTTTTTATTTCTTCTATGTTGTCCGAGTTTTCGCTTATTCGAAGTACCTCCACACGTTACCTCGGATAAACGAGGTTTTACTATACTGACAGAAAACGAGATTCTTAATTCCAAGAGCACTGATTGTTATTGATTACCGATAAATTATTATAATTTCTTAATGTTGATAGTGATGCTGGTGTTTATGATATTCTTCTAAATGTTCAGCTATATAAAAAACATAAATCAAAGGACACACAAAAACAAGTATTAACACAAGAGCTACTAAAAATATCCACGATAATCCACAATCGTCTCCTCGAAACGATAAGTCTGCTTTAATGATAGTTTCGGGCAAAACGTCCTGTTTACACGGAAGCAATTCCACACTTTCTTCGTTAATAATTTCATTATCATCGACACCGTTCGTAGTATTTCCGTTACTCGCTAATAAATTACTATTAAATATTATGTTATTCACAGTACTAAGGTCACTTGTTAAATTGTTTTGACTATTAAAAGTTTTTAATGAATTTGCTTTTAGTTTCTCTTCTAACGTATCAGTATCGATATCGATAAGTTGTTCTACATCGGTATTTTTTATCGGAGAATTACAACCACTTATGTGGACTCCGATAATTTTCTCCGACAGTATCGAGTGAGGTCGTACAGGAACTTTCAAAGATCTTTTAGCATATATTTCATTTTCTTTGTGAATATTGTTCAGCCGTTTCACTTCTGCAACCTATAAATGTTTTATAAGCGTTAAATATCTCAGCAAATGCACTTAACCTAAAAGTTAAATTGTCACCTACTGAACAATGAAATCGCAAAGCTATTGCTTGAAGCGTATCGTTGGGTTCTACGTCAATTTCCATATATTGCACTTCTTTTTTGATGCACTGCAGTAATTGTATTGCAGATTCGTCATCGCTGTCACTATCTTTCGACTTGTTGAGTGTCCCATTTTCATATTGCTGGTCTTGGTCACTGTTGTTATTTCTGTATCTAAAATATATTTACACAAATACAAAACAACATTCATTAACACATTTTATACTCAAAATTAAAAATTGTTATCGAGTGTCACTTACTTTGTTCGAAGTTTCGTTTTACTCATTATGTTATGAAAAATTAACTAATGTCAATGCAGTAATTATTTAATGACGAATCAACAATTTGTGTTGCAAAGTGACGTTTCGTATCATATTTTTAAGGTCACACTCCCATCCAGCCAGATGGACGTCACTTTTAAGGACGTCACATTTCACATTATTATTTTTTAATAGATTGGTAGCACTGCTGCAGCTGTTGCTGTTGTCATCTGTCAAATCTGGAGGCCGCATTGAGTTTTTGACCATTATTATAATGATTTTGTCAGTAATTCTCGTATCTAATATATTTTTGCAAAAAACAAATTATTAAATAGCGTGTTAACATCATCAGAAAAACGCGTAAAAATCAAATAAACCCAAAACTTAGGAAATTGATGTAGGAACCCACCGTTTCTTGCCTGCTTGCAATAAGTACAAAATTCTTAGACCAGCTAAATGTCTGTCTATAAACAAATTAAACACAGAGTCTGAATGACAGGTTTTTTCTTGATTTTTTCATATTTTTCACAAAAATGGGTTCACATAGTTATTCAATTTTGGACACTAATAAAACTGATGGAGGTAAGGGATGTAGGGATCTATAGCCATAAAAAATGAAAATAATAATTTATCATAAAGTTCTCAACGTTCAAAGATTCCTTTTCTAACAAACAAACTTACAGGTGAAGCTAATAAAAGCGTGTTAAAAAAACCTCTAAACGCGCATAAAAACAATATAGTAAAGCAAAAAGGCACGTAAAGTAACTGTCATATCTTTATAATATTTTCATTTTTCTTTCTGTAAATTTGTAGCTCACAATTTCTTATTCTATCCAAGTGAATAAAACAAAAAAAAAATTATATATTGACAACAAAACGAAATGTTTGAATATTGAAAATACTATGTTCATATTATACTTTAAAATCCACTTTTTTATCATTTAGTAAACTTTGACAAGTTCCGAACTTAAAAATTTCTGATAAAACTGTTTCATTTTTAACTTTTATTTTGTACTAGCTACTACTCGAGGCTTCACACGCATCTAAGATAAACAATGTTCCAAAGCTTGACTTCACCGTTTTATAAGAGGCCTTGCGAAGTCTATAAGGGGCTTTGAGAAGTCTATAAGGGGCTTTGCGAAGTCTATAAGGGGCCTACAGAGACAGAGACCCTTCAGTCAGGTCTGTGTTTTTGTATTCGGATATTCGCCTGACAGATAAAATGTCCCACCGAAATGTCCTGTCTTTTTGAATATGTATATCTTTTTTTAGTTACCAATATTATTCTGTTTGAATTTCAACGTGCCTTAAATATATTTTTTAAGTCTTAAAACATACAATTTTGCAAGCGCCTGGCTAAGTTTTAGACCCGATTAAAAGATATTGCTTTTTTATTTTTCAACTCCTTAAATACTAAAAATTTAAAATTCCTCAAGAATTTTTTTGCATAAAAATTTTGCTAATTTAAAAATTTGAGGCGTGGTTAAGCCCCGACACCCCTTCAGCCAGGTCTGTGTGTTTGTATTCGGATATTACTAAAGAGTTATTGTACAAATTTTCACAGTGCCACAAATACCTACCCAAAAATGTCTAACAGCTCTCCAGCTATAGATATGGGGACAAGTTTAGCGAAAAATTTGAATTATCGGTGCAGACTAACCCACGCTACGTTATAATAGGCTTAGGCATGTTTACACTCATAATAACGGTTTGAAAAATGTCTGTTATGTTTCAACTTTAAGTTTCGCATCACAATTTATTATAGCGCTGCACAAGTATAACGTCAGCCACTAAGCCAGTTTCATATTTGTTTTAACAGCTGTCTCTTAAAATTTCACATCAATATATGACGTCAGATATAAGGAGTGCAATGTTAAGAAAATGTTTTTGATTTGGTGAATAAACGTCATCAAGTATTGGAATCCATTGTACCTATGTGGCGTTATATAATTTGGGTAATTTACATATGAAAATGATTATCTGTTTATTTTTACATTGTTATAATTTTCCTTAGTTACGATAACTTTTATATCTTTTAAGGTAGTTGTCGTGGTTAAGGCACACCGTCAGAAAATTCTTAATTTTTCTATGCTTATTAAGGACATGATAATACAATTACCCTGAAAATTTGAAGTCGATCGACCGTATATAATCCGAGATAAATTCAATTAAAAATTGGATAACTAACATTGATTGTATACGATCTCTGTAGTTCTGAATCAGTTTCTTATTTATAAAAAAAGAACTAACTGTCAGAAACTTTCCAAAAACTGACAGTCTTTCAATGCATTTGTTATGAGTTTAAAAAAAAATAAGAAAAAAATTTTGACCGTCTAATTATTTATAAATAACGGCTTAAAGTTCAACAATTTATAGAAACGTATACGTGCATATGAATACTGTATGGGTTACGTTTCTACGGGTACAGTCTTGCGAACAAATTATAGATCACTTAACTACAAGCTAGTATACTTTTATGGCGCGTATATCTATAACTTTTTGACAATATTGTACCACGACAACTACCTTAATTGAATTGTTTGCTTCAAAATGGTGGACGACTACGGTAATCTATCAAATCTAGGAACTTTAGTAATTTACGTACATCATCGTTGTTAGTGTCTAAAAATGAATTATAATATGCACTCTTTTTTTGTCGTTTTTGTCTGCCGTAATAGATCGCCATACTGCGTGCGCAACTTCCGTAACAGAGAAAATTTTATCCTCAATGCGCCAAAAGAACATAAAAAAAATTATAATGAGCCGCACCCTCATAAGCTCACATAAGCAGTTTTAACTGCTTTAGTTTTTAATATTATTCCCAATTTTAATTTTTTTTATGTGAAACTAATTAATACTATTTCCACATACTTAGCAACACACTATAAACTTCTGTCCTTGTCAGTTTAATGTAATTTAGGAGACAAACTAACTTCCCCTTCATTGGTAGTTCTACTTCCCCTCGATTTCTTACTTTTTTTCAAACAGATACGTCGCTAAAGAAGTTAAACTTCAAAAAAAAAAAAAATCTCGTGTTATACACTCAGACCTACTTATGCATTAGAATGACATTTTTTTCATTTCACTATGAAAATAAAGGACGTATTTTATGTAGTGAAATGTTTAGATCGGATGTGAGCAAAATTCTTTCACTTTGAGAACAGTTCATGTGAACAGAGTTTGTTTGTAAATCTGCTTTTATTGTTCGGCGCTTTATTTTATTTTTTCATGCATATAAACGGGCACAACTTGTTCGTCCTTTATTATATGTGTAATAAAGTAGTGATGGGTAAAATGTATATCTATAAAATAAAATAATAGTTTCAAAAAACTAAAAAAACACCCTTTAATAGCAAACCGTACTAAAATGAAAAAAGTAATTTTTTATTGTAAAAAAGCGTAGAGTGCTTGATATCAACTGGTATAAATATTTCATTGTAAAAGTAGAGTAAGTATAAAAGTAGTAATAAGCACCCCACGCTTTTTTTTACTTTTTAGTGCGGTTTGCTATCAAAGCGTGTTTTTTTATTTTTTTTTAGACTATTATTTTTTTATCCTGATATTCCTGGTCAGGATAATGGGACAAACTTGTTAAATTATTGTATTGTCATCGCTCCTTGACAAGTGTGCAAAGTTTCAGTTAAATCTGACCTTTCGAACTGAGTGAATTTCACGTTCAAAGATTCCGTTACAACAGGTAATAAAAGCCTGTTACTAAAAATAGGTACCTAATTACTGCGCATTTATATTATAGAAATAGAGTTTTGAATTGAATCTATATTGTTTCTAGCTAACGAAAGGACAGTCGTTCACTGAGAATTAATAGGGTATAAATTGTTTAAGACTTTACTGTCCAAAAACGAATCAATCTTCCTTTGTGAGATGAATTATTAATAATTACGCAATAAGCATGACTATATAATGAATCGACTGTATTTCGTGTTGAAATAAAAATCACGGTCAAAACATTTTCGACTGTCGCGGTCGCTTGATTATAAGTAAAAAGCGTATTTCAAGGTTAATAATAGGTTATTGCTCAGCCCTGTTGGTTGCTGCAGTAGCAGATTTTCTCAAAAGCCTTGTGAACGGATTGGCGAGGGAAAACTCGAGATGAAAAGGAAGAAAACGCGAATGTGTATTGTTTTATATTTATATAGTCACAACTTCCTTTTTTATTTGATGAATTTTAGAAAATCTTGAATTTCATCTCTTGTGCGCATGGAAATCCATATACTCACACATCTACGTGATATATAACTATGTATATATATTTGTACATAACTTGCACACGGTGTAGATAGGGTTGACCAAAGAACTTTTGAAGTAACTCTTCTTTAGCGAGAGTGTTAGTTTGAAATTTATTGTGACGCGTTATATGGTTAAGAACAAGAACGGTTACGAAAATGAAAAGCCCCCCCTTCGTTCTGGGCCCTGGGTAAGTGTCCCTGCCTAGTTACGGCCCTGATCACACATATCTGCCGAAGTGAACTGAAAACTATTATATATTTTTTTTAATTAATTTTTTTTCGTCTATATGTAGACAATAGTCTAACGTTTTTGTAATTCATACATAGTGATTCAGAGGAACTACCTATATTAGACCGAGCAGAGCTGATTCTGTTCAAACGTTATTTAATAAAAGCGAATAATATTGGACAACCTTTGCCAAATAAAAGTCTTTTACGACATTGC
This sequence comes from Venustoraphidia nigricollis, assembly GCA_034508555.1. Classification (NCBI taxonomy): domain Eukaryota; kingdom Metazoa; phylum Arthropoda; class Insecta; order Raphidioptera; family Raphidiidae; genus Venustoraphidia; species Venustoraphidia nigricollis. Next base: position 1,390,209 of record JAVRKA010000042.1, on the reverse strand, counting down.
AAGTTGATTCAATAAGAAAATACGGTTCAATTGTGCATGTTCAAGTTCTCGCTGTGATTTTTTTATAACTTTCATAAATTCTTAATATTGAGTTATATTTTTTTGTAAAATGCGTACAAAAATATTCCATAGTAAAGCTTAATTAAACGCGTTATACAATTTAAAGTTGTAAATATATTCGTTTGCAATAAAGTCCTTTTTTATTAGTTTTTATTTTTTGTTTATTTATAATCTTTAACAAAGCCGAACAAGGTTATATACAAAAAATTCATTTTACATAAATGGGGATAAAACAGATTAATAAATGTTCTTGAATGAAAAATATATTTTAGTACTTTTAATTTATTAATCGACTTCACAAAAAAATGGTTATTAATTCCATATGTAATTTTTTTCTATTGTTCAGCCATAACTTTTCGAAGGGCTAACCGATTTTTAAAAAAGCGACACCCTTTTGCTCAGAATGTTAATGGATTGGTTCCATATATTTTTTTAAAGTCAGTCCAATGGTTCTTATTGCCTTTATTTCTAGTTTATTTCATTAACATATATAACAAATATTGAATAAAATTTTTCATAGAAATGAGAGATTTCCGAAACGTAAGTGCATTTTATACACACACTCAACTGTTTGTAAGATATAGGTACGCGTATGTAAAGGGGAACGTTTTGAACAGCTGGTACTCAGTAACCTTAAGTGAATGTGCGAATTACCCGGCGTCAACTGTATAATTTCTTCTGTCTAGTATGTCTAACACAGAACACAATCTAGAGTGTAACTACCTATACCTACATAAAATCAGAGAGTTTGTTTAGAACGGTCGGCCGAGTACATATTATATTCGTTTCTCGCCGTATTATTCGCCGGCTACGGATTGAAATGAAAAGTAAACATTAATTTACTGTTAAATAAATGTACCGTTATAGACTGATCTTCGCGTACACCGCAAATACTAACACCGCTATTCTGTATGGTCAATGTTAAAATTAACAGCGCTGTTAAATTTCTGTCCCACTTTAATTTACATAATCTTAAATTTGTTAGAAAGTGACATATATATGATAAAGCCGAACATCACCAATTCACAATCCGCACTTATAAAACTATTGACCGTGCTTATGTACGAATATTGATCGAAAAATATTATTTTTGCAATTGATTTATGTTGGTATTACTTATGTTTTCATAAGAATTGATCACTTACGCGCCACCATAGTCCTTAATATTTTCTTCTTGCGTACTGGTCTCGCGGTTCAAAGTTAACTAAAGATACGTAGGTAAACGGCAAGGTTACTAGAATATTAGAAGATTGGGCGTAAGTGGCTATAAACATGGTCACGTCTGTGATTGGTTGAGTCGATTGTTTAAGTCACCGATGTTCATGGCTTGGTTTTTCAATTATTGTTAGCGTGGTTGACCAGACGTGAAAGTTTGTGGCGAGATATGCTCATAAAAAAATCATAATTTAAACTTCTAGCGAAAAGCTTTTAGGTCAGGTCAACAATGATATAATAATTTTATTTTCTTTGACTATTTGTTATTTTTTTCATTTTAGTACATTTACAAGTTTGTTTTTGAAAAGTATTTTTTTTATGAATACAAAACATTGATTTTGCAGTGTTCCTCTTTTTGCACATTAAAATTTATTGTTTTTTCGATTTTGTGGTTCTTTTGAATGAACAAGACTGGAACGTAGGTATAAGTAAAAAGTTGCAAAGAAATGAACAAAGATTATACTAATTTATATTATGTATTGCGCTGTTATTAATTAATAAATTGTCGTGAGATTACAATTTACAATATCACTGTTGTTTAGTTAGTTTTGTGAGTCGTCGAGTAGTTATACAATGTACGTGTGACGTACATCAGTAGCGTACCGATGATTATATCAGTTCATCAATATTATTTACAATAAATTATAGTGTCGTTACGGCACAAGAACGTATGGTTCAATAATAAAATTAGAGTTTAAAAAAACAAAAACAACACGCTTTTATGAATTAAAAAATGCAACATAATTTGACAACAAAATTATCTGTACTGTAAAAAGCGTGGTGTGCTATCTACGTTCGCAATTAACTAGTAAATGAAAAACTTATTACCGATATTAAGCACTCCACGTTTTTTACAGTAAAGCTAATTTTGTTGTCAAATTATTTTGCACATTTTAGTTCATAAAAGCGTGTTGTTTTAGTTTTTTAAACTCTAATTTTAATTATAAGACTAAAAAAAATATTGCAGTTGCTGCGTATGAGGTAGGCAAAGCAACGTACGTCACTGTAGTGTCCGTTTTTTTCAAGTTTTTTTATCCTGAAGGTCCTGGTCAGGATAATAGGACAAACTTATTAAATTATTGTATAGTCATCGGTCCTTGATAAGTGTGCAAATTTTTCAGTTTAATCTGACGTTTTAAAGTGGGTGAATTTCACGTTCAAAAGATTCCTTTACAAACAAACAAACATACAGGTGAAGCTAATAAAAGCGTGTTAAAAATCAGGCGAGCCACGCATCCGCAATAGAGACAATTACGACAGTCCTGTAGTTATTAACGCCGGTGTAAAATCGGATGGTACACCACTGATATACACATGCGCAGGTACGGTACATGTGTAGGTACTATGTAATAGCGCTGTACCATCTTTTCTTATGACTGATGACTGCTGGGGTGCATAATTTACCTACAGTCTAACTCACTTTTAATTATATTTACTTTACTTTAGCTTCGCACATGACTGCTGTTATACGGTATTCGTAAGCGCAACATATTTTGTGTGATACTCGAATAATTGTACATCGCTTATATATATTGTGAAATACAGTGGTGAACAAAAACAACTGGTAATTATTTAAAGTGTCGCTTAAAATAAGAAAACACTTTCACTTTTTTCAAACGACTAATCAGGAAAAAACTGCTATAGTCTGAATGACTTGTAACTATTTTACTTGACAATGTAATAGACTCTCTGTAAGTCTCTTTTACAAATAAATATTCATATTCATATCAGGATATGGACCTGACTACAAATTGCCGGATGTATTACCAGCAGGAGAGTTGCCTATGAACTATTAATATTAATTTTGAAGTTTTATTATGTTATTAACTTTAATCTGAAAATAATTCATTTTTTTCCGATTGCGAAACTATAATATTATAATATGGTACTGTTTTTTACATAAAAAAGCGGCAAATGATTTTAATATATAATTTCTTTTAAAGGTTCAAGAAAAAATGTTTTTAAGGGTTTAATGTTTTGTCCGTTAAATCATTTTTTATTAGAAAAGAAATGGGTGAAAATTATTTAATACTAAATTTGGAAGCGATTTATGACGTGGTGTAGATGTCGTGGCCAGATCGTAGAACTTGTCATTTCATGATGTGGCCGACCAATTCATGAAATAGTTGTATTTTATGAAAGGAGATTTCATGAATTGGTCGGCCACATTATGAAATGATCAATTCTAAGATATGGCTACGACATACCTACGTCGCCACTGATGGTGGAAGTACGGGTCGTTAGTGGTGGAGGAGCGGGTCTTTCTGTGAAAATAAAAATACCCATTTAATTTAATATACAGAAATAATCAACCGTTATTTTTGTAATTCAAATACGAAACTTTTGGTTATCAATTATGTTGAAATATTAACTGCGCAATACTGTAGTCGCTAATGCATTTTTCGTATTGCATTGTTAACAGCGTATTTCCACCTTAAAGTAACATGATCCGCACTTTCGCTATGCTATAAAAGCTCATCCAGTGCTGCCAACTTAGGGGATTTTCCCCTAAATTTAGGGATATTTTGCAAATGTCGGGAAAGTTTTAATGGATAAATTTTTTAGGGTACAATAGAATAGAATAGTTTTTATGTGAATATCACATTGATTACAAGTCAAAATTGTGATTACAAAACGTCAGAAATTCACCTATGCTATAAAACCAGTTTTTTTAAAGAAACTGTTCATCTTATTTTTAAAATTTTTTATTCGTAAAACCTGTATTGACTCTGGCAGGCTGTTAAATAGCTTTTTCGCCATGTAGTCTGGGGCAGTTTGGGATATATGTAGCCTTCTTCGTGGCAGGCAAATTGCACTTTTTGTTCTAGTGTTATAACTATGATAGTCTGAATGGTTTTACATTGCCCCAATTAAAATATAAAAAAAAATCTGTTTTATTTGATATTCAGTTAATATTTATTATGTATACTACATTAAAGTAATAAGAATAGAATAAATTTTCACTTTATTCTTTTAAAAATTGTTTTTATTTTAATGTTATTTAATTTTTAGTTAATTGATACACATTTTAAAAATAATTTATTATTATTTATAACAAACATTCAGTTTTAAAAATTTAGGGAAAAATATTTTGAAAACTATGTTTTTTAGAGGATTTTCATTTTAGGGTTAGCGGAAAATAAATTCTTAAGGTGTCAACACTGAACTCATCTTACATAAGTTCAGTCTGTACAAAAGTTAAGAGACTTCATGATTGGGTTTCATAAGACGCTTCTTGTTGCAAAAAAATAGTAAATAATTTTTGTAGTTTTCAATCGTAAAAACGAACTCTTGTTTTAACTGACAGCTGGATTGTATTGCGTAAGTACATGCAGAATGATAATAATTATAGTAGCTGTGTAATCTGAGCTTTACATTGATGCATTGAGTTCTCTAGTCAAAGTTTGTCGGTTGTGAGTGACCGAGTCGTACCGTGGCAGTGTGCGAATGACGAGGGGGGGCTGCTCTGCCGTTTCTCGTCTGCGTACGAGAAGTGGTGTCTGCTGGGGGCATAGTGGGACGGTCCCACCGCAAGTCATCTGTCTGTGCAGTCGACCGGGGAGAATACTGCTGACCAACGACTGACTGAAACCACCAAGACTATAGATTATGTTACATCGTGACGGCTGAAATGCTGTACATATTATATATTATACAGTGCGAGCCAAAAATGCTTTCCCCTTGTTAATTTTTCCACGTCATCACGTACAGTGATTCTAGACCAGGCGCTGGACTGTTAGGCCTGGATCTAAGGCTGGAGGCAAACCCCGGGCGGCTGTTCAATCATAATATAATATGTTTGAAAATTGATAACAAATTATTAAAAAAAAAAATTATTAAAGGGTTCTTATTCTCCCTTTCCGGTCAAAAAAATGCCACTCAGTATATATTTTTGAGTTTTTTAAACCATTTATCTTAAACGCTATCAAGTTTTTGCCCCGGTTCGAAAAAATCGTAGATCTGAGGCATCCCGTATGAAAAATCCGGTGGATTCATTCCGATTGATGATTTAAGTTCAGGAAGATTTAAAGAATGACATTCTGAAGGTCATTGGAAAAATCGGCGTGCAATTTTTTTAACCAATGACCATAGTAGTAGAAGCACTATTTTCTAAATAAATAAAAAGAACATCACATTAAGAACAATTACTTTCGCTAATTTTTAGTTCGTGATGTTTTATATTTGCTGTAATTTTTTGGGTCAATTTAAGCCCTGCTATTTTATAAGTAGCTTAAAACGACCGATTAACCAAATTAATTATTTTATTTATTTATTATTACGTTGTCTTTGATAATGAACAGATAGTGTTCGAAAACGTTCTGACGGTAAATAAAGTAAAGTGGAAATAAAACAGTGTGTTGTAATATTTTATTTTATTATTTTATATTTATCAAAGCTCTAATTTATGCTTGCACACGTAAGTTAATTTTGTTTCTCTGTAACGAAATGTTGTGTGAACATCAATGAAAATTGTTTCGATCTAAATAATCAGACTATATCCTTTCATCTGTTGGAGTTGGTGTGTTTTTTAACGTTTGTTCAATATTCTGTGATGTGGTGTTGTCAAAATCAAATTGCTTTTAACGCAGACGTATCATTTTTTCATGAAGCCGATTCGAGTTCTCTGCAAAACATTATCTATTCGTCTTTAAAGTCCAATTCCAGATATATGTTATAATAGAAAACAGTATCACGGCTAATTGGGATTTTAGTAAATTATTTAATCCGTAATGTTTAATATTTTTATTATATGAATGTTAATTTTTGTAAAAAAATTTTTGAGCTTGAAAAAGTTTTAATTAAAGACGAGACCAATTACCCGTGATACTGTTTTCTATTATCTATTCTCTTTTTAGTGTATTTGCTATATGGCAACATATACTATTGGCGTCGGTCGGATGGCGGGACCTAGGGGTCGGACCAAATTTTCTCGACGTTTCATAAGCTCCTAAACACTTTGGCACCATTTTTAAAAATGTTTATATATATATATGTATATATATATTTATATATATATATATATATATATATATATATATATATATATATATATATATATATATATATATATGTGTGTGTGTGCGGACAATAACTTTCGAAAGAGTTAATTGATATTAACACACGTGTTGAAATCCATCGCCGCAAGAAGCATATTTCAAATGGGCGTAATCGGGCCATTTTAAGGGTAGTTTTTAGGGGTTGAAAAATGTTTTTGGGCCCCAAAATACCGAAAAATTCTCAGAATCGTTTCAAAATTGACATTTAAACCTTTAGTAGTAATTAAAAAGTGTCCCTAAAATTTTAATAAAATCGGGCCGACAGGACCGGACTTACAAATTTTATGAAAATACTAGTTTAGAGATAGTGAATTATTTACTGAAAGTTGTATATAATTTGGTATAGAGATTCGATTGGTAATAATATTGCAATTAAGAAAACAAATGTTATTTTAAGGGGTGTATATAATTAAGGAGTCAATTTTTTTATTTTGCCCAAAAATCAACTTAAGTTCGCATAATAGAGCCACACTGCCTGTATAAGCAAATACACTATATTGTCGGCAGGGTTTTGGCACTGCGACTCGGGTTTTTTAAGTATTGTATGCAGATTTATATTGTTTTTACATGTTTACTTTATCCAAAGAAATGTAATTTTTATAAAAACATAAGACCCCGCTTCAATAAGTTTCAATAAGTTCCAGCGCTATACGAAACAGCGTTAAACGAGGTCATACGTAGATAATAATAGGCGTACCTAAGTGAAACAGAATCGAGAATCAGAAAATTTGTTATTTTTGGTTTTGTTTAATCTGGAACGTATATTGTTAAATCCTTTTTTATCGCATTAATTATAGATTTATTTATTGCCAATATCGACTTTTGTTCATGAAACATTTATGAAAATCAAATAAAAGTTCGAGTAAAAAGTTATGTTTGTGATGAGGAAGGTTCCTCATTTGACATATTTTGTTTTTTGTGAAATAGTCATCTAATGTCGTTTGCCTTTTTTTGTTTCGTTCGATAGCAAAATATTCTTATTCTCCCCTCCCGGTCAAAAAAAATGCCACTCATTACATATTTTTGAGTTTGTTTAAACAATTTATCTCAAACGTTGGTAGAGGGTTCGAAAAAATCGTAGATGCGGGGCTGGTGAAATAAACAAAAGTTTGTTAGATTTGTTTATATAAATATAATCTCTACACGAATGCCAATGTATGTTTTTTTGTGTTCGATGTGAGATTGTGCTAAAAACCACAAAAAGCAATTTACTTTCAGTGGTTCGTCATCTCAGTTGGTAATCGGTATATCGTTTGTGGTCGGTTCACTCAACAGTCATTGAGCATTTGTATGTATAACAATAAACCTATATTATGAAATTGTAAGTTGAAGCTTTTAAACGCAGTAGAGGCTCGTCAGGGTTGGGAAAGTTTCATAGGCGGGAAATCGTTCGAATTTTCACGCATAAGTAAAGAGAACTTGAAGTTTTATTTATTTGAGTTTTCTTCCAAATATTTTAAAAATTAACATTGGAAAGCATTGGTGTTCCATAGTTTAGAATTTCGATATTTTTTTTAAGTGAAACTTCTTTAGTGATGTATCTGTTTGAACACGAGTATCTATTTGGGCACGAGAAAACTGTTTCGGCCCGATGTTATAGATGGCGTGCGAATAATTGCAGTAGGTTTTCTCTCTTAAAATCGAAGCCGCAAGTACGTACTTTTCGACCTGATATAAAGAAAATATTTTATTTATGTCATCGTGAATTCTGCAGTGTAATCACATAATGTAACATAGGTAGTAATTATAGGTAAGTAATATATGTTAACCTGATATTAGAGTAGGTATATTATGTGATATAAAGCCGGAGAACACAAGAATATCAGGGCTAGAGTAGGAGCTTTTGTTTGCTAGTTATCTGACGGAAGTAAATACACCGAAACGTTAATAATCAGTGACAGTGGGCTCCATTGTTCAATGGTTGTTTGTTAATAACGGCACAACAATGTACACATATTATTATGTAAGTGTATGTAAGCACACCACTTACAGACGACTCGAAAGTAATTACATTCTCGCTAACCAGTGGAGTCAACTTAAAAGTTTTCCCCCCAAATATAGGAGTAAAATAATTGCATAGGTTTTGGGGTGTTTTTACTTTCTCTCACAGAAAATTTCAATTAGCTATCCTCGCTAAAGTAGTTTTATTACAAAAATAGAATATCAGGTATACCCAAGAAATTGAAATTTTAAACGTTTTTTTGTTTAGTTGCACATCCGCTTATACAAATAAGGGCCAGTCTAATAGACTGGCCCTTATTTTGACAAGTTGGAAACTGTCACATGCTAACCTTTAAAATGGTTCCTTACATTGAAAAAATGATTCTCTGAAAATTTCAGCTCAAATGATTAAAATTAACACGTGCCGAAAACGCTGTAACGGTTAAAGGTTATCATTAGCATTACGTTCCGTAGTACGAATGCGTAACTTTGTCTATGACTTAACACCAACCAATTTCTATCTTAAAGAAGTCCTAAGATGTGTTTAAGAGGAGAATTGATTTGTCCAGATCCATAGGAAAAGTTAAGCACAAAGTTAACTAATTTCGAAATTTGCTTTCTACGTAACCTATTTCCAAAGTTCTCTGCGTTTTCGGCACGGGCTAAACTGTATAAATTGAGCTGAAATTTTAAGCTAATCATTTTTTCAATATATAGAACCATTTCAGGGGGTAGCATGACAGAACCTTTTGAATTATATATGATTCACTTTGTTTACTATCGTAACAGAACCCTATTTAAATTTAGTTTAATTTTTATAAACAATTTTATTTTATTTTTGACAGCTGAGTTTGAAAAACATTTTTAATAATTTTTTTGTAGACTATTTTAGACATTTTTAAATCAACCAGTAGAATATTTGGTAGCGACCTTTTGGCACAGTTCATATATAATATACAGGTTTTCTGGGCATGTATAGGTGTATATCCTACACATCAAGTATTGATTTAATTCTGTTCAACCATAAATAAATACTGCTATCTGATCTCTGGAGAAGTCAGACGACCCCCGTCGAATACAATAATTACTAATTAACAGATTGAGATATGGCTGGTTGCTGCCGACGCCATATGGAGTAGAGTCGTTCGAAATTGGTGCAGTTCACTAGAGGCTTCTGATTATACGGCGACGCCCCTTTGGTAAAGACCCAATTACGAAGGTGCTGTTTTGTTTAAACAAAAATTATTTGGATTTTAAATTTCGGTAATACATTTTTCCAAACTGACTTCTATATACCACAGCCACAGCTTGACAAAGCACCGGACCAGACCGTGCATCGATCAATTAAGTGCTTAAAGAATCAATCAACAAGCACTTTCATTTTGAACAATGCTTAAAAACATCAAGCACTTACCACAGTGCTTTGAAGCATCAAGCATTGAGCATTTTAAAATAATTTCTTAAATCTAAACTTCCAACATTTAAGTTATGGCAAGACTTTTGGACATGAACATTTCTAATTGATGGGAAAGTTTGGACTTAAATAAGAAATTGATCTCTAACATCAAATTAAATAAGAGTCATGATAGTCGAATTATGTTTTATAGAACTTTGAAAGTGCTTATTAAGCCTTTAAAATGCTTATTAAGCATTCCTAACGCTTACTAAGCTTGTTGAATCTTTACTAAGCAATTTATAATGCTTACATGTTTATAGTGTAAGTGCTCTAAGCATCAGTTATCGAACATTCGTTTTACAAAATGCTTTAAGCGAAGTGCTTAGCAAGCACTAAGCACTCAGCATTACCTAGCTTTAGTCACAGCACACTTCAAATTTTATTGTGGTGCAGCAACTAAAGTGGTGAAGAAGATCGATTCTAGTTTGTTTTAGTTGCATAATATTTATTTATTTATTTATTATTGGCTGCCTGTTTTCAATTACCATAACCGGTAGAACCGAAAGTGGCGAATGTAGATATTGAGCTATTACTTTGACAACTCGATTCTCAACATTAGCGTTTCGTATTTTGAAACGCCCGATATAAAATGAATCTCTATAAGGCACGCATGTAATACAGAAGGTATAGAGATTCCATTTTGTGATAAGTGTGTCATTGATTGGTGTTTTGTTGATACGCAGTTTATGTCGACAAATAATTTTGCCAAGTTATGGATCACCGATTTACTGATTAAGAAAATAATACATCGAATAATGAAACGTTCAAGACTTGCACTGAATAATACGAAAATAAATACGAAGTAATACATGATAAATACGAAATAATACGAAAATAAATATTGATTCTCTTTCTTGATTAATTATTGTATCAATACATAAATATCTATTCACTGATTTAGCATCGTTAATAATTAAATAAGAAGATCAGGTGAAAAGACCAATTTTTTTTTAAGTACGTTTTTATTCAATATACGACGTTTCGTCGGTTATATTCCGACTTCTTCATGTACCTCGAAAATTTAGTTAAAATATGTCATACCAATATTTTTTTAAATAAAATAATGAATTACAATAAAATTCAAAAAATTATTAGCGTCAAATGATGAAATTTATATTATTCTTAATAATTTAATTTAAATTATTAAAAATATTATAAATTTCACCATTTGACGCTAATAATTTTTTGAATTTTATTGTAATTCATTATTTTATTTAAAAAAATATTGGTATGACATATTTTAACTAAATTTTCGAGGTACATGAAGAAGTCGGAATAATACCGACGAAACGTCGTATATTGAATAAAAACGTACTTAAAAAAAATTGGTCTTTTCACCTGATCTTTTTATTTAATTTATTTCAAGACCCGATTTTTCCTAATATCGTTAATAATGTTTTCATTTAAATTAATGTTGACAAACGTTACTGGATCAGCCATTGCGTCAAGAATTGCCCGAAACTGTTGAATAGCATGATCATAATCATGGCGACGACACTTACATCTCAAAAATAACAAATTATATACATTTTGTTCTCTTATTAAATAAAACTTATTTTCTTATTACATAATATACGATGAATCATTTATTTATTGCAATATAATATACAACATTTAATAAGATAATTCATTCTTTTTCATACCCTGTCGGAAGTACGTCCTTTCAGCTTCGATTTTAAGGCAGGAAACCTAACATTTATGCTCTGCTGGAATTACTAGCACGCCATTTATAACAGCGGGCCTGAAAGAAAGTAACAGCGAGACGAAACAGTTATCTCGAGCACACTGATACGTGATACCGCTGCCAGCCAGTAGTAGCTAACAGCTGTTATTGCGTATAACCACAAAACTGCTCACTTGAAAGTTATTAGTCTTTTTATATAATAGTGAAAGTACGTAATTTCAACTGGGTATAAAGAAATTATTTTTTCAGTGCAGTAGTGATAATACAATATAATAGGTAAGACACAAAATAGTTATTACGAATAAGTTGATTCTAAAATTACCAAAACACGGTTTTGACGATTCTCTAAACAAAATATGAAACAGGATACAATAAATCCAATTATAATTATAACTAGAAGAGAAATTATCGATTGAATATTTATCGATTTGTAGTCAGAGCCTGCGTTCTTTGGTTTTTCTTTGAATGCTTTTTTTAATTCATACTTCATGATGCCATATTCACGAAGACGCATCAGTCTAAAAAAATATTGCAATTATTTTTAGTTGTTCTGAATTTGTTGTAAGAAATATCTGAAATTATAAGTTATCCCTCATATCGTGCCTAGAGAAGTTTTTCCTTAAAACAAATATAATATACTTACTCGTAATCAATAAGCTCTCGGTACGGAATTCTTTTTGCAGAAACCATGCTTACTAGAACCGTTTCATCTATAGGAATTATAAGCAGTTCACATGCTGAATTTGATAGTACTACTTTAGAGATTAGAACATTGCTCAACATGGTGTATTTTGAATTCGTAGTACATATCATCCGTAAACCATCATCCCCTTTTTGTGGCAGGTCGGCTTCGGGAAGCAAGACTTCTTTTAAGATTCTAGTGTGTATTTCGTCTTTTGCGTTCTACAAAAATATAAAAGAGTAGTTTATCCTTAGTTGTTCTCCTATCGAAGTGATAAAAATTAAACATTTTGAAAACTCCTCGACTAAAAAATCAGAGATGGTAAATAGTAGTCAATTAATTTAAACTATATATAAAAGTTTTCAAAAAAATCGCGTGTGCTTCATCTAAATAGGCGTACTGTTGAGGTGAGTTTTTTAAATTAATAATTGCTGCTGAGTTATTTTTGACATATTAACATGACAATTTATCAGATTTCTCTTAGAGGACACCCATCTCTAAAGAAGTTTCACTTAAAAAATAATTTTAGCAGCTTCGATTACAAAATGGCGTTACCTTAAAACTATTGTGGGCATAGGTGTTTTTTTGAAGTAACAGTTTATATGAGCCGATTTTAAGAAGTTCTTCTAAAGTTCTGAATGGCGCCTCATAGTTTGGATGTGTAATAAAACTAACAATTTGACCATTGTAAGCCGCGCTTAGTATCAAGATCATTAAATTCACTACTAACAATAATATTCTTAAATACATACTCCAGTTTGAACGATCAGTACCTAAAATATATTCACAATTAATTTGAATGGTGAAATTTTCAGGCAATCTTCAGATTAGCCCAGTGGGTGATCCTGTGAAGTTTGGTAGCAAGCGGATCAATACATTTTCTTTTGTTTTTTGGCAATTTTTTTTTTTTGATTTTTGAACGTTCACGATAAAAAACAAATGAATTCACGCAAATTCAATACACGCTGAGAATTTTATGATGATGATTCTTATCTTTTAAGGCTATAGATAATTAGATAATTAGTGTTATCCGTGCGAAGCCGGACCGGGCTATAAGAAAATAATAAAAACGTATTTCAAACCCTGTAAACAAAGTGCACTCCATATATTTGCTATAGCTTCAGGTCGATTTACAATGAAGTACGGGGTGCTCTGGCTGGACGAATATATTTTTTGAAAAATTATAGACGATGCCAGTATTATCGCTGTAATCATAAATGTACAGTACCAAAGCCTAGGTGAAAATGGCTTTATATAATCGAACCATTTGAAATTCTCTTGAAATGTCTTCACGTAAAATGCGTTCCTGTAAGAAACGTAAATTCAGTTTTCTCTGCTGCTAGAGCATTCAGCGCCTGCTAGAGCATCCAGCGCCGGCCTTAGCCCTTGATCAGGGTAGAGCGAGATTATCTTTCAGCGCCCTTTAGTCAACGCTTTCACGTCACGTAAATTGTACTTCGGTTTTGTGTTAAATAAATAAATCTCAAATTTTCAAAAATCAACTTTTATTGCAAACATCAACACTTGTTGAATTTAAATTAAATTAAGTAGGTTTAATTATTATACTTCTGCTTCTTTAACATTAAGAAAGTTCCTACCGTTATATAATTAAATTAGTATTTGGTATTAATTTCAATTAGTCACTAAATAATAAAATCTTGTTTTTCGCAATTGGCTTTTTGTCACCTGGCGCTTAGAGCGACCATTCCTCTCGCTCTTACTTAGGGTGGCGCTGAGAGCATCTTATACTAAATTTGCTGACCTGTCTATAAATACTGGTTGGAAAAAATCAACCCGCAAAAATCTGTCCGCAGTTACAATTAGTGCTCCCAAACCGATACTACCTTCCTTTTCAGCTGAGTCGATAACGTCCAATGGTGATTGTATTCCAAATCCATTTGTTTTAGAAGTTATATAATTTGGCCTGTAAGAAAGTATTCAGGCTGTTGAAACATTTCTTGGGGCGAATGCACGACATGGGGGGTAACTCAAATCTTTTTATAACGGCTGTAATGTCCAGTTTATTCAAAGGCGTATCGATATATAAGTAAGTTAAAAATTAAATGTTGAAGCTTTTCGTCAATAGAAGGCTACATAGTTGTAAAATTTCTGGCTTATCGGCATAAATTGTGTCAGTACGCCAAAAAGTTTTACTTGAATCACGCGTAAAGATTACACGAATTGTTTTTATTTCTGACTTATTTAAAAAGATCTGTATTTTGGTTCGAGTATGGATAAATTCTCGCCTCGGGCACCATGTCGCGCAGTTCAGGACTTACAACTTTCTGCTCGCGTGGTGAATACTATTTTTCTTTATATCCGGTCGAAAGTACGCACTTTCACCACTATAAAAAAAGACTAATAACTTTCATGTGAGCAATTTTGATGTTATACACAATAACAGCTGTTAGCTACTAGTGGCTGGTGGCAGTCTCACGTATCAGTGTGCACGAGAAAACTTTCGTCCCGCTGTTACTTTTTTTCGGCCCGCTGTTATAGATGGCGTGCGAGTAAATCCAGCAGAGTATAAATGTTAGACTTTCTGCCTTAAAATCGAAACCTGAAGTGCGTACTTTCGACCGGGTATAAAAAAATTGTTTTTTAAAGAAAAGTTTTGAAAAAAAATATGCTCACGTAAAATTTAATTCTGATTGCACATCAGTCCAAAGGAATCCAAAAAATCCTTTAACTGTTTTAGGTGGAATTTGATCAATTATTGTATAGGGCGGATATTGGAATGTACTTATATTTATCTTGATATCAGTTAAACTGTTGCGAATAGCTCGGAATTTGTAGAACTTTGCTAAATCAGGATTTTCATGTGATATCCAGGTTGAAAGAGAACGTTCAAATTTGTTTTCTTTTGAAACCAGGTCATAAGAATCAATTATAAATGATGCATTACTTTCGTTCATATTATAAGAAATATATATTATTCCAGGTTTAAGATTATACATTTTCTTGAATGCCATTTTGACTGAATCGTCGATTTGTGTTAAGAAAATCCATTTTGAATGATTGTTTTCAATGTTCTTTGTAACCTGTTCGATGGAAATTTGATTATTAATTTTCAATTTAAGTTTTATTTATGAAATACTTACTGTTTTTTTTAACTTACCTTGGATATAAATGACAAAATTTCCTCATTTAAGTATTCAGAAATAAATATACAGTTGTTAAATGCTAGCTTTTTCTTCTCCAAGTTTAATACAATTTGCTGCGTTTTATATACTGACGAATAGATATTGTTTTTTGATAACATTTTGGCAGCAAACAGTGCATTATTTTGTAAACTGTTTATGTCATCGCGATTTGCTAAGAAATTAGTTACATGAATTAATATTGGAAAGTTACTGTGATAGTTCCGAAAAAATAAATAAAATGTTTAACACATTTTTATACTTCAAGGTCACAACACAATTTTTACACTATTTTTGAAAAGAAGTATATGTGTGTGTGTGTGTGTGTGAACATAACGTACGTGGTAATTTTGTTCTAGTACGAAATCTCGGGCTTAAAAAAATATTATTGACTGTGTTAGGGTGCTTATACACGTGTTAACGTCAATATGATTGGAAAGAAATTTATCAAAAACAGTGCAGCCGCTGCAAAATAGTGTATTTTAGGTTTTTTTTAAAAACAATTTCACGGGTCTAATTTTTTAAGAACGTTCTGGGAAGGACCTCAAGGATTGCACTTGTAAAGTTCTAATATACAAACTACCTCACGACTTATTTATGCTAAATTTGTAGCTTGATAGATAGAAAACACGATCCTCACTTTTTTCAAAAACAGTTTTAGGACAGTTTTGGTACAAATAAGGGGTTTATCGATATGAAAACTAATAAGATTGTATGTTTCTTTGTTTTATTTGTTTTTATAACAGAATTAATTATGTACCTGAGGTCACCGATGGCAAAACAAAAACAGCATGTTGAAGGAAATAATAATTATGAAATGAGATGATTAACTGTATACACCACAACGCTGAACACATCGTAAAACAATAATAGCATAACTAACATCAAAAATATTCCATGTAATATCCCTTAAATATAAGTAAGTGACGAAGTTTTTAATGTTGTTGATGATAGTAAAATCTAAACAAATATTCTCCTCTTTTTGGGCATGCTATATTGAATACACCACAATTCCAATATTTTGAACGTCAAATCCAAGTGGTTTAACAACTGCTTTTATATATAATTTGGACTGATTTTTCACTCGGTACTTGGTAGAACATGATTAATAATAACAGATAAATAAAAACACGTAAAAATTCTATTATTAAATTATTTCTCGACTATCGTTTCGAACAATAATTACATCCTCAGGAATATAAAATACATAGTATAGGTTTCATATTCTTGAGGATTGTCCGAAACGACTGTCGGGAAATAATTTAATAATAATTTTTTGCAGAATTTTCAAGTCCTTTTATTTATCTATTTTATACTCAACAATGTTCTGTCTCAAAAATATTGTTGCGTGATATTTTGTGTGTGCTACGTAATTTTCTTGTCATTTAAATATTAAAATATTGATAATATTATAAATATTTTAGAGGAATTAGGATCAATGAAATTAAAAGACAAATTATTACTTCACAACGTTTCGTATTAAATAAATACTTCATCAGGTGATCTAAAAATTTTAAATCGCCTGATGAAGTATTAATTTAATACGAAACGTTGTGAAATAATAATTTGTCTTTTAATTTCACTGATCCTAATTCCTCTAAAATATTTATAATATTATTAACATCAAAAGGATCTGATATATACATTATTCAAAATTAAAATATTGTTTAACTTTTTCAAGTACACCTATCCCCCGATTTACACGGTACTTGTTTTACACGTTTTCGCTTTTACACGGTTTTCCAAATAAGTTTTTTTTTTGTTTTTATCGCACTCTACTAAATGCTACTGTGATTGAACACGTGCGCTGTGTACACATCACACGGGGAATCCCGAGCTTATGTGCTGAATGTATTGTAATTAAATAAAAAAACAGTGTTTCCGTAATATATTACATATTTTAACCTGTCAATGCATTTTATTTTTATTTCTGTGTACACCTAAAAATATTGAAAAAAATCACAACTGTTAAATAGCAAAATTATGCATTTTCTGCAAGCTTTTCGATTTACACGGTTTTGACTTGAAAATTTTTAATTTTCGATTTACACGTTTTTCTCAGGAACGTATCTACCGTGTAAATCGGGGGATAGGTGTATATGGTTTTTATAAAAAATGTATGTTTTTGAATGCATTTTATTGAAATTCCATTGTATTAATTTTTACACATTTACATAATGAAATAGATATAAACAAAATAAGTTACAAATAATATTGTACACTTGAAATGTTCTAAATTATGTTAAAAGCTTTATGAACTACAAACTTTTGTTTTAGTGTCTACATAAAATTAAATAAAGACTGATTGAAGAATAATTTACGGGTGTAGTAAAAAGCCTTCTATGATTATGATTTAATAGGACTCTTTATTTTATAAGATACTAAAATGATAGATATTTTTTTATAGAAAAGAGTATCACGGGTAATTGAAATAATGAAAATAAATCAATTTAAACACTCATTGATTGCAACGTTTCGTCTTTTCTTTAATTAAGACTTTTTCAAGCTCTCAATATGTTTAAACGATAGTTAAACTATGATATAATATGCAATTTGGCATTACAAAAAACAATTATTAATTATATCATAGTTTAACTATCGTTTAAACATATTGAGAGTTTGAAAAAGTCTTAATTAAAGAAAAGACGAAACGTTGCAATCAATGAGTGTTTAAATTGATTTATTTTTATTATTCCAATTACCCGTGATACTGTTTTCTATTTAACATATACATATCTCGAATTGAACTTAAAAGATATATTTTTTTATATTCAAAATATACAGAAATTGTAAAAATATAAATTAGAGATATCTATATTTTAAAAATGCATGTTTGTGTTTTAGATTAATAGACTTTGATACTATTTGACCAATTATCACGAAAGTTGCCTCATATAGTAAGACCTCACTTAACGCTGTTTCAGTCCTATACGTTTTCGAAAAAAAAGTTTAGCCACTATAACGTAAATTATGGACCAATTTATACAAAATGATTTAAATGTTGATAGAAGTTCAAAAGCAATATTTTGCTATCGACAACAGCTTGCTGAACGAAACAGAAAAAGGCAAATGACATTAGATGACTTCTTCATAAAAAACAAAATATGTCAAATGATGAGCTTTTCTCATCACAAACATAACTTCTTACTCGAACTTTTATTTGATTTTCATAAATATTTTATAAACAAAAATCGATATTAGCAATTAACAAATCTATGATTAATGTGATAAAAAAGTATTTAACAATAAATGTTACAAAATTAAACCAAAAAAAACTAACAACTTTTCTTATTCTCGGTTCTATTTCACTTATGCCCATTATTTACGTATTAAGATGACCTCGTTTAGCGCTGTTTCGTATAGCGCAGGAACTTATTTGAACGTATCTCCTGCGTTAAGCGGGGTCTTATTGTATATGCATCGTTGTAACCACCTCGTTGTAACTCGCCACTAGATGATGCTAGGTGGAACCAAAGGCTCCACGAATTTTGTAACTGCCGTGCTTCATCTCAATCGCGTGTATAATCGCGGGTAACGGCTAGTATAAAATAATTTCGAAACAAATAATACGGTAATATAATTGCCAATGAGAAGGATAATTATGAGATCGGTCTATATACCCTTCTACAGTTCAATTAGTGCATCGTGGAATTAATGTGTGGGGGTTGATGTTATGCACTCAGGTAGACACATATGATTTGTATGTATGTTGTTGATTACGTTAGTTAGTATTCGCGGCGTCCGCGTCGGCGAGGTTAGCGCGTCACGGTGTCGTCCCATCAATCAACTATAAATAGGCGTTGATAATAGGTGCCAGTCGGACGCCGGTGACGTCGCTGTTACGCTTATCGACGTCCGTCCAATGTCTGTCATATTGTCGGCAGAAATATTGTTCTTTTTAAGCAATCGATTTTCATCATTTCTATACATTTTACATCTACAGACTGTTTCGAAAATAAATAAATAATAATAAATTTGAAAATTGAAAAGAACCGAAACTGTTGGTTGAAACGTCTTTTATATAAATAAAAACCAATTGAACAGTATTGCAAGTAATTTTATTTTGTTAATAAATAATTAATAGTTTAAAAAAAAACTAAAAAAACACGCTTAAATGGCAAACTGAACTAAAAAGTAAAAAATATTTTTTATTGTAAAAAAGCGCGGAGTGCTTGATATCAACTAGTATAAATATTTCATTGGTAGCTATTTGTAAAAGTAGAGTTAGTATAAAACGTTTTTTTACAATAAAAAATATTTTTTACTTTTTAGTTCGGTTTGCTATTAAAGCGTGTGGTTTTAGATTTTTTAAACTATTATTTATTTTTGGCTTATTTTTTATTCTGATGATCTTGGTCAGGTTAATGGGACAAACTTATTAAATAAACAGGGTTAAATTTAAATTTTCAATCTGTTCCGAGAATTTTTTCGGTGTTTTTGATCCCCAAAATAATTTCAATCTCTTATACCCTTTAAATTGGTCCCATTAGGCCCATTTTAAATAGGCTTCGTGTGGTGATGGACTCCAACATAATGGGACCCTTTTAAGGGTTGAAAATAGTTTTGGACTCCAAAATCTCCAAAAATATTCTCGGAATTGATTCAAAAACTGAAATTTAACTTATAAATTTTATGAAAACACTTGTTTGCGAATAGAGAACTATATCTACTGAAGGCTGTATATAATTTTGTGCAGATGATGAATTGATTGAAAAGAGACGAAATATTGCAATTAAGAAAAACAGATTATTTTGAGGCGTTAAATTTTTTATTTTGTCCAAAATGAAACTTAAATTCATATGATAAAGCCACACTACTTGTATTAGCAATTATATTATATTGTCGACAAGGTTTTGGTACTGCGACCCGAGTTTTTTTTTCTTTGTATAAAGATTAATTTGGAAGTACATTCTATCTACTATTTCGAGTTGGCATGAGAAGTTATTCTTTCGTATTTATGTTAGAAAAATTTATGTTTAGAATATTATTATGGTTTCTGATTTTAAGAGCGTATTATATCAAAGCATATAAGAGTATCAATTCAAAAGACATGTTTAGTGTTTACAAATCTTCGATGTTCCCGTAAAACATAAAACTAAGACGAATCATCTCGTTATTTGTAACATATCTTATAAGTTGTATTCTTTAAGTGAAATGGAGACGCACTGACTACAACCAAGCGGCACATTATCAGTGTCGGTCCGAGGCAAGTTTTAAGATGGAGCGAGATCCATTGTAGTAGGAGAGTTGTTAGACATTTTTGAGTAGGTATTTGAGGCACTGTGAAAAATTGTACAATCCGAATACAAAAACGCAGACCTGGCTGAAGGGTAGTGGGGCTTAACCGATCCATCAAATTTTTAAAAAGACATTTTGAAATTTTAATACCTTGAAATTTATTATTTAAGGAGTTGAAAGACAAAAAGTCAGATTTCTTAATCGGGTCTAAAACTTAACCAGGTGTTTGCAAAATTATATTTTTGAAAATTTTTTAAAAATATATTTGTAGCACGTTGAAATTTAAACAGAATAATATTGAAATATTTAGTGTATTGCTGAAGATGGAAGCTTTGCTCTTGAAATGTACATCCACTAATAAAACTGTTGTGGTAAGAAGTAACTATTCTTTTATTTTATTTTAAAATAATATTGGTAACTAAAAATAGATATAAAAAAGGTCGTTTCGGTGGGACATTCTATCTGCCAGATTTAAGTGACGTTCAAGTTATATTTTCTCATAATTTTACTGTGCTGTAATTTCAATGCGACGATTTTTGATGTCTATGAAACATGAAAGTTATGTTTTTGATCCGTTTATCGCCAATTCTTTTGAAACGTAAAGAACACGTCATATATAACAGTTATATTATAACATTCCTTTTTCTTGATAAAACCTTTTTCACACGCTACTGAATCGAAAACAAATTCATACATATTTTATATGGGAGTTTGAAGCAAATATATGTCCATTGAGCTCTGTTCGAGAGTATTTTTTAATAAACGGTGCCATCTTCTTTGACGGAAGACGGGGATGCTTTGTCGATGCGTACGAGCGGCAGGGTGAGTTGGATGTTTATACAAAATACGTAATATGTACCGACTGCAGTCTTTGAAACGTATAATCTTTTTTTAAATACAACATTTTACGTAACGACTCTGAAATATCATTTTACGATTAGCAAAATAGTTGCGCGGTAAGGCTGTCGAAACGCTCTGATTTAAGCAAAAAATAGAGCTTTGACTTATTTGTCAACATTTTGCAAGGATTTTTTCTCTATAAGGAAGATAGTAATCAAATCTAGGTCGCTAATAATTTATGTACGAGTTACAAGAAAAAAATTTGCATTAATTTTGCCAAAATGATCTTAACTCGTAACAAAACTCTCAATAATTTATATGTGCGTAGTACTAAAACACTACTAATAATAATTGTTTATTTATGAAAGATGTACTACTATCTAAAATATTCGCACCAATTTGCCACCTTACCTTACATTTACAAAAGCCAACAATTGATACGTGCCGATGATTTGAAAGAGACAGATCTAAAGACAAATTGTATGAAAGTGATTCAACACTGTTAACAATCATATATTTAATTATTAAATAGCGGCTTTATAAATATTAAAATTTGAATATGACAGTAAATAAAACAAATTTACATCCTAGAATTCTCAATGTTTGCATAGAAAATTTTTCCAATACCGGTCACCTCCGATTTGGACCACATTTTTTACGTATTTCTAAAGAGACTTTTGGCTCAAAAATACCATAAAATCTTTACGAGGGTTTAAAGTTCTGGGTACATTTCCCCGAATACTGATCACACCCGATAGGAATGAAACACTGGGCATTTTTTAACCTTGATGGGGCATGAAAAACCACGACCCCGCTCTATCCCGCCACCCCTAACTTTTAAAAATATATTACCTGTTCGATTTTGTAAATTGCAGTAACTATCAGGAATAAAAAAGTCGACTTATGAACTCAACTGTTGAGCGTCTATAATCCACAA
This sequence comes from Venustoraphidia nigricollis, assembly GCA_034508555.1. Taxonomy (NCBI): domain Eukaryota; kingdom Metazoa; phylum Arthropoda; class Insecta; order Raphidioptera; family Raphidiidae; genus Venustoraphidia; species Venustoraphidia nigricollis. Next base: position 1,367,959 of record JAVRKA010000042.1, on the reverse strand, counting down.
TCTCTCTCTCTCCCTCTCTCAATTAATTATCAATGGAATTTTATCATTAAAAAACAAGAGTCTGCTGCTATCAACTAACTATTAACACATTATGCTTGTACATCTACACATTGTCAAGTATTTAGAGAGATGTGGTGTGTGTGTGTGTGGTCGGCAAATGGATGACAGATAGGGCGGAAGTAGATTGTTGTTCGATCTAATGCACAACACGTTATCTGCATCCGAATGCGATGCTGGTTGCCTATCTCTCGAGTCGCTGTTTTCCCGAACACAACCGAATAAAACTATGTCATGATCAAATTTCAGATTCATAACGGGACAAAATAAGAGCAAATTTCTATTTGAGGTTATGTTCTTGAAGATAAAACAGTTTAAATTACAGATTAAATAATGTGGTGGAGGGACGGGTTTCGTGTGGTGGAAGAACGGGTCAGTCGAATGAATTCCTAACGGAATATTTTTGTAGTGAGACTTCTTTAATGACACATCTGTTTAGTTAACTGCACATACCTTTAAACTAACTGCAAGTCACTGCATATACCTTTTCCGTAACGTTTAAGGGGAAATATTTCAACAAGGGTGGGGACATATAAGAGAAACCTTGGTAACGCAAAATTAAAGGGGAAATAATTCAACGTCGGAGAAATATAACCTTGGTAACGCAAAATTAAAGTGGAAATAATTTAACGTCGGAGAAATATAACCTTGGTAACGCAAAATTAAAGGGGAAATAATTCAACGTCGGAGAAATATAACCTTGGTAACGCAAAATTAAGGGGGAAATAATTCAACGTCGGAGAAATATAACCTTGGTAACGCAAAATTAAAGGGGAAATAATTCAACGTCGGAGAAATATAACCTTGGTAACGCAAAATTAAGGGGGAAATAATTCAACGTCGGAGAAATATAACCTTGGTAACGCAAAATTAAGGGGGAAATAATTCAACGTTGGAGAAATATAACCTTGGTAACGCAAAATTAAGGGGGAAATAATTCAACGTCGGAGAAATATAACCTTGGTAACGCAAAATTAAGGTGGAAATAATTCAACGTCGGAGAAATATAACCTTGGTAACGCAAAATTAAGGGGGAAATAATTCAACGTCGGAGAAATATAACCTTGGTAACGCAAAATTAAAGGGGAAATAATTCAACGTCGGAGAAATATAACCTTGCTAACGCCAAATTAAAGGGGAAATAATTCAACGTCGGAGAAATATAACCTTGGTAACGCAAAATTAAGGGGGAAATAATTCAACGTCGGAGAAATATAACCTTGGTAACGCAAAATGAAGGGGGAAATAATTCAACGTCGGAGAAATATAACCTTGGTAACGCAAAATTAAAGAAGAAATGGTTTAAATTTATCACAATGATTGATTTATTGTGTTTCGATTAGCGTGAGTGTAGTTGTGTATCAAACAAATGAGTGCGTTGTTATGTTTGTGTGTGTGTGCACTCTCTGATTGAACCAGTTTACCTTAGACATCCTCCTGTTTACATTTAATATCCTAAATTCCCACCAACCACTCAGCACAATATCAGCGCAAGAGAACATCCGCGCTATATCTGTCTACAATATACATATAGTATAATATAACATACAGTTCAACATTTGTGAACTCAGTTCTGTATACGCTGATGACCTCAGCTGTCCAACGTCTATAATAATTGTATTTTCTTTATGACTATAAATTAAGTAAGTAAGTAAGTAAGTACGTACAGAGATCGTAGATTATAATCTACAATCTCTCTACAGTTCTGATGACCTCAGCTGTTGAGCGTCTATAATTATTATAGACGCTCAACAACTGAGGTCATCAGAACTGTAGAGAGATTGTAGATTATAATCTACGATCTCTGTACTTACTTACTTACTTACTTACTTACTTACTTACTTACTTACTTACTTACTTACTTACTTACTTACTTGTCATAAAGAAAATACAATTCATCTGACATTGTCAATATAATATTAAAATTTAAAATTTGAAATCAGAAACTGAATATAAACATAGTGAGCATAAACGTTTCTTTATTTCGGATTTAAATTTAAAAAAAGGCATTGCAGTTACGAGCTCTGGTAATGTGTTGTACATTCTCAACGCCGCAACTTCAGGTAGAATAAATTTATTATTATGACGGGTTTGATAATTATGTTTGGAACTAGCCAAAGAAAATTTAGTCTCATGTTTATGTATGTAGCATAATGAAAAATACGGTTCTGTACATAATAATGGTCATTAACTGACCTCCTATTTTCAAATCAGTGCAGATGTTGGACAGACTATAATATTGCTATAAAGAAAAAATTACATCTAATTGAGCGACATATTTTTTTAATATACAACTTATTGGCTTCTACACCGATTTGTTGAATTAGTCACGTCTTGTTTGAAAAACAAGAATTTAACATATTATAAAAAATAAAATACAATTTCTGTTAACGCGCGCAGTGACGCGAATAACGGATAGTAACAAATATGATAGTTGCTATTCGTTTTCATGGTTACATAATATGGTTTCACGTGTAAAAATTAATCAAAGCATGCTTGTCAGCTATCTAATTTCGTTTTGACAGATTTTCAGAACAAAACAAAATATTTTCGAAACTGAGAAGTTAAAAAATAATTCTTTACAAAACTTTCATTGGAAGATATTGTATTTTGTCCAAAAACAGATTCAAGTCAATATAATAAAGGCACAAGGCTTGGATTAACAAATACAAGTACACTATATTGTCGGCAGGGTTTTGGCATTGCGACCTGGGTTTTTATTATCATTGTATTTTAAAATTCAATTTGACTGTGTCATTTATATTTATAAAAGCTTCGTATAAAATAAATTTCTGTCTGTCAATTATCAGGGAGATGAAAATGTGATTTGTCAAGTTATTTGTCCAGAGAAGAAAAAAAGTAAACAAAACAAAGCTTTATTCCGAGAACAAAACTTATTGCAAGCAATCAGAACTAACGGAAGCTCATAAAATGACATTTATTTTCCGGAAGATGAGTGAATAGATTTGCACAGACATTGAGCTTTTTGTGATTGAGCTTTTTGTGTTGTATGTATCTATAATAAAATTCGATACTTATGTGTGTTTTTGTCAATATGCGTGATAGTCCAAGAGCTGTTAGACATTTTTGGGTAGGTATTTGAGGCACTTTGAAAATTGGTAATTTAGTAATATCCGAATACAAAAACACAGACCTGGCTGAAGGGTAGCAGGGCTTAACCAACCCTCAAATTGTTAATCACTTAGCATGTAGAATGTCCCACTGGAACGATCTGTTTTTTTGAATATATCTATATTTAGTGACCAATATTATTCTGTTTAAATTTCAACATGCCTCAAATATATTTTTTAAATTTTTAAAAATATAATTTTGCAAACACCTGGATAAGTTTTAGACCCGATTAAGAAATCTAGTTTTTTTATCTGGCCCCTAAATTATTAAACGAGCTTGATAGTGCCATATAAAATAAGATCAATACAGATGGAAATTATCAAATAAAAACCATAATTAGCACTATTAATAAGAAACTCTTAAATCGACAAAATATATTGATCCCTCCTTGAGATAAAATTTGTTAATCGTTAATTTTAATTTTGCATAGTTATGTTTGTCATGTCTTTTTATGTAATTTTTCTATATGTAATTCAAGGAGAGATGTAAAACCAGTCCTTAAAGGATTGAACCTGCTCCAATTGCCTGCCTGCAATAAACTTATTATTATTATTAATAATATTGACTCTACCAACAGTAATAAATTAACAAAATGTAAATTTATATCAATAAAAAAATATATTGAACAGTATAGCAAATAATTTCATTTTGTTATTATTATTATTATTATTGATTTTTCAAGTCATTAAATACTAAATATCAAGGTACTAAAATTTTAAACAATTTTTGCTAATATACAAATTTGAGGATCGGTTAAGCCCCGCTACCCTTCAGCTAGGTCTATGTTTTTGTATTCGAATATTACTAAAGAGGTATTATACAAATTTTCTCAGCATCTCAAATACCTACCCAAAAATGTGTAACAGCTCTCCTGCTATGAATTCGTAGGAACCTAGATATGAACGATGTGCCGTGTGGCGCGAACTGTTCTCTAAATAGAATCCCGTTACACAACAACGGCAATATTAGCGCGTTAACGTTCATCAAACATGGCGCCAGATGACATCCGCTCTGGGAATCATTACGTAACTGTATCTCGTTACGATACCACCTGCTTACAGACTGTTTGGAAAGTGACGTAACGGTTGTTACTCAGCAGCCTTTTTATATAATTTTCAATCTCCAAAGTGATACAGGGTCTGACCGCTGCGCGGCGCTTAAGTCACCAGCAACGCGCTCCCTTGCAGCGGAATTTGTGGCGGGAAGCATAAACTACGCAATGCACCAGGCGGCATCGCAAATTTGGCTCCCTCAATAATTTTTTTCAGATTTAATTTTTCCTGTACAAACGTTTGTGTAAACCAAATTAATCAATTCATATAAAGTGTAATAATAATATTTCTTTGCTGTACGTCACGAGATTTCGAATTACGGGAAGGGAAATTAACATTTCGAATTTTTTTCTTCACAAACTTATGTTAAAAACACTGAAAAATATGGCTCGCTTAATAATTTTTTTCACATTTAATTTTTTTCTGTACAAAAAGTTGTGTAAAACTGATGCTAATTTTCTTGTTTTTACCTGATGTTAAATCGTTTATTTAGATCAAATAAATTAAAAGTCATATGACAAGAATAGTACCTATTTTTAGATTATTTTAAAACACCAAAGAAAGAATAAGATGTTTCATAGAAATGAGAGATTTCCGAAACGTAAATGCACTTAACATACACACACATACATCCACTTTCTCGTAAGATAGATCTTATGCGGGTGAAAAAGGTAGACAATCACCTTAAACCAGTTTTGTGCGTTCTAGAACAGATTTATTGTTCAACCTGTAGGTATGAGTGGTCAGTGCAGTGCAATGCGACTCACTTCTCACATCAGTCAGTGTCACTGTATAGCTCCTCTTTACTAGCTCCGTGATTATTATGGTGATATCCGATCGCCCAATCTAACCGTGTTTTGTGTTGATTACAACCGCATCGACAGAATTATTTTCTCATGTGTGGATATTTCTTGTGATTTCATAGTTGACGATAGCAGTGGCGTAGCCACAAAAACTGTCAAGGGTACGTAAACATTATCCATAAAGTTGTGTCACTAATTTTCCAAATATCGATGGCAAATGATTTATGGACAGTTTTATATATTAGGTTTGATTTCTAAAGAGAATATATTTAATTCTTCGACTAATAAACGCAACTTGTCTTCACTAATTTAATGAATAATTTATTTTACAAACGGGCCCGTGAAATACTTCGCACCGTTAGTGGTCAGTTACGTAATATAATAGGGTGGAAATAAATTTTATTCTATTCTATTCAGAGACTTCAGCGCCACTACACGTCATGTTACTTACAACTGTTACAATAAACAGTTTGCCACCAGATAGTGACATTTGTTTTTACTGAATGTTATTTTCTGTAATGAAATTGTTACAATTTTGTAATGAAAACATGAAGTTCAAGATAGTTACTTAGTTTTCGACATTAGAGAGAAGAATAACATCCAAAATGGCGTATCAAACATTTATTTTGATACAGTATTAAGATAGATATTTCATACCAACAAAAAAACATTTTTGAGAAATAATATATACCGATAGTGTTGATTACGTATTCTCTTAATAACTGAATTAGTTTGTATAGTTTATTGTTTGACGTTAAGTAATAAACATTAACAGGTTAATTACATGTAAGCCATGAACGTCAACATTAATTAGCAATCAGTCAATCATGTCTTCAAATCGCTTCATCATACTAAATTAATATTATCTATAATAACACCATTTAATAAAGTGCATACGCCATGATTCTGTAGCCTTTAGGATACTAGACTGAATATACGATATTGACGCAATATACTAAATTCTTAATACAATATACAGACTGTTTACAAAAACAGTATTGCTGGGTTGCAGAAAACATTATCAGATAATCAGATTTGGCCTTAGATTGTGACAATACATATTTCTTCACGAGAAAAGCATCGTAGAATGCTAAATCGATATTGCTCGAAAAATTAGTGAACAATTGGAACGATATTATTTTTCTAATATCTACTTCAAAGTAACATTTTTTTACGTATTTTATATACAATTAACGTCTAATTAAGAAAAATGTATTCGCTACAATCAAAAAAATATCAAGAAAAAAATCGTCATCTTTTATAATTTTTAGCTTAGTTTACACATTGGGTCTTGGTCTTGCATATTCGGTTTTGATCGTGGTCTTGTTCATTGGGTCTTGACCTTGGTCTTGCTAGTATAAGTATAGCCTTGGACTTAGTGAAGAAAAATTAAATAATATTCCTTATACTATGACATGACTGTTATCAGAAACAAATTTGAGCAAAAATCGATACAGGAACCGTTCCGTGAATTGTTGACGGGGTCAACTGGCAATTTAGCGCAAATAGATTAAACCTGCATAATATACAGTTTTGAAGTTCATCAGTACTCGGTCGGTAGAGTTTTACATAATATTATATAACTATATACTTAGGGAAACGTCTTTTCAACGGTTGGTACACGAAGTTGGCGGATAGCAGTAGGCCGCGACTGCTGCAGTCACTATTGTGTGCGCGAGTCATTTGTCACTTGCCTGCAAACATTTTCTCCACAGTTGAAATCGTACAGAGATCATATTATAACGAACAGAAGTGCCACTTATATCTAAATTCCAAATTGAAACCCAAACTGTTGCTACTTCTGGATGTGTATGATGGATGACTGCGGTAATCTGTCAAACCTAGAAACTTTATTAATTCACAAGCATCAGCGTTATTAGTGTCCAAAAAATGAATTATCGTGTGTGCTCGTTTCTGTCGAGACAAAAATCGTGAAAATCCTATGCCGTTTCACTTTATCTATATCTTAGGGACCGTCCATAAACCACGTGGTCCTGACTCTCTGGAACCTCTCCCATCCTTCATGTAGTCTAACGTAGCCTTTCCTATGACCCCACTGGATGGAACATAGTTTTTCATTATCAAGTCCAGAAGACATTTTGTGTTTTCTGTTAACAAACTATTAAAATCAACAAGACTGATACTTGTTATATGTATAGATATTAAGAATATAAAAGTAATCAATGTTTGAAATATTCAACTTATTCTGCAAATTATTTTCATTGTGCCAAATAAAATACATGCTTGACTCCAACTCCCCTCTCCTCGCGTAGCTCAGCGTAGCTTTCGAACTGGTCGCCCCTACCTCTTGATCGAGCTATGTGGTCTATGGATGCTCCCTTATTTCGTGGCAGGCGGTTGGAACAAAGCTAATGTCAGCCAGATTGTTTTGTACTAACTGTAGTCTCGTGGAGGTACGGTGATAGTACCTCTATAGGTACTCGTACTATGCTGAAGTAGTGTAGTCGGTGCGCCAGTCGGTGCTTTACGAGACTTCCTTTCATGTCAGCACCATCAACAGCGTTGTCGGATGGTTCTGGTTGCAGCTATAGCTGCTTGTCTGTTTCTATATGCCCGTCTCTATGTGTGTGTGTGTGGTAGGTACAACACAGAAGACATGTGATTGTGCTTCATAATGGATGCTGTTCAGTTATTTTCATAAAGCATGAAATAATCGTCTCTCGGATTGTTACCTTCTTTCCTCAGTAACTCAGGTGTTGAGTCTGATCTTTGAATATGCATCGACGAAAGAAAAACGACTACGATTAGCATTATATTATTACCCGTGCGAATATTTCACACCGTTAGTGGCCGGTTACGTTATAAAATAAGGTGAAAATAAATTTTATTCTAGTGTATTTAGAGACTTCAGCGCCCTTACGTCATTTAATATTAACGACAATTGTTAAAATAATTTGCCACCAGACGGTAACATTTATATTTTCTGAAGGTAATTTCCTGAAAGAAATTTTAATGAAGACGATAATTTTAAGATATTAAGTTACTGTTCGTTATTAGAGAGAAAAGTAATCCCCAAAAGGGCGTATCAAACATTAATTTTGACATAGTATTAAGGGAGATATTTCATACCGACAATTTAAGGACGATGACTGGGACAAAAATAGGACACTGTCATCTTTATAAATACCTTCGTAAGTTGGCCATTTCCAACGACGCAAAGAAGCAAAGAAATCTCTGTTCACATGCTTTGTAAGTGCGAGGTTGTTACACAGTCAAGGTACAAGCACTTTGAATCAGCCTCAATGTTACCAAAGCATTTTGGAGACATCGGCTTGGACAGGATGCTAGATTATAGATTGGGAATTCTCAAAGAACGGATGGATTATTAAAGGAGCATAGGTCGCAGTGTTTGCCGTTTGACTTCTACCTTATAATTCTAATAATAATGCACCCAATTAGATGCAATATTTCTAAAGGAAATATTTGTTTTTTTTTTTTAATTTATTTTCTTGAAAAATAGTATAACGTAACAAAAGCGTTGCGAGATGTCCAAAGAATCATATTTTCACAACTTTGCGCTACGGAACTACTTTTGGCTTTCCTGTTCTCATTTTTATGACTACATTCCCTGGGGTGTTTGCATTATATAAGTTTTACAATTGTGTACTATTCCATTTGTACCGTACAAGCGGTTGAATAGCCAATATAAGCCAAAATAATATTACGTAATATGCACCCAGAATGCATCTTCGATTTTCTATTAGTTTTACACCGGCACGGAAAATTACGGATATTTATTTGGTAGCTTTTAGATGTTTATATTTTATCATTCAGTATCGAATATGAAATAGATTCAATGGGAACTTTGTTGCAATTATAAAAAATAAACACTTATTGCCTACTTTAATATAAGCATGTATTAAGGCTTTTTCGGTACTTATATTTTTTTGAATATAAAAAAACGTCCTAATTATCAGCGTTCAGTTGTTTTACAAGGCGATGTATGTATGCATGTTACCCATGGATTCCGAAACGACTGGACCGATTTTGATGAAATTTTCAGGCAATTTTCAGATTCTGTGAAGTTTAGTAGCGAGCGGATCAACATATTTTTTTTTAGGTTTTTTGGCAATTTTGATTTTTCTTCGATTTTTGAACATTCACAATTAAAAGCGACTGAATTCACGCAGTTTCAATACACGTTGAGAATTTTATGATAATGATTCTCATCTTTTATATCCTATATATTACATTTACACCCGGGCGAAGCCGGACTGGGCTGCTGGTTGCTAATATAAAACAGAATCTATAGCTGCAAAGCTTTATGTTATACAATGCGACTTTTAATTAAGTTCCATAGTAACATTTTTAGTGTACTTTTAGTACAACACAATCAAGGCCTCAACAGCTAACAAAGTTGCCACATAAAAACATAGCAGTCTGTTTTAAAATCCAAAATGCTGTCGTTAGAGAAAGAGAAAAGTCACATTATAACATAATTTTAAATGAAAACATGAATATTATATTTTCTTTTATAAACACTGAATAGAAAATACGTTATCTATAGTATGTTTCATGATAATATACTTAAAAATATTTGAAAAGAAAATGAAACCCTAAAGTTTTTTTGTAAAAAAATAGCCGCCATTCGTTAATAATTTTGGTATTTGAAATTGTTCTAGAACTACTAAAAATACGCCAAATTAATTCTAAAATATGCATATTATAAATCTCATAATATTGATACATTCTATTCAAACACTTTTTTCTTGTATTTCAGGCTCTGAAAAATTTAATTACGTTCAGAGCTAGGGCTGTGGTAGGGTCTAATTCAAAATTGATTAGTGGAAAGCTGGAAATTGTTTTAAGTATACCTTGGATAATATTCCGTAAAATGAAAAATGGAGACTAGATGAAATCAGTAATATACCGAACTGATAATGCTTTATATTGATCAAACATGCAGCATAATATATTATGATAACGTGGTATACTATCTGGTTTCAGTTAAAATTAACACATAATATTTTGCATAATAAAACGTAATTATATAATAAACATAATAATCCGATGTTAATGTACTATACACTAGTCTCGTTAAAAAAGTTCGCTTAGTTTTATTAAAATAACGTATATAACGGTAGGGTTTGGCCTTATTTCTAGACCAAAAATCCACTGACTTTATTTGAGCAAGAATCGAAACTTATTTTTCTCTTTAATAACGAAAAATAAGTGAATATCTTAAAATTAATGTTTTCATTAAAAAAATATAGTTTAAAAATGTTAACAATTTCATTACAGAAAATAACATTCAGAAAAAAGAAATGGCAATCTGTTTATTTCAACAGTTGTCGGTAATATTAAATGACGTAGTGGCTCTGTAGTCTCTGAATAGAACATAGAATACAATTTATTTTCACTTTATTATATTACGTAACTGATCACTAACGGTGTGAAGTATTCGTTAGTTTAGTTTATTGCTAATTATTGTTGATAATATTTCGATTGTGACGGCGCTAGTATGGAATGTTGTATTATGTGTTATACATTATGAATATATATCAGAAATATGCACATTTCCACAGTCAAGGGGAAAGATATAATCCGCCGTAACGCCGTGAAAAGTTTGCGTGACTCGCGGAGTCACATAAAAGATTTGTATATGATAATAGAACGGAATAATGGTATATGGCGCTCTTGCATAGGTGGCTATAAAACTGACACATGCCATTGTAGATTGCCCGCTGTCGTAATTAATATTATATTTAATTCACAACAAGAAAAAAAGAAAAGTCTTGTGTTAACGAAAACCAAAACAGAAACTAATAGTATTTTTCTTTATACCCGGTCGAAAGTATGTACTTTCGGCTTAGAATTTAAGGCAGAAAGACTAACATTTGTGCACTGCTGGCATTACTCGCACGCTATCTGTAACAGAGGGCCGAAATAGTTTTCTAAAATTTCGACTAGATCTAACTTTGTTAGAGCTATGTAATTTTGCACACGTGCGTAAGTCCGGTGACAATGCATAAATTTAATATGGCGGACGCCCCAAGATGGCGAAGTACCTTTTCCTTCACAACCCAGTTGATATGGGAATCAAATAAAAGAGCTTGAAGCGTAGAATATGATAAGCTATGTGAAATTACGTATCTGATTATCTATAGCTATTAAAGATGAGAATCATTATCATAAAATTCCCAAAGTGTATTGAAAAATCGAAATTGCCAAAAAAAAAATTTGATCCGATCGCTACCAGAATCATCCGCTGTGCTAATCTAAAGATTGCCTGAAAATGTCATCAAAATCCATAGATAGCATACAATACATTCATACATCGCCTTTTATGTATATAGATATTCTTGTATTTTTTTCAGTTAAGAAAAGACGAAACGTTGCATACCAACGATTGTTTAATTGTTTTTAACATTGAATCATCTAAATACCCGTGACATTATTTTCAATAATCAATAAATAATTTTGATTATTTTCTGTTCAAAGATTTATGCTACGCGTCTAGTGTAAGTGTATACTCATGTTGTAGATTTTAATTTATTAAAAAAGAGAATTCAGTCTAATGTTGACATAATATAAATATCGTTTAACGCGCTTGTATAAACCGTACCACACGGCAGAAATGAAGTTTAAGACGGTGCGCGGATATATCGTCAACACGGGATTTAATTTTCGGTAAAAAGAGAACGAAATGATAAGTTGCTGGCAATAAGATAGCGTTGATGACACATTAAGTTTGTTTATCGGCCACTAGAGGCGCCGGATGGTTAGGTATCTACTGTATTATGTGTTCTTATATTTCAACGTCTTTTCGAATTATAATAACTTTTTTCTTCTAAATATCACTCTTAAATTTTATTAGTGGAAACTCATTATTTCATAAAAAAGGTTTTCCAGTACAGGGCGGGGGCGAGAGGTATTCGTCTCTGTTTTGTGTTTTGAAGATTGTAACCGTTAAAACTATAGTTCGTGAGTGGATACGTAAAGCGTGTTATTGTTCGTCGAAGACTCGTAAAACGTCATCGACGTCTTAAAGCATTGCCTACCCGATAATTAGCTCCAATATTGTTTTGTGTCTTGTAATTAAAATTGGAGTTTAAAAAAACTAAAACAACACGCTTTTATGAACTAAAAAAATGCAAAATGTGACGACAAAATTAGCTTCACTGTACAAGGCGTGGAGTGCTTAGTATCGGTAATAAATTTTTCATTTACTAGCTAATTGTAAATGTAGAGTTATTATGAAAATTTAAGTAGATAGCACTCCACGATTTTTACAGTAAAGCTAATTTTGTTGTCAAATTATTTTGTAGTTTTTAGTTCATAAAAGCGTGTTGTTTTAGTTTTTTTAAACTCTAATTTTTTTTAACTACAATTTAATGGTAGATAATTACTCTGACAATCAATTTAGGACTTTGTGTATCGTCTGTAAAAATAATATAATATAATCGATTTCGTTTTATATATCTCACCTGCAAATAGGAAAGAAAAAGCAAGGTAGGAGAAACAAGACGATATCGTAGTAAGTCATGCAAAACTTGGTGTCACTTCACTACACACGAACGAACCTATGAAAGGCGTATTATTGTAGACGAAATGTGATTAGTTTGTAGCAGTCAGCACATTGCACAGCGAAAGAATATGGGTTGAATCTATATACTCTGCTTATGAAATATAATTTTAAAAAAATTGACATTTTTTCCATATACCATGATTCATGAAATAATAAAAATCATTGTTTCTGTAATTTCTATTAAAGGCTCCTTATTTATTTACTATCTTATTTAGTAAATATACATATTTTGAAATTTTCAAAAACTAAGTTTCTATGATTTTTCAGTATGGTTTTAAGAGTTGCAACGTATAATAGATCGGACGGTGAGCTGTATCTCATTTAAAAAATCCGGTGGATTCATTTCAATTGACGATTTGACTTCAGGAAGATCTAAAGAATGAAATTTTGAGGATAGCTGGAAAAATCGGTGCGAAATTTTTTGTTAATCAGACTGTGGCAATATCATTCGCTTTGTGTTTATATGCCCGCTAAAAACGCGAAAAGTACTAGACGGATTTGAATGCAGTTTTAAACCATTCGATAGCTTATTTATTGAGAATATTTTAATTATATTTAAATAAGCTATCGAACGATTAAAACCTCATTCAAGTCTGTTCAGTATAGTGAATTCAATCTGATTTTCACCTGGAGGAAGCCAGGTCAGTCAGTTATTATAGATTTAAACTTTGTGCAATAAATAAGCTATCGAATGGTAAAAACTGCATTCAAATCCGTTTAGAAGTACTGGCGTTTTTAGAGGACACACACACAGCGATTTAAATGATAATTCTCATTGTCCGATTAAAAGAAATTGCGCGGCGATTTTTTCCTTCAGAATTTCATTCTTAAGGTTTTCCGGAACGTATATCATCAATCGGAATGAATCCATCGGATTTTTCTAACGGGATGCAGCCTATCGTGCCTGCATTAATTAAAAATATTTTTCAGTTTTATGTCGAATCTGGTGTTCAGTTGTTTTCTTTTAAATGTAGAACCCTGTATTTATAATATATAATATCATTTTTCATGGAAAAAAAATTATGTTCTGGTTAACTTGACGTAAATAGCTACGCGTCATATCAATATAATATCATATTTTTGTTTATATTTCTCTGGCATGTTTTGTGATATTTTAGTTTACACTTTTTAGGAAAAAATTAAAGCGCCAATTTATATTTAAATTAGTATATATGCGTTGTGAAATGTATTTTAATAAATCGGTAATAACGTTCATGTTTAACTGTAGATTTTATATTCTTTTCTTTTCAATTTCCAATTTAAAGAACAAGAATAAAACTGAAGACACTTTTCGACAGAAATATTCAATCGGTAAAATCGACGAAATCAAATTGTCTTCGTTAAACTGTCACAGCGAAAAGCTGTCTCTCATATAATAATAGGTCGTTCGATGCAGAAATCATTTGTGCAGTGTAATAATTTTGCCTTTTGTTATTAAATTATCGGGCGGGTTTTCACCGCTGAGCTTCATTTTATCTGTGTTTTCCACGTCACTTGAATCGGTTAGCTGTGTCACTACGCTAGTTCACAGGCCCATGGCGCAGTGTTATTACACTTTGAGTCGGCGAATATCATGCCTCGCGTAAGATAAGCGTGAAGGCAAATGTACAAAGCGCGACGACCCCGGGACCCATCCCCCGCCGGCGACTTGGTGTACATGGTTTCAAATTTTCTACGCACGTGGCGATAGTTAAAAAACTGATTATTAGTGTATTTGCCATATGGCAACATACATTATTGGCATCGGTCGGATGGCTGGAACTGGGGGTTGGACCAAAATTTCTCGACGTTTCATAACCCCCTAAACACTTTGGCACCATTTTAAAAAATGTTTATATATATATAACTTTCGATAGAGTTAATTGATTTTAACGAAATTTGGCCCACGTATTGAAACCCATCACCGCCAGAAGCCTATTTAAAATGGGCGTAATCGAGCCATTTTAAGGGTAGTTTTTAGGGGTTGAAAAATGTTTTTGAGCCCCAAAATACCGAAAAAACTCTCAGAATCGTTTCAAAATTGACATTTAACCCGTTAGTAGAATTAAAAAGTGTTCCTAAAATTTTAATAAAATCGGCCCAACAGGATCGGACTTACAAATTTTTTGAAAACACTAATTTGTAGATAGTGACTTATTTATTGAAGGGTGTATTTAATTCGGTGTAGACGTTAGATTGATAATAATATTGCACTTAAGTAAAAAATTTTATTTTAAGGGGTGTATTAAGGAGTCAAATTTTTTATTTTGCCCAATCGCGTAATAAAGCCACACTGCCTGTATAAGCAAATACACTATATTGTCGGCAGGGTTTTGGCACTGCGACTCGGGTTTTTTTAAATTAAAATTAAAGTTTAAAATACTAAAACAACATGCTTTTGTGAATTAAAAGATGCAAAATATTTGACAATAAAATTAGCTTTACTGCTATCTACTTGAATTTTCATAACAACGTTTACAATTAGCTAGTAAATAAAAAAAACCCGGGTCGCAGTGCCAAAACCCTGCCGACAATATAGTGTATTTGCTTGTATAGGGCCGTGTGGTTTTAGACTTTTATTATGTGAAATTAAGTATGTTTTTGGGCAAAATAAAAAATTTAACCCCTTAATACACCCCTTAAGATAACATTTTTTTCTTAATTGTAATATTATTATCAATCTAACGTCTACACCGAATTAAAGACACCCTTCAATAAATAAGTCACTATCTGCAAATTAGTGTTTTCAAAAAATGTGTAAGTCCGGTCCTGTTGGGCCGATTTTACTAAAATTTTAGAGGCACTTTTTAATTGCTATTAAAGGGTTAAATTTCAATTTTAAAACGATTCTGAGATTCTTTTCGGTATTTTGGGGCCCAAAAACTTTTTTCAACCCCTAAAATTCACCCTTAAAATGATCCGATTGGGCTCATTTTAAATAGGCTTCGTGCGGTAATAGATTCCAACATGTGTGCCAAATTTCGTCAAAATTAATTAACTTCTTCGAAAGTTATAGCCCGCACACATATATATATACCTATATATATATATATATATATATAAATATATATATATATATATATATATATATATACATGTATATATAAACATTTTTAAAAATGGTGCCAAAGTGTTTAGGAGGTTATGAAACGTCGAGAAATTTTGGTCCGACCCCTAGGTCCCGCCATCCGACCAACGCCAATAGTGTATGTTGCCATATGGCAAATACACTAAAAATATTACCGATATTAAGCACTCCACGCTTATTACAGTAAAGCTAATTTTGTTGTCAAATTAGCTTGCATGTTTTGATTCACAAAAGCGTGTTGTTTCAGTTTTTTTAAACTCTAATTTTAATTTAAAAAACCCGGGTCGCAGTGCCAAAACCCTGCCGACAATATAGTGTATTTGCTGATACAGGCAGTGTGGCTTTATTATGCGAACTTAAGTTGGTTTTTGGGTTAAAAAAATGTACTCCTTAATACAGCCCTTAAAATAACATTTTTTTTCTTAATTGCAATATTATTATCAATCGACCTCTATACCAAATTATGTGCAACTTTCAGTAAATAATTCACTATCTGCAAACTAGTGTTTTCATAAAATTTGTAAGTCCGGTCCTGTCGGGCCGATTTTATTAAAATTTTAGGGACACTTTTTAATTACTACCGAAGGGTTAAATTTCAATTTTGAAACGATTCGGAGAATTTTTTCGGTATTTTGGGCCCCAAAAACATTTTTCAACCCCTAAAAACTACCCTTAAAATGGTCCGATTGGGCCCATTTTAAATAGGCTTCGTGTGGCGATAGATTCCAATATGTGTGCCAAATTTCGTTAAAATAAATTAGCTTCTTCGAAAGTTATAGCCCGCACACATATATACCTATATATATAAATATATATATATATATATATATATATATATATATATATATATATATATATATATATATATATATATATATATATACATATATATATAAACATTTTTAAAAATGGTGGCAAAGTGCTTAGGAGGTTATGAAACGTCGAGAAATTTTGGTCCGACCCCTAGGTCCCGCCATCCGACCGACGCCAATAGTGTAAGATAAAAGATAAGATAAAATTTTATTAACAAAAAAATATACATATTATGTACAAAATAAAACACAAATTCTTTACAGCGTTCCCAATACCTGCTGCTTAGGTAGGTAAAACAATACAAACAGAATAGAAAAAAAGAAAAATGTAAAAATGTAAAATTGGGAAAAAATATATAAAAAAACCCAAACTGTTTGTTCAAAGGTATACTTAATTCAATTATTTTTTATAACTAGATTTAGTCCATATTCATAATAAGGTGTTTGATACGTTTATGTTTGAATTTATGGGGGAGGTCTTCTGTACTATAGTTTCCAATATTATTTATGATAGGGTATGCACTGACACTACATTTGTTAAAAAACGATTTTGTTAAATTAGTAATATATTGTTTTAAAGGCACCATGTCTGTCATGTCGTGTAGTAGGTTTATTGGAGTATATCTAGGATAAGATGTAACTATTCTTAGTGATTTGTTTTGAATAATTTGTAGTTGAGAAAAGTTTGAATTGCACATCGAACTCCATACTGGTGCTGCATATGTTAGTATTGGTCTAATTGTTGTTTTGTAGATTGTTAGTTTATTTTCTTTACTTAATTTATTCTTGCTATTAAAAATAGGAAACATCTGACTTATTGCGCCGTAAGCTTTATTACAAACGTATTTGGTATGTTTCGTAAATAGAAGCTTCTTGTCTAAAATGACTCCAAGATATTTTACTTGTGGTGACCATTCAATTATTGAATCTAGAACGATGATTTTTTCTTTCAGAGTTGGTCTTCTTTTAGAGAAAAGTATTGATTCAGTCTTTGCAGCATTTAATTTAATTTTCCATTTTTTAAAATGCTTTTGTATTTTATCCACTGATTTTTGTAGTCTATTTTTTATGGTATCAGTGCGCCATGAACTAGTAATCAGTGCTGTATCGTCAGCAAACAGAGACATTGTGACGTGTTCAGTCTGCGGTACGTCGTTCATATATATGTTGAAGAGGATCGGACCTAAAATCGACCCTTGTGGGACGCCTGCTTCAATAGACCTGCTGGTAGAGACGCTATCGCGAACGGTCACGGCAAAGCTTCGGTTTTCGAGATACGCTTTTATAAAAAATACTAAGTACGAAGGGAAATTATAGCTGATCATTTTGTGGAGAAGTCCTTTATGCCAAACCGTATCAAATGCCTTTTCGATATCAAGTAATAGCATGCCTGTGTGTTTTTTCATGTTATAGTTGTCCATGACTAAATCGGCGATACGAGCTAGTTGTGCTACTGTCGAGTGGCCTTTTTTAAAACCAAACTGTTGGGGTAGTAAGATATTATTAGTATCTAAATGATCGTTTATTCGGTTTAATACGACACGTTCGGTTACTTTACTAAGGCAGCTAAGCAAACTAATTGGTCTGTAACTACTTGCTAGTTTGGAGTCTTTGCCCGGTTTAACTAGTGCTATGATTTTAGCTATTTTCCACTTGGGTGGAAAATAGCCATGCTGTAGAATGGCGTTCACAATTTTTGTTATAAAAACAATAGCTTTTTTTGTAAAGTTCTTTATAAGACGGACGTTTATTGTATCCGCACCGCAGGCTTTATTGGGACGTAATTTTTGTATTATGGTCGAAATTTCTTTGGGCGTTGTTAGTTTTGGATTTTTGTCAGCATTGTTAACTAAGTAGCGTTTAACTTCTTTATTTATTTTGTTGGAAAAGTGTATTGAATTCATATCAACAGTAAGACGATGTGTCGATGCAAATTGATCAGCGAGCGCGTTCGCCTTCTCTAAGTCGGTGTACTTGAAATCATTTCCTTGCTGTAAAGGAAGTAGTGTGGTTACACGCTTTTTAAAATATTTCATTATTTTCCAAAGAGAATTGTCTTGGATATTAAGTTTAAGAAGAAAATTGTTCCATTTTTCGTTTTTGTCAGTGGTGAATTTATTATTTATAATTTTATTTAAGGTAGTCATTAGTCTATGATATATTATATTTCTTGTGCGTTGATACTTGCGTCTTAGAGCATTTTTTATTTTTAATAAACTTTTTATGGCCACTGGCACTGTATCGTTTTTTCGTGATTGTTTTGCTTTTGGAACCGCCTGATCGCGCGCATTATTAATGAGCTGTTCAAATTCAACTAGTTTTGTGTCAATACTATCAGTGTCTCGAATATTAAAATTTAAGTTTATATTTTCATTTAGAAATTTTTTATAGTTTTTCCAGTTTGCATTTTTATAATTGTATACGGTTTTTGTATTTACTATATTGAGCTTTGCTTTGATACTAATTATAACTGGATTATGATCTGAGCTTAGTGAAGCAATTGATCGTGCCTGACTTAAGTTAATAATATTTTTTACCAAAAATATATCTATAACGCTTGGTCTATACCTCGTTTGAGTGGGATAGTGTGTTGGAGTTGTGGGTGACACAATGCCAATGTTATTATTTAAGCTATAGTTTAGCAGTGTTGTACCAGACCTGTTATTTACAGGACAGTTCCAACTCATATGCTTTGCATTTAAATCTCCCATTAAGATGATTTTGTGATCCAAGCTAAAAATTGATCGTAAATCCTTTAATCTAATAGGGACGTTTGGAGGTGAATAAGCAGCTATGATTACAATTTGACCTAAATCACTTCTAATTTTAACACCGACGGTTTCGATTGAATTTGTTTGAGGTAAGATTATTGGGTGATGAACAATATTTTTCTTAATAAATAGTGCCACACCACCCCCAGAAGAGTTACGGTCATGTCGATAAATGTCATAATCTTTTGCTTTTATAGTACAGCTATCGTTAAGATGTGTTTCACATACGCCTAATATATCAACCGAGTGTTCGTCAAGAAAACTCGACAGTTCGTCAATTTTATTTTTAATAGAATTTGCATTCCACTGTATTAAATTTATGTTTTTAATGTTGAATGTTTTAATCAAATAGTTCAATGACATTCTCGATTATAATGACTATTTTACTCATTGAATCAGGTGCACTTTTTAGTTTGGCTGATAAATTTTTTACTGTATTAATCACTTTTCCTATATTTAATCCACTAAATAAACTTTTTAATTCTTTGAAAGTATCAGACAGAGTTTCGACATTGTTACCTGTTTGAGACGACGCTGGTTGATTTAGATACTTGCCAGTAGCTGTTGCAGCATACGAAGGCTGATCTCTGCTGTGATGTCCGCGCTGGGGTAGAGGCGGGAATTCTCTTGTTGTAGGCTTATATCCATTAATAGTTTGTTGAGACGATCGATTTTGGAGTATTTTTAGATATACTTCGCAGTTTTTATCGCTAGCTTTATGATTTCCGCTACAATTTACGCATTTAACTAAATTTAAATCGCTGGACGGACAGTCTGAAGAATTGTGGTTATTAGCACATTTTGTGCATTTGGGCTGGCGGAAGCAATTTTTCGCGATGTGACCAAATTTTTGGCATTTATAGCATTGCGTTACGCCACTCATGTTTCTATATTTTTCCCACTGAACGATACAGTGGCAAACTTTATTATTTTTGATGATTGCTGAAATAGGAGTATTTTGGTCAAAAACCACGATAAAAACGGGTAGTTTTACTTCACCGTCACAAGAATTTTTTATCATTTGCTTAACGCTTTTAACTGAAAGTTTTTTAGAAATTAAGTCACTTTTTATTTCATCCGTACTGACATTTGGGGGCATATTTTTTAATACCATGCGCGGTTGCATTTCAGACTTTGGTGTGTAGGTGTGGTATTCAACATTTGAGGCTTTTACTTCAGCAAGAACAGCGTTGTAGTCATCCATATTTTCTGTGTACACAAGTAGTCGATTTCCCTTATACTTCGTGTAAAGATCACTTTTCAAGGAAGTCTTAATTTTATTCAGGGTTTCACTATGATTATTGACCCAACCGTAAATAACTATGGGTGGTATTTTAATTTTAACCGTTTTAGTTTCTGTGTCATTATTAGTATCATCACTGTCACTAGAGCTATCACTGTCATCGGATGATAATGGCTGAAATCTGTTAGTTGTTTTAACGGTAAACTTCAACTGGTCAGAGGACACTTCGGTTTTACGTTTTTTGCTGGTTCCTGGGACGGGAGTAAAACTCATATTTTAAACAGAAATTTGGTGAGATGCAAAGCACCTCACCAAAATGAGAAAAACAGATGCGCGGGAAAAAATTAATATGATAATTTGACATGAATATAAATGTACTTGTTCACTGCACGACTGTCACAACGTGAATGCCAATAGTGTATGTTGCCATATGGCAAATACACTAATAATCAGTTTTTTTACTTTTACTTATTTACTTATTTGGTGGCGAGTTATAGCAAAGTGGATAGCATAAAAATCTACATGAAAAAAATACAAATATGTGTCATTTTCACGGTGATCGTTCAAACGGTGTCGAAGTCTGTTAATCTCAGATAGATATAGCCATTCTATTTTTATATATGTAATAATAATAATAATAATGCGTTTAACGTCCGTTTCTAGATTTTATGTCATAACAGACGCCATTCGCACCATTACTATTTTCCATTTACCACTTCCCGTTATTTTCTACATTTCTAAAACTTCAACTTAACCAATAGCAATGGGCGAATGAAGGAATTATTATAGGAAATTAGGATAGGATAGGTAATTTTTGAACTAGGAGTTTGATAGGTAATCGGCCATAGCCTCGAATAAGGAACCATCTCGATATTTATCTGGAATTAATTGAGGGAAACCATAGAAAACCTCAATCAAGATGGCCGGTACAGGCATTACCGTTTCTCGGCCAGAGGCAGTAGGAAAAAGTCCCAGCCACAGCTGCCCGGACCTCCCGAATGCGAGTCCAGTGCTGTCACCACTACTCTACCCAGCTCGATCCATTATATTTTTATATATGTATATAGATTATACTATCGATG
Organism: Venustoraphidia nigricollis; assembly: GCA_034508555.1. Lineage (NCBI taxonomy): Eukaryota > Metazoa > Arthropoda > Insecta > Raphidioptera > Raphidiidae > Venustoraphidia > Venustoraphidia nigricollis. The sequence continues at coordinate 1,346,391 of JAVRKA010000042.1, read as the reverse complement.
AAAAGAACTTCGTACAGTTATAATTTGGAACAGTTTAAATAAATAATCTGTAACCAGTCCTAATATTGTACAGAAGCAAAGTTGGTTCTTTTGCCGGTGGATATTTTGTTTCATTTCAACAGACAAGGGAAATACTGAAGAAAGGAGGGTACGGATATTATAATATTGAAACAAAAGGGTTGCTTATTGTTGTATTCGTGGTGCATCCCTTGAACGCCCCTTTTGATATAATTATTTGTGTAGGGAAATAGCAGGTTGTTGATCTAAGAATAACCGAGATAATTATTATTACAAGGATTAGGGCTGAGATATACGCCTATCAAATAACCTATTATCTATTCTACAATATACTTAATGTGTCGCTTCCGATGAGATGGATATATTGAAAGTTGAGACAGCGAGTTGTTAATATAATATCTAAGTTTAATTAAATTTTCCTTCTGAGAACTGTCGTCTTTTCGATATTATTGACCTAACTCTAAAATTGTGTTAAAGAAAACTTGAAAAGTTTAAAATAATACTTTTCAAACAGATAAACACCAATAAACATAAACCCACACGTAAAATAATGAAATCTAAATCGCTAATTTGGATACAAATTTTCGTATTTTTAAGAAACTTTCATTTGATAGTTGAAAATAGATATTTGTTCTGTATGTTAAAGAGAGGATAAAACTGCAAATGAATAATTCTGATACAAACTTTACATTAAATTATAAATTATAAGTTTTATTTGAATTTGCCAAACGTGCCTTATCCACGTATTGTTATTCTTCTAAAAGTGTAAGCTTTCAAGGGCTGTACGCAAGAGTATACTTTATATTCACTTGTCATTCTAGCTTGCCAATCAGCTAGCACCCCTCCAACAATTTCAATCAGCTTCCTCCGTCGTACAGCGAAACCAAACATTTTCTATTTTGAGTGCGTTGATATACGTCAAAAGGTAATTTTTTAGGGTTTCGTACCTCAAAAGGAAAAAAGGAACCATTATAGTGTAGCAAGCTTTGTTACAATAATCTCCATTCTCTATAATGTAATATTGGCTAAATTATAATAGAAAACAGTATCACGGGTAATTGGAATAAAAATAAATCAAATTAAACACTCATTGATTGCAACGTTTTGTCTTTTATTTAATTAAGACTTTTTCAAGCTCTCAATATGTTTAAATGATAATTAAACTATGATATAATAAGCAATTTCGCGTATTGAGAGCTTGAAAAAGTCTTAATTAAATAAAAGACGAAACGTTGCAATCAATGAGTGTTTAAATTGATTTATTTATATTCCAATTATCCGTGATACTGTTTTCTATTATAACATATATCTGGAATTGAACTTTAAAGATGAATTGTCTAAATTGTTTTTCCTTAGCTACGAGGAAAATTGAAGGTTGTTATAAAAATTGTAAGTACTTGATAAGCACTTACTTTAAATAAATAAGACGTTTTTTAATTGAATAATTAATAATCATTAGTAATTAATGTTTTCTCAAAAATGTAATCAAAAGATTAAGGTTTTCAGAATGTTTTTATAATAACCTTCAATTTTCTTCGTAGCTAAGAGAAAACAATTTAGACAATATTACATTATAAAGAGAGGAGGTAATTGTAACAAAGTTTGCTACAATAGGATCACTTTTTTCTCCGTCTGTCTGTCTGTCAAGGCCCTTTATTCTCAGAAATTCGCTTGAAAAATCCGGCATATTCATTCTGATTGATGATTCAAGTTTTGGAAGACCTAAAGAATGAAATTCTGAACGTTGCCGGAAAAATTGGAGTGCAATTTTTTTTTAATCGGACTAATTTTCATTTGCATGTTTGTATGTCAGCTAACAACTCGAGAACAACTGAACGAATTTGAATGCGGTTTTTACCATTCGATACCTTATTTATAAAAACAAGTTTAGGTCTATAATAACCGACTGACCCGGCTTCGACCGGGTGAATCCACTATACTGAACAGATTTGAATGAGGTTTTTGTCATTCAATAGCTTATTTATAATTAAAGTCTGTAAACTGAATTCAACGGAATTTCAAAACGGAATGTTTCTTGGGGCCCAGACATAGCTGGTTAGCTCAAATTTATAAATAATTGCACTAACGGGATTTTTCACATTCTTTATCTTAGAACAAACTAAAAAAGTTCATAAAAATTAATATTAAAGCGTTCTTAATGAAATAAAAGGAAATAAGCGTGTTTAGAAAGTGCTACATAATTATAGTAAAATAATGAGAAATTAAAATACGGCGAAAAACGGTGTACATTCAAGAGAACGCAAATTAAAATGTCTCCCAATCTGATTTAATAACATTATTCCATCATTGCGGTGAATCTTTACAAGCAATGTAAGACTATTATCATCAGCTTCTTTGATTGAATTCTGTATTACATTATATGAAAATCAAATCTTTTCTTTGCAACCCTTTAATATGTCTGTGCATACAAAATAGAAAATTCATTAATTATTCTCGGTAGAAAGCATCGCAATAAAATTAAATTTCAATTTTCAACATCGTCTTATAATTCAAAAATTAATTCTACTGTATGAATACAAGCTACTCAGATGCTTCGCAATTATTTAGTTAAATTCACTAATTATTTTATATTTTCACAACCAGGTTTGTATTAATGATCTTATAATTTGCATTGATTTTTCATTTGGCGCTTGGTAGAATGTGATTAATAATAACAAATAAATAAATAAACACATCTGAAAATTCTATAAAAAATTTTGTAGAATTTTCAAGTGTTTTTATTCTCTAGTAACTTTGGATATCTTTTAATAAAAAAATAAATAATTATGTGCCTCAACCTCATAAGCTCACATAAGAAGTTTAACTTCTTTAGTTTTTAATATTATTCCCAAATTTAATTGTTTTTTTATGTCAAACTAATTAATAATATTTACACATACTTAGCAACACACTATAAACTTCTGTCCTTGTCAGTTTCATGTAATTTAGGAGACAAACTAACTTCCCCTTTATTTGCCAGTTCTACTTCCCCTCGATTTCTTACTTATTTCAAATAGATACGTCGCTAAACTTAAAAAAAAGCGTATAAAGCTTAAAGCCTTTACGAACTCAATAATTCATTTTTTGAGAAAAAGTAGACGAGCACCTGCTGTTTTTCAATTCTTTTATTCACTAATGTCGCTAATAAAAAAGAAATAAAATTTCGGGGACACTAATTCCATAAGTTAAGTCTTATGGGATCATAATGTTAATATGTGTTATTTATACACATTGCAGGAGCCGTCTCTGTATGATAAATTTTAAATGAAAATATATGTCGCAATCAAGTTACGTCAACGAAAACACTTTAATTATGCAAATTAAAGTGTTAAGGAGAAAACAAAACAAGAAGGTATGTTTGTCAAGTGAGTTTGTATGCTTTGTCTTTTTCCAACACTAGTCATTTGTGTTTCTCGCTTAAAGTCTCCTTATATTACGTTAAGATAGAGTTATTAGTGACACTAATTTCACCTGAACAGACTTAGTTCCTGTCATCCACTATTTTCGTTTTACTTCTCTTTTTACCCAATTACTACTTATCAAATGTCTCACTTGCGTTCAAAGATGCGCTGAAATTTATCCTTGTCACAAATTGTGAGACAAGATTTAAATTAAAAATTTCACTCAAAATATGTAAGCAAACTTTCTCTTTACTTAACTAGCTTATAATATGGTCTTTGAATTTAGTACCTTCAGTTTTCATACAACATTCGCTTCAATAATTATTGGACTCGGGAATATTTCAGTTTCATTAACTTAAAATAAAAGTACCTGGGAGACAGAGCTTTGCTCGAACCAATGGAAGGTTTAAAATTTTTGACATGTAAGAAAGAAATGCATGCTGGATCGATTTTGATGAAACTTTCAGGCAACCTTCAGATTAACCCAGTGGATGATCCGGTGAAATTTGATGGCGATCGGATCAACAGAAATTTTTTGGTATTTTTTGGTAGTTTTCATTTTCCTTCCATTTTTGAACATTCATAATTAAAAGCGACTGAATTCGCGCAAATTCAATACACGTTGAGAATTTTATGATACTGATTATCATCTTTTATCGCTACGGATAATTAAATAATTAGTGTTACCCGTGCGAAGTCGGGTCGGGTCGCTAGTACAATATAATTTCTCTATCGGCTTTTGTTTGTTTTTCCAGCGGTCATATTTATTGACAAACTGAACTGATCGGATAAGAGTATTTGTTGCAGGAAGTGTTGCAGCGCATCATTATGGTTCAGTGACAAGATGGAGTGTCGTTCGATCATCAATTCATGACGATAAATCAGTAACATCCGCAGTGTAGCCAACACACATCACATCACAACACAACAGTATAGCCACCAAAACACATTATACAAGTTGTATGGCCATTATGACGGTGTTGGCGGACGAATGAGCGAATTGCGTATATACCTAGCCTGTACGATGCACCCGCGCTCTCTTCTCTCTGTCATGCTGGCGGAGCTATGATGTGTGATACTCATTCAAAGCCAGGTCGCTTTATACCAACAATCTATAATTAAACTAGAGACTGTTAATATTCATAGGTATTTGGATTGACAAGACTTGTATTATTTAAAAATAATTCTTTAAAATTTTCGTACAACGTTTCGTCTTTCTCGAGACTTCTTCAGGTACTCAATAACGAATTATTCAAATTCAAAATTTAACATAAATTCAAGTCGTGTATAAATTCTCTTAGATTGCGACTTGAATTTATGTTAAATTTTGAATTTGAATAATTCGTTATTGAGTACCTGAAGAAATCTCGAGAGAGACGAAACGTTGTACGAAAATATTAAAGAATTATTTTTAAATAATACAAGTCTTGTCAATCCAAATACCTATGAATATTAACAGTCATTTAATAATATGGATATGAATATAGTAAATCATTAAATTAGAGTTTAAAAAAAACTAAAACTACGCGCTTTTATGTACAAAAAAATGCAAAATAATTTGACAACAAAATTAGCTTTACTGTAAAAAGCATGGAGTGCTTATTATCGTTGCATATATATATTCAAGAAATATAGAATACTTACATTAGTTTGCATACTAATTTATGAACTGTCAACTTATGTTTTTAAGAACCTTTGTAGGTTCATCAAGAACTCGGACATTCATAACTTAAATACCAGATCAAAATCTTTCTTCCTTTTAATCGATTAACCGTCTCCATGAAATCCCCAAATAGTTTAGGTATTGCTGTTTATAATAAACTACCTCAAAATAATAAAAAATTCGATAAACTGTCGAAGTTTAAAAAATACTTAAAAGAATTTTGATTATCAAATGCTTTCTACAAATTGGATGAGTTTTTAAGTTATAAATGATTGAGTCCTTGATGGATCCTTTATTGGCAAAGCAAATAAATATTATTATTATTATTATTATTAATACATTTTTTATTTACTAGCTAATTGTAAACGTAGAGCTATTATGAAAATTTAAGTAGATAACACCCCACGCTTTTTACAGTAAAGCTAATTTTGTTGTCAAATTATATTGCATTTTTTCCATAAAAGCGTGTTGTTTTGGTTTTTTAAAACTCTAATTTTAATTATAAAACTAAAAAACATAATGCAATTGAAAATGACGTAGACAACTCAACGTTCGTCACTGTACAAGGTGTTAGTTTGCTTGCTGTAATTTTCAAGTTCTTTTTATCCTGAAGATCCTGGTCAGGATAATGGAACAAACTTATTAAATTATTGTATTGTCATCGATCCTTGATAAGTGTGCAAAGTTTCAGTTTAATCTGACGTTTTGAAGTGGGTGAATTTCACGTTCAAAGATTCCATTACAAACAAACATACAGATGAAGCTAATAAAAGCTTGTTAAGGTAGTTGTCGTGGTTAAGGCACACCGTCAGAAAATTCTTAATTTTTGTATACTTATTAAGGACATGATAATACAATTACCCTGAAAATTTGAAGGCGATCGACCGTATATACTCCGAGATAAATTCAATAAAACATTGGATAATTAACATTGATTGTATACGATCTCTGTAGTTCTGAACCAGTTTCTTATTTATAAAAAAAGAACTAACTGTCAGAAACTTTCGAAAAACTGACAGTCTTTCAATGCATTTGTTATGAGCTTAAAAAAAATAAGAAAAAAATTTTGACCGTCTAATTATTTATAAATAACGGTTTAAAGTTCAACAATTTATAGAAAAGTATACATGCATATGAATACTGTATGGGTTACGTTTCCACGGGTACAGTCTTGCATACAAATTATGGATCACTTAGCTACAAGCTAGTATACTTTTTTGGCGCGTATAATCTATAACTTTTTGACAATATTGTACCACACCTACCTTAAAAATGGATGTTGGTCTGTGTTTACAGAAAACAGAGTTGGTGGTACAAGTGTCCGAGTTGTGAATAAGCAGGCCGGTCCATTAAGCTCAGTGATTTAGAAAGACGCGGGTGTTTTAGCTGGCAGTGAATGTCGAAAGTATTGACGGATAACTGTACGGTTTATAAACTAGATTCACCGTTACATTAGATGATTGATGTTTGCGAATCAGATTGCAAACACTGTTACGGTTATATAATGTCAGTGTTGGTGCACGGGTGTAGAACTGGGTGTAGAGGGTGTTGAGGTCGTTCAAATCGAGTTAGAAATGTTGCGATGAGAAACGCGCATCAACTAATATTATATAGATTATGATGGACATTTTCCGTTTTTAAACAGTTGAATGCAAGTCAAATCTTCCTCAATGTGAAATACATTTTTAAACAGTTAAACCGTTCTCAGTTTTTTATCGGGGAAGAATTAAGGGCTCTGTGTACTCCTTGTTAAATGTTGAAATCAGATATTTTATTTATACTCGCAAAAGCAATGTACTGGAACTTTATGTCGAACTTATTATTAGAGATGAGACAAACGGGTCTTTTTAGTGATTAGCATCTTTGCATCTGGATCCCGTATGTGAGCCGGCTCAGTGAACTGGTTCAAAAAGAGCCGAGTTCTGAATATGTTACTGCAGTCTGCCACTGAGTTATCTAATTCAGTCAATCATATACCTGTATAGAATCAAGAATGCATAGCCAAACATGTGATGCATGAGTCATTTGAGCTGACAGATGCATCAAAGCAAGAACTGATACGTAAATGTAAAATGTGCTTCTGTGTGTTAAGCGTTTCACTGAATTATGCGGATTCGTTGATCCGTCGGCTCAAAAAAAAGTGAGTCGGCTCTCACGGATCTTCTGTTGGAGTCGGCTCTTTGAACCGGTTCAGATCTGAGTTACCCAACTCTACTTATTATGAAAAGATCAGAAATTCAGTAAGGAGAATCTCATTTTTAGCTTTTGTATGACATATGAAAGAGAGAGATACTGTAGATTATTATAGACGCTCAATATCTATGCTCATCAGCGTTTATATAATAAAGATATAACAAAACAAAAAAAACCCGGGTCGCAGTGCCAAAACCCTGCCGACAATATAGTGTATTTGCTTATACAGGCAGTGTGGCTTTATTACGCGAACTTCAGTTGGTTTTTGGCGAAAATTAAAAATTTGACTGCTTAATACACCCCTTAAAATAACGTATTTTTTCTTAACTGCAATATTATTATCAATCTAACGTCTACACCGAATTAAATACACCCTTCAATAAATAAGTCACTATCTACAAATTAGTGTTTTCAAAAAATTTGTAAGTCCGATCCTGTTGGGCCGATTTTATTAAAATTTTAGGGACACTTTTTAATTGCTACTAAAGGGTTAAATGTCAATTTTGAAACGATGCTGAGAATTTTTTCGGTATTTTGGGGCCCAAAAACATTTTTCAACCCCTAAAAACTACCCTTAAAATGGGCTTCTGGCGGTGATGGATTTCAATACGTAGGCCAAATTTCGTTAAAATCAATTAACTCTTTCGAAAGTTATTGCCCGTACACATATATATATATATATATATATAAACATTTTTAAAAATGATGCCAAAGTGTTTAGGAGGTTTTGAAACGTCGAGAAATTTTGGTCCGACCCCTAGGTCCCGCCATCCGACCGATGCCAATAGTGTATGTTGCCATATGGCAAATACACTAATAATGCAAAACAATAATTAGATAATTGTATGATTTCTGTACAAATAAAAACTGCATACAGTCAGTTAAAACATGTGAGATGGTTACTTAAGTGTCATACGTTTCACAAAAGGACGGTTCCTCACGTGCAATCAAAAATCCGTGTGTTAATCTACAGTAAACGATACGAAGTCGTGTTACAAACAACCTCCTATCCCATTTGGAGGGCGATAGGAAGAAAACCATGGATCAACTGTACGTTTTATAGATCTTAATTTGTTTTCATTGACAGCAATCCATTCATCCTTCCAAAACTGCTGGACGGGAAATCCAGTGAAATTTTTCGGGAATATAATTTCTCCCGAATTAGGAAAATATTTTTTTAAAGTGATATATTTTTTTTCGTACCGGAGTACAAATTCCCCTTAAGAGGCGCTGCTGGTCGGGTCTGTTTAGTGGTTCGCGACGAGTTAATATTGTCGTAAGTCATTGATATGATAGCTGCTGGTCTGACGTGACACATTCGCTGGTGGCGGGCGTTGAACGGCGACCTCCGTCAACGTCACAACGGTCTGAGTTTGATGTATTTGATCGATGATCAATGAGATGCAAAAGAAGACATTATAATATATTACGCTCCCACATTGCGTCATATCAAATATAGGTGCCTACTTACTTACTTATTTACCTACAGACTGATTCTTTCTTTTTTTATTTTAAATATCTAAGATGAATGTCCGTTAACCATTTAGTGAACACGTTCAGCTTTTTATTTATAGCTTTCAGTTTTCACAGTTGCATGGGAAAAACGGGTTTTTTTAGTGATCTGCATCTTTGCATCTGGATCCCGTATGTGAGCCGGCTCACTGAACCGGTTCAAAAAGAGCCGAGTTCTGAATATGTTACTGCAGTCTGCCACTGAGTCACCTAGTTCAGTCAATCATATCACGACCTGTATAGAATCAAGAATGCATAGCCCAATATGTGATGCATGAGTCATTTGAGCTGACACATGCATCAAAGCGAGAACTGATACGTAAGTGTAAAATGTGCTTCTGTGTGTTAAGTGTTTCACTGAGTCATGCGGATCCGTTGATCCGTTGGCTCAAAAAAAGTGAGTCGGCTCTCACGGATCTTCTGTCGGAGTCGGCTCTTTGAACCGGTTCAGATCTGAGTTACCCAACTCTAAGTATAACTATTGTCGACCTTTACGGCACTATATTCTTCTGGTCACGCTTAAGCTGACTGTAAAATATGCTCTCGAGAAATTTCGAGTTGTGATCGCAAAATCCATTTTATTACTGTTTATATTAGCTGTGATTAACCATTAAGCTTAACAAAATTTGGCTTGCTGCTTCAAACTGTCAAAAAATACATATTTTTGAACTAAAAATTGAATCAAAACACGTGCTGTTCATCAATTTTTATAGCTCCTTACGAGATTTCGAATTACGCGAAAGCAAATTAATAATTTGAAGTTTTTTCTTTATTTTAAAAATACTGACGTGCGGGGAGCATCGCAAAGTTATAATAGTAGGGGAGCCCAAGCGGGGATTTTGGAAGTAACTCGAGCCCGACAGTTTTATACGAGAAAAGAAACCTTGTACCATGTTATGTACTTCCACCACATATGAACCCTTAATATAGGGGTGTGCGTCTAGGGCAGTTGATCAGATTAGTAAAAAAAATCGATCTATAAAAAAACTCGAGCGCATCAGATTTAAACAAAATAAGTTAATTACATGCAAAAAATAAAATCTCTATAATAATCTGACGATTTAAACGTGACATAAAAAAATAAGCGAGTCGCAAAGTTGCAAAAAAAAATCATAACCTCGAAATGTTCGAGCGTGGTTTTTTTTTTTTCATTTGAAAGAAAAATATTTAAAAATTATAGGAATAACATAATCTGCCGATTTTCTTAAGCCGAACTATCTAAAATTATTAATAGAGTGTAGTGTTTACAAGTACAGAGAACTACGTATTTCCCGCTCCACGCTACTCTTCCTTTCTCACTCTTTCTCTATGTCTTACTTTCTCGCACTACTACACACTACTAAAAAATTTTTTCAATTGTCAGATTTAAAAAATCCCTTCACCAAATTGTCAGAATATGAGTCAGCATGAACAGTGCATCAAGCTAAACCGTCTGTATAAAAATCTGATGCGCTCGAGTATTCAAGGTCACGACTTTTTTTTGCATTTTAAAAAATCGGCTGTGAATTTCAGTCACGTTCAAATCGTCAGTCTTTATAATAGGACATTTTTTAGGGTTTACTTAACATCTCTCTTGAATTTCTGACAAGCTCGAGTAAAAAATTTTTTTTTCTAATTTTCACCTCTTTGTATGGCCACCTCCCACTACCAATCTGGCAGATTATTATCTCTGTGTGATCAGAAGTTCGTAGGTCGTATACACAATCAAACTCTGACGCGCTCGAGAATTTTTGTCTGACTACTTTTTTTTACATTTTTGAAAATTCATACACGCTCCCCCCACCACTGAAAGGATATACATCATATAAACTTTTTTCTTTTTAATATGTAATCTTCACGATTCCTTAGGTCTTCAAAGGGTGGTAGAAAAAACACATTTAGCACGCTGGGCTCCCCTACTATAACTCGTTGCTCAGTCATAACTTTTCGAGGAGTAAACCGATTTCAAAAATTTCGATACCGTTTTTTTCAGAATGATGACCTCAAATGTTTAGTTTTCCAACGCTGTACAAGTTAACGTCGTATGTACATGTTTATATAAGTAGATATGTGTATATTGCATATAAGGAAAGAGTTAACTACACAACTTAATGTGGTTTTTATCCGACGGTTTTCATTTCCTCCCTCCCTCTATCCCGACCATCCCCTTTGACAAATGAGAGGGTTGCAGAGCGCAGTGTCAGCAAACACCCTTAAAAATATATACTCGCCACTCAGACATAAGGGTTTTAAAGTACGGTTTACACCCCGAAAAAAATAAATATTATGATAAAATTACAATCGACACAAAACTAGGCTATAATCCCTCAGATTGTAAAGGCCCCAGTACACAGTGGTCTGTAGTGGGCCATTGTAGACCATCGCCATTGTGTACAGGGGGTAATGGTTTGTAGTGGCGGACAATTGTGAATCGTGGTGCGCAATACATTTGTTGTCGGTTTTTTTGACACACTTCAAAGGAATCGTGGCGTAGCGTGGCCTGTGGTGTTCACACAGTGGCCCATTGTCCGGGACAGGTACCTACTTTTTTTGTTGCGTGTTATACTATTTAAATTTTTAATCGCCCAAAATGTCAGTATCCTGGAGCAATGAAGAGACTTTTAAGTTTATAATACTTGTAAACAGTATATAAATAAATAGCCGCGGCCGTAATTACTTCCACGTCCATCGCAAATGCTTCGCCAGGCAGAAATGAGCCATGGGCCATTGTGTAAACACCAAGTGATAGTGGCCTACAGTTCACATTGCAAAGCATGGCCCACTACAGACCACTGTGTACTGGGGCCTTAAAATATGCTCTCGAGAAATTTCGAACGGTAGTCGCAAAATTTATTAGGTCTAATTAAGCATTAAGCCACACAAAATTTAGCATGCAGCTTAGAACTCAAAAATTGAATAAAAATCGTGATATTGATTTATAATTCTTTGCAGCATGTCACGAGATTCGAATTTAACGGGAAGCCAAATTAACATTTTAAAGTTTTTTCTTTACAACATTATATTAAAACTACTTGATTAACAATTTTTTTCGAATTTAATTTTTCTATATAAAAATTTGTTTCTCGTTTTTATCTGATTTTAAATCGTTTATTTAGATCAATCAGACAGTAAGAACTTAGTTGAAAGTTGTTATGTTTTTGGTGAGGTTTGAAGTAAAACTCATCTCTTTTAACATAAACTTTATTCTATGATTTTCAATATTAGAATGAATAACTTTTTACAAAGCAAAAATCTTAACTTAAACTAATTACATAATATATAATACAAGGCTAATTACATAAGAATTTAATAAAATATGCCGATATAATTTACAACAAAAGTTATACGAGAAGAATGGTACATATATTGCTATGTCAAATGTCAGTATTTTTAATGTTGGAATTATCGTGTCGCCTAATTCGCTAGAATTTTTTTCACTATGGCAAAAAAAAAAAAAAATCGCATCGGTCAAGGACTCTCCAGTGAGCCGCCTTCTACGATGTAGATTTACAGTGTAAACGATTGCTAATAAAAATCTGAGGTGAAGTTACATGTGAGTGTGTATCTATAGAGTATAGGAGATTGAGACGAAGCAATTTTCTATATAATACAAACGATATGCGAGAGAGATAGATCCAGTGGGTTGTGGACGGTGGGAGGGGAGATGTAGTGAGAAGTTTTCATGTATCATGCAATTCTTTGCTTTCGCTATGGCGTCGTCTACCAGTGGAGGTACACAAGTTATCATCAAAAGTTTTGGCGGTGTTACTTTTGAAAAATATTTTGTCTACTAAATTTACGGCCGACACTATAAGAGATAGGGGATAACATATAAACAGCTTTTTGTGTAAAATTGCAAGCTTGATAAATTTTATCTGAAACTTTTTTTTTTGTATCTCTTATACTTTACTAGCCGCTACCGGTGACTTTGCACACCACTGAAATGAAACTCGACAGCTGCAACAGCAGTGGAACCTTTGGGTTCACTTAGCGCCATGTAGTGGCGAGCTACAACAAAATGGATAGCATAAAAACTTCTCCCACGAAAAAATCCATATTTGTGCCAACTTTTATGATCATCGGTCAAACGATGTTGAAGTCTGTTAATTACAAAAAGACACACATTCTTTTTTATTGTGAGTTTTAGCAGGAAATTGGAACAGGCAAAAACATCAAAATATCGATTATTAGGCACTTCTGCAACGTTTCGGCCTTTATTAGGTCTTCATCTAAAAAATATATTTTTTTGTTATTTTATAACACATGGATAGACCATCGCTATATAATTTCACATGTAAAATGGACGCAACAGTAGAGAATTCGTTTTTATCTTTAAAGTTCAATTCCAGATATATGTTATAATAGAAAACAGTATCACGGGTAATTGGAATAATGAAAATAAATGTTTTTAAGCACTCATTGATTGCAAGAAAAGACGAAACGTTGCAATCAATGAGTGTTTAAATTGATTTATTTTCATTATTCCAATTACCCGTGATACTGTTTTCTATTATTCATTTTTATATACATATACCTATATAGAGATGAAAAACCGATAATTCTGTCAGTTTTTAGATTTCACAAAATTAGTCCTACGTATTTTTGCGATAAAATTTAGCCTAAATCACTCCTGGCATAGCCTTTTACTGCCTGTGTATTGCCTGTCACAATCGATTTAGCCGTTACGAAGATTAGCCCAGACAGATAGACAAAAATTTAAAAAATGGTCGTTTACGTTTTGATAGCATGCAAATAACAGTGAGCTCAAAAAGTGACAGTTATTTCGATGTTGCAAACAGGCATTTCAATATGTGTATAGAGATATCATATAATCAATTATAATTAGTGTAGTTATTTGTTAATTACATTTCCAAAATTAATTGCGATTTTTTCTCACAGAATTTTTTTAAGCACTGACTTGCTATATCCAAATGTAAGGCACTCCATTAATGTTGTCACGCTCGTATATTAAAGGTTAGTGTATGTGTGTGTATGGAGGTGTTACACAGTGTGTTGTAAGCTTTACCTACACACAAACACACATATATATTGGAGAGGACTGTCAGAGAGCGAAGGCCGCTGGTGTGGGAGAAGCGAGAGATGTGCCGGAGATACATCACGCTTCGTCGGCTCCATCGAGCTCTATCTTTGGCCCTCGACTTTTGCTTTATTCGACACCTTCTCGTTATTATTTGTACACGTTCAAACGTTAGGTTAATTTGACAAAAGCTAATTATTTTCATTAATTTACAATATAAAATTTTTTTAGTCGCGTCCCCCTTTAAATCCTAGCGTTCTACTTACAGATACTTGAATATTATGCGTTCTTCCGAAAAAATATTATGTTAAAACTTTAATCATAGTTATACAGAAATATAAATTAACGATATGTAATTTAAAATACGCTAATAATTCGCACGGCTGGATCATAAATAGTTAATAGAAAACAGTATCACGGGTAATTTGAATAATAAAATAAATCAGTTTAAATATCATTGATTGCAACGTTTCGTCTTTTCTTTAATTTTTATAATTGTTTTTTGTAATGACAAGTTTAACTATCATTTAAACATATTGAGAGCTTGAAAAAGTCTTAATTAAAGAAAAGACGAAACGTTGCAATCAATGAGTGTTTAAATTGATTTATTTTATTATTCCAATTACCCGTGTTACTGTTTTCTATTATAACATATATCTGGAATTGAACTTTAAAGATAAATAGTTAATGTCTGCATTGCGTCGTAGTTTATAAACATCTTACTTGACAGAACTGTTAAAGAAGTTGTTGTTTTGCAACGTTTTATCGTATCAAGATGTATATTACAGATTTGGGTTAGGTTTACTTTGACACGAATGGTCGGCGCCGTTAGCACAGTTGGTGTTTCCTATTACACCTGTATTTAATACAGCAGCGCGACGCTTGACGCCACGACGTCCGACCCAGTGTGTAGGATCGCCAGGTTCGTTCTGTATGCGGATGGCATGCTAGGGAACTAAACACCTTACCTTTATAACTAACTTAACTCTCCGTCGGCCGCATAGGTTAGCAGTTTACAGAGACTGATTCGTGTCAAACGAAGACAATTAACTGCGATTTATGAACTGTTATTTCGTTCGCAGGCAGTTATATACCAAGTGGTGTAGTGGTGAGAGCACTAGATTCACGTTCGGAAGGTACTGGGCTCGAATCCCGGCGGAGTTTTTCCCTAATGCCTCTCGCCAAGAAACGGTAATTCCTTTACATTATTTTTTAAAACAAATGCTCGATTCTTGGTGCTTTAAAGCACTTTAGTAAGTGCTCGAATCTTTTAAGCTTTAAGCATTTTTCAAATTTAAAGTGCTTGTTTCTTAATGCTTTAAGCACTTTAGCAAGTGCTTGATGCTTCAAGCACTGAGGTTCAGTGCTTTGACCAGCTCTGACCCGGAAGTTAAAAAAAAAAAGTTTAAAAACGACGCATTAATAGCAAACGGAACTAAAAAGTAAAAAATAATTTTGCATTGTAAAAAAGCGTGGGGTGCTTGCTATCAACTGGCGCAAATATTTTATTGGTAGAGTCAATATACAAATAGTAATGAGCACCTCACGCATTTTTAAAATAAAAACATATTTTTTAGTATGGTTTGCTATAAAAGCGTGTTTTTTAGTTTTTTTAAACTATTTATTTTTTAGTCTTATCCTGATGTTCCTGGTTAGGATAATGGGACAAACTTATTGAATTATTGTTTTGCCATCGGTCCTTGATAAGTGTGCAAAACTTTCAGTTTAATCTGGCGTTTTGAAGTGGGTGAATTTCATGTTCAAAGATTCCGTTACAAACTTACAGGCGAAGCTAATAAAAGCGTGTTAAAAATGAACCATGCAGCTTACACTCCCGCTAAAGAAGTGAATTTTAAGCTTTGATTTAGACGTAGAAAGGAAGTTTGGATGAGAAAGTTCCTCATCCAAACAATCAAAAGAAAAAAGCTTTACCGATAATTCGTTTGTGGCCAACGTTTCGAAATATTAAATATCATTAAATCGGTAAAGTTTTTTTTTCTTTTGATTGTTCCTCATCCAAACTTTCTTTCAACGATTACATTATTGGAAGAAAACAAATATTAACAACTTTGATTTAGAGATCTGAAAAAAGTTAAGATTCAGACGCAATCAGAACCTGTCTACGAAATCAGCACGGCTATATTATGCATTATCGGTAGCTCGTGGTATTTGTATTAAGAGCACAGCAGTGATGTATATTGTATGTTTGCGGTGTTGGCGTCAGCAGAAAGGACCAACACGGAGTCGCCGGAACAGGAGGACAGAGGAAAGCTCTGAAGTCGTGCACTGGAAAGCAAATCGCCGCCGGACTACCACAACAACGGGGAGAAATGGTCCCGTGTGTCAGAATGTCAAAACGTGTTACAAGTCATTCACGATCATTCTATCGCACCTACGGCCTCTATTGACACTATCTAAAGCTGTTGCCACATCCGCTAATAAATACATAAATATTATTATTACTTGTTATTGTTGCCCGGCTGACGGCCTGTGAATACATAATATTATGGTCGAAAATGCAGAACACGAAGGAACGGTGATTATTATAATAACAATAATTATAATATATATATATTTCATAAATATTTTAGAGGAATTAGGATCAATGAAATTAAAAGACAAATTATTATTTCACAACGTTTCGTATTAAATTAATACATCATCAGGTGATCTTAATTAATTGTCTTAATAACTAGATTTAATTCGATTATCTTGTTATACTATTTTAAGATATCATAACAAATCAAAATTTTAAGTAGTTATATTACAATTCATACAGAGTTTATTTATTTATTTCTTTAGCTAATACGCCATTTAGGAGATATTATTCTTCTCTCTAATGACGAAAAATAAATTAATATCTTAAAATTAACGTTTGCATTAAATTTTTTTAAGAATTTCAATATAGAAAAAACAAATGTCGCCGTCTACTGTGGCAATCTGTTTATTTTAACAGTTGTCGGTAATATTAAGTGACGTGATAGCGCTGAAGTCTCTGAAAAGTATAGAATAAAATTTATTTCCTCTCTATTACATTACTGACCACTAACGATGCAAAGTATTCGCACGTGTCTGCTAGTAAACTTAATTTTTATTTATGTCGAATTTTTCCTCTTCTAATTTTTGAACAGAACGGTTCGGGTGTCCCTCATTTTCGTCTACGTAATATAAAATAAGGTATTCTTTCTTCTCCGTCATTTTCGTAACTGTTCTTGTTCGGAACACGTCATAAGTAATTTCAAACAGATAAGAAGTTTTACTTAAAAAAAACTAGAACAATTATATTTATTGTGCACTTAAATAGTAGGTTCAGGTCGCCTTGTATGTAGAGTTCGTGTTAAGTGACGGTGTCAAACCTAAGAGCCAAGCGGAGAGTTTGAGTTGACCCTTGTCTGTGACAAGTGCTATGCGAAGGCTTAGCAGTTCTGTTCGCTCAACTCTTCTCTCTTGTAAATCTGTACGCCACGCCGCGATACGGCGTCCACTGACATTAATTGTGAACATACAAGCCACAAGACAGAGTGGCTTATTTCGAGTTTTTAGTAATTATTTGTGCCATCACGTTTTTAGGGTTCCGTACCTCAAAAAAAATCTCTTATAATATCACTTCATTGTCTGTCTATGATCTGTCTGTCTGTCTGTCTGTCGAGACACTTTTTTTCAGGAACGCGTGGAGGTATCAGCTGAAATTAATATCAAATACTCAGGTTTGCAGTTCCTTGGAGCGGTGTAAAACTCAAACTTCTAAATCGACGCAATCAAAAGATATGGCTGTTTACGCCGCATTATTTGACACTCGCAAGAGAATCAAAACCTATAGGGTACTTCTCGTTGACATAGAATCATGAAATTTGGTAAGATATAATGTCTTATAGCATAAGTAAATGAAATAAAAACCCGGGTCGCAGTGCGAAAACCCTGCCGACAATATAGTGTATTTGCTTGTATAGGGCCGTGTGGTTTTATACTTTTATTATGTGAAATTAAGTTTGTTTTTGGGCAAAATAAAAAATTTAACCCCTTAATACACCCCTTAAAATAACATTTTTTTCTTAATTGTAATATTATTATCAATCTAACGTGTACACCGAATTAAATACACCCTTCAATAAATAAGTCACTATCTGCAAACTAGTGTTTTCATAAAATTTGTAAATCCGGTCCTGTCGGGCCGATTTTATTAAAATTGTGGGGACACTTTTTAATCACTACCAAAAGGTTAAATTTGAAACGATTCGGAGAATTTTTTTGGTATTTTTGGGCCCAAAAGCAGTTTTCAACCCCTAAAAACTACCCTTAAAATAGCCCGATTAGGCCCATTTTAAATAGGCTTCTTGCGGTGTTGGAT
The DNA here is from genome assembly GCA_034508555.1 of Venustoraphidia nigricollis. Classification (NCBI taxonomy): domain Eukaryota; kingdom Metazoa; phylum Arthropoda; class Insecta; order Raphidioptera; family Raphidiidae; genus Venustoraphidia; species Venustoraphidia nigricollis. The sequence goes on along the minus strand of JAVRKA010000042.1, from coordinate 1,328,239 downwards.
TTCAACACGTGGCCCAAATTTCATTGAAATCAATTAACTCTTTCGAAAGTTATTGCGCGTACACACACACACACACACACACATATATATATATATATATATATATATATATATATATATATATATATATATATTAATATATATATATATTAAAAATGGTGCCAAAGTGTTTAGGAGGTTATGAATCGTCGAGAAATTTTGGTCCGACCCCTAGGTCCCGCCATCCGACCGACGCCAATAGTGTATGTTGCCATATGGCAAATACACTAAAAATACGAAATTTGTAGTTACTGTAGGAAAATAAAATGATAAAGTCAATAAATGAAATTATTAAATAAAGTATATTATTCAATTCAGCAATACAATCAATGTGAACTCTATTCCGTCTCAACACAGAATGCCACAGCATCTGATTACAATCTTTACAATATCAATGTACCGAGCTTACATAACATAAACCATTACATAATTCATAGTACAATAATGATTAACATTCGTTTAAATACTATAGATTAAATATTTTTCTACATTACATCACAAAAATAATTTCTTTTTGTCTATAAATGTCAACTTTAAAAATTACTACAATTAATAATAAAATTTTTAACAGAATTTAAAATGCAATTTTGACAAAAGACGACGCATTGACCAATGATAAATAAAAGTTACTCATTTAACTAAATTATTATAGAATTAAGAAATTCCAAGTTATATGTATTCTTAAATGTGATAATTTTTATCAAATTATTATAATCTCATAAATTATTTAAGTTAAAACTTGTGACCTACGTTAGTTATGTTACATTTTGATTTGAGTATATACGAATATTAAATTATTTCAATGTCATTGACCAATGTTACGTAACGTCATTTTTTTAATTTCAAGTAGGTATACTCTCTCTTAGATTATTTTTAGTAATCAGTTTTGAAACGTGTAGCGATGTGGTTAGTTCGTGAATAATTTATGTACTTTTGAATGTTCAAACTTGCATTTTAATTTTGAGTTCTGATAAAATGCGTGTGAAAATTATATATAAAAGTGAATATTCTACTAGTGGATAATATTAATAATTTAATACTCAAAACATAACAATGTATAGTTTCTGAAAACCTTTTCTAATCATAAAAATATGGCAGATTATTTGGTATGTATTATTTTTGAATAAAATTTATTATTATTATAAAATATGTTATCAACTTACCTCAGCAATCGTTTGGGGAGTTCCCAATTTACTTTACGTTGTTTTCGGTTACTGCTCATCCAATCTGTACAGTAGCGTAATATAATTATTTATTTATTTATTCCTTTTTTAATATACATTTTATTGAAATATAATAATTTAGTCAAAGTCTCCCACCCAACTTGGTAAGCCAGTGCTAGGATGGGAGCACTATTTTTTAGTTTTTTTTGTTGGTAATCGAATTAATTTTGTATCCAATAAAATATAGAAGAAGTAATAACAATAAATAAAAAAAAGAGAAAATATTTAATTTTACTGATCCAACGATATCTGTAATCCCATTGATAAAATATTTCGTTTTTCAAAATGATCGAACGTTGCTACTCTTTTATTTTATTTTATAACCTACTCCTAGTGCAAAGTTTTCGGCGCGCGCCACTGTTGCGATGGAGTTATTTATAGCAAACGTAATTTATTTGATAAACGTTAGACCTGTTTATAATACAAATTGTTTAATGTTGGCTTTATCAAGGCGTATATTGTCAAAGCCATTCTCATACGTTATGCCTGTATAGGGGCTTGTACAGGCGATGCTAAATTAGATCTTAACTTCTAATCCGTATATAGTTTAGTAGTATATCAGCGATACCAAACATCTTCACCGACCTGCGTATGAACCGCGTAGTAGAAACTTTTGAAGCTACAAAAATCGCCAAGTGCGAGTCGGACTTGCGCACGAAGGGTTCCGTACCATTATCTATGAAAACGGCAAAAAAATCATGTCTGTTGTATGGGAGCCCCGCTTAAATATTTATTTTATTCTGTCTTAGTATTTGTTGCTATAGCGGCAACAGAAATACATCATCTGTGAAAATTTCAACTGTCACCATCACGGTTCTTGAGATACAGCCTGGTGACAGACGGACGGACAGCGGAGTCTTAGTAATAGGGTCCCGTTTTATCCTTTGGGTACGGAACCCTAAAAATGATAAACAGTAGAATAGCTATATCGTTTTTTTTACATTTTAGTGGATTTGATTTCATACATTTTTAATTAATAATATTTCGTAGTTGCTTTGCTTATAAATTATAATAAAAAAAACTTCTGAACCGATTTAAGTAAAATTTATGTGGGATCAAATAAGGGATTATGTGGGATTAAATAAGAAAAGAATCGCCATCAAAATCGGTTTACAAATGCTGGCAATCTGAGGTATTGATGTCATTTAAAAACGGATGAATCGATTTTAATAAAAACTATATGGTACCACAATTTGGTAGTATTCTGAACAAATGGCGTTAAAATTTTTCAAATCGGTTCATAATTGGCGGAATAATCGCGTAGCATACAAAAAAAAACATGCAACCGAATTGAGATCCTCTCCTGCTTTTTTTTGAAGTCGGTTAAAAAAAATAGTATACATCACAGGGACAGACAGTTGAATGTCCTGAGCTGCAGTGCAAGAATTTCAACTTTCTGTTCTTGCGCTGGAATATAATATATTCCAGCGCAAGAACAGAAAGTTGAAATTATATAAACTATAGCGATTTTAGGCTCAACTTATGAAGTGTAATATATACACTTCACGCACGTACTGAAATACCTCGTTGCTTATTACCACAACAATTAACATGTGCCAATAATGGAAATGTATGCAAGAGGCATTTTGAATGATTAAATAGTAGGAGACGTGAGGATTTCTGCAGAGGAAGAGAAACGTTCCTCCCAAGAAACATTACTTTCAATAAATTAATTGGAAGTCGTCGAAGTTACGAAAGCAATTTCAACAAAAGTAGTGTTGCTTCAGTGGAGTAAAATAATAATGTGCAGCAGCCCCAGATCTAGGGGCGGTAGTTGCAGGAGACACTAAAATCATAATGTAATATGTTTGAAAATTGATATCAAATTATTAAAAACAAAAAATTTATTAAAGGATTCTTATTCTCCCCTCCCGGTCACAAAAATGCCACCCATTATATATTTTTGAGGTTTTTTTAAACACTTTATCTCAAACGTTGGATAGAGGGGCTGATTCGAAAAAATTGTAGATTCGGGGATGAATGTGCGAGCAGTAAATTTTACATTTCGTGCTGCTTTGAGACTTTTTGATAAATATTCACAATACGAAATATCAAATGCATAAAAATGTTAAAGAACAATCCACAAAAATAATTTTTTTAAGGCTGTCGGAACGCTCTGAATGTTGTTTGTGCTGCGACCCAGCGGTAAGGGACGAGGTAGGCAAAAGATATATTGTGGGTGTGACCTTCTTTAGCTCTGTCTCGCTAAAATCATCCGCACGTTTCAATTTTTGGCTGGTGCCAACTACGAGTCTAAAAATGTTGTTGCAAGGATGCCGCTGTCAATTGATTACTCTAATTTTTGGAAATATTTTAAAGATTTGAAAAACTTTTCCGAAAAAGAAAGAGTCACTTTAGGTTTGTGATGGATCAGTTTTGTGAAATAAGTACGTATAAGGTCATAGTGTGACATTGAAAACGTGTGTTTTTTTAGCACAATTAATGCTAACTTTTTTCTAGTAAATCGTACATAAATTACAAAAGTAGTTCATTTTTCCTTTATCTTCCTTATAGAGAAAGATTTTTTGCAGAATATTGACGAATAAGTCTACAATCAGTTGACAGCCGAAGCTCTATTTTTGGCTTAAATTCAGAGCGTTCCGACAGTCTTAATACCTGGTCGAAAGTACATATTTTAAAAAGACGTGGTTTGAAAAATTCTAGAATATTAGATAATGCAGTTCATAGAACGTGGACGCGTTATTTTACATCTTATTTTTATAATTTATTGCAATGAACATTTTTAGATCGGGGGCGGATAGCAGATAAAAGTGAGTCGATATTGTTATTGTAAATATAAAAAGTCCTTATTACGTTTATGAGTGTTCTGACAGATATCGCTTAGTACTTTTGTCTCGCACCCTCTCATGAAATAATGCTGATCTAGATAATTTAGCCCGTCTGAATTTCCACCGGAGGGAACGAGCGAATTGAATCGAGATATTTTCATGCAGATAAAAAGCTTTCCCCTCCGAAATTTTGCGGTCGATAACAGTAAACACTTAGCATAACAAAAAGGTTGAGAATTAATGGTTGTTTTTTAAGCTGGAATCAACAAAATAATGCTAATACTATAAATTACTTAATATTTGTGAGCTTAAACGAAATTAACAATAGATTTCTTATTCTCATTTATTTTGTTACTTCTATATATTTTTTACATTTTAATTATTCAATATTTCTTCAATGATTCATAAAAGCAGAATAATATTGACTTTTCATTCCTCAGAATACAAAATATGCTCTCGAGAAATTTCGAACTGTAGTCTCAAAATTTATTTTATTACTATTTTTATTAGCGGTGATTAAGCATTAAGCTTAACAAAATTTGATTTGCTGTTTAAAAAATTTCAAACGACACATATTATAAATATTGAATCTAAAAACATGATATTCGTCAATATTTTTTTACAGCACGTCACGAAATTTCGAATTACGGGAAGGCAAATTAACATTTTAAAGTTTTTTCTTAAACAAACTTATGTTCAAAATACTAACAAAGGTTTGCTCTATATTTTTTTTCAAATTTAATCATTTCAGTACATAAATATGTTTAAAACGTCTGCCAATTTTCTTGTTAGTGTATTTGCCATATGGCAACATACACTATTGGCGTTGGTCGGATGGCGGGACCTAGGGGTCGGACCAAAATTTCTCGACGTTTCATAACCTCCTAAACACTTTGGCACCATTTTTAAAAATGTTTATATATATATATGTATATATATATGTATATATATTTATATACGTATATATATATATATATATATATATATATATATATATATATATATATATATATATATATATATATATATATATATTTATATATATATTTATATGTGCGGGCAATAACTTTCGAAGGAGTTAATTCATTTTAACGAAATTTGGCACACGTGTTGGAATCCATCACCGCACGAAGCCTATTTAAAATGGGCCCAATCGGGTCATTTTGAATAAGGGTAGTTTTTAGGGGTTGAAAAAAGTTTTTGGGCCCAAAAATACCGAAAAAATTCTCAGAATCGTTTCAAAATTGAAATTTAACCCTTTAGTAGCAATTAAAAAGTGCTCCTAAAATTATAAGTAAACGGCCCGACAGGACCGGACTTACAAATTTTATGAAAACACTAGTTTGCGTATACGAATTTACTTACTGAAGGTCGTATTTAATTTGGTGCAGATGTTGGATTGATAACAATATTTCAACTAATAAAATTATTATTGTAAGGGGTGTATTAAGGGGTTCATTTTTTTTATTTTGTCCAAAAACAAACTTAATTTCATTTAATAAAGCCACAATACCTGTATTAGCAAATACACTATATTGTCGACAGGGTTTTGGCACTGCGACCCGGGTTTTTTTTATTTGATTTTAAATCATTTATTTAGATCAAATAAACTATAAAAATTTGGCTAAAAGTCATATGCGAAGAATGATATATATTTCTAGTTTATTTTGAAGCATTAACATCAAAGATTGAGTATGATTTTTCGTAAGATGGGCTGTGTTATGTGGATGAAAAAGGGGATATATTGAATAACTGGTAAACAAGCACCTTAAGAATTAGTTCTTTTTTAAATCTGTTGTTTAAGAACCGGTTGGCGAATGAAAATTTAATCTGTAAACATTTTTGATTAAATCAGAACAGTTTTAGTTAGACTATCATATGGAAATTCGATAACTGATGTTTGGTATTCAAGTACAATGTTTGATATGAAGCAGACATTACAACAAAATTCAGGAAAATAAACACGGCTACACGATTCATTGATTCATTCACAATAAAACGGAAATTGATATAGATGTTATATTGTTATATTGTAAACATGTTAATTACCCATATTATATACTCGTACATAATACATATACTGAGAATATATTTACACAGGTACTGTGTTCCATTTATATTTAAAAAATTTGACTTTTAAATTATTTTCTTTGCAAATAAAAACTATTAGTTTATTGTCATGAATCCACTTTTGAATATACTTTTGTAGATTCGAATAAAAAAAAAAAAATGGTGCGAGTACTTTTGTACGCGCAGCAGAAGTTATACTTCTTTGGCGTTATTCCGATAATTGTGTCGTCTAAATTCAAACACCGCCAAATCCACTTTCTTTAAAAGGAGATTTTCTGTCTTATTTTATTTTTTTTTATTCTAAAACGAATGAATTTAAAATCAATATGGTGTTTGCTATACTTATCAAATATTGCTTTAAATTTTGACAACTATATTATTCACGTAATAATAATAATAATAATATAAAAAATTACATACTGTAAAAATTACATTTTTGGGTCTGACTGAATTTGAAATTAGACGCCACAATTGATATTCACATTTTTGTTAAAGATGTACATTGATAAAATAAAATACTGCTGAATCCACAATTTAAAAAAAATACAAGTATTGAGGCTATTTAACTGTCAAAAGTTGTCAACAGCAATATAGATTTTAATTTATTACATTACATTAATTTTATTTGATTAATAATTTATGGAATAATAATGGCGCCAAAAAAACAATATAATTTTCTGACAACAGTAGTGGAGCCATCGGTACCAAAGTAGTACAATCTTGTCTCGTGGGGTTGCGTCCAACTCGACAGCACTCATTCTTGGTTTTTAGAAGCCGTACCTCGTCATAATGTATAAATGCTGTTCTTTAGAGAGAAGTTTGTTGTGCAGTTAGATGTTTGACACACCAAGCAGTACTTGTAACTAGAAGCTAGGCCATGTAATCGACTAAACTTAATAAATTTACTACGTGAATGGTTGACAGACTGACTATAGGGTAGTGTGCGACATTGTGTATACATCTAGGGGTGGCTTTGACTTTTGGAGGTGGACAACCCTCCCAACGTGATACCATGGATCAACATTTATAGCTTGTCCAAGTTACTGTCGAGTTGAATAGAATAAGCAAAAAAAAATCCACATTTAATAAAAAGTATTCAAATTAATTAACAAAATGAATTTACTTGCTATACTGTTCAATGGATTTTATTGATAAAAAATACAACGTTTCAACCAATAAAAACCATTGAACAGTATAGCAAGTAATTTCATTTTGTTAATATATCTATTACTGTTGGTAGAGTCAATATTATTATTCAAACTAATATTAGCATCCATGATTTATACAAACTTAGAACAAAAATCGCAGGAACGTGGGCGAAAAAAAAATGTTTGTACTATTATTAACATGTGTTTTGTTTATATTTCTGAAGGCCTGATGAAGGTCAAATAATTATTGACTGAGACGTCGCTAAAATAAAAATTTTCTGATTATAATAAGCAAACAAAACAAAACACATACTCCATAATATAATAATTATTAAATAAATAAAAAATCCACCCTAGCACTGGCTATGCCAAGTTGGGTGGATGAATTTCACAAGTACATTGTAATTATCACCTGTACCTGTTTGTTTTGAAATAAATTTTTTATTATTATTATTTCTTTTTTCGTCCACGTTCCTGCTATTTTTCTTCTGAATTTAATAAGAAATTTTGAGTACAAATCGCTTGCATTTGATAAATATTCGATTTTTATTTTTATATCGAGTTTAGTGGTGTATTTGAGTTTGATAATTGATATTTAATGTATGATATAGACGCTTATGACTTCAGATATTGATATTATAATCTACTCTCTCTCTCTCTCTGATGCACAAAACGGTCACAAAAGCGTTCCAACCAATGTCAACGCTTGAATTATATTTGAAAAATTTAATAAAATATATTTGAGGCACGTTGAAATTTAAACAGAATAATATTGGTAACTAAAAATAGATATATTAAAAAAAAACAGGTCGTATCAATGGAACATTCTACCTGCCAGGTGACTAAAAATTTGAGGGTCGGTTAAGCCCCGCTACCTTTCAGCCAAGTCTGTGTTTTTCTATTTGGATATTACTAAAGAGGTATTGTACAAATTTTCACAGTGTCTCAACTATCTATCCAAAAATGTCTAACAGCTCTCGGGCTAAAAGCACTGGACTCGCCTATCCAATATCCAAAGCACATCACAGGGTTCGGAGGTCACGCTGTTTAAGCTGCCGTGGAGGTCGTGAGAAACTCGCTTTGTGTGTGTGTATGACACACACACACCCAGAGAGAGAGACAGACAGATACGTATAACAGCTCTACGTGTGCATTGTTGTGTTCTCTGTTGACAAGCCGAAGGGACTAACGTGACACCGCCGCTGTTCCCTGCTTCCTTACTGGAATTCAAACTACATGTGCCGCTTTGCTTTTGACTCCTCTCTTTTTACCCTCTCTGACCTGCTCGACGCGTTTATATTGTAATATCAGCTTTTCACATAGTATTAACAGATGCATGTGCTGGTTGCGTCATGGAAGAGCGTTGGACTTACATTCGGAAGCTCTTGGGTTTGATCCTGGAGTTAGGAATGTTATTTATCGCATTTTATCAAGAAACAATCATTTTTGGGCTCGAACATTGACAATAGTAGAAATCGGGATCACGGGTAATTGGAATAATGTGGTCAAATCAATTTTAAACACTCACTGATTGGCAACATTTTGTCTTTATTCTTAAGACTTTATCAAGCTCTAAAAAATATTTATAAACAATTCACAACATTCAAAAAAAAAAAATTAAACAATATGGATTTTCGTAGAGTGTTTATTTTATAAATTTATTAAAATCCATAATATTGAATATTTTTTTCATGAATGTTGTTAATTGTTTATAAATATTTTTCAGAGCTTGATAAAGTCTTAAGAATAAAAATGAAACGTTGCCAATCAATGAGTGTTGAAAATTGATTTGACCACATTATTCCAATTACCCGTGATCCTGATTTTATTATTTATATATTTGGAATTGAACTTTGAAGATGAATTGACAATAGTAACATTTTAAATTCTTATCGAAGTTTAAGTCCATTATTTAATAATTTCAAAGTTTAATGGGTATTATGGACAAATTTGATGTGTTAAACTTTTTAATTTAATGCCAACGTTTCAACAGTCTTTGCTGTCTTCTTAAAAAAAAAAAATTGATAATTATACTATTTTAATTGTATCTGTACACACTTTATGTTAAATTGTAATTTTATTTTAATAGACATTGTATGTTTTCCATGTAGAGCCCTGAAGAAGACAGCAAAGACTGTTGAAACGTTGGCAATAAATTAAAAAGTTTAACACATCAAATTTGTCCATAATACCCATTAAACTTTAAAATTCTAAATTCTAATTTGCACTGATTTTTTACTAGGTACTTGGTAGAACATGATTAATAATAATAGATAAATAAAAACTCTTGAAAATTCTACAAAAATTGTTATTAAATTATTTCTCGACGATCGTTTCGGACAAGTCCATCCTCAGGAATATAAAATATATTATACAATATATAGCATATTCCTGAGGATGGATTTATTGTACGAAACAGTCGTCGAGAAATAATTTAATACAATTTTTTGTAGAATTTTTAAGTTATCTGTTATTCTAAATTCTAGCTGCGAGTTTCCATACATTTTTACTTATTTTTTTTGTAATTAATTTTTACTGACGTATAATAATTGCGAATTTTATATAAACACTGAAAATCCGTAGACCCTTTCCTCTTTTCTTTTGTTAAGCAATCGGAAATGGACAAACTTTGGCGGATATATTTCCAATAAATCGTTTTAGGAAGCGTATCAACGAAAATATCACAAAAAGTCGACTAAAAAGGTTTGCTTTAGCAAATCCAGTATATTCCTCTGTATTTGTATAAACATCAAAGAGCACCAATAATAATAATATGGCAGTGTTCAGTGAAGTGAGCGTAGAGTTGCCTTAGGGTTTGTTTCGTTAATGAATTGTCCCAAGTCCGAAATATCTGTAAATATTAACATATTATAAACAAAAACACTTGAAAATTCTATAAAAAAATGTCGGTAAATTCGTGTCCATAATTTTAATGAAGTTGGAATCGTACGGAATTGGACATTTTATGAAAAGAATTAACTTTGATTAAGTTGAACGTTTCGTTTGCAACTTCCTCAGCAACTATATTTAAAAACAAACAACAAAATACAAAATAGTAAATATTACAATTACAGTTTTATAACCTATATAAAGCTGTCATTGTAATATTTACTATTTTGTATTTTGTTGTTTGTTTTTAAATACAGTTGCTGAGGAAGTGCAATTAGCAACGAAACGTTCAACTTAATCAAAGTTAATTCTTTTCATAAGCTGTCCAGTTCCGTACGATTCCAACTTCTATAAAAAATATTATTAAATTATTTCTCGACGATCGTTTCGGATAAAAAGTTCTACCTCAGGAATATAAAATATATACGTATATTTTTTATATTTCTAGTCATAGCCATAGTCCTAAAAGATGATCATAAAATTCTCAACGTGTATTGAATTTGCGCGAATTCAATCGCTTTTAATTGTGAATGTTCAAAAATCGAAGAACAATCAAAATTGCCAAAAAACGAAAAAAAATGTCAATCCGATCATTACCAAACTTCACAGGATCACTCGCTGATCTAATTGCCTGAAAATTTCATCAAAATTGGTCCAGCCATTTTAGAGTCTTATATAATACAAGACATACAGCATATGCCGGTTACGTAAACGAAAGCTTGATTCAGACTAGTTCTGTTTGAAACCGATGACCTGTAAGCTTTTCTGAATGTTACATTGTGAATGATTTGTTTATAGCCCGTATACAGTTCGGTTTTGTTACAATGCACAAAATATATAACAACGATGACTTTGTAGGAAGCGCTCAGCCCACACAATTTCAATATAATTGATATAATATGGGTTATAACAAAAACAATTTGTTTACAAATTGCAAACTTTACTCGATATACGAAAAAATTATATACAATGTGTCTCTAAATCAGCTTTTGTTATCAGTGTTGGATCATTTTCACACAGTTTGTGCTGAGGGGAAGCGGTAAGAGGGGAGGTAGGTGAAAGACATATGTTTTTCACCCATAATATTATTGTAGGTGCGATCTTCTTTAGCTCTGTCTCGCTCAAATTATCGCCACCTTTCAATTTATGCTTTTTGTAAGTGTAGGGTAAGGTGATACGAATGTTTTTCTGGCCTAGTATCGTCCAATAACGATTATGTGAAGGCTTCACCAAATGTCGGGAGGTATTGGAGGACTGGTCGAAGAGAACGACAGATACCTACCAGGTTCCAATCCGACTCAAAGGAGCCATCTTGTTTGATAATGCTTCAATGATGCTTTGAGCTTTGGCAATACATACAGTGATAAAAGTGTTTTTATTATTTCGAAAGATCAATCAACTCAAGCTGGTCTTCTTTGCAAGTTTAAGTACCCAATTGTTAGTAATTTAATTTACTTGTTAAGTAGTGTACAACATGTTTGGTAACTTCTGTACATTATACTATATAATAGTACTCAATAACTCAACAAGTTTTAAACATATTCGACAGGAGCGCGACGTGTAATTTTGCAAATATTCAAGTTAAGTTCTAAAATTTTCATAGAAATCTGTAAACCTATACTAGAGTATATTATATCACGCTCGAGGGTTTCATGAAATGATTATCGAAAGGTATTAATAATTACAGTACCTACAGCAAAATAATTGAGATATCTTGGGAGCAATTATTCGCCAAGAAACTTTTCACTAAGTTGGACGAGTGTGTAGCCATTTTTGCTTCATTGGGAAGAGAGAGAGACAAGCACTTGAAGCAAATATTTGCCAATTACTATTGGGACACTTTTGACATATGTGTGACCTTAATCGTAGCAAAAACAGCAATAGAATTATCAATTTAGCACTTACAGATGTCAAGTTGAAAGAAGTGTTAAAGCCGATATGTTTTGCTATAGGTATATAAATTTCAAAATTATTTTCCGAACATTTTGTTGAGGACATTTTAACGGAAGCCACTGACGAGTCAGTTAGTTTCCACCGCAGTCTTGATCAACGGGCTAGAACACAATGCTCAATCATATGTGCTATTATTGACAAATGAATGAACACAATAATAATTATTGACTAATTAGACGTTAATAAATTTCAAATTTTGATGGTAAATTTAACAGGCCGGAAGATTTGGCTAGTTTATTACACTTCCTGTAAATTTACATAAATATTTTGTATTGCAATTACTGGATTTACTTTTCTTATTAGGTTTGGATCTATGTATCTATTTAATATATAAAAAACGATATTGATATATCTGTTTGAGATTAATAGGTTTCGTCACCGTTTGGAAGTTGGCATATATATGTCTTTTTTTCATTGAGAATGTATTTATGCTATCCATTTTGTTGTAACTCGCCACTAACCGAAGGCTTCACTACTGTTTCATCTCAAATACGTGCAGAATCGTACGCAGCGACTGGTATAGTATAAACAGTCTGAGTTTCTCTTACCACTTGCAGCCTTAAATCTAGATTTAAGAATGTCATTTGTCTTCAACTAAATGGAGAACTACTTGTTAGTTTTCAATTTTTTGCGCCAATGTTAATAAACAATCATTTATTTTCGTCATCACTGGATTAGTTATGGTAATTATGTAAGTATTGATTTCTAGTCAAGGTGTGTAACAACCAATTCTCTGTGTCTATTTAAATGATTCGTGATAATATTAGGCGAAGCAAAAGTCTATAAAGTTCTGCCTATAAATTGTTGAAATAACAAAAGAGACGCCGTTATTATATTGCAGAATAATGTTAACAATGCTTGTTTGTAGAGAAATATTCGACGAACCGGGTAACATTTGAGATGTTTATAATGAAAAAAAACTCCTATCTGATGTTTCATTATATTGGAGATTACACATGCAATCTACACAATACAAATATACAAGGTGTTCACGTTATTGCAGTCAGGAATGAAAAATCGATTACGATGACATAATTAATAGTTTTTTTTACTAAACTTCTCTAAACAATTAATAATTGAATTGTGTTCAGGTGAAAAGACAATATGTTAATTATTTATTAACTATTAAACGTTTCGTTAGTTTTATTCCGACTTCATCAGGTACCTATCTATGCAGTGACAAATAAAAATTACAATAAACAAATTATAAATTTAGATGAATAAAATAAACAATAAATCAAATACCTTGAATAGTAAGTCAATACATAGTCCCATGGGGGGCAGCAGTGTATAAATGTTAGGCTTTCTGCTTTAAAATCGAAGTTGAAAGTATAAAGAAAAAGTATTTTTTCCACGACCGTATTTTAGACTTTAGAATCGCTATTTAGGACATTAACTTTTTTATTAATCTGTGTGTCTACGATAATTCTACACCTTGTGTAATATACAAACACTGTGTAGTAGGTGTATTAAACTGGACATGCGCAAGTTTCAAATAACAGATTGACCGAGATATACAGAATCTCACCAAAAACATAAATGTGAGAGAAAGGTGCCAAGCCAACTTCGCTACCTACAAAAAATCTAAAAGGGTGTCAGATTTTCATCTGGCAAATTTTCACACACGAGTCATTTATTCAATTATTAAACATGAAAACTTGCCAAATGAAATCTTGGAATCCTTTCAGATCTCTTTTTTTGTAGGTATCAAACTTGGCCTCTTTTTAACACGCTTTTGTTAGCTTCACCTCTATGCTTGTTTGTTTGTAAAGGAATCTTTGAACGTGGAATTCACTCACTTCAAAACGTCAGATTAAACTGAAACTTTGCACACTTATTAAGGACCGATGACAATACAATAACTTAGTAAGTTTGTCCCATTATCTTGACCAGGACCTTTAGGATAAAAAAACTTGAAAAATTACAGTAAGCAAGCTAACACGCTGTCAGTGACGTACGTTGAGTTACCTACCTCACAGTCAAATGCAATATTATTTTTTGTCTTATTTAATTTAAATTAGAGTCTATGACCTAAAAAATGCGAAATAATTTGACAACAAAATTACTTTACTGTAAAAAGCGTGGAGTGGTATCTACTTAAATTTTCATAATAGCTCTACGTTTACAATTAGCTAGTAAATGAAAAATTTATTACCGATATTAAGCACTCCACGCTTTTTACAGTGAAGCTAATCTTGTTGTCATATTATTTAGCATTTCTTAGTTCATAAAAGCGTACTGTTGTTTTAGTTTTTTTAAACTCTAATTTTTATCAAATATACACAATTAAGTTAGCAGGAAAGTGGACAAATTGATGTAAATCAATGAACCAATTATTAATTTAGCTATTTATATGATGTTTATTATATTCGTGTATTAAGGTAAATATGCTGTGTTTGTAAACATTTGGTTGTGTACCTACTTAATTTTAACATGTGCTATACTTTATAAATGCCTGATGAAGGTCAAATAAATGACCAAAACGTCGCTAAATTAATAATTGGTTTTTTGATTTACATCAGTTTGTCCACTTTCCTGCTAACTTAATTGTGTATGTTTGAAAAAAAATATGGACGCAACAATTTCCAATCTAATTTTTATTTCAATAGGCAATCTACAAATCTGGGCGACGCCAGAGTGGACCGCTAGTATGCAATATATTATATAAGGTATAAAATATGCACGATTCTGTCATGTGTGACAGACGAGCTTTTTCATGTAAACAAATTCATAACGGATTGTTGTAAAAAATTGTAACTTTATCATCTTTTGTGACTAAGCAGTGACCGTTAAGTTCTGATATAAATGTGTACACACAAAGCACCCCTGTTTACAAAAACTTTATCAGTTTTGTTTCGGTTTAGTATATACAATATTGTTCAAACCGGCGGTACAAATGTTGTGGAACATGAATCTGTTTTTGTGTGGCTTGATAAATTTAAATATTTCCTTTCAAACGGAACTGGCCTAATAATGGCGTGGTATGTCATTAATTTAAATACCACTGGTCAAGATTAAATATATAATTTTTATTGTATTTGTCATATTGCACATCTACTATTGGCGTCGGTCGGATGGCGGGAGTTCTAGAGGACGGATTAAAAATTCTTGATATTTCATACCTTCAAAGAGTTAATCAACTTTAACGAAATTGGGTTCACATCTTGGAACCCATCACCGTACGAAGTCTACTTAAAATGAAAATGCAAAAAACGAAATTAGCTTTACTGTAAAAAGCGTGGGATGCTATCGACTTAAATTTTTCTAATAGCTCTACGTTTACAATTGGCTAGTAAATGATAAATTTATTACCGATATTAAGCACTCCATGCTTTTTACAGTAATTTTGCGTTTTTTAGTTCATAAAAGCGTGTTGTTTTAGTTTTTTTAAACTCTTAATTTTTTTCATATTTTAAATGGAGTTTTAATGAAAATGTGTTTGATACAATATTCAATTTTTGAAATATCTGGTTTATAATAGTTTGTAGGTATTACCTATACGGAGGCGGTAGATATAATTGGCTAAAATCAGCACTAACTACTGTAATCCAGTTAATCAACGTCAGTTTTTTAATTAAACCAGATTTTAATTTTATTCCGTAACAATATTTTACTTGTAAAAAGCTTTCAAGTTTTCACTGCATTGTTTACAGAATTTCAGAATATTCTCATTTTGCAAGGGTAATCACTTTTAACATCAAACTTGCATTATAAGCACAAAAGTGTACAGGAAAGGGTTAATTAAGTATTTAAATATTTACTTCAAATACTTTTGAACAGAAAAAGTTTTATAATATCTTCTGACACTGAATTCTTTAATTTTCTTTTTCCGTTTCGGGATGTAACCGTTTCTCAGATCTTTTTTTAACTCATTGATTAAACACTCAAATGCAGATATGTAATTTGAATACGATTTACATGAAAAACGTTTGTAAAAGATCAAAAGCAACCGTCGCGTCGTCTCAGTCAATTGAAATCTTATAAATTGTGCTTACCAATATACAATTGTAGTTGTATAATCAGTTCTGCACCAAGAGAACTTTATTCAATTTATTTTAGAGTAGCGTTTTAAAATACACACCCCTTCTGCATTAAATGTTTCATTTGTTTTATAATTAACTAGCGGCCCAGTCCGGCTTCGCCCGGGTGTAAATGTAATATATAGGATATAAAAGATGAGAATCATTATCATTAAATTCTCAACGTGTATTGAATTTGCGCGAATTCAATCGCTTTTATTTGTGAATGTTCAAAAATCGAAGAAAAATCTTATTTCCCAAAAGGAAATGTAAAAAATTCTGATTTATCCGATTGCTACCAAACTTCAGAAGATCACCCGCTGGGCTAATCTAAAGATTGTCTGAAAATTTCATCAAAAATGGTCTACCCGTTTGGAGTCCATAGATTACATATACATCGTCCTTTATCTATATAGATTATTTAAACGGAAAAAGTTCGCGAATTTTTTTGTAGTTATTGATATGTTCTTTAATATTGTAGAACATACTTTTGTCTATCATCAATGGTTTCCGAAGCGCATGCGACGAAAGATGTTTTATGGCATTTTTTTACACCTTGGGTTACGTTACTAAAGTTTTAGTAAGGATCCCTAATATTTTCTAGCAATAAATATAGCCTATGTTACTCAGGGTGAATGTAGCTTTCTAATGGTGAAAGAATTTTTTAAATGCATAGTAGTTTTTGAGTTTATTCATTACAAACATACAAAAATACAAATCTTTCCTCTTTATAATATTAGTGTAGACTAGCCACCACACGCGGCTCCACGCACGATTGAATTAAAATCCAGCAGCGACAACAGTAGTGGAGTCATCGGTTCCATCGTATTACAGATTTAACAAAATTTTTCCAAAAGGTGTATTAGTGCATTTTACATGCAATTACATCCAATTATTGTGCGAGTGGAAAGGGAAGCATATTGAACAGCTTGTAAACAGTCACCTGAAAAACAAAACAAAACACAAATTCGATAGATAGTTTACTTGCTAGTGTATACACTGTGTCTAAGCGAACTGGATTTAGAGACAAGCTACAGGAGAGGCGCGTCTTAAAGTGAGACGGTTATCTTATAGATGAATCTGAAATGGTACCACCAGGGAGCGAAGACGATTTTATCAGCTTCATTTGTAAGGTATGCATATGTGTAAGACTTGTGTGCTGTTACAATGCGTTCAAACAAAAATCAGTTATTTGTAAATTCACTGTTTTTAACCGACTTCAAAAAAACGGGACCTCACGTGGAAAGGGTTCCGTTACCATGTTTTTTTTTAATCTGATTGAAATTTGTTTGGGGTAACTAAATAAAACATGTTCTCTGACACATTCAAACTGCAAATGTAAAATACGCATAATGTTGAAAGATTTACCACGTTATGTTCAAACCATAGACTGCTTGTAGGTTTTCCTGTAATCTATAAGTAAAGAACTATTTTCTATATTTTTTCAAAATTTTGATTTAAATTTTTATAAACCACCCCTGAATTGACGCAAACCAAACAAAAAAAAATTCAAATCGGTTGTAACATAACGTTGTAGTACCACTGGTATATCCACCATTTTAAAATGTAGAGGTCGGGGCAATGTTGAACCGTTTTTGAGTTTTAGCGAGACTAACCCACGGCGATGATAATAATGATATAATATAGTTTAGCTTCACGGTTTATCCTTTGTAGATTTTTTCTTATTCTTTTTATTTTATTGAACCGTTTGAAAATTATTTAATTTAATTCGCTGTGAAAATATGTCTTCAGAATCTCATTGAAATCGATATAAAATGCAGATTTTTGTTGAACTTGAATTTCTATTGGATTAAGGCAACTTGACAATTATTTTTGAACGGTTTGTAGACGAACAGCACGAGTTCTTCTAGTAGGTGTCTGCATGAGCTCGCTAAGCCGAGACGCCGGTTCGGATGGCGGTTTCCTTACACCAGCCCAGCTACACAATATACCTACATGGGTTTACGTCGTCCATTTAGACAACCATTGATATTAACTATATTGTGCGCGTTACTGAAAACGCTCTTATATTTCGTGGCTTACGCATAGAGAACTTCTCTGACTTACTTCTGTTACACCTGCTGGTTTATTAACACTCTTTTATTAGCTTCATCTGTTTGTCGGTTTGTAAAGAAATCTTAGAATGTGAAATTCACCCACTTCAAAACGTCAGATTAAACTGAAACTTTGCACATTTATCAAGGATCGATGACAATACAATAATTTAATAAATTTGTCCCATTATCCTGACCAGAACCTTTAGGATAAAAAAAACTTGACAAATTACAGCAATCAAGTTAATTCTCTGTTCAGTGATGTACGTTACGTTGCCTACCCTATAGTCAAATGCAATATTGTTTTTTAATCTTTTAATTAAAATTAGAATTTAAAAAACTGAAACAACACGCTTTTATGAGCTAAAAAATGCAAAATAATTTGACAACAAAATTAGCTTTACTGTAAAAACGTAGGGTGCTATCAGCTACTAAATGAAAAAATTATTACCGATAATAAGCACTCCACGCTTTTTACAGTAAAGCTAATTTTGTTGTCAAATTATTTTGCATTTTTTAGTTTATAAAAGCATGTTGTTTCAGTTTTTTTAAACTCTAATTTTTTATGATTTTAGACTACACGTCGGATTTGAACGCAATATTCTGTGGAACTTGATGATAAACTACTTGTGAAACTATTTTTTGTTTTCAAGCTGTCAGTCTTGGATATTATTTGTACTTTCGACGATTTCTATAGAGAAAAACCTGCCTAACGAAGACACTATGCAATACTTTCGCCATGGTGTTTCGCAGCATTTTAGAAAATGTGTATTCAGTAGGCAAAAGATGAAACAAAAACGTAACAATCTAATGATCCATTTTCAATAACATTTAGCCCAATCGGAAGAATTTGCAAGCATCTACACAATTCTATATCGGCAATACTATCACAACTCTAGAACTGGTGGTGCCCGTATCGAGTTGACGGCCGTGAATGAGAAAGAGACAAAACATCCACAGACTTGTGCATGTAAGAGAAGGATAGCCTGTGAGATGGGCAGAGGGGAAACGGAACGATGTGAAGGAGCCATTACTGATTCGCGTATAGGTATTATCATACTACCGTTCAGAAATTTAAAAATTATTTTTCTTATAACATCGCTACAAATCAGTTTGAAAGAAATAGAATTTAAAAAAACTAAAATAAGACGCTTTTATGGACTAAAAAATGCCAAATAATTTGACAATAAAATTAGTTTTACTGTAAAAAACGTGAAGTGCTTAATATCGGTAATACATTTTTCATTTACTAGTTGTTAATGTACAGCTATTATGAAAGTTCATGTAGATACCACATCACGCTTATTACAGTAAAGCTAATTTTGTTGTCAATTTATTTTGTATTTTTTAGTTCACAAAACAGTGTTGTTTTAAACTCTAATTTTAATTATAAGTCTAAAAAACAATACTGCAACTCAACGTTCGTCACTGTATAGCGTGTTAGCTTGCTTTGCTGTAATTTCTCAAATTTTCTTATCCTGAAAGTTCTGGACAGGACAATGGGACAAACTTATTAAATTTTTGTATTGTCATCGGTTCTTGATAATTGTGCAAAGTTTCAGTTTAACCTGACTTTTTGAAGTGGTTTGAATTTCACATTTTCGAGCAGATTAAAATTCCGGGAGAATTTTGTTTATCTTAAGTTCTTTCCGGCAGTCGGGAGATTTGAATTTTCAGGCTTCCATTCCAGGAGACGTGAGAACTTTAAGGTAGTTGTCGTGGTACAATATTGTCAAAAAGTTATAGATTATACGCGCCACAAAACTATATTAGCTTGTAGCTAAGTGATCCAAAATTTGTACGCAAGACTGTACCCGCGGAAACGTAACCCATACAGTATTCATATGCATGTATACTTTTCTATAAATTGTTGAACTTTAAACCGTTATTTATAAATAATTAGTCGGTCAAAATTTTGTTCTTATTTTTTTTAAACTCATAACAAATACATTGAAAGACTGTCAGTTTTTGGAAAGTTTCTGACAGTTAGTTCTTTTTTTATAAATAAGAAACTGGTTCAGAACTACAGAGATAGTATACAATCAATGTTAATTATCCAATTTTTAATTGAATTTATCTCGGATTATATACGGTCGATCGACTTCAAATTTTCAGGGTAATTGTACTATCATATCCTTAATAAGTATACAAAAATTAAGAATTTTCTGACGGTGTGCCTTAACCACGACAACTACCTTAAGCATAGCCGGTTCAATTTTTTTTTGTACGATAGTAATACTTTTGGTTTGCACACCTACTCGTATATTATTTTATGTCTGTATGTGTGTATGTGAGCGCGTGTGTGTACATGAGAACAGATATAAAGAGAGAGAGAGAGAGAGAGAATTCTCTCTGAGCAAACCTCTATATGCAAAAGTCTTTGATGATTCGCACTGGCAAGCAGGCAAGCAACCGACGTAAATTTAACACTCGTATGTGTGTGTGTTTCTCTTAGTGCTTTTACGAACATGTTTTAACCAATGAACCTGATCTTTGAAATCATTTTACTATATTATGATCAAGATTCCATGTCTGACGACCGGTAAATTTTCTAATTATAATTTGTTTATTGTAATTTTTATTTATCTCTGCATAGACACCCGATGAAGTCAGAATAAAACTGACGAAACGTTGTATACTGAATAAATAATTAACATTCAATTGTATGGTCTTTTCACCTGAACACAATTCAGTTATTAAAGAGGTAATAAAATTGCATTTGTAACGGCTGGTGAATCGTTATATAATATGTCTCACACTGTACAACATGGATCAGATAATATACTCCTTGTTTAACTTTTAAAATCATCCTTGGAATTGGAATAATAATATAGAAAAGCTAGTGTGCAGAACACTACAAATATTGTACAAATACGCAATCACTTTTAACACGGGCCTGGATTTATAGATTAATTATTTAAAATTGAAAAAAAAAACGTCTCTTACGAAAGGTTGATATCAAAGTTATCGTACTAATAATAATAATAATAATAATAATATTTATTTCACTCTATGCACACTCGCAGTGAAGAGTAAGTCAAGAAATTAAAATACAATATTAAAGTATGCGTCCATAGAATGAATGGTGTGTTCTAATAGAAGTTGCTTAACTTTAAAAAAAGGATGAATAGATAGCAGTTGGTAGCTGGTTGAAGCATTTTATAGACATAGTTAAAGGCCCCCTTTCTGTAAATTAATGAATTAATAATAATAATGGTCGACAATCGATAAGATCCATTTATTAATTTAAAACTAGCATCTGCGTACATACAATACCTATATAGGCTGGTAAATATATTCTTGGCATAAAGACGACGTTTACTAAATCTTAATGTAGGTAGATTCTAAAATATTTTTAGTTATTGACTTTTTTTCTTTTTTGTGCTTGGTAATTAATATAAAAATTATTTGTCGGGAAAAAGGACTTTTTAAGTAAACACTTATTTGTTATTTATAGCGACGTTTCGTCCCTTGCTTGGGACTTTTTCGCTATAAATAACAAATAAGTGTTTACTCAAAAAGTTCTTTTTCCCGACATATCATTTTTGTTTTTAGTTATTGTTTTTATTAAATTTGTTAAAAATTTAAAAATTTTTCGGTATTAGTAAGAGAGCATAATTATAAAAATAAATGAAAAATTATCTTGCGGAAGAGACGGTGCTATATGGTGGGAGAGCTGGTATTATATGGTGGAAGAGCTGGTACGCCGTTGAAAATTGTAGTAGAATGCTTAAAACGCAGATATAATAAAAAACTGATCTAACAAAAGGGGAAATTACGTATCTAAGACACAAATATAATTTAAATTTATGGCTGAGTTAAAAACTGTTTATATATAATTTTTTTTTAATTTATCGAAAGGAGTTTTGATATATTGTTTATATACGATTTTAAAATAAATTACTTGACATAATATTATTTTTTTAGTATAGTATTATATTCAATATATATATTTTTTAATAATATTTATCGATTGTAGAGGACTGTCAAAAATTCTATCTCCACTATTTCATCAGTTAAGTAATAATAATTTCAATTTTTTAATTATAATATATAAAAAGCATGCAGAATCAGCAACGTTTTTTTGAACCAAATTTATTCATTTTTGTGGTCGTTTAACTACTGTATGAGCATTTAATGAAAAATAACAAACCGTCGTATTGCGTTTTATATTTGAAAGATTTAAGTTTTGCGCTCCAAAATGCCATTACCATTATAATGAATCTAAAATTGACGATATTATAATTTTGAAATATGATGCGATTTTGATGTAACGATTTAATTAAAAAAATATGCATGGTCTGTCGAAACTTTAAGCTATAGCTTTATTTTACGTTCAGTGGATGAAATTTTACCATTATGTGCACGGAGCAAAATTATCAGTATTTCTTTGTCGACATAGGTTGCCCTATAGAGCAGACGTTGCAGAATGGACACAGTAATTCTTTGTTGGGTCGAATCGTGTGAATAGTGATATGGTGGTAGTTCTGGATTGGAGGTTGGCAAAGGTTCGAAGCTAACTTCATGATTTTATCATTCTCAATCGACGATAATTGCATAATTATATAGTAAAACAAAAGAACCACTCTGTTGAGTAATGTCCAGGTTGATTACATACAACTGCTGACTTCACGTTTTTGGAACTTTCTGTTCAAATCTACACTATTAAGAAACGAAGTGGACAATTTCATCATAATAAGGGCAGGAATTTCAGTTTTCTACCCTTGCGGTGCAATAAACTATTAATTGATAAGTTAATGCGGACAAAATATCTGCAGGCGAAATAATTGTTCTTGCAGGCAATGTTACGCGAAAAGGCTAGTAACTAGAGGTTATTTTATTTCAGGTTGTTCTATGAGTAATTTCGTATAGCACATGGGATTTATTATTTCATTTTTAATAAAATGTTTCTAACGTAACAATCTGGGATTGCTATTTTTTTGTATATTGTACTGTTCTTTTTGTATTTGTTTCAGTTTCAGAATGCAGCTTATGCAATTTTATTGCTATTTTGACGATCTAGGATTAAAACTATTCTTATGTCAAAAGTGTTTTTAAAACATATACTAATAGTTTTAAAATTTATTTAATATATAGCCATACACTTTTTTTCACTTTTTAACTGGTCTCGATTACGTTTTTTAGAGAGGTAGCACATTACGTAATATACTTAGAATCAGCTACGATTATGATTCTGTTGGTAGTATTTATGTGGAAAACAGGTGAATTATATTTTTAGTGTATTTGCCATATGGCAACATACACTATTGGCGTCGGTCGGATGGCGGGACCTAGGGGTCGGACCAAAATTTCTCGAAGTTTCATAGCCTCCTGAACACATTGGCACCATTTTTGAAAATGTTTATATATATATGTATATATATATATATATATATATATATGTATATATTTATATATATATATAGGTATATATGTGTACGGGCAATAACTTTCGAAGGATTTAATTTATTTTAATGAAATTTGGCACACTTGTTGGAATCCATCACCGCACGAAGCCTATTTAAAATGGGCCCAATCGGGTTATTTTAAGGGTGGTTTTTAGGGGTTGAAAAAAGTTTTTGGGCCCAAAAATACCTAAAAAATTCTCAGAATCGTTTCAAAATTCAAATTTAACCCTTTAATAGCAATTAAAAAGTGCTCCTAAAATTTTAATAAATTCGGCCCTACAGGACCGGATTTACAAATTTTCTGAAAACACTAGTTTGCAGATAGTGAGTTATTTACTGAAAGGTGTTTTTAATTTTGGT
This sequence comes from Venustoraphidia nigricollis, assembly GCA_034508555.1. Lineage (NCBI taxonomy): Eukaryota > Metazoa > Arthropoda > Insecta > Raphidioptera > Raphidiidae > Venustoraphidia > Venustoraphidia nigricollis. The sequence goes on along the minus strand of JAVRKA010000042.1, from coordinate 1,304,287 downwards.
GTGGACGTTCGATCGACAATAATAATGCAATTAAGAAAAAAATGTAATTTTAAGGGGTGTATTAAGGAGTTAATTTTTTTATTTTGCCCAACAATCACCTTAAATTCACATAATATAGCCACAAGGTCTGTATTAGCAAATACACTATATTGTCGGCAGGGTTTTGGCACTGCGACCCGGGTTTTTTTTCGTTTTTAAAAAAGTGTAAAAAAGAAAATAGTTGTTATAGGTACAGATGAATATTTTTTGTTCCACCTATATGTGAATGTCTATATTGTAAGCGCCGGTTATAAAGCGTGGGGTTCTTTGAATTTATTAGTTTTGAACTGCATTCATATCTATTGATATCGACTTTTATTGAGAATGCTATATTATTCGGTCGCCAGGAATATTTCCAATGAATGCCGCTTATTGCAATATACGTTAGATATAGGTATGTGGTAGGTACTTACCTCTGTCCTATATACCGACCGATGCGATGGTTTGTGTATTATTGTGCATAGATGTATTAGATAATAGTTCGAGAGTATTAACTTTTATAGAAACGACGTAAGTCCACTGTTCAATTAACTCGACCACTTGTAAAGACTACATAGTAGTGGTACAGGTATATAGACCACGAGCCCGCGCTCGATTCTGACAATCAAAACCACTAAAATTGATTTTTATTTATAAAGTTATGATGTTCTAATGAAGCCTCGTAACCGTGAGCTGCGGTACTAGTGATGGGAGTCATTATTGGGGGTATATTAGAAAATTAAAAAAAAATATTAATGTTGTCATCCATAATTTTTTAAGTTTAAAGTTATCAGGAAATTGGACAAAATAAAATTTTTTAATCAATTGAGCAGCGTTTCGGTTTTTTTTTTTTTTATTTAGAAAAAAGGAATACACAAAAAAGAAACAATAATAGCTGTATAACACAGCGTAAACGTTTCGGTTTGTTTATTAAACCTTCATTATTATATTATTTTTAATTTCTTGTTATGTATATGTTTCAGAAGCTTGATGAAGATTTAATAAACAAACCGAAACGTTGCTCAATTAATTAAAAAAATTAATTTTGTCCAATTTCCTGATAACTTTAAAATTAAAAAAAAAGTTTTGCAAACTGTACCGCGTGACATATCAAATGAAAGGGCTTCTAGTAAAGGTATCAAATATATTTTCTTATAATTTTAAAATAAATAGTTATCTCCGAAACTACTGAGTCTAAAATTTTGAAGAAAATAGGGTATATATTGTATTGTTTAGTGATTTTTCTATTTAATAATTATTTATTTATTAATAAGTAGATTCAATTTAATAATTCTTTATTTAATCTTACCACTTAGAGTACAGAAATATGAATATTGAATTGAATAAAATAATTTTATATTTTATAGAAAAGAATGACAAAACAGATAATGTTAGGTAATCGCTACTAAAAACTGTAAAAGGTATTATACAATAAATTGTAAAGTGCGATTACAATACACCTTCGCTTGTTTTTTTTTTTTTTTTGTTAATCAATTTTGTGTCTTAACTTAATAAACTAATCGAATGTTAATTTCTTCGGTTGATACACAGCCCGTCCGTATTTAGTGCGATATGGTGTTTTTGGGCTTCCTATGTTTGAATTTCCATTTTCACTTCTTTTCGCTTCGTGCTTAACTGACGGTTCCGGGTCTTTTTCTTGTGAACTTGCTGGTAACGTTAGTGGAGGCGTACCCTGTAAATTAACGCTTATTATTTGTTTCATCTCCGTTTTTTGTTTTAACAATATATGATCTTGGAAAATTGGTTTCTTCTTCTATTTTTCCAAACTTCTGTAGATCCGGAATCCATACCTTTTCTCCTTTTCTTAAAGTCGGTAAGTTCTTTTCTCCTTCTCTATTGTTATAATTTTTATTATTTCTTTCTGTTAATCCTGCGTGTTTTTCTTCAAATGTTGCAATGTTATTCCAAATAGGTTTTAATATGTCGTTAGTCTGTGGCAAATTTGTTCTAAGTTTCCTTCCAAACAACAATTCTGCTGGTGAATATCCTGATTCTAGAGGAGCAGATCTGTAAGCTAAAAGTCCAAGATTCGGATTATTACATTCTTTTAAAATGCTTTTAGCAATTGAAACGCCTTTGTTTAACAGCCCATTTGACTGATGATATTTAGAACTCGATGTCTCATGTTTGAATCCATATTCTTGTGCAAAGTTTTTAAAATGTCTGCTGTCAAACTGTGATCCATTGTCCGACCTCACCACTTCTGGGATGCCAAAGCGAGCAAATACATTTTTCAGTATAGCTATCACTGCTTCCGAAGTAGTACTGTTTAATTTTATGATTTCAATGAACCGTGAATAGTAATCAATGATGATCAAATAAATATTTCTATCCAACTCCATCAAGTCCATGGCGATAGTACTCCAAGGTTTCAACGTTTCAAGGTTTTCGTAGTCTTCTAATTCAATTTTTTCAATTTGTAAAGACTTATCAAACTCAATTATTTTAAGCGCCATTAATGCTGGTTTTCCTAATAATATATTTTCTTGTTTTTTGACAATATAAATTTTTTCTTTTATACTTTCTTTGTTAAATTTTACTTCTACATTTGCTACTCCTATTACATCAATTGCGATTTTTCCGGCACCAATTAATTTTTTATTAGTAGGTTTAATATTTAGTTTTAATTTATTTGCTAGACGCTGCGACATTAATGATACATCAGCACCAGTATCTATTTTGGCATCTGTTAACTGATTATTAATGAAAATTTTTACAATCCAGGGCTGGTTTTCATTTATTTCATCTATAATTTCGCCCATGTAATTTTCTTCATCGTCGTTAGTTTCGTCTACAAATTTGGTACGACAAACTTTTCTGAAGTGACCTAATCGATTGCATTTTCTACATGTTTCTTTATTAGCAGGACACTCCCACCACGGATGAAACGGGGCTGCTCCACATTTCGGACACGTTCGATTGTTTGAGTTATTTTCTGTTTGTTTGGCGTCATTATTATTTCTCGACAAATTTTTCTTCGAAACTGCTTCTACTGCTGCTTCATTTTGTCGAACTACATACTGCTGTTCTCTTACTGATTCAAACTGACGAACTTTAGTCATTGCTGTTTGAAGTGTCAAATCTGGATCAAGCTGCAATGATTCAGAAAGTTTTGCGTTATTGACACCAATGACAATCATGTCTCGAATTAATGCATCCTTGAGAGACTCAAACTCGCATGTAGCCGCCAAGCAATGTAAATCTTTAATAAAAGCTTCAGCCGATTCGTCTTGCCTTTGCTTTCTGTTGAAAAATTTAGCTCTTTCATAAATTATGTTTTTCTTGCCGCACAAATATTCATTAAGTTTTCTTTTTACAATTTCATAACAGGCTAATTCTGTGCTCGTTATGTTTAGCGTTTTGATTAAATTCTCCGATTCTTCACCCATACAGTATAATAGCATGTGAACTTGACTTGCTTCCGGTCTTGCATCCAATCCTGTCGCTAATCTGAACCGTTCAAATCTTTGGATCCATGCAGTCCAGGATTCTGTGTGTTTGAAATCAAATTCTCTGGGCGTGTCCACGTTATAATGAGTATTATGGACGGTTGAAGTCGTAGCAACTTGATTTTCGTTCGGCATTTTAAATTTAGTTTATATTTTACTTTTATAATAATTTATAATTTTTAATAATTTTAATTATATTTATTTTTTCCCACCTGACACCATGTATTGTTTAGTTATTTTTCTATTTAATAATTATTTATTTATTAATAAGTAGATTCAATTTAATAATTCTTTATTTAATCTTACAACTTAGAGTACAGAAATATGAATATTGAATTGAATAAAATAATTTTATATTTTATAGAAAAGAATGACAAAACAGATAATGTTAGGTAATCGCTACTAAAAACTGTAAAAGGTATTATACAATAAATTGTAAAGTGCGATTACAATACATATATAGGGTGTCTTCCATAGTTTGCTGGAAAACCTGGTCTGATTTTTATTTTCGTCAAGTATTGAGTCTTACGTTAAATAACATAAAGGTCGAATCACACAGAAAGATATGAATCCGGCTTTAAATACCCAATGTGATACGTAAGTTCTTTCTGAGGTGACATATTTTCGTGTCGTAATAATGTTGATTTGCGAGAAGATGCAGCCGCGACCTGCGCGACACTACTATCAAAATATGGAAGTCTCTACACACGTTTCTTTATTCTAGATATATATAGAATATCAATTGCTAGGAGACTTGTTATTCATGTTATGGGGAAACACGTACGCCATTTCAAAATCAATTTTATAATATTACTTTTCAAAACATTTCTCATATTTTGTGCTGTTTTCTTTTTTTTTTTTATTTTAAGAAAACTTTTTGTATCATCATATTCACATAAGTAAGAAGGTATATTCTAAAAGTTTTCAGGGTTTCAATGAAATATATGTCAAAGCAACGTAATATTATTCTAAGTATATACAGGGATTCCCCGTTTCGCACTGAGAATGCGTTCCTGGGATTATTTGAGGGACGTTAACTCTAATCAAGGCCACAAACAGGGACGTCGGTCGCAACACATAAGTAAGAAGGTATATTCTAAAAGTCTTCAGGGTTTCAACGAAATATATATAATAATAATAATAACAAAAATTACAAAGAATATTTTATTTATAACAAATGACTCCATGACAAAAAGATTTCTTTAATCATTGGTCCCACGTAGTTAAAACGTTCACACCGATATCAAGTATTTCAAAGCAAAGGAATATTATTTTCAGTATACACAGGTAGTCTTTGTTCTACACTGGGACAGTGTCGCCAACTCTTTAAAAACTTTCGCCCTAAAGCAATTTCAAAACCCACTAAATTCAAACTAAAACCCATTAAATTCAAACTAAAACTCCCCAACTGTGACAAAAGTATATCTTTTTTAATACAATAAAACAAATCACAATACTTATTTAATTTTTTATAAGCTTTTATTGAATACAAGTATGGAGTATGTATGGAGAGTAGTAATTCAATAAAAAAATACAAAATACACAATTAAAATTTTATCCCTAAAAATATCCCCAAAAAATTCTTCTCCCTAAAAAACTCTCTGTATAGATTTTTTTCCCCAAATTTAGAGGGAAGACCCCCAAGTTGGCATCACTGCACTGGGAATGCGTTCCTGGTATTATTTGAGGAACGGTAACTCCAATCAGAGCAAAACGGAGTCATCGATGGCATTCGAATTACACTTCTATTGATTAATGTTTTAGAACTGCAGGGCTACATTAAATGTAGACCAGTGCAAATATTTCAAAGTGATTTGAAAACGATCCTACTTGTACTAATGCAGTCCATGTCCAGCGAGTGTCGAGATGCGATATTTTAAATATGAGGCAGGGGGATCGTTAAAAGGAAAAAAGGGTATTCGAAATTTCCATTAAGTTAATTAAATGTTATTTTAATGTACCCTTTTAGTAAAAAGGAGAATTAGAGGGAAGAAAAAGTGTAAGATAGCGCAAGGATCGTGAGTGATTTCAATTCACATTTAATGAATATTTTGTCCTTTTTTCCTTTTCTGTAACAAAACCTTATTGGTTTATTGACGTGCAGTTTGCCTTACTCTAATCAAAGTCCTTTTTACATACTACAAAGGAACCTCAATTACTATTCTCTCAACGATACTCCATATTACTAATGTGTATGATGGACTTGAATACGTATTACAGAATGTTACGCTTTCATACTACCAAAAAAATACAAAAATATTTAAAGAGAAGCTTTTATTAAAATGTACGAAAAAGGAAAAAAATAATTTTTAACAATTTCGGTTCATAAATTATTATAAAAGCGTGGATTGTGACTAATAAATGAGCATAGGGCTTACAGCCCACGCTTTTATAGTTATGAACCTAAAATGTGAAAAATGATTGTTTCTTTTTTGTCGTTTTAATTAAAACTTGTCTTTAAAAAACATTTTTTTAATATTGTATTATACTAGAAATAATTGTTATTTTTAAATACATTAAAAATCTCCTCGTGCTAAGCTACGTACTCTTCTAACAACAAACAATTAAAAACAGACTATTTTAGAAATATACAACAATTCTAAGGAACGATGATACACATTTTCGTTAAAATGATTTTGAGCTATGTTTTTTGGAAAAGTTCAAAAGTTTACACAAATAACGTACAACAAAATAATATACAAATAGCTCTTCTATAGTCTGCCGTGTATTCGTAAACATAATACATTTCTAAAAATAGCCTTTTCAAAAAGAATATTTACAAACTGTATATTTATGCACATGTATATACATTTAAAGCGACGCTCTTCTATTATTTAAAACGTAACAAAAGAAAGTGAAATGACGATGATACGTAATAAGGAATAAGACCGACATCCATCAAAATCGCTTTCGATGCTCGCAGGATACGTTTTATTAATGTTTCTGCTGAAAAAAAAACAGTCTCCCCTCAATAGGCGGATTGTCGATTGTTATTTGTTGACTATTACATAACACAAGATAGAGAGTCTCAGCTTATAAATATGTGTTCAAGTTAAAGCTTGAGTACAGCGTGGTGTAGTAGTCAGTGTGCTGGCTTCTGGACCGAACTGTCGTGGGTTCAAATTCCGCCTCTGCTCATGGATGTTCAGTGATGTCGATTTTGACCCAACTTTGATATTTTTCTATTATACGAGGACTAGTCGCTACCCTCGACTTTGCACGCGATTGACATGAAACGGTAGTGGAGCCCTCGGCTCCACTGTAGAGAGATTCGTCCCGCTCGATAGCAACAACAGTAGTGAAACCTTCGACTCTACCGTATTACAGTGTTGTCTCGCGTGCTTGCGTTTCGATCGACAGCAACTATTGTAGTGCAAACTTCGACTCAATTGTATTACAGTTACGCCACGCGGGGCTATGCCTCGCTCGGTAGCGATAACTGTAGTGAAGCCTCGATATGGATGACATATTTGTAAGCAGTTAAATTCCTTTATATAAAATCCACGCTCAACCCCAAGTTATCCCCTTGAGGATGGACTTTCAAAAAAATACTTTCTTAGCGGCTATCTGTCCCATTTGGGTCCAGCAGTTTGGTTAGTGTGTATATACAATATAAAGTATTTATTAATTTACCAAAAACCAAGCCAATGGTATAAGTTAGTCATTTATAAAAAAGATTCACAAAATAATAACGATTCACAAATTTCGATTAATTTCTTTAAAAGAGTCATGTTACAGTTGTACTATTCCTCCAGACTGTAAAACGCGGTTCTAATATTAAACATTCCTTAATGATTTTCTTAAAATAATTACAAGAGAGTCGTTTGATGTTATCAAAAAAGTTTCGACCCATGAAGTCTGTATTATGTTCGCAAATTTTAATTCTATGATATGTCACATCTATTTCATTACTGTTTCTGGTATCATAACCATGGAAATCAGCACCAGTTGAAGAACATTTAATGTTAGCTTTAAAATAACACAGTACATTGAAAATATATAAATTGAGGATCCATTCTTGAGTGAAGCAGAGCATAACTAGAAAGATTACATTCGACAATGTTATGATTATTTTACTGCTTTGGCAAGAAAGTTTTGTTTATTTTGTGAAAAGCTACAAATCGCATTTGTGCTGATTCAAATTTACAATAACGAATTAGGTAATATAGAGAAACGGCTCAGCAAATTCGTTCTGTTTACTAATAATTAATTAATACTTGGGGGAGTGACCCCAATTAGCGCAGTTTTCGTTATCAACTTGTGCATTTATATAATTTACAATAAATACTAACTTGTCGGGTTAGCAAGAAAAAATAAAGGAAATAAAGCAAAACATGTATTTTTGTCCTAAAAATTACATACATAACATTTTAAAGATTTTTCTTTACAAGCTTATGTAAAAAATATACTAACAAATTTGGTTTATATAAATATTAAGAGCACTGTGGTTGGAACAATAAAAATAAAAGAATAGTTTACTTTTTACCAAAACACATTTATTCTGTGGATGTACATTTCGAGAGCTAAGCTCCTAAACACTAAACTACTAAATAAAACAAAATCCTTACATTTGCTCAATAATTTCTTTTAAATCTATTTTTGTCTGTACAAAAATTTTGTATAAAATTATTTTTTATCTGGTTTTAAATCGATTATTTAGATCAAATAAACTGTAAAAAAACAACTTGATTAAAAGTCATATGGAAAGATTAGTACATATATCTAGTTTATTTCGTAAGCATTAACATCAAAGATTGGGTAATATTTTTCATAGAAATTAGAGTTTTCCGAAACGTAAGTGCATTTTATATTCAATTGAAAATTAATTTAATTAACAATTCAATTTATATGTGCTTTAATATGTTATACAGACTTGTGTCTTCAGTCAGGGAAAGACTATTTTCTGATTCTCTGATAGAGATGAAAGGTTCGTCTGTGTCATGTAAAATATTTTGAGAATTTAATAATTCAGATGTATTGAGAATTTAATATGAAAAGACAAAGCCAAATAATTATCAAGTAAGCTCTTGTCTTATGATATTAAGTTACAGTGGATTTCGTACGAAATCATATGGGTAGTGTATTTTAATCAGAGGCGCATTTAGATATTTCCTACCTCTACGTAACCAACAAAAAGTTTTTTTAGATAAAATTTTATTTGTATTTATCCGTAAAATACAATCAGTTTGAAACTGTTCCCATGAATGCATCGTATTATTTTTTACAAGACTTATTTTTGCAATGTTTTTATTTAAACAAAAAACAGCTGGATCGATTTTTATAACAAAAAAATCGGATCAAAGTGACGTTAGCATGCTTTGATTGACACTCTAACGAAGTCGATATAATTTTTTTACTCGTAAGATTTTGTGTAAAATCTACCTTTTAAGGGTCTATTCCGTAAAAAAAAGAACGATTGGACTGATTTTGAAAAAAATCCTTTCGATCATATTTACGTTTATACCCGTCGATTGACATTCTAGTGTATAATAATAATAATAATAATGCGTTTAACGTCCGTTTCTCGACTTTATGTCATAACAGACGCCATTCGCACCATTACTATTTTTTCATCTAGCACTTCCCGTTATTTTCTACATTTTTACGACTTCAACTTATGTAATAGCAATGGGCGAATGGAGAAACTATAGGAAATTAGGATAAGGTAGGTAATTTTTGAACTAGGAGTTTGATAGGTAATCGGCCATGGCCTCAAAATAAGGAACCATCTAGATATTTAACTGGAATTAATTGAGGGAAACCATGGAAAACCTCAATCAAGATGGCCGGTACAGGAATTACCGTTTTTCGGCGAGAGGCAGTAGGAAAAAGTCCCAGCCACATCTGCCCCCGCCGGGATTCGAACCCGGTACCTCCCGAATGCGAGTCTAGTGCTGTCACTACTACTCTACCCAGCTCGGTATATTCCAATTATTAATTACAGGTGTTCGACTACAAATCGAATACAATATATTCGACTATTATTTATATCTATTCCAATATTAATAATAATAATAATAATAATAATAATAATAATAATAATAATAATAATAATAGTATAGGTACAGTAAGACCTCGCTTAACTCTGCTCCACTTCAGTATTACGAGGTTTCTAAAAAAAAAGTTTCGCCACTATATCGCGTAAATTCAATTCTGTATCAGTTTATACAAAATGATTCAAATATTGATAGACGTTCAAAGGCAAGACGAAGTGTCATTGATGCAATATATTGCTATCAACAACATCTTGAGAGAGAGAGAGAGAGAGAGAGAGAGAGAGAGAGAGAGAGAGAGAGAAGTGAAACGTCTTTAGTTTCAGTCTGTTTACATTGCCTAATGACTAATCCGTCCCTGATCGCACTTGAAGGTACTACGTGTAAACAAAATGAACGGGCACGGTATTTATTAGTCTGCGCGGTTAATGGGAAATTCTCATGGGAAATCCAATGGCTGACCATATTCAGAGATCGCGCTGCTATAGAACACGGCATAAACTCGGAACGGTGATGCCAGTCTAGTTCTCTATATTGTACGAATAAGTTCTATATTGCTGTGTTATAATTTGGACAGGGTTGTATTTATTGGCGGTTGGAACTATTTCATAACAATGGAACATGAAATATAATTTTTTTTTATACCCGGTCGAAAGTACATACTTTCAGCTCCGATTTTAAGGTATGAAGCCTAACATTTATGCACTGTTGGAATTACTCGCACGCTATCTGCAAAAGCCAATTCAGACTAGCCGTTCTCGGTTACGATTCACGGGTCCGGTTCGGTTTTCGATTAATCTAGGCTGCTCACACTATCCCGATTCGGTTCTACGATTCTTCTCGGTGCGCATGCGCAATTTCGAACAAGTCGACGCCCGAAAAACAGCTGGCTAGTCACGTGACTCCAGCAAGCGTTCTCATTGGCTACGGTTGCGAATGGTCCGGTTGAAATTAGAGCTGAACCTAAACGCTCGAACCGAACCGCAATCGGGAACGACTACGCCTTGATTGGTCGAGCTCCCAACCGGACCGGTGAATCGTAACCGAGAACGGCTAGTCTGAATTGGCTTTAACAGCGGGTCGAAACAGTTTTCTCGTGCACACTGATACGAAAGTACGTACTTTCGACCGGGTATAAAGAAAAATAGTATACACCACATGACCAGAAAGTTAATATACTATTTTTGATTGTGTCATTAGTTTATTGAAAAGTAACCATTCATACTTGTTTCCATTCTTATTAAAAATTAAACGCTTCATGAATAAGTTTTGTTGTACGGGAAACGTAAAAGTATGTTAATGTTTAACAAGACAGTCTCTCTGCGCTTATTAAAAATGACTATCGTTTTCATTCTCGTTTATAAATTCTAGTCGTTCCTTGACGACTTGTATCCAGTATCTATGTCATCTATCTATAGCAGCTGGAGTCATTTTCCTAAGTGCCGAGTTTGCGATTATGTTTGCTAGACATCACATGGATAAAAGCTTAAACTCCTTTCTAGAATCCCGACCGAGGGTTCTTAATAAACTTTATTTGCAAAAACAGACGTCAACAAATCATTACCTTAGAAAATGAATAAAATAGATAAAATGCTAAAATAATAATTATAACAGATAAATAAAAACACTTGAAAATTCTACAAAAATTTATTTTCCTGAGGATGGGCTTGTTCGAAACGATCGTCGAAAAATAATTTAATGAAAACATTTTGTTTGTAGAATTTTCAAGTGTTTTTATTGATCTGTTACTAGCGGCCCAGTCCGGCTTCGCCCGGGTGTAAATGTAATATATAGGATAAAAAAAATGAGAATCATTATCATAAAATTTTCAGCGTGTATTAAATTTTCGAGAATTCAATCGCTTTTAATAGTGAGTGTTCAAAAATTAAAGAAATATCAAAATTGGACTAATTTAAAGTTTGCCTGAAAATTTCATCAATCTCGGTCCAGCCGTTTTGAAAAATATGTGTTTTTTGAATTTTTTAAGCAGCAAGCTAAATTTTGTGAAGCTTAATGCTTAATCACAGCTCATAAAACAGTAATAAATTCGAAATTTTCCGAGAAAATACTTTACAATTTGAGGGATCATAAACCTTAATATAATGTATTCTAGCAAACTTTTTTGACCGCGGCCCGGAACGAAGTTTTAAAATTTTTCGCGACTTACCTTATGAAAAAAAACATTTACTTATAAAACAAATTTTATTTTTTAATAGAATTCAAGTTACTTGTTTGCTTATTTCATACACAAAAAATTACAATTTTTTATCGCGTCCCAGCAAAATTTTTTTACGACCCGCACTTTGGGAAAGGTTGATACGATTAAAAATTAAAGAAAATCGCCTCGTTATGACATCGTGAGCCCTGACCGTTGTGCATTTATGTTGTTCCTTGCTCCATTGTTTATATTTCCGTTATACCTATGCTAATACGAGACAAGAAATCGTGTCATTGTGATGACGGAAACGGCGAATGAAATGAATAACAAAAGCGCATCAGAGTGCAGCGACAAGCGACAACTACGATGAATAAATGAACGGCGAAACAATGACACAGCGAACGGAATATGATCATCAATAACATTGCAAACATTCAGTGGACGTCTTTTTATGACTCTTAAGGCTGTCGGAACGCTCTGAATTTAAGCCAAAAATAGAGCTTCGGCTGTCAACTGATTGTAGACTTATTCGTCAACATTCTGCAAAAATTCTTTCTCTATAAGAAAGATAAAAGACAAATCTAGGTCTCTAATGGACTACTTTTGTAATTTATCTACGATTTACTAGAAAAAAGTTGGCATTAATTGTGCTAAAAAACACACGTTTTCAATGTCACACTACGACCTTATTCGTACTTATTTCAAAAAACTGTTCCATCACAAACCTAAAGTGACTCTACCTTTTTCGAAAAAGTTTTTTAAATCTTCAAAATATTTCAAAAAATTAGAGTAATCAATTGACAGCGGCACCCTTGCAAAAACATTTTTTAGCCTTGTAGTTGGCACCAGCCAAAAATTGAAACGTGCGGATGATTTGAGCGAGACAGAGCTAAAGAAAGTCACACCCACAATATGTATGTTGTCTACCTCGCCCCTTACCGCTGGGTCCTCAGCACAAACAAAATTCAGAGCGTTCCGACAGCCTTAACATTTCTAACGATCGCAGCTGTAGCTAGAGTAGATTTGAACCTTGTAACTTTACAAAAAAATAAAATTAGAGTTTATAAACTAGAAAATGCAAAATAATTTGACAACAAAATTAGCTTTACTGTAAAAAGCGTAAAGTGCTTAATATCGGTAACAATTTTTTCATTTAATAGCTAATTGTAAACGTAGAGTTATTATGAAAATTTAAGTAGATAGTATCCCACGCTTTTTACTGTAAAACTTTTTAATTTAATCATATGAGCACGACTTTTTCTGTTTCTTTTTTTCAATTCTTAAGGGAGATACAGATACATCAATTTATTTAAATCCTGTGTTGTCATACAATTGAACAATTGAAGGTTTCATGGGATGCGAATATACTTTGTCTATTGACAAATCGACTTTTCGCAGAACAAATAAATGGATATAGGCAGTGCCAAATTTTACCGCTAGGGACGCCAGGTACATAATCACCTTAATCTGTGAATGGTTTATAGCAGAGTGTGCAAAAAAGGAATCATGTGTGAACATGTTTGAGATGGTCAGTACAGTCCTGTACCGGAATGATAACAACAGCTGCTTGTTTTCATTATGAAAAGTGCAGCATCTCAATATGCAGTTGCTGTTATGCAAGCTACTTCTTTGCACGGCGTGTTTAATTATTCTAAAATGCAATTGTAACCGGAGCTGTTACATTAAATGACACCTTAAAATATAAATAAGCTGACAAGACTTTTATTTTGTTACAAGAGATCTGAATATTGTTTCATTTACAGACGCTAGCGGTAAGTGCCTCAAGGAATATCAGATGCTGTTTTTCAATACCTGTATCATTAAGTACTTCTTTGGTTTACACTTTTGAAGTGCATAAAATTGTAATAGGGTATTTGATTTCTCGGGTACCATGACAGTGTGTATTTTTTAACACGCTTTTATTAGCTTCACGTCTATGCTTGTTTGTTTGTAAAGGAATCTATGAACGTGAAATTCATCCACTTCAAAACGTCAGATTAAATTGAAACTTTGCACGCTTACCAAGAACCGATGACAATACAATAATTTAATAAGTTTGTCGCGTTATCCTGACTAGGATTTTCAGGATAAAAAAAATTGAAAAATTACAGCAAGCAAGCTAACACGCTGTACAGTGAAGTACGTTGCGTTGTCTGCCTTATTGTCAAATCCAATATTGTTTCTTTGTCTTATAATTAAAATTAGAGTTTAAAAAAAGACTAAAAAACACGCTTTTATTGACTAAAAAATTCAAAATAATTTGACAATATAATTAGCTTTACTGTAAACAACGTGAAGTGCTACTTTCTCAAATTTTCATAATCGTTCTACGTTTACAATTAGCTAGTAAATGAAAAAATTGTTACGGATATTAAGCATTCCACGCTTTTTACAGTAAAATTAATTTTGTTGTCAAATTATTCTGAATTTTTTAGTTCATAAAAACGCGTTGTTTTAGTTTTTTTTTCTCTGTTTTTTATGTTGATAAGATTATACGTATAACAGAGATCCTTAAGGATGATTTGTCGGTACAATCGGAAACAAAAGTTGATGACATTTGCACCAAATTCACATCTTTTAATATCTGTTGAAATAAATGATTTAAATCAACCATTTTTTTTTATAATTTAAATTTTGATATTAAGTCTCTAAAAGAATGAAATTTAGTGATCATTTTAATAATATTAACATAAAAATCTCAATATAAGTGAAAATTGTAAAATAACTATTGTTTGTGACTGTACCTTGAATTTAACTTTAAAAAAATAAAAATTTAAATTTTTTTTGTCACAGATCATCGTCAACGGGCTTGTAAAAAAATCCCAATTTTTTTGAGGAGCTTTAGTAGACTTGCCAGAATAGTATATTTTTTTTCAATCGATTTTCATCATTTTCAGTATACCAACAAATCATCCTTAAGTTGATATTGAAGACATGAATAAGTATCGAACTTGAATGGGTACATTTTATTTCTGAAATACTCTATGAACAGAGAAAATAATAATAAAAGTGTTCCTAACACATCAGTTTAAAATAAACAAAAAAAAAAAAAAATACTGTCACCGTGTTCACGGTACTGTGACGAGAATGAATGTGTAAACATTCTCGAAGAATATTTTTCCCTAAAAAGTTATCGGGCTATTTACGATTGACTTAACTTGCGATTCCAGTGGCGCACGAAGTATTTATAGACGATCCATTCAATATAAAAAGCATTCCACTTAACGCCGTCTTTTCACAAAAAATAACTTTGTCATATTTCTATAAACAGCGGTCTTCCCACGATCTCGACTACATTCTGAACCCTTGACTGTAGTTTATTAACCGACATAAAAAAGAGATTATACAATTCGCCTCGTACTTTTTTATTTTTAAACATTTTTTTTGTGCATATCCGCCATAACTCCGCCAATTGTGAACCGATTTGAAAAGTTTCGACGCCATTTTGTTCAGAATGTTATCGGTTTGGTAACCATATAGTTTTTTCTAAAATCGGTGACTTCAAAAAATATGTATGCTACCTCATATCTCCAGCATTGGGGAATCGATTTTGATGAATCCTTTCTTATTTTATAGATCATACCTTTAGAGTGATCCCACATAAATTTTACTTAAATCAGTTCAGTAGTTTTTATCTATATTCCATGATATCTCCGCTAATTGTTAATCGAAATTTACAATATTTAAATTACTATTGTGTGCGGGCAATAACTTTTGAAGGTGCTAATGGTTTTTAACTTTTGCCTCGCATGTTGAAATCTATCACTGCACAAAGCCTATTAATAAATGGACTCAATCGGATCACTTTCAAAGGTGTATTTAGGGGTTGAAAATTATTTCGGTCCTTAAAAACACCGAAAAAATTCTCGGAATTGATTCAAAATTTAAATTTAAGCCTTCAGTATCAATGAAAAGGTGCTCTTAAAGTTTTAATGAAGTCGACTTGACAGGACCGGACTTATAAATTTTATGAAAACACTTGCAGATAGAGAATTATATACTTACTGAAGACTATATATAATTATAATTCAATAATAAATCGCAGATATTTGGATTAATAATACAAAACAATCGTGTTATTGTTAATCTTGCTATGTTTCGACTACTTTATTTAACACGATTGTTTTGTATTAATAATTCAAATACCTGCGATTTATTATTAAATTATAATAATAATTTTGGATGCGATATAATGTCTAATTGTATATAATTTTGTGCCGATGGTGAATTGATAAAACAGACAAAATATTAAAATTAAGAAAAAACTATTTTTAAGGGGTGCATTAAGGATTTACATTTTTTTATTTTGTCCAAAAACAAACTTAAGTCACGTAATAAAGCCACAATAACTGATGTAGAAGCAAATACGGTATATTGTCGGCAGGGCTTAGGCACTGCGACCCGAGTTTTTTGTGTATTGGGATCGATTTCATGAGGTTATATAATATTTTCTAAAAGTGATTTCACATATCAAGAGCATTTCTCGACGTTCTTCCCACTTCACCGGTTCCGAATGAACACCCGCACCTGAATACGTCACACACCGTGATGTGACCGACCTTTTGTGCATCGTTCCAAACACACATACATCAACTTTATATTGTGTTTACGTCGAGTTTTACTCCCGGCGCCCTTAAATTCCCGATTCACAACACCGTCAACACGCGTCACTCTCGCACTCGTGGAAAAGGCGCGACGCATCACCGCCGTCTGGAATAGGGCCAATGGTCCCGGGACAGCAGGTATTTCTATACATTAGGTGTACTGCTCTGCTTCTGTGGCCACATGACAATATAGCTTATGGCGCATTTTGAATAATTTGTTACGCTCGGATTTTTGTCGCCGAACTTAACTCGTCGTCGGCGTTGAGGGGAGGTTCGCCGAAAACCTACCTTCATTAGCTCGTTCCTAGAGTTGTGTAACTCAGATCTGAACCGGTTCAAAGAGCCGACTCCGACAGAAGATCCGTGAGAGCCGACTCACTTTTTTGAGCCGACGGATCTAGGGATCCGCATAACTCAGTGAAACACTTAACACACAGAACCACATTTTACACTTACGTATCAGTTCTCGCTTTGATGCATCTGTCAGCTCAAATGACTCATGCATCACATATTTGGCTATGCATTCTTGATTCTATACAGGTCGTGAAATGATTGACTGAGCTAGGTAACTCAGTGGCAGACTGCAGGAACATATTCAGAACTCGGCTCTTTTTGAACCGGTTCAGTGAGCCGGCTCACATACGGGATCCAGATGCAAAGATGTTGATCTCTACTCGTTCCAGCTTGCGCGCTTCGTAGTGTAAAGAAAAAGGATTAAAATTATTTCTGGGCGCCAAGACTTATGGAGCAAGAGGCAGAGTAGACGTCGGTCCAATGGCTTCAAATAAGGCTGAAGCTAAACTGGAAGACGGAAGCCGCAGAAATAAAAAATAAACGGCACATGAATTTTACAAAACCCATTTTTAAAGATTACAGAATTGTCAATTAAGACGTAACAAAATAGATGTAAAACATTAGCTAGGGTATCTGTTTGAAATTCCTTGTGATGCGTTATGGTTATGAACAAGAATGGTTACGAAAATGAAAGGGAAAAAAGACTGCCTTGTTTTATATTACGTTGACAAGGGTACGGGACTCTTGAACCGTTTTGTCCAAAAATTTAATTCCAAAATTTTAGTATTATGTTACGTAGACGAGGAGGGCTCTCGAACCGTTCTGTCCAAAAATTATTTTTCAAAATTTTTGTTTTGTGCTGCGTAGACGAGGGGGAAATCTCGAACTGTTCTGCCCAAAAAGATTACAGGGGGAACTTCGAAACCGTTTTGTCCAAAAATTATTTACCAAAATTTTTTATATTACGTAGACGACGGAGGACTCCTAAATCGTTCTGTTCAAAAATTAGAAGAGGTAAAATTCGACATAAATAAAATTAAATATATAAATAACATCTATGACTAAAGAAGTTTCACTTCCCCCGTGAGCTTACGCTTTTTGTTTTGTATCTGCGTTATATTCTTGAAGTAATACGTCTTTTGGCACGTAGAGTAAAATGCATTCTTGAAATTGAAAATATAACAAACGCATTGCAATTTCAAAAGCCGTTTGAAAATCTGTTTCAAATATTTCACTATTTGTGCAGAGATAAATCGCCTTTCCACTGCAGGCAAAATAAAATAAAATACACATAGCCCACTTTTCCTTGTCTTTACACCGATATATATCGTACGCTTTTGGGGGGCGAATGGGTTAAGAGGAACGGGCAGCGACTAGATGACGCGTTATTGATCACTTTGTTTACGGTCGGACCACACACAAGAGGTAGAGGGTGGCTTTGGAGCCGACCGGCGTTTGTTTATGTGTAATGAAATATTCACCACGTCTGCGTTAAGGAATGACAGAATCACCGATATTCGACTCCCCTCGACCGATTTTCTCAGGGAAAGTTGTATTAAAATTGCACAAGACTTTATTATTACTCGCAGCTTCTCGCGGTTCCACACGCGATTAAGATAAACAATGTTTTCTAGCTCGCTCGGCAACAACAACAGTAGTGGAGCCACCGTTTTACAATCTTGTCCGTTCCATAGTAACAACAGTTTTTTCGTCGACTTATGTTGCAAAATTGGTCTACACGTTAAGCGCTTTTATTTTATAGCCTATGTCTATCTTGAAAGTCCATTCTAAATATAGGTGAAAAAAAAATTGAAATCGGATGAGTAGTTTCGGAGATTACCTCTTATACATCCAAACTTGCAAATTTTATCTCTTTAAAATATTAATATAGATATGCTTCCAAATAAACACCTGGTTTTATAATATAGTTGGGTAAAATTTACAAATTTTGTTAAGATGAGACCGACCTTTAAAATGTTAATGATTTATACCTACAAATAACTCGGTCTTTTATTATTAAGTATTTTTTGTACCATTTACCAAAAAAAAAATATGAAAATTATGCAGTCATGTAAATCGACTTTCGGTGATTTACTAAACTTACGGAAAAACAAACAGAAACGAAAGTGATCCTTCTTTATCGGATGTATGGAATCGTAAAAAGTTAACCCATTTTGTGACGTTACTTTATAAAATTGCTTAAATTTTTTTTCGTAAGTTATAATTTACTTTTAAGAATAAGAAATTGTTAATAAATTAACGTGAAAAACTTTGGAATTTACGAGGACCTTCCTAAGTTTTTTCGAGATGGAATGATAAAGTTGTATTGTGAAGAAAATATAAAAGTTGATAATAAAAAACATATCGTCGATATTAATTTAAAAATAGTCCAAAGCATCCATCTGAAGAAGACAATAACATGAAAAGTTACTATTTTAAAAGTGTAAAGGATGATAATACAGAACTAGCGAGGGGAATAACATCAATGGCGCCAATTCTTGTCATAAGTCGACGGGCGACGAACTACAGAAAACACGTTTCTTAGGTTGAAAATACGATTTGTTTATTTCAATCATTGTCAGTTACGTCATCTTAGTATAAGCGCAATTTAATAACAATGCAAGGATTTTTCTAGACATAAATGAAAAACAAAGAACACTGAATTCTCGATATTCTGAAGAAATTCAAATATATTGATATTTATTTTATTGCATGTAACTTCAAAAAATTGTCAGTTGATCAATTTTCCGTGTTACTTCTGAGACATTTTTCTAAGTTACATGGAGGGGGGGGGGGCAAACCAAAGATTAAAGAAAACTGTGTACGAGGCATACATTTTAATTTCAAGAAATTTTCTTAAGTTCAACATGTAAAAGAACAATAAAACTGAAACGATATCACATTTCAATTGGGTAAAAACCTATAATGAATTTTATTGCTTAAAATGTTGTTACGTCATGGTAATTCTAAATGAAACAAACATCATCACGGGATGTGACACACAGCGAACACAAGACAAGAGCAATCCGTAACATATTATGTTAAGGTAAAGATGATGAGCAGGGCCGGCTTAAAATGCAAACGAAATGAACTTCGATTTTATTTAAGGTGACATTCCTCAGATTATAAAACATGCTCTCCGGAAATTTCGAACTGTGGTCGCAAAATTCACTTGATTACTGTTTTTATTAGCTGTTATTAAGCACGAAGCTTCACAAAATACGGCTTGCTGCTTAAAAATTACAAAAAACACATAAGTATCTTTGCACTAAAAACGTAATCATAAAACGTGATATTCGTCTATATTTTTTTACGCGCGACTGTAGATTCGACAGAGTTGTTTCTCAACCAAGTTGACTAATTACCAAAGGATTCATTTTATTAGCAACTTCATAAAACTGCTCCGGTATTTATTTTAATTATCCGCCATTTTACAGTTCAACACACTAACCGTGTTTTCTTTCTTTTTATAAACTAGTCAAGGCCAGTGCCGTATTAAGCCAGCGCGGGGCCTGTAGCAAATTCTGTCAAGGAGCCCTTGGTTTGCTTTAGGTTCTCAAGTTTAGGGTATTAAATGAAACAAAACTGTTTTAAATAAACTTTTCTGGATTTAATATGGGCAAATTTAGAGATAACACTTTCAATATCGACTTCTTTAAGCAAATCATGCTCTATATTCAACAAAGTGAGATGATTAAGACGTTCTTGGCCCATCGTGTTCCTTAATTCATTTTTAATACGTTTTAATGTTGAAAAAGAACGTTCGCCACTGCAGTTAGTAATCATGAGAGACAAGTAAATGGGCAAGGCAATTTCTAAGTTTGGGAAACACGTTTCTAAAGAATTATTTAATAAAAGTTTATAAAATTGCTGTTCCAGAGGCTCCTGTTTCTTGCTGTCAATAACAGTAGCCACATCTGTTTTCAGCATCTATACCACTGGTATAGATGCTAGTCTGAATATATCGATTATAATTAAACATTAGAACATTAACGTTAAAAAGTTCGTAAAATACCTACTTATTTTTACGATTTAACGTGACGAAATCGAGTTTTAGATTTTCAAGTGGAAGTGAAGTATAGCCTAAGCGCTTCGCGTTTAAGGCATGCAAGATATTTTACGCTCCTATCTAAATTAATATTTTTTTATTACGGTCAGACAGGCGTTGGAGCGCGGGGCCCCCAAATTCGCGGGGCCCGTAGCATTTGCTACTCTTGCTACGTGGCTAATCCGGCACTGGTTAAGGCATTACACTTTCCTAAATGAAAACAATATACCTATCCTGGGTAATGTGGGGTGATCAAGTATGAAAATATTGCGCCGGATCTGGTCGCTGGAACGATGAAGGGGAGACTATAGTTCGAACAAAGTTTTATAGTTTTACCTTTAGTTTGAGTGAAGAACGACTGTTATATGTGTACTATTAACTTCTATCTATATCTACTGTGTTTTATGTTACTCATAGGAACTTTTGGTATTTTACACTTATTGTTCTAGACGCTCGCGCTGGCTGCTTCTTTATAACCCTACTGTTGTGGTGCTGGCTCACGAAATTGAAGTTTTCAAACTTAAAATCGATCAATGATGTAAACGCGATATTTTCAATTATAATTCTGACGAATTAGACATTATATCGCATCCAAAATTATTATAATTCAATAATAAATCGCAGGTATTTGGATTAATAATACAAAACAATCGTGTTATTGTTAATCTTGCTACGTTTCGACTACTTTATTTATTTATTTATTATCAAGTGTTTTACAATCTAGTCAGTCTAGGTTGTTATCTCTGATTATTTAAAATTAGCTATTACCGCATGATGTCGTTATAGAGACGAATTTTTTATTTTCTGTTATTAGTGTATTTGCCATATGGCAACATACACTATTGGCGTCGGTCGGATGGCGGGACCTAGGGGTTGGATCAAAATTTCTCGACGTTTCATAACCTCCTAAACACTTTGGCACCATTTTTAAAAATGTTTATATATATATGTATATATATCTATTTATATATATATATATATATATATATATATATATATATATATATATGCGTATATATATATATATATATATATATATATATATATATATATGTGTGTGCGGGCAATAACTTTCGAAAGAGGGAATTGATTTTAACGAAATTTGGCCCACGTGTTGAAATCCATCACCGCAAGAAGCCTATTTAAAATGGGAGTAATCGGGTCATTTTAAGGGTAGTTTTTAGGGGTAGAAAAACGTTTTTGGGCCCCAAAATACCGAAAAAATTCTCAGAATCGTTTCAAAATTGACATTTAACCCGCCAGTAGTATTTAAAAAGTGTCCCTAAAATTTTTATAAAATCGGCCCGACAGGACCGGACTTACAATTTTTATGAAAACACTACTTTGCAGATAGTGAATTATTTACTGAAAGTTGTATATAATTTGGTATAGAAGTTCGATTGATAATAATATTGCAATAAAGAAAAAAAAATGTCATTTTAAGGGGTGTATTAAGGAGTCAAATTTTTATTTTGCCCAAAAACCAACTTAAATTCGCATAATAAAGCCACAGTACCTGTATAAGCAAATACACTATATTGTCGGCAGGGTTTTGGCACTGCGACCCGGGTTTTAATTTTTGTTATTCATGTAAAAATAACTTTTGAAACGTTACCAATCTTTTTGAACATTATTTAATTAATTTTAAATATAATGTGTGTTTAATATTATAATTTTTTTAACATAAATCATTTGATTGATTATTTCATTTATTAGTTATGGTAATAATTTACAAAATTTTTTATATATTTTTTACTTATTATAGTATAATTTGAATTTGTATATATATATGTATTTTTCAGAGCCTGACGAAGACTAAATAAAGTAGTGGAAACGTAGCAAGATTAACAATAACACGATTGTTTTGTATTATTAATCCAAATACCTGCGATTTATTATTGAATTCTGACGAATGCTAAAACGATTAATAGATGATTTTGGAAAATTTCAGTTTAATATAAATCATTTGAGAATAGATTACGAGATTTTAAGTCGGTACATACGGTTCGAAAAATGTAATTTATACGCAATTCATGTTTTCCAAAAATTTAAAATAAGGAGAGTTGACTAAATGTTCAAAACATTTTTAACAATAAAAGTCGGTGAGGTCGAGTGAAGGTGTACATTTTTACATATTTCAGATTCTCTTTCTCTTTATCTTTGCCACACATTTTCCCCTCTTCCATAAATTTAATAACTATTTGTTATTTTATTCTTTTTTGCCTAAAAAACAATCCATTTATTGGAAGTGTTTTTTAAAAATTAATAACACTCTCTTAAATCAGCTGATGATGCTTCCGATCTGTGAAATCATGTATAAAGGATGATCAGTCTAATTAAAAATTAAAATTACTGCGATATCAATTAATGCAACCAAATATAACTGATATTACAGAATATGTTAAACATAATATAACTTGAGTGTCTGAATTCTGGAATATAGTTTGTCGTATGTACTCTTTGTGGAGATACAGAGATGGTAACAATTTAATTATTAAACAAGTTTCTGACCCAATATCAATTATGTCCGCCATCATAATGACATAAAGGTAATATGTATGCTTTTTGCTAGCTTATTTGTACTAAGTGGATGTGAGAACACAATGCACAAAGTGTCCACAGAACGAGTAGACCTTTCGTAGCTTCTAGGAGTTTATAACGTGGTGGAGAGAAATATAAATAACTTTAATAGATATTTTTCATACACTTATAGCTACGTACTTGCTGAATTAATTAAGAATAATAGCTTTTGTCTGCTATAATTGTTAAGGAACATTCATTGTTGTAGCACTATATTAGAAAAATTTGTTATTCCAACACGTCACCGTCGGGATTTATACCCGAATCTTTCCACTTTCGCGGCGGAAGGAGTTAATTTTTCTAATATAGTGCTACAACAATGAATGTTTCTTAACAATTATAGCAGACAAAAGCTATTATTCTCAATAAATAAATTTGGTTTTTATTTCTAAAGGTGATTGACACTTTACTTTAAAATCAACATTTATGAAGTTGGAATGCTTCTGTTGCCCAATTGACTGGAATTTTTCTGATATTTTTAAATGTTTCTGCTGGGACATCATTTATTTGCGTTAGTGATGTCAAGAACGCAGAAATGTTTTTTCTGGTGAAGAAGTACAAAAATGTCTGACACACTCTTATTTTTTGTGGGCACGTCCTTAAGGTCATTTCAAGGTATTAGGTCACCTCAAAATTTATCCAGGGGTCCTTAATTCCAAGACTGAAATTTTTTTTTCTATTGTGCAATTTATAGTTTCACTTTGCATTCTGTTTTTACCGGTTACATTTTCTTGTTTTTAAATCAAATATTCATAAATGAGAACACTAAAATTTTAGAATATTTCTTCACAAGTTCCATTTGAACAGGGAAAACACAACCTCCATAAACGTCGATGAAATATAAAAAAAAAATAATTTATTTTATTAACTAATTTGTATTTTTAATCATTTCAGTTGTGCCTGAAGAAGTTAAAAAGATTTAACGAAACGTCGCAATTTTTTGATTTAGTTTAACTATATTTGAATTGTCCAATTTCCCGTTAAAAAATAAAAAAAAACTTATAAAGTTATAAAGATGGACATTTTTGAGAGGCCCTCGTAGTAATTATAGGTCATTCGAATCGTTAGTAATATTCTTTCGTACGGTTAATAAAAAAACTCATTGGTATTTATATGGGTAATGAAATTTTAACAAATCTAGTGCAAATAGCGTTTATGAACATGTATTGCAATGCCACGAGATACATACTATATATTATGTAACTTTATATACCTACAATAAGGACGAGTACATACAGAATGTAACCCTACTGCCAGACTATGCTCCTCGCACTGCTCCTCGCTCTGCTCATCGCGCTGTCGCGATGTTGCCCTAAGCGGCCAGACACTGCTGTACTCGCGACGCTCCGCACTCGGCTTTCGCCTCTCGGCAATGGAGGTCGATACTGTGGCAGCGTGCGCACTATGCCTTTACACTTAGACCGCTACACTTAGACCGCTTGGCGCGGGAGTATGTGGCCGGCTTACTCGTGCTCTTATTGCCGGTCCTTTGACTTGCGCACAAAAAACCGACAATCGAGGGAGCACTGGGCATGACGAGCAGCATGACGTGCGGCATGACAAGTAACGCGGCCACACAACGTCTCTGCCTCCTTTCCTCGCTACTTCCCATGCCACTCGTCGAGTGTGTGGCTGAGGCATAAAACAATTTGTTTTTAAAATATATTATGGAACTAACACATATAACTTGCTTATATTTTGGGAAATTGGGAAACTTGTTACCGCAAATCACGATCATTCCACGCGTTTCAAAACTATTTTTTTAATAAATATACATAAGACATCAGCGTATGAAAAGTCTTTTACACACGTTGTATCAAACATGTGGAATGATCTGCCTGCTCATGTTAAACAGTATAACAAAAGTAGTTTTTCTAATTTTATTTATCATAGACTACTGACAGAGCAACTGGCGCATTAAGTAATAACTCTATTATTTGTATTGTTTTATATATGTATTTTATTCTATGGCTAGGTGGAAGATCAACGAAGGTTGAACCGTGTCTTTTGTACGTTTATGTGCAATAAATATATTATTATTATTATTATGAAACTACTGAAAAAGTTAATGAATTAACAGTGGGTGCGTTTCTTTATGTACACGCGTTTGTGAATATACTTCTTTGGCGTGATTAAATAATATATTACACAGCAAGGGCACAAAGTTAAAATTTCTGCACTGCGCGACACACGATGTTCGAGGCGAAGGTTAAACTCTTTTATTTAAAATCCACCCCCTCCCCGTTCGGGTAGTGTGTATTTTCTTTTTCACTTAACTAATTTCATCTCAGAAATACGCTGTATCTCTACAGCGTATTCTTTATCAAGGTTTCCATCACCATGTTCACCTCCATAAGGGTAATTTTTGGGATAAAATGTAGCTTAGATCACTCCTGGGATAATTCTTTACCCGTCTGTGAAATGCCATCAAAATCGGCTCAGCCGTTTCAAAGATTACCCCGGACAGACAGGACAAACTAACTGAAAAGTCGCTCTAGGATTTATTTTTATTAATTGAATTAACTTCTGTAAAACTAATTAAAAAATCAACTCTCGCAGCATGTGGATTTTATATATATATATATATATATATATATATATATATATATATATATATATATATATATATATATAATCCACATGCTGCGAGAGTTGATTTTTTAATTAGTTTTCAATTTCTGAAAAAAATCGATATATGGATACATATAATTAAAATCGACAATTCCAAACTTTGTACAATAGAGCACTCTTTACGGAATTATTGATTGATGTGTATATATATATATATACACATCAATCAATAATTCCGTAAAGAGTGCTCTATTGTACAAAGTTTGGAATTGTCGATTTTAATTATATGTATCCATATATCGATTTTTTTCAGAAATTGAATTTTGCATTAGGTTGTATAGGCCTCTAGTTTGTGGGAGGCTGTGGACCTTGGCGTCAAGTGCCCTTATGTAA
Source organism: Venustoraphidia nigricollis (assembly GCA_034508555.1). Taxonomy (NCBI): domain Eukaryota; kingdom Metazoa; phylum Arthropoda; class Insecta; order Raphidioptera; family Raphidiidae; genus Venustoraphidia; species Venustoraphidia nigricollis. The sequence goes on along the minus strand of JAVRKA010000042.1, from coordinate 1,278,158 downwards.
ATTCGACACTGCAGTTAGTACCTAAAATTACTTCGCATGTTAATAAAAAAAAAGTTTTTACACCCTGTAAAAAACATGTAAACGTATATGCGATGTAGTAGGTATCAGTCAGTTGACGAAACAAGGGGGGGTTGTAATGTAATGTACTAATGGTGGCAGAGCGACCCTGCGTGGGCGAGGGATGTTACACCCGTGCGGGCCCACGCTGGCTGGTTTATCGTGAAGTGAATGTGTATAACATCAATTAATTTTCAAGATTGCCCTCTCGCTCACTCTTTCACGTCCAACAGGGTTTAGAAAATAAACATATTCGCAGACAATTATTACAATTTAATTAGGTACAAACTCGACAACAATATGGGTACTCAAATTGAAAAAAACCCGGGTCGCAGTGCCGAAACCCTGCCGACAATATAGTGTATTTGCTAATACAGCGAGTGTGGCTTTATTATGCGAACTTAGTTGGTTAATTTAACTCGGTTTTTGAGCAAAATAAAAAATTTGACTCCTTAATACACCCCTTAAAATAACACTTTTTTTTCTTAATTGCAATATTATTATCCACCGAACCTCTATACCAAGTTATATACACCTTTCAGTAAATAATTCACAATCTGCAAACTAGTCTTTCTTAAAATTTTTAAATCCGGTCCTGTAGGATCGATTTTATTAAAATTTTAGGGACACTTTTTAATTACTACCAGAGGGTTAAATTTCAATTTTGAAACGATTCGGAGAATTTTTTCGGTATTTTGGGGCCCAACAAAAACATTTTGCAACCCCTAAAAACTACCCTTAAAATAGTCAGATTGGGCCTATTTTAAATAGGCTTCTTGCGATGATGGATTTCAACACGTGGTCCAAATTTAGTTGAAATCAATTAACTCCTTCGAAAGTTATTGCCCGCACACATATATATATATATATATATATATATATATATATATATATATATATACGTATATATATATATATATATACATATGTATATAAACATTTTTAAAAATGGTGCCAAAGTGTTTAGGAGGTTATGAAACGTCGAGAAATTTTGGTCCGACCCCTAGGTCCCGCCATCCGACCGACGCCAATAGTGTATGTTGCCATATGGCAAATACACTAATAAACAGACGTACAGATATTTGAAAATGAGTGGAAAAACTCTAACTGCGTTTAAATATTTATTACGGAACTTTTTTGAAACGGAAATTAAATTATGGAATTACCGATGGCAAAATGTTACCCTCTTTGTAATATCATTAATTGTTTATTGTTTCAAAAATTAACAATTAAAATAATACATTTCCAGTCTAATTGTTTGTCGTGTTATTAAATGTTTTATGCTACCTGAATGTTTGTTTGTAATGAAATCTTAAAACGTGAAATTAACGCACTTCAAAATGTCAGATTAAACTGAAACTGTACACACTTATCAAGGACTGATGACAATACAATAATGTAATAAGTTTGTTCCTGACCAGGACCTTCAGGAAAAAAAACTTGAAAAATTACAGCTATCAAATTAAGTAATATGCTGTACAGTAACGTACGTTGCGTTGCCTACTCCAAATTTCGTTGAAATCAATTAACTCTTTCGAAAGTTATCGCGCGTACACATATATATATATATATATACGTATATAAATATATATATATATATATATATATATATATATATAAACATTTTTAAAAATGGTGCCGAAGTGTTTAGGAGGTTATGAAACGTCGAGAAATTTTGGTCCGACCCCTAGGTCCCGCCATCCGACCGACGCCAATAGTGTATGTTGCCATATGGCAAATACACTAATAAATATATTGAGTTGTATCCAGCTTCGTAATAAATATATTTTTTCCATCCCTCGACGCGTATCATGTTGCAATAACTAATGATCACAAATTACAATTTACGTTTCTATGCATCATATCATCCTCATGCATATGTGTGTTACACACACACACACACAAGTTCGTTTGTGTACAATTATATGCACACAGATACGAATGCAGTGTAAATAGGCGAAGATACAGATGGTTCATAAATTGTGTCGAATTGTAAACGATTATTAAGGTAACTGGGACCAGCTGTTCAATATATCCCCTTTTTTAACCGACTTCAAAAAAAAGGAGGACGTAGAGTTGTGTAACTCAGATCTGAACCGGTTCAAAGAGCCGACTCCGACAGAAGATCCGTAAGAGCCGACTCACTTTTTTTTGAGCCGACGGATCAGCGGATCCGCGTAACTCAGTGAAACACTTAGCACACAGAAGCACATTTTACACTTACATATCAGTTCTTGCTTTGATGCATCTGTCAGCTCAAATGACCCATGCATCACATGTTTGGCTATGCATTCTTGATTCTATACAGGTTTGAACTAGGTAACTCAGTGGCAGACTGCAGTAACATATTCAGAACTGGGCTCTTTTTGAACCGGTTCAGTGAGCTGGCTCACAGACGGGATCCAGATGCAAAGATGCAGATCACTAAAAAGACCGTTTTTCCTTATCTCTAGGAGGACGTTCTCAGTTCGTCGAAATCTTTTATTTTTTATGTATGTTCTCCGATTACTCGAAGACGCCTGAACCGATTTGGAAAATTCAATTCTTTTTTTGTTTGAAAGGGTATACATCCCAGGTGGTCCCATATAGTTTTTATTAAAATCGGTTTATACGTTTTTAAATGACGTCAAAAAACATATTTTTTAATGTATGCTACCTCATATCTCCAACATTTGTAAAGCGATTATTATTTTCTTATTTAATAGAGAACATCTTCCGGGTGATCCCACATAAATGTTTCTTAAAATGTGCGAAGTAAAATCCACTAAAAAGTAAAAAATAAAATAAATTTTTTTAAAATAAAAATATCAACCTCCAAAAAGATGAAAATAATAATGAAATTTTGAGGTCAGTGCCAATTTAATAAAAGTAGATGCCTATTAATTTTAAGTTTCAGTAATAAAATTGGCACCGACTTCAAAATTTCATTATTATTTTCATCTTTTTAGTGACTTTTTTATTTTAAAAAAGTTTTCATTCGAACAGCTCTATCTTACAAGCAGTTGGATTTATGTGTGAATGTAAAATGAACTCGCTCACGTTTCGGAAATCTCTTATTTCTATGAAAAATTTTAGTCAATTTTTGATGTTAATTTCTCAAAATAAACTAGAAATATGCACCGTTCTTCACGTATGACTGTTAGTCAAGTTTTTACAGTTTATTTCATCTAAATAAATGATTTAATATTAGATAAATACGAGACAATTAGCATGTTAAAATTTGAAAAAAAAATTAATGAGCGAATCAAATTTGTCAGTATTTTTAACAGTTTGTAAAGAAAAAACTTCACAATGTTAATTTTTCATCGCGTAATTCGAAATCTCGTGACGTGTTGTAACAAAATATTGACGAATATTAGGTTTTTTGACTTCATTTTTAGGGCAAAATAAATCACAGCTAAAAAACAGTAATTTTGTGATATTTCCCGAGAACATATTTTACAATATGAGGGATCCGTCAGCTTAATGCAACAAAATGAGAAATCGAATCAGCGAACCAAAAAATAGTAATTATACTTTAAAAGATGTCAAATTCCAAGGGTAAAAACCCCTCCAGCTTTGTATTAACCGCATTAGTCGTCTAAAGCAATTTTTCTAGACAGAAGAAAATTGCATTGTGGCTTGAAAAAACATAAAAAAGCAAAATTCAAGCGATCACAATTTGTGATAATTTATTAAAACAAAGGAAAGGTCTTTCGGTATTTTTTTTTCTGCCATCTGTTAGCGAGTTAAGTAATTTCTTTGCACTAGTACCGCGGTTGCATTTTTTTCTTGCACAATTACCTCCGTCGTGTTTTTTTCGTATCAGTCTAGACTACCGCGCTTAAAGAATTTTCACATCAATAAATTCGCGACGTTTGCAATTTTGGTGTCCCATTTATACAGTAATGTACCTATTTATACATGTGTTTGCCAGTATAGCTTGTATACAATATACAAGTCAACCTCAAACACTGCTGTAATCACAGAGTAAAACAGCATACCATAATATATATACGTGTTACCAGAGCCTTGTTAGCATTTGGTTTGGCTCGTCAATGAGTCTCGTTTTTGAATCTGCAAGCGGACACTTTTTTTTTCAACACCGACAATTTTAGTAAACTGAATATATAGACCGGACGCTGGGCTGCGTCCCGTCTAAAAAATTTGGTGGATTTGTTCCGATTGATAATTATGTCACGTAAAATCTTAAACAGATTATATTGAGAAGAAATATTTGTAAAAATTTTTTTAATGTACATATTTCTTCGCAATATCGACAACACGGTATAAAGTTTTTTTCTTTTTTTATAATATCGAGGACAACTAATATTATTCAGAAATACCAACTTATAATAATAAAATTTATTATTGCTGAGTAGAAAAGGCAATGAAATATGAATTTCTTCAAATAATGTTATGTTAATATTGAGAAAACATAACTTTTTCAGTATAGAATTAATTCAGTTTCTGTATAAAAATAGATTTATAACTTAGAATTTTCTTTAGTGCGGATATTAACTTTTCTCTTCCTACATAGTTTTGATGTTAAAGAACTTTTTATAATGTTTTTCTTTATTGAATATTGGTAATTTATAAAATAATAGTCTTGTAAGCTATGTTCAAACTTTCTCTGGTAAAACCTCGACTTAAAATTTCTTACATAAAACTTTAATTAAACATTTATGAGGTATTTATTTTAATTGTTTTAATTTGTCGTACAGAATATAAAAATATAAATGAATTAAAACTAGATCAGAAATGAAATAACTAAAATAATATTACCAGGTACTAGTACTTTATAAAACAATAATATAAACATATTTCAAACCCTGTAAACATATCTTTTATGACTATAGATAATTAATGCTACCCGTGTAAAGTCGGACCGGGCCACTAGTATATTCTATTTCTTAATTCAACTATTATGAAAATACCTAAATTATCATGTTGTCGAAATTAAAACATTTTATAGAATCTGGAAAGATTAATAAATTTGACAATAATTTCTATAGAAATATCTGTAGCGAAAGACTTAAATTATTATTAATTTGCCCAGTTAGATATCTACGTACATATTTTTTTTATTATATGTTTATTTTGCTACGTTATTAGTAAACATTTTTCGTTTTTTGGTTGTTTGCGTTGCAATTTCATATACAAACTTTGTATCATGATTTTTTTTTTGGGAAATAAAAATATTTACGTCAGACGTAAAATTTCCTTACTGTGGCCCTGCTATAATTTACTGTTTTATTATGCCGTGTTCAAAAAAGAAAAGAAACGTAAATTAATCCAACTGTAAGAGAAAACTACTATACGACGATATGTGATATTTTCGATTCAACAATTTTGTTTGTGCAAAAGTTTTGTGAACGATTTGTTTTTCTACATACATATCTAGTAGTTCTGTTATTATAGTGGTACTACGTAGTTCAGGTCTTAAACTGAGGGGGATGTTACGTGCAAGTATAGCCGATTTGAATGTCGCTAGAAAATATATCGAATCTGCGATGCAGTTGTTTATTTATTTATACCCATAATAGGCCGAGTTACAGTAGACTAAAAATTATATGAAACTACCGATATGAGATATTTCTTTAACTCCAATTTGATTTTTTTATATTTTTTATATTTTTTAAGCTTTTGAAAATTTTTATAACAAGAATGCACAGAAGTTTTTTCAAAGAAAGTAGTTCTATGTTTAATACTTATGTCTTTGTTTCTAGTTGGGTAATAATGGTTTTGATCAAAACAGCTATTAAGCATTTTTGGGTAGATATTTGAGGCACAATACCTCTTTAGTAATATCCGAATACAAAAACACAGACCTGGCTGAAAGGTAGCGGGGCTTAACCGAGCCTCAAACTTTTAATCACCTGGCAGGTAAAATGCCCCACCGAAACGATCTGTTTTTTTTAAATATATCTATTTTTAGTTACCAATATCATTCTGTTTTAATTTCAACGTGCCTCAAATATATTTTTTAAATTTTTCACAAATATAATTTTGCAAATACCTGGCTAAGTCTTAGATCCGATTAAGAAAGCTGGCTTTTTTATTTTTCAATTCTTTAAATACTAAATTTCACCTTTCAAACTCAGAATTCGATTTTACCTTTTATTTTAATGAGGGGAAAATCCATTACGGACACCCGCAACCCCAAGTACTCTGGGACTTCACTCTAGGGCAATACCCACTAAAAACCCTTCCCCTTTTTTCCTGCTGACCCGGGACCGTTTACACATTTCTTCAGGCCAACAGGTGTCTTTTATTTTACATCCTCATGACACTTTTGTTTAATGATGGATGAGAGCATGAGCGCCACCGTTCTCCAGCCCACCTCATCCTTCAACATCCTTTGCACAATGGTGTCCACTGTCAGCCATCCAACCTGGGCAAAATATACTCAGCGCTCCTTCACCCAGCGACCGGGCCAGCAGGTGTCTTTTATTTTACATCCTCATAATCCTTTTGTTTAATGATGGATAAGAGCATGAGCACCACCGTTCTCCAGCTCACCTCATTCTTCAACATCCTTGGCTCAATCATCAACCATCAAACCTGGGCAAAGAGCGCTCCTTCACCCAGCGACCGCAATTTTATCTTACCGTACCCAAAGAAGTTTTCATTCAAAAAACGATTTAACGGATGTCTGAGTTTGGAAAACGTTTTATCGTTCAGTCTGTATGTAACATATGCACCTAGTCACATATATGTGAGTTAAAAGATTGTATTCCCCACTGTCTCCCTGCTGCATAAAGATAAAAAAAGTTCGTGTTCTGCTGTACAGCGTTTCAAACGAGTTAAGACAGAAAACTTAGTCTTGACAAGCAGCTTAAAAATTCATATAGATTAGAACTTTGTTTTAAATCTGACATGTGTTTTGTACACAACTTTTGCCTATTCTTAAGAGTTTACTGCATCTGTAATAAGTTAAGGACTCGTTAAAAATAATAACTTATAAATAACATTGGATTTATAGTTTTCTCTTTATACTTAGAAAGAAAAAATAATAGTTTAAAAAACTATAAAAACAGAATTTAATAGCAAACCGAACTAAAAAGTAAAATATATTTTTTTATTGTAGAAAAGTGTGGGGTGCTTGATTGATATCAACTGGTATAAATATTTCATTGGTAGCTATTTGTATAAGTAGAGTTAATATAAAAATAGCAATAAGCACCCCACGCTTTTTTACAATAAAAAAATATTTTTTCACTTTTTTGTTCGGTTTGCAATTAAAGCGTGTTTTTTTAGTTTTTTTAAACTATTATTTATTTTTTAGTTTTATTTTTTTATCTTGATGATCCTGGTCAAGATAATGGGACAGACTTAGTAAATTATTATGTTGTTATCGGTCCTTGATAATAGTGCAAAGTTTCAGTTTAATCTGACGTTTTGAAGTGGGTGAATTTCACATTCAAAGATTCCATTCCAAACTAACATACAGGTGAAACTAATAACAGCGTGCTAAGAAGTGTTTATAAAAATGTGAATTTAGTGATATCCAATCTATATCTACAAAAATCAATGACATATTATGTCAGGACGCAATATCCTGATTTCGATACGTGGCCACTCCTTCGAATCACCGACAGGTAATACACATTAAGACAGTGGCAGCTCGTCAAATATACTTCAAATCAACAAAAATAAATTACTTTTATTTATATATTTTTAACTTATATTCTGTGAGACTTTATTAAAGTTCGATACTATAAATGATAATTGAAATTTATTAGCAAATTATTATAATTCGCTCTGAAACGATCCCAGTCTATTTAGAAAAAAAGAAAAAATCAGATCGGCATGCTGTACTTCGATGTTTTGTAGCGAGCTAATCCAATGTCAGTTTGTCAATTTTTAGAAGACTGATGCTGGGTTACACAAAACATTGTCAAAAAATTGGATTTGACAATGACCTTAGATTGTGATAATATAATTACAGTTTTCATACATGCAAGAGCAGTCTAATGTTGTATTCAAACTCTCTGTCATGTACAACAATAGATCGTATTCATACAAAAATAAATGCATGGTCTTCACAAAAAAATTTAATTTTTTAAATCAAATTTTGATTAAAATGCGTAGAAAAATGTCGTTTCAAAGTAAAAATTATGCAAAAAACTATATTAAATACACATATACACAGTTTAAAAAAATATTTCAATCGATCAATTATTTTTCGAACTGAATCGAATTATAATTCTACACTGCTTTTCTTATGGAGAAATGTGTGTGTTCACAATCTAAGGCCACCTAATTATTTGACAATCCTTTCTGCAACCCAGCATGACTTGTTTAAAGGCGCGAAAACAGAAACGTTTTTTGTTGTAGATACGGTTCACTTTTTAGACCATTTTCAAATTTATTATCTTTATGTAGCCTTGTAGCGATAATATTTTTAACCACATTTTATAGTTGGGGATCTAACACATTTTACATTAGGTTATGTGCCGGTTCTGTTACGGTGACGTAACGCTACTGACAACTTACTGCGATAGTTTGTGAAAGCTTGCAGCGGGAAGTTCAAAGTTTGTCTTGTAGTTTGTATGATACGGGTAACGGAGACCATTGAGTTTTTTTTTTTTTGAAATACAAGAATTTAATCTAGGCAAGTATAATCGATAAAAATGCTGCCTGTTACACTAAACAAGCACTTGACTATCGAATATTATCGGGCTATTTATTTTGTGTAATAAAAGTTGTTTAATTTATTTGACGCTACATACTTTTTGAAAGTCTGAACCTGTAGAAGTACTGAAGACAAAAAAATGATGTGCCGGTGCAGGCAATTTTTTATTGAATATTAACTAATTTGAAACTAACGTATTTTTATTATGAATTGTTACACACACCTATTACATTTTCAAGTTTCATATATGTGTAATACTGAACTGGTGCCATTACAGACAACCAACTTTTCCGTCCACCTTGCTCAATAGAGAAAACCCTGGCATATACAGGGTGTATATTACAATTATATTAATTTTCGCATTCTTACAAAAAACAAAACACTATTAACCAATAACAGCTAAAATTTAATCTTCTATATATATAAAAATCGATGTATGTTCCCTGTGGAGTCCAAAACGTCTGGACCGATTTTGATGAAATTTTCAGGTAATCTTCAGATTAGCTTAAAGGATGATCCTGTGAAGTTTGGTATCGATTAAAAGAATTTCTTTTTGTTTTTTGGCAATTTTGATTATCTTCGATTTTTGAACATACACAATTAAAAGCGATTGAATTCGCGCAAATTCAATACATGTTGAGAATTTTATGATAATGATTCTCATCTTTTATGACTGTATAAACAGTTTAAACTTATTTAAAAAAGTATCTCATAGAGAAAGCATTTTATAATACAGTCGATTTTATGTAATTTTATTGTAAATTTTATACTCATTTTATTGTAATTTTAATGTATTATGACGTTTTTTACGCCTGTTGGCAACAAAAAAATAAATACTACTTCTACTTCTACTTCTGCTTCTATGGAAAATCTGAAAACTATTTTAAAATAGACTTTCAGATTTAGTGATTGCTTTTTTTTGTTCATTCATTATTTTATTAGTATTTGTTTTGTTCTAATAATGTAATCGTTGAAAGGAAGTTTGGATGAGGAACAAACAAAAAAAAAAAAGCTTTGCCGATGTTTTCCTTGTGGCCAACGTTGAAATAAAATATTTCGAAACGCTGGTCACAAGCGAAGCATCGGTAAAGCTTTTTTCTTTTGATTGTTCCTCATCCAAACTTTCTTTCGACGATTCAATATTTTATGCACACCATGTATGTACATTGTACATAGTTTGATACCTATACCTTATACACATACAAACAACTTGGTGCTGTCCTACTTTTGTTGACTAACTGTTCACAAATACCTACAGAGTGCACCGAAAGTTGGGACTTGGTTACTTACGTTTTTATTTTCTCAATAAATGTGACAAAACTTTAAGAAATTTACGTTCGTTCAGTACAAATGCATACGATGGAAATATATTTCTCACTATTTCTTTTAGAGTTTCATTGATTTAATTTTAAAAGATAAAAATGCTTTCAAAAATAATTTGATTTTTTGACCCAACATTTTCTGCATTTCTATAAAAGGACACTTTATTTCATCTCTTAAATTTATTAGCCTGTCAAATAAAAGTTCATCTTGTTTTCTAACTTTTCGATTCAATGCGTGTTGTTTTAAATCATTTTTTAAATAGTCGTAACCATGGAATTGGGGGACATTTGTAAAAAACAGCGAGAGACACGTCCTCCCACCACGGACACCTGAGCTTCCACCACATGGTATTTTTGTCACTGTCGCGTCGCGTTTGTTATAGGTATGTGTTGTCATGCGGAAATGGTGGTTAAATGGGCTAAATGTTTCAATCGTCATTAATTTTATTTTGCGACAAATTCGACATCAACTCCAAATATTACTGATAAAAAAAAAACAGTTTAAAAAAACTAAAAAAACACGCTTTAATAGCAAACTGAACTAAAAAATAAAAAGTAATAATATTGTTAATTACTAAAATTTTGCTTAACAGCGATAGAAAGACCATAATTATATTGAGCGCCGTTAAACTAAATCTTATTAATTAAAAAATATTTTTTACATTTTAGTTCGGTTTACTATTAAAGTGTATTTTTTAAGTTTTTTTTAAAACTATTATTTATTTTTTTGTCTTAGTTTGCTATCCAGATGATCCTGGCCAGAACATTAGGACAAAGTTATTAAATTATTGTATTGTCATCGGTTCTTAATACGTGTGCAAATTTTTTAATCAACCGGACATCTTGGAACGAAAATTACGTCGAAAGATTCCGTCATATTGATAAAAACATATAAACTGATACATACATTAGTACATACATAATAATAATAATAATAATAATAATAATAATAATAGTAAATAATAAATAATTTATTAATAATAATAGTAGTTTATTTGTGGTGCCAGAGTGGATACAAATTGTCAGTCCATCAAGGAAATTAGTAGGTCCATTAAGAACACACTTGTTCATGGCCTAGCAGAAATTCGTCTAAATTATAAAAAGCGCTCGCTAGCAAAAATTCTTTCAAGTATTGAAGTATTGAGGTGAAGCTAATAAAAGCGTGTTAATAACGAATTACGTTTGTGTCCAATTTTGTACAAAATGAAATAGCGACTTAATTTTAGAAAAATGTAAATAATCACCGCTATGTAGCGATGTACTTTGAATGCAATGTTACTTAAAAGAAAATCTTCGATGTTATAAATTGAAAAAAAAACTACCTAATATTTATAATACAAGATGACCGGAACTTCGTAAGTTGCGACCTCTGACATAAATCTGTATACTTACTATATGTCAGTACTATGAATAAAAACTTCACGGACTTCTGTGTGTATAAAAGCACCTATGTAAAAGATAATTTTCTATAACGTTTCTATTTTTATGATAACGAGGTTCATAAATAAAAATAAAAATGTCTTTTGTAACTTTCGCCCACTTTTCTTTTTTTAAGGGAAAAGTATTTACATTTCCATATATATACTTAAATGGAGATTTTTTATTACGATTAATAAAATAGCAAGAGTATTTTCAATTCTTTTTGTCAAAATATGCCATTAAATTATTTATTGGCTTCTCGTATATATTATATAGATATATAAATTTGTATTTTATCCAATTTAACCGAAAAACTTTTCTAAATCTTAATTCTTATTTTCCTGTTTGAAAAATATTGTCTCGATTGTATATAAAGTAACAGTAAAGCGTTTTTAAAACTAGTTGTCGACATGAAACATTTTATAGTCGCTAGAGTAAAATGTATACCTAATGCCAATAGGACAGAAAGAGAAAGAAAACTTTATCCTTACGGCGAGTCACTGTAAAAATGTTTCTTGCATGTCAAATTAACAAAGGAATTAGAATAATGTTCGTACTTTTTATATATTCAACATCGTCAGCTTGTATTTTCGTAGTTTCAGATTGAGGTGCTATTTCTATCGAAACTTGGTATTTATAAATATATCGAAACCATTCTAAGTATAAGTAAAAAACATAAAGTTATTTTATTCACCACGAAACATCCTTTTCATTCATGGCTTAACATTTTTAATATACAGAAGTGTGTCGTTAATCTGCACTAGATAGGACCAAACCTTGACCGGATTAAACGAAATTTGCCTCAAAATGCACATAACAAGATTTAGATAAAAAAAATCGATGTTTTTTTGTTCTCTAGTTAATTTTAGTTTTAATACTATTAAAGTTTTTAAATTATGAACTGATGTAAGATAATTTTTTTTTAAATCCCGTCTAGATTAACCGGATTTTCGGACTAGCAGGACTCTACCGTATTCAGTTTATCTAAGACGGGGTTTCTCAAAGTGGGGTCTGCCAGTTCATCGTAGGGGGCACGCAGACAAAATTAAGCGACTGCTTAGCATGACGTTTAATAAAATACCAGTTTTTAAGGGATTCGCCGCTGTCCTGGAAATCTACCAGAGGTACATGGAGTTACAATTTTGAGAAAGCCTGATCTAAGAGTTTGAAATATTCGGTTCTAGAACGTGAAAATATTGAGCTTCTGTTTCTCCACAACTGTTTGGATTCTAGTCAACATATTGATTGTTAAAAATATGAAATTAGTGGAAATAATGAAAAAGGCATCTGTTGAATTTTAATACAATTATTGTTATGCTATATTTGCGATCACACGAATACAGACAATAGAAAAAGAGATACGAAACTTTTTGATAGGATATAAATAATGAGATTTTCTTGTTTACTTATTTATTTATGTGAAAGTGAAATAGATCTATGACAATACAGTGTGATGAAAAGAACAATAATAATATTAATCTGACGGAGAAAAAATGAAGTGTACGGCTCCGACTGCAAGGCCCGGTGACAGGCGGACCATGTCACCGCAAACATACATCTCGCTCCGGACAATGGAATTTGTTCCGATCTACACTCAGTTCGACGAGTGTTTGTGATCATTCTTATCTCAAAAGGTTCCGTTTTCATAAAAAAATACATTTAAGTTCACGTTTAAAAAACCCGGGTCGCAGTGCCAAAACCCTGCCGACAATATAGTGTATTTGCTAATAGAGGCAGTGTGGCTTTGTTATGCGAACTTAGTTGGTTTTTTGGGCAAAATAAAAATTTGGCTCCTTAATACACCCCTTAAAAGAACATTTTTTTCTCAGTTGCAATATTATTATCAATCGAACCTCTATACCAAATTATATACAACTTTCAGAAAATAATTCACAATCTGTAAACTAGTATTTTCATTAAATTTGTAAGTCCGGTCCTGTCGGCCCGATTTTATTAAAATTTTAGGAACACTTTTTAATTACTACTAAAGGGTTAAATATCAATTTTGAAACGATTCTGAGAATTTTTTCGGTATTTTGGGGCCCAAAAACATTTTTCAACCCCTAAAAACTACCCTTAAAATGGCCTGATTACGCCCATTTTAAATAGGCTTCTTGCGGTGATGGATTTCAACACGTGGGCCAAATTTCGTTAAAATCAATTAACTCTTTCGAAAGTTATTGCCCGCACACATATATATATATATACGTATATATATACGTATATATATACGTATATATATACGTATATATATATACGTATATATATACGTATATATATACGTATATATTGTGACATTATGCCCATATGTCACAAGAATATTATATAGTATAAACTTAATAGTTAATTAAATAAATAGTTAATAATTTAATTATATCTGAACAGTTATAGGTAGCTGTGATTCGGTATTGCATTTTCTGATATCCGTGGCTACTACGATAAAATGCCTCACTTAGCAACGAACAATAAAGCCTGACATTGTTGTGTAATGAATATGTTTGCTAGGTGACGGTTTCGTAAAAATAATAAACAATAAAAAAATAACAAACTCTCTCTGTTCCGGTGTTTGAAGGGTATAGACGTACCTGTTTTCGGTTCCGTGGTCTATGTCGGTATCTTGTGAATTTTGTTTGATTGTCCGCTCTGTCCGTTTATAGTAATTAAGTTTGCCCGTTAGTAACTATTAAAATAGTACTATATTAGTAAATAAGTCATTTGTGAGTTTCTGCGTACCTGATATTATTGAAATTGTGAATTATTGACCGATTGTCCGTTCTGCCTGTTTATAGCACTTAAGTTTGCTCCGTTAGTATTTAACACGTTTAAATATAACTAAGTATTAACACGATTGTTTCCTTTTTTTGTCTTAAGGGTCTGTGTTGATCGGACGCCCATAGGCGGATATCAAATTATCTGTCAAATAAACTAAACGGGCCCAGCAACTTAAGAACAGATATCCTCCTGCGACGCCGACAACACAGATTCGATTGTTGTCTCTTTTTTTTTTCTTTTCTTTCAAGACAGTGTTGTAACAAGTGGGAGTCCGTCTACGCAAGAGAACATCAAAATATATACGTATATATATATATATATAAATATATATATACATATATATATAAACATTTTTAAAAATGGTGCCAAAGTGTTTAGGAGCTTATGAAACGTCGAGAAAATTTGGTCCGACCCCTAGGTCCCGCCATCCGACCGATGCCAATAGTGTATGTTGCCATATGGCAAATACACTAATTAGACAATGCCTGTATTATTTAGGTACACTAGTTTCTCGAAGGAGTTCCGTACTGCGACCGTAGATTTCTTTAGTCTTCCAATCGTCATTTAAGTAAAACTATCACTTTTGGTTCTTGTTAGGATTTCGTACCTCAAAAGGAAAAAAACGAAATTCTTATAGGATCACTCGTGTGTCACAGCCAATTTGCTTCGAAACTACTGGACCGATTGAGTTGAAATTTGGTACACATATGTAAGTCGGTAATTCAAAGATGGACGTGTAACGTAAATAAACGAATTTTGGGAGGGCAAACTGTACCGTGTTACACATCAAATGATCAAATGAAAGGGCTTGTAGTGATGGTCTCAAATATATTTTTTTTATAATTTTAAAATAAATAGTTTTAAAGTTATGTAAGAAAATAGATTGACCATTCCCCTTTTATCTCTGAACCTGTGTAACCTAATTAACCTTATTAGAATTTATTTCCTAAATATTTCAAAATATTGGGGGAATCATAGATTGTTAAAAGACGCAAAATTAGTAAAAAAAATGTAAGGAATATTTTATAGTCTTGCACAAAAGATCGCGGCATGAACTTTAGTTTTTGATTCGTCAGACTCTGTCTGTCGTAGTGGCGAGAGTTAGCAGAGACCACGCACTGACTGTCGACACTAGAAGAGAAATGATACGCGAGAGTTCCGTCAGCTGCTACTGGTTGGTAGCTGGCCGCGAATGCTGAAGTTGTCCAAAATATACGATATATCTTTAAAATATGAATACGTCTTAATAGAGAGAACTGTTAAATTTCTCAATTTTTATTTCAATTTTTTTTATGAATACTGTATTCAAAATAAATCTCTTTACAAAGTTAAAAAACCCGGGTCGCAGTGCCCAAACCCTCCCGACAATATAGTGTATTTGCTAATACAGGCCTTGTGGCTTTATTATGTGAACTTAAGGTGATTGTTGGGCAAAATAAAAAAATTAACTCCTTAATACACCCCTTCAAATTTCATTTTTTTCTTAATTGCATTATTATTGTCGATCGAACGTCCACACCAAAATTAAAAATCAGTTGTCATTTTTTGTTTATCACACAGTCGTGTATAAATTCTCTTAGATTGCGACTTGAATTTATGTTAAATTTTGAATTTGAATAATTCGTTATTGAGTACCTGAAGAAGTCTCGAGAGAGACGAAACGTTGTACGAAAATATTAAAGAATTATTTTTAAATAATACAAGTCTTGTCAATCCAAATACCTATGAATATTAACAATCGTTTAGTAATATGGATATGAATATAGTAAATCATTAAAAACACCATTCAGTAAATAACTCACTATCTGCAAACTAGTGTTTTCAGAAAATTTGAAAATCCGGTCCTGTCGGGTCGATTTTATTAAAATTTTAGGAGCACATTTTAATTGCTATTAAAGGGTTAAATTTCAATTTTGAAACGATTCTGAGAATTTTTTAGGTATTTTTGGGCCCAAAACTTTTTTCAACCCCTAAAAACCACCCTTAAAATGACCCGATTGGGCCTATTTTAAATAGGCTTCGTGCGGTGATGTATTCCAACATGTGTGCCAAATTTCGTTAAAATGAATTAACTCCTTCGAAAGTTATTGCCCGTACACATATATACTTATATAAATATATATATATATATATATATATATATATATATATATATATATATATATATAAATATATATATACATATATATATAAATATATATATATGTATATATATATGTATATATATATGTATATATATATGTATATATATATGTATATATATATGTATATATATATGTATATATATATATATATATGTATATATATATATATAAACATTTTTAAAAATGGTGCCAAAGTGTTTAGGAGGTTATGAAACGTCGAGAAATTTTGGTCCGACCCCTAGGTCCCGCCATCCGACCGATGCCAATAGTGTATGTTGCCATATGGCAAATACACTAATGAATGTATCATTCACACAAAACCTTCCGGAAAAAATTCTGTAAATATCGCATCAAAATCTATTGTGTAGTTTAGAAGAACTAACCAATCAAACAGATAGACGCGGATAATGACTCTGCTTTATAATATTTAGAGATTTAACGCATGTTTTTTTAAACTTTTGCGACTTGTAGCTTCGTAACTATAATTTAGAGATAAAGTGCTTTTGACCAGGGGCACGTAAGGGGGAGCGCCATAATTGGATGTCGCTTCTTTTAAAACTTGCCTCGAGCCAGTACTGCTTTTGACATTAAAATTCCACGACGAATATGCTCTCGAAACATTTAGTTTTACCAGTTGAGTAGTCTCAGTAATCTTTTTGTAAAGCTTCGTAAATGCAGATGTTAATATCATTAAATTTTTATCGTTTAATTTAACGCAAGCATGATTTCAATAGAAAAATACTGCGTTTTATTTTGTGGCAAAATTCAGCCACAGAGTAGCGCCCAGTCGTCTGATATTAACTCGGAACTGATGGTGTTGAGGTGTAGCCGAAGTATAGTGGAAGAAGACGAAGAATAAGAAAGAAGATGAAGGAGGAAATGGGGTGTAGTGGAAAAGCGAACAGGGGGAAATTACACATCACTAGAATGACAAAATAAAACCATCAATCTCTAATGTTCTCACTGTTGGCATGCCTGCTGTTTCCCGCATTACCCTTTTGATTAACCAATAGCCAACCTTATAGCGAATGAAGTGAAGCTTTTATTTTACACTGTCTGCCGATGCTTTTTGCGTCTGAGTTTCGCTGTATTTGTCATTTTTCATCATTCTAATTCAATTATTGTTTATATAAGTTTCAAATTTACAAAAAACAAATGATTTAAGAGACATTATATTTTTAGAACACGAAAATGCACTGAGACAGTTCGGTGTAATGGTTAGCGATCAACAAGTCAGATTTTTATAATTTTAATAGAGTCCATTATTTCTCATTTTGTGGTTTATTAATGTTTAATTGTTGTCTTTTTAATACGCTTTTATTAGCTTGTATTCAATGACTTCAAAACGTCAGATTAACTTAAAACTTTGCACACTTATCAAGGACCGACGACAATACAATAATTTAATAAGTTTGTCCCATTATTCTGATCAGGACCTTCAGGATAATTTAATAATACTATACGATAATGTAAACATATTTCGCAACAGCAAAATGTTAAAAAATGACTCATGACGCAGTTAAAATATAAATAAAGCGATTTAAATTTAATTTTGAGTTTAATTACGTAAAACGTTCGCATAAAACATTTTTTTAAGTTTTTGTTTTATTTCTGAAAAGAACTTAATTAAACAGAAGACGACAAAATAAAAACAAGTAAAAGAGGGCAACAAATATAAAAAATAGAAAAGTTTTCTTTCAGTTTTCACCGTTTTAATTATGTACTCATTTTCGAGGCGTTTGCAGACTTTCAAACTGCTAAGTTCCAGTGACGGTGTAAGTTATGATAATTATTACAACGCATTTTTAGAGAGATTTAAAGATGTGCTCTGAATATTTCGATATGTCTCCAGATAATAGAAACAGTACAAAATTATCTTCATTTCCATAATCGAACTCTATCATTTTATTTCAAGTTCAAAAAATAGAATTGGTTTGTATTTTATAAGGTTTTATATTAAATCACAAAGATCATAAGGCAGAGATCTTAGAAACTGTTATTTTAATTCTTTTTGAAAATTCTTCGAATTCCTTTCTGTTTGAATCATTTCATAAAATGCAGTTTTTATGGCAATATTACTGCTGGGTCGTGTATTATAGTGTCTCAAATTGTAAGCCTTATTTGCAAAGTGGGTTTAACCGAGTAAAACTGAATATAATCTTATTTTTTATGCAAGCATTTTTGTCTACCTACGCCACTTTCGTTAGGATTAAAAAAATGAATACCTATACACGCTTTGAAACCTTTTCACTTATCATTTTTATGTAATAGGATGGACCGAAAAAGGCCGTCCATCACGTAAATTTCAACTTGTTCAGGGTACGTAAAGTATGCAATATCTTTCCAAATTTTGTACACGATTGTTTCGAAATATTCTGGATAATGCATCAATGAAACGAGTTCACAACTCTAAAGAAGTTTCACTTCCCTCATTAGCTTATGTGGGTGAAGTTCAGACTTTTTTTTGACAGCGCCTGTTGATTTTATTCGAGTTTCTACAATGCCACGGCAACTTTTTGTCACTATTTAAAAATAAAAAAAAACCCGGGTCGCAGTGCCAAAACCCTGCCGACAATATAGTGTATTTGCTTGTATAGGGCCGTGTGGTTTTATACTTTTATTATGTGAAATTAAGTTTGTTTTTGGGCAAAATAAAAAATTTAACCCCTTAATACACCCCTTAAAATAACATTTTTTTTTCTTAATTGTAATATTATTATCAATCTAACGTCTACACCGAATTAAATACACCCTTCAATAAAATAAATGTCACTATCTGCATATTAGTGTTTTCAAAAAATTTGTAAGTCCGGTCCTGTAAGGCCGATTTTATTAAAATTTTAGGGGCACTTTTTAATTGCTACTGACAGGTTAAATATCAATTTTGAAACGATTCTGAGAATTTTTTCGGTATTTTGGGGCCCAAAAACATTTTTCAACCCCTAAAAACTACCCTTAAAATGGCCCGATTACGCCCATTTTAAATAGGCTTCTTGCGGTGATGGATTTCAACACGTGGTCCAAATTTCGTTAAAATCAATTAACTCTTTCGAAAGTTATTGCCCGTACACATATATATATATATATAAATATATATATATATATATATATATATACATATATATATAAACATTTTTAAAAATGGTGCCAAAGTGTTTAGGAGGTTATGAAACGGCGAGAAATTTTGGTCCGACTCCTAGGTCCCGCCATCCGACCAACGCCAATAGTGTATGTTGCCATATGGCAAATACACTAAAAAAGTATTTTCGGCCCACCCTATTATGTAAGTACTTTACTTCTACTTGAAAGCATGCGATAAATATAAGATTACTCAATAAGCAAAAGTGAGCCAGTTTAAAACTTGTGTAAATGTTCAAAAGGCTGGATTTCTGACTGATTAAAATTTGACTGAAGAATTGAATCGACTGGAATGTGTTTTTATACCAATTATAATAATTAATGTTGATATATATAAAAGAATTAGCCACAGACCTCGCTAGCGTTGAATTAAGAAATAAAACAAAATTTTTTTTTGGATCCAACTATAGCTAAGAACCATTCAGGCAACCCCATGAGTACTAAAAAAATCAATCAAGCCGTTTAGGGGGAGAAAAACTAGCCCACTGGAATTTTATATATGTATACTTCTTGAATTTAAACATCAGGCCATTGTGTGTAATCTGTTTAGATGCGACTATAAAATACATTCATGACGTTTAGTGTAAAAAATGGAATACTTTTAAAACGGCCGATTTAAATTTTGACTCAGTGTAGAAGGTAGTTGTCTTGAAGATTTAACACTGTTCACTACGTTCTTCAAAGTGACTTATGATTCCCTATAGACGTCGCTGAGGTCAGCGTTTCTTGGAAGCGGCCGAGAGAAAAGGAACGGCGACACGAGAGAGCGATGCACTATGTGAATTCCGGACATCACATGACAAGACTCTGGCTTAACTGACCGGCGCCGTGGAGGAGCAAAATATAGAGCGTGCAAAAGATTGATCTCTCTGACATTAATAACCGTACACTGACACAATGTAGACGGTTCAACGAGCTGGATAGTTTTATTTAGAGAGAGAGATTGTAGATTATAGACGCTCAACATCTAAGGTCATCAGCGTCTATAGTTTTATTTAGCCAGGAAAAAGTTCTAGCCAATTGGGCGCAGGACCATTTCAACATTAAAAATATACTCATTTAGCATTATTATTTGTCTATATATATAAAAATCGATGTGTATGTATGTTCCCTATGGGTTTCAAAACGGCTGGACCGATTTTGATATTTTAAGGCAATCTTCATATTAGCCCAGCGGGTTATCCTGTGAAGTTTGGTAGCGATCGAATCAACAGAGTTGTTTGTTGTTTTTTTTAGCAATTTTGATTTTTCTTCGATTTTTGAACATTCACAATTAAAAGCGATTGAATTCGCGCAAATTCAATACACGTTGAGAATTTTGGAATAATGATCCTCATTTTTTATGGCTACAGATAATTAATGCTATCCGTGCGAAGCCGGACCGTGTCGCTAGTAATAAATAAAATGAAATTTCACAAAAAATGAAAAGGTCTATTCACGACTGCCTTGGGAAAAAATAAAAAACTTCGACATTTTAATAAACTAATCAAGGAAAAAACATTCTTGTTATTTGATGGAAGACAAAACATTTTTATGCCGTTTGAATATCGTGACATAGGAACCTTTAATTTGTGATAGCGTTAAACCTCCGCGAGTTAAATAATTAGTAAATAATTAGGTACATAATGGCAGATGTTTAATTTTATAGTAGATAATAATTAGTTTTTGTTTGCTCTGTTTATTTAATAATAACAAAAATATTTCAATGTCTGGTAATATGTAACGGGATAAAACATATATTTATATTTTAGCATCAACCCATCCAGATTATAACTTAGACAGTAAATATATAGCTCTACAGGACATCTAGGAGGGTGCGTCTCGTTATAAGACAAACGTGTGCTCAACCACGTCCTGCAAGAGCAGCAGGACATATTAACAGGATAGGCCGAACACTCCCTTGACATGTGATGTGTTCTACTATCCTCGCTCGATTCTTTATTAGAACTTCGCTTTGACATTATATACAGCTGTTTTTATTAGTTTCAGTTTTCATTTGTTATTGTTTATAATTACATTTTTTAAATTTTGCAAGCATACAAAGGTTATTAAAAGAACACAGATTACCTCGTCCCAAGAAGAGCGTCAACTGGCTGACCGTTCATATTTTATCAACCACGCAATATCAATTGATAGTCTGCTGCACGAAATATTAAGAGCTCAAACACAATATTAATAAAATTAGAGTTTAAAAAAACTAAAACAACACGCTAGTATAACTAAAAATGCAAAAAAATTTGACAACAAAACTAGCTTTACTGTAAAAAGCGTGGGGTGTGCTATCTACTTAAATTCATAATAGCTCTACGTTTACAATTAGCTAGTAAATGAAAAATTTATTACCAATATTAAGTACTCCACGCTTTTTACCGTAAAGCTAATTTTGTTGTCAAATTATTTTGCATTTTTTAGTTCATAAAGCGTGTTGTTTTAATTTTTTTAATCTCTAATTTTATTTTGACAGTAAAGATACACGGGCCGTATTTTGCCCAGACTAGGCATAGAAAAAATTACGAATTAAGTATGAAAAGTGTATGGAGAGTAAATTATTACCATTAAAATATTATAGACACTGAGACAGTAGGTAATTTAATATATAATTATATGTGTTTTAATGTTGCTATTTGGAAAGACCTGTTCGTCGTTCATCGTTAAACATCAAAGATATTAATTACCGACGCATTTCCATCGAATAAATAAAATTACAACCAGCCTGCGAATTGCAAAAGACGGTTTTCCTTTTTACTGTTTATACACACATGCATACGCAATCTTTCGATACATCGCTTGCACTATATACAGGGTGTCGGTTGAAGTTTCAGTTCTCATTGATCTTGGGAAATAATCAAACGATTTTGATATTCGAAAGATTGCTATTCGAATGATTTCTACAATCGAATGATTCATTCGAATTATTGGACCTAATGAGCTAAGTACAGGCAAATCCGGGCCTATAGAATTAAAATTTTCTCAATAAATAAGCCATCGAATGGTAAAAACCTCGTCCAAATCTGTTCAGTATAATAAATTCAGTTCGACATTCCCTCGGATGAAGTCTAAGAAGTAAACTATCGAGTGACAAAAACCGCATTCTAGTCCGTTTTTAGCACACGAAACGAATTAAATAATGATGTTTTAGGTTCGGTTAAAAATTTCACTTTGTATATTCGCTATCGGATTTGTCGTTCCCGAGATATTTAAGTTTTAGTGAAACAATTTAGAAATTTTCGGCGCAAAAACCTACAGACGACTGAAGTAAGTTGTCAAAATTCTCAGTACTATTGTTAGATGGCCGAATGACTTGATTATCTGATACCTGCTGGGATTGACTGAGCGGTTCGTGAAGTAGCGGTATACCAAAAGTACATTTGAAACACAACGGCTGATTTTCGTGAAACGTGCGAGTAAAACATTGCATGCCTATATGAATTCCTTGTCAATACATTTTGTGTTTGCTAAAACGATGAACACCTTGTAGACTGTATTGAACATCCTTTTTACGGCAAGCATCCGCCCTAATATAACAAGCATTAATACATCCCTTTGTATTTGCTAATCATTCCGCATCTATACATATAGATATATTATACGACAATAAACATGCTTCAAATAGACACTCCCTTGATACTGCAGTACTAATAGGCTGGTTCATATTATTAGTGTATTTGCCATATGGCAACATACACTATTGGCATCGGTCGGATGGCGGGACCTAGGGATCGGACTAAAATTTCTCGACGTTTCATAACCTCCTAAACACATTGGCACCATTTTTAAAAATGTTTATATATATATATATATATATATATACATATATATATATATATATATATATATATATATATACATATATATATATATATATATATATATATATATATATATATATACATATATATATATATATATACGTATATATATATATGTGTGTACGGGCAATAACTTTCGAAAGAGTTAATTGATTTTAACGAAATTTGGGCCACGTGTTGAAATCCATCACCGCAAGAAGCCTATTTAAAATAGGCGTAATCGGGCCATTTTAAGGGTAGTTTTTAGGGGTTGAAAAATGTTTTTGGGCCCCAAAATATCGAAAAAATTCTCAGAATCGTTTCAAAATTGACATTTAACCCGTTAGTAGCAATTAAAAAGCGCCCCTAAAATTTTAATAAAATCGGCTCAACAGGACCGGACTTACAAATTTTTTGAAAACACTAATTTGCAGATAGTGACTTATTTATTGAAGGGTGTATTTAATTCGGTGTAGACATTAGATTGATAATAATATTTCAATTAAGAAAAAAATGTTATTTTAAGGAGTGTATTAAGGGGTTAAATTTTTTATTTTGTCCAAAAACAAACTTAATTTCACATAATAAAAGTATAAAACCACACGGCCCTATACAAGCAAATACACTATATTGTCGGCAGGGTTTCTATTGATTTTCATAAGTAATAAACACTTAACTACTTTTAGTTTTTGTTTAAAAAATAAAATTAGAGTTAGAAAAAACTAAAACTACACGCTTTTATGAACTAAAAAACGCAAAATAATTTGACAACAAAATTAACTTTACTGTACAAAGCGTGGGGTGGTACTTACATTTTCATAGTAGCTCTACGTTTATAATTAGCTAGTAAATGAAAAATTTATTACCGACATTAAGCACTGCGTGTTTTTTACAGTAAGGCTAATTTTGTTGTCAAATTTTATCAATGTACATCTTTAACGAAAATGTGAATATCAATTATCGTGATCACGCCAAAGAAGTATAACTTCTACTAACACATACAGACTTTATTCTTACAATATAGTCCAGTCACTTTACTAAAAAATTCCGAACTTAGTGGGCTATTTTTTATTTAAAGTTACAAATCTCCAGAGATATAGTGGCAACAGTGGCAGCTGCTTTTATACAACGACTAGTTAAAATCGGCCATAGATAACTCGTGTTAGATTAGTGTCACGTTGTAACAGATGACGTAGATAGTTATCTATTTCGAGTTGGGTAACGTCATCAATTATTTGAGTAGTGTTTAAACACTGCAACACCTCACGTTAAGGGAATAAGAAAACCATAAAATCTATCTAACCAACATAATTAACACTTAAATAGGCCTCTTACACAGTCTACTTTTATATTTATGTCCCCTTTTAAACACGCGTGCCGCTTCGGCCGACGCAGCGGGCGACACTTCGGTAGAGCGAGTTGGGCGAATGCAGACGAAAAGGATACGGCGACGGCATTGCCTTGCCGCCGCGTCGGGCTGCCGCTGTACCGCTGACGACATAAAACGCGTCACTTCAATATCGCTGATACAAAATGGAGTACGCCTTTACTAAATATTCAGCACTTTTATTTTTAACATCTATGTAAAATAAAACAATTTTGTGTCTTTTTTTTTGGTTTTTTAGATCTTCTTTACTTTTTTAATTTGGGTTTGATATGTATATTTATTTCTTTTTTTTACTGTAAACCTAGACTAGTTATGTACCTAATGATTTTGTAATATAAAGGTGATATCGGACAGTTCATTCGAATGTATGTTCATTTTTGTTTCATTTCGCGATTACATAGCACAGACAGAATGACAGAAATGAACTTTCATCTAGTATTTTCCTAAAAGATGTTGCCGAATGAAGTTGTACGCCTTAATTTCTGTTTCGTATTAAAACCAATAACGGGTTTGCTCTAAGTAAAAGCATCAGTGTAAATATTTGACTATTAATATATAATCGTATATGGTGGTGTTGATCCAATAGAATGTCACAGTAAACGAAGATTTGGTTGAGGATCCTCAATCAAATCTTCCTTTAGTGTATTAATATATTATTTTTATAATCATTCTTTATATAAGTGTATAATTGATTATTCTTGTATTAGACATCTTGTTTGTAGGCAATTATATTTATAACCTCAAGTAAAAGCTAAAAGATATAAACAAAGTGGACCACGACATAAAAAAGTAAAAATTAAGAAAAACAAATTATTATTATTAAAGAAATGTTTATAACGATTGATGATGTCCGTTAATATCTTTGATTTCATTATTATAATAATTAATTATTTTTATGTAGAAAGCAGCCATTCGAGAAGTTTCCGATTTGTTCAACTTAGTTGGGAATAAAATCTATACGTACGTGGTAGTGAATGGTGAAGTATGAGCGGAAAAGCTCATGTATTCCAAAGTTCAGTCGGAAAAATATATACACTTAGGTATATAGCGGCGGGTAGAGAAGATGGGGGTCGATCGCGTATACAGTGACATGGTAAACCATGCGATGGGTGGGATATAAGTTTGTGTGTGTAGGTGCCGCTGTACGGTCGAGTTTTTAAACTCCCCGGTGAAAGTAAAAAAAACCTTTCGAGTGAAACGCGTGCAATAAAATAACTGAAACCAATTGTAAAAGTGAGATACGTGTAAAACTGTACCGACGGAATTAACGGTTTGACCTACAAAAAGCATCGCTTTACACGTTTCCAATGTTGTTTTTATCCTTACATCGGGCGCTCTTCCCTCGTGCTTGTCCCCGTCGCGGCCTCGTGACTCCTTTCTCTTTGTGACAGTGGCGCTGCCGATTTTATAAGAATATTGTGAATAAGTCTCTGTACAGGAAACCTAGCAATGGTTGTAAGGGAGCATTCTTAACGGGGAACTGGAGTCAAGCTACGTATAATACGCGCCACGGTTTTAAAAGGTTCTGAAGTTAGTCATAAACAGCGTCGCAAATGCATATTTTAGAGCCGTCCTGGTTGTTTTGTGGGAATGGAAGACTCCCACCACCTTCCAGTTACCGGTACAGAACGTGCGCTCGTCGGTGATTGGTTATAGCTGGTTGTCTTGTCACTTGTCGCTTTCCTGTTATAAAGTACAGTCCAGTACGCTATTGTTAAGTTGTTTCTTTGATTGTTAATTGATCAAGATGCCTAATACAGTTTTGCATAGACAAGCACGAAAAATAATTTTTGAGATGACTTTATGTAAAGAATTAGACCTTTAGATTAAAGAAAAGTTAAAAAATTAAAAATAATAATACAGCGCGAGTTTGTAGTTTTTCAACCGACTGTACCTGCGCAAGCCTCCATTTGCATCTAACTTCTGAGCCTTTCAGATCCATGGCGCGTACTATAATTTTGTTCTTGTATTTTATTTGGTACAATGAAAATCATTTGCAGAATAAATTAAATATTTATTTACCCCCCCTCCCCCCAACTGTGATGTTTTGATGATTAAAATATTAGAATAAAAATATGCAAAAAATAAATAAGATTTTACTGGAATGTGGTCAAAAAAAGTAAACAGACTGTTGTAAAAATTGCCAAGTTTCGTCTATTTTTTGTCGACATTCCCTTAAAAACTTATTGATTTTTGATTATTATGTTGAAAATGTTCACATTAACGTAAATCCCAAAAGATCTTTAGTTACAGGAAAAATATGAGTAGGTTAAATGAGAAGAATTCTTGATTTTGAAATGAAATAAATTCCTGCAAAAGAACAAATGTCGCTTATGATATTTGCAGCAAAGCTTAAAATGGAATCTTTAATGATATTTTCTATGATATATATATATATATATATATATATATATATATATATATATATATATATATATATACACATATATAATAACAAACATATAAAAACACTTGAAAATTCTACAGAAATTATTATAAAATTATTTCTCGACGATAGTAACGCACATACTCAGGAATATACGTATATGTTTTATACTGCTGAGGATGGACTTACTGTCTGAAACGATTGTCGAGAAATAATTTAATAACAATTTTTGTAGAATTTTTAAGTGTTTTTATTTATTTGTTATTCATGTTCTACCGAGTGACGAGTGAAAAATCCGTACAAATTATTTTCATATATAACTTTTTATTTTAAAGTAACTTGTAGTGTGTTGGCATATGCACGCTACTGCTTGTATCAAATTATACGAATGTTGCAGAATGATTGAATCCATAAAATTGTTTTGTTCGCACTCAGTATAATATAAAATCTAGTCTATGTTTACTCAGTGGCGTGGCTGAATTTTCTATTGTGACATCCATTTATTTTTTCTCAGACTATTTTTCGGGCTATTTAGTAATAAAATAGTTTTGTAAGTGTTAATTTTTTGTAACATAAAACACATTAAAAGAGATGATGATGTAAAGGGGTTCGATCAAGTGGGTTTAGTAGGTGGGATTTTTCACACCATGTTTGGTGAATTATGTGTAAAATAGTTAAAATCGACAGCATAGGTTTATTTTTATTTTCTGTTTAGTTTCAAACTGAAATAATTTAACGAAATAATTAATTTGTGTTTCTTGTGTTTCTGAGTATTTTTGGTTATTACGAATAATGGAACAAACTTATTAAATTATTGTGTTGTCATCAGTCCTTGATAAGTTTGCAAAGTTTCAGTTTAATCTGACGTTTTGAATTGGGTGAATTTTAGGTTCAAAAAATTCCGTTACAAACATGCAGGTACGAAGCTAATAAAAGCGTGTTAAAAACAATATGTTAAAGTAATTTCAAATTAAATTTGTTTATTGGAGTCAATATTTTAAAGTTCTGCAAAGCACGTCAGTGATTTTCATCCAATATAACGTAAATTCCGGGTAGCGAAGGGTTTGCAGGTAGCCTGATTATTTTCGCAATGTAATTCGCTAGAACCCAACAAACGCACAATATGTAAATTTTCACTGACCAATTATGCGTTAACAGATTTTTATTATATAAATTTTTAGGTGTAAGAAAAAAATTAACAAATTTGAGCTGTTGAGATTATAATTCGTTTTATAAATTTTTATTCGTTATTTACTCCCAAAGTAAATGATGGTATCAAAAATGAGTATGTATTACGTTTAACAGCATTTATTAAATAAACCATGGAAAACTGAATAATAAATTATTATTGTTCACTGGAAATTAACACTTCCAAAATCAAATTGTAAAATTAATTTCAAAATATAAGCTATCAGTTAAGAATCTAAAAACTACTTACAAAAAAGTGTGGTTAAGGTTTTAAAGTCAGTACTCTCTCAACCCAACTGAGATGGGAAACAATTTTCGTTAAAAAAGTGTAATGTTAAAACATGACATAAAAAATAAGGAGGATAGAAAAATACTTGAGTTTTGATATAAAAATAAAGGAGATAGAAGAATAAGCTCTTTGTAGATATAAGTATGAACATTGTTTTGAAGCTATGAACATGCAATGTAAATATTCAATCTCAAGGGTACATGAAAAAAATCATTGGAGATTTTAGTTTTCCTCGTGAAATCATTTATTCCCCTTTTTACCCGAAGGCTAGGGCGCGAGTCCAACCTACATAATAATATAGTCTATGGTTATTTATAACAAACTAGGCAATATACACCAATACACATGTATCTGTGTGTTTTAGTTTGTCAGAATAACAGACTACGGAGTTAGTTTGTACCAGTTATTTATTTATACCCCACAAACAACCCCACAAATCAGCCATGATCTTGAATAAGGAACAGTGTCGATATTTATCTGAGGATGACCATGGAAAACCTTAATAAGGTGGTCGGTACAGGAATTAGTGTTTCTCGGCAAGATGCAGTATACCCAGGAAAAAATTCTAAAGCCACATCTGTTCCCGTTGGGATTCGAACCCGGTATCTCTCGAATTTGGTAGCTCCGCTAGCGACAGCATAGCATAGTAGTTGGAAATATTGTGATCTCTCTAGTTGCTATTGTGTAGTATGGAGTTAAAAAATGCACCATCAATTTTGTGTCACTAAAATGAATTTAAATTTTCAATGCAATTATGTAAGTGCCTAAATAAAGTTGCGTAAGTTAATTAATCAGTCGAGCTAAATTGTGTTTAGTTTTGATATGATTCTTAATTATAAAGTTATTTATGTATTACTATACGCTACTTCAATTTATTTTAAATAAAATATAACTCATTTGTTTTTGAAATATCTTTGTCTAACTAACAGAAATTAAACTATTTTGCATACTTTACATTTAAATTCTCTTACGGTTCATTTCAATAAAGAAGATTCCAATGTTTGCACATTAGAGGCTATATAGTAAGATAGTAATACGGTGGAGCCGAAGGATTCACTACTGTCGTCGCTACCGAGGTTAACATGGTGGGGGCGAAGGTTCCACTACTATTGTTGATACCGAGTGTGCGCATCCCAACGAGGTAGGATAGTAATACTGTGGAACCGAAGGCTTCACTCAAAGAAAATATAAGTAATAGTTTAAAAAAAATACGCTTTAATGGCAGATCGAACTAAAAAATAAAAAATAATTATGGTAAAAAAGCATGCGGTGCTTGATATCAACTAATGTAAATAATTGGATGATATTTGTAACATTAAAGTTAGTGTAAAAATAGTAATAAGCACCCCACGCTTTTTTGCAATTAAAATTATTTTTTACTTTTTAGGCCGGTTTGTTATTTAGGTAGTTGTCGTGGTTAAGGCAAAATTCTTAATTTTTGTATACTTATAAAGGACATGATAATACAATTACCCTGAAAATTTGAAGTCGATCAACCGTATATAATCCGAGATAAATTCAATTAAAAATTGGAAAATTAACATTGATTGTATACGATCTATGTAATTTTGAACCAGTTTCTTATTTATAAAAAAAGAACTAACTGTCAGAAACTTTCCAAAAATTGACAGTCTTTCAATGCATTTGTTATGAGTTTAAAAAAATAAGAAAAAAATTTTGACCGTCTAATTATTTATAATTAACGGTTTAAAGTTCAACAATTTATAGAAAAGTATACATGCATATGAATACTGTATGGGTTACGTTTCCACGGGTACAGTCTTGCGTACAAATTATGGATCACTTAGCTACAAGCTAGTATACTTTTGTGGCGCGTATAAGCTATAACTTTTTGACAATATTGTACCACGACAACTACCTTAAAGCGTGTTTTTTTAGTTTTTTAAGCTATTATTTATTTTTTAGTCTAATTTTTTATCTTAATGATCCCGGTCAGGACAATGGGACATATTTGTTAAACTTGTTGTATTGTCATCAGTCCTTGATAAGTGTGCAAGGTTTCAGTTTAATTTGACGTGTTGAAGTGGGTGAATTTTACGTTCAAAGATTCCGTTACAATCAAACATACAGGTGAAGTTAATAAGAGCGTGTTAAAAAAAGGTGAAATTTTGTATTTTGCCTGAAAAAAATATAGTGATATGTTGACTATAGGTGCCACAGTTTGTGCATAAATGTTCTGTACAAAGTGTGATCACATCACGTAGAGGAGGTTTGGTAGGTAAATAAAGACCATGCATCATCGACCGTAAGTATACCCGTGGCGACGTTAAATTCACCTCCGTACCACCAGGATCGCTAACGCGTATGCAAGCATCAGACAAACACTATAATATATATATAGTAATATAGCTTATATTACGGTCATGAGCCGATAGTCTTCTCTTTTTACTTTGGTACTTTCATAGTGGGAACCAAATTCACTGTCACTTCCGAGCGGTGTAGCGTAGTGGTGAGAACACTAGATTCGCATTCGAGAGGTACCGGGCTCGAAACTCGACGCGGGCAGATGTGGCTGAGAATTTTTTCTGCTGCCTCTCGCCGAGAAACGGTAATTCCTGTATAGCAGTCATCTTGTTGGGGTTTTTCATGCTTTCCGTCGATTAATTCCAGATAAATCTCAGGACTGTTCTTCATTCAAGGCCGTGGATTCAGCGCCACTACGTCACTTAATATTACCGACAACTGTTACAATAAACAGATTGTCACCAGATGACGACATTTGATTTATCTGAATGTTATTTTCTATAATGAAATTATTAAAATTTTTGAACGGCATTTTTTTAATGAAAATATTAATTTCCATACAGTATTAAGAGAGATATTTCCTATCGACAAAAAAACCTTTGACAAATAATATATACCGATAATTACGAATAAAAGTAATTACACAAGTTTCATTAGTTCAGTAGATGTGTTTCAAAATTGGTAGCTCTACCGAAAAATCAGCAATGCTTCTGATGACTATCAAATTTTGATATTTATTGCTTCGCGAAATTAACTTCAATATAAACTGTTCCATATCGTACCTATCTACAAAAACGGTCTAATAACCAAACATATTTATAGATTCACAAAAAAAATCATTGTTTGTTATCAAACAGTTAAAAAATGGTTACCGTTCAGTGTTAATTATGTTTTTTATATATCGCTCTATTTTTTGTTTTGATATAAACATATTATTTTCCACAAATAAAATTATAATTCAATGCATATTAGATAACTTTGGAATGTCCTTAGAAAATCTAGAATGACCGTTTCATTGAAGCAATATTATTTCTTTAACAGTGAAACAGATGAAAAAATTAAAAAACTGCATTTATGGTGGAAGTACCGGTTTTTTATGGTGTGAGAAACGGGAATATTTGTGTGTTTAGTTACATTTAAATAGTTTGTGTTGTTAGATTAAAAGGAATACATGTATAATATTTAAGCATAATTTTACTAGACTGTTTGAAAAAAAATGTTGATTTATAATGGCTATTAGCACGCTTTTATTAGTTTCACCTGAATGTTTGTTTGTGACGGAATATTTGAACGTGAAATTCACCCACCTTAAAACGTCTGATTAAACTGAAACTTTGAACACTTATCAAGGACCGATGACAATACAATAATTTTAATAAGGTTGTCGCATTATCCTGACCAGAACCTTCAGAATAAAAAAACTTGAAAAATGACAGCAAGCTAGTTAACGTGCTGTACAGTGACGTACATTGCCCATAGCCAAATGCAATATGTTTTTTAGTAATATAATTAAAATTAGAGTTTAAAAAAACTAAAACAACACGCTTTTATGAACTAAAAATGCTAAATTATTTAATAACAAAATTAGCTTTACTATAAGAAGCATGGGGTGCTTTCTACTTCAATTTTCATAATAGCTCTACGTTTACAATTATCTAGTAAATGAACAATTTATTATCGATATTAAGCATTCCACGCTTTTTACAATAAAGCTGATTTTGTAGTCAAATTATTGTGTATGTTTTAGTTCATGAAAGCATGTTGTTTATTTTTTTTAATTTTGGTTAAATGTTTTTAATTGTACAACAAAAAATGGCGCTGTTGAAGATCAAATCTTAATCGTGCAGTTTCGCGCTGAATGCTAGTTATTTTGATTTTTTTGTAACGACATAAAAAAGTAAGTTTTTTTTTTTTGGTCGAGTGGGAGCGTGTCACAAACTTACACCTGGGGAATGTGTTCGGATTTAAGCAGTGTTGCCGTGTAGTATAACAAAGCTGACATGTTGTCAGCGCATTAAACCAGGTGTTCGGTACACTGTTGGGTGGGGATTAGCGATTTCAATTCACGCTACTTCATGCTACGTATATTCATATACACGGTGTTCACGAATTTTTTATCTTCTTACTATATAAAAAAAACTCGGGTCGAAGTGCCAAACCCTGCCAACAATATAGTGTATTTGTTAATACAGGCAGTGTGGCTTTATTATGCGAACTTAAGTTGGTTTTTGGACAAAATAAAAAATTTCACTCCTTAATATATCCCTTACGACCGAGCTGGGTGACAGCACTAGACTCGTATTGGAATCCCGGCGGGGGCAGATGTGGCTGGGACTTTTTCTTACTGCCTCTCGCCGAGAAACGGTAATTCCTGTACCGGCTATCTTTATTGAGGTTTTCCATGGTTTCCCTCAATTAATTCCAGATAAATATCGAGATGGTTCCTTATTTGAAGCCATGGCCGATTACCTATCAAACTCCTAGTTCAAAAATTGCCTACCTTATCCTAATTTCCTATAATTCCTTCATTCACCCATTCCTATTACATAAGTTGAAGTTCTAAAAATGTAGAAAAAATAGCGGGAAGTGTGGTAAATGGAAAATAGTAATGGTGCGAATGGCGTCTGTTATGACATAAAGTCGAGAAACGGACGTTAAACACATTATTATTATTATTATTATTATTATTAATATACCCCTTACGACAACTTTTTCTTAATTGTAATATTATTATCAATCGAATATCTACACCAAATTAAATACACCATAACTCACTATCTGCAAACTAGTGCTTTCATAAAATTTGTAAATCCGGTCCTGTTAGGTCGATTTTATTAAAATTCTAGGAGCACTTTTTAATTGCTACTAAAGGACTAAATTTTAAATTTGAAACGATTCTGAGATTTTTTCGATATTTTTGGGCCCAAAAACTTTTGCATCCCCTAATAACCACTCCTATGATTGGATCCATTTTAAATAGGCTGCGCTAGAAATTTCTTTTTTTTTTAATTTCATGATACCGGAGGTGAAATTTCAAATATCTGCGTTTGTGATGTAATATACTATCTTTTGATAATTCGTGGACACGGTGTACTGCTACTATGGCAAATGACAAACATACTTCTTTAGCGATTACACTTTGTACACTCCTATCTTATGTACAAAGTTATCTTTCCACTTATGTACTTAGTGACTTGTGTCATATGATGTAAGTGATAAAAATAACACGTGTCTTTTGAACTTCTACACGCTTAGTTAAAAACGGCTACGTCATGTCTTGATATAAATCGACAGGAGATTTTATTTTCAGTCAACTCACTAAAATTAAAAAAAACCCGGGTCGCAGTGCCAAAACCCTGCCGACAATATAGCGTATTTGCTTGTATAGGGCCGTGTGGTTTTATACTTTTATTATGTGAAATTAAGTTTGTTTTTGGGCAAAATAAAAAATTTAACCCCTTAATACTCCCCTTAAAATAACATTTTTTTCTTAATTGTAATATTATGATCAATCTAACGTCTACACCGAATTAAATACACCCTTCAATAAATAAGTCACTATCTGCAAACTAGTGTTTTCATAAAATTTGTAAATCCGGTCCTGTCGGGCCGATTTTATTAAAATTGTGGGGGCACTTTTTAATCACTAACAAAGGGTTAAATTTCAATTTTGAAACGATTCGGAGATTTTTTTCGGTATTCTGGGGCCCAAAAACAGTTTTCAACCCCTAAAAACTACCCTTAAAATAGCCCGATTAGGCCCATTTTAAATAGGCTTCTTGCGGTGATGGATTTCAACACGTGGCCCAAATTTCGTTGAAATCAATTAACTCTTTCGAAAGTTATCGCGCGTACACATATATATATATATATATATATATATATACGTATATAAATATATATATATATATATATATATATATATATATATATATATATATATACATATATATATAAACATTTTTAAAAATGGTGCCAAAGTGTTTAGGAGGTTATGAAACGTCGAGAAATTTTGGTCCGACCCCTAGGTCCCGCCATCCGACCGACGCCAATAGTGTATGTTGCCATATGGCAAATACACTAATTAGTAGATTTTAATATACGCTTTTACCTTACGTACCAGCTGAATTATTTAGTATAATAGCTTATGTCTGCTATAATTGTTAAGAAACATTCATTGTTGTAACACTATATTAGAAAAATGTATTATTCCAACACGTCACCGTCGGGATTTAAACCCGAATCTTTCCACTTTCGCGGCGGAATGAGTTAGTCAATTACTCTACGGTGCACACAAATCAACATTTTAATCCTTTATAACATAGCGATTTACAACACTCAAATTGGCTCTCGCATATAGTAAATTTGAGTGTTGTAAATCGCTATATTATGAAGGATTAAAATGTTGATTTTGTGTGCACCGTAGAGTAATTGACTAACTCATTCCGCCGCGAAAGTGGAAAGATTCGGGTTTAAATCCCGACGGTGACGTGTTGGAATAATACATTTCTCTAATATAGTGTTACAACAATGAATGTTTCTTAACAATTATAGCAGACATAAGCTATTATACTAAATAAAATTAAAATGTCAATCTATATTTAAAATTTTATAATTTAGAATTAGAATTTATTAGACCTGCGACCTGTAAGGTTTGTTAGTAAACTTAAAAATGTTTTAATTTTTTGTTCTTTCTTTAAGAAGTAACAAAAAAACCTAAAAACACCTAAGAAAACCGTTTTTTCCTAAAGTAATCGGTAAAAACCGGTTTCCAAATTTGTAATCGTATTACATCACTAGTGCCTAGTGCGCTTTAGTGTTTTTGTAGTTCTTAAAATTTTTTCGATGAATGCCTTAGAAGTGCGTTTGTGTTAGGATTTTAGTCCAGTTTATGTTATTCTGTGACTCAGTTAGCTATATACCGCTCGCTTAGCTATTGTTTTAGCAATTTCACGTACAGATTCAGATTCTATTAACTCATTGTTAGATTCTTTCTTTGTAAAATTCTGCACTGTTCCGTTTTTGTAAGCAAAACACTTTCTCAAAAGTATAAAAACTCGGTGTCAATTAAAATTTTTTGACAAGACGTCTTATAAATCCAGCAATACGGTAAAATTCATGCAATAATCGTAACGCCATGTCAATGTTTAGATAGTTTACCAAAGAACAGAGAATTCTCTTATGTATATTTTATCTAAAAACAAAGATATAATAGTGACAATATAGAACATTTAAGGATTATATCGCGAATGTTGTTTTCCTTGTTTTGTAATATCATGTAGCATTTACCTATGTAACTTAATGTTCCTGTATATTCTGGAAATGTAGTGCCTCTAAACAAAATCTTAAACGTTCATATTCTAAGTTCTATCTTACACTATAATTTAAGTGTCTCCTTAAATTTTTAACTGACATAATATTCAACACAAAAATAATTATGTGAAAACATTAACCTCAAAAATTGTTGTACATAAAGGTGTAGGTCTAGGGATTCATATTGATAATAATCTTAAATGGACCACACATATCGATTCAACTTGTAATAGGCTATCGCAAATATTATTTCTATTGAGAAAAATGGTAAACATAGCGTCCACTGATGTGTGCGTTACTATTTACAACGGACTTTTCAATTTTATTTTACAGTATGGACTGATTATATGGGGTGCTGACCCTCATGTTGACAGAGTCTTCAAATTGCAAAAAAAGGCAGTTAAAATATTAACTAAATCGAAATATAATGCTCACTGCGCTCCTCTTTTTAAAGCCTTAAATATCATGACGCTACCCGCTTTGTTTGTTTTCGTTAATCTTTTGTACGTCAAACGAAATCTATCCGACTTCCAAATTGTTGAGGAAATACACTCTCACAATACACGTGGTGTGAAAAATATAAGAGTGCCTTTTCATCCTGTAAACAGACATATGGACCAAACTATTGGTCCCTAAAATTATATAATACCCTACCTCTGGAAACGCGCTCCCTTCCTGAAAAATATTTTAAAAAAGTTGTCAAAAAGCAACTAATGGAAATTTGTTTGTATAATTTTAAGGATTTTTTTTAAAAAACACAAATGTATATGACGTTTTTGTCAACTTTCAGTTGTGACAAATAAATTTGTATTCTATTCTAAAAAAAAAACCCGGGTCGCAGTACCAAAACCCTGCCGACAATATAGTGTATTTGCTTGTATAGGGCCGTGTGGTTTTATACTTTTATTATGTGAAATTAAGTTTGTTTTTGGGCAAAATAAAAAATTTAACCCCTTAATACTCCCCTTAAAATAACATTTTTTTCTTAATTGTAATATTATTATCAATCTAACGTCTACACCGAATTAAATACACCCTTCAATAAATAAGTCACTATCTGCAAACTAGTGTTTTCATAAAATTTGTAAATCCGGTCCTGTCGGGCCGATTTTATTAAAATTGTGGGGGCACTTTTTAATCACTAACAAAGGGTTAAATTTCAATTTTGAAACGATTCGGAGAATTTTTTCGGTATTTTGGGGCCCAAAAACAGTTTTCAACCCCTAAAAACTACCCTTAAAGTAGCCCGATTAGGCCCATTTTAAATAGGCTTCTTGTGGTGATGGATTTCAATACGTGGCCCAAATTTCGTTGAAATCAATTAACTCTTTCGAATGTTATCGCGCGTACATATATATATATATATATATATATATATATATACGTATATAAATATATATATATAGGTATACATATATATATAAACATTTTTAAAAATGATGCCAAAGTGTTCAGGAGGTTATGAAACGTCGAGAAATTTTGGTCCGACCCCTAGGTCCCGCCATCCGACCGACGCCAATAGTGTATGTTGCCATATGGCAAATACACTAAAAAAGAATAATAATTGCATAGATCTGTATAACAAACTTTCCATTTCTTTGACGGAGTTGCTCATTAATAAATTCAAAATTAAATTAAAACTATTACCGACTGAAAATTGTCGTTATTCCCTGAAAGATTTTATATCACTGTACTATTTTTCTTTGACTTCTACGCTGTATACGGTATCATAGATTATAATACCTATTATTATAATATTATTATTCGGTATATGGCTAGTTTTATTTAGAGATGATTGTTTCAATTGGGTTATTGAGCAGTTTATTATCGTGTCGGTAACATGTGGAGAGTAGGTTCGATATGTATTATGTTATGGGGGTAGTTGTGTTGTAGATATAATATGGGGGTCGATGTATCACGTGTAGTCTCCAATGATGGCACCATATAACGACTAGCTGAGGCCACAACGAGCATTCAGGATCGTTTAGAGACCTACTTAGAATCGCACTTTCTGTTTTGCATACACGAAAACGAACGTCTAAAGTTGAGTTCAGTTAAAATACACTCTAGATAGACGATATTGATCATATGGCGATGCAATACTTGAAACTGAGTCCGCTGACAGCCGTTAACGTTGAGCTATTTATATATTTATTATTTGTTTTTTTTATATTATATCCGTGACTACACTGCAATTTTTCTTATTACTTCAGGCAGATGTTTTAATGGTGTTCCCTACACCATAAATGATCCTATAAATTAATTATCAACAACAAACTTAGTGAAAAAAGAAATTTAATTTTTAGCTAGTCCATAAACACATGCTTCTTACCAATACCAGCTGAAACTAAGTCCGCTGAGAGCCGTTAACGTGGAGCTATTTATATATTTATTATTTGTTTTTTTTTTATATTATATCCGTGACTACACTGCAATTTTTCTTATTACTTCAGGCAGATGTTTTTAATGGTTTTCCCTACACCATAAATGATCCTATAAATTAATTATCAACAACAAACTTAGTGAAAAAAGAAATTCAATTTTTAGCTAGTACATAAATACATGCTTCTTACCATTACCAGTTGAAACTAAGTTCGCTGACAGCCGTTAACGTTGAGCTATTAGTGTATTTGCCATATGGCAACATACACTATTGGCGTCGGTCGGATGGCCAAAATTTCTCGACGTTTCATAACCTCCTAAACACTTTGGCACCATTTTTAAAAATGTTTATATATATATGTATATATATATATATATATATAATATTTTTATATAATATATACGTATATATATATATATGTGTGCGGGCAATAACTTTCGAAAGAGTTAATTGATTTCAACTAAATTTGGCACACGCGTTGAAATCTATCACCGCAAGAAGCCTATTTAAAATGGGCCTAATCGGGCCACTTTAAGGGTAGTTTTTAGGGGTTGAAAAATGTTTTTGGGCCCTAAAATATCGAAAAAATTCTTCAAATCGTTTCAAAATTGAAATTTGACCCTCTAATAGTAATTAAAATGTGTCCCTAAAATTTTAATAAAATCGGCCTGACAGGACCGGACTTACAAATTTTATGAAAACGTTATTTTGCAGATAGTGAATTATTTACTGAAAGGTGTATATGATTTGGTGTAGAGGTTCGATTGATAATAATATTGCAATTAAGAAAAAAAATGTTATTTTAAGGGGTGTATTAAGGAGTCAAATTTTTTATTTTGCCCAAAAACCAAGTTAAGTTCGCATAATAAAGCCACACTGACTGTATTAGCAAATACACTATATTGTCGGCAGGGTTTTGGCACTGCGATCCGGGTTTTTTATATATTTATTATTTGGTTTTTTTATTGAACAATACTGAATAACATTCGTTTAAATACTACGAGTAATGTTTGGCTCGTAGTATTACATTTATGTCTTTCAAATGTTTCTTTGTATGTTTCTCTATATAGTCGAATGGCATCGAGACTCATCTTCCGTCTTCAATAGGTATCATTGGTATTTCGTTAGATAATGTACAAAAAGGGATTTGGAAATAAAATGCATTGTTAATGTTGAACGTTTGCCGAAATTACTTTCCAGCAATAATTGTGTTTGTATAGATACATGTACATTATTCTGCTTAAAATAATATTTAAGCGTAAATATTATTTTAGCATACACAGTACACATAGTACATGATTAGCGGTCAGAATTTGTTTGGTTACAAAAGATGCTCTTGTTAATATTCTCAATATTCGTAACGAAATATTTCGACTTTGTCTCTTTCCGTTGAGGTGACTGTTTATCAGCTGTTAAATATGGTCCCTCTTTCATCTAAATAACTCTAATTCATGAGCAGTTTGATGTGTGTGCTTGTAAAATATACTTTCTCACGTTTTGGAAATCTCTAATATCTATGAAAAAAATCTTATTCTACCTTTGATGTTAATGCTTTCAAAATAAAGTAGAAATATGTACCATTCTTCCCATATGAATTTTAGCCATGTTTTTGCAATTTATTTGCTTTAAATATACGATTTAAAACGAGAAGTCAAATGCAATATTGTTTTTAGTCTTATAATTAGTCTAAAACGACACGCTTTTATGAAAAGATTAGAGTAATCAATTGACAGCGGCACCCTTGCAATAAAATTTTTTAGCGTTGTAGTTGGCACCAGCCAAAAATTGAAACGTGCGGATGATTTGAGCGAGACAGACCTAAAGAAAGTCGCATCCACAATATGTATTTTGCCTACCTCGCCCCTTACCGCTGGGTGTTAGCACAAACAAAATTCAGAGCGTTCCGACAGCCTTAACATTTCTAACGATCGCAGCTGTAGCTAGAGTAGATTTGAACCTTGTAACTTTACAAAAAAATAAAATTAGAGTTTATGAACTAGAAAATGCAAGATAATTTGACAACAAAATCAGCTTTATTGCAAAAAGCGTGCAGTGCTTAATATCGGTAATCAATTTTTCATTTACTAGCTAATTGTAAACTTAGAGCTATTATGAAAATTTAAGTAAATAGCATCCCACGCTTTTTACAATAAAGGTAATTTTGTTGTCAAATTATTTAGCATTTTTTAGTACGCAAAAGCGTGTTGTTTTCGTTTTTTTAAACTCTATTTTTATTTTGGCAATTGTTGCGTCCATATTTTTTTTCAAACATATACAATTAAGTTAGCAGGAAAGAGGACAAATTGATGTAAATTTACATCAATTTGTCCACTTTCCTGCTAACTTAATTGTATGTATTTTTATTGTTTGCGCTTAGAGTTGAAAATTGAAAGCGTGCGGTATAAAATTAATATTTCTTTAAATGAGCATAAATTCTAATTACAGACGGGAAGCGAAATTAAATCGGTGTTTGGTTTTACTTTCGGTTTGTGCAGTCATGAAATATTAAATTGTGGCCGCCAAACAACTGCGACTGAAAACACGACAACTCACGTACATTATGTAAGAGACAGTTGTTGTCACAGGCTGTACGGTTGTGTGATCGGTTTCATACATACGAAGACGACGACGACGACGAGACACTACTAACACGGCACTACATTACACTGTATCGCACTACAACCACGTGAATTCAGTGGCGTCAATGGTACATGGACACACAACAAGCCTAACGCAAATGGCAGCAGGTATATCATCGCTTAAGGCTGTCGGAACGCTTTGAATTTAAGCCAAAAATAAGGTTTCGGCTAGTAGCTGATTTCAGACTTATTCGTTAACATTTTGCAAACATTATTTCTCTATAAGGAAGATAAAGGATAAGTCTAGATCTCTAATGAATTACTTTTGTAATTTATGTACGATTTACTAGAAAAAGTTGGCATTAAATGTGCCAAACAATACACGTACTTATTTCACAAAATTGTTCCATCACAAACCTAAAGTGACTCTTCCTTTTTCGGAAAGGTTTTTTAAATCTTCAAAATATTTCCAAAAGTTAGAGTAATCATTTGATAGCGGCACTCTTGCAACAGCATTTTTTAGCCTCTTATCGCTGTGCCTCAGCACAAACTGTGTGAAACTGATCCAACACTATTAAGTTATAATTCGTTTTGAAGCCTTTATTAACCACGTGGCCCTATTTCAGCTTAATCCCCCCTACCCTTCAGGTAGTCTAACGTAGCCTTTCCAAAGATCCCTCCCCGGATGGAACATAGTTTTTTATTATCAAATCCAGAAGATGTTCTGTGTTTTCTGTTAACAAACTATTAAAAATTTTTTATTTAAAATGAACAAGACTGATATAAAACTGATATAAAAGTAATCAATGTTTGAAAATATGTATTCAACTTATTCCGCAAATTATATTCATTGTGCATTCAAAAATTACGTAGCTTGGCTTCAACTCTCACGTAGCTATGCGTAGCTTTCGAACTGATCCACCCTTCCTCTTGATCGAGGTACGTGGTTTATAGACGCTCCCTATGGAGAATAGTTTTCATACAAGAGGAACGCTATACAAGCATGTTAAAACGGAGGTCCATATTAAAACAGATTTCTGATATCATTTAACTTCTATTCCAGTTTTTTTGGAAATCCAAAACATCCATTATTTGAACATTGATACACACAGCACATCGCCATTTATTATTTGAAATAATATTGTCCGAAACGATCGCCGAGAAATAATTTTAAAAATAATTTTTGTAGAATTTTCAAGTGTTTTTATTTATTTATTATGCAGATTGTATCAAATGAAAGCTCTCCATAGGGCACTCTGTGTGTAAGACAGAGCACTATATACAAACGATAAGTAAGAGTGAGATAAATGATCGCTAATAGGTAGTAGTTACTGTAAAATAAATTTAAATAAACGTCTTTGTTTTCTAAGTAAAAATAGCCATTTTATCAATTAATGACAGTCTGTAGTCACTACCGAAATTATTGATAAAATGGCTGTTTAATTATTTGGATTTTTTCGTGAACAGTATAGTTCACGAAAAAATCCAAATTAATTAAATGGTTTTATGGTGGTAATTCAACCGCCGACGTAATAAATTTATTTGTAGCTGCCTTTGAAAACAGACCGACTCCTTCTACCACAACAATTTGCAATCTCATACGTGGAGGTCTTTTCGAACACTTAATGAATTAATTATTAAAATTATTGTTCAAACTGTTGTACCAGATATAATAATAATACGAATTAATATTACGGTTTAGTTGTTTTACTTTGTAAACTGGTAAAAAGATTTACAAGTATTATTTATTTACAGTAGCCACGGTAACTATTAGCGATCATTTATCTCACTCTTACTTATCGTTTGTATATTGTTCTCTGTCTTACACACAGAGCGTCCTATGGACAGCTTTCATTTGATACAATCTGTATATTAAATTTGCTTGTTTCGTAAGCGTTACTAATAGAAATTCAAAACAAAACAATGTTGTGGTCGTTAATGCAGAGTATTAATGTTGTCTCAAAGAGACCCAACAATATGTTCACTTTCGTGAATGATCATTGATAGCAGTTCGTTGATTTTTCGAATAGTCTGAGTGATGTTTGTTCGCACGTCACTGAAGTCACGTGAACGTAAAGAGTAACGTAACAGAGAGTTCGTTGTGTTTCGCGTCACGCATCAAATATTTATATACTCGGGTTATGCTGGATTTACTCTCTCCTCTGGCTTGCAAACAAAGTGTTGAGATATATTAAATTTGAATAAATAGCATTTTGTAAACTATTTCATGTTTTTGCTGTAAACAGTAACTCACGCTTGTGGATATTTAACTTTTGTATACAGAGACAAGTTT
Organism: Venustoraphidia nigricollis; assembly: GCA_034508555.1. Lineage (NCBI taxonomy): Eukaryota > Metazoa > Arthropoda > Insecta > Raphidioptera > Raphidiidae > Venustoraphidia > Venustoraphidia nigricollis. The sequence continues at coordinate 1,234,818 of JAVRKA010000042.1, read as the reverse complement.
AACAAGGATGCACATCATTCTCTTCTTATTAAATGTTCTGTCACTTTTATTGCAATGTGTGCACAGTCGCTAAGTTGTGGTTTGCGGTCAAATTATTTAGTTTAATTAAACTTAGAGCTCAAAAAAAGGAAAACAATACACTTTTATGAACTAAAAATGCAAAATAATTTGACGACAAAATTAGCTTTACTGTAAAAAGCGTGGGATGCTATCTACTTAAAATTTCATAATAGCTTTTCGTTTACAATCAGCTAATAAATGAATTTTTTTTATCGATATTAAGCACTTTTTACTGTAAAACTAATTTTGTTGTCAAATTATTTTGCAATTATAAAACGTGTTGTTTTAGTTTTTGTTGAAGAAAAGTAAACCAAACATTTCAATATTGTTTTGGTTTATATAATTAGAGACAAAAAAGTGTTGGTTTATATTAATTCTACGAAATAAATTCTGTAAACTCCAACGCAGATTTTTAAAACCATTCCGGCTTCTCTTTTCTAAAAGTTAAAAAGTACTAACAGGAGTTTGAACAGAAGTTTCTATGTCCATTTTTTAAATTTCCTTTAAGCTTGTTTTTTATGGTTTCAATTATTCACTGATATTATTTTAAAAGCCTGCGTACTTCAAGTTGTTGAAGTCGTTTTTATGTATTTGCAAACAGTTCAAATTTTCAACAAAAATACTGCGTCTTATTAAACAAAATGTATTTACTGAAACTAAAATCGAATCTGTGTGATAAAAACGGAGATTTGATGAAATCCCTGAGGTAGATAATCAATTCATGGAAGATGGTAAAATTGCAGCTCTGTGGGGTGATTTTCCCAAAGAAAGTAAGTGATTTGATCAAAACTCTTAACTGTTTTAGTGAAAAAAATTCAATAAACAAGTCAGGATTCGCACATCTCTTGATTTGATCAAATCACTTACTTTCTTTAGTGAAATCACTCCACAGAGTTATCATTTTACCATCCTCCGTGAATTAATCATCTACTTTAGGGATTTGATCAAAAATATGTTTTTATCATCTCTCTGAAACATATAAAAATATATTGGAAATTGTTGCGTCCATATTTTGTTTCAAACATACACAATTAAGTTAGAAGGGAAGTGGACAATTGATGTAAATAAGTAAACCAATTATTAATTTAGCGACGTTTCAGTCATTTATTTGATCTTCATCAGGCATCTATAAAATACAGCACATGTATTATTATAGATTATAAATGACCGAAACGTTGCTAAATTAATAATTGGTTTACTGATTTACATCAATTGTCCACTTTCCTGCTAGATTAGATTAGATTAGAAAGGAGGGCGAGAGGATTATTCCTCGTCAACACCGCGACCTTGATAGATCTATTTATATCTCTATGAGATTAAGGCTTTTGATAAAGCCTAGAATTGCTTTAAGATCTGTGTCCCATACCTGATCAGGTGTTGGGAATGGATTATTGAGGTGACGGAGTCTTCGCCTCATGACTGCTTCACATTTACAAAGAAGATGCTCCGATGTTTCAGGAGCCTCCAGACAGAAGCGACATGACTCGATGTCTATTACGCCAATTTTTTTAAGGTGATACCTCAAAGGGCAGTGACCTGAAAAGAGCCCTGCAATTATTCTGAGCTCAGATTTCTTTAAGCGTAGAATTTTATCCGCTTTGTCATTATTAGGTTTAATGAAGATCTTCGCTTGACGAAGACCTTGGGAGCTTTCCCAGAACAGGGAATATTGTTTATTTTCCCATGTGGCAAGAGCCGTTCTAAGGTAACATTTTGATGTACCACAGTAGGGCTCCGGTCGTATAAAGGGCGTTTCCGAACCCTTTTTGGCTAGACTGTCGGCAATTTCATTGCCTTGATGACCCTCGTGTCCCGGGATCCATCTAAGAGTAACTCTGTTGCTTTCTGACAATTGTTTTAACAATATTGTATGCATTCCCAGACTACCTTAGATTCTACTCTAAATGATTTAAGTGCCTTGAGGGCAGCTTGACTGCTAACTTAATTGTGTATATAAAAATATATTTTTATACGGTCTTATTTTTGGAACATATTTCCCGTGTCTGTAAAAAAAACCAGTAAATATCGTGATTATTGTTTTCGAAATTGGCAGTCACTATCTGCGGCGGTTTTTCCGGATTCAATGGCACGTGCAATGTGTGTTGCTATTTATTTTTGAAACATTGATTAAATTTATGTGCGTTGACAGCCGATGTTTGCATGGAATAGTTTGGCGGTGAAAAGAGAAACCAATTCAAAACGTGAGTAGAAAATATAAAAGGTATGCGAATATGTAGGTAGAGGCTGCATACAGTGTTATGTGAAATATGTTTTGTTACGCGGGGACGCCATGTGTATGAATTTGTTGTTTCAAAACGATTATTTTACCTTTACAATACTGTTTTCGTTTTTTCCATTTACCTGAGTCATGCACAGAAAAATTTTTTTTTCTACATTTTACTCGTTTTCACTAAAATTCAAACACAAAAGACGATGGAGGATATTTTATCTTAAAAAGTGGGAATCGAACTCGCCCATGAAGAGTTGCGCACCATCGTACAATATTTATTAACTTAATAATACACACTAAGGCGCAGAAATGCCTGAACTAATAGGTTTTAAGAGATTCCGTTCGTTGTCGCTAGTATGCACTATTTTGACGTTTATAGAAAAAAAAACCCGGGTCGCAGTGCCAAAACCCTGCCGACAATATAGTGTATTTGCTAATACAGGCATTGTGGCTTTCTTAAATGAAATTAAGTTTGTTTTTGGACAAAATAAAAAAAAATTGAACCCCTTAATACACCCCTTACAATAATAATTTTATTAGTTGAAATATTGTTATCAATCCAACATCTGCACCAAATTAAATACGACCTTCAGTAAGTAAATTCGTATACGCAAACTAGTGTTTTCATAAAATTTGTAAGTCCGGTCCTGTCGGGCCGATTTGCTTATAATTTCAGGAGCACTTTTTAATTGCTACTAAAGGGTTAAATTTCAATTTTGAAACGATTCTGAGAATTTTTTCGGTATTTTTGGACCCAAAAACTTTTTTCAACCCCTAAAAACTACCCTTAAAATGACCCGATTGGGCCCATTTTAAATAGGCTTCGTGCGGTGATAGATTCCAATATGTATGCCAAATTTCGTTAAAATGAATTAACTCCTTCGAAAGTTATTGCCCGCACATATAAATATATATATATACTTATATAAATATATATATATATATATATATATATATATATATATATATATATATATATAACTTATATATATATATAGACTTACATCGACGCATATAGCCCAGTAGCTGCGCGTCTTCTGAAACTAAAAAATATATATATATATATATATATATATACATATATATATATATACATATATATATAAACATTTTTAAAAATGGTGCCAAAGTGTTTAGGAGGTTATAAAACGTCGAGAAATTTTGGTCCGACCCCTAGGTCCCGCCATCCGACCGACGCCAATAGTGTATGTTGCCATATGGCAAATACACTAAAAAGCATTTTTGTGATGGACGAAGATTAGTTAACAGAAAGATAAAGCTTATTTCTGTTAGCATCCAAATAACTGCAACATCGAGTGTAAACAAGTCACATAGGTTCGTGTATAATATATAATTTCTAAAGAAATCTGACAATGATGCCCTTTATTTTATCATACATAATATATAATTTATTCAACCTATTCAATGACCCCTTTCCTCCTAAAGAAAGTTGGGAACAAGGGTAAGAGGGCGCGTGTTATAAAGTGTAGAACAGTGCTACTCAAACTCTGTCGAAAAACTGTAACGAAAAGATTTCAGAATGCGTAGACGTATGGATTTTTACATATAAATGAATTTATCAATCATTTTTAGATTAATTAAATATAAGATAAAAAAACCCGGGTCGCAGTGCCAAAACCCTGCCGACAATATAGTGTATTTGCTTATGCAGGCAGTGTGGTTTTATTATGCGAACTTAAATTGGTTTTTGGGAAAAATAAAAAATTTTACTCCTTAATACACCCCTTAAAATAACATTTTTTTTTCTTAATTGCAATATTATTATCAATCGAACCTCTATACTAAGTTATATACACCATTCAGTAAATAATTCACTATCTGCAAACTAGTCTTTCTTAAAATTTTTAAATCCGGTCCTGTAAGGTCGATTTTATTAAAATTTTAGGGACACATTTTAATTACTGCCAGAGGGTTAAATTTCAATTTTGAAACGATTCGGAGAATCTTTTCGGTATTTTAGGGCCCAAAAACATTTTTCAACCCCTAAAAACTACCCTTAAGATGGCCCGATTAGGCCCATTTTAAATAGGCTTCTTGCGGTGATGGATTTCAACACGTGGGCCAAATTTAGTTGAAATCAATTAACTCTTTCGAAAGTTATTGCCCGCACACATATATATATATATATACGTATATATATATATATAAATATATATAAATATATATATACATATATATATATAAACATTTTTAAAAATGGTGCCAAAGTGTTTAGGAGTTTATGAAACGTCGAAAAATTTTGGTCTGACCCCTAGGTCCCGCCATCCGACCGACGCCAATAGTGTATGTTGCCTTATGGCAAATACACTAATAAAATATCATGACTTAACCTTGGAGAATTTGTCATGATAGTAGAAGAGCTGTTAGACATTTTTGGGTAGGTATGTGAGGCACTGCCAAAATTAGTTCAATACTTCTTTATAGAGATGGGAAAAACGGGTCTTTTTAGTGATCTGCATCTTTGCATCTGGATCCCGTATGTGAGCCGGCTCACTGAACCGGTTCAAAAAGAGCCGAGTTCTGAATATGTTACTGCAGTCTGCCACTGAGTTACCTAGTTCAGTCAATCATGTTACGATCTGTATAGAATCAAGAATGCATAGCCAAATATGTGATGCATAAGTCATTTGAGCTGACAGATGCATCAAAGCAAGAACTGATACGTAAGTGTAAAATGTGCTTCTGTGTGTTAAGCGTTTCACTGAGTTATGCGGATTCGTTGATCCGTCGGCTCAAAAAAAAGTGAGTCGGCTCTCACGGATCTTCTGTCGGAGTCGGCTCTTTGAACCGGTTCAGATCCAAGTTACCCAACTCTACTTCTTTAGTAATATCTGAATACAAAAACACAGACCTGGCTGAAGGATAGCGGGTATTAACTGAAACATTTTTCGCAATAAAAAGTTCTTGAGGCATTTTAAAATTTTAATACTTCGAAAGCTAGTATTTAAGGAGTTGAAAAATAAAAAGCCAAATTTCTTAATCGGGTTCAAAACTTAACCAGGTGTTCGCAAAAATTTAAAAACATATATTTGAGGCACGTTGAAATTTAAACAGAATAATATTGGTAACTAAAAATAGATATACTAAAAAAAAAAACAGGTCGTTTCGGTGGAACATTCTACTTACCAGGTGATTAAAAATTTGACGGTCGTTTAAGCCTTGCTACCCTTCCAGCCAGTTATGTGTTTTTGTATTCGGATGTTACTAAAGAGGTATTGTACAAATTTTCACAGTGTCTCAATTACCTACCCAAAAATGTCTAACAGCTTTCGGGCTATTAGGTGTAGAGTGTCGGTAGTTCTAAAATTGAGAAGCGCTGTTTGTGAATCGCCGTGGAGGAACGGGTGGCGTAGCGCTAGCGATATATTCCGTCACAGATCAGGCGCACATCATCATGCCAGGGCAGAGCACCCTGTGCTGCCGTTCGTTCAGCCGGCGTCTTCAGAACCGAACAATAGGCTTATACATACATATAACACTAAAGATGGGAAGTAGTAACTTAGCGCTGTTGCTCGCTTATAAATGCCGGGTGGCCTACTCGAACGACGAAACCATTAATCCAACACATATATTTAATTGTGCTTAAAGTTACTGACTACCAGTTGGTCAATATGCTCCGATTTTCACTCGCATAACTTTATCTTACGAGCATTTACTCACCTTTCGAAAATCTCTTATTTCTAAGAGAAATCATATTCAATCTTTGATAGCGATGCTTCAAAATAAGCTAGAAATACCGAGCTGGGTAGAGTAGTGGTGACAGCACTAGACTCGCATTCGGGAGGTACCGGGTTCGAAACCCGGCGGGGGCAGATGTGGCTGGGACTTTTTCCTACTGCCTCTCGCCGAGAAACGGTAATTCCTGTACCGGCCATCTTGATTGAGGTTTTCCATGGTTTCCCTCAATTAATTCCAGATAAATACCGAGATGGTTTCTTATTTGAGGCCATGGCTGATTACCTATCAAACTCCTAGTTTAAAAAATTACCTACTCTCTCCTAATTTCCTATAATTCCTTCATTCGCCCATTGCTATTACATAAGTTGAAGTTGAAAAAATGTAGAAAATAACGGGAAGTGGTACATGAAAAGATGGTAATGGTGCGAATGGCGTCTGTTATGACATAAAGTCGAGAAACGGACGTTAAACGCATTATTATTATTATTATTATTTGATTTACTATACTTATTCATATCCATATTACTAAATGACTGTTAATATTCATAGGTATTTGGACAGAAAATATTAAAGAATTATTTTTAAATAATACCAGTCTTGTCAATCCAAATATCTATGAATATTAACAGTCATTATTATTATTATTATTAAAATAAGCTAGAAATATATACCATTGTTTCCATATGATTTTCAGACAAGTTTTTACAGTTTATTTAGTCTAAATAAACGATTTAAAATCAGATAAAAATGACAAAATTAGTATAAGTTTTGCACAAATGCTTGTATAAAGAAAATTAAATTAGAAAAAGATGATTGAGCAAGCCTTTGTCAGTATTTTTAGAATAAGTTTGAAGAGAAAAAATTTCAAGATGTTATTTTGCGGAGTTAGGGACATATCACTAAATTGGTTTAGAAGCTACCTGGAAAAAAGATCACAATTTGTAGAGATATATGGTACTAAATCTAAAAAATTATTTTTAACTATAGGAGTACCACAGGGATCTGTTCTTGGCCCACTTATATTTATTATATATATTAATGATATGCCACTGTCTAATTCAGTTATGTTTGCTGATGACACGTCCCTACTAATAAATTCTAAAAAAACATCCGATGTCATTAAAATAACAAATTCTGATTTGTCAGTCTTACATAGATGGTTCGAAGATGATAATGATTTATTTTTAAACTGTAAAAAATCGGTATTCTTAAGATTTAGTATATCCAACAAAAATATGGAATCCAGTCTATTAATAAAATCAAATGACTCTAGTATTGCCCAGGTTATTAATACTAAATTTCTTGGTGTTGAAATTGACCAGAAATGTAGCTGGAAATGTCACATAAATAATTTGTGTAACAAATTGGCACCACTATGTTATGTATTGAGACAACTTAAATTTTCTGTACACCATGATGTCTTAAAAACTTATTACTTCGCCCATTTCCATTCTCTTATATCCTATGGAATAATTGCCTGGGGGAATGCTAGTGAATCACTTAGGATTTTCAAGCTACAAAAAAGAGCAATTCGAGCTATGTTAGGTCTAAGTTGTCGTCACAGTTGTAGGGAATCATTTATAAAGCTCAACATATTAACGGTACCAAGTCTGTACATTGTAAGTTTACTATTATATGTTAAACAAAACATTACTGATTTTGAAACAGTTCAACATGCCCACGATTACAACACTAGAAACACATTGACGCTGTCTATACCTAGAAACAAGCATACCTTTTTTGAAAAAGGTATTAATTATATGGGCATTAAAGTATTTAATAAGCTGCCAAATAATTTCAAAAATATGCCGTTTGAACTCTTTAAGAAGAAAATTAAAATGTTTTTTATAAGAAAAGCTTTTATTACTCTGTTCAGGAATTTTTATCGGATTTTTAGTGCACTTTTATTTATGTTTTATTGTTTTACATTAAAATTTTATTTATTGTTTTACATCAAAATTTTATTATTGTTTTACATAAAAATTTTTGAATTTTAAATTTTAAATAGTGAATTTTAAATTTTGAATGTTGGGTTTTGAATTTTAAATCTTATATATATTTTTTTTTTTTGTTATATTATACCCAATATTTTATTTTGGTATTTATATTATTATATTATATTTTATATATTGTATTTGTATTGTATTTGTATTGTATTTGTATTGTATTTGTATTGTATTTGTATTGTATTTGTATTGTACATGACATGTCCTATATCAAAATTTGATCAATTGGAAATAAAGAATATTATTATTATTATTCTCGTAATTCGAAATCTCGTGGCTTGCTGATTAAATTTTTAGGGAAAAAATATATGTTTCTTGAAATTTTTAAGTCAAATTTTGTGAAGCTTAATGCTTAATCACAGCTAGTAAAATGAATGTTGCAACCACAGTTCGAAATTTTCTGAATGCATATTTTGCAATCTGAGGGACCTTAATGTTGCTTCTTTCAAGACAATTGTGCCTCCTACTGAATACATAAATGGAAATACGCGACCAGAGACCAATTTTAAGATTTTCATTCAAAATTTTGGGTATTCTGAATTCATTGTTTTTGGATCGGTTTTATAAGTATTCTGGATTAAACGAATAACCACTGCAGTATCAGGAATTTAACTATTATATAACGCAGATAGAATTGATTATCTAGTTTTTAAAATATTATATTCTGTTTCCAGCAAACAAACCTGCGAATGTAATTTGTTCGTACATTTCGTTTTTTACTTTTAAGTGATTACAGTAACGTTTTTAATATTAATTGCCAATCGGATGGGTCAACTATTGAATTGTTTGACAACGTTCGGTGGGAAACATAAAGGACGAGTAATTTGGCCTAGCTCGTTATCTCACATACCGATCTCTTTGACGCTTTTGTAAGTCTGCAACCGATTCCTTTGTGCGCTTACCGTTCTGTTCTCTCCTGCATAGAATCATCGCCAGATTCAGCCTGAATTAGAACACCAAACTGAACTACTGCAGCTGTAACTGGCTGAGTTACATTCAAACTATCATAAATGCCGATAGACAATTTGCTCTCTCGCATTCGATTCTATATTTTCAATTCAGCCTCTTACATTCGATTTCAGTGACAGAACAAATTACTACGACCTACCTACTCTAATGAACGGGTTATTATAGCTATGTTTCAATCTCACTGTGAACGATAATATTACCGCCACGCTCATGCGCAGTAGATAAAACGTGTTCCAACTGAGACATTAACGGTTGTTGAACTGTCCTTTAAATGTTCCAATCGAATGTGTGATTGGTTTCGAAACTATCATTTTAGTACTGGATCTAAACATGAATTCAAAATGAAACTTCGGAAACTGACATGCACATTAAGCATTTTGTTACGTTTGTCTCAAGGAATATATACCGTCTATTTATAGCAGGTTGGAACAGACCTTACGATGACGTTGATTCAATTGCTGTCAAGAGACAGTAATGCCGACCACATGCTTTAGAAATCCTTGCTAGTATATACGAGTGTTATGGAATTAATTCTCGAAATACATTTTCAATTGTATACTGTTGCTAACAAAACTAACAAACTATCTGCAACTTTGTAAATAGATGGTTATTTAAAATCGTGTGTTGCAGATAGTTTGTAAACTTACCTAGCGGCGGTTTATTATTCGTATAGGCTTCATTCATAGTGAACGACTGGCTTCAGTAAGGCGATTTTGCTTTTGTTAAAATAACTTGCTATTTTTTTGTAACGTAAATCAGTCTTAAAATACGAGTTTACATCAAAGTTGCTGTTTATACAATGGTAGCATTTTTTAGTTCATAAAAGCATGTTGTTTTAGTTTTTTTAAACTCAAACTTTTTGAGTTCAGTGTCTGTTTGAAGCCTGTGCACTAATTTGTATAGAATAGCAGTTCTTCTAGCCGCAAATCATCTATCATATTAATTTAGATGAGCAAAGGCGTCTCTTCTCTCACAATGACGAACTTTCGAATAACATTATTATTTGTAATCTCGTTGTTCTTCGGGTGGAAATTGAAAGCATCGCTGCTAGCAGAGTCGGATCAAGTATAAAATCTATTCAGTCAGTTTCGAGCGAAAGAGTATAAACTGATAGACGAAAATTCTGAATGCGTATTTTTCCGTCGCGGCATATAAAATATCTGAAACTCCTCAAGCAGTAATTAATTACAGTAAGACACCGCTTTCAGTAATACACGGTTTCTAAGAAAATAAAGTTTAGCCACTATGGCGTAAATTATGGATCAGTTTATACAAAATGATTCAAATGTTGATAGAAGTTCAAAGGCAAGACGAAGTGTCATTGATGCAATATTTTGCTATCGACAATAGCTTACATAACGAAACATAAAAAGGACAACGATATTAGATGACTTCTTCACAAAAAAACAAAATAAGGAACCTTTCTCATCACAAACATAAGTTCTTACTCGAACTTTCAATTGATTTTCATAAATGTTTTATGTAGAAAAATCAATATTGGTAATTAACAAATCTATAATGAATGTGATAAAAAAATATTTAACAATAAATGTTACAAAATTAAACAAAAAAAAACTAACAAATTTTCTTATTCTCGGTTCTGTTTCACTAATATCTATATTATCTACATATTAGGATAACCTCGTTTAGCGCTTTTTCGTATAGCGCGGGAACTTATTCTAAGCCAAAAGCACGTATTTTCGAGCGGGTATAAAAAAATTATAAAATAAAAAGGGTATATTAATTCATTTTTCTTGCAAGTACGAACACATTTTACTACATAAATTATTTAATAATGACCTTCATTTAAAATTACCTTTTTAATAGAAACGAGAGACTAGTTACGTAATGTAGTTTTATAAAATGTATTTGTTATTTTACTATTAGTATGCTGTTAGTTATCATTGAACTATAGTGCAGTTCGGTTATTGTGTTCCTACTTTGTGTTTTAGACATAATAATTACTTTTTTAGTTTTCAAATAAATATATTTATAAAGAAACAGTTGTATTTCCAAATTAGTAGTGCTGAATTAAACAATACATTGAAGTGAAGTTCGGGAAAATATGAAAAGAACTAATTTAAGATGTATCTCGCGCGGAGAACTTCAACAAAGGTAAGATTATCTACAATATTTATTTAATGATTTTGACTGCTGTTTGGTGTAGAACACAAAACGAGTTCAACACTGTTTGGCATAAGAATATCGTTAGACTGATGGGAATAGCGATTAATGTCAGTATATAAATGTCAGATCGTTATTGTGATGACGAATTGACTTTATTGTTTGTACTGTTTACTGACCTCCATTTTTACGTACATCCGATCAAATAAAATTAGAGTTTAAAAAAACTAAAACAACACGTTTTTATGAACTAATAAATGCAAAATAATTTGACTATAAAATTAGCTTTACTGTAAAAAGCGTGAGGGCTACTTAAATTTTTCATAATAGTTCTATGTTTACAATTACCTAGTAAATGAAAACTTTATTACTGATATTAAGCACTCCACGCTTTTTACAGTAAAGCTGATTTTGTTGTCAAATTATTTTGCATTTTTTAGTTCATAGAAGCGCGTTGTTTTAGTTTCTTTAAACTCTAATTTTAATTATAAGACTAAAAAACAATATCGCAATTTAACTACGGGGTAGGCACTGTACAGCGTGTTAGCTTGCTTGCTGTATTTTTTCAAGTTTTTTTTTATCCTAAAGGCCCTGGTGAGAATAATGGGACAAACTTATTAAATTATTGTATTGTCATCAGTCCTTGATAAGTCTGCAATGTTTCAGTTTAATCTGACGTTTTGAACGATTTCACGTTCAAAGATTCCGTTACATACAGGTAAAATGAATAAAAGCGTGTTAAAAACAAAACCCTTATAGGAAGGCTCTTGTGTCTGAATCTACTGAACGAAAGAAGTTGAAATTTGGTTACATATTTAGAGTTTGATGACTTAATCACGAACATATAGCGGAACAAATTTTTCCGATGTTGGGGGCTAACTTTAAGAGCCAAATTAGAACATAAAAAAAACTTTTTTTAATGCATCATGTAACATATTAAATGAAATGGTTCGTTATGAGAAATACAAATATATAACAGTGAAATATAAACGTTTCATATATAAATTAATAATTAATTGATTTTTATTGGCAAGTTGTTATCGAGTGAATAAAGCATTCGAGGAGTGAGTGCTGAGCAATGTTTGTCGCGTGCGTCTCTCCTAATAAATTATTTATGTATGTGGGAATATCGACTGCACGGAGCTATACGCCAGCAGTACCGAATATTCATTGTCTGTGTCCAATGTGTCAATTTAGCGGACGTTAATTACTGTTGTGAATCAAGCTGAATAATTTTATGTTTAAAATTATATGATTAACTTTTGAACCGACATAATGTAATAATTTGTTGTTGAAACGAAATTTTTATTGAACAAAACTTAGTAGTCAGAATCTCGTACTCTCTTGAATAACACGATTTATTTTATTTCGTCCTGTGTATAAATAGCTCGAAATAATTATTCTTGTATATTTGCGCCTAAATTAATTGCGTTATAAAATAAAATCGTACGTGGTTGTGTAAATTTAAATCAAATATATAATTTTTTATTCGCAAAAAACTGTTTCAATTTTATTTATTTTCTTGTCTGTATCTACGGCTGGTTAGATATGAACGAAAATTTGAAGAAGTGATCTGGCTTCTTAATTATTTTTCAAACTCTGCAGTTTTTAATGAAGTTAATTCTGGACTCTCTACCTCATATCTCTCCAGGTAGCGAATAATTAAAAAAAAATCGGGTCGCAGTACCAAAAACCTGCCGACGACAAGGTATGTGCCAACATAGGTCTTGTGCCTTTATTTTGTTAACTTAAATTCGTTTTTTGACAAAATAAAAACATTTAATACACCTCTTAAAATTTTATTTTTTTCTCAGTTGAAATATTGTTAACAGTTCAATATTTGCACTAAATGAAATATACTCTTCAGTAAGTAAATTTGTATACGCAAACTAGTGTCTTCATAAATTTTGAAGTTCGTTTCAATTTTAGGAACATCTTTTAATTGATACTAAAAGGGCAAATTTAAATTTTGAAATGATTCTGATGTTTTTTTCGCTATTTTTGGATTCAAAAACGTTTTGTCAACCCTTAAAACCACCCCTTAAATCTTTTTGATATGCTTAATACGCAAATGTTAAATTAAAAATATGATAATTTTGTAAAGAACTGTTTAACTCAATAATCCATTTGGATAAAATTTGTTTATCAGGTATCACTGATTTATATTATAGTTTACTGCGCAAATACACAATCCTTTTGTTTATACTGGGTGTTCATTAATGTTTAGCGTTGACTGAATTGGGAATTTATTTACCACATTTTTTTGTTATATTAATTTTTGTGCAGCGTAATTACATTTTTGCGATTCGTTCTGATTAAGGGAATGTCCTATTATATAAATTTCAAATAACTTTGATCTAAATACATAGAAAAACGCTGTTCTGAAACGAAAATTGTACAAAAAAACAATGTTAAATATATGTATATACGGTTTGAAAAAGTATCGTTTCAACCAATCAATTATTTTTCGAGCAGAATCGACTTTAAAATTCTACAATGCTTTTTTATGGAAAAATATGTGTGGTCAGAGTTTAAGGTGATTGTCAAATCAAATTTTCTAACAATGCTTTCTGCAACAAGTATTAGAATTAAAAACATCTTAAGGTTATAAATAAAAAGTTTAAGGTTATATGTTCCTATTATCGTATTCAAATCTGTTTTTTTTCTTATACTTTGTTAGGTTTTAACCACTACGAATCATAATAATTAATCGAAATAAATTAGCAAGCAAGCTCAAAAATTACACAATGAACATTCAATTTGCGAATTTTCTTTGTAAAGGATTATTTTTAAAACTTATATATCTGCTACTTTCTTTCTTGTGATTTTAATCGTGATGTGTTATATATATTCCACATTGAATTTATGATGAATTTAATAAACTTTAAGGAAATAAATTATTCTGCCAAAATTTCTTGAAGCCTCGATAGATATTTATTATTCACTTCATTCCAATTTCAACGCCACCTTGACGATAATATTATTTTGTAAAATATTCTAATTTTAATTCATTTTCGCTGTACTTATGAACAGATGTTACATTTTCTCACTTTCCATATACGTTCTTGGAAATTTTCATTTGTCGTAAACTTATAGTGTTTTTGTCATTTACATTTATTTCTTTGTTGGCCTGTAATTTCAATTAAATTGAACTTTCGAATTTTCAGTTTTCAGCCATTACCTTAGCCTGAATCGATTTTGAACAGCCTTTCTTATTTAATTTTTTGAAGTTATATTACTTTTGGTGCATTGAAGATAAAACATTTTCTGTTTCATATCAAATGAAAGAGTCTTAAATATTTTTTTAATTTTAAAATAAATAGTTTTAAAATTTTTACGAAAAGTTCAGCTCCTTGTTTTTAAATATAACAAATAATTCAAAGGATAGTTTTTGGAGCAGATAAATTAGTTAATAATGTTAATATATTATATTATTGTATGTATGATATTTAATATTATTGTTAATTATTTACTTGTATTACTAACATATTTTTATATATATTTTTTTATATTATTGTTTATAGAGCACCTGAAGAAGTAATAAATAATTATGAAACGTCGTGTTAAACAAAAAAATATTAAGTAATTTATCTGTTCCAAAAACTATCCTTTGAATTATTTGTTAATAGTTTTAAAGTTATTTAAGAAAATAGATGAAAATTGATCCCCCACCCTTATCACCGAAACTAGTGAGCCTAAAATTTTGAAAAAAAAAAAAGGAATGTCGGATCTCACCTATAGTTTACAGGAAAACCTAAACGAAAATTTTAAGTCTTAAAGTACCTACTAACAGAAAACGGAATAATATGGAACCCTCTTCTCGCGAGTTCGACTCGCACTTGACCGTTTTTTTTTTGTTGTAGTTACAGTTCCAGATTATTTCTGTATTTATCTGGCAATAATCGAGGTATGCTTGTACTTTGATCTTTTCTCTCCGAAACAGGTATTGTACATTATTACAGTAGAGTGTGAGTGTTCATTAAACGACGTGTTTTATGTGTGTTGGCTGGCACCGGTAGTTCCGTCCTCCGAGTTCGCATTGAATCTCCATTAAACAACATTGTATAGCCATTAGCTACGACGGCCACGTATGAGGAAGATATGCCTTGCAGTGTCTTCGCCAACTTTGTCGTGCAATAAAACAGAGAAACTTCCCTGTAAGTTAGTTAAGTCACGTACCTGTCGAATGTACATTCTTCCGACAATGACTCGAAGTTATTTAAACATCGACAGAAAAATTTCTCCCAATTTTATAACCCTCTCAATATATTTTTCCAATTAATAGTATATTACACCACAAGGACAGAAAATTGATGTCATGATGCCCGAGGCGCAGTGCAGGAATTTCAATCTTCTGTCCGTGTGGTGTATACTATTTTTCTTTATACCAGGTCGAAAGTCGGTTTATTGTTAGAATTGTTCGTTCATGTTTTTCTGTGATTAGCTTAAAAGGTGGGGTTGTTTTTTATTTTTATATTGCTGACAGTTATTTTTGCAAGACCACATACATTTTACAGAATATGTTTAATATTTACCTATCTATACTCTCTCTCTCTCTTTCTCTTTCATTTTATACACATTAAGAAACAAGATTTTACACAAATTATTTGTATATGAAAAACTAAAATTTAACAGAGTGTTATCATTTGTTGATGCAGTTTGTCGTATAATTTTACAATTAGATATATTTACAAAATATTAAATGCAAATTGGTTGATTATTTTATTGAAATTATATTTGTTCTTCGATTCACAAATTTTACAATTACTGGCGTGCTATTTCTATTGTCATGAGAATATAATCAATAATTTCTTGTGTTCTTTTTAGACTTTCAATTTTTTTACTAATTTACTAAATTGTTTTCTCTTTAAGTCTTAAAAAATATAATTTTTGCAAAACACCTGGCTAAGTTTTCGACCCGATTAAGAAATATGGCTTTTTTATTTTTCAACTCCTTAAATACTAAATTTCAATATTGTATTAAAATTTCAAACTGCCTTAAGGACATTTTATTGCACACAAAAATTTAAAAATCGGTTTAATCGGTTAAGCCCCGCTTTCCTTCAGCCAGGTCTGTGTTTTTGTATTCGGATATTACTAAAAAGGTATTAGTAGATATTTTACATACGCTTGTAGCTACGTACCAGCTGAATTAATTTAGTATAATAGCTTATGTCTGCTATAATTGTTAAGAAACATTCATTGTTATAGCACTATATTATATAATAATTGGCTCTCGCATGTAGTGAATTTGAGTGCTGTAAATCGCTACATTATGAAAGTTTAAAATGTTGAATTGTGTGCACCGTAGAGTAATTGATTAACTCATTCCGCCGCGAAAGTGGAAAGATTCGGGTTTAAATCCCGACGGTGACGTGTTGGAATAATACATTTTTCTAATATAGTGCTACAACAATGAATGTTTCTTAACAATTATAGCAGACATAAGCTGTTATACTAAATAAAAAAAACCCGGGTCGCAGTGCCAAAACCCTGCCGACAATATAGTGTATTTGCTAATACAGGCAGTGTGGCTTTATTATGCGAACTTAACTTGGTTTTTGGGCAAAATAAAAAATTTCACTCCTTAATACACCCCTTAAAATAACATTTTTTTTCTTAATTGCAATATTATTATCAATCGAGCTTCTATACCAAGTTATATACACCTTTCAGTAAATAATTCACTATCTGCAAACTAGTGTTTTCATAAAATTTTTAAATCCGGTCCTGTAAGATCGATTTTATTAAAATTTTAGGGACACATTTTAATTACTGCCAGAGGGCTAAATTTCAATTTTGAAACGATTCGGAGAATTTTTTCGGTATTTTAGGGCCCAAAATCATTTTTCAACCCCTAAAAACTACCCTTAAAATGGCCCGATTAGGCCCATTTTAAATAGGCTTCTTGCGGCGATAGATTTCAACACGTGGGCTAAATTTAGTTGAAATCAATTAACTCTTTCGAAAGTTATTGCCCGCACACATATATATATACGTATATATATAGACGTATATATATATATATACGTATATATATATATATAAATATATATATACATACACTATACATATAAACATTTTTAAAAATGGTGCCAAAGTGTTTAGGAGGTTATGAAACGTCGAGAAATTTTGGTCCGACTCCTAGGTCCCGCCATCCGACCGACGCCAATAGTGTATGTTGCCATATGGCAAATACACTAAAAAGGTATCGTAAAAATTTTCACAACGCCTCAAATACCTACTCAAAAATGCTTAATAGCTCTCCTACTATGTAATATAACGTGTGTGTTGGTATCCGTGTGCAAAGGAGGATAGACAACTGTTCTGTTGTAGAGAACTGGGTGACTCTTAGTAGAACTTTACTAATTGACTAGACTTTGGTGTCTAGCTTCACTGACAGTTTGCAGACTCGCTATTAATTTGTGTCCCTTTCAGCATAGACAGACCTGTCAAACGTCTTCGAGCTGTTTAGTCAAGAGACGCCAGTTCTATCACAATTCTAATAATATTATTTCAACCAATCGAATGTGTTTACACCTTTTATGTTAATTAATTTTCAATGTTGATAATTACTTAATTAACCGCCAATACTCGCCAGCTTCGATTAAAACGTTGACTTGAATTTAAACATCATTAGGTATATTTTTCTGTTTCAAAAATCAAAGATATCACTTTTAGTATTTTTTTTTAATTTATGGATTTTTGGCTTCTGCACTTATTAGTTAATTAGCCACAACTTGTTTATTGAATAAATTAAAAATAAATACAATATTCGTTCGAATTGACATGTTCCACACTTTCTAAGTTTTTTATGGAATAAAGTTTATTATTAGTGTATTTGCCATATGGCAACATACACTATTGGTGTCGGTCGGATGGCGGGACCTAGGGGTCGGACCAAAATTTCTCGACGTTTCATAACCTCCTAAACACTTTGGCACCATTTTTAAAAATGTTTATATATATACGTATATATATATGTGTGCGGGCAATAACTTTCGAAAGAGTTAATTGATTTCAACGAAATTTGGGCCACGTGTTGAAATCCATCACCGCAAGAAGCCTATTTAAAATGGGCCTAATCGGGCTATTTTAAGGATAGTTTTTAGGGGTTGAAAACTGTTTTTGGGCCCCAAAATACCGAAAAAATTCTCCGAATCGTTTCAAAATTGAAATTTAACCCTTTGGTAGTAATTAAAAAGTGTCCCCACAATTTTAATAAAATCGGCCCGACAGGACCGGATTTACAAATTTTATGAAAACACTAGTTTGCAGATAGTGACTTATTTATTGAAGGGTGTATTTAATTCGGTGTAGACGTTAGATTGATAATAATATTACAATTAAGAAAAAAATGTTATTTTAAAGGGTGTATTAAGGGGTTAAATTTTTTATTTTGCCCAAAAACAAACTTAATTTCACATAATAAAAGTATAAAACCACACGGCCCTATACAAGCAAATACACTATATTGTCGGCAGGGTTTTGGCACTGCGACCCGGGTTTTTTATTATTATTATTATTCAAAAATAATATAGCAGGAACTTGGATGAAAAAGTTTTGTTATATATAATATATTATAATTACTTCATCCAAGTTCCTGCTAATTTATTTTTGAACTATATAAATCATGGATGCTAATATCAATGTGATTATCATTATTATTAATTAAATCGACATCCGCATAAGCAGAGGCGAGATTCGAACTCATGACTGTAGGGTTCAGAAGCCAGGACGCTTGGTAAGTTAAAATCTGCAGAATTAAAATTAAATGTTTGTGACGGAATTTTTCAATGTAATTTTCACCAACTTCAAAACGTCTGATTGTTTTAAAAAATTTCCGACGACAATGCAATAATTTGGTAACTTTGTCCTAATGTCCTGACCTGAAGTCTCTGAAAAGAATTACCACCCCGTTATATTACGTAACTGACCACTAACGGTGTGAAGTACTCGCTTGGGTCCGTTAGATATATCTGACTTCAAAGTTTAATATTTTATCCTATGATATTCTTGTTAAGAACAGATTTCTGTGAAATTTCAAGTAACGTGAGAGAAGACGCGTTTAAAATTTAATCATTCTACATGATAGTTCCATTCGTTAATTTACTCGGGACTTTTAAGTGCTTAGAAAAAGTCGTGACATTAGCAGAGATGTTACTTTATACAGTAGCTAAAAATATACAATTAAATTTTATAGTTAAATTGGCATATTATTCCCGTAATTTTAATTAAACTAGTATTAAAATGTTAATTACGAATATGTATTTTTATAGTCTGCATTTCTAGAAATATTAAATGAAATTAGTTTGAACTTTTCTTCGTCAGTTTTGTGCATAATTTTATCTTCAACTATTTAATAATTACTCGTGGACGTGTTAGTGGTCAGTTACGTAATATAATAGGGTGGAAATACTATTCAGAGACTTCAGCGTCTCTGTGTCACTTAATATTACCGACAACAGCTGTTAAAATAAACAGATTGCCACCAGATGACTAAATTTTAAACTGTAATTTTTTAAAATAAAATAAAAGAATTGTTACTTCTTACCACAACAGATGTATTCAGTGGATGGACATTTCGAGAGCAAAGCTCCAATCTTCAGCAAAACACTTTTTAATGAAAACATTAATTTTAAGATAGTAACTTACGTTGCGTCATTAGAGAGAAAAGTCGTCTCCAAAATGGCGTATCAAACATTTATTTTGATACAGTATTGAGGGAGATATTTGCTACCGACAACAAACAACTTTGAGAAATAATAAATACCGATATTTAGGACGTAAACAACGTAAGCATCGAATACTTTTGTAGTAGTTAAAGTTGGGGTTAGTCTTTATCGACTTCACATTTCTTTCGGAACATCTTAAACATTGAAAACGTTTCACGAATACAACTTCAAAAAAAAATCAGATACAAGTTAACATAATATCCTGATAGAGAGTATGTTTTTAAATAAGATGACTTGGCACTATGCTTCAATTTATTGCTTGTACAGACAACCAACCCGATTTAAACAAACACAGCACAGCTAAAGGATTTCCAATTAAAAATGCAAAGCAATTCTCCAGCACAATACGATAATTAACTGTGCAACGTATAAGCATTCGGTCGACTCGTTGAGAAACTAAAAACACTGCTCTGCATATATGCATTATAGGTGCTCCTGAACCGCTCAACCTTGAACGAATCCTTACCGAAACTAATCTCTGGCCAGTAATCGGGGTATATAATTTCTCAAAGGTGTTTTTACCCGACTGCCAAAAAGGGATATGTTTTTTGCATGTATATGTATGTATGTAATATTCTTTATTACCTCATGTCATCCAAACGGCTGGACGGATTTCTAAAAGTAAAGTGTCGTTGGAACCCAAGCGTCTCAGGATAGGTGACGTCAAAAAAATCAAAATTGGCGGATTTGGGTGTGTTATGAGTGGCTCGAATTTTTTTTTCTTTCCAAATGAATCTAATAGGGTATCAAAATGAAGAGTATTAAAAGGTGATTACAAAAATATATACAACTTTTATGTTTAAACGTAATTTGGAAAGAAAAATTGCAAAATTAAGACTCAAACTATTGGGCATATATAAAAGAAAATTATCTATAACTTCAAATAAAAAAAATTATTTATAAAACACAAAAACCCGACTGCAAAAATATGTCTTTGAAAAAAATAAATTAGACTAAAAAAATAAATAAAATAAATTATAAATTAAAAAAATCAAAAAACTTGATTGCGTTAAAAGCGAATTAAAAAGTTGGAAACAAGATTAAATGATTACATGCAGTCGGATGCATCTGGTATTTCTGTTCAACTTAATACAGTGACGTACTATATGCTTTTGTTTATTTGTCAATTTGTAACAGCGTTTTAGTAGAGTTCTAATTTTTATGTTGATTATAGCGTTAATGCAGATGCAGAAGCGTAAGTTTTATTTTTGCTTCCGAAATACGCTTAAGAAATTACGTCGGTGTAATTGCACAATACGAATTCATTCACACAGGAAATTGACCGTGACGAATTCCCCAATAATTTGCTGCTCGTTGACAAATTTTCTACTTCACTTATTTTTGCAGTAAAAAGGGATAATACTTTCACAAAAATCAATTTTATTTCTTTTATATAAAATCCACCCCCACCCCCCGTTCGGGTAGATATGTTCAAAAGACAGTTGAGCGTGTATTTCTTTATTTTATAAAAATAATATTTTTTCCCGAGTTACGTTTTGAACATAAGCAATTTCAGAAATACAGCGTATCTTTTATGAATGTTCCCCCCACCTTTTTATCCTCTTAAGGCTTATTTTTGGTATAAAAGGTAGCTCTTGTTATAGCCTTTTACCTGCCTGTGAACTACCATCACAATCGGTTCAGACGTTTTGAAGATTAGCCCGGAAGAACAATCAATTTTTACATTTTTTTAATTTGTACACAATAACCGCAAATATTTTCGGGATAAAAAATAGTTTAATATAATCTTTGAAAAGTCCTCTACCTGTAAATGAGTCTCGTCAAAATCGGTTTAGCCGTTTTGAAGATTAGCTCATACAAACAGCCAGACAAAAATTAATTGCTAGTTTAGGTTTTGGTAGTGTTTGAATGATCATATGAACTTAGGAAAAACGCTTTATTCCGAAATTGCAGACAGACACTTCAATTTTGTTTATAGGTACAGTGTAGTCCGTTTAGTACGACTTCGCATATAGCAACCAACCGTTTTCAGCGACGTAAGTATAGGTGTATGTTTGGTTTTAGAATGAGATTATATGAAAGGACATTCGTTTAGTACGACTCCGCTTACAACGACCGACCGCTTTTAGCGACGGAATTTCACACATAATTGTCCGCTTACAACGACGAGCGTTGCTGTGTTTACAAATTAAATCGTAGGTAAGAAGCTATCTCCGCCCCGCGCACCCCCCTTGCCGACACACCGCCGTTTGAAATGCGACTATTTGTTTTACGGCAGTACCTAATTTGCGGGTAATGAACGAGCACGTGTACAAAAATGGCTTCTTCAAAACGAAAAAGTTTTTCTATTGAAGAAAAAAGTGTTATAATACAACGGTTAGAAGCTGGCGAATCGAATGTAATGATTGCGAAGGAATTAGGTGTAAGTCATTCGACAATATCCACAATTAAGAAAAATAAACACAATATAGAACCTTTGTTCAATGCGAATGTTTTAAAACCTAAACGCGTGAGGGTGTCGTCTCACGAACAAGTTGAAGTGGCACTTTTACAATGGTTTAAGCTGCAACGTAATCGGGGAATACCCGTAAATGGACCTATGCTTCAACAAAAGGCACATTTTTTGCTAAGGAGCTAAACATCCCTAATTTTGATTGTTCGGCGAGTTGGATTAATCGTTTTAAGATTAGACACAATATTGTCGCTGGAAAAATTACTGGGGAGTCTTTGTCGGTTGGACAGAGCGATGTGACTGAGTGGCAAACAAAAGTTTGGCCTAGCTTGCGAGCAAAATTTAGTGACGACGAAATATTTAATGCAGACGAAACTGGATTATTCTATAAACTAACGCCAGATAAAACATTAAAATTTAGAGGTGAAAAATGCTCGGGAGGAAAACTTTCAATCAAAAACAAAAATTGTCTGTTCGTTTAGTACGTCATCCGGTTAGTACGACGTAATATCACCGATCCCTTGGCCGTCGTTATAACCGGATTCTACTGTATATGTATAGATTTAAAATTAAAATATTTAAAACTAGTTTCGTTTCATTTCAATTAATCCAATTCTTCATGATATTAGAATCGATTTTTATGTTAAAATAAAAATCTAAAATAATAAAAAATTATTTTTTTTAATGTAAAATGACGTTTCTTTTGGTATAAGAAAGAAATGAAAAAAATAATAATGAAGCATAGAATTTTCTTTTCAACTACTGAACGAATGTTGGGGGTTCCGTATTTTAAATAATAAAGCGAAAAGTTTAATGAACTACACAGGGTGTTTCAAGAAATTTGGGGTAAATTCGTATCATTTATTCATACTTCCGGGACGACGAAAAGTTTCTCTTTGAATGTATAATTGGATTCTTAAAGAACTCAGATCAAATTAATTTACAGGGAATTGGTTCTTATTTTTACTAAGGTTTTTTATTAACGTAACTTTTGATATTTTTCAAGTTTTTTTTTTATCCTGGAGGTCGTGGTGAGGACAAACTTACAAAATTATTGTATTGTCACCGATCCTTGATAAGTGTGCCAAGTTTCAGTTTAATCTAACGTTTTATAGTGGCTGAATTTTACTTTCTAAGATTTCTTTATAAACAAACCAACATACAGAAACAAACATATAGGTGAAGCTAATCAAAGCGTTTTAATAAAGAAATCTGTAAACATTAACTTAAATGGCCGACTTGTTACGTTTGCACCATGCACCATGCTATGTATTACTCTTAACTGTTGGCTATGACCTCAAGCCTGTATAATTTCAATCATTCAATATTCATTCAAGAAAGTTTTGATATTAAATGTTGATGGAATTTTTTTTGTGAATGACACATCAATGAAAATGTTAATTGAAACTTATCTAGGTTATTTTCTTAAATGTATTTATATAATAAAGATGGTCTCTCTCATCTTAGAACATGACACATGTATGGTTTCTGTTAAAAAGAAAAAAAAATGTAATCAAAATTTTAATTCGGTAACTTCAAAAAGACATCAGTCATAACCTCGGAAATTCTTCGCTACTGGAAATGGTGCACAGAGACCCATTCGTCTCGTGTCTTATTGAACTAGTCTAGAACTTTTACATTTCTTAATTGAAATGGGTCGTTTGATGGTCTGCTATTGCAGTTACTTAATTTAATTAAATCGATATATACGAGTATATATAAAAATTTATATTCGAGTTGATATCGTCCATTATGTTAATATATATTTATGGTTAGCGGGTACTTGGACATAAATAAATAAAAATCCTAAGTTTTATAAATTTTGCGACGTTTCGTAGGCAGTTTTCCTACTTTTTCGAGCAATTTTATAGTTTAGAATCTTTATGTTTTTTTTTTTAACAAAGATTCTAAACTATAAAATTGATTGAAAAAGTAGGAAAACTGCCTACGAAACGTTGCAAAATTTATAAAACTTAGGATTTTTATTTATTTATGTCCAAGTACCCGCTAACCATAAATATATATAAAAATTAATGTTAGTATATTTGACTTTATGATGCCTACTGTGAAAGAAGAAATTAGACGTCTTAGCACTAGATGTCAGGATTGGAAAAACATCCCAACCAGCTTGCCATTTATTTAATAGATAATAGTACAACACATATAGACTTAAAAGACATCATACTCTGAACTTCCCAGACATAGAATAATAAATTAACGGAATGCGTAGAGTGTTGCCAATGGGCGATATCTATCTCTCTTGCTAGTAGTTTTCATCATCATATTAGTTTATAGTTTGCATGGATTAATTACTAATAGAGCGCTGATTATAAAAAAAGTATATTTGAGATCAATAGACTTCGACACCGTTTGACTAATCACCATGAAAGTTAACACAAATATGTATTTTTTCAATGAGAAGGTTTCTATGCAATCCTCTTTGTTGTAACGTTTTCCAAGTTGAATATTGTTCGATAGACTATTCTATCTGATTCTCCATTTTATTTATTTCCTGAAGCTACTCACCTTAGAATGTTAGATATTTTGCGAATCTGTCGACACCATTTTCTCGAAAAACGATCGAGCAGTTCGGGGATGGTAATAAGAAACATACATAGATATTAGAGATTATAAAGCCATCTAAAGTTAAGGTCAATTTCATTTGGTTTCGTCGTAAGTCGGGGTAAAAATTTGTACACTTTTAATTCAATTTAGTACCGATAGAGTTCTGAGTGTAGAATGATATGTATGTGTATATACGTTATATATAAGGTGTATATGTGGTGATGTTTGGGACGAGGATATTAAAAATATCTACAGGGTTGCCAACAGACAAGAACAATTTAATGTAATATGTTTTTTAAATATTAATTATAATTTTATTTCAACCTGTGCACGGTGTTTCAAAATAAGTTCAACAGTAACGAACCCAATATAATGCTGGCAAGTTTTGGAATGAAGCAAGATCCAATTGTGACGCTCCCTTTTCTTGTACACAAACAACATACCCAAAAGCGAAAAAATGATTTTTTTCTTTTATTTTTTTACCATTGAGGCGCCCTTGGAACTAGGCGCTCCGTTCGCTTTATGGTAGCGACCTGATTAATAACGTGGAGGGAAAGTTTGGTTGAGGAACAGTTGAAAAAAAGAAGCTTTACCGATGTTTCGCTTGTGGCCTACGTTTCGGAAAATATATTTCCATCTTGACTAGCTTGAGGCCCTGAAGATGGAAATATATTTTCCGAAACGTAGGCCACAAGCGAAACATCGGTAAAGCTTCTTTTTTTTAACTGTTCCTCAACCAAACTTTCCCTCCACGTTAAAAATATATATTGGAACAAAAAATATTAAAGACCTGATTAATATAGATAGTTCTTTTAGTAAACTATTTTGTATCGGATTTGAATTCCTGCATACTCTTCGACGTGTTGTATATTTTGTTGATCAATTTTCAGTTTGATCAAAAGCCCTATTATTTAACTTGAACTAGCTTGAGACCGTTGACGGTATGGAGTAAGGATAAGAAGAAGAGAACAAGGCGAGGGGAAAGACGAGCCAAGGCAAGGAAACGAAAGGACGGGAATGGAAAGAGATGTAGGGGATGCAAAAGGACGTGGTGAGGGTGGCATGTAAAGAGCCTTGGGATATTTGATGTTCGTTATGAAGACTAAATAAATGAACCGCTGGTCATCATCGATTGCCGTCTCCGACACACGTTCACTTGTTACAGAGCGTCTCCGTCCGTTCGTCCGTCTATGTTTGCCTTCATCATTTGTAAGCTCCTTTACTCTTGGCTGCGCCGTTATTCTAAAAGTTTTATATACTAGGTTAGATTAACATTGACACTTATCCACTGCAGCTACGCGCCAAAATCTTTCAGGTTTTTTTTGCTGTATTTACCATGGCACATACACTATTGGCGTCGGTCGGATGACGGACCAAAATTCTAAGCAACTTGGCACCATTTTTGGAAATGTACGGAAGCACGTATGCATGTATGTGTGTTTGTGTATGCGGGCAATTTCTTTCGGAGGAGTTAATTGATTTTAACGAAATTTGGCCCACATATTGTAATCTATCACCGCACGAAGCCAATTCGGACCATTTTAAGGTGGTTTTTAGAGGCGGAAAATTTTTTCTGGGTGCAAAAATGTTTAATGTTAATTAAAAGATGTTTCTAAATTTTTAATAAAATCGGCCTGACAGGACCGGACTTACAAATTTTATGAAAACACTAGCTCGCGTATATGAATTTACATACAGAAAAGTGTGTTTAATTTGATGCAGATGTTGAATTGATAACGATATTTCAACTGAAAAAAAATTACTGTTTTAAGGGGTATAGCAAGCAGGGTTCTAATGATTTTAGTTGTTGAGAATTTAGAATAAAAATCAGGTAATAGTATAGAAACCAAGCACAGGACCTCATTAAGAGTTCTAGGATTGAATTACTGATCCTGATTAAGTAGACAATTTTATAGGTGCCATGGTGACCGAGAAACTCAAAACTGATTATTAAAAAAAATAAGTTTAATTATAATCATTCCTCGTATAGCCGATCGCGAGTAAAGGCTATTCCCCCCTTGGTCTGTTACGCTGGCCATGAGAGCCACCCGCTTCATTTCAAATTAAAATTTCACTTTGAACTGTGAAAACGTGATCAAAGTTAGTGCCGCCCTGCATTCATCTATATATACTTATAGTGAATAATACGGTCAAACGAGTGCTTCTCAAATTAAGAACAAGACGTCAGAAGCGACTCGTTAAGAAAGTGGTGCCTTTATCCCATCAAAAGTTCAACAGAAAAATAAATAAAAATGTAGGTACATTGGATCATATTTAATAATAATAATAATAATAATAATAATAATAATAATAATAATAATGATAATAATTCAATAATAAATCACAGGTAATTGGACTTAATAAGAAAAAACAATCATGTCATTGTGAATATTGCGACGTTTCGACTCTTTATTGAGTCTTCATCAGGCTCTGTAAAATACAGATGAAGACTCAATAAAGAGTTGAAACGTCGCAATATTAACAATGACATGATTGTTTTGTCTTATTAAGTTCAATATCCCGTGATTTATTATTGAATTATTGTAATAATTTTGGATGCGAAATAATGTCGAATAATGATAATGTTTATAATATGTATAAAACCAAACTGCTTTGCAAAAGCGTCAAAATACAATGAAATAAATAATCGTAAGTAGCTATTTTGTTGTTCTTATAACATCTTACAACCATTGTTAGCTATACATAATACATTACGAAAAAAATGTATTTGGCAAACCATGCAAGCTTTTTGAATCAACTTCAATGCAACCAAAGGATTTTTAAAAACATCAGTTTGAGCAGGATACGAGAATATATCAATAAACTGGGAGTTATAAAAAATTGATGGACCGTTAGGGGAGTACAACAGACCTTAGAGGTTGAAGTGCCTATCGTTTGGCCCCTATCTTCAATTCTAAATTCTAAATATAACTATTAAAGTAAATTGTTTATTGAATGTGGTGTTAAATTTATTAGAAATTCTTTCAATAATACTCTTAACTGATGATTATTCCACACAACTTTGTACATCCTTGACGTAGAGGAAGTGTTTGTCTAAGGTCTGCTTAGTATTCTACATAAAATCTGATGTGTCATTTCGCAAGTATTTATTTGGAGGCCGACGCTGGAAGTCGCAAGTAAGCCGGACGTCAAAGATCTTAAAATGATTTATTTTCCTGTACGCTCGCGTTAAACAGTTTATATTATAATACATAGGTATATATACATTTTTCAGCTTTGTGAAGACCATAAGCGTTTAGTATTAAATAAACAAGAAAATATATGTAGAATATTATGTAACACCGCCACGGGAAAGTTATATACAGTAAAAATGTTATGTCGAACTCGGTATGGCTAATGTTCCACCCGTAATACGTGTTTTCGATGCAACTACGACGGTTTCCAATTGAAAACGATTTACTAATGAAATATACTTCGCACCGTTAGTGATCAGTAACGTAATATAATAATAATAATGATAATAATAATAATGCGTTTAACGTCCGTTTATCGACTTTATGTCATAACAGACGCCATTCGCACCATTACTATTTTCCATCTACCACACTTCCCGTTATTTTTCTACATTTTTAAAACTTCAACTTATGTAATAGCAATAGGCGAATGAAGGAATTATAGGAAATTAGGATAAGGTAGGTAATTTTTGAGCTAGGAGTTTGATAGGCAATCGGCCATGGCCTCAAATAAGGAACCATCTCGATATTTATCTGGAATTAATTGAGGGAAACCATGGAAAACCTCAATCAAGATGGCCGGTATAGGAATTACCGTTTCTCGGCGAGAGGCAGTAGGAAAAAGTCCCAGCCACATCTGCCCCCGCTGGGATTCGAACCCGGACCTCCCGAATGCGAGTCTAGTGCTGTCACCACTAGTCACCCAGCTCGGTCAGTAACGTAATATAATAGGGTGTAAATAAATTTTAATCTATTCTATTCAGAGACTTCAGTTCCACTACATGTCATATCAGAGACAACAGTTAAAATAAACAAATCGCCAACAGATGGCGACATTTGTTTTTCTGAATGTTCTTTTTTGTAATGAAATTGTTCAAGTTTTAAGTAATTTTAAGATATTAGCTTATTTTATGTCATTAAATAATCTCCAAAAAGGCGTATCAAACATTAATTTTAATACAGTATTAAGAGAGATATTTCATACCGACAAAAATACCTTTGAGAAGTAATATGTATCGATCTTTTTGATGACGAGTTGGCTGTATTTAGGTGGATGTTTAAT
Organism: Venustoraphidia nigricollis; assembly: GCA_034508555.1. NCBI lineage: Eukaryota > Metazoa > Arthropoda > Insecta > Raphidioptera > Raphidiidae > Venustoraphidia > Venustoraphidia nigricollis. The sequence goes on along the minus strand of JAVRKA010000042.1, from coordinate 1,205,760 downwards.
AAACTTTGTGTATGTTATTAATAAATTGGTACTTTTTTGTTACTATAAAAGTATTCCTGAGAATTTCTTTAGTACCGTTAGGCGTACCGAGTTGCTGAAAGAAAAGTATCAGATTTTTATTTAAAATAAAATTAAGTTTACATTACATGTCAGAGAGAAATTCTTTAAATGGGAAAATAAACCGTAAATTCGATATAATCTGGTATAATAGATTATCATCAACAGCAATCGTATCTCTTTGAATAATCAAATACGTGATCAAAGTCTTTTGGATAAAGAATAACAGTTATTTAATGTTTTTCCTGCGAACATAAAACTGATTAAATAGCTTTAAATATCCGCTAAGAGACGTACATTGAAATATATTCGAATTTTAAGTACAAACATAGTTAATTAGCTATACTTTTCGCACAATTTCTTATGTCAATTATACCTTTTTAACATGCTTTTGTTAGCTTCACCTGCATGTTTATTTGTTTGTGATGGAATCTTTGAACGTGAAATTCACCCACTTCAAAACGTCAAATTAAACTGAAACTTTGTACACTTATCAAGGACCGATGACAAAACATTAATTTAATAAGTTTGTCCCATTATCCTGACCAGGACCTTCAGGATAAAAAAAAAACATTACAAAAAGTGAAGTGCTTAATATCGGTAATACATTTTTCATGTACTAGCTAATTGTAAACGTAGAGCTATTATGAAAATTTAAGTAGATAGTACCCCACGCTTTTTACGGTAAGGCTTATTTTTTTGTCAAATTATTTAGCATTTTTTAGTTCATAACAGGGTGTTGTTTTAGTTTTTTAAACTCTAATTTTTTCATAAGCTAGGGAAAAGAATAAATCTATTGTGCTTTTGGGGTCAATAGTTTTGTCTTCCGTCGAACCACTAATTAAACTTCGGAACGTGATTATTGGAGACAAAGTGTAATTTTCAGTGCAGCACTTATGATTACAGAAGATATTTAATTAAGTATCGATGTCAGCTGTTCTTACTTTTATTTTTATTTTAATTTACATTTTATGTTTTCACAACCCAATTTCCAGCTGGAATGTTGTTACGTAGAACTAAAAAAAGTTGAGATTAAATTATAAATTCTATTTAAAATTTGCAATTCATAAAAAAGCAATCAAATACCGATACAGACAGCGTGCACGTGCTCGACTGTTGGGTAATGGATTTATAACAAATTATAGATTGGAAAAAATATTATCGATTGTAGAATGACAGTACATTGATTGAAGCAAAAATCGGGTTTTGTAAATAATTAAAATATACAAATTTTCGCACTGATAATTTTTTTTTAAATTGATTAAAATTATTTTTGCAATTCGATTAAGGACTCCTTATGGCGTACGGAGCGAATAAAAGCCGAGTTTTATTTTTTGATTATTGCTATATTTTTCTTACGTTTCGTAAAATATAGCATTAATCAAAAAATAAAATATTAAATTCGAGCCCTAAACCACGAGGAGTCAATCGAATTAAAATATAGGTTTCACAAAATCTACTTCATACCGAGCTGGGTAGACTAGTGGTGACAGCATTAGACTCGCATTCGGGAGGTGCGGGCTCGAATCCCGGCGGGGGCAGATGTGGCTGGGACTTTTTCCTACTGCCTCTCGCCGATAAACGGTAATTCCTGTACCGGCCATCTTGATTGAGGTTTTCCATGGTTTCCCTCATTTAATTCCAGATAAATATCGAGATGGTTCCTTATTTGAGGCCATGGCCGAGTACCTATCCTAGTTCAAAAATTACCTACCTTATCCTAATTTCCTATAATTCCTTCAAAATGACGGGAGGTGGTAAACGGAAAATAGTAATGGTGCGAATTGCGTCCGTTATGACATAAAATCGAGAAACGGACGTTAAACGCATTATTATTATTATTATTATTATTATTATTATTAAAATCTACTTCTGAAACAAACTGAAATTATTGAAAAATAACAAAGTGATATTAGGTACTATTCGCATCATAAGACCCAAATTCATTTTCTGCTCGTAATATTTTTCAATCGAATTCTAAGTGTAGAAAATACTCAATGAATGATGCAGACATGTCTATTAATTAGTATTTACGGTCGGTAAGTTCTAATGCGACGCAAAAGTCATTCAACACAAACTTTTCCAGCATGTTTATCTGCGTAGTTGTCTGTACATCTTTAGGTTGAATCGATTTCGATGCTGCTTGTACACATTCAGATGATACCTAAATTGAGAGCTTCGGATAGTTTTCACCTGAGTATGCTTGAGTTTAGATCCTGTTACAATCGGCATTAGTAAAGGTTTCTTAGTGTATTACCCATTTTACACATATACTTTTGGTTTCGGTCGGATGACGAGACCTAAGCGGTTGGACCAAAATTTCTTGACATTTTGTAGTTTCCTGAACAATTTGGCACCATTTTGTTCACGGCAGAACTCTTGAAAGACATACTCGATTTAAACGAATTGGAATTCATCACTGAACGAAGGTTATTTAAAATGGGGTCATTCAAGGGTGTTTTTATGGCTTGAATAAAGCTTTAGGGACCTAAAATACTGAGAAATCCTCAGAATCGTTTCAAAATTGAAATTTAATGATTCACTAAAGGTCACAATGTGCTGCTAAAATTTTAACAAAATCGGCTCGACAGGACCGGATTTACAAAATAAATGATAATAGAAAACAGTATCACGGGTAATTCGAATAGTGAAAATAAATCAATTTAAACACTCATTGATTGCAACGTTTCGTCTTTTTTTTGCAATCAATGAGTGTTTAAATTGATTTATTTTCATTATTCCAATTACCCGTGATACTGTTTTCTATTATAGCATATATCTAGAATTGAACTTTAAAGATGAATTAATGATAATGCTTGTTTGCGAATATCGATATTCTTACTGAAGAATGTATTTAATTTGGTTCAGATGTTGAATTGATAATAATATATCTTTACAAACTACCTAAATGTAGAGCGTTGCGATCCAGATTTTTATATTTGTAAATTGAATACGGCTTTTATCTCGGATCCCTAAGTTAATTTTTTAGATTCCTGTCCTAGAAGTTTTACAAATTGATAATAATATTGAAATTAAGGAAAAAATATAATTTTAAGAGATGTATTTACAGTTCAAATTTTTATTTTGCCCAAAAACAAACTTAAATTCACATAATAATGTCACACTGCCTGTACTAGTAAATCCACTATGTTGTCGGCAGGGTTTTGGCATTATGAGCCGAGTTTTTATTATGTAAAGCCAAGAAAGAATGGATAGTTATGAGCCAGTCCGTATATATCGTCGCAGCTAACAGGGGAGTCACGGTAGCTGATGTCGGAACACTAGCTGACGATATCGTCGGGTATCATGAATATGCATTTTATGAGCTCGGATGAATATCATCTGCGTATGAAAGGACGTCATTTTGCTTTCATCAAAACTATGTACCTATATACCTCCACAGACCCTTGTGAACACACCTATGTAGCCCCGTGCACATTACACGCTACATTATATTATTACTGGCTGTATAATGCCAATCTAGCGTACGACCGAATTAAAAAAAAAACGCGCGGCAGAAGTTATACTTCTTTTGCGTGATCGCGATAATTGTTATTCACATTTTTATATTGGAAATTGTTGCGTCCATATTTTTTAAACATACACAATTAAGTTGGCAGGAAAGTGGACGACTTGATGTTAGTCAATAAACCAATTATTAATTTAGCTAAATTAATAATTGGTTTATTGATTAACGCCAATTCGTCCACTTTCCTGCTAACTTAGTTTATGACCGAAACGTCACTAAATTAATAATTGGTTTATTGATTAACATCAGTTCGTCCACTTTCCTGCTAACTTAATTGTGTATATTCACAATTATTAATTTAGTTAAATTAATAATTGGTTTATTGATTAACATCAATTCGTCCACTTTCCTGCTAACTTAATTGTGTATATTCACAATTATTAATTTAGCTAAATTAATAATTGGTTTATTGAATAACATCAATTCGTCCACTTTCCTGCTAACTTAATTGTGTATATTCACATTTTTTGTTAAAGATGTACATTGATAAAAATAAAATAGGATGTCTAGAAAGATGATAAATATAGTTTGTGATCTTATAATTTATATATATTTTATCTCTGTTCCATTTTCAAAAGTAACATTTTTAGTGTCTGGATAATGTAACTTTTTAACTATCAAAGGGTTTTCTACTATTGAATCCATAATTTTAAAAAAATACAAATATTGAGGTGATTTAACTGTTAAAAGTTGTTAACAATACTATAGTTTTTAAGAAGTTCCGTCAGATGTCCGATGCTAATTTTCTAGTTTTTATTCTGACTTTAAATCGTTTATTTAGATCAAATAAACTCTAAAAACTTGACTAAATGTCATATGGGAAGAATGACACATACTTCTAGTTTATTTTGTAAGCATTATTATCAAAGTTTGAAGAAGATTTTTCATACAAATGAGAGGTTTCCGAAACATGCACACACGCAACCAACTGTTCGTGAAACAGGGAGCATATTGAACAGCTGGTACTCAGAAACCTTAATAGCAAACGTATTAACTTTATACATGCAAATTCAAAGAAAGAAACACAATTCAGACTATCTTTCTCGTCTAGGAGTATGTCCACGTATATACAGCGCATGTACTGTGGTACGTGTAAAATGTAATCAACATTTTTAAAATTGTTTTCGAGAAAAAAAAATCTTTTTAGTTTTTTATTCATATAAGGTTACAGCGTTAACAAATATTAAATTATTTGGCGTTTCAGCGTTTCATCTGCGCTAAAATCGTAGCTTCACCACTAAAAAGTTAATTTCGTTCTAAAATTGAAAGTTAAAAAAAATGTCGAAGTAATGATACCATTTAAGCTGCTGCATTTAGTTTTCAAGTTAAAACGTCGGAATGTAAAAGGAGCTTGGAGGTTTTGAAGAAATCATTTCAAACGAAAATTACTTTACCAGGGTATAAAACTGCAAAAGTTGTTTTTATCGTGAAACGTAGCAGTTTAGCTGCAAATAAAAATAATAATGATAATAAAAGAACTAATTTAACGTCCACTATAGGTGACAGCAGCCAGTTCTAGCAGCTGACATGGATTAGTTGTGTGAGGGAAACAAGATCGAAAAATACTGCTGCAGAAGAAACTGCCCCTGTTGTGTTTATATATACTTACGTGTAGAGATATTATCGAAAAGTGACAGACGTATATACATATATCGTCATTTAGTTCATCAAGATAGACCATTGGACTTCCTGTCTATATTTCGAGAGCTGTTAGACATTTTTGGGTAGGTATTTGAGGCACTGTGAAAATGTGTACAATACCTCTTTAGTAATATCCGAATACAAAAACACAGACCTGGTTGGATGATAGCGGGGCTTAACCGACCCTCAAATTTTTAATCACCTGGCAGGTAGAATATCCCATCGAAACGACTTGTTTTTTTCAATATATCTATTTTTAGTTACCAATAGTTTCACACATAATGGCTTTAGTGAGTACCTGGGTACCTGGTCATTGAACGGAGGAGATATCAAGTTTGATAGTTAATTACTGTTATTGAATGATTGATTATAAAAAGAAATTGACGAAAAATGGGCGTCAAACTACTTCAATTTTGGGGATTCGGGCGGTCATAAATTTTTTTTGAGGAGAAGTTAATAAATTCTACCTTAGAAACTGAAATGGGCACCCGGGTACCCGGTCGTTTACCGGACGGTTAAATTTCAACGTGCCTCAAATATATTTTTAAAATTTTTCAAAAATATTATTTTGCAAACACCTGGAAAAGTCTTAGAACCGATTAAGAAAGCTGGCTCTTTTATTTTTCAACTCTTTAAATACCAAATTTTAAGGTATTGAAATTTCAAAATGTTTAACGGGATTTTTATTACTAAAATTTTTTTGCTAATTTAAAAAATTGATGGGTAGATTAAGCCCCGCTAACCTTCAGCCAGGTCTGCGTTTTTGTATTCGGATATTACTAAAGCGGTATTGTATACATTTTCACAGTGCCTCAAACACCTACGCAAAAATGTCTAACAGCTCTCCTACTATTAGTATAATATATATTTACAGACGATTGAGAAACTACTGGGTGACATTTTTTATGATTATAAGGTGAATGATCTCTCAGATTGTAAAATATGCTCTCGGGTAATTTCGAATTGTGGTCGTCAAATGTATTTTATAAGTGTTTTTATTAGCTATAGTTAAGCATCGGGCTTCACAAATTTGGCTTTGTACTGGAGAATTTCAAAAAACATGTATTGTTGCTCTAAAAATTGTATTAAAAACGTAATATTCCTCAATATTTCTTTAGAGCACGTTTGATTGCGATTTACGTAAATTGCTCTAAAATTCGGTTGTACATTTTTTAACACGTTTAGCGTCACCTGCATGTTTGTTTGTTTGTTTGTAATGGAATCTTTGAATGTGAAATTCACCCACTTCGAAAGGTCAAATTAAACTCAAACTTTGCACACCTATTAAAGACCGATGACAATACAATAATTTAATAAGTTTGCCCCATTTTTCTCACCAGGGTCGTCAGGATAAAAAAATAAGACTAAAAAATAAATAATAGCTTAAAAAACTTAAAAAACACGCTTTAATAGCAAACCGAACTAAAAAGTAAAAAATATTTTTTTATTGAAAAAAAGCGTGTGGTGCTTATTACTATTTTTATACTAACTCTACTTTTACTAATAGCTACCAATGAAACGTTTATACCAGGTGTAATCAAGCACCCCATGCTTTTTTACAATAAATCATTGTTTTTTACTTTTTAGTTCTCAAATATGGATATAAATGAAGCTCAAGCAATATTGCCCCCAGGTCATTCTGTAGATACGTCTGTATCCATAAACCAGTTGATCTGCTCAATATAATAAATAATGTCTCTAGTTGTATGGTTTATTATGTTATGTCGATGTGTTCAAGTTGAGTTGGCCACACTCTGACTATATATATATGTTACGGTCAGTGTAATTGATTGGTAACTATACTAACAATTACCGGTTATTATGCATAATAACCAAATCATCTGCTTAAAGTGATAGATTTAGGAAGATTCATCAAACTAACCGGTTATTATTAATAATTCTTATTATTTATGGGGAAATGTAATTAATTTCAGCAAATTGATTTCTGAGAGGAATTTCTTTTTTCTGAATGTTATTTTCTGTAATGAAATTTTTAAATTGTAACTTTTTAATGAAAACATTATTTTTAAGACATTAACGTAGTTTTTTCATTAGAGACAAAAATAAATATCCAAAATGGCGTATCAAACATTAATTTTAATACAGTATTAGGGGATATATTTCATACCGACAAAAGCGCAGATTATTCAAACTTTAATGGAAATTATTAAGAAATGTCGGTAAATGTGATAAATACAGATCTATTAATCACATTTACCAAACATGTAGGTATTTATTTATACTTGCTAGTAATTATTCATACCAACCGGATTTATCGAATTTACCGTAACATATACCATATATAAGGGTAGAGTATGTTTTTTGTGATCGTTGGGGAGATTTGTTATATTAGTCCGGATCGCATTAAGTATCCCCCGAGGATACACAATCATGACTAGGTTGGTTATTGGTTAAACTGATTCCCTCCATCAACTAATTCAAGATATCCGTCTTATACACGAGTGTATGGCCTACCGCACAAGAAGAACATGTCCAACTTTCCTGTTTGCATTTAGAGACAAATCAGAAAGTTGCGATTTTTTGTCTGTCAATTATTCAATTAATCAAATATGTATGGTTCATGTCTGGAGATTTTAGAAGAAGAATTGTAGATTATAAACGCTCAACAGCTGAGGTCATCATTTAGACATTCTATTTTTTTTTATCAACGAAAATGTGAATATCAATTATCGCGATCACGCCAAGTGTAATTTCTACCGTACACACCATTTTTTTTACAATCTGAGGATTTCGTATGGAAAGTATTAATAATAATAATAATAATAATGCGTTTAACGTACGTTTCTCGACTTTATGTCATAACAGACGCCATTCGCACCATTAGTATTTTCCATCTACCACACTTCCCGTTATTTTTCTACATTTTTAAAACTTCAACTTATGTAATAGCAATGGGTGAATGAAGGAATTGTAGGAAATTAGGATAAGGTAGGCAATTTTTGAGCTAGGAGTTTGATAGGTAATCGGCCATGGCCTCAAATAACGAACCATCTCGATATTTATCTGGAATTAATTGAGGGAAACCATGGAAAACCTCAATCAAGATGGCCGGTACAGGAATTACCGTTTCTCGGCGAGAGGCAGTAGGAAAAAGTCCCGCAGCCATATCTGCGCTCGCCGGGATTCGAACCCGGACTTCCCGAATGCGAGTCTAGTGCTGTCACCACTACTCTATCCAGCTCGGTTATGGAAAGTATTGTGAAACTATGAAAAGCGAATTTTGATTTAAATCAGTACCACCCTCCATTTGTGGAGCTGTAAAAAGTAGTTCCTGATCTGCTCTGAACATTTTCTTCTCGTTTTGCTCTTCAATTCTATTACCTATACATACATGCAAGCTACTTTGTACTAAAGAGTACGCGAATGTTTATTTTGAGAACAACAAAATATTATTTATTTGATCTTTGAACGAGAAATAATTTAATGAAATTGCTCAAGTAAATAAACGGTTTCATGTTTTTCTGTATAGATTTCTGATAGGATTTCATAATATTTGATAAGAAAATTTCTTATTAAAAGTTTCTGTTCTGTAACATTTTCTGTTAATAATTTTACTCATTCAAATAATTTTAGTTGGAGCGAAATATGTCTTTTTTCAATTCAATTTGAAGGTATAGAGTCAAAATCGTTTTATTCATTCTATATTAATATTCTATATTAATATAGCGGTGTACCGTAGTGGTGACAGTGCTAGACTTGCATTCGAGGGCAAATGTGGGTCTTATTGAGAAATTCCTGTATCGATCCTCTTGTTGAGATTTTCCATGGTTTTCCTTAAATAATTCCAGATAAATATTGAGTTGTTTCCTTATTCAAGGCTTCGGTTGATTACCTGTTAAACTCCTATTCTCACAAAATTGTCCAAATTCTTATAATTCCTTCATTGACCCATTGCTATTAAGTTGAAGTTTAAAAATGTAGAAAAATAACTGAAATGGAGAATAGTAATGGTGCGAATGGCGTCTGTTATGACATAAAGTCGAAAAACGGGCGTTAATCTCATTATTATTTTAAAAAATAGTTCATAAAAAAATTAAGCTGTATAAGTTTTTTTTATTTTTTTAACGGGAAATTGGACAATTCAATTTTAATATAGTTAAACTAAATTAAAAAATTGCGACGTTAAAAAATAAAAAAAAAACTTATTAATTATAATGGACGTGAACAATATTGAGAATTAAACTGTATATTTTATAAAAAAATATGTTTATTGTTTGTCATGTTTTAAAAATATCGTATTAATTTTAGAGAACCTTTTTATGTGTTTCTAATATTAAAATATTCCTCGGGCAAATAATTTTTTATAAAGCCGATTATCCGAACAAATCGGCAATAAATTCAAACGTTTAAAACAGATATTTTAGAAACAAACGAAAAGCGTTAAATGATAAATCATTATGTCGCAGTCAATTATGTATAAATATAAAAAATAAACATTTGAAATGCGTGACGCAAAAAAACGACGCCGATAAGTAAACACCACAACACGTTAAAAATTCTCGTGTGTTGGGAAGAAAATTTATCGACAAAAAAGAAAACGAAAACCCAACTCGCGAACAAAAATTCTTTCAACAACAACAACGGTAACTAGATTGTCATTATCTCCAGACACATATATAATCCAAGACATGTAAACATTACAGCGGTTCCACGCGGTCTAACAGAAGGCGCAGACACAATCGCGTTAATGTCAAAAAATATGCTCAACTGGCTGCTACAACAAAAATTTATTTCAACATTCCCGTGGCGCTCTGCACTTTAATTTAACGACGGATCGACTTGCAATCATGAAATCAGGTAGAAATGGGGTCATTACTAGCCGCTATCCGCGGCTCTGCACGTGATTAAGATGAAACGCAGCAGCGACAACTGTAGCGAAGTCTTCGACGTCATCTAGTGGCGAATTACAACAAAGTGGATGCCATAAAAACCTTCTCCATGAAAAAATATATATATATGTGCCAACTTTCATGATGATCGGTCAAACGGTTTCTATGTCTATTAATCCCAGATATACCAAAATTCATTTTTGTATATAGAGATTATTTTATTTATTCAATCAAACACATGTTATGTTGGATTGCAGAAAGCATTGCTAAAATTTTTGATTTGACAGTGATCTTAGATTGTAATCATATATTTACAGTTTATATACATTAAGAAGCATTGTAATGTCGTTAAGGAACTCTCTGTCATGTAGAAAATTAGATTGTACTCACAACAAAAACAAATGATTGATCAACACAGAAAAAAATCGGTTTTCAAGCTAAATTTTTATAAAAATGCGCAGTAGAAAACGATGCTATATACATGTATATATAGTTTAGAAGAAATATCGTCTCAATCACTCAAATATGTCTCAACCTGAATTGATTTAAAATAATAATAATAATATAATAATAATAATGCGTTTAACGTCCGTTTCTCGACTTTATGTCATAACAGACGCCATTCGCACCATTACTATTTTCTATCTACCACACTTCCCGTTATTTTTCTACAGTAATAGCAATGGACGAATGAAGGAATTATAGGAAATTAGGATAATGTAGGTAATTTTTGAACTAGGAGTTTGATAGGTAATTTGGCCATGGCCTCAAATACGGAACCATCTCGATATTTGTCTGGAATTAATTGACGGAAACCATGGAAAACCTCAATCAAGATGGCCCGTACAGGAATTACCGTTTCTCGGCGAGAGGCAGTAGGAAAAAGTCCCAGCCACATCTGCCCCCACCGGGATTCGAACCCGACCTCCCGAATGCGAGTCTAGTGCTGTCACTACTACTCTACCCAGCTCGGTGAATTGATTTAAAATTCAACAATGCTTTTTTTATGATTAAATATGTATAGTGTATGGGCACTAATAAAATAAAAATATTGTTTATGGCTTATTTTGGTGATAGATAAAAAATATCTTCACTCTATACAAACAAGACAACATTTTTGGAGACCTATAGAATACAGCATTATGTAGACGTACATTTCTGACCACGTTTTAAATTTAAAAATAATTTTTAATAAAAACTATAAAAGTATTAAAAATATGTACTGTAATTTTTGCGAGAATTTTAGTTCTAAAAAAATATGTGTTCAATTCATATTTGAATTTTGAAGTATGCAATAAAAAATTTAGAGAAAACTGCAATATATAATACTGAAAGATAAAAATATGCAACGTGAAAACATTTATACGTCGATTTACAAGCAAAAAATACATAACATAGAAAGCTGGATTCTGAAAAATTCGAATTTAAACAGACGATAGACGAGGTTTTTATCAGATATAATTTTTTTACGTATGGTAATGTATAATGCAACCATTACATGCAATAACTTAAACCAACGAAAAAAGTGAGAGCACCAAGCATAGCAAAAATATCATTAAAATGGGAAATCCCTGAATGTACAGAAACCGCTGCAACTGTGAAATTGTAACTACTTAAAGAAACGTTCAGTTTTTGGGGTTATACTTCTTTTGGTGTGTTGAGAGGAAAATTTGACCAGGCAACGAGAGTTGCGCGCGCATAGTTAACGAAAATTTGACAGTATGAAGTTGCCCGTGCTAACTAAAATTTGACAGTTGGCCATAAGAGCTAGAGATGGGAAAAACGGGTCTTTTTAGTGGTCTGCATCTTTGCATCCGGATCCCGTATGTGAGCCGGCTCACTGAACCGGTTCAAAAAGAGCCGAGTTCTGAATATGTTACTGCAGTCTGCCACTGAGTTACCTAGTTCAGTCAATCATATCTTGACCTGTATAGAATCAAGAATGCATAGCCAAATATGTGATGCATGAGTCATTTGAGCTGACAGATGCTTCAAAGTAAGAACTGATACGTAAGTGTAAAATGTGCTTCTGTGTGTTAAGTGTTTCAATGAGTTATGCGGATCCGTTGATCCGTCGGCTCAAAAAAAAGTGAGTCGGCTCTCATGGATCTTCTGTCGGAGACGGCTCTTTGAACCGGTTCAGATCTGAGTTACCCAACTCTAATAAGAGCCTCGGACTGAAATGACAAATGGACGCGATCAATGCACTTTCTGTCATCTGGAAACTATATATTATAATATATTAGACGACAATAACCTTTGAATTCTATCAATAGCCATTTTTTATGTGTCATACCGTGATATTTATAATATCGTATTTTTGATTACTCAATGGATTGAATATGCATGTAAAAAAAAAGTATTTGAGGTTAATTTTTTATATGCATTATTCTTAAACTTTTTGAAGATTTTATTTTAATAAATTGTTTGCACGTATATTAAAAATTCGTTTTTAATCACGCCAAAGAATTATAACTTCAAATGTTCCCGCTTTTTTATGTGTAATACTCTGATAAATTGCTGTATAGTTTGGTTATAAATCTGCGCTATCTGAGTTAAATAGAATTAAATAACATATATTATGACGTTACAGGTAAAACTTCTCAGTCGGCAAGTGAAGAAACAAGACAACATCGCAGAACGGCGGAGGGAAAACAAAAGTATTTGAGTTAGCTGTAGGTTTACATGGCACGGACATGGGGGTCTACCGCGTGAGAGTGAGCGCGCGATAGTCAACATGGGTGAGTCATTTAATTTGTTTTATTTTTCTGTACTTCACAAATATTATGTCTATGAAGATTAATAGAATAATAACCTGTTGTAAAAGATACACTATTATAATATGAAAAATAACATTACAACTCATATCTCTTCTGCGCTTCCGCCGATTTTTCTCAAAAACTACGAGTTTCTTCATATTTGCATATTAAACGTCCTCTCAAAATTTAGTTTCAATCTGTTTATTCGCTTGACCTGTATCGTATTAAAAGACGCACAGTTTCCAAAAATATGTTTTTTGGATTCGGGACATTCTAACACAAAAAAGATTGTAAAATTTTGAAATGTGTTTTTTGACATAAATTAATACCATTCTAGCGGATTTGGAGTAGTCAAAATATAATCCCCTGAAGATCCTTAAGAGGAAACGGTTCTAAAAGATGCCTTAAAACGAGTCCAAGAATGATGAGAAACATTTTAATGTTTGTAAAACTTCTTGACGTCCAGACTTGTGCGTCGTGGTTCATTGGTATTTCTACCTGACGTTTCGTCTACAACTGCGGTAGACATTATCAAAGGCGATGTAGAAATGTCCTTCTAGGGTACTCTTAGGTAAGTGTGTCGACGATTGCTGTTCCCAACGACCAATCAGAGAAGAGCGAACTACGACCGAGCAGAGAACATGATTCCACTTTGCATAAAAGAAGAAAGAGTGGCAGTTGTCGACACACTTACCTGTGAGCAGCCTAGAAGGACACTTCGCCCGCTATCACAGCGCCTTTGATAATGTCTACCGCAGTTGTAGACAAAACGTCAGGTAGAAATACCAATAAATAACGGTGTACAAGCCCGGGAGCCAAGAAGTTTGACAATAATACGAGCCGTGAAAGCCTACACATTTTAATGTTTGTAATAATTTTTGGATAATCGGGCTTGTTATTGAATAAACGTTAACACAACCCTGACCTTAAGCGATGTTCACCGCCCGATCTGGCTACACAATATTCCAGAGGGTGGTTTGACTTGATTACTTACCTGGTTGCTCGTTGTGAAGATGGATGCGTCGTGCGTGTACGCGTGCCGTTCTTCTTTTTCTTCTTCTTGTTTTTGCTCGACCGCCGTTTCTGTTGAAACAGATCACAGATATTTCAACTGTCCTATAGCGACGACCATGTATAAATCATAACGCAACAGACATTAATCAAATCAATAAAATTCTTTATGCGAAACTGTTATATTCTTTTTAATTTGAATATTAGTTTAAGAAATCATTAGACATTTTGAGGTCGGAGCCAATTTAATTGCTAAAACTTTTTACATATATACTTTTGTTAAATTGGCGCTGAACTCAAAATTTTAATATTTTCGAATTTTTTGTGATTTTCTTGAAGGAGGTTAGAATTTTTTTTTTTAGTGAATTTAATTCGCACATTTTTCGTAAGATTTCGTAACTGCTTTGTTTATAAATTATAAAATTTCAATATAGGTAGTTACCATGGTGATATAATTATTTTAAGATTGTAAATGGCGGAGATATCATGAAACATACATAGAAAACTACTGAAATGATTTAGGTAAATTTTATGCGAGATCATCCTGAAGGTATGCTCCAATAAATAAAAGAAAAAAGAATCTGAAAAATCGGGTCACAAATCTAACACATATGTATAAAAAGAACGTTTTATTTTAAAGTCACTTAAAAACGGATAAACTGATTTCAAGAAAAACTATATAGTGCCAATCTGATAATATTTTGAACTAAATGGCGCCGAATTTTTTCAAATCTGAGCTATCGTAAACATACACAAAAGAAAATAGGCGTCAACTTGTATAGCCCCTTTTTATTGGTCGGATAAAAAAATATATTTCACAAAAAAACTATATAAAATAGGTTTAAACATAAAATACGGTTAACAATAAACATAGTAAAATATTTTAATAACGTCTTTTCGAGGTAAAAGACTTTGGATTCCAGTTTTTTAATTAAGTTGTCGTGATTCAACATGACAACTGCGGCAAGCACGCTGGACATTATTTTGGGAAAAATAAACAACGGTGTCTCAAGAGCGATTTATTTTTGCCAAGCAGTTAATATATATTTTCAATATTGGACTATAAATTGTAGATAAACGTTAACAATATCAGCCTTATTCCCAGTGACCCGGTACTCACACCATATGAACCCGGTGCTTCCACCATATTAACCACAACAGATTATACGATTAAATGTATATTATTATCAAATAGTCTATTTTATATTACGTTTACACTACCTTTTTGGTAAATATTTACAGAAATAAAACTATTATGGTTATGATTGTAGTAAAATGTTAGAAAAATGAAAAAAAACACACACTATTAAAAATATATAAATAGCTCCACTAGCTCCTAGTTTTCAAATTAACGTAAATCACATTCGCACGGGTCTACCAGTATAATTTAAATTAAAAGTATTATCTACTCTCAAGCGAAAATAGCATAGAAAATCCAATACATAATGTTAATAATTTATGGGAAGTTTACTCAAAAATGCAGGCGTTTTTTCTCGTAAGAATTACGCATCAATCACTCATAGATTACAACGTTTTCTTTTTCTATGACTTCTTTTATGTATGACAATGAACATTTTAGTTGCTGTATAGAACGAAGAACAACTTTTTTTACAAATCTGGAAGCGATATTTTTCTAGCATCTTTTTGTGAATAATAAAGTTTCGAGCAATCATCCAAAGAAATCCATTCCGGTCGGTTGAAGAGTGGTATACTGCACGCATGAAGAACCTGTACAAGCAAAGGTTAACAGAAGCAGAGCCGGTTGATGGAAGGGACGAGCTGCTGTTCTGTGCACTGGATGTGCTCTCTCGGCCGTGAAGCTGGATGTGTGTGTGTGTGTGTTTGTGTTGGGTCGCGGTGACCGGTTGTCACACGAGGTGACTAGGGTTACATGTTCTCGTCGCGTGCCGGCCGGCTTCCTTCTATCACTAAACTCGGCACTATGGAACTACGGGATTTCAGTGCAGTGATTCTAAACTTCGATAACATACAGTAGTACTTCGACATACGAATTCGTCAAGGGGTACTCTCAGGGACTGACGACCGAGGAGTTACAAGTGTTACAGTCGCAGCAGCATACGGAGGTTCTGCAAGAAATTGGATTCGAGGAGGCACCAGAGATGATGGAGGTTGCCTCTACAAGTGAGATTAAGATACGAGTGCCCAACATACAAGTTTTTTGAAATATGAGCTTTTCGAGGAACACTCTCAGGAACTGACGACCGAGGAGTTACAAGAGTCGCAGCAGCATACGGAGGTTCTGCAAGAAATTGGATTCGAGGAGGCATCAGAGATGATGGAGGTTGCCTTTACAAGTGACATAAACATACTAGTGCCCTAACATACGAGTTTTTTGAAATACGAGCTCTTCGAGGAGAACTCTCAGGATCTGACGACCGAGGAGTTACAAGTGTTACAGTCGCAGCAGCAAGAGGTTTTGTAAGAAATTGGTTTCGACCATGAGCCAGGGGTGGAGGAGTGAGATAAAGGAGATCTTGGGAATGTGGGAGAGAGTTTTACAGTTCGTGGAAAAGAAACAACCCGAAGAAGTTACAACTGGTCGTGCATCAGAGCTATTTAATGACACTTGCCTAACTCATTTCCGCAATATTTTGAAAGGGAGTCGATGAAGCAAACAAATAATCGTTTGATATCATTATTTTATTCATTTATTACGTAAACCACGACTACCTTAAGGCCCCAGTACACAGTGGTCTGTAGTGGGCCATTGTAGATCATCGCCATTGTGTACAGGGGGTAATGGTCTGTAGTGGCGGACAATTGTGAATCGTGGTGCGCAATCCATTTGTTGTCGGTTTGGTGTAGCGTGGCCTGTGGTGTTCACACAGTGGCCCATTGTTTGGACAGGTACCTACTTTTTTTATTGCGTGCTATACTATTTAAATTTTTAATCGCCCAAAATGTCAGTATCCTGGAACCATGAAGAGACTTTTAAGTTTATAATACTATAATACTTATAAACAGTATATAAATAAATAGCCGCGGCCGTAAATACTTCCACGTGCATCGCAAGTGCTTCGCCAGGCAGAAATGAGCCATGGGCCATTGTGTGAACACGGAGTGATAGTGGCCTACAGTTGCACATTGCAAAGCATGGCCCACTACAGACTATTGTGTACTGGGGTCTTTACAATCAATATTACGAAAGTCTTGCATTTAAGAATATCATGAAAATACAAAATATTAAAAAAATCAGGCGTCTATATTTTCCCTGTTCTCTTTCTTTTATATATTTTGTTTCGCAATAAACCTGTTTTATTTTATTATATCGTAATAAGTCACCAAATTAAAGCTATATTTCAGAGACATTCGTAAAAAAGAAGTTTTATATATATTTAAAAGCGTTCTAAAATCTTTTGTAAGACGTATATACAAGCCTGAAAACCAATTAAGTACAAGCTACACATATAGTATATATATAAATAAATATATATAGCCAATTTCCAACAGTGTGACAATGAAGAACCCCGACTTAAAAAATAATCAAAGAGACGTAAAAAATTCCAAGCTAATAAAAGTAGAACTCTGCCTTTTTGTGTGTATCGCATTCAATAAAAATACAGGAAACATCGGTTTGTATAAACTTTATATACGATCTTTTTCAGAAGAAGATCGACCTTCTAGCAATCAGTTTTTCATTTTTTTTTTAAAATCTTAAGTGCCTATGCACTTGCAACATGTGTCTTTTTTATATTTAACGTAGATAAGGTTATTGCTCTTTTCACAGAATTTTAAGTTACACAATATTGCCAAAAATGTAGTTCAAAGTGAAAATTATGCAAAAAAGTACAATTCAGTAAAATTAAAATTTCACTGGATCCCTCATTTTTTATCAGATTTGACACGTTTCACTGTACCCAACTAAGATTTGATTATATTATTTTTAAATTGTAATATGGTCACAATTTATAACTATTTTAACTGAGATTTTCTGACGACTCAAAATAGAATTGTCATCACTTTAAAAAGAGCTTAGAAAAAGAAATTATTAGTTATATAATTGTTTACTTACAATTTTGTGGTCAAATCAATATTATTTTTACCTAATAAATTTAAAAAACGAAGAATCGGTGAAGCGAGGAATCATTACTTAAAAATCTCATTTTTATTTTGTTTTGTATAAGTGGCCATTTCCGGGTGTAAAAACAATGATTTTTCGGAAGGAAACAAAATCTTAATTGGCATGCATGTAAATTATCAAGTCGAGTTTACAAAAGTGTAAAAAATGACTCCAGTCTCACATGGGAATGAAAGAAAATATGTTTGAACTTATTTTAATTTGTTTTACATAAAATCAATAATGTATAGATTTTCCAATTATTTGTAGAGAATCGGTATTTTTATGATTTTAAGGCAGAAAGCCTAACATTTATGCTTTGCTGGAATTACAACACGCCATCTATAACAGCGGGACGAAAGAGTTTTCCCGTGCACACTGATACGTGAGACTACTGCCAGCCAGTACTAGCTAACAGCTGTTATTGCGTATAACCTCAACATTGCTCACTTATTAGTTATTAGTCTCGAATAAAAGTTAATAGTGAAATTAAGTGAAAACTAATAAAAAAAAGATGGACGAATAATTAAATTTTTTTATAATAAACGCACTTTCGACCGGGTATAAAGAAAAGTAGTATACACCAATAGGGCAACATAATTACACCACAAGGGCAGAAGATTGAAATTTTTGCCCTTGTGGTTTAATATACTATTTATGTCACTCTATTTAAGAATAATGTGCATTTTCAGTATAATTTCTGGTACAGTGTGATACAGACTTTAAACACAAACGATTGTGTCGACTCGGCCTTATGAAAGAAATCCTCGGAGCAAAGCCTACTAGATCTTCACATCGTGTTTATGATTCCAATTAAAGGCATAAAAACAACAATAATTACCAACTGAAAGCATCAACGACGTCCTAAAAACTTTTTTATTCTCTAGTTCTTATTTCTGCTTCCTTTTCGGGATAAAAAACGGTATTTGCGCCTACAATTATAAATTAAATACGACGGAATAAATTAATTTGCTGTTCACGAAATTTTTATTGTTTCCTTACGCGTCCTAATTACAGTTTTTCAATCGATATCATACTATCAGTGTTTTTAGCCATTCCAGCAGTTTTTCGTCTTCTTTTCTCTTTAAATTCTTAAATTGTAACATTATGCTATTAAACATTTCTCATAGGTTGTTTCAGCTGTGATTTATCGGTATATTTATCGGTATATTATTTCTTAAAAGTGTTTTTTGTCGGTACGAAATATCTCCCTTATTAGTGTATCAAAATTAATGTTTGATACGCAATTTCGGAGATTATTTTTTTCTCGAGTAACGAAAAATAAGATAATATCTTAAACGAAATTGACTCTAATTAAAAGAAGTTAATTAGAGTGGTTGTGATCCTTGATGATAAAATCTGTGGCACAGGATCAATAAAAACACAATACTGAAGTTTAAATTTGCATTTTCGCTGACGTTTCGGTGCGCTTTGCACCATCTTCAGAGTTCGAATGCTGTCAATTCATATCAGTATTTCGTCGAGAGATTAAAAACATGGTGATATAAATGGTAAAATGGATATGGCATCCACTCAAAACGAATTTTATTATAGACTGTATTATTATAGACTGTATTTATTATAGTCTATAATAAAATTCGTTTTGAGTGGATGCCATCAGTTTTATTTTAGTGACAATTTTAATAATTGGCATAAACAATTTTATATAGAATATTTTATTACAAACATATCCATTTTGCCATTTATATCACCATGTTTTTAATCTCTCGACGAAATACTGATATGAATTGACAGCATTCGAACTCTGAAGATGGTGCAAAGCGCACCGAAACGTCAGTGAAAATGCAAATTTAAACTTCAGTATTGTGTTTTTATTGATCCTGTGCCACAGATTTTATCTACACTTATCCAATAATATCTTAAAATTAATGTTTTCATTAAAAAATTACAGTTTAAAAAAAATTTTTATTACAGAAAATGACATTCAGAAGGAACAAAATTTTCTCGCTCCCACTCTTCTCAGGAGTCAATTTGCTGAAATTAATTATATTTCCCAATAAACAATGGGAGTTATTAACTACAACCGGTTAGTTTGATGATTCCTCCTAAATCTATCACTTTAACCCGATGGTTTGGTTATTATTTATAATAACCGGTAATTATTTATAGTTACCAATTAATTACACTGACCGTAACATATATATATAGTCAGATAAGTTCATATCCTAGAATTAATGTTTTTATTAAAGAAATAGCAGTTTAAAAATTTTAACGATTTCATCACAGAACAACAAATGTCGCCATCTGGTATTACTAAGAGTTCGCTTATGTTTCTCAGCTGTTGAATTATTTCTCCTTTAACGTAATAAAAAATGTCGAATAGATGCATCCTCGCTAAAGAAGTTTCACTTCAAAAACAAAAAGAAATAGGGCTATTCTTAAAATATAAACATAACGAGTTAATATAAAAATGATTTTTCGGGAAAAAGGACTTTATTTATAAGTAAAACACTTAATATTTTATTTTCAGCGACGTTTCGTTCCTTGTTTGGAACTTTATCAAGCTTTAATAACTGTAAATAAATTTTGTTTAAAAATACAATTTATAAAATTTACAATTGAAATAACAAATAATAATAATACATACCTATTAAATGTTGTGATTAAATAGATATAAAAGATAATATATACATGTGAATATAAAATTTATATTCACATGTATATATTATCTTTTATATCTATTTAATCACAACATTTAATAGGTATGTATTATTATTATTTGTTATTTCAATTGTAAATTTTATAAATTGTATTTTTAAACAAAATTTATTTACAGTTATTAAAGCTTGATAAAGTTCCAAACAAGGAACGAAACGTCGCTGAAAATAAAATATTAAGTGTTTTACTTATAAATAAAGTCCTTTTTCCCGAAAAATCATTTTTATAATAATTACCAAGGACAAAAAAGAAATAAAGTCAATAACGAGTTAATATCTGGTGACATTGTAGTTTGATTACCTTACACATAATTTCAGTAGTTTTATGTCGACAGTGCTATTTCCCAAAACCATTACTTTATTCAAATGCTAGGTGGATTGCTTACGTATTCGGAGATCAAATCTTGCAAACGTACACATATACACTTTTCTCTACTCGTATCGACTTTTCTTTGCCAGTTTACTGCAATATATGTATCAGCGACGTTGTAAAGTGGGATTTCTTCGGGCAAAATCAAACATTTTAACTTTTAAATAATTATAACAGGTAAATAAAAACACTTGAAAATTCTACAAATTTTTTTTTAAATTATTTCACGACGATCGTTTCAGACAATAAGTCCATCCTCAAGAATATAAACAAATACTAAAATGAAACTTGCGATTTATCGGTTATTATTAATTATTAAACAAAATGAAATTACTTGCAATTACTGTTCAAATTAATTTTAGTAACTGTTTTTAATATTTTGTTTCGTTTTTATATAAACAATTGCAATTTATTTTATATTTTAAAAAATTGAAAAAGACCAAAATGGTTGGTCGAAACGTCTTATAAATAAAAAATTAATTTGAACAGTAATTGCAAGTAATTTCATTTTGTTTAATATTCTATTACTGTTGGTAGAGTCAATATTATTTATTATTAATTATGTTCTACCAAGTGCCAAGTAAAAAATCAGCGCAAATTATCTTAAATAATTATTCTGTTAATTGAACTAAAAAACAAAAATTGAGTTTTCATTCGCATCTTAACCATTTGAGATGCTTTTATGCATTGCACACTATCGACTATCTGCGTCTGTAGTGAGAAGCACTATATATAGGTGACTCTCATGACTGACAATCGAACCGAGCGCAAAATTTATTTGAAAGTTTAAACATTCATTCATTCGCGCGTAATAGAATATGCGTCACGATTCTAAAAGGTTCTGAATTTAGATGCAAATGGAGGCTTGCGCAGGTACAGTCGGTTGAAAAACTACAAACTCGCGCTATATTATTATTTTTAATTTGTCTTTAATCTAAAGGTCTAATTCCTTGATAAAAGTCATCCAAGAAATTATTTTTCGTGCTTGTCTATGCAAAACTGTATTAGGCATCTTGATCAATTACCAATCAAAGAAACAACTTAACAATAGCATACTGGACTGTACTTTATAACAGAAAAGCGACAAGTGACAAGACAACCAGCGATAACCAATCACCGACGAACGCACGTTCTGTGCCGGTAACTGGAAGGTGGTGGGAGTCTTCCTTTCTCACAAAACAACCGAGACGGCTCTAAAATATGCATTTGCGACTCTGTTTGTGACTAACTTCAGAACCTTTTAGAACCGTGGCGAATATTATACCAACACATTTGTTATTATGATACACCAGCTGAAGGAATCATTTCGAACAAATAATTCGATTGTTCCCAAAACTAATCATGGCAAGCCGCCACTGGAACTTGTATACATGCAATAGGCAATATTTTCGCCCCTAGTGGCAGTTCTTTTTCCCATTTTATTTTATCTTTCACTTTCGCATGGATATATTCAACAAAGCTTCTTATAAAGAGAGAAGTAAGCATTTCAAAATATGATAAATTGTTAAGCGCTTTAATATAATATTTTGACTATATTACACGTATTATCTGACATGCGAGTAAAATATAAATATAAATATAATATTGTTTAGACTTAAAAGTTGCATCCTAAGGTAACCGGTCTCTCAGATCGTAAAATATGCTCTCGGAATATTTCAAACTGTGGTCGCAAAATTAATTTTATTATTGTTTTTATTAGCTATGATTAACTGAGCTGGGTAGAGTAGTGGTACAGCACTAGACTCGCATTCGGGAGGTCCGGGTTCGATTCCCGGCAGAGGTAGATGGTTCTAGGACTTTTTCTTACTGCTCTCGCCGAGAAACGGTAATTCCTGTACCGGCCATCTTGATTGAGGTTTTCCATGGTTTCCCTCAATTAATTCCAGATAAATATCGAGATGGTCCTTATTTGAGGCCATGGCCGATTACCTATCAAACTCCTAGTTTAAAAATTATCTACCTTATCCTAATTTCCTATAATTCCATCATTCGCCCATTGCTATTATATAAGCTAAAGTTTTAAAAAATGTAGAAAATAACGGGAGGTGGTAAATGGAGAATAGTAATGGTGCGAATGGCGTCTGTTATGACATAAAGTCTAGAAACGGACGTTAAACGCATTATTATTATTATTATTATTGTTATTATTATTATTAGCTATGATTAAACATTAAGCTTCACGAAATGTAGTTTGTTGCTTAAAAATTATAGAAAATATATATTGATACTCAAAAAATTGAATAAAAAAACATGATATTCCTTTACAGCACGTCATAAGATGTAGAATTTCGGGAAGGAAAATTAACATTACAAAGTTTTTTCGTTACAAACTTACGTTAAATATGATGTCAATTTTGGTTTGCTCAATCATTTTTGTTAAAATTAATTTCTTTCTGTACAAAAATTTGCGAAACAATTATGCTAATTTTCTCGTTTTTATCTGATTTTAAATCGTTTATTTAGAACAAATAAACTATAAAAATTTGGTTAAAAATCATAAGCGAAGAATAATACATGCTTCTAGTTTATTTTGAAGCATTAACGTCAAAGATTGAATAATATTTTTCATCTAAATTAGAGATTCATGAATTTTATGAAAACACTTGTTTGCGGATAGAGAATTATACTTACTGAAGGCTATATATAATTTTGTACTGATGATGAATTACAAAATACCGAAACTAGAAAAAATATTATTTTAAGGGATATATTAAGGGATTACATGTTTTATTTTGTCCAAAATCAAACATAAGTTATTATCATAATAGTCACAGTGCCTGTTTTATCAGACAGTATATTGTCGGCAGGGTTTTGGCACTGCGACTCGAGTTTTTTAAAATTATATCTTGCTAATTAATACCTCGTATCATGTTTTTTCTATCAGCACTTGAATGATTTCTATTTTTCGAAAACGTTGCGTAAGACATTGAGTTAACAGGAGGTTTTGCGTTTTCTGTTTTTATTCTCTGGCTAAAACAACACATGAACAAATCCGACCGGACTTAACACAAACCAACCCGATATACGAGTACTATGTACGTTCGTGCAGGGGCAATGACAGTTTGTGTCTATATTTACATACATAACATCTCTGTCACTACATCATGATTCTATCAATCGTTGCCACAGGAGTTCGACCTCCTCAATATACAAACTGTTTCAAATTTTTTTCAATATCTTGCTATATATTGAAAAAAAAAACTATTACATTAACCTTCTCTCCCTCTCTCTCTCTCTCTCTATAATGTAATGTTTTCTAAATTGTTTTCCTTAGCTATGAGAAAAATTGATAATGGTTACTAATAACATTCTAAAAAACCCGGGTCGCAGTGCCAAAACCCTGCCGACAATATAGTGTATTTGCTTATACCGGCAGTGTGGCTTTATTATGCAAACTTAAGTTGGTTTTTGGACAAAATAAAAGATTTGACTCCTTAATACAGCCTTTAAAATAATATTTTTTTTCTTAATTGCAATACTATTATCAATTGAACTTCTATACCAAATTATATACAATTTTCAGTAAATAATTCACTATCTGCAAATTAGTGTTTTCATGAAATTTGTAAGTCCGGTCCTGTCGGGCCGATTTTATTAAAATTTTGGGGACTTTTTTAAATACTACTGGATGGTTAAATGTCAATTTTGAAACGATTCAGAGAATTTTTTCGGTATTTTGGGGCCCAAGAACATTTTTCAACCTCTAAAAACTACCCTTAAAATGGCCCGATTACGTCCATTTTAAATAAGCTTCTTGCAGTGACGGATTTCAACACGTGGGCCAAATTTCGTTAAAATCAATAAACTCTTTCGAAAGTTATTGCCCGCACACACACATATATATATGTATATATATATATATATATATATATAAACATTTTGAAAAATGGTGCCAAAGTGTTTGGGAGGTTATGAAACGTCAAGAAATTTTGGTCCCGCCATCCGACAGATGCCAATAGTGAATGTTGCCATATGGCAAATACACTAAAAATGTAATCTTATGAATATTAATGTTATCATTCATGATTATTAAAATAAAAATATAAAATTATCAGGAATGTGGACAGTAGATTGCTAAAAACGCAGACAATCAATTCCGCGACGTTTCGACCGTTTTATTTGGTCTTCATCAGGCGTCCAGAACATACATGACAATAAAAATTACACAAAAAAATTACAACACAATAAGTTTATAAAATTAAAACAATATTATAAATCAAGGTATATTTATATTGTTTTAATTTTATAAACTTATTGTATTGAACTTTTTTGGTGTAATTTTTATTGTTATGTATGTTCTAGACGCATGATGAAGCCCAAACAAAATGGTCGAAACGTCGTGGAATTGATTGTCTGCGTTTCCTGATAATTTTATATTTTTATTTTTATCTTATGGTTACATTTTGGGAAAATAATTCATTATTTGTAATGAATCGTTTTTGGAAAATATAATCAGAAGCTTAAATTGGAAGTTCATTTAATATCGTTCCTTGCAATATGGGAAAAAATGAATTTCAACACATTTTTTTTTATATATTTGTAAACTAAAATATCAATATTTCTGAAAACATTTTTGGTTTCCAAGATTTCTATCGCTTAAAAATATATATATATTCTAAAATATATATATATATATATATATATATATATATTCTATCGCTTAAAATATATATATATATATTATATATATATATATCTGCCTATTTTTATTAATTTTACGGAAAATAATGTGAAACTGAAATTCTTGTTTGGAACACTTCGTATTTCAACGAGAATTTCATTTGAATTTTCGGCTGTGCAGAAGTGAAGTAAGGGACAGCGACTTCCATTCAATGTCAAGAGAGAGGAAAATGTTTACTTTAGAAACTACTTGGGCCATCGTCAATGTCTGAAAATTTAACATTACAGTCTCACTCGTTCACATGAAATATTACATTTGTGTCGAGTGAGACAACAGTATATGCTAGTAAATGATGCTTAAAAAAGTACTGAAAGTCTTTAAAATGACGAATTCACATTCTAGATAAATATCACCAGACTCACAGTACATATTTTGTGTTATTTTAATACAATATTATATCGGTTAGAGTTTAAAAAAACTAAAACACGATTTTATGAACTAAAAAATGCGAAATAATTTGACAACAAAATTAACTTTACTGTAAAAAGCGTGGAGTGCTTAATATCGGTAATAAATTTTTCATTTACTAGCTAATTGTAAACGTAGAGCTAATATGAAAATTTAAGTAGATAGCACCCTGCTTTTTACAGTAAAACTAATCTTGTTGTCTCATTATTTTGCATTTTTTAATTCATAAAAGCGTGTTGTTAGTGTATTTGCCATATGGCAACATACACTATTGGCGTCGGTCGGATGGCGGGACCTAGGGGTCGGACCAAAATTTCTCGACGTTTCATAACCTCCTAAACACTTTGCCACCATTTTTAAAAATGTTTATATATATATGTATATATATATATATATATATTTATATATATATATATATATATATATATATATATATATATATATATATATATATATATATATATATATATAGGTATATATGTGTGCGGGCAATAACTTTCGAAAGAGTTAATTCATTTTAATGAAATTTGGCACACATGTTGGAATCTATCACCGCACGAAGCCTATTTAAAATGGGCCTAATCGGGTAATTTTAAGGGTGGTTTTTAGGGGTTGAAAAAAGTTTTTGGGCCCAAAAATACCTAAAAAATTCTCCGAATCGTTTCAAAATTGAAATTTAACCCTTCGGTAGTAATTAAAAAGTGTCCCTAAAATTTTAATAAAATCGGCCCGACAGGACCGGACTTACAAATTTTATGAAAACACTAGTTTGCAGATAGTGAATTATTTACTGAAAGTTGCATATAATTTGGTATAGAGGTTCGATTGATAATAATATTGCAATTAAGAAAAAAAATGTTATTTTAAGGGCTGTATTAAGGAGTAAAATTTTTTTTTACCCAAAAACCAACTTAAGTTCGCATAATAAAGCCACACTGCCTATATCAGCAAATACACTATATTGTCGGCAGGGTTTTGGCACTGCGACCCGGGTTTTTTTTAGTTTTTGTAACTCTAATTTTTTTAATGTCTGTCTTTATAGAAGTTTATATTGACGCTTCACTTTGAGAAAGATATATCTATTAGCAATTTTTTATCTTCAATATACATATTGCAATGATCGATTCGATAGTAGATGTGCCTCGAATATAAATGTAAGATAAAAACTGTATCGACTGTGAATATTTGTATGCGTCAGAAATACATAGGTGTCAACTGTGTAGCAAATACGAATAAAATTTGTGTTGACTACACGCGTTGAACTCCACTCTTTACACAAAACACTAAGGAACTAAGTAACCAGAGTCGGAATTTCAAGTGTGCAGTCAACACATCTAAACTATTACAGTAAGACCTCGCTTAACGCTGCTCCGGTTATTTCAGTATTACGCGGTTTCTAAAAAAAAGTTTAACCATTATAACGTAAATTATGGATCAGTTTGTACAAAATGATTCGAATGTTGATAGAAGTTCAAAGGCAAGATGAAGTGTCATTGATCCAATATCTTGCTATCAGCTCAAAGGCAAGACGAAGTGTCATTAATTCAATATCTTGCTCTCGACAACAGTTTGCTAAACAAAACAGAAAAAGGCAAACGACATTAGAAGTCTTCTCAAAAAAACAAAATATGTCAAATAAGGAACCTTCCTCATCACAAACATAACTTCTTACTCGAACTTTTATTTGATTTTCATAAATGTTTTATGAACAAAAAAGTAAATTCTTTCTGATTTGAAAATAAAAAATAAATTAATAAATTGGCTAAAAATTAATTAAATGAACTCAAAATTGAAAACGCAAGGAACGGTAGAGAGAGATTGTAGATTATAGAAACTCAACATCTGAGCTCATGATAGTTTAATGAGCACTTTTTAATAGTTTAAGAGCACTTTGATAATGTAATATGGCGACACTTTTCATGTTGACGATGAACATAATTAATTTAATTTGTCAATAAAATTGTAGGATCCATAATTTGCACTTTTTTTCACTCGGCACTTCGTAGAGCATGATTTATCTATTAAAATTGTAGTATTTTAATTCTCATAAAAGCACTTCTCACAAAATAATTTAAAAAAAAGTAAATAGTTGACATTTTTGTTGTTCACTGTATGAATATGGGAACATACAAGTTGCAGCCGGCATATAGCTATGGTTTGTATGATGGATTCGCTTCTGAACTATTTGTCATCGATTCCTCTCCGATAACCTATTTATCTATATCACTTTCTGGCTATATCTACATCTAAAGAATACTCAAGCATTGTAACATAGGTTGCACAGGCAAAGATATATACATGTTGTAGTCAAAGTCCGAAGCACGTACGCTCCTAGAATTACTTGCTCAGCGTACGTTGCAACCATGCGTTTTGATCGAAGTTTGAAATAGTTTTCGGTTTCAGGGTGTTAAGAAAGTAATTTTGAATTTTCAATTCTAGATGATATTAAGTTAGAAATGAAACTAATTTACATCTTCGGATTAAATTAAATTTTCAAACATCTTGTACATTTTTATATATTCAGAAGGTCATGTTATTTCTTTTAATCCAAGTTTTATTAGAAATATTCCACGTCTGTAGAGACGTAAAAACCTTTCAAGATATTTGATCATCTTGCATAGACTATTCTGAAAACAAATATCTCAAATATCAAAATCACCTATTCAATTTTCTATCTGTAGTTTTCTTTTGCAATTTGTTGTAGAGTTTATTTCAGTAATGTGAGAGATAAAAAAATATATATCTAATATCAAATAAGTTACGTTTTATTATATCTGTACAAATCCCCCTGTAAAGTTATTTCAGAAACCATTTTATTTGTTCCCCTGTTGTGTTTTTAACTTTAAACACCTCAAATATGATGGTTACATTTACTACTATTACCGAGCATTACACATAGCACAGCATCGCATACAAAAACTCACCAACTACATGCTGTACAAAAATACTACATAGAGACAATGCGTAATATAAAAAATAAACTATGAACGAGGCCCTATATTCCCTATTTTTTAAACATGTTAGACTCTATATTTTCTTATAGTTTCTCTAATATATTTTAAGCTACGCACTTTAAAATTATAAAAAATATATATTGGTATTTCTCAATACGAGCCCTTTCATTTGATACGTCACATGATGCACTTGAAAAAAATATCTTTTTCAATTTGTTTATTGTCTTGAATAATTCTGTATATTGTTTACTTGCGTGTGACGTCACCAGAGCTGTAAACAAGCACAACGCGTTTTCCATCACACGATAAGACCTCAAAAATTAAAATTTTATTCAAGTTTTTGCAGAAAATAATCATATTTTATCCTGAAAGTAAAGTAGATAGGTTTTTTTGCGCTGTAATATATAGGTGGTTTTTAAGTTGATTCTTTTTTAACAGGGTGTAGAAATCAATTAGACGAACAAATATTTCACGTAACTTTATTAGCAAAACTCAGATATAAAAAAGAAATAGGCTTTTAAAAATTAAATTAAATTTTATTTAATTTTGAGATGGATCCTGCCGCATTGTTATGTCAGTATGGAAATATGTTATGTCTTTATCGAGTATTCATAGAAATAGTTTCAAATTAGCACCAAGATACATGATAATGACATAACATATTTCCATAGTGACAACATAACGACCGAAATGACCTCAAAAATAAATAAAATTGAAAAAATTTAATTAAACTCTGAAAATCTGTTTCTCTGTTATTTTTGAGTCTTGATAAAAAAGTTCCTTGAAATATTTGTTGGTCTGTTTGATTTCTACACGCTGTTAAAAAAAATCAAATTAAAAATCATTCTATATTAGGATGACAACGATTTGTAATTTGTCTATTGGAACATGTTTTCATGTCATATTGATTTGTCTGTAACTTTCTAACATTTTTGGAGTGTCTGTATTTATTCGTGAAGGTGTGCCCTAAGCAAGCTGAATACCCTCTTATCTGTTATGCATTTTATAGATTTATGCAAAGAGGATTGGCGACCTGGAAAACTGCTTATATGCTATACTAGAATATGAAAATATACAATACATAGATATTATGTACTCATATAACAATACTGTATATTGGTATAAATACGTAAAATGTCCGCATCGCAGTGTCTTCATGCGAACAATATCTCGGTGTGTTTTGATTTGTTTATTCTGGCTAGTAAAAAGTTCTTATAAAGTCTGTCACAAAATTTTTGATTAAAATATGTTTAGTACGCAGAATGAAAAGATACGATCATTTAAACGAAATTCTAAAATCTGCTAAACATAGGACGACCCGCGGCTTTGCAAGCGATTGAGATGAAACTCGGAACGACAACAGTAGTGGAGCCTTCAGCTCTACTTGGCGTCATCTAGTGGCAAGTTAAAACAAAATGGATAGCATGGAAACCTTATCCATGAAAAAATACATATATGTACCAAACTTTCATGGTGATCGGTTAAACGGTGTCAAAGTGTATTAATCTGAAACAGACAAACATCCATTTTTATAATGTTTCATTAGCATTAAGACGCATTAGATTAGATTAGATTAGATTAGAAAAGAGGGCGAGAGGGTTTTATTCCTCGTCAACACCGCGACCTTGATAGATCTATTGTGTAGCCCTGACTCATTCATATCTCTATGAGATTAAGGCTTTTGTTAAAGCCTAGAATTGCTTTGAGATCTGTGTCCCATACCTGATCAGGTGTTGGGAATGGATTATTAAGGTGACGGAGTCTTCGCTTCATGACTGCTTCACATTTACAACGCAGATGCTCCGATGTTTCAGGCGTGTTGATTTTGATTTTAAATTTTTTATTTTTTCGCGAAGTGGAGAAGATAAATTTTCAGAAATTACGCATAGTCAAAGTTATATAAACGGTTAAAATCTAATAACAAATAAATCATTTCGAAGATGTTTGTAGCCTTTGGATGCGACAGAAAGGTGTTTTAATAAATTCTTGTCGAATGCGCCGGTCTTGTACATATTTTAGACGTCGTTCGAACGACGTCGGTGTAAGAATCGTTTGGACTGAACAGTGAACGGAGTGCGTTTGAAACCGTACCTCAATATTCAGGTGGATCGATGGAATTCTCCCACCTATAAATCAAGTGTAAAACTTCACATATGTATAACGGTAAGCAAGCCATAACCATTCAGCTATTGAAGTTGGGTTATTTTACATCTGTTTCCGCCAATACACGTTTCTTTCTTTATCATGTCGCGATTTTGGGCGCGTTGTCTAAAGAGCATATTTCTGTGTTATAGGAAAGTGTCTCCAACAATAGTGTCTCTCTTCATTGTAGCTAGGAATCATTAAATGAACTTAATCATCATTTAATTCGCACTGATTTTTCACTTAGCATTTGCTAGAACATGATTAATAATAACAGATAAAAAAACCCGGGTCGCAGTGCCAAAACCCTGCCGATAATATAGTGTATTTGCTAATACAGGCCTTGTGGCTTTATTATGTGAACTTAGGGACACTTTTTAATTACTACTAAAGGGTTAAATGTCAATTTTTAAACGATTCTGAGAATTTTTTCGGTATTTTGGGGCCCAAAAACATTTTTCAACCCCTAAAAACTACCTTTAAAATGCCCCGACTACGCCCATATTAAATAGGCTTCTTGCGGTGATGGATTTCAACACGTGGGCCAAATTTCGTTAAAATCAATTAACTCTTTCGAAAGTTATTGCCCGCACACATATATATACGTATATAAATATATATATATATATAAACATTTTTAAAAATGGTTATGAAACGTCGAGCCCTAGGTCCCGCCATCCGACCGATGCCAATAGTGTATGTTTCCATATGGCAAATACACTAAAAAAATACTTGAAAATTGTACAAAAATTCTATTATTAAATTATTTCTCGACGATCGTTTCGGACAATAAGTCCATCCTCAGGAATATAAAAAATGTTTTATATTCCTAAGGATGAACGTATTTTAATTATTTCGGGCAATAAGTCCATCCTCATGAATATAAAACATGTTTTATATTCTTGAGGATGGACTTATTGTCCGAAACGATCGTCGAGAAACAATTTTGAGGGGAAAAGAACCCTGCCTAATAAGCACATCGTGTAATACTTCCACCATGGTTGTGAGTCTCATCATAGGAAAAACTGACTGTATAAAGAAATATGTATCTATTTTTGTCGGTAATTTTTTTTAGGCTACTGTCTTGTAGCTTCGATGTATAATAAAAATATATTAAAAGCGCGTTCATAATTTGTAACGGAAAACAAGCCTATGCAACGTAACCATTATTAAAGAAAGCGTGGTTGCTATAACATTCGCAACTATTGCAACTTTTTGTAAAAAGAATCCAACCTATCAGAGATCTATTGCTTTAAAAAGTATAGCTCGTCTGTTGACAAAACTTTTCTTTTTTGCGTTGTGCAGGATTCAATAAAAATGTGTCATTTTCAGAAATATATAAAATTACAAATATGTCATCAGAGCTTGCTAGCAGGTTTAATACAAATGTCTATTAAATATAAATCAATAAATATAAAAACCAAATGACATTGCAATTTAAAAAATTTACAAGAATTTACAGCAATTTAGTAATATTATTTGATTTTAGCTGAATTTGCTGTTTCATGTCTGCCGAATATAATTAGTATGTACAAATTTATGTTACTAAAAGTTTCCTTCCTGTCACATTAAATCATAGAATCAACACTAATGTGTTCGAAACCCGGCGGGGGCAGATGTGACTGGGACTTTTTCCTACTGCCTTTCGCCGAGAAACGGTCAACGGCCATCTTGTTGAGGTTTTTCACGGTTTCCGTCAATTAATTTCAGATAAATATCGACATAGTTCAAGGCCATGGCTGATTACTTATCAAACTTCTAGCTCAAAAATTACCCTACCTTATCCTAATTTCCTATAATTCCTTAATTCGCCCATTGCTATTACTTAAGTTAAAGTTTTAAAAATGTAGAAAACAACGAAAAATGGTAAATGGAAAATAGTAATGATGCCAATGGCATCTGTTAGGACATAAAGTCGAGAAACGGGCATTAAACGCATTATTATTATTATACTTCATTTAAGAATTGAATTCTTGTTTATTTATTGGTTTCATTATTTTATTCCTTACAATTAATTTAAAAAATAGTTTTGCGTATACTTTCTGTTACATGACCAGCAGTAGCAAATCGTGGAGTTCTTAAAGTATAGTAGTCGGTAGACATAGAGACGAAGGGTTCACCGCGGAATACTAAATATTTCTGAAGCTCCAAAGACATGCGATGTTCTAAAAATATATAATAGAACTCAAGATTTCTGCTTTATATTTAGTATTTAATACAAAGGAAATTTAACTCTATTTTATTTTCAAACTAACATTTTTTTGCTTATAAAGCACTCGAAGCGAGATATTTCTAAGAAATCGTTTTTATGTTTTGGGGCCATATTTCTAATATAACGGCCTTGGCGGTTTCGTTCACATTTTGTCTCATTTCATTCAAGGCATCGAATTGTACAAATTCCCAAAGTTTTAACATTTTTGCATATATTCCAATAAAACCCCCTATAATGTTATGCTATTTTTAATTGTTACTATTTCTGCCTTTTTCGAGTAGTTTTCTTGCAAATTTCGAAAATTTAACATTTCTAATTTTTGTCAGTGTATTTGCACATACACTATTGGCGCCGGTCGGATTCTAAAAACAAACATAAATTCACGTATTAAAGCCATTATATTGTCGGCAGGGTTTTGGCATTGCGACCCGAGTTTTTTTTATTATTTGGATCAACAATAAAAACCCTTAAAATATTATATTTTAAATATTTCACGATAAGAAATTTCGATAGAATGTATTTCAATTGCCTCATTTATTGAAATGTTTAAAACTCTAATTTGCATTAAAAAAAATAATTAAAACGTGATAAAACGTTTTACTAATAATACGTTCCGATTATACAGTCGAACGAAGTTCAATAAAAATAAAATATCTTTTCGAGTGTTCTTATTGTATAGCCGGTCTATGTAGGTAGGTACGTTATTGAGGTAGCGACGAAACGCGGACAAAAGGCTATTATTGTTTCCGGGGATAGCCTTTAAACAGATGCGTTTAGTTATATGAAAATGTGAGACGCCGATAGCTGATGGAGAGAGGTTATAATAATATAAAGGTTATGTGGCATGATGAGGTGCCGTGACATGCAATATCCGATATCCGGACTATCGGACGACACGGAGGACAAGCTTTTATTCTTTGTACACTCACGGACAAAACATTTTTAACACGCTTCTATTAGCTTCACCTGTTTGTAACGGAAACCTTGAACGTGAAATTCACCCACTTAAAACTTAAAACATTGCATACTTATCAAGGACCGATGACAATACAGTAATTTAATAAGTTTGTCCCATTATCCTGGCCAGGACCTTCTGGATAAAAAAAACTTGAAAAAATACAGCAAGCAAGCTAACACGCTGTACAGTGACGTACGTTGTGTTGCCTACCACATAATCAAATAGAATATTGTTTTTAGTCTTATAATTAAAATTAGAGTTTAAAAAAACTAAACCAACAC
The DNA here is from genome assembly GCA_034508555.1 of Venustoraphidia nigricollis. NCBI lineage: Eukaryota > Metazoa > Arthropoda > Insecta > Raphidioptera > Raphidiidae > Venustoraphidia > Venustoraphidia nigricollis. Next base: position 1,171,151 of record JAVRKA010000042.1, on the reverse strand, counting down.
GCTTTTATGAACAAAAGAATGCAAAAATAATTTGACAACAAAATTTAAGTAGCATCCCACACTTTTTACAATATTTGTCAAATTATTTTGCATTTTTTAGTCTATAAAAGCGTGATGTTTTAGTTTTTTTAAACTCTAATTTTATTACAATATGGTTAATTGTCTTGGAAAGTGTATGATTGGGTCTCCTATCGAATAAAAAAATAAATAAATTACAGTGTCAGGGATTATGTTGCCCGTGATTGTACTTTAAGGTGCAGTGCTACAATATTATGTGCGTTCCCTCTCCGATATCAATATGTGATCTGCCCGCCTTTATAATATTGTTAGCGATAACAATAGTCTTAATGCTGCCGATTGTATTTGTCATCATTTTTATCCTCTTTACGATTACAGAATTTCGTTATTTAGAATAATTAACATATTTTAGAATTGTATTCAAGTCGCTCTATTTTCTAAGCAATATTATATTATTTGTATATATGATAAAAAGTTGAGTTTAAAAAAACTTAAGCGCTCTTTTATGAACTACAAAATGCAAAATAATTTGTCAACAAAATTAGCTTTACTGTAAAAAGCGTGGGGTGTGATCTACTTAAATTTTCATAATAGCTCTACATTTACAATTAGCTAGTAAATGAACAAATTATTATCCATATTAAGTACTCCAGCTTTTTATAGTAAAGCTAATTTTGTTGTTAAATTACATACCATAAAATCTTTAAAAATAATAATAATAATAATAATAATGACATCGTTGCTGGGATCGAGCCTACGACCTTTAGGTACAAGACAACTGTTCTATCTCGCCGCCACTTAACTTAGCTAAAAGAAGTTTTATTTCAGAAAACAGTATATTGCCATTTTTCTAATATATCATGCAATTTTAAATGTTTAAAAAAAATTCCGCGACATTTTTTAACATAGATTTTTCCAGATAGGTAAATAAATAATGTGCATTTTTTCTATTGGTCTTTTTTTATGTAAAATGTTTCAGACACTGGTATATTTATTTAGATTAATATAAATTGACTTTAATTTTATGTGAAATTATATATGGACTTTTTAGGATGGCGTTATAATATTGTACAGAATTAGTTTCTGTGTTATTGCAAACAATTTCTTGGAGTAATTTGTTATAGTAGCTTAGTAAAACTGATAAAAGACTTTATGGACTTGTGATTTTTGAAGAAAACGAAACACAGAAAGTTCTCATAGTAGTATAAGGAAACGAAAACTGTAAAACCAACGGATCTAAAATGCTAACTTGAGTGCCAGTTGTAAAACCTTGCATTTATTCTTTGCAGCGGTGAAATTCAAGACGAAACCAATTCAATCGAACTTTGTCGATCAGCAAAACAAATTGAACTAATTTTATTTACAAACTGTTCTAAAACCTGTACAAATTTCAACTCACTAACAGAAAAAAAATATTCAACTCACTTATTTCAACAGTTCATAGTTAAGGTATATTTTAAGAAAATTTACAATAAAACACATTATTTGTGAAAATAATCCATATACTACATACGAATGAAATATGTAATATATTTTTTGCGGAATTTTCGATGTCTTTGAATATAAGTAGCTACAATTCCAATTTTTAAGTTCCTACCCTTAAAAAACCGATACTTCCATACAGACTTTCACTCCCTATTTCTCCCCCTTAAAGTTAAAATTTCCAAATATCCTTTTTAGCGGTTACTTACTTTATAAAATAAACTTATTCTCCAAATTTCAAAACTACTAATTTGGCTGCGCGTTGATAGATCAGTCAGTCAGGACAAACGATTTTATATTATTTAGATTAAAGCAGTGAAAGTGCAGGCTATTACTAGTTGTTAAATGTTTTATGTGACTGACCATAAGTCCTTCAAATGAGAAAATTGTTTTGTATTAAAAAAGAAGAACGCAATAACTACGTCGACGCATAAAAATGATCGAGTTGTAGGTAAAAACAAACCGACACACACGTACTTACTACATTCATAGCAGCCACAAAAAGGAAGGAACACAAAGAACAAATAAAAAAAGCTATTTTGAACACAATGTATGCACTAATGTGTGATAATTTGTCGTTGGTTTATAACAACGAAAGGTCTTTTAACGGCAATTTATATTTCACATATTACGGTCACAAATTATACATTTTAACGACTGAGTAGTAAAAGTTGAGTTCCCAATAGTCTCATACATAAATGCCGCGATATGTTCGCGGCATAGCTCGAGTTATTGCACAACGAATCTATAACTCGAATCATTTAAAACGCGACAAGAAATAAGTTTATCGGCTTTACAGTGAAATATGTTATCTTTAAGTGGGAAATGCAAATTATATAGTTGACAATGTATTGATAAAATTATTATTTCGTTTCTACATGATATTGGAAATGAGATATTTTTTATGCAAATTTACGACTTTTATACTTTAAAATTAATTATTATTGTCCATTGTTATTTCTTTAAACCTTTTTACGTCTACTGAAACTAAATTTATTAAATAATAATAAGAACGAAAACAAGACAGGATGTATTGGTATATCTTAATAATGATTCCTGTAATTGTTTGAACAAATCCAGGCTAGAAAAAATATTGTTACCTTTCCTAAGTAGCTCATCATTTAATGAATAACCATTGTTCAAATATTTGCGAAAGATCACTCTCATGTCTGCTGTCACAACTTATTTTCTCCGAATCTACTAGAAGAAACAAGTTGAAATTTGGTACATTTATAGTTAGATGACTCAGTATCGAATGTATAGCATAAATAAACGAATTTCGATTTTGAGGGTTGATTTTGGGGGTCAAATTAGAAAACTAAAAAAAATATAATTTTGAAGTGTATTATGTGCCGTATCAAATGAAAGGGCTGCTTATGAGATATACAGTTATATTTTTTTTACAATTTTAATATGCATAGCTCAAAAGATATTAAAGAAAAGGTAAAAAAATAAGCGAAACTACTGAGCCTAAAATTTTGAAAAGAAATAGGTATAAAGCCTCACTCATAGTTTACAGGAAAACCTAAACAAAATGGGAGTTTATTTAAATATTGAAACAATCTTGGTAATACTCCGTGCAAAGTTATATGTGTTTCACTTTTACATAAAAAGTAATTCATATTCTATTGTTTGAATAATTATTAATAAGTTCTCAGTGTTTAGTTTAATGTTTTGTTTATATTTCTTACATGTAAATTATTATACTAAGTACGTACAAGTTATCTAAAGTTTCTCTGTTTTGATAAAATGACATTATAGTGTATAAACAGTTTTATATTATTTGTAACATAGAACTTTAGAATGTTTCAACGTTACTTTTTCCTATTGTTTGTAATGGAAACTTGTAAATATATATATCTGTGGTTGCAAGGAGAGCTGACGTATGTAAAATTTATATACAATAACACTAATGCAGACATTCGCTCATTCATTTTTTTCCGGAGAAATATCCATAAAAGTATATTTATTTCTTATAAGGAGAATTTGCAATTGTTTTAAATCCAAATTGAAAGGACCACGTGACACTAATTGGCGGATTTAGAAAAGAGAGCATCTCTTTTCTAAATCCGTAAATTAACGGCATAACCCTCTAGTGAGCTAGTTACGATGGGCATCCATGAACTAGCGCTGAGGAAATTTTGTACTCTAAAGGACAAACCAGTATTGTATCAGTAACTTTTACTTAATTTGTGTAAAAATAAAACTTTACACATTATACAGAAATAAAAAAAATCCATCTTGCTTCGCTGTCACAAATATTTCCTTTTTTTTGACAAAAACAATTTCTTGTAAGTCTAGAAAGTTTTCTAATCATCTCTGCCTTAATGTGAAAGCTGAATTATAAAAAAATGATTACAATTTAAAAAAAATCATAGACATTATTTTGATCGTACTCCATAAACACAAATGAAACAAAAATAATCAAGATAGTTTTTGTTTGTTTTATTTTAACAAGACCAGGCGTTCTTAAACTTATAGCTCCACGTAACCCTATTAGAATTCCAAGACAACGGCAACTGACTATAAATAAAACAAAATAAGGTATATTGTCACAAAGAGCAATAGATATGTTTCATTAATTAATGTGACGGATGTACTTGTTTTTTGTCGCAATTCTAAGAGCAATTTTGCTCAATTTCAATCTTAATTTAGCGTTCAGTCGATTCCTGTATTTCGTTTTTATCATAGCCAGGTTTGAAAACCCACTGTCACGAAGGACAAAAGGAATTTCACCGCTTTGCGTAGAAGTTCCGGATATTCTTCCTGTCTTCCTAGGCAGCGATTACATAAATTTTGTCCGCGCACCCCCTACAACCAACTGGCGTACCCCGAAATAGACAGTTATAAAAAATCTATTGATTCTTGTCCAATCGATCCTGTACTTTCATAAAACTTCGTCGTATTTCTTCATTAAAATCAGTGAAATATTTTTTGCCATGATGAATATGTCTAACGCGACTATTTTATGCTGATATATTCCGAACTGAAACATAATATTGCGTTTAACAAAACTTTATATTTTAGTTTGTCTTTGTTAGGTTTCAGTTAGTACTTTTTCGTTCGTCAGATATTTTATTCAAATCTGTGTTAATCTTACTCTATTGTGATTCTCTGTACTGATTTGGGCTCAGACAGTCATGGAGCAAGATATACCGGGTGTGACTGAAAAAAAAAACAGTAAAAGCACGCTTAGCTCTGCTCCGCTTAATGCTGTTTCAGTATTATGCAGTTTAAAAAAAAAGTATAACCACTATAACGTAAATTATGGATCAGTTTACCGAAAATGATTCAAATGTTGATAAAAGTTCAAAGGCAAGACGAAGTGTCATTGATGCAATATCTTGCTATCAACAAGAGCTTGCTGAAGGAAACAGAAAAAGGCAAACGACATTAGATGCCTTCTTCACAAAAAACAAAATATGTCAAATGAGGAACCTTCCTTATCACAAATATAACTTCTTACTCTAACTTTTATTTGATTTTCATAAATGTTTTATGAACAAAAATCGATATTAGCAATTAATAAACGTAGCCACTATTTAATTATTCTAGGTAAAATTTGACATTCTGTATACGCTATTTACTGGACATTTGTATTGCTTCTTTAGCCGGTTACGTAGGAGTTCTACTTTATCTGGCATCTCTTTATTTCACAGACAACCCTTTAGTTACACTGCAATGTGTACCATTTGGACATCTGATATCTAAAGTCATATAACACGCGTTAAACCACAAGTAATTTTCATCTCAACATTATTTTTCGCTTTTTCATATTTTTTGTGAATTTCCACGCTCAACTTTTAATTAATGAAATATCAGTTTTTATAATTTCCTTCTTATTATTTTTGAGAATGTAAGAATATAGTGCTTCACAAAACAATTTTAATTATTTGTGTTTCAAATTATTTGACAAACTGCCTGAGGCTATAAAAAAGCAGCCCCTTAACCAATTCAAGAGATCTGTCAAAATACTCTTATATAGTCATTGTTTTTATGACATAACTGAATTTTTAAATTGTACCATTGCGACGTCACATATGTACTATGTATTCTTTTGTGCAATAAATTTCATATTATTATTATTATTCATCTTCAAAGTTGAATTCCAGATATATATTGTAATAGAAAACAAGATCACGGGTAATTGGAATAATGAAAATAAATCAATTTAAACAAATTTAAAAAAAGACGAAACGTTTCCATCAATGAGTGTTTAAATTGATTTATTTTCATTATTCCAATTACCCGTGATACTGTTTTCTATTATTATTATTATTCGATTATTCCGAAGACTACTATTTGCTAATGTGGTTCGTAAGATAATGTTGAGTCGAAAGGGGAGGGGGCACTTTTGACGTGCACTGAATATACACCCACACACATGCATATAATATCGGACTGAGCTTTGAAATCTAAGTGTACATATTATATTAAATGTGTGATGTCAGAGCAAGCTGTGCTTGGAAATGATAACGAGACGCTGCCTTACTTTGACGTGAGGTCACACAGAGGGCGAACAGAAACGGCGGAAATTACATAATCGTTTTTAAGACTGAAATGCGCCGATAGCGATTTGTTGAAAAGAAAACTATAAAAACATTTATGAAAAGATATGGAAATATTTTTTTGTAACGTTGTTTTTACTATTTGTATTTTTTCATGAAGTGTGAAAGAGATTTTGAAACAATTTTTAGTGTATTTGCCATATGGCAACATACACTATTGACATCGGTCGGATGGCGGGACCTAGGGGTCGGACCAAAATTTCTCGACGGTTCATAACCTCCTAAACACTTATATATATATATATAGGTATATATGTATATATATAGGTATATATGTATGTATATATATATATATATATATATAGGTATATATGTGTACGGGCAATAACTTTCCAAGGAGTTAATTCATTTTAACGAAATTTGGCACACATGTTAGAATCCATCACCGCACGAAGCCTATTTAAAATAGGCTCAATAGGGTCATTTTAAGGGTGGTTTTTAGAGGTTGAAAAAAGTTTTTGGGCCCAAAAATACCTAAAAAATTCTCAGAATCGATTCAAAATTGAAATTTAACCCTTTAATAGCAATTAAAAAGTGCTCCTAAAATTTTAATAAAATCGGCCCGACAGGACCGGATTTTCAAATTTTCTGAAAACACTAGTTTGCAGATAGTGAGTTATTTACTGAACGGTGTTTTTAATTTTGGTGTAGACGTTCTATCGACAATAATAATGTAGTTAAGAAAAAAATGTAATTTTAAGGGGTGTATTAAGGAGTTATTTTTTTTATTTTGCCTAACAATCACCTTAAGTTCACATAATAAAGCCACAAGGCCTGTATCATCAAATACACTATATTGTCGGCAGGGTTTTGACACTGCGACGCGGGTTTTTTTGTAGTTCGTATTGTTTTTGATATAGACAACGAAATTCCATTTTAACTAGTCAATGAGTATTATTTTTAAGTCACTTTCGTAGCTTGTAAAAAAATGTTCATTTCAAAATGTCATTGTAAAAAAATATTAGAAAAAAAGGTTTAAAGGCAAGATTTTATTGCAATGTTCTGAAAAGGAAAAACGTATTTTTTATAGCTTAGGTTGATAATTATAAAAGCGTGGGTGTAAGCTCTAAGACACTTCATTAGTCACGGCCCACGCTTTTATATTATAGCTAAAAAAACTATGAATTTAAGATGATAAATTATAAATAAAATATTAATAATATTTTCTTTAAAATCTGTACAGATTAAAAAAAAATACCAGTGGGTGTGAAAAACGAGAAAATTAATATAAGATGTAGTACATAGACGAAATGCTAACAATTTCGAAAATAATTATATTTATATAGGTATGTTTACGTTTTTTAAACATTTCCTGAAAGAAAATAATTACGTACAAAATAAGAAGCGAACTATAAGATATTAATTCGAAGCATTCTTACATTACTATAGAAGTATAAGTGAAAAGTTGTGACACTAAATTTTTAACTCTTGAACTTCGTTAAATAAATTATAAGAAGAATAAAAGTTTTATGTCAAATTGAACTTACAAACAAAAGTATTATATTTTTTTCAAAGCCTTTATGTGTAGTTTCGCTCCCGTTAATTTTAATTTTGACACTAACCTTAATTTAATCCAAATTATAAATTAAAAATTAGTGAAATGGTGTTCATCAAGTTAAATAATACAGTTAATCTAAGATCTGATACACAAAATTTAAGCTTGTCATATAACAATATGCTAGAAAAATAAAAAAGAGTTTAAAACAAAAAACAATGGTTCAAATGAGGAGCAGCCGCATAAATTACGTCACGTGACTTTATTTACTTACCGTCAATAAAATAAAATAATTTGAACATCAACCGTAAAAATATTAAACATTTAATAGGTGTGTATAATTAATATTTGATATTTTAATTGTAAATTTATAAATTGTAAAAATTCAATTACAGTTATAAAACTTGAAAAAGTTCCAAGCAAGGAACGAACCGTCGCTATAAATAACAAATAAGTGTTTACTTAAAAAGTCCTTTTTCCCGACAAATCATTTTTATATTCATTACCAAGGACAAAAAAGAAAAAAGTCAATAATTAAACATTATACACAGTTTGAGTACTACGTATAATGTGTTTGACAGAGACAGATATAGTATGACACGTTCAGAATTTTAGGATAATAATTCTCATCTTATTATGGCTGTAGATAAACCAGACCGGGCCGCTAGTTTGTTAATAGTTATAAGAAAAGTGTCGTAACTCGCTTTGAACAATTTTGAAATCTTTCTGAATGACCTCAAGCAGTAATTGGTGTAAAGTGACGTACAGTAATCGTTTTACAATTAGGGATTGGTTATTCAATTGTACAATGTTTCATGTAGTTACACGTTCCGTTCGTTGTTATATTATTTAGTAGTGATTCGGTTTTGATAGGAGTTAGATGTACATTTTTTATGAAGTGTTTATTTAATTTAATAGTGACGCGTCGTTCATTCAATAGTAATATTTATTAGATAGTGTGTACATGAGTTAGAATTGGTTTTCTTGTAAATATTTGGAGAGAAAACTATTTGTATTTGAGTGTAAGTGACTTATAATTAATTTCAATTACAATTTTTGGACGAGATCGCCTCCAGTAGTGTCTGGCCTGCTGAAAATATACCAGATAGAGTACTATTAGTGTCTAAAAATACTGACATAATATAACATCTTTGGATATTGTAACGTCTGTGATTTCTTTTATGGGACATAAACCAGTTCATCTGCAACATCAAGTCAAACTGAAGAATAATCGAATAACGGTGAGTAATTGATTTTTGTTTTGGGTTCTTTTATTTATTTATTTGATAAGACACAATGGAATTATTTTTGACAGATATATCTTTATTCAAGAATGTTATGAATATGAATGATTTTGAGTAGGCATTGTTTTATTGAAATAGACTGTTTTTCGCTCCAAACTTGCCACTCTGAATAAATTCATGTTTGACGTTTACGCAATTATCGGTTTATATTATTTCTCAAAATGTTTTTTTTGTCGGTCTGAAATATCTCCCTTAATACTCTATCAAAATGAATGTTTGATACGTCATTTTGGAGATTATTTTTCTTTCTAATGACGAAAACTAAATTACTATCTTAAAATTAATGTTTTCATTTAAAAATTACAGTTTAAAAATGTTAACAATTTCATTACAGAAAATAACATTCAGAAATAACAATCTGTTTATTTTAACAGTTGTCGGTAATATTAAGTGACGTAGTGGCGCTGAAGTGTCTCAATAGAATATAGAATAAAATTTATTTCCACCATTTTATATTATTGTCCACTAACGGTAGGAAGTATTGCACGGGATTAGAAAATAGTTTTCATTTGGAAACAGTTGTAGCTGCATCGAAGTCACGTATTGCGGGTGGAAGATTGGCTTTGTCGATTTCGAATATAATAAATATTCGCTATTTTTAAACGTTTCTTTTAGGATTTTATATAATATCGGGACATAAGACCGGGTGTTTTTGATATTGACAAAACCCGATTGAGACGATGTTGGCAACCTTCAATAATTTGTGTTCTCTTTGAAACTTTCGCTATTTAACACAAAGCCGTGAACTTTTGAACTTATGATAAAGCTGGTTTTAGCTGCGAGTCAATGAGAGTTGATGCAAGCTTGCACTATAATATTATAGAGTTGGTATCTCGGAGGCATTCGGAAATATCTGCGTTTAACAGGTGCATAGCGCGCAAATAGAGCCTCAATTACTGTAGGCATGTACGTGTGTATAGCTCAAATGCTATAACTAGCCGTTACCCGCGACTTCGCACGGATCTGAAATGTTATATAGCTTTTTCCCGCGGCAATTTAATTTTGCTAAAGGTGATATCAGACGGTTCATTTTTAGTTCATTTCTGTCTTTCATTCAGCATCTTTCACTCGAATTCATGAACCGATCTAACAACGCTAGATATCGGCATTCGGCACCATTCATTCGCACTCCGAATGAACGAAAAATGAAACACAAGAGAGAACATTCATTCGGGTTCGATCATTTTATGTCGTGTCTTGTAGCGGACGGACTTGGGCTACGACACCGCATAGTGAATATATTCTGTTTGTGTTTGAGACAAAATGGCATTCAAGTGGAAAGACCTAAACACGCTGTTGTTTTTGGAGAATTTCAAAAATTATTTTTTGGAACCACAAACTCGACGATAACAAAGACAGAACAATACGAACAAATTCCATTAAATTTCTAATTAATGATTTAAAGTTAGATTTTGCTTCTTTTTTGTCAATTTTTCGATCAATTGATCACAAATCAAACGAATTCCAAGGCGCATAACTTCATTCGACGAAAAGACGAGGAAAAGACTGGATCAACGTTCATTTCTATGTCATTCTGTCTGTGCCGTGTGAACGCGGAATGAAACAAAAATGAACATTCAGTCAAATGAACATTCATTCCGTTTTGCATGGAACACTAAAAATTAACAAAATCGCAACATACGCCATTTTGTTTTGCAGTCGCAGATATATTACAGTATAGTATAGGTGGGACACTGTAAGGTAAGGTACCTATAACAAATATATAACGAAAGCAGGCAAGGTATAACGCCGTAACAATTCCGTGAACAATCGCGTAGAATGTCGACTGCGTCCGAATAGCGACGGCCGGTAAGCGTCGTCGCTTTACACGGCGCTGACTGTCAGTTGTTCACAAGGGCTGTCGGCGCGTGTTCTGCCAACTGTCTGTCGTACAAATCCCTATACGCGACCGATTAAAGAATATACATATATATTATTATAGCTCTATCGGTAAGCGCGACGTTTAAACGTTTGGTTTGACAACGAAATTAATAATAATAAAACAAAACTCTGTATGCAGAAACAATATAGTAACTGTGTGATCGTGTCTTGTTTAGTTAAGAGTTAATTTGTTCAATCGCCAAATTAATATAGAGAAACAAATCTTCGCCACACAATAATTCATCAAGTTCTTTTCCGCTTCCTTTTTTTTATTCGTTTCGGATTGACTCGACGTTAAACTGTATAGTATACGGGTTCGAAGCAACTTAGAAACAACTTTAACGTAATTTTCGTTGACTCTATATAAGAGAAAAACTTTTCCAATTCTTTAATTAACTTCTGCAGTGGTGTGATTTATTTATTTGTCCGTTGGTGACCTTTAAGATATTAATTACAGAATTTTGTAGCAGAAACGATGCAAGAGTGGGGTAAAGACGGTTGATTATAAGCGCTTGTGTCATTTATTAAAATAAAATTATCTCTCCGAAGATTTATTATCGCCGCATAATAAAATATCTTCGACTTTTTTCACATTATTTAATTTGTCGTTCCGATGTTGACTATGATTAATGTTTAAATAAATTGTGACGTCGAACAACGTTTAATGGATATTCAAATTTAAACGGTATTATGTTGTTTTAATCTATATAATCGATCGCATCTGTAATAATAATCCATTAATAATTTATGAAAACGATTGATTTCTTTCGTGTTTCCCTCTTTATACATTATAATGTGAGCATGGGTGGTACTATTATCAAATGAGTAATTAGATACTCCACCGACATGCAATTAGTATCTAACTGAACACTGGACAATTATTATTATTTTATTACTATAATAATAGATTTTGATATTACTGCATCAAGCTTTGTTCTATTGTGCAAGGTTTATGCTTTTGTTGTTAGGTTTATTTTCATAAGTTAATGTACTCCCCGATTTGAATTAATTATGCTGTCATTAATTCTTCAAATTTAACGTTTTATTTAATACTTTTAAAATTATGATCCAGTTATATACGAGTATTTCATTCTAAATATATCAGAAATGTTACCTGATGTTATTTTATATTGTTTCTCACTACTGAGTTTTTGTTTCATTTTTGCAACAATAAATCTTATTCTTTGCAGACATAAAGTAAAACAAATTATTTATAGTCAAAATTTGAGACAATTTGAATAAAATTCCGATGTAATTTATATAAATCAAAGTTATTTAATTCAATTAACAAGTTTAATTGACTATCAGAATACTTTGAAATTTTTTTCGTACATCAAACAAATGAAAAATGTGTTACTGGTTCACATTTGTTAGAAATGTTTTAAGTAAAAACATATTTAAAAGTCTAGAAATACAAATTGGGGAGAAAAAACATAACAAAAGCATAACGGATAATCATTAAAGAGTGCCCAATTACTAAAAACATAAATTTTATCTGTAAACCGTTTAAGAGGAGAAACATTTGAACATCTGTGGTAGCCAAATGTAATAAGTGGAATTAAATGTTGGACAGTTTCCAAAAATGTCGAAACAGTAGCTTCGGAAAGAAAAATGAGGTGTTACGTATATCACATTGTAGGGTTATATATGAACGAGCTGCTTTATTGACTGTATTTTTTATAACATTTAGTTTAGTTATTTCATTTCAATTCAGGAATGAATTGACTTGTGAATAAAGTAGTATTTCAACTGATCAATCGTACATCTCTTCACTTGAATTAGTTTGAAATTAGGTTGCTAATTTAATAAAAAGTAATATCAAAGCAACATTATTTTCATCTTTAAATAGTTCAATCATAGGTACATACATATATACATAAATAAATATTAGATTGCATTTTCGTTTTTCTTATAATTATTTTTCCATTAGTGTATATTTTATTTAAGTTATAAACAAAAGAAAAAACAATGATTTCATATATAACAATAATATTTTTCAACAACGGAAATATATTTTAATTAAACTGTTTTATGTATTAAGTGTAACACTTACATAAATGATAAAATTAATTGTCCAGAATTTACTAACTTTATCTTTTCCAAATTTTAATTATTAATAAAAAATATGATAGAGTTTTAATTGCTTACTTAGAGAAATAAAATAAATAGTTGCTCGTTGAAATGACGGAGGACATATTTTTATTTCGTTCGTTTTATTTGTAGAGAGGCTAAGCCGGGCAATTTACGATTGTATAGCTTTGCGACCCGCATTTGTCTTATCGCTGCTTAATTAAAAAAATATAAATTTGATATGAGACAAGTGACGTGAACACTGATAACACAGATGTTTGTTTTAAACACAATTGACAAGATAAATAGGACGCTGTATTTTATTACCTAAATAAAACGCAAAGAAAATTCGATTTGCAAAAAAAAATTACTGTTGAAAAATTACACAATAATTAATATTGTCTATAATATTGCACGAAATTATTTTAATAGCTGACCTTTTTGGTATTATATAGGTTTTTTTGATCTCATTCTATAAGTCTTTTATTTACCTTTTTCTTTTATATCTCAAATTTCACGTTAGAATCAAGGATTTTAGGTATGTATATCAAATGATTGAAGATATGCAAATTTTTTATTTTTATTGTTTCTTTACTCTTCAAATCTGGTCATGCCTGCTGTAATCTACGATAATTTATTAAAATATCTGTATATACCTACTGTTACATATTTTCTTAAAGTGATTGATTCCTCAGATTGTAAAATATGCTCCCGGAAGTTTTGAACTGTGGTCGCAAAATTCATTTTATAACTGTATTTATTAGCTGCGATTGAGCATTAATTTCACAAAATTTAGTTGCTGCTTAAAAATTTTAAAACACAAAACGTGATATTCGTCAATATTTCTTTACAGCACGCCACAAGATTTCTAATGACGGGAAGGCAAATTAATATTTAAAAATTTTTTCTTTACAAACCTATTTTAAAAGTAGTGATAAATTTGGCTTATTCAATAATTTCTTCAAATTAATTTTTTTTCTGTACAAAAAATTGTGTAAGACATGTTATTTTTCTAGTTTTTATTTCATTTTAAATCGTTTATTTAGATTAAATATAAATTGCAAAAAAGTCACACGGGAATATTGGTTATAGTTTATTTTGAAGTATTAACATCAAATATTGAATAAGATTTTTCATTTAGAGATTTTTGAAACGATAATGCATTTTACATGCACATACACATTCAACTGCTATATGCGGATGAAAAAGGGAGCATATTGAATAGCTGGTAAGCAGTCGCCTTATAATGGTTCTTATTAACTTTCGTCAAGCGCTATAAATATAATTTACGTAGAGTCGTTTGAAAATGGTATGTTATATTTTCATTATTAAGATTTTCTTCCTGTTTTGAACATTTAAAATGGTCTCTGTTCGTGGTGAATCACTTCAAACAAAACAAAAACAGTGAAAACCTCTCGCTAATTCGCTTTGTTTGAATTAACATGTCCACTTATGACCAAATCATATTCGTCTAGTCGTGTGTGCAGTATATAACTGGGAGTTAAGGGTTGAAATAAAAATTGAAACAGATGAGCTGAAAAAATGGCGATATCTTCACTTAGATATTCAGAAAAGTAATAAAAGTAATTAAACGTAACGTGAACTTTAATTTCTTTCAAGTTTTACCCAAGTCGAACACATGCACTGCACTAGTGTAGAGGGAAAACTAACTCGGTGCGCTAGCTGCAGACAAATCGTCTAATTTTCCTTTAAAAAAGGAATAAAACGAAAGAAAATAGAACGCTCTGTTCGTATTTTTATTTTTTAATAAAAGTAAAACACGAATTGTGGAATAAGTGGATGGAAATAAGAGGACATACTGTCACCGCATATTTCGTTCCTCAGAACGGGAAACTGTCTCTTTCAATAGACAAAATATACGCCTCGGGGTCACGACGAAAACTTTGTCTCTTGTATTGTCGCCCAAGTCAAAACATCAACTTTTTAATTATTGCAAAAAAAAAAAAAATTTCAAATAAATATATCATGACTCGAATTTCAAAACATACGACTCAAAAACTAACAAATTAAATTTCAAAATGTGCTATAGAAAATAAAAATTAGACGTTTAATCCATGGAAACGTGGGGCCTAAAAAAAACCTAGGTCATACGGTATTTTTTTTGTTAAATATGTTTTTTGCTTTACTCCGTGAAGTTATCTACATCGGTGTTTCTTAATTAATCAGTAAATTGAACATTATGTCAACCGTTTTCATAAATTATTAACGTAACAGAGTTAGCTAATTTATTTATGAAGCATAAACCTAGTCATTGTTGAACTTATTTTAACCTATTTCCATTTGTAGCACGCATTTAATCGTGAGAAAATACTGAAGCTATCAGATAAATAGATACTATTGATTACGAAAAAACCGTAATTTTGTCGAAACGCTAATAATAACTTACAGTATCGTAATTTGGAAAATAACAGTGTAAAAGTGAGTTTTACTAAAATTAATCAAACGTTAATTGTATAAATATATCATGTCTTTTGCTCAATGGCATAAAAATAAAATAGAGTGTTCCAAACATTTGACATAAATTGAAACTGAAAAGAAGAAAGGACAGCAGAACGCAGAAGAAAATAGAAGGAACTGAAATTAGTTGAGTCAATGTCTAAGAAGTGAAATTGTAGATATAATATATATCTCGACAAGTTCACTCTCCGTGGCTTCAGGATGTCACGTATATGGCCAGTTTTGGCTACACGGCGACGTCGGCCAGCCATTGTGGTCAACACGGTCATCTTTATATTAACCGTAACTGCTTTCGTTTGCAGAGGTCAGAATATTATAGACTGGGATGATGATGAAGATTTAGGTGAGTTAATTAACTTGTTACCTTTATTAGCTATATTAGTTACTAGCTTCTACTCGCGACCCCACACACGATAACAATAAATAATTAATAGAATAATTCAAAAACTAGTTTAGTGTTTGAATAAAATAACATATGTTTAGCTGGATTCCAAAAAAAAATTCTATTAAATATATCCTACCAGCTGTAAATAAAATCAAATATAATTACAATAAATAATATTTTATAGTTCGCTCTGCAGCAACAACAGTATTGGAGCCTTCCGTATTACAATCTTGCCTTACAAGGATAATATCAACAGCTTTTTCGTCGACTTGCGTTGCAAAATTGTTCTCCACGAAATGCGCTTTTATTTTAACGCGATAATATATAGCTCATGTCCATCCTGAAGGTCCATTCTAAATATTGATGAAAACATTTTTGAAATCGGATGAGTAGTTTCGAAAATTACCACCTACATCCAAATTTACACTTTACTTCTTTATAATATTAGTATAGATTTCAAAGTATGACAACCATGTTTTATGCTGGAAACCAAATTATGTTTAAACTAGCTGCCAAGCCGGCTTCGCTCGGGTCAAGTTCTGTGCGGATACAATCTTTAAAATGTAGTTAGATTATCTGCATAGGTATTGGCTTGTCATTAATTAAATAATAATAAATTAAACAATTTCAATCAAGTCCACCGTACCCCTTGAAGAAATTATTATTATAGATTTAAAAACTGATTGTAAACCGTATAATACATTTTATCGAAATGGGTATTGCCGTTTTTTTTTTGTTGTAACAAAATGGGTGCAAAAAAGTGAATATTGGGATTTTTTTAAAATAATTAAAACGCTCACTCTTCTGTTTTATTATTATTTTTGTTTTGGAAGCATTTCTGTCACTTTGAGCTTTGCAGCCTCTAGGGATTTTTCTGTTATCTCCCAATATTTTATATCACCTGATATAATACCTTCCTTCGCTATACTAGTTTGCATAGTTTGTGAACTGGGTGATTGATATAATGTTCTGGACCCGTTCGTTATTGTTTTTAATATAATATTAATATTACAATTATATTCAGTATTCATTAATTCAATATTCATCAAACTGAGAAGATGGTTCGATGAACCTTGGGGCCGTTTGTTTTTAACAAAGTAGGACTGGATGCAAAATGTCGATGAAGGCAACATTAATTATTTCGAATATTTGTGAGTTTTAATGTCAAAAGTTTACGATTCGTTAGGGGACAATAACTTTTTTATTATAATATGTTGTGAATAATAAAATAACAGCTCGCAGCTCGGTTGGTTGGGCTTACACATAATATTGTATATGGATTAAATTTCGAAATATAAAGCATTTATGGACATTATATGTAAGGGGTGATTATCTTAAAAAAATGACGCATTACCTTCGGTAAATGGTTGATTAAAAAAATATGTTTAAATTGCTGATCCATAGCTTGCTTGAATTATTACAATCCTCTTAGCAAAACTTAAATGTAACAAGCGGCCTTGAGATTCCAGTTTAATGAATATTAAATATTGGTAACAGAAAACTGAGTACTATTTTATTCGTTAAAAAAATATTTTTACCACCAGAACCAATTAGATCCAATAAATCATTTTCAGTCATTTTGTGTAAATAAAAAAAAACCGCCTGGACTGAGTTTCATAAAATTTATTTCGGACCATATTGATACTAATGCGTTTAGATTAATACCTTAACGAAGTTGAAATCATTTCGCTATACACTGTAATTAAAAAAATAGTTTTCTACAAACTTGTAAAAAATGTGTATAGCCATGAATATGAAAATATGTTTTCTGGAACATTGGCAACGTGTTAATATTGCCAAACTGATATAACAAAATTTTGATTCTGCGTTTCAACTTTGGATGGAATATTCAACATACCTCTAATTTTTAAAAATTTGGTTTGAAATGTTGTATACATTTATCGTTCAATAAAAAAAGTCCTCGTGGTAAAATGATTATTATTAATAATCACAAAATTTTCTGTAATATTCGTTCTGGATTTCATTTCCTTTAAACAGAAAAAGTCTAACTGTAGACTTCTTTTATTTTCGTTTCAAACAGATCCGGAGTACGTCGGGCAACAACTTTACTAAACTTAACAAAGTGAATGATTATAAATTCATTAACCTTTGCTCCTATATATTTATTAATCAAATACAGGATGTTACAAAATTAACTCCTCAGTATTCTGAGCTAAGTCCTAAGAATTAAAACAAGACATTTTTGAGGAATAACCAACATTCAGAAAAATCTTTTCCTAAACATTGATATTTTTGTACACCGATCAACTATAGGTATTTATTTTTTAAACATTAATGTAGATCAAATTTATTTTCTTTTAATGTTTTTGGAAATTTGTTATTCCCTAAAAACGCGTTATTCTTGTTTGTGGAATTTATTCCAGGCCTTTGCGGAGTGAATTTTGTGCTATGTATTCAGTGTTTCTAATTTTATAATGAACTAAATGTGAAATTTTTTATTTTATTTCGTCTTCCGTAATACTGCCCTGTCTAATACGAACGTTTTAAGACTCTACAAATATCTGTATGTTATAGTTTGCATGTCATATATTCTCTGATATGAAATATATGGCCTCTTGAATAAAAGTTATGCTATAGTGTAAGGTTCCTTGAATAAATTCTTTTTGTTCGCTTCGATTGCACTTTGACACGCTAACATAATGTTATAATAGGAGATGTAAATTATTTGATAATGTTATGTTAAACTCTGAACAAAAATGCACAAAAATATTGTAAAACTTTCGTAATTTGTCGATTAAGTTTGACTAATTATTGAGGTTAGTTTTATATTACTAATTTATTCAAAGAGTTCTGAATAATTTTTGAAATATATTGGTAATATATTAAAAACATTTTTTTTTTAGTTTATATAGATTTGATGCTGTAAAATCTAATTTTGAGGTTAATTTCGTAATAACCTACTTTGTTGTTTTATGAAACAACTATTTTGACGATATCAGAAACAACTTCCGCAACATTTTCGTGCGCAGCTTCCGTAACAGAGAAAATCTTACCCTCAGTATGCCGAAAGAAGTATAACTTCTTAAAAAATAGTATATCCAGATAGCCGATTTTTTATGCCTTGAAAAGTCGAGGACGGTAGTATAGTCTGTAATCACAATTTGAAATAAACTAAAAAGAATTTCCATCTTTTGATCAAAGGCGATTTGTTTCAATGTCATGTTTTTTTTATTCCTTCTCGTTGGCAATTACTGTAAAAATATGATCCGTATCTAAGGTTGTTGTCGGAGAATCGCAGTAATTGGAGAATAAAATTGAACAAGTTGCAGTTATAAAATTATAGAGAAGAAATAGATATATTCTATGCGAGAAAAGTGTATTTATAGTCAGAGAGAGGATTCCTAAATATTAGAAGAAAATGCATAAATTTTAATCTATGAATAAATTTGCCATAAATTTAAGACATTTCTTTCGTATGACACACAAATAATATTTAAGAAGCAAGGTGTAAAGGTGAAAGCAAAGGTAATTTATTCGTAAAAATTGATTCACTTAGTTAAATGTTCCATAAAAATTTAATTTTCCACTTAAATATTAATGCTGCTTTTTATTGCTGCATACTTCGATAATGCTACATGGAAAATTTATTATTAAATTAATTCATTCAGAGAAAACTGCTCTTCCTTTAAAAACAGAGCCAGAGGAAAATTTTTTCATTGTGAATTTATGAACGTTAACATTTTTAGTGTATTTGCCATATGGCAACATACACTATTGGCGTCGGTCGGATGGCGGGACCTAGGGGTCGGACCAAAATTTCTCGCCGTTTCATAACCTCCTAAACACTTTGGCACCATTTTTAAAAATGTTTATATATATGTATATATATATATATATATATATATATATATATATATACGTATATATATATATATATATATATATATATATATATATATATATATATATATATATATATATATATGTGTGCGGGCAATAACTTTCGAAAGAGTTAATTGATTTTAATGAAATTTGGCCCACGTGTTGAAATCCATCACCGCAAGAAGCCTATTTAAAATGGGCGTAATCGGGTCATTTTAAGGGTAGTTTTTAGGGGTTGAAAATTGTTTTTGGGCCCCAAAACACCGAAAAAATTCTCCGAATCGTTTTAAAATTGAAATTTAACCCTCTAGTAATAATTAAAATGTGTCCCTAAAATTTTAATAAAATCGGCCGGACAGGACCGGATTTACAAATTTTATGAGAACACTATTTTGCAGATAGGGAATTTTTTACTGAAAGGTGTATATAATTTGGTATGTAGGTTCGATTGATAATAACAGTGCAATTAAGAAAAAAAATGTTATTTTAAGGGGTGTATTAAGGAGTAAAACTTTATTTTGCCCAAAAACCGACTTAAGTTCGCATAATAAAGCTACACTGCCTGTATATCAAATACACTACATTGTCGGCAGGGTTTTGGCACTGCGACCCGGGTTTTTATTTGTTAATTGTTCACGCTAAAGTATGACAACAAAGTGAGTGCGTTTGAAGTTATACTTCTTTGGCGTGATCAAAAACAAATTTTTAATTTGCATGCAAATAAAATCTTCAAAAAGTTTAAGAATAACACTTACAAAAATTGACCTTATTTTAATATTTTTACTTATATAATATAATATAATAATAATAATAATGCGTTTAACATCCGTTTCTCGACTTTATGTCATAACAGACGCCATTCGCACCATTACTATTTTCCATCTACCACACTTCCCGTTATTTTTCCACATTTTTAAAACTTCAACTTATGTAATAGCAATGGGCGAATGAAGGAATTATAGGAAATTAGGATAAGGTAGGTAATTTTTGAACAAGGAGTTTGATTGGCCATTGCCTCAAATAAGGAACCATCTCGATATTTATCTGAAATTAATTGAGAGAAACCATGGAAAACCTTAATCAAGATGGCTGGCTCAGGAATTATCGTTTCCCGGCGAGAGGCAATAGGAAAAAGTCCCAAGCCACATCTGCCCCCGCCGGGTTTCGAACGCGTACCTCCCGTATGCGAGTCTAGTGCTTTTACTTTTATAATAATCAATCCATTGAATAATCAAAAATACGATATTATAAATTTCGCTGGATGAAAAACGTTTAGTTCTAATCAAAGTTTATAGTCGTCTAGTATATTATAAAGTTTCCAAATGACAAAAAGTGTATTGATTTCGTACATCTGTCATTTGAATTTTTAAAGTATTTCCGCTTAAGAAGGTATTTCATTTTGAAATATTTTCTAATTCGAAACAGCAGTGGCATTAATGAAATATTTTTTTAATTTTTATTTCCAAGTAATTTTCAGTCTCTTCAAAGTGAATGAACATGCAACTTGTCAATGCTGCTAGACTGCTAAAGGGGTCTGTAATTCTACAATACTCTGCAAAAGGCACCGATTTTTAATTAAAATAACCAAAAGCTAGTCTGATACAGAACTTAAATAATATTTTCACAACAGTATAGCATTGATTACAGATCACTCATCTGTTGTCAATCGCTTTTATGTTTGTAGCTGCGACAAAACGGATTATTTTCTGAAAAAATAAACCATAGGTAACTGTTTTAATATTCAGTTCAGTAGAAATAGGGGTTTAATCGGAATAAGTGCAGAAGTTCTGAAACTTTCGAAATTTGTGGAGTTCGATGTCGTGAATGAAATGAGACAAAAATGTCAAATGTTATCGCAAACAGTTTGGGCCACCATATTGACAAAATGGCGCAAAAATAGTTTTTTTTTTAAATATCTCCCATTGGGTGTCTCATACGACAAAAAATATTTTTATCAAAATAAAATAGAATTACATTTTTTACGAAATATTTTTATTCATTTTTTCTCTAAACTGAATTGCTTCGGTTGACTAAAATATGATTTTGTAATTTAGAAATAATTTCAATCTTGACTAGTATGCTTATTTGAGATGGATTTACTTAACGATTCTGAAATTTTTAGCCTTCCAAGTTTAATTTTCTCATTTCTAGAACAGTTTTCCCCCGAACCCGTAAGCAAAAAACGAAAAATGATATAAATAACTGAACTAATTTTACTGACATTATACTTTAGCGATGCAAAAATAAATCAGAAAATATTAATTTTGAAAGTGCTCTTCAAGTAACAAGTGTGTAAATCTCGTGCAAATTAACAAATTCAAATCTCTGTTTGTTTTAACATGTTTTTTTATTTATTTTGTATACCGAGCTGCGTAGAGTAGTGGTGACAGCACTAGACTCGCATTCGGGAGGTTCGGGTTCGAATCCCGGCGGGGGCAGATGTGGCTGGGACTTTTTCCTAATGCCTCTCGCCGAGAAACTGTAATTCCTGCACCGGCTGTCTTGATTGAGGTTTTCCATGGTTTTCCTCAATTAATTCCAGATAAATATCGAGATGGTTCCTTATTTGAGGCCATGTCCGATTACCTATTAAAATTTACCTATTCAAAAATTACCTGCCTTATCCTAATTTCCTATAATTCCTTCATTCGCCCGTTGCTATTATATAAGCTGAAGTTTTAAAAATGTAGAAAAATAACGGGAAGTGCGGTAGATGGAAAATAGTAATGGTGCGAATGGCGTCTGTTATGACATAAAGTCGAGAAACGGACGTTAAACGCATTGTTATTATTATTATTATTATTATTTATTTTGTATACTGAAAAGCTTGCATAAATCGATTTTAAATTTATATTCCAATCAATGTGGCAACGTTGGCATTTTAAATATTTCGTCGTGCGAGTTTAATGCAACGTATGCCTGTATATAATAAATTTTCGTAGACCTAATCCGGTAACAATATCCCCAATCTTTTTTCTAAAATCCGAACCGGATTTTCATTCAAAACGCAATACCTTCAATATAGTGAATGCAACCTACAACAGAAGGAGGTCAAAGGAAAATTTTATCGGGTTAAAACGTATTGAAGGTGCGTATTTTTATAATGCAAAGGGCTTCGTTTACAACTGTCTATAAAAGTCGACAGTAAATTGTTAGATGACCCATAAAACAGAAATTATCAATTTTTATCGCCGGCTATAATATCTCTATAAAAGCACATCTCAAAATATATCGCTGCTTTAAAAATTATACTCTTATGTCATCATTATTGCACGAGAAACTTATTATTCCACAGCTGTTGCAATATTCATCTTGTAAAACTAATAACTAAACCGTTGGTTTTCTAACTAAAAAATTAGAGCTTAAAAGAACAAAAAAATCCAAAATAATATGACAACAAAATTAGCCTTACTGTAAAAAGCGTGGATTGCTATTTACCTAAATTTTCATAATAGCTCTAGGTGAAAAATTTATTACCAATATTAAGCACTTCACGCTTTTTACAGTAAAATTTTATTGTCAACTTATCTTGCATTGTTAGTTCGTAAAAGCGTGTTGTTTTAGCTTGTTTAAACTCTATTTTTTATTTTCTGTTGATTTTTTATTCGAATGATCAACCTCTTCTACTTCAGAGCCTTTATAGTATAAATTGAGCTTATATTAATGACCAATTAATTGCTTACGCTACAACTAAATGAATTCCTGTAGTTTCGTTGAGTGTTTTAAACATTAAATGGCAATTACGCGGTTTGTTTATATTATGATTAATTCTGTGCTCATCGCAAATTAAATAAAACAAAATGAAAGCGATCCATTGGAATCGGTCACGTGTGACCACATTGTATTTAAAATGACGCATAAAGTCCATTAACGCAGTGCAGTGAATGCTGATTGTCACATTCAAATTATTCGACCCCTCAGTTTAGTTAATATTAGGGATGTGGCATTCAAATGTGCTATATTTTATTGTAATTTTATTTTTTTATGTACAATATGACGTCACTTCTCATATTAATTGTATTAGTGAAATATACAAAACTTATCTTATCTATTACTAGCGGCCCGATCCAACTTCGCCCGGGTGCAAATCATCTTTTAAATTTTTACCCTCCTCCTGAGTTGAAATTTTAGTTACGAAGGCAATGCAACATTATGGTAACCAAAAAAAAAATTCTGTTGATCCGGTCGCTACCAAGCTTCACAGAATAACTCGCTGGGTTAATCTGAAAATTGTCTGAAAATTTCATCAAAGTCGGTTCAGCCGTTTTGGAGTTCATAGAGAACATACATACACACATTGATTTTTATATATATTGATAGATTAATTATATCGTGTGTGATTATACAGGACCAGACTTATAAATTTTATGAAAACACTAGTTTTCGTATGCTTTGCTACTGAAAAATGTATTTAATTTAGTGCAGGTGTTGGATTTAAAACAATATTTCAACTGAGAAAAAAATTATTATTTTATGAAGTTTAAGAGGTTCGTTTCTTTTATTTTGTCCAAAAACACATTTAAGTTTATGTACTAAAGCCATAATGTGTGTGTAAGTAATAATATATTGTCGGCAGGGTTTTGGTACAACGACCCGAGTTTTTTTACGTTCGCTAAAACCGCATTTGGAATCTGCATTTCATGGATAATTTTATGTTTCCCTCTTTGCTACATTTAAAATTACGATCCCATTTTGTTTTACCAAACCTTTCCGGAGAAATTTCGGTTATCCCAACCTTTGATTTTAATGAGAGTATATATTATATCGATTCTGTTCAATTACTGTGTCATGTTACGTGATGACCTTCCCAGATGGAACCAACTATAGTATAACATATTGTTAGATATGTATTATTATTATGACCTACAGCAAGTTGCTTTATTTGTCCTAGACTGACACGTGTGTGTTTGGTACATTTAATTACTTAATTGTACGTTGTAAAAGCTAACATATGTGTACACATAATTATTACACTAATATAATTTTACCGAATCCTCTCTTACATGATCGAAAATAATGTTTGTTTGCAATTATTGTAGGAAATAAAATGATGAAACTAATAAATCACCAAGTATTCAATTATTAAGTAAAGTATATTGAATTCAGTAATGCTGGCGCCACACACAGCAACTATATTTGAACACTTATTTGAACACTTGTTTTAATGCCGGCGCCAGACATAGCAACAATATTTGAATACTTATTTGAACACTTGTTTTAACTAGGAATGGGGATTATAAATCAATTAATTGAAATAATCACAAAAAGAATATTTTTCCCGTTTTTATCGGAGAAAAAAAGTTTTAAAAGAACAATAAAACTTTTTTCTTCTATAAAATCGAGAAAAATATTCTTTTTTGGACCGATTATCCGATTTTAGGGTAGTAAAATAATCGGTTTCCCCATAATCGGTTTTTCGAAATAATCGGAATCGATTGATAGGAAAATAATCGATTATTTCGAATAATCGATTTATAATCCCCATCCCTAGTTAAAACAAGTGTTCAAATAAGTGTTCAAATATTGTTGCTATGTCTGGCGCCCGGGTAACACTTGTGAGGCACGGGTATGCGGGTATTTGTTCAAAGTTTGATCACACATTTGCACTTTACCATTCGGTGTCGGTTTTTCGAGCGCACATTAAAGCGTTCAAAGTTCAAATGTGTGCGTAGCCTGCTACACTTGCGCAAAACTCAGTTACTCGTAAATCACTGAGTAAAACGGTCCTTTGTTCAATCGCAAGATGGACTGAAGCAACGAAAGTGTCCTTGAATTTATTGAGTTACTTGAAGAAGAATGATGTATATGGAACCCAAAAAGTAAAAATCGTAAAAATAGACTTTTTAGTTTACTTTTTGCACCTGAAATAAATAATTACATACACTTAAATAATACACGTATACCGCGTCCACAAATTTGTCGTTCATCTTGTTTGTTATCTATTTGAATACTTTGCAGACACGTTTGCTAAAAGTGTCTGCAAAGTATGTCTGGCTGGTGCAGCAAACATGTGTTCAAATGTGTGAGCAAAGTCTTTGTCCAAATATTTGTGTGTGTTTGGCGCCCGGGTAATACAATCAATGTCTCAACACAGAATGCTTCTGAATCCGCTTACAATCTTTACAATAACAATGTACGCAACTTACATAACATAAACCATTACACAATTCATTACTGAATAACATTCGTTTAAATACTATGTGGCAAACATTCGTTTACATTGTATATTTTATCTTTGACACCTAGCAAATTACCCACTACTAACGAGCAGAGATTAATATGAATTTGAGTTTTCAGTTTATTGTTAGTTATGATACTAAGCTGAAGCGAAATTCAGATCTCCATTGAATCTCAGAGTAGAACTTGATGGTGGGTTTTTTTGAGACAACATTAATACCCTATATTGTCGACCACAACATTGTTTTGTTTTGAGTGTTTATTAGCTACGCAGTAGAAACCAACAAGTTTAATTTTTAATTTTGTTGTGATCAGACGTATTTAGAACTCGTCTTGATTTAATCAAAACGAGATCTAAGCACATTTTTATTAATAAATTCATAAATTAAATAAATAATGGAACTGGAATTTGAGGTTTTTTTATTGTGTAGACTTGAGTTTTGATGCAAAGTTGTATTCTGATCTAACATATTTATAAACATAGAAATATGTACCTGAATTTAGATTATATGTATTTTATCGAATGTCTGTGTGTTGAACGATGTCCTGTTATAATACTGAACATTTGAATAATTGAGAGGAAATGAATAAATAATAGCGAAGATGAAAGTTTTTGTCTGAACAAGAATGACAAAAAAACAATGACAGTTCAAAGTATGACTAAACTAATAATAATTTTATTTTCGAAATACGTATTATGTCAAGTAGAAATATTAAATTGAAAACTTCAATTAAAACTTTAAATCGAAAAATAGAGGATATTGTATGTAAGTTATTTTATAATTGTGTTGGAAATATACGTTATTACTGTCTCTTGCAGTATTAAAGTTAAGAATAAAATAAAACAGAATAAAAAGATACGTTAATAGCAATTGAAATTTAATTTTCTCGTTACATGGATAAATAAAATAGAGTAATCAACGAGCAATCTTAAAGTTTTAGAGCGATCAGTTCGGTAAATACTTATCTAATAATAGAAGAGAAAGAGAGAAAATCGAGAAAGATCCGCAGAGACCAGTGTTTTTAAATGTGTTGGTACCAGGAGAGCAGAACAGGTATTAGTCCGAGAGCTGTTAAACATTTTTGCGTAGTAAAATAAAACAAAAGTATAGTTACTTCTTACCACAACAGATTTATTCAGTGGATGTACATTTCGAGAGATAAGCTCCCATCTTCAGCAAAGACACAACAGTTTAGTGTTTTTGCTGAAGATGGGAGTTTAGCTCTCGAAACGTACATCCATTGAATAAATCTGTGTGGTAAGAAGTAACTATTCTTTTGTTTTATTTTATTGTTCCAACCACTGTGCTCTTAATGTTTATATTTTTGGGTAGATATTTGAGACACTGTGAAAATTTGTACCATACCTCTTTTATAATATCCGAATACATTAACACAGACCTGGCTAAAGGGCAGCGGGGCTTAACACACCCTCAAAGTTTTAATCACCTGGCGAGTAGAATATCCCACCAAAACGACCTGTTTTTTTTAATATATCTATTTTTAGTTACCAATATTATTCTGTTTAAATTTCAATGTGCCTCAAATATATTTTTTAAATTTATCAAAAATATAATTTTGCAAACAGTTGGCTAAGTTTTAGATCCGATTAAGAAATCTTGCTGTTTTTTTCAACTCCTTACATAATAAATTTCAAGGTATTAAAATTTCAAAATGTCTCAAAGGCTTTTTATTGCGAAAAAAATGTTGTTAATTTAAAAGTTTGAGGATCGGTTAAGCTCTGCTATCCTTCGGCCAGATCTGTGTTTTTGTATTCGGATATTACTAAAGAGGTATTGTACAAATTTTCAGTGCCTCAAATACCTACCCAAAAATGTGTAACAGCTCTCCTACTATATACATGTGCATATAGAGATACTTCTATAGAGCTCCTCGCTACGGTTAAACAGGGATGATTAAGCAGAAAAGTTTTTGCTAAAAAGAATGTTTTGCACATTCAAGCAGGGTTGCGAAAATAACTGAACATAATATAGCATTTATATTGCATGTTTCAGTCGAGCGATGTAGACTAGTGGCTAGAGCGCTAGACTAGCATTCGGGAGGTACTGTGTTCCAATCCCGACGGGAACAGATATGTGGCTAAAGTTTTTTCTACTGCCTTTCGCCGACAAACGGGTATTTCTGTACCGGCGATCTTGTTGAGTTTTGTCATGGTTTCCGTCAATTAATTTCAAATAAATTTCGAGATGGTTCCGTATTCGAAGCCATAAGAAAATCGATGATTTACCTGTCTTCACGCGAGGTCAACTCGTACTTGTCCCCGTTTTTATTCATAACTTGGAGGAAAAAAAACAATAGTTGATAGTTTATTTATTTTCATCTACGCGAATATCCTCTGATTGTTGTATTTTAATAATCATTACCAATTAATAAATGTTTAATTTGAAAATGACAATTATAATTTTGATTTTAGAAACTCCAATACTTTGTACACAATATGCAGTGTGCAGAGTTGAATACCCTTGGAGGATTACAAAATTGAGTTTGTTTACTTATTGTAAAGTTTGACTATTGATCCAATAATTTATTTAGCCAATTAACTTTGTGACATTAAATTTTAAATCTGTTTGTAATACAAACTAATAATTTAACAGCCCTGATTCAACGGAATACTAAATTAAAACTTGTTTAAGTCTTGAATACAGAACAGAGTATGTGGAATGGTCTTGTAGGGTCGGTATTCCACCTTCCGTCTCCCTATTAAGAGTTCAAGAAAACTTTGTAATGAAATAAAAATAAGAACTATATCGATTAGATAATGTGAAGAAACTCGCTAGAAGCAGTTAGCTAATATTTAGATTACGGAAAGAAAAAGGTTTTTTGTATACGTACAACCGCGAAATCAATTATTAGGGAGCTGCGTGTATTGTGCAATAAAAGACCTTGAAAACCACCTAAACTAATCGTCTTATGTGAAGTGATGTGTGGATGTAGTGTTTAACAGGCATTTTTTACGGAACCAAAATCAACTACAACGTTTTTGGTAATTGTCTAGATGGGTTCCTAGTCTCGGAAGAGGTGATCCACTACATTTATATAAATAATGTAGTGTCGGTACCTTAAAGTATGTACTTTTTTATTGTTGTTTTTTTAATATAGAAACTATATATAATTAGTTGAGCTTTCAAGCTTCTCTGTTTTAAATATCTGTCTCTAAGGAACTATGCAAAGGACAGTAATTTTGAGAACTTGATTATCTGTCGTCGCTGTCTATGAAACAAAACAATGTCTTGAGCAGAGTAAGAAATGCAGACTGAAATAATTATATTCAGAATGGTAATTTTTATTACAACGAATCAAGAATGCGATATTTGTCGTCAACAATAAAATAATTTTGAATTAATTTAAGATATTTTAGCGCATGACGCGTCTGGCAATGGAAGCGGTAAACACTATTTATTACCACAACGAGAACATCTGCGCCCAACAATAGCACTAAATGATTTCATAAAGCCAGACGGCCGGACGGGCCGACACGACTGCAATATAAACATTTGAATTGGTGTAAATGCTGACAATTATTTTACGCAACAAAAACGATTTAATTACGAAATCCGCTTGTAGAGTCAAATGAAGAAGGAGTTGAAATTAACAGTAAAACAATAAATGCGCGCGGCTAGTGGAAACATTCGAAGAGATCTACAGCCAAGACAAAAAGTAGAGGATATTTTATTTAACACTAAACTAAAAGATTCAACTTTCAAGACATTCATTTTTCTACTGTCTGTAAGCACTTTGTTCAATATATATCTTTTTGTGGACTACGTTTTCAAAGATTAATGCAGAAAACATTTACAAAAAAATGATTTAACAGCGATCTTAGAGTGTGATCATATAATTATCGTCACTACTTATTATAAACTAAAGTTACGCACCGCGCCGTGTTTGTGTTCGTTCCAGCTAATCTCAAAAACTACTGTGCGGATTTTCGTACGGTTTTCACCAATAGAAAGAGAGATTACCTAGAAAGGTGATACGCTATAATTTTTGAACATTTTGCGAAAATAAGCTACCGGTATGATAATATTTGTGAATGGAGTCGAAAAAAATCGTCCCTTCTGTGAGCTTCCCTGGTGTTCGCTGCGTAAATAAAGTTACACGAAAATAATGTAAAAAGTTCTAAAAAAAGTCCGCGATAGCATATGTCTATCTTTTAAGGTTGGCCCACAATAACCATTTTGATGATTTTCAAATTTGATGTAAAAGAATGCTTTAATTGTGAAGGTGTTTTACCGACATAGTATTAATCCTTCTTTAAATAAATATGTTAGTCATGTTAAGTATTTCATTACGCTATTTAATTTAGATGGATATTTTAGGATATACTAGGCTGACTCTAATTAAATGATTGTGATCCTTGATGACTGTTGGAGAAAGTTTGGATAAACTGTGAAGATGGTACGAAGTGCACCGAAACGTCAGTAAATAAATGCATTTATTGTTTCTCAATTGATCCTTTGCCACGGATTTTCATCCAAACTTTTTCCAACATCCTAGGAAATATCACAGAATATAGAATTACTTATCTATATATTTAATTGAATCCGGGCCGTTAGTATAAAATAAACTAAAAAAATAAATAAAAAACAAAACACTGGGATACAAGATGGATGAATGAGAAAGATTTACGTAACCACGGAGGTGCACTGGTCTCGATTCCGCAGCACTTCGACTTAAAAACCGACAACTGAAACAATATTCCATTATTTTTTTAGATCACTACAGATTGTTGTGAAAGGCTGTTCCGTTTCTATAGTGAATAAGAAGTAATTTTCCCTAATATTGAGACATAGACTCGCTGGTGAAGAGAGGATTATATAAAATGTATAAAAATAGAATTTAATTAAAAAGAACTTGAAGCACACTTCTGTAGAGTTTTACGGCTATGCTTCGGGACTTTTACACAACACAAGAACACACACACACGCCTACACTTTGATTGTATCGGTAAAGTTGTACATGTGAACTAATTGAAGTGAATGTAACGAACAGTTTTTAATTTTGGTGTAATTATACGTATGCTGATTAAAATTTTTTTAACGCGGTATCAAGTTCACTGTAAAAGTTATACGTAGGCATGATAACTGTAGCTATTCTAGGTTTTGCTGTCCAAGCGATTAAAGAGGTACAAGGAGGACAGGGTGGTCCAGTAGTCCAGTGACCAGCCTGTCGTGGATTCGAATCCTACCTCTGTGATGTCGTTTAGTTTTAGGTGATTATTAGTGTATTTGCCATATGGCAACATACACTATTGGCGTCGGTCGGATGGCGGGACCTAGGGGTCGGACCAAAATTTCTCGGCGTTTCATAACCTCCTAAACACT
Source organism: Venustoraphidia nigricollis (assembly GCA_034508555.1). Lineage (NCBI taxonomy): Eukaryota > Metazoa > Arthropoda > Insecta > Raphidioptera > Raphidiidae > Venustoraphidia > Venustoraphidia nigricollis. The sequence goes on along the minus strand of JAVRKA010000042.1, from coordinate 1,140,105 downwards.
TTGGCACCATTTTTAAAAATGTTTATATATATATATGTATATATATATTTATATATATATATATATATATATATATATATATATTATATATATATATATATATATATATATATATATATATATATATATATATACGTATATATATATATATATGTGTGCGGGCAATAACTTTCGAAAGAGTTAATTGATTTCAACTAAATTTGGCCCACGCGTTGAAATCCATCACCGCAAGAAGCCTATTTAAAATGGGCCTAATCTAGTCATTTTAAGGGTAGTTTTTAGGGGTTGAAAATTGTTTTTGGGCCCCAAAAACCGAAAAAATTCTCCGAATCGTTTCAAAATTGAAATTTAATCCTCTAGTAGTAATTAAAATGTGTCCTTAAAATTTTAATAAAATCGGCCCGACAGGACCGGATTTACAAATTTTGTGAAAACACTATTTTGCAGATAGGGAATTTTTTACTGAAAGGTGTATATAATTTGGTATATAGGTTCGATTGATAATAATATTGCAATTAAGAAAAAAAAATGTTATTTTAAGGGGTGTATTAAGGAGTAAAATTTTTTATTTTGCCCAAAAACCAACTTAAGCTCGCATAATAAAGTCACACTGCCTGTATAGCAAATACACTATATTGTCGGCAGGGTTTTGGCACTGCGACCCGGGTTTTTATTTTATTTGATGTAAAGACGCTAATGACCTAAGTTGTCGAGCGTTTATAATCTACAATAAATAAAATGAAAGAGGTTCATTCTACTTCGATAGATTATTCTCTAGTGAATATCGCATTATAATGTTTGATAATAAAATCAAATGCTAAATTATGGTTTCTTAAATATTTGTAAAATAAGTGAAAAATATTGGACATCCGCTACACTCGAATTACGCGTCCGAGCTGAGTTTAGTTCATACTAAAAGTTATATCTAGGTTAATTTCGCATGAACTCCATTGAAATTGTTGTTTTTTATTCCGTTGTATAGAACTGAATCATTTCTAGATTGATGCAAGTTCATAATTGTAATTGAAAATCACGAACAGTAGTTTAAACGTACGTCCGAGCTGAACTGATCGCAACTTTTGACGGATTGTCTTGGATTATATTTTAATTTAAGCAATGTGAATGCTTCAGACTGTTTTAAACACTTTTCATTTATTTGTTTAAACCTTTGTTAAGATAATTAATATTTTATTTTGAAATATGTGGGTCTGACGAGCGTTGAAAGATGTAATAAGCTTTGCAGAGGTCGTTCGTACATTCTCACGTACGCAACACGAGAAGAATTGGAAGAGGAGAAATTAGTTAGCAGTTTTCCCGATTCTTTCGTCAATGAAACGTTGTTCTTAATCTCCATGGAACTTAAGCATCCTGATTGCGCAATTGATCCTACTTGTCCTCGCATTAACACGTCGTGTTCTATTTTCGAAATATATCAGTTAATATAAAATTGATTTGTCGGGAAAAATTTTATATTAATTACCAAGGACAAAAAAGAAAAAAACTCAATATATCAGTTAATTTTCAAGGTCAAATTTAAGAGTGAGTTTTATATTTGTTTGAAATTTCTGTGTTGAAAATCAGCTTCATTGTTAGATATTGACGTCTTATAGAAACATTTAGTAGATCAATCTGCTTGTGGATGTTAATGACAAAAGGTCGAAACACCTCTAAATAATTATAAATATTTTAGAGGAATAAGGATCAATGAATTTTGAGATAAATTATTTTTCACAACGTTTCGTATTTAATTAATACTTCATCAGGTGATCTAAATTAAATATCTTAACAATTAGATTGAATTTAGCTATCCTGTTATATTATTTTGAAGTTAACATAACAAATCAAATTATTTACTTATTAAATATACTATAAAAAAATAATTTGTAGTATATTTAATTACTAAATAATTTCATTTGTTAAATAATATAACAGGATAATTAGATTCTATCTAGTTGTTAAGATATTTAATTTAGATCACCTGATGAAGTATTAATTAAATACGAAACGTTGTGAATAATAATTTATCTTAAAATTCATTGATCCTTATTCCTCTAAAATATTTAAAATTATTATTATCAAAAAGATTTATTCACCTCTAAATATTTGATAAAGAAAAGTATATCAGTTTGTTGTGTACTTTTATTTTAAGCGCAATAAAATATATGCTGTTAGTTTTCCTTTCTGTACCTACTGATAGGATTTTTTTCATATTTGTCAGTTCAGTCGTATAAACCCGTACTGCCACCATATCCACCGGTACCTCCACCACATAAATGCGTATTCTTTTCCGTTGAGTACAAGCTACGGATGGACTGTTGTTGTAAGCCGTTTAAGTCGATGTATACACAACAGAGAGAGAGAGAGAGTGACAGAGAAAGAGAATAGATGGAGTGAAACAATAAGAGCCGGCTGCGTCGTGAAGACACGCGGCTTTCACACAGAAAACATCTCGCGTGTTTATTATAACGCCGCCGCCCGTTAAGTAAAATAACATTTTTGAAAAGAATCTATCCAGTCAATAATGTTATATTTATTTTATTGTAGATTACAGACGCTCGATAACTCAGGTCATTAACGTCTTAATTACATAAAATGATACGAACACTAAACTAAACTAAATGACATCACAAAACATCCATAAACAGAAGCAGTATTCGAATCAACGACAGTCCGGTCAAGAAGCCAGCTCGCTAACCACTGGACCATACTGTTCTCAATAATAATAATAGTGTTATGGTACTTAAATGTATATTGATACAAGAACTAACTATAATAATTTTTATAGGTCCCCAAAATTGTCGTGTCCTAAAAAAGAAAACCTAACAAATGTTTGATTTTTTTTAATAACGCATTGAAGGTTTATTTGATATTTTAAACAGCTGTAGCATTATAGGGTAATAATTGTGTCATTATGTGAAAACTAAAATTTTGTTCATCTATTTAATTAATCATAAACTGTTGATTTTGTTTGCAATTTAATTCTAAAGAAATATTTTTTTTCAGAATATTTTTAGTTTGTTTATTACAAAAGAATTACTTTCTAGCAATCTTTTTATACATGTATATTTAAAATTGTTTTTCTAAAAGTATTATATAATAATCTGTCTTGACTTTTTAAGTTAGAATTTTTTTTTTTATTTACGCAACTATAGTACAGTGCCCTTGAATAATTGTAATTTAGAATTTTGTCGTCACCAAGAAGTTTGGTGATTATTTGAAATTAAATTAAATGTAGATTATTAATAACGTAAATCATGTATTTTTTTAGAGAAAATATAATGAGAATCATTAGTTTAAGATATAATTTAAATGTTACATTTACATTCTTTTTTTGCACTTTTACGTCTAGAAATAATTTGCAAATGTTTCGTATTCAGGTAAAAACATTGATGAAAAGTGGCATTTCTTTGAAATAAAGTGTATCAAAGGTTTTTATTTCAAAAAGAAAAATTAAGGTGAAAAAAGCTACAAAATATTATTCATAAGTCAAAAGAGAGTGTCTTTAAGTATTTTGTAAGAGTTTTAATAAAAGCAGTTTGAGTATCAGGTGTTTTCTGCGACTGGTATCGCGGTAGCTGCAAGGTACATTCCACGTTTTCAACGTTTAATCAATTTACGGTTAAGTACTGCTCTTCAAGTTAATAAAGAACCTCCTCTATAGTTTCCTTTAAAGTTTTAGTTTTCTTATTTTGTAGAACAAACAGTTTAAAGAATTCGCTTTCTTGAGCGTTATAGCGTAATAGATATTATAATAATCAACGTTTAAAAATTATACAAGATGCTTCTAAAAGACGTGAACTAAAGCCCTGTTCACATTAATACATATTTGTGTCGTGTGCTAGAAGATAAATATACTTAATTTACGCTGCATTTGATACTTGTAATGCAGTTTACGATATTTTTAAATAAAATTATTATTTATCGTAAATATTTTACGACAATCGAATTATAATATATCTGCGTATATTTTTCTGTGGGCGTGGTGTAAAAGTCTACAATAAATGTTACGAGACTTTTCATGGTCCTTCGTATACGACTTAGACGTCTAGAGAAGTTTGTTAATGCCGCAAAAATTTGCGTTAATCTTGATCTGCAGCCTTATGTTGGTTTTTCGGCGAATGCTCTCCTTATTAGTAGACATTATTATAATCTGTAAAACTTATTAGTTTCCGGGCTTGTACGCCGTGATTCATTGGTACTTCTACCTGACGTTTCGTCTACAACTGCGGTAGACATTATCAAAAGCGATGTTGGTAGCGGGCGCTACCACATCACCTTTGATAATGTCTACTGCAGTTGTAGGCGAAACGTCAGGTAAAAATATTAATGGACCACGGCGTTCAAGCCCGGAAACCAAGAAGTTTTACAACCACACCGACCGTGAAAGCCTACACACTTAGATTATTATAGTCTGTTTGAAATACTGGAAATTGAAAAATATATTATGAGATAATTATATTAGGATTCTCTCTATTTTTTTAGCTGCTTAATAACAAATAAAGAAAGAATAAAAGAAAGCATATATTATTTTATTTTATATTTCGTAACTACATAATAGCTAGTTGTCGATTTGAAAACTTCAAAGTAAATTATTATTGAACCTCTAGCTCTGTAGATATAACTACTGAAAATATAAGTATTTCATATACTTTTTGGTTAAGTAACATATTGATTTTGAATTCTCCTTCATGTAATCCAAGTTAAATTATTTACAAAACAATTTATAGAAATATACTTCTCTACTAATTAGAATATTTACTTGGTATATTTTAAGCTAAAGCGTTAACAACTAACAATTTAAAAAATCTACATAAATAAAATTAACTGATTTAAAATAATACGCATATAGATGCGCGGTAGAAGTTGAAATGCAAAAAAAATGAAGTGAAGCTACGTGCTTCTAATTTAAAGGAGTACATTTCTATTTTCAGAACGTTGTTCTGGTTTAACACCCGACAAAAGAACGAGTAAGGGAATAGGCGAGTCGCTGACAACTGATTGTGGGTGGTATATTGGAACGGGGAGGGGGGTGGCGGCGTCGAGAGGTTGAAGAGAAGAGAGGATTTAATTCTCTAGCATCGACGATACCACGATTAACCCTCGGGGAGACCTATATTTAGAGGGTACTTCAAGGGGGTAAATGTTTGTCACAATAACCCTCTTTAATGTCTTGATGGTTTTATATGTATTACCGTGTTATTGTTACCATGTTGTTCTATTTGAATCATGGCTTTTAGTTGTTGTAATCATTTTAATTATAATCTTATTAAGGCAATATTTATCCTCTTAAATATAATTGTGAAAAGAGCAGCATAAACCTTTGAGCTTACACATAAAAGAATAACATTTACAAGCATATCGCTTCATTTCATATTTCATTATTTAATTGGTCCATTTTGTGTGTTGGCGGGAAACCATAAGCTTTCGACTCTCGCATTATTTTGACGCCATTTTTGAAAGATTTAGTACTAAAAAAAAACTGAAAAAATTATCGGAATGTCATACTCGATTGTGATATCTATCTTTTGTTCACAATTGTTGCTATAAACACCAATAAAAACACGACGCAAACATTTGTTTAGTAGTGGCGGAGGTACGTGTCTATGTAGTGGGATAACGGGTATATTTATGAATATTTTACTGAAGAAATATGGACTGTGTTCGCCCAATACGTTTTCAAGTTTCATTTGGGTGAATTGAGGGTCTCGATAAAAAAATGAACTTAAGAAAATTGTACCGGCGCAAACGCTTACATATGTTGAGGTAAAACATATGTATGTTTGTGTGTAGGTACTACACAAGAACCGGAAGTTACTTGCGAAGTTAACTGGAGCGAAAGACTGTCACCTATGTATCTTGCTGATAATCAGAGAGAGTGCCTTTAAATCTCACACTGCACTGCAGGTGAAAAGGTTTCTGTCGAACCTTCTTATAGAAACGCTCCCCGTTTCCAATTTTATTCGCTGTATTTGAACGTCCTCCAATGCTATTGAACAAACTTTTTTATGTGAATATTTCTCTGTAAATAAAACTCGCACGCACATTAAATTCTTTTACTATTCCTATTCAACTAGTTGGTACTAATTTAGGTCACTTTTCGTTTTAAGGTTCCTTGAATCCAAAAAACATATTTTTGGAAAAAGTCTGCTTGTCTATGAGTACGATACATGTCAAACGGATTAACGGATTGAAACCAAATTTTGGAAGAATATTTAGTATGCAAATATGAACAGCCCTATAATTTTTAGGATTATTTGACGCATGCGCAGACGAGATATATGCTATAATGTTCTTTAGTATAATGAAGGTATATTTTTTATGATGGTTTATTATTATATTTATTTTTCCAATTGAAAATGTTTTTTAAATTCCGGATATGCTTTACGTTATATTAATATCACACGGAAAAACTTGTTCTTTTTAAATTTTAATTTTCACAAAAATATACTGCTTTGATTTTCTTTGTTAAAGTTTGGCACATGTTATTCTAACAAAACTTTTTATAGAATGTGATCGTATATTATGAGGCACATATTTTTTAAAAAGAAATGTTAAACTAGTAAAGGTTTATTTTACGTTAGGTAATATATAGAATTTATTAAAAGCTAATTTCAAATATTAAATCGATTGTTTTGAACAAACTACTAATCGAACTAAATGTAACCTTCAAGAGCTTCAAGAGTTTGAAATTGTGCTTGTAAGTCTATTTCCAATTTGAACATGTTTTAAATTTTGTTGGAAACTAGCAAAACTTTAAACATTTATGCTCCCCTAAGTAGAACGGATAGAGTATAATGTTTTAACATTCCAAATACACAAGTAAGGAATGTTAATTTTGGTCAAAATTCCCATTTCAAAATGTTACAATATTCTTTTCGTTCTGAAGTTCATATTTTTGGAAAAAGTCTTTTTGTCTGTGAACACCATACACGTCAAACGGATGAGCGAATTGAAATTAAATTTTGGGAGAATGTTTGATTTGCAAATATGAAGACTTCTGTAGATTTTGGAGAAAATCGGCGCATGCCCCAAATAGATATACACTATAACGTTGTTTTTTATATAATATACTTTTCATAACGGTTTAATATTCTATTTCTTTTTTTTATTTAGTTATGTACAAATTTTTAACGCGACAATATGTCTATTCTAAATACTGATGAATTAATTTTTGAAATCGGATGAGCAACTGCGATAAAAATTACTTTTTCTTTGTACTGTTTTGTATATTGCTTTTTACTTTGTAAATTTTACCATAGCTAGGTGGAAGACCAACGAAAGTTGAACCATGCCTTTTGTGCATTTTATATGTACAATAAACGTTTATTATTATTATTTTTTTTGGAGATTACCTTCTACATTCAAATTTACAAACTGTACCGCTTTATAATAATAGTATAGATTTATATAATTTAGTATTGGTCTCCACGAAAATCGGTCTCATGTTAACGCGTCCATTATGAAGGTCTATTCTAAATATTGGTGTAAAAAATTTTGAAATCGGTTGAGTAGTTTCGGAGATAACCTTCTACATATAAACTTCCAAGCTTTACCTCTTTATAATATTACTATAGATATGTACATATGTAATAGGTATCAATATTTTGGTAGTTGGAATGGTTTTGAAAAAAATCCAACCAACTGGACATTCGTTGGATTTTTTTCTCTCCAGCCGGCGTATGTTTTATACTCACAAAAATCGCCTGTATAATATAATACGCAATGCTGAGTGATTCTCGATAATGATTGATTTCTTTTATTTGATTTTTCAAGTGTAATGCTAGTTGAAACGAGGATACATTTAATAATATATAATACGTTGGTACATAATATTTAACTGGTGACCTGTAAACAGCTAATGAGCTCTCCATTTCATATTCGTATAACAAAATATGGATTTTCATATTCAACGGAAGCTGTATAAATAATAATTTGGAGAGCAAACGAAGCAAGTCGCATTTAGAAAGACACAACAGTAACTTCGTGAAGTAACTACGGCAACGTGTAGCAGTGTTATAGCCTGCACGTAAGGTGAATGCCACAATATACGGCAAAATTTCTCATAATAATAATAATAATAATAATAATGCGTTTAACACTAGAAAGACTGAAAAAACGGCTTACATTAAAAGACGGCTGGGGTCATTTGACCCCTTATTTCATAAATAGTCATTCTTAATTAATTTCGTATGTAAATACTGACAAATTATTACAGACACATTAAGAATAAATAAAACAAAACAACAAATAATATACTTGAATTATATTTTTTTATTTAGCACTATATACAATTATTACAAATAAAAGCTTTGCATTTATTACAAGATCCACATATTTTCTCCTGGTTTGTAGCAGGACACATAGTTGGCAATAAAATGATTCCATACTTGTGAAATCAGTGCAAATTTGCCTGTTGTCTGTGTTGAAGATCTTTCTGATCGTATGTCGAATCGTATATATTTCATTAGTTCTTTGAATCGATCTCTTGACATGACTTTTGAATAAAATGGTATTCCCCATTATTTTACTCCACAAATCATTTACAGATATATTTTTAGATCCGGTAGCACCCTTTACGTACAAAATAGATATACATTTTTCAAGTTCTTCTAGAGAAACCGAAAAGTTGGTATATCCAAGCTGACGATGTGCTTCAGTCTCAGTGCATTTTTGAATATGGCGTAACATTGTATCGTCAATCAAAAGTTTCCAAGCTGAAATAAACTTTGCTCCAATTTGCCTTCGTGCAAATGAAGTAGGTCCTTGCTGCTCAGTCAAAACATTATGATTTGCTCGACGACCTGGTAATTAGGTTACACCGTATGTTGTGGATCAAATGACCCCAACCGTCTTTGTAGGTAGATGTTCTATTTATTTACATTTGTGTAGTAATATTAGTATATAAACACGTTTGCCGTGAAATTGAAGCAATTTTATTAAAAGTCGCGAAATTCCAAGCCATATAAATAAATAGGACATTATTTATTTGCAGTGTAACTTCAGAATGGGTCATTTGACCCCAGCCCGTCTTTCTAGTGTTAACGTCCGTTTCTCGACTTTATGTCATAACAGACACCATACGCACCATTACTATTTTCCATTTTCCACCTTCCGTTATTTTCTACATTTTTTAAAACTTCAACTTATATAATATAGCAATGGGCGAATGAAGGAATTATAGGAAATTAGGATAAGGTAGGTAATTTTTGAACTAGGAGTTTGATAGGTAATCGGCCATGGCCTAAAATAAGGAACCATCTCGATATTTATCTGGAATTAATTGAGGGAAACCATGGAAAACCACAATTAAGATGGCCGGTACAGGAATTACCGTTTCTCGGCGAGAGGCAGTAGGAAAAAGTCCCAGCCACATCTGCCCCTGCCGGGAATCGAACCCGTACCTCCCAATGCGAGTCTAGTGCTGTACCACTACTCTACCCAGCTCGGTAAAATTTCTTATAATAGAGACCTTGCATGTTTTATTTTTGTGTTGTAAAAACTTAGGTTTTACTTAAATGAACAGTTTTGGGCTTTCAACTTTCTGCCCGTGTTGTGTATACTATTTTTCTTTATACCCGGTCGAATATACGTACTTTTACCATTGTATAAAAAGACTAATAACTAGATGGAAAGTTATCCGAGGACTTAGGATCCAAAATAAGTCAATACTAAATTATTATAAGCGAAACATTTCGGAATTGATTATTCCTTCCTCAGGCGTCATAAAAGATTTATGTATTAACTGTTTAATAAATTAGTTGCTTTGTCGTTTCCATATTAGTCTACGGTTTTAGGTTAAATAGTTCGTAAAAAAATATCTTTAAACTAATTAAAATATACAATCTCTATCCAGTTGAATGTCAAAAATCATCTCCAAAAACATATGATTTATTTATAACGCCTGAGGAAGGAATAATAAATTCAGAAACGTTGCGCTAATAATAATTTAGTACTGACTTATTTCGGATCCTGAATCCTTGGATAACTTTCCATCTATTTAATTCATAGTCAGGTTTGAAACAAGCTTTGAAAAAAGACTAATAACTTTCAAGTGAGCAATTTTGAGGTTATGTGCAATAACAGCTGCTAGCTACTACTGGTTGGTGACAGTCTTACGTATCAGTACGCGCGATAAAACTCTTTCGTTTCGCTGTTACTTTCTTTTGACTTGCTGTTATAGATGGCGTGCGAGTTATTTCAGCAGTGCATGAATGTTAGGTTTTTTGCTTTAAAATATAAGCCGAAAATAAATACTTTCAACAGTTTTTCTTTTTATAAGTTCTCTTATAGAGTAGTCCAAATGCAAGCCGTGATTGCAGGCAATGTGCAGAATATGAGAAATCGAACAGTGAATATTGTATAATGAAAAACTGATTGATATACGTCTGTGAGAATTTCTGAATCAGATTTGATTTACTCAGTATGAATATTGTATACTTCTCGACGACTGACTATTGTAACGCGGTTCCGAGATTCGGAGTCCGGCGAAAGCATTGGTCACGTCCGTGGAAGCGTAGTCATTTCACAGTCGGACGTGATCGGCCGCTACTGTCCGTACGAGACCGGATCTGAACCTCCGCTCTCATGGATTACACTTACACATGCTCGTAAACTATCATTAATGTTACGTATTAGAGCTAATCTTAGAGAAAATGCAATGCAATAAAAACGTGGTCTACGATAATATTACCTGCAATTATTTGTATAGGTATTTAGACTACGATTTCTTATAGCGATGTTCATTACAATTTGCTATTTGAGTCATTTGCGGATTTTTTTAATGTATTTGTCATCATTTCGCCATCATTTTTCATCGTGACATTTTCTATTAATATGAATAAAACATATTATTTTTATTCATCTTTAAAGTTCAATTCCAGATATATGTTATAATAGAAAACAGTATCACTGGTAATTGGAATAAAGAAAATAAATCAATTTAAACACTCATTGATTGCAACGTTTCGTCTTTTCTTTAATTAAGACTTTTTCAAGCTCTCAATATGCTTAAATGATATTATTATATCATAGTTTTACTATCATTTAAGCATATTGAGAGCTTGAAAAAGTCTTAATTAAAGAAAAGACGAAACGTTGCAATCAATGAGTGTTTAAATTGATTTATTTTCTTTATTCCAATTACCCGTGATACTGTTTTCTAATATTATTTTTATGTTTTTATATTCACAATCAGAAAAAAGTAGTCTGTTACAACACAAGGGCAAATAGTTGAAATTCCTGCACAGCGTGATGTGTCGCACAGTCCAGGAATTTCATCTTTCTGCCCGTGTAGTGTATACTATTTTTCTTTACACCCAGTCGAAAGTACGCACTTTCACCATTATATAAAAAGACTCGTAACTTTCAAGTGACCAATTTTGAGGTTATACGCAATAACAGCTGTTAGCTACTACTGATTGGCGGCATTCTCAAGTATCAATGTGCACGAGAAAGCTCTTTCGTCCCGCTGTTACTTTCTTTCAGCACGCTGTTATAGATGATGTGCGAGTAATTCTAGCACAGCATAAATGTTAGTATTTCTGCCTTAAAATCGAAACTGAAAGTACCTACTTTCGACCGGGTATAATGAAAATTATTTTTTTGAAATGTGTGTTTGTTATTTTGTTTGAGAAATATTTGAATAAAAAAAAGTTTGAAATGTAATGTTTAAAAAGTGTCAACTATATTTCTACAGAGAATAATGACTACAAAGTTAGCGTGTTGTTCTGTATTATAACTATAACAATTAACAGTGCTGTTTAAATTTGAATGAAATATTTTAATTAGTGACAAGACGTGATATAAAATCCAACCATGCTGACAATGCGGAATATATCAGTTTGTGTTGAGTTTTATAAATGTAAAATCTGTTTTTTTTTTATTTTAAATAACGTAACAATATTTTTTTAACATTTTAAAAATATTAATGGAAAAAGCAATCGTGTGTATTTTTCAATTTCATTTTATTTAACCACACTCTATAGGCTGGATGAATTTACTACACACCAACTAATTCCGTCAATATCTAGCGATTTCACGTACAGTAAGACCCCGCTGAACGCGGGAGATGTGTTCCAATAAGTTCCTGCGCTATACGAAAGAGCGCTAAACGATGTCATCTTAATACGTAGATAATAGGCGTAAGTGAAACAGAATAAGAAAATTTGTTCGTATTTTTAATTTGATTTTATAACATTTATTGTTAAATACTTTTTTATCACATTAATAATAGATTTATTAATTGCGAATATCGATTTTTGTTTATAAAACATTTATGAAAATTAAATAAAAGTCCGAGTAAGAAGTTATGTTTGTAATGAGAAAGGTTCCGCATTTGACATATTTTGTATTTTGTAATCTAATGTTGTTTGTCTTTTTCTGTTTCGTTCAGCAAATTGTTGTCGATAGCAAGATATTGCATCAATGACACTTCGTCTTGACTTTGAATTTTTGTCAACATTTGAATCATTTTGTATAAACTAATCCATAATAATTTACGTTAGAAACCGTGTAAGACTGAAACAGCGTTAAGCGGACCAGCGTTAAGCTAAAAAGAAACTAATATTAAAATAACGCTTTTTTCCAACTTTCCACATCTAAACGTGCTATAGTTGCCTTCTCAATCAATTTTAAGCAAATGATACTTGTGCTGAGTTACAGAAAGTATTGTCAGAAAATCAGCTTTGACAATGACCTTAGATTGTGGTTATACATATTTTTTGGTAAGAAAAGCATTGTGAAATATCACATCGGTTCTGATCGAAAAATAATTCATCGATTGAAACGATATTTTTTAAACTATGTTACGGTTTTGTTTTTTCATCGTATTTATGGAACCCTAAAAAATGTATTTTTCACTTTACTTTAATTCTTTAATTGATTTAAATGACAGTTCTTACTGCTCTATTAATATAACTCATCTTTCGCATTGGTACTTCATTTATACTGAACATTCAAATGTCATTTTGTCAGTAACTGACAGATTGATTCACAGGTGTATACTAATTTAAAAAACAACAAAAAAACGAATACAATAACTTATAATAAAGTATTGTATTGAACAGTAACCCTTAAATTAAAATGGAAAATATTGTGTCGTGATGCCTTGAATGATTAAGCTTGCATACCAAAAATCATCCCCATTGTTGGAGAACATCAAACAAAAGGCTGCTGTAAACAGATGAATATGACATCTGAAACTGACAAACCCCAAATCGATTTACTGTTTCCTGTCGTTACGAGGGTATGTCAAAGTACACTGAGCCAATATAACTGATCTTTGAACTTTCATAATGTAACGATAATACAGATTTCGTTAAATTTGAAAATATGTCAGATCTAAAAATATCCAGGAACTTCTTGAAATTATTTAAGATTCGAAATGAAACCCTTTACTTTACTCTTATAGCGTCCTTTTAAAATCTAAATGAAATTGTTTGAAGTAAAACCAAAGAAATGAATATCTGAAAATACCTGATTTTCTAAAGATGAGAAATATTGAAAACGTTTCGACTTAAGAAAATCAGAGAAAATTAAATAATCTTTAAAAAGTCTTTTGAGGGGTCAAAATCTGCTAATCTTGGACAAATGTGAGTTCATGTCTATCAATATATATAAAAATCGATGTATGTATCTACTTTCCCTATGAACTCCAAAACGGCTGGACCGATTTTGATGAAATTTTCAGTCCAGTGGGTGATCTTGGGAAGTTTGGTAGCGATCGGTCTAACCGAATTTTTTTTCTGTCTTTTGGCAATATTGATTTTTCTTCAATTTTTGAACATTCACAATTAAAAGCGATTGATTTCGCGCAAATTCAATACACGTTGAGAATTGTATGATAATTATTCTCATCTTTTATGGTTATAGATAATTAGTGTTACCCGTGCGAAGCCGTTAGTAAATTATAATTGTATATAATTATTTATTGGTTTCATCATTTTATTTTATTTTTGTTAATTTCAATTAAATAAAGATTCAAATATTATGCCGTATGAAGAGGACGACATTTTTCTATTAAATGATTGGATAATAATTTTTTAAAGTTCCACGTTTGTGGAATATTAACCACATACAAATAACAAAAATATATATAATCTTTTCAATAAGGCTATTAACTAACTGACAGGTTGACTGACGTACAGACAGATAGAAGTGACACATAATAGTGAAGTATACTTTCATAACCGGTAGAACGACAAAAAAAATATGACGAAAACCACACGCAGTTCACGATATTTGAACTTTGTTTGTTTCAATATAAACTTCGTCCCATTTAGAATATACTTTATGGGCTGTCCCAGAAATGTCTGCTGATATTCTGGTACTGTTGAGAGATTTGTAAACATTCAGATAAGAATACATCAGTTAAAAATAACCTCAAGCAACTGATCAAGTAGGTTAAAATATAGTTGTCAGTAGAGATTTACGTCACTTTAATGACATTTGTGGCACTCTATCAGAAATTGAACTAGAAAATTTGTATCTATTAGTATCCTAATAATATTTAAAAATAAGTCACATTAATTAAGTTCAGTCTTTTTTGTTAATTTGTCAACAAAGTTCATTTAATTTGAAATATATATTAATTAAACTAAATTATTGCTGTTTTTAGTCACACAAAACAAAGTAGATTAGTACAAGAGAATATCATACCATAGCTACTTATGCTAGAAACCATCCACATAAATTTGAGTCAGCTAGTCATGGCTACCAAACGTGTACTAAAGGTAATTTAACATTGCCTTAAAGCATCTTTGGTGTCCCATCAGCGTGGCCCTGTTTATATGGCCACTAAAATCTATAATAGAATGCCAGATTTTATAAAAAATGCAAGTTCACTTAAATTATTTAAAATATCTCTTTTTAATTATCTTACTGAGAAGTGTTTTTATAGTTTGATGGAGTTTTTTAATGACTAAATTTTATATTTTTGTATGTATACTGTTCTGACTATGTTTCATTGCTCAACAGAGCTCTTTCTGGAACTAATAAAATTATTGTTATTATTATTATTATCAAATTAGTTATAGATTATCGACTCCAATGTAAGATGTCGAATTCTTAAAATAACTGAGATAAAGTCTACTTGAATGCAACTTTTCTATTGACGATACATTTGTATACAGTAACTATGTTATTTTCGGCGTGTCATTTTTCTGTAACAATATTTGACATGTTTTCCGGTACATTTTTTAGATATGTAAGCATCACGCGATTGTTTTTACAGTTAATTATTGCTTTCAAAAGTTACATTATATTAAGGTAGGCATGTCATTCCGTGTTTTTATGAGTATTATAACAAGTCTCATGTTGTATTTTAATTATTACAATTGTTGCTGAATCAAAGTTAATTAAGTATTTTAATTAATTAAATGAAATACTTTCAGGAAATAATGGAAATTATTTAACCGTGCTCGCTCAATTTAATGTCGATTTTGGTCAAAACCATATTATTTTACTTATATATATTTTAGCAAACTATCTTTTAAGTACTATTTAATAGTTAAATTATTCCGGACAACTAGCATCCAATGACTGAAGTGTTAAGCGCTGATAGATATCAAAGGTAATTTTCCGACGGCTTCGACATTATTAGTGTCAGTTTTGACACAAAAAACCACTTTTCAAACATAAGTTTATTTAAAAATCACTCTATAATAGTTGGAATTGACTTCTATTTGAAGGAACTGTGAGTGTAAAACTAAAATAAAAATTATTTTGTTTCTTTTTGAGATTCACATTTCAGAAAATAAACCCTGAAATATCTGTCGATGCTGGAGATTAATTTAGGTTTAACAAATTAAAAAAAAATATATAGCCTTCTTGATTTAATTCAAATGAAAAGTAAATACTACCTTTTGATTTATATTCTCATCTAAAGTTTATGTGTATCTAAAACGACTTTATAATCTGTAATCTGTATGTACTAAGTTTTGTGTCGATGTTGAAGAAGTAAAATGTGAAACGCAAATTCGAAGATTGGTTAATCGATAACCATTAGACTGTACTAAATCAGCGGGCGTACCTATAAGCTAAGATATTCTTCTATGATTGGGGATTTCTTAATTTGTACTCTTTTTGAATAATAAATGTCATACAATTTGCACTCGGCACTTGGTAGAACGTGATTAATAATAATAGATAAATGAAAACACTTGAAAATTCTACAAAAAAAAAAAAAATATATATTTCTCGACGATCGTCTGGGACAATAAGTCCATCCTCAGGAATATAAAACATATATCAGTATATGTTTATATTCCTGAGAATGGACTTATTTCCCGAAATGATTTAATAAAAATATCGGGTGTCAGCCATAGTTTACAGGAAAACCTAAACCAAAATATAAGTCTTAAAGTACTCACGGAAAACGAAATAGTACGGAACCCTCTTCTCGCGAGTTTGACTCGCACTTGACCGTTTTTTTATTTAAATTAAATGCTGGAAATATAAATAGTTGGAATTTATACACATGACAAAAAAATACATTAAAGCGAGTAAAAAAGTATTTATGACAGAAAAGTTGATGGTAATATAATGATAGGCGATTTATATTTAATATTTGAATTAAAACATTTACGCGTATCGACAGATGTATAAAAAAAATTAAAATGTTTAAACTGTGTTCGTTGTTCGACACACAATTTGCATTGAAAGTATAAATTCAGCATAAAAATGCATGAAACAATATCGAAGTCACGTATGAAACGGCCAGTTCTGAAATATATAAATGTTGTTCGGAAACGTTATGAATCATTGATGATTACGTGACATTTTTAAATTTCCATTTATCCTGTTTTATTAATGATTTGCAATCATAAATTAATTTCATATTCACAAAATAATAAATATTCGTATCTTCTCACAGGAAAAATATTGTCAAATGTGGTTATTTTGTTGGTTTTGTTTACGACTGATTGAAATATTAGGACTAAAACATTTTTATTATCATGAAATATTACTAAAATTTTACATCATAGTCCGGATCTATATATATAAAAATTGAATGACTTTGACATCGTATGACCGATCACCATGGCAGTTGGTACATGTATGAAGTTTTTGCATGCAGAAAGCTTTTATGCTATCCACTGTGCTGTAACTCGCTACTATATTGTCGACAGGGTTTTCGCACTGCGACCCTGATTTTTTTTACAATTATTCTAGTTTTACTTCTATAGAGTATCTTTTTATTAAAAGGCGAAATCGTCCTATATAAGTATTGAAAAAGGCGTTTCTTTTATGTAAAAAGCAATATAACAATCTAATATTGATAGACGCCTGTTAAATAAATCTGTTCAATAAAATCGTCGAAAGGTTCTGAGCGTAATAAAGAACCTGTACCTGTGTACTCCCTACTCTCCTATAGTGGTGTAAGAAGAGACAGGGTTAGCTACTTGCTGTGGCAATAGAAGAAAGCAACGATATTCAATAGCTATGTACACATGATTTCTCTTTCGGCAGTACATAAAACGCGTTGGTTGTCTACTATTCGGTTACTAGAACTAAAATCAGTGTCGGCGATTGTAGTTTACGACAATATATTGTAACAAAACTGTTCTTGGTGGTGATTTAAAACTGATTTATTTTCAACAAACTAAAAAGTACTTTTCTAGTAATAATTAGAAAAAAATGAACTAAACGTATTCCTCTAATAATCTAATGAACTAAATAATGAAACAAACAAACAGATTCTTGTAAATAATAAGACAATGACTATGTACAGTGTACATAGTCATTGCTTTATTATTTATAAATTTCGGCGCGTGTTTAAAGTAGTGTACTGTGTACATTGTACACAATACACTACTTTAAACACGCGCCGAAATTTATGTTCTACCGCCCTACTATTT
Source organism: Venustoraphidia nigricollis (assembly GCA_034508555.1). Taxonomy (NCBI): domain Eukaryota; kingdom Metazoa; phylum Arthropoda; class Insecta; order Raphidioptera; family Raphidiidae; genus Venustoraphidia; species Venustoraphidia nigricollis. The sequence continues at coordinate 1,122,250 of JAVRKA010000042.1, read as the reverse complement.
ATGTAACTGTGACGCATCCACTGAATGTACTCTCACTGTAGTAAGCGAGCAACTGGCTGAATTGCCCCACATGCGCTGTATTTATAGGCGCGTACAATCCGTTATTGATTATTCCAGAAACTTCTGTTCAAGTTCGAGAAGCTTCTGTCATTTCGAGTGGCGTAACAATTGAGGGCGCGCTACAATATAATAGTGAAAAATTGTTACATGTTTCCAATAACCTCTATTTTAGTCGATATTCATTAACAAGCGTCCATAAACCACATACCTCGATCAAGAGGGAGGGGGGATAAGTGCGAAAGCTACGTAAGGGGAGGGGGATTTGGAGTAAAGCTACGTAATTTTTTTCATGCATTTTATTTGGCACAATGAAAATAATCTCGTGACTTATTTAAATACTAAAAACATTTTCGAATGTTTATTTAAGGAAAACCGTGGTAAATAATGATAATGATAATGATTTTATTAACACACAATATAGTACAGTACATTCGTGACGTTAAATTTACATATTAAAATTTATAATTAAAAAAAACAGTTGGATAGAAAGATCATCAGTGATTTTTTAAAAGTTTTCAGTTGCATCATTTTGATCTCATTGGGCAATTTGTTGTCGAGTTTTAGAGACACTTAAGTGAAATTTTTTTTGACAGTGGCTAATCTATGTTGCGGCAACGCAATTGTGTTTTTATACCGTGTGTCATCCTGAATTTGTTTCAAACAATTCTTGCTCTTTTTGACATAAACCAAGCAAAGAAAGAGTCATTATTCGATATTTGATAAAAAGAGATCGACATTGCTCAAGTCTTGCTACTCCTGCCAATACTCGAATCACAGCCTTCTGCAAAGTAAAAATTCTCACTACGGAAAACTATGTTACGCCACTGATACAGGTGTGGGAATGGATAAAGTTTATACAAACATTGTATAGTGACTCTATACACAAGCCGGCGAATAAAATAAGAAAAAAAGGGAATTTCCTCCCTAAGCATGAATCGATTTCACGCTATGCATTCGGCCGGATATGGGTTTCTTTATAAAAAAAAGAATTCAATACACTTCAATTTCCGCATTACTATTGCTACTAACTAAACATAAAAAACTTGGAGACAGTAAAATTGCTCATTTGGTAACTAAGACGCTTCAAACAGCTTTAAGGTGACTGTTTATCAGCTATTCAATATACCCCCTTTTTACCGGTTTAGTTTTATCTTATGAGTAGTTGGACGTATTTTTGCATGTAAAATAACTCATTCCGTTTTAATGAATTCTTTAATTTGTATGAAAAATCTTATTTAATTTTTGATGTTAAGGCTTCAAAATAAGCTAGAAATATGTACTATTCTTCCCATATAACTTTTAGTCAGGTTTTTACAGTTTATTAGATCTAAATAAACGATTTAAAATCACGTAAAAACGAGAAAATTCACATAATTTCGACAAGAATTTTTGTACAGAAAAAATTAAATTTGAAAAAAGTTCTTAAGCAAGCCAAATGTGTCAATATTGTTAACATACGTTTGTAAAAAAAAAAACTTCAAAATGTAAATATGCCTTCTCGTAATTCGAAATCTTGTGACGTATTTTATGTTTTTGGATTCAATTTTTATGGCTAAAATATGTTTTTTGAATTTTTTTAAGCAGTAAGCTAAATTTTGTGAAGCTTAATATTAATCACAGCTAATAGAATAAAATGAATTTTACGGCCAAGGTTCAAAATTTCCGATAGAAAATTTTACAATCTGAGGGATGTCATCGTAATACAATAGAATAGTTTCATATTTAGTCATGACTACGGGTGGTCGTTTATAAATATTTAAAAGCTATCGATATTATTTTAATAATAATAATTTTATATACTTAATCATATTTTATAATAATAAAAACCGTTGACCAAGATATCAACAGAAGAATCGTTTTTAGATTACCTGTTTAGGTTTTTCCATCATATTTTACATTTGTTTTATTTGTATAATATATATATATGTCTGTTTGCAACTACAATCAATAAAGCGTATCAATCGTAAAACCAAAGAACTAGAATGCATTTTTAAGACATAAAACATGAGAACACGAGAAACAGACGTGCCGAACATCAACTCAATCAAAATAAACTTCTTACAAAAAAAAAAAACACCAAATAATACTGCTTTAGTTGACGTAAGACAATGAAAAACAAATTGGCATTTCGATGTAGTTATAGTCTGTCACAAACTTTGAAATTGTGATTACTATTTTTACAAATTAAAAATTTGAACCAACTGGGCGACAGGATCATTGCTTCATTAATATTGGTATATTATAAAATAGAAACCTCAAAACGAAAAAATATTGTATCGTGCTTACAGACAAACAAACGAACAGACTAGCAGAGGAACAGTTTTTTTTCCAAAAATATGTTTTTTGGACTTAACACGAAAAATATTGTAAAATTTTGAAAAGTGAATTTTGAACTAAGTTAGTAGGTTAGATTCCCCACTTGTTAAGTTGGAACGGTAGAAATAATTCTGGTTGTTAATACATTTTGTGATAGTAACAAAACTCTAAAAAAAATGTGTTAACCTCATGCACATAGAATAGAATATAATGTTTACTTTATTAGAAATCAAGAGGTATAATAGCGTCAGACATAAAAAATATTAAATAAAAATACTGTTTTGTCCTAGAATCGCACGCGGTAATCGTATGGACAACTATCTATCAGCAATTTCTCGCGAACAAAATAAAACTTCTTTTCGTAGATGTAATTTATATAATTTGGCGTTGCCAAGCTTTCTCTTATATTTCCCCTTTAACGTAACGCGTTATTTCCCCTTAAATGTCACAGAAAATTTCATACAGATACCCTCGCTAAACAAGAAGCATTGGACTACTCTATTTATAGTCTATGAATAACGAACAGAATAAGTGAAGTAAATTTACGTAATGTCACGTTTAGTTTTTTTTTTTTTTTTTTATAAAATACGAAAATAGCTGTGATTAGGAATAGAATAAAATGTTTATACATTCCTGTAAACTGTTTATGCTTTTGTTTTTATGTATGGGTCCGCAATGTGTTGAAATCGTTATTGCCATGTTTTGAAAGAATTAACACAATAAAAAAAAGAAAGAATGCATTTTTGTGTCACGGTATGAAAAATATGCGTCTAATTCCGTTGGAATCTTTATAGAGAATGTGAACGTAGACATTTATTCCAATGGGAATTGACAGTCTCCTGCAGATCAAGTGAAGTATTCATGACGACAACGAAGCTCGAAGCTTCTGTATATCCACCAGTGGCGTAGTTGAAATTCTAACTGTAAAACATATTCCAGTGGGAACTGCCGACACATAAAGTCAGTAACGTAGAAAAAATGAATGATTTTTTTAAAGCGAAATTTTTTCAGCAACGTATCTGTGAAATTTCTTGTGACGCGTAAGTTGAAATATTATCCAACATCTGCACCAAATTAAATACACTCTTATGTAAGCAAATTTGTATGCGCAAACTGGTGTTTTCATAAAATTTTTAAGGGCGATTCTGTCAATCCGACTTTACTAAAATTTCAGGAGAACCTTTTAATTAATAGAGGTTAAAGGTTTAAATTTCAATTTTGAATCGATTCCGAAAATATTTAGGAGTTAAGGTGTCCCAAAATAATTTTCAACACCTAAATACACCCCTTAAATTAGTCCGTTTCGGCCTATTTTAAATAGACTTCGTGCTGTGATGGTGATGTCATTTTCTGTAATGAAATTGTTAAAATTTTTAAACTGTAATTTTTTAATGAAAACATTAATTCTAAGATGGTAACTTATTTTTCGTCATTAGAGAGAAAAATAATCTCCAAAATGGCGTATCAAACATTAATTTTGATACAGTATTAAGAGAGATATTTAATACTGACAAAAACACCTTTAAGAAATAATATATACGGATTTTAAACTGTATTTTTTTAATGAAAACATTAATTTCAAGATATTAACTTATTTCTCGTCATTAGAGAGAAAAATAGTCTTTTAAATGGCGTATCAAATATTAATTTTGATACATTATTAAGGGAGATATTTAATACCGTCAAAAAAACACCTTTGAAAAATAATATATACCGATAGAATAATTTGCACTGATTTTTTACTCGGCACGTGGTAGAACATGATTAATAATAACAAGTAATTAAAAAAAAACACTTGAAAATTCTACAAATAATTCTTTATTTCTCGACGATCGTTTCGGACAATAAGTCCATCCTCAGGAGTATATGTTTTTGTACTCCTGAGGATGGACTTATCGTCGAGAAATAAAGAATTATTTGTAGAATTTTCAAGTGTTTTTTTTAGTGTATTTGCCATATGGCAACATACACTATTGGCGTCGGTCGGATGGCGGGACCTAGGGGTCGGACCAAAATTTCTCGACGTTTCATAACCTCCTAAACACTTTGGCACCATTTTTAAAAATGTTTATATCTATATGTATATATATATATATATATGTATATATATATATATATATATATATATATATATATATATATATATATATATATATATATATATAAATATATATATATATATATACATATATATATATATATACATATATATATATATATATATATGTATATATATATATATTTATATATATATATATATATATATACGTATATATATATATATATTTGTGTGGGGGCAATAACTTTCGAAAGAGTTAATTGATTTTAACAAAATTTGGCCCACGTGTTGAAATCCATCACCGCAAGAAGCCTATTTAAAATGGGCGTAATCGGGCCATTTTAAGGGTAGTTTGTAGGGGTTGAATAACGTTTTTGGGCCCCAAAATACCGAAAAAATTCTCAGAATCGTTTCAAAATTGACATTTAACCTGTTAGTAGCAATTAAAAAGTGCCCCTAAAATTTTAATAAAATCGGCTCAACAGGACCGGACTTACAAATTTTTTGAAAATACTAATTTGCAGACAGTGACTTATTTATTAAAGGCTGTATTTATTTCGGTGTAGACGTTAGATTGATAATACCTAATATTACAATTAAGAAAAAAAATGTTATTTTAAGGGGTGTATTAAGGGGTTAAATTTTTTATTTTGCCCAAAAACAAACTTAATTTCACATAATAAAAGTATAAAACCACACGGCCCTATACAAGCAAATACACTATATTGTCGGCAGGGTTTTGGCACTGCGACCCGGGTTTTTAATTACTTGTTATTATATACCGATAGAGTTATTCGAAACATTTCAATCGTACGCCACTGAGTATCGTATCGAAATTCGGAACGGTTGGACATTATGCACACCTTCAACCTCGATAATATTGCCATCGGAAACTTTAACCTGATCGACCAAACCAATCCGAACAGTGCACCGCATATTCCCCCGTCGCATTCCCCCGCGGTCCCCGGATCGCGCGCGTCATTCCGACACTTCCTCCAGCGTACACCGAGCTACCAACTTGATGCTTGCAAATCACGTAAACAGTTTTTTTGCCAACACCAACCGTCATCAAAGCTCCAGTTAGCCGAGGAAGTTTTACAAATTTACTGTTGCTGAGCGTTTTATATCTTCTGAAATACATCTCAGCTATCTGTTCAGACATGCAATAGACAATGTTAAATGGAAATCGAATTTGCTGCCGCCAGCTTTAAAATAATGGGGTTACATTTATTTTAAACGTAAAGTGGCAAATAAAAGTGAACATTATGGGGACTATTAAACAAAAAGTATATCAGTTGCCCAAACTTAAAAGTCAGCTTTTGTAGATTTTAAATGAATTCAAAATTATTCGGATAATCACCCGAATTGTTATTTTGGTTGCACAAACACTATCATCAAAAAAATATTACTGTTTCGTTCGAAGGATCAATCCATAAATAGGACAAAGGAAAATTTTTTTTTGGTACAAGAAAGCAAAGTTAATAATTTATTAACGATAAAAAAACTAAAAGTAAATCAAATTACATAACATAATAAAAAGTAAATTATATAAAAATAACAAAAATCAATTTCTAAGGTGGACTCAAAAGATATAAATTTAAATATTAAACAATTACCTGCATTATTGTGTTAGAGTATGTTATTTAAATAAAGATGCTATTATATTCAAAAATGTTTAAATTTTATAATTACGGTTTTTATGTCTGTGTTAATTCTATAAATTGGTTATTGTCCCACTTTTTCACTGATTATTAAAATAGATTACGTCATTTGCCTGCAGTCTACGTACAGAAACCAAGAAGTCTAAGTAGGTACATGTCACTTATGAAACTAAATTGATTATTAAAGCTACTACATTTTTAAGATTAAAGGTTCACTGAAACCGACCGGATCGACACGGCAGAGTATACTCATACTTGATGTTGTTGAGTCTATGGTTATTATTATTATTATTATCCGAGCCGACTGGTAATAATTGGATTTTGTAATAAAAATTTCCATGTTTTAAATTGTTTTTTTTTTTTACAAAAAAAGTTAACGCACGTACCCAATTATTACTTTTTGTTTTCGTATTTTTAACACTAGTTTTCCAATTATAAATAATAATATTCTTTGTTCAAATTGAATCTAAATGTAAAATGTCTCGTCCGCAAATGTTAAAATCTTCAATATTAAATTTTTATTGCTGCAATGGAAAATGAATAAATCTTTCCAGCACGTTTAAATTTTGTCATAATAATAAATCTACGTTTGCAACGGTGTAATTCTTGAAATTGAAATAGATTTAAAGTTTAGATTCGAAATAAATTCCAAGTTGAAATTGAATCGACACAGAAATAGTCGGTTCTCTTTGATTATAATGTTTATGTAATTTTCTGACCGATGATGTTTGAAAACCCACAACAAACCGAGCTTGCAGACGTGAAGCAACTACCACTGAACCACTGCCGCGCGATTTGAATAATTTTAAATATTTTCAGCTTCATTACAATGTAACTGCTCTCGTAATTTGGGTTTATTGTTTGAAATGGAATTGTTTTTTGAGAGATGATCTTTTTGCCTACGGAGAACGTAATCGCGCAAGAGACAACGATGTAGAGTGGCCAATTGTTAGCGTCTAGCGACATCGCTTGCCTTGCAAATCTTCATTAGGTCTGTTTAACATAATACGGCACTCGGTCTGTAAATTTTTAATCACTGCCCAAGTAACAAATAAAACTAGAGTTTAAAAAAAACTAAAACAACACGTTTTTATGAACTGAAACACGCAAAATAATTTGTCAACAAAATTAGCTTTACTGTAAAAAGCGCGGAGTGCTTAATATCGGTAATAAAATTTTCATTTACTAGCTAATTGTAAACGTAGAGCTACTATGAAACAAACGTCAATATTTGTTTTACAGCACGTCACGAGATTTCGAACTAAGGGAAGAAAAATTACAATTTTGAAGTTTTTTCTTTACATACTTATGTTAAAAATACTGACAAATTTGGATTGTTCAATAATTTTTTTCAAATTTAATATTTTCTGTACAAAAATTTGAGTACAACATATGGTAATGTTCTCGTTTTTATCTGATTTTAAATCGTTTATTTAGATTTACAAAACTACAAAAACTTGGCTAAAAAGTCATATGGGAAGAATGGTACATACTAGTTAATTTGAAGCATTAACATCAAACATTGAATAAGATTTTACATAGAAATTAGAGACAAATTGTAATTTGTGTTTTCGACTTCTTAAAAATTTTAGATAAATGTTTGTTATTTAAAATTATAAAATTTCGTTTGAGAACAAAGTTTGAACAGACTGTTTAGCCTATGTAAGGAGTTTAGCGATGAAGTGGAAGGGCGTTGAAAGACGGAAATTGAGTCGAAACGTAATTCGGCAAAATCAGTAATTCAATTATGTATATTATGTTGCTTGATATCGTTATGTCAAATGAAGGTTTACTGCACAAGTCGCATGCTGATTGTTTGGAAATTTTAATAGTTGCAATCAAATTTGAATACGAAATCACATTTTTCTTGTTCTCTTTACTAATATTTCTGTATAGCTTTGTCCTCACTCGAAGAAAAGTCTAAGAATCGCGATATTCATTGTAGATGCCACGAACTATTTAAACGCAATGTTGAAAAAATGGTTTAGATTTGGTGGATAAATTATAGTTTGTGAGTGAATATGTAAAGTTTGCTGATGTGTGTCGAAAACTCGTAAAACATTTTAAGGCTGTCGGAACGCTCTGAATTTAAGTCACACTACGAGGATGAAAAATGCTGTTGCAAAGGTGCCGCTGTCAATTACTCTAAATTTTGGAAATATTGTGAGGATTTAAAAAACTTTTCCGAAAAAGGAAAAGTCACTTTAGGTTTGTGATGGAACAGTTTTGTGAAAAAAGTACCAATAAGGTTGTGGTGTGACATTGAAAACGTGTGTTTTTTTGGCACAATTAATGCCAACTTTTTTCTAGTAAATCGTACATAAATTACAAAAACAGTCCATTAGTGACCTAGATTTGTCCTTTATCTTCGTTATAGAGAAAGAATTTTTGGAAAATGTTGACGAATAAGTCTACAATCAGCTATCAGCCGAAGCCCTATTTTTGGCTTAAATTCAGAGCGTAGATTTACCATATATCGAAATCCATTGTACCTAGGTGACATTAGATGATTAGGGTAATTTACATATTTTTTAATATGAAATCGATTATCTGTCCTAAAAATATTTTTTTGGAACTTGTTATTATTTTTCATTAGTTATGAACACTATATCTTTTAATTCAATCGTTTGCCTTCAAAATGGTGGATGGTGATAGTCTGTCAAAACTAGAGACGTTAGTAATTCATGAATACGAGCGCTATTAGTGTCCAAAAAATGAATTATCGTGTTCTCTCGTTTTTATGGCCCCAAAAATCATGAAAAAGTTTATGTAGTTTACCCTCCTTTATATCTTACTTGTAGATGTGTTCAGTTTAAAAAGATCTTTGACCTTGTAGTTTTTGTAAATCTGGATTTAAAATGGCTTCCATTTATAACGCGCGTGTAGTCATAAGCATGAAAGCACGAGTTTGTTGCAACGAAAAATAGATTGGATGATCTCCGTACTCATTTAATTGGTTAACCCTTAGGCTGCGGTGTCATCAACGTTAATTAGGGAGTAGGATCCCCAATCACCCCGTTTTTTTTGTCAAATGGGAACAAAATATGATGATATTTAGACGAAGTATTTACTTCGCTGTTTTATGTAAAATAGAAATATATTTCACTTTTTTATAAATGAATAAATGTATATAAAATATTCTCAAAAGATATTGAACAAAAATGTCTTGGGGTCCTCATGAAACCTCACATCGTATTGCTTAAGGTTTAATGTTGTTGGGTCTTTTTGAAACAGCAAAAATACTCTACATTGCGACCACAATATTGCTTTGTTTTGAGTTTCTCTAAGCTACGCATAAGAAACAATGTATTAATGTTGTCTGAAAAAGACCCAACAATATGTTGTAGGTATCTTTAAAAGTAACAGTATAGCCGTATCTTTTGAGTATCTTAACTTTCCTTACCGGGAGACCTGATTCTAAAATAAAACACCCAAAAATGACGTTTTTCCGCGACCATGAAAATTTTAAATAAGACGTCGTTTTATTCGGACATGAACCTATTTTAAGTGAAACCAACATAACTTGATAGCGTCATTAAAACAAGTTCGTTCTAGGATTCCTTCCGCTGTTAAGGAACGAGGGACAGCACGCAACATCGCAGCACGATAAAAGCATGTTAAAGTTGTTCATTGTTTCCTTTAAACATTTCTTATATTATTATTTTATCTTTAACAAATTATTCTTGATATTAATTATATTAGAATGGTTTTGAGTAAAGTAACAATAACATCGCTGACGGTCACATCGAGCCAATAGTATATTCAATAGTATATTACTTCACACGCGCAGAAAGTTGAAATTCCTGCACTGCTCGACATGATGTATTCAATTATTTTTTTTTTTTAGCCCTGCTTATTTTTTTTTCAATGACATGATTTTACAGTCGGGTTTTTTGTTTTTTAAATGATTTGATTTATTTAAAGTTTTACAAGATTCTTTTTTTTTGTGTATGTCCAATAGTTCGAGTCTTGACACTTTCGAGGTAAAAGTTTCATAGAATGATTCAATTAATAGTTTCATTTTGCACTTTGTCTATCCAAATTACACTTAAGTTGTATATATTTTGATACCCTATTGGATTCATTTGAAGAAAAAAAAATAATTCGAGCTACACATTATGGCACCTAATAGTCGCCATTTTGATTTTTTTGGACGTCACTTATCCTAAGTCACTTGAGTTGGCGAGACAAATTCAACGATACCTTAATTTTACAAATCCGTCCACCCGTTTGGATGGTAATAAAGAATATTACATACATAAATACGCGCAAAACACATAACCCTTCTTGGGAGTTGGGTAAAAATAATATTCATAATAATTTCTAGTGTTAAACGGGGTATGCTTGTATTATTAATTATAGTAGTTTTGTATATAATAAAGCCGTTAGCTAGTAGACAATGATTGCGTACAAATTGTTTTGTGACAGCACCGTACTGCGGTACCCTTTTAGCACAAAGACATATATTATCGCCCCGTCTTGCAACTACTGTTCGGGTTCGTAATTATTTATTTGTTTGCTGGCATCTGGGTTCACGCCGGGGAATCGCAGGTGTGAGCCACCTGTAGCTTGGCTACAAATAAACCTTATATAAAATTATTAGAAAGCGAAAATGTTTACAAGAAAAGTGCGAATTTCTGTTTTGATACAACAAATGTTTCAAGAGTATATTACACCGCAAAGGCAGAAAGTTATAATTCTCGCACTACGCGACACATGATGTTCTCGGTTTCGCCTCGGACAACAAAACTTTCTCCAGTTATCGGAGGAAGAATCTATATATGTATATAAAAGGCGATGTATGGACTCCAAAATGGCTAGACCGATTTAAATGAAAATTGAAAATTTTAGGCAATTAGTCCAGCGGGTGATCCTGTGAAATTTGGTAGCGATCGGATCAACAGATTTTTTTTTGTTTTTTGGCAACTTTGATTTTTCTTTGATTTTTGAACCTTCACAATTAAAAGCGACTCAATTCGCGCAAATTCAATACACGTTGAGAATTTTATGATAACGATTCTCATCTTTTATGAGTATACATAATTAGTGCTACCCGTGCGAAGTCGGACCGGAGCGCTATTATAAATAACTAGCGGCCCAGTCCGGCTTCGCCCGGGTGTAAATGTAATGTATAGGATATAAAAGATGAGAATCATTATCATTAAATTCTCAACGTGTATTGAATTTGCGCGAATTCAATCGCTTTTATTTCTGAATGTTCAAAAATCGAAGAAAAATCTTATTTCCCAAAAATAAATTTAAAAAATTCTGTTGATCCGATCGCTACCAAATTTCAGATCACCCGCTGGGCTAATCTAAAGATTGTCTGAAAATTTCATCAAAAATGGTCTACCTGTTTGGAGTCCATAGATTACATATTCATCGTCTTTTATCCATATAGATTAATAAAATGTAAAAAGTAGTTATTGTGACATAACGATAATAGTTGGACATATAGTATCGCGAAGTTTTTTGTAGTTATTAATATGTTCTTTAATATTGTAGAACATAATTTTGTTCTATCATCAATAGTTTCCGCAGCGCATGCGACGAAAGATGTTTTATGGCATTTTTTTACACCTTGGGTTACATTACTAAAGTTTTAGTAAGGATCTCTAATATTTTCTAGCAATAAATATAGCCTATGCTACTCAGGGTGAATGTAGCTTTCTAATGGTTAAAGAATTTTTGAATCGGCACAGTAGTTTTTGAGTTTATTCATTACGAACATACACACACACAAAAATACAAATCTTTCCTCTTTATAAAATTAGTGTAGATAATGAATTATGAGATAAATGTGGTGGGAGTGCAAGTATTAGTCACGGCACCTTCACCACATATTTTTGAAACCGGAGTGGGCCGCTAGTTGTTTATATTTTGACAATTTCCACTTGATAATTTTGTACCAGGCACTTTTTTCGTTGAAATGAAAACAGGACGTAAAATGTTCGAGGAAACTTGAAGAAATTAGCAATTAGGCCAATTAGTACGGGAAAAGTGCCAGAAGGCCAAACACTAAAACGTGCGAACGTATATTAGTGCAATGTACGGTTGTTAGAAATCGAGGGGAAGGCGGCTTAACAATTGCGGAGGATTGTGGGATCGCGCTCTGGTTTGAACGTAACCGCGAGCATATAACACGGTGCTGAACAGCCACTATCTCCCCCCCCCCTCTGCTATGGCAAACTTCCGTCTTACGAGATATACGGTCGCTACGTGCTTCAAGCACGCATGCGCGTACAGACCACTTGCAGACTCTAAATGCACATTATTGTAAATAAAGACATTAATACATCTATAAAAAGTAAATAAAATCAGGGTTTAAAAAAAACTAAAACAAGACGCTTTTATGAACTAGAAAATGCAAAATAATTTGACAACAAAATTAGCTTTACTGTAAAATGCATCGAGTGTTATGTACTTAAATTTTCATAATAACTCTACGTTTACAATTAATTAAATGAAAAGAGTATTACCGATATTAAGCACTTCACGCTTTTTATGGTAAAGTTAATTTTGTTGCCAAATTATTATTATTAAGTTTAAAATTATCAGGAAATTGGACAAAATTAAATTTTTTTTTTAATCAATTTAGCAACGTTTCGGTTTGTTTATTAAACCTTCATTAGGCTTCTAGCCTGATGAAGATTAATAAACAAACCGAAACGTTGCTAAACTGATTAAAAAAAAAATAATTTTGTCCAATTTCCTGATAATTTTAAACTTAAAAAATTATGGATGATAACATTAATATTATTATTATTGTTTAAACACTAATTTTAATTATAAAATTAAAAAAACATTATTGCATTTGACTATAGGGTCGGCAACGCAACATCATCATTGTACAACGTGTCAGTATGCTTGTTATTTTTCAAGTTTTTCTAGTCCTGGTCAGAATAATGGGACAAATTTATTTAACTAAAATAATGTCAGTGTGAAAAGTTTCAGTTTACTCTGACGTTTTGAAGTGGGTGAATTTCACGTTCAAATATTCCTTTACAAACAAATAAATAATCAAATAAACATACAGGTGAAACTAATAAAAACGTGTTAAAAATACTTCATATTTTTATAATATAAACTTCAAAACGAGATATAAGAAAAACCAATTCCAATGCAAGAATTTCAAGTCGGGTAACTATCTTGAACATGTCGGTTATTACGACGTTATGGCTGATTGGTTTCTCAGTAATACCGTCCATGAAATGATATCGATCATATTTACAGCTCGAACTTTATTAAACAAGTTGTTTATGGTGAATAAATAAATAGCCAACGAAATTCGTTAATAGAGATCGATTAGTAACAAACCTATATATCTTTATATTTAAGGTCGGTTGCTATCTGTCGATAAATCGGCCATAAATCGCCTATCAATGAATTTTAGACACGACAAAAGTTAAGGAGTGGATACCCGTCTGCAGACAATAGAACAAGGTGCACGTTGACTGTATAAAATGCATAATACATAATGTAGGTTAAGCTATATTTTTTCATTTTCAACGTCGTATACTAGGCAGAAATTGGAATCAGACAGATATTTCGATATTTTCATAGATCTTTACGTTTTGATACTCTAGGAATTTTGTTCGAGATTTTTATCTGAATGATGTCTCCGTGTTAAAAAAATCCAGCGAATTTATAAATATTGATATTTGAAATATTATAATAACATAAAATTTATGTTAAAGTGTGTTAAACTGAGCTGGGTAGAGTAGTGGTGACAGCACTAGACTCGCATTCGGGAGGTCCGGGTTCGAATCCCGGCGGTGGCAGATGTGGCTAAGACTTTTTCCTACTGCCTCTCGCCGAGAAACGGTAATTCCTGTACCGCCCATCTTGATTGAGGTTTTCCATGGTTTCCCTCAATTAATTCCAGATAAATATCGAGATGGTTCCTTATTTGAGGCCATGGCCGATTACCTATCAAACTCCTAGTTCAAAAATTACCTATCTTATCCTAATTTCCTATAATTCCTTCATTCGCCAATTGCTATTACGTAAGTTGAAGTTTTAAAAATGTAGAAAAATAACGGGCAGTGTGGTAGTGGGAAAATAGTAATGGCGCGAATGGCGTCTGTTATGACATAAAGTCGAGAAACGGGCGTTAAACGCATTATTATTTTTAGTAATAAATATGTCTGGCAAAAAAAAAATTATTTTCTTAAAAATGGTGTTGATGGAGAGGAATATCGCCGATATAAATCTAATAAAAAAAAAAATTTGGCAACAAAAAGAACTGAAATATGTCGTTCTTTTCACTGTTGAAATAACAATTTCAAATAAAAGTATTTTAATTTAGAAAAGGGTGCATTTTCAAGTCTAGAAAAAATTAACATTTGTTGCAATTGTTAATTTTTTCTGGACTTGAAATTTTTTTATTTGAATTTTAAATTTTCCTTTCCGAAACGATCGTCGAGAAATGATTTAATAATAATTTTTGTAAAATTTTCAAGTGTTATTATAACATTTGTTATTATTTATCATGTTCTACCAATTGCCGAGTGAAAAATCATTGCAAATTACAATTTATTATAATTTCCAATAATTTTTTGCTCTGTTTCACTGTTCGTTGTATTCCAGCCACGTCTCCATTTTAGTTTGGGTCGACTATTTTTTTGTTTACCTGTCTATTCACCGGGTCATAATACAGTTGAAATACAATGGCAATAATATCTTGCGCATGTGTGTAAATACTATGTGTGTGTGTACTTAGAATGCAAGGCATTTCACCTGAGTCACGTGCTGTTGCGAACGCCCTTTTTACATCCGTTGTCAGATATTATTTCCGTCAAATGTTAACATGTATCGATCATCCGAGAGAAACATGTCAGGCATTTCGAAACGAAATGCTCTGAACTTCGCTACTAACACAATTGATTTAATATTAAAACTCAGTAAGTCGTCTTAAAACTCGTGATAAGCCGGTTTACGAATAATAATAATAATAATAATGAGTTCTTTATTTAATAAGTAGAGACACTTACTAAACAAATGAAGTTCAGTTAACAAAACTGCTTTACAACTTAAACTTTTGATTAAAAAAAAATACAAATAGACATATATAAGTAGTAAACACATACATAGTTAAAAAACATAGAATTAAAAATAAGGAGAGATAATTTTCGCTACTAGATTCATAAAATTTCGTGTCTATACATCGTTTTATTATTAAATTATATAATCACTTCTATATTAAATTTTTTAAATATTTCTTTTTGACTTTTTTTGTAAAAGAGGATAAATTTAAGTTTCTGAAGGTGGTCGGTAATGAGTTATAAAAAGAGGGAGCAAGATAAGAAAAAGTCTTTTTAAATTTATTAGTATGAAATTTAGGGATGCACATATTATTTTTGCGAAAAAATGACCCTCTAACCGACCCCAAAAGAGAAAATTGGCATACATATTTTTTCTTACAGAAGTATTGCCAGTTTTTTAATTGGAA
The DNA here is from genome assembly GCA_034508555.1 of Venustoraphidia nigricollis. NCBI lineage: Eukaryota > Metazoa > Arthropoda > Insecta > Raphidioptera > Raphidiidae > Venustoraphidia > Venustoraphidia nigricollis. The sequence continues at coordinate 1,106,703 of JAVRKA010000042.1, read as the reverse complement.
TATGCGAATACAATTTTATTTCAATTAATAATTATAATCATTAACTGTTGGTTAGTTTTTAGTTTTAAAAATTCGAAAAACAATCTTGTTTTCCGTCACCTATTGTTATATTTAAAATTGAGTAATTTGTATAAAATTGAAAAATTGTTAACTGTTTTTACAATTAAAACAGGCGTAACCCTGCTGAATGTCCATTTCGTATTTGATAAAGTTTATTTTTATGGCACTTCCAGAATAATGCTCTAAAATCTATTCAGAACTTTTCAAGTTTATCAAAAGGATTATTTATGCATTTGTGTTTTTGTATATTGCGTGTACTTCTTCTGGACCATTCTGTCTATGAAATTCATTTTAAATTTTTAAATAAATATATTTATTATATATGACAATCGGCTTATACGTATTACAGTTTTATTTAATTTTAAATATTATAGATGCAAGCAAACAAAAAAAAAACAACTCCCATCATAAGAAACGAACATAAATTTGATTTATTTTTAGAACCCTCATTAAAATTCTTACTTGATTTAGCGTAAGATAATGAATATTTAAACTTTTTTTAACGTGACCTTAATGTTTAAATCTTAAATATAGTGATTAATTAGCAATGATTATAAAAAAACAAATCTTTTTTCAGATCTTACCTTGTGGGAACTATTACATAATTTTTTTCTACCAACTTGAGAATTGGTAAAAAAGGAAGTACAAAAATTCTCTCAGGCTTTGGTGCATTTGGGCTAAGAGACCACCCCATTCTATTTTAATCTTTTTTAACTGTTATTTATATCGTAGTCTGAAGTTTTAACTTACGGTAACGGCTATCGCAATTCATCGATTAATAAACTTTTTTAATAGCGACCAGAAAAAAGGAATGTATTTTCTCTAATTTCAATAGGTCATGAATAAAAAAAAAAGTTAAATATTGACATTACACGAGAATTAGCACTTTTAAATTTTTTTTTACATTCGAATTATTTTTGAGAACGGCCTGTGCAATAATATCTACCGAACAAAACCGTGCATAGACAGAGTTTAGCGAAATAGGTGGAGTGGAAACTGCGATATGCCCGAAGGTGGATTGAATATTTCATGTCATACATAGGTATAAGCGCAATTATGTATATCTCTCTTCTCTACATATACATTATACACGTCTATACACGCATGTATACCGACTGTAACAGAAATTAATCTATTATAAAAATCGTCGTGACGATAAATATCGTCGCTTATCTTTTTATCACGCTTTTATTAGCTTAACGGAATCTTTGAACGTGAAATTTACCCACTCCAAAACGTGAGATTAAACTAAAGCTTTGCACACTTATCAAGAACCGATGACAATACATTAATTTAATAAGTTTGTCTTATTATCTTGACCGGGACCCTCAGGATAAAAAAACAAATATCTTCATTAAATCATTGATCATTTGACACAAATTGTCATTATAGTTAAAACTCTAAAAGTCTGCTGGACATTACTACAAATTCTTTGGCATACCTAGTACAGAATCCTGTCGACCTTATTTCATTACCAACAAAATACTAACCTTCCCATCAATTTACACTTACGAGTCATGCAAATTTGTCAAACAAAATATATCTGATTTCACTCATAACAAAGATGTACATGGACATAACACGCATCAGGACAACGACCTTCACTTATCTAAAAATCGATTATCTATGTATAATAAGGGTCCACTAGGTGCAAGTATCAAACTTTTTAATAAACTGCCTCCGTCTATTAAAAATGTTGACAATTTTAAAATTTTTAAACGCAACCTTCGGGATTTTTTAATCAATAGATGCTTTTATAAAATCAATGAATATATAAGTTTTTAATATTGTTATATTTTAAATATTGTACACACTATGTAATTAAGACGCATTGTTATCAATTTTTGCTAACAATAAAATAAATATCAAATCAAATATCAAATACATTTTCAGTACGCGGTCTGACATACATAAAAATGGCAAAAAGTATTATTTTCTCGGTTACATTGTATATTTAGCACGTATGAATTGTGGGTAGATGTGAATTTACGCTGTTATTAGTCAACTAAAAATTTGCAAAATCTATAATATATTGTATATATAAAACCAGGGCACATAATAAATTACATGACATGCTGTCAAAAGGTCACAGATCAATAAATTAATTATTAATTGTACTTCTGTAGACATTTAACACAATATAATATAAACCTGGCTGGCAGATTTGAATTTTATATTGTGAATAATTTATGTTTTTACTCATCTACATGTTAATGCGCTTCAAAAATCAAGATCTTTGAAACCATTTGGGATATCATGACGAAACTAAGTTGGACCCATGATTACTATATCTGTAAATTTTTTGTCAGCAGTAATTCTTGAGTTACCGTTCGTATAGATTTGATTTAGTAATCGAGAATGCAAATGGAAGAGCTGAAAATTCGAAAATCACAGACACACACTTCTTGATTAAATAACGAAATGTTAAATATTCCGTATTTATTAGTGTATCTATTTGTATTCTATGTATTTGTCAAAGACATTTTCTGGATTGGCTTGGGTACGGGAGATAGAGCTACGTTTCCAGAATCCAGTCTGGGTGCAGAGAGAGAGAGCAAGAGAGGAATACTATGAAGTGTCAGGTGTGTGGGTGATGTGGTATGCGAGGAGAGGGAATTCACACACATTTACAAGGTATGGGAAATAGGGGGAAGGTATTCGGAACGCAAACGACTACGATATTCCTGTCATGCGACAATTTATCAATGGCGTACTATTGTGTAGCTAAGATCTGTGAGAAAAAATGTTTTGTATTGGATAGGATTTTTCTTTTAAGGCTGTCGGAACGCTTTGAATTTAGGCCAAAAATAGAGCTTCGGCTGTCAACTGATTGTAGACTTATTCGTCAACATTCTGCAAAAACTCTTTGTCTATAAGGAAGATAAAGTACAAATCTATGTCTCTAATAGACTTTTGTTATTTATGTACGATTTACTAGAAAAAAGTTGGCATTAATTGTGCCAAAAAAACACACGTTTTCAATGTCATACTACGACCTTATTCGTACTTATTTTACAAAACTATTCCATCATAAACCTAAGGTGACTCTTCCTTTTTCGGAAAAGTTTTTTAAATCTTCAAAATATTTCCTAAACTTAGAATAATCTTGCAACAAGATTTTTTAGCCTCGTAGTTGACACCAACCGAAAATTGAAACGTGCGGATGATTTGAGCGAGACAGAGCTTTTGCCTACCTCGCCCCTTACCGCTGGGTCTCAGCACAAACAAAATTCAGAGCGTTCCGACAGCCTTAAGAGGATTGTGACTATCACAGGATGCTGCCTTCTTAGAAATGTGTGCTAGAAATGGGCTTGCTTTTTCGATTTAAGTTGAATATTAAAAACGCGAGAACTACTAAACGAATCTGAATGCGGTTTATTCTTATAAAAAGTTTTAGGTCTATAATAATTGACTGACCTAGCTTCATCCAGGGGAAAATCGGATTGAATTCACTATATATTGAACAAACTTGAGTGAGGTTTCAACCCTTCCAATACTTATTTAAATGTAATTAAAATATTCTTTAATTAAAAATAGAGTTTAAAAAAACTAAAACAACACGCTTTTATGAACTAAAAAATGCTAAATAATTTGACAACAAAATTAGCATTAGTGTAAAAAGCGTGGAGTGTTTAAAATTGATAGTACATTTTTTGTTACTAATTAATTGTAAACATACAGTTATTATGAAAATTCAAGTAGATAGCACTCGATGCATTTTACAGTAAAGCTAATTTTGTTGTCAAATTATTTTGCATTTTTACTTCATAAACGCAAGTCGTTTTAGTTTATTTAATTTTAGAACAACATACCGGTTATATTGACCAAAGTCATAGGTCCCGGCTGAATGCTATATGACCGCCTTATAAAAACACTACTTTTTCCGACATTACTTATTACGACATACCGCATTAAGCGACTACATTTAATGTAATATCTTCATATCTTCGGGTAAATTGTATCTGTTAGAACGACTAACTCTATTGTAAACAAAATTCTTACGCATAGAAGTACCGGAAAGAAGTTAGCGCTGAAATTAATTTTTTTTTAATTATTGAAATATCAAAAAATTGCTCCTTAAATGCTCTATCAGAATCAGTAATTGCTCCATTTCTAAAATTATTAGTTTATTTATAATTAATTTTTTAAAAAATCTAATTACTGAAAACTTGATTTTACTATAGAATGAGAAATATTCACTTTTTATACAATTTTTTTTTTGCTAAAAAAATTGCTCTCAATTAGCTCTATCAATTGCACAAAACAATTATTTAACTTTGACAATTTTTATAGTAATTAACAGAAAAATAATGTTTGTATGGTAAACCTACTGCGCTGTGACGTCATCAATTGTCGCTGCAACTTATAAGGGCCATATTTACATGTATCAGCACTACAGCCTTAACGTTTACCATACAAACATTATTTTTCTGTTAATTACTATAAAAATTGTCAAAGTTAAATAATTGTTTTGTGCAATTGATAGAGCTAATTTAGAGCAATTTTTTTAGCAAAAAAAAATTGTATAAAAAGTGAATATTTCTCATTCTATAGTAAAATCAAGTTTTCAGTAATTAGATTTTTTTAAAAATTAATTATAAATAAACTAATAATTTTAGAAATGGAGCAATTACTGATTCTGATAGAGCATTTAAGGAGCAATTTTTTGATATTTCAATAATTAAGAAAAAAATAGTTTCCGCGCTAACTTCTTTCCGGTCATAGAAGTGTTCCGAACAGATTAAAATAACAGATTTTATGAATACAGAAAAATGATAATGATAATGTGAATTAGACATTATATCGCATCCAAAATTATTAATATAATTCAATAATATATCACAGGTAATTGGATAAATAATATAAAACAATTGTGTTATTGTTATTTATCCAATTACTTGTAATATATTATTGAATTATGATAATGTGAATATTATTCCTATTAATATCTATGAATTTATATGTACCTACACATTTAATAATACTACATACTTAATAAAAAATTATTTTGTACCATGAAAAAATCACCAGTTGTTACGACTATCGGTTTTTACGACCAAATATGAGTAGACCTTTCGATGTCGTTATAACAGATTTTGACTGTATTTTAATATTTAGTTGTTGGTAACGCCACTGGTCTCTTTGACTGTGATGCCGCTGTTTCAATATTGTGCGGCCGTGTTTCGACATAGGAATGTACTCGTACGAGTGGTACAACACTTTTTTATATTGATCCAGGAAATGTGGGAACGTGCGAACGCGCGCCGTAATCGAAGATATGATTTCCCTTCTCCCGCCCTTCGACGGCAGATATGGGTCAAGTAGGTACGCCGTACGGTACCTATGGTACTGAATGGAATAACTGCTATTTCGACATTTCGTTTTGCGTATCGCTGCGCAGCAGAAATTGTCGTCGAGTGTACTCGATATTCAATAATTATATCGTTTTCAAGAACTGATAATTAATACTTACGAGTAGCGGGATTGTACCTCGCTAGTCTATAAAACAGGACCGCACTTACGACAAATTTAGTATTTTTTTAACACGCTTTTATTAGCTTCGCCTGTGTTTGTAACGGTATTTTTGAAGATGAAATTCACCCACTTCAAAACGTCAGATTAAACTGAAACTTTGCACACTTATGAAGGACCGATGACAGTACAATAATTTAATAAGTTTGTCCCATTATCCTGACCAGGATCATCAGGTTAACACGCTTTTAATAGCTTTACCTGTATGTTTGTAACGGAATCTTTGAAGATGAAATTCACCCACTTCAAAACGTCAGATTAAGCTGAAATTTTGCACACTTATCAAGGACCAGTGACAATACAATAATTTAATAAATTTGTTACATTATCCTGACCAGGCTGATGATCCTGGTCAAATTAGCTTCGTATGTATGTTTGTAACGGTATTTTTGAAGATGAAATTCACCCACTTCAAAACGTCAGATTAAACTGAAACTTTGCACACTTATGAAGGACCGATGACAGTACAATAATTTAATAAGTTTGTCCCATTATCCTGACCAGGATCATCAGGTTAACACGCTTTTAATAGCTTTACCTGTATGTTTGTAACGGAATCTTTGAAGATGAAATTCACCCACTTCAAAAGGTCAGATTAAGCTGAAATTTTGCACACTTATCAAGGACCAGTGACAATACAATAATTTAATAAATTTGTTACATTATCCTGACCAGGCTGATGATCCTGGTCAAATTAGCTTCGTATGTATGTTTGTAACGGAATATTTGAAAGTGAAATTCACCCACCTCAAAACGTCAGATTAAACTGAAACTTTGCACACTTATCAAGGACCGATGACAATACAATAATTTAATAAGTTTTATCCCATTATCCTGATGAGGATCATCAGGATAAAAAAATAAGATTAAGTTTTAAAAAACTATAAAAAACACGCTTTAATAGCAAACCGAACTAAAAAGTAAAAATGTCTTTTTATAGTAAAAAGATGTGGGAGGCATATTACTACTTTATTCTAACCCTACTTTAAAAATATATACCAATAAAGTACTTATACCGGTTGATATTAAGCAGCCCACGCTGTAATAAAAACATATTTTTTTACTCTTTAGTTCGGTTTGTTATTAAAGCGTGTTTTTTAGTTTTTTTTTGTACAAGAACGATAATATAAATAACAGACTCTATAGTGAGAATCAAATCAAAATGGAGCTAGTAATTTTTGAGTTTACTAGGAACAAACAAATAGACAGACAGATAAAATTAATGAAAATGGTTGATTTGATCTGGATATCCTAGTAACTGTATAATTACAAGGTTGGTACTTTGTTTTATTGATTGAACCAACTTCAAAACTCTCGCACGTAGGTAAATCGAGTTGGCGTATTCGTTAGTATAATATGAAATAATTGAACGTCGGTTGTTGTACACGGCGGTTTAACTAGAAATATATTATCCTTCAGCACGAAAGTGTGAAATTACGATTCGGTTTATATTTTGTATTGATTGTCAATTTTTGAACATTTTTTTTATTAAATTTTCAAGTCAAAAATATGTTTCTTGAAAATTTTAAGCAGCAACCGTTTTGTTTAATGCTTCATCACATAGCTATAGCATAATAAAATGAATTTTGCAAATACAGTTTGAAATTTCCTGAGAGCATAATATTTGACAATCAGATTGAAAAATATGCTGTCGAGAAATTTCGAACTGTGATTGAAAAATTCATATTATTACTGTTTTTATTAGCTGTGATTAATCACTAAGCTTCACAAAATTTCACTTGCTACTTAAAATTTTCCGAAAGCATATTTTTGACTTAAGAATTGAATAAAAAAAGACGTGATATTTTCTTTACAGCACGTCACGAGATTTCAAATTACAAGAAGGGAAATTACCATTTTGAAGTTTTTTCTTTACAAACTTATGTCAAACAAACTGACAAATCTAGTTTGCTTAATAATTTTTTTCAACTTAATTTTTTTCTGTACAAAAAATTATGTAAAACTTATGCTAATGTTCTTTTTTAATTTATTTCAAATCATTTATTTAGATCAACCATGTAAACTAAAAGTTATATTGAAAGATTATTTCACATAAACTTTTATTTACAAATTTTTACTAATTATATTATACATAGATTTTAGATACATGTTTTCTGACCATCAACACAACTTTCAAATATTAATATAGTCAAAATATCAGAATATTCTATTGATATTACCCGTCAATTTTTTTACAGATACACAACATACAAGTGAAGCTAATATGAGTATGCTAAAAATAAAATGTATTGAAAAATATACGAAGCGTAACCCCGAATACACTGCAAATTTTTATCTTTAACTGGTCCAACAGTTTTGCGCGAGTAGAAGACGATTTTCCGTCCTTGTTTGTGCGGTTTATCTCGCATAAGGAGTTCTCTGTCTGAGGCACGAATGCGTATCGTTACCTTAAAGGATTCCGAACCGAGCCAACACAATATATATGGTTATGTAAGCCAAGTATTACGACACCTGCCTCTTCATATCCCCTTTTCATGGTTAACGCTTTCGCCTTTAGGGCAGATAGTGTGTCATCAGGGGAGTTACAGAATGGCTTGTAAAGTACTTCAACTTGATATTATGTCCACCACGAGATACCACTGTTGCCAACTATACATGCCAAACAGTCTCCTTATCTCTTATACTACAGGGTACACTAAGTAACACTATACTGTTATGTCATCATAATTACTTGAATGGATGAGGACACCTTTTAAGAAACCTTACAAGCAAACTTTTGCGCATCCAAACTAAAAGGGTCACTTTTCTCACTTCTATTCAGTGTACATTAGGGAAGGACACTTGAATTTATATCAACGTACTTTCAAGACATGATGTTGAATTTATATTGGGCTTAAAACAGTTTCTATCTGCATCAATTCTTGTAATAGTTAATAATTTTAAAAGACACCTAAGTTTACTCAATGGCAAATTGAACACGTCTCACTTTAAAATAATGACACTCGGGGTTGCAGTGCCAAAACCCTGCCGACAATATAGTGTATTTGCTGATACAGGTAGTGTGGCTTTATTGCGTGAACTTAAGGTAGTTGTCGTGGTACAATATTGTCAAAAAGTTATAGATTATACGCGCCACAAAAGTATACTAGCTTGTAGCTAAGTGATCCATAATTTGTACGCAAGACTGTACCCGTGGAAACGTAACCCATGCAGTATTCATATCTATGCATGTATACTTTTCTATAAATTGTTGAACTTTAAACCGTTATTTATAAATAATTAGACGGTCAAAAATTTTTCGTATTTTTTTTAAACTCATAACAAATGCATTGAAAGACTATCAGTTTTTGGAAAGTTTCTGACAGTTAGTTCTTTTTTTATAAATAAGAAACTGGTTCAGAACTACAGAGATCGTATACAATCAATGTTAATTATCCAATTTTTAATTGAATTTATCTCGGATTATATACGGTCGATCGAGTTCAAATTTTCAGGGTAATTGTATTATCATGTCCTTAATAAGTATACAAAAATTAAGATTTTTCTGACGGTGTGCCTTAACCACGACAACTACCGTAAGTTTGTTTTTGAACAAAATAAGAAAATAGCCCCTTAATACACCCTTCTTCCGTACGTATAAAAAAAATTAAAAATGAAATATGTAGTTATTGTAATTTTGTAAGAAAAGTAATTCGTTTTAAGAAACGTTGAGGGAAAAGGGTTATGTTTTTATACAATACACAACTACATAACGTAAAGAGGAAAATTCATTTCTTGATATGCAGTACACATTTAGAGTGAGAGAGGAAAGACGTGTTTTCGCCTAGAACGACCACTCATACCCCTTTTACAGTGTGCTCGCTTACACGATCCGCGCTCAGCACTACGAGAAAAGTTTACGTATTTGCCGGAGGGAGTTGAAGAGAGGTGACGGGAGGGGGGAGACGCTCAATCAACGACTGATAACATAATATCTATCTGACGTCGGGAATGTCACTATGGCTTTGCTGAGGACGAAACGTATTTCCAGTGCGGCCGCGTTTCAACGGGGATTTTTTCTATTAATGTTTTTAATTAGAAGTAGATTATTAATAGACCGAGAGCTGTTAGACATTTTTGAGTAGGTATTTGAAGCACTGTGAAAATTTGTACAATACCTCTTTAGTAATATCCGAATACAAAAACATAGACCTGGCTGAAGGGTAGTAGGGCTTAACCGGCCCTCAAATTTTTAATCATCTGGCAGGTAGAATGACCCATCGAAATGACCTGTTTTTTATCTTTTTTTAGTTACCAATATTATTCTGTTTAAATTTCAACGTGCCTCAACTATATTTTTTAAATTTTTCAAAAATATAATTTTGCAAATACTTGGCGATTAATAAATCTAAATTTTTTATTTTTCTACTCCATAAATACTAAATTTCAAGGTCTTAAAAGTTCAAAATTCCCTCAAGGACTTTTTAGTGCGAAAAATGTTTTGCTAATTTAAAAGTTTGAGGGTCGGTTAAGATTAGATTAGATTATTTATTGTCAATTGGAAAATTACATTTCATCTGACGTCAAAAATTGAACAAGTATGTAATACATTAAAATTTATAATTTAAAAATTCATTAATTGAATAGAAACCTTCAGAAAGAAGGAATTCCTTTATTTTCTTTTTAAATGCATTTGAGGTAATAGTGTGGTCTTTATAATTGTCAGGAAGTTTATTGTATAAAGCACCAAAGTTGCTATAGGATTGTATTTAAAGATATTAATGTTAGCCCTTGGGATATCTAAATTGTTTTTAGTACGAGTATTATATTATTATATTATCTTTCAGCCAGGTCTGTGTTTTTTTATTAAGTTTTTATTAAGTCCTCTTTTATTTTTGAGGAAGGACCTACAATCATATTCTTCCCATATTCGTTACCTAAAACCAGATCCCAATCTGAGAGATGCTGCTTGCAGGTCCATCTCCTGCCAATTTGCTGGACATTTCTATAAGAAATTCCGCAGACTGGTTCAGGTTAAAAAAGTATCAAATATGCACTGTCGTAACTCTGTGAGTGGTTTTTGGCTGTACAGTATTATCAGCTAACATTTTTAGTCCGCTCCTGATGTATGGGAGCTACTAGGCAGAGAACCGAGCCAGAGCTATATGTACCGCGGACGTATAGGTATAATGTATATCTACGCATCAGGAAGCCAGAGCTATGCCTACACCGTCATCCTTTAACGACAACACTGTGCAGAGTGAGCTACTATCTCCCAGTCACAGCTGTTCGGAATCGAACGATTTGTTCAGAGCCAACTGTGTTGCACCATCGCGTTTTTATTATACTAACACAAACACACATTCACAAATACTTACGTATATTATACGTGTATACATGTACTAAATAAATATAGCATGAGCCACAAAAAACAAAAAAAAATTTTTGATAGACTGCTGCAATAGAAGTTCCTTATCGGCGCAATTGTCGGTGTTTTTAAAATTATTTTTGTATTATAGCGACAATTGAAGTCCGGTTGTCAATCTAAGCTAATACTAACTTAATTTATCGTTTGTTTAATTGGTTACATTGACGAATGTCAAAGACTTAGTATCATTAAAGCGTCAAAGCATTATATTTTTACGTCACCACATTGATAACGAGCGCCGTAGTGATTGCCCTCTGAGTTGAAAGATATATGCTTAATGTCATGTTACTACATACGGTTCATCAAGTACCCGCGTTTGAAATAATAACGCACTATTTTTAAACAATTTATTTTTATTTCTCAATGTAGTCTCCTTACAGGTCTACATACTTTTCGATGCGTTCGTGCCATTTGTTTAACCTGTTGAAAAAATATGATTCATCAAACCCTGCAAAATACGCTTCTGTCTCGGCGATTACCTCTTCATTTGAGCCAAATTTTTTTCCTCCGAGCTATGTCTTCAAGTTAGGGAACAAGTCTAGCGAATAAGGTGGGTGCGGAATTAATTCGTAATGCAGTTCGTGCGATTTAGCCGCGACAATCAAAGACGAATGTGCTAGTGCGTTGTCGTGATGAAAGAGCACTTTTTTCTTCGCCATATGGGACTGTGTCTCCTTCAATTTCTCACTGAATCTGTCCAACAACTCACTGTAGTCCTGGCCGGTGATTGTTTTTCCTTTCTGCCGAAAGTCGATGAGGCTGATTCCTTTGAACTCCCAAAAAATCGTGACCATAATCTTTCCGGCTAATGGATTCTGTCATCACACACAGGGACTTATTGACATACTATTGATACACTAATATGTCAAAAATTTACCGAGCTGTGTAGAGTAGTGGTGACAGCACTATACCAGCATTCGGGAGGTACCGGGTTCGAATCCCAGCGGAGGCAGATGTGGCTGGGACTTTTTCCTACTGCCTCGCGCCGCGAAACGGTAATTCCTGTACCGGCCATCTTGATTGAGGTTTTCCATGGTTTCCCTCAATTAATGCCAGATAAATATCGAGATGGTTCCTTATTTGAGGCCATGGCCGATTACCTATCAAACTCCTAGTTCAAAAATTGCCTACCTTATCCTAATTTCCTACAATTCCTTCATTCGCCCATTGCTATTACATAAGTTGAAGTAAAAAATGTAGAAAAAAACGGGAAGTGGTAGATGAAAAAACAGTAATGGTGCGAATGGCGTCTGTTATGACATAAAGTTGAGAAATGGACGTTACACGCATTATTATTATTAATATGTTAAAAATTTAGACTTATGGAGTTCTGATGTAAGGATGAAGTTATGGGGATATATGTTTTGTTTGACCACCTAATATAATGCAGAGCAAAGCGAATCGTCAGTATTTCATTGATTTTATTATATTTTAACGATACAGTGCACATCTATATCTCCACCTGCAATATTTTATAACTTATGCATTGTGACGCGAGCGTCGCTGTGCTCTGATTTATTTAGAATATTTGTGATGCAGCTCACCAAAGTTGAAAACTACAATGACACTGCAGAGTGACCTTAATTTGAGGTTGATAACATTATATTTCGTTTTACATAGCACAGATGCATCGACTTCCGATTGATCTGCCACTACTAAAAGCATAAATGTTCATTTTAACTATTTCGCTCATTTTAAACAAAAATCATTTATCTTTATTTTAACAATATTTCAGTTACAGACAAAATAATAATAATGCGTTTAAGGCTGTCGGAACGCTCTGAATTTAAAGCCAAAAATAGAGCTTCGGCTGTCAACTGATTGTAGACTTATTTGTCAACATTCTGCAAAAATTCTTTCTCTATAAGGAAGATAAAGGACAAATCTAGGTCTCAAATGGACTACTTTTGTAATTTATGTACGATTTACTAGAAAAAATTTGGCATTGATTGTGTTAAAAAAACACACGTTTTCAATGTCACACTATGACCTTATTCATACTTATTTCACAAAACTGTTCCATCACAAACCTAAAGTCACTCTTCTTTTTTCGAAAAAGTTTTTTAAATCTTCAAAATATTTCCAAAAATTAGAGTAATCAATTGACAGCGGCACCCTTACAAAAAATTTTTTTAGCCTCGTAGTTGGCACCAGCCAAAAATTGAAACGTGCGGATGATTTGAGCGAGACAGAGCTAATGAAGGTCACACCCACAATATATCTTTTGCCTACCTCGCCCCTTACCGCTGGATCTCAGCACAAACTAAATTCAGAGCGTTCCGACAGCCTTAACATCCGTTCGTCGAAATTGCGTCATAACAGACGCCATTCGCACCATTACTAATATTACTATACTTTCCATTATTTTGCTCCACCGAGATTCGAACCCAGTGCATCCCGAATGCGAGTATGGTGCTCTCAGCACTACGTCACACCGCTCGGTATAAAAAAAAGACTGACGAAATATAAGCTCGAATTTAAGTTGTAATTTTTGCACAACTCCATATAAAATAGCTATTTTTCAAGTCTGTATAACGGTAGTAAAATGATCCATTTCACACTAGTGCGTAAAATAAAACAAAAGAAGTTCGAAACGCAGTTGTACTACCATTTCTGTAGTAAAAGTGTAAAGAATGAAGTGTTGAGCATGTGTATAATTGATAGACTCTAGATATGATCGGAAACTTTCTGGAAGATTTTACAAATCTCGTAGAACCTTAGAAAAACTTTATAGAATTTTTATAGAACATTTTACAAATTTCAAACAAAATTCTAGATATTTTCCTGTCTTCTAAAGGGAAATATTTACATTTTTGTTCTATAATTTTTTTATTATTTTTGATAATATTATTTCTTTATGTCATCACTTTGGAAGATTAATTTTTTATTTTCTGCTTTTTAAAGTACCTCAATAAAAAGCATTTTCTGTATTTTTTTTTTAAATTAACTTTTTTTTAAATTTATATTGACGATTATACGAAGTCTTTGCAAAATACTTCCTAACTTTCATTTAGCTTGTATAAGTTTGTAGTACAACTGATACTTCGTATTTTTATTTTAGAAGACAAAAATATAATGAGGACACACTGTATAATTATTTATAAAGTTTTTTTTCCAGCATTATTAAAATGAAATAAGTGAAACAGCGTTGTTGGTTTTTTAAATTGCATGATCGATTCCGTAATTGTGTAAGCTACACGATAATTCATGTTTTAAAAATGACCTGCTAAGAATTTTTAGTTGCAACGTGATTTCCGAATAGAGTGTTTCGTATCTTATTCTGTGATTTTGGTTTAATATTTAGTCAGTATGTTTTCTTAAGGGACTTCAAAAACATATGTACACTTTATTGGATTTGAGTGTTTGTTTTCGTGTGTTAATTATTCTACCGTTTCATAAATACGAGAAACAAAATAATAACTTTTTGCATGTTGATTTTACGTGATTTTGTAGTTTGTTCTTCAAAATTTGTTATCTACAACATTTATAATTTAGTTTTCAGTGGTTAATTATTTTATAGTTTTGAAAAAACAATTTGTGATAAACTTTTTACGATTACAAGGAGAACGTGTCGATTTTTTCGCTTCACAAGCTGTTAAAATCTATAGTCGATTGAAATTAAATGTAAGTTTTTGATTATTGTTAATGTAAATACTTCTAATTAACAGTTGATTGTTGATAACGTCATGTTTTTTCGTATATTAAAAACATAGCATTTAAATACAAATACGTAAAGTTTATTCAGCAAAAATAATATATTTTAGAATTATAAATTAAAGTCATTTTTATTCAATGTTCAGATTAGTTCTCTGTTCATTTTATCTAAAATATTCTTCTAGCGTTACGTCATTTTTCTAATAATAAATAATAATTGAGGTCGATTTCAATATGCAACAGACAATTTATTTGTTCCACGCAAAATCGATGAAAAAAAGAATTAATTTTGGTGACGTAACTTTTAGACGTGGTATATATTAAGCATTAATTATGATCATACTGTACACTGAATTTGGTTACTATATTAATCGGGGAAAAAATATTACCAACGCTTTCAAAATTGAAATTAAATTTCATATCTTTTCGCTACCATTTAACAGAAAAGTACTCAAGCAGACATTAATTTCAGAGTTGATCAGTGATCAGTGACGATCAGAATGATCAAATAGATTAGATTAGATTTTATTGGCGCATGCGCGAAAATAAATGGCGTTGACACGGTGGATATTTAAACAGATTAGGGCAAAATATATTTTTAACATGGCAAATTCGCAAATTTGATATATAAAACTTATTCACTACATTTTAAATTGATACAGTTAATAGTATAGACTCTTCTATTGTGTTTCATATTCAGAATACTTTGAGATTGCACATCCGGTTCTGCGTGACAGCTTCAACTGTATTTGATATAAACCCCGGTATTAGATTGTTTCCGAATCAATTAATTATAGCATTAAATTGAGCAGCTTTTACAAAACGCATATAATAGTTATACATGTGTGTGTTATGTTTTAGGCATTTAAATATTACAAATGACCACTGTTTCATTTCGGGTTGTTGCAATATATGACGTATACAACACAATACGCAGGGTCGCGCCAAAGTGTATTTCCGCCGCTAGTAACCTATTATTTAAAAAGTAACTAGCGTCGGTTTCATTCATGTCACTTTTTTATGTTTCGAAATTAATTAAAGTACGGTAATGGCGTCGAAAAATCGTGTCCAACATAAAGTCAGGTTTTGTACTGTCCGCAAAAATAATAGTTTATGTACCTCGTTTGTTAATGAAGGTATATCACGAGATTGACATGGTGCTATCGCGAGTGTTAAGGCTGTCGGAACGCTCTGAATTTTGTTTGTGCTGTGACCCAACGGTAAGGGGCGAGGTAGGCAAAGACATTTTGTGGGTGTGAACTTCTTTAGCTCTGTCTCGCTCAAATCATCGGTACGTTTCAATTTTTGGATGGTGCCAACTACGAGGCTAAAAAATGTTATTGCAAGGGTGCCGCTGTCAATTGATTACTCTAATTTTTGGAAATATTTTGAAGATTTAAAAAACTTTTCCGAGAAAGGAAGAGTCACTTTAGGTTTGTGATAGAACAGTTTTGTGAAATAAGTACGAATAAGGCCATAGTGTGACCTTGAAAACGCGTGTTTTTTTAGCACAATTAATGCCAACTTTTTCTAGTAAATCGTACATAAATTACAAAAGCAGTCCATTAGTCCTTTGTCTTCCTTATAGAGAAATAATTTTTGCAGAATGTTGACGAATAAGTCTACAATCGGTTGACGGTCGAAGCTCTATTTTTGGCTTAAATTCAGAGCGTTCCGACAGCCTTAACAGTCACTTGAGTGATAATATCATTACAAACAGGATGCACACGATAAACTATAGTTCGTGAGTGGATACGCAGAGAATGCTGATGTGAGTTTTCGATTCGTAAAATGTATCATGTAAAAAGTATCAGAATTCATTAATACTTTAGATTTTGACATGTGACGTTACGAGGCTTATGACCTCCTCACCCTTTGTCACACGATGCCACATTTCGTCAATCCCTTCCCCCCTCTTGTCGTAATTTATGAATGTCCCCAAATTATGAAAAAGCCTATATCGTGTCCTGTATTTCTTTGGGCCCTACGTAAAATGTGATAAAATGACACACCAACTTAAAGCTCCAATAGATTAATAGATTTACCAAGTATCAGAATTCATTAATACTTTAGATTGTGACATGTTACGAGGCTTATGACCTCACCCACTCCTTGTCACAAAATGTCACACTTCGTCAACCCCTTCCCCGATCTTACCGTAATTTATGGATGGCCCCAAATTTTGAAAACCCCTATATCGTGTCACCTCCTGTATTTCTTTGGCCCTAGATAGGCGCGCGGCTCTGACAATACCGTCGCTTTTCCTCCAACATATTATTGACGATGGCGCATGGAGAGCCTGGTATCGCAGCAGGCTCTGCATATGGCGAATGTGTCATATGTGTGTTGTGTTGCGTGTAATCCCAGAGCATTAATTAAATCCTCACACATAAATCTCTGCGGTCGGCACACATAGCAGATACATCAAATAAATAAAATATGTAACGGCGATAAGATAGGTGTTTTATCTGTGTCGGGTCTTCCAATAAACACAGGTGACCTTCATCGAAATGAAACGGTTTTGTACAGTTTGTTCTTTTTAGCAAAGTTCATTTTAAACATTCAAATCTATTCTAATTTGATTTTGATTTTTTACTAGGCACTTGGTAGAACATGATTAATAATAACAGATAAATAAAAACTCTTGAAAATTCTACAAAATTTATTATTAAATTGTTTCATGACGATCGTTTCAGACAATAAGTCCATCCTTAGGAATTATATATATCGTAGGATAAACTAAAATATCGGCTCTTCGCGAAAATCCGATTTTTTTAATTATCCTACTATATATATATATATATGTTTTATATTCTGAAGATGGACTTATTGTCCGAAACTATCGTCGAGAAATAATTTAATAATAAATTTTGTAGAATTCGCAAGTGTTTTTATTGATCTGTTATTATCAAATCTATTCATTTATTTTAAAGGAATGGACATATTGGTATATGACAAACGTAACATAGATGGCAGCAAGTACATTACGACCTAAGTTATGATTGGTTTTCACTAAGAAGTATAGTAAAAAACAAATTTACGTGTTCTCTCCCATGTTTTCTTAGGAAGTGGAGAATATTATAAATTACAAGAAAACTTTTACTGGTTTTATTTATGTCTAACATTTATATCAAATGCAATTTGTAGCTTAGGGTATGCTAATGAATTTTTAGCTAAACATTAATGTAGGCGTTTAAATACGAGATTAAATACATATTTGTTTATTTTATTTCAAACGAAATGTTTGAAATTTTATGGCACGGTAAATACAAAAAGTCATCTGCAATCAAACAGAATATTAAATTCACTATTTACATCATGTATGACTGCTCTGTGAATATTTTAATAAATTTCATTTACCTGTTTCATCAATGCACCGGGTGGTAAACAAAACAATTCAAACTAATATTCGAACTTTTAGGCAAAAATTAGATTGAGTAGCAGACGCATATATTATACAAAAACAGAACCAGAAAAAAATCACAAATAGGTTTAAGGGGATCGTCTAGTGTGACAGGTCAAATATTTTTTTTCATAAATCGAAGCTGAAAGGTATATAGAATGTAGTTGTATCTTTCAGTCGTTATGAAGCTTTCGAATCTAAACGGAACAGGCGCTTGACGACAGCGGTCTAGTGCTCTGTCTTTGGCTTCTTGATGTCTTAGTAACACCAAGCGCTTCTCCAAAGCTTCTACTAGGAAGGTCTACTGTTTGATGCAGGCATAACAGATTGACGACAAGTTGAATAATCCATTTGTGTTATATAGTAAACTCCCAAATATTCAACCGCTTTTTTTCTCTAAGTACAATTTTTTGACCTGATGCACACGATATCTCAAGATGTACTGAACCGAATTCGTTGAAATATTGATAACATAGTCTGAAAACTTCTGGTTTCAACATGATGAGGCATTTTCGCGATATCTCAAATATTTTTTTTAATATCAAGATAAAAAATCGACATTTTCCACTTTTTTTGTAGCTTCGGCAAAGATTACAACTTGAACATTTTGATACGATTTATAGCTCCAGATGCCTCTATTAAAACGCATTTTGTTTCTTCATTTCGGATGAACCACACACACACACACATTCTGACGTCTTTTCAAAAATAGTGTAAACATATTGTAGTGACCTTGGAACATAAAAATTTGTTAAATTTACGGATCTATTGCAATAACACGCCAATATATTGGGAGGTTAATAAAACCATGAAATAATTTCTGTTGTCGATATACTTTTGTGGATAAATGTTCCCCTAATTAAAAGCGTACTAGTTGTTGTTAAAAAAAATAGTTTAATTCACAATAACAAAATCGAAATCTTCACCTTAGGATACATCATCAAATTTTCTGTTACATTCTGTGTGGATGATGTATATGTATATAAATAAAATATCGCACTATATATTATGTAGTCTATATGTAGTATAATAATAAATGAGTATTGAACGTTAAAACTGTACGACCGTAACTAGACCCTTGGGTTTTATTCATCAGCGGAAATATTCAAAATGTCGCAGCAGAAGCACGCATTTTCATATGCAATATATCTGCTAATGTTTCCATATCCGTTAATACCGATCAAATAAAATTACCGAAGTCTCCAATCAGAAGAAATCAAAACAAACAAAAAATGTCCTGATAGTCATGGGACTACCGATAGATATGGAATCACGGGCTGACGGGGTTTAATCAATCTTCAAATGGTTGCCATTTTCTAAGTTTTCGCCCGATTTCTTTGATTTTAGTCTCAAACGATAGACCTGTTGACGCTTCGCATAGGATTTACCGGTTTGAAATTTTTGGTTTGAGTTTTAGCGCGATTTTTAGGTAGAGGTATTTCAAATTTTTTGGTTCATATGTTGTTATTATTATTTGTGAGTGCTTCTGGTACTCGGAATTGGTGTTATTGGAGAGATTTAGTTCTGAAGATCACAACGCGTTGTGTATTTTTGCGATTGGCCTTGTAGCTTCCAAGATATTTAAGTTTCAATGGAGCAAATTTAGACTATACAATGGTGGAATCGAAGGCTCCACTACTGCTACTGCTTCCGGACGAGTTAAAAAACATAGTTTATTTTAATCGTGAGTGGCGACTATTATAGTATAAATATGTATGTAATTTTATTTATTTCATTGCGTTTTATTTATTTCATGGACATTTATACGCTAATTAGAATTATTGCTGAATCAGAAAGCACAGTTTTTATTGTACTTCATTTCATTTGTTTAGAAATATTTTAATGGAAGTTAATTGGCAACAAATGAGCGACAGGGAAAGTTTACAAATTTGAATAAATACTGTAAACGAGTGAAAACATTTTCTGGTTTACATTTCGTTTTATTTTGAAGCTTTGTAAAACATTAATTTGTTTGCCAAATCTGAATGTAGGAATTTTTGTTTCATTTGATAAATAAGAGTTTTAAAAATTAATGAAAATCATTAACAGTATTTCACAAAAACATTTGTTAATGAAAATTGCCAAAAAAAACATTACGATTATATTTTTTTCTTTATATTTTTCTGTAGAACATTTTCATATTTTTTTTATGTTTGCAGTAATTTAAGAATCGAATAGGAAATAATTTTTATTTTATTCAACTCGCCTTGCATACTCAAACTTCGATAGTATTTTTCAATCAAATGAAAGCAATTTTGTTTGTCTGAAAAGATTCTCATTATGGAAAGATTTTTTTTAACTGAAATTCATATCATTATGAATTTCAGGTAAAAAGAACGATCCTTTTAAGCTTTCAATTAAAAAATTCCGTATCTAAAAAATTATAATGAATTACTAAAATTTTTTTTCGTAACTTTACGGATAGCACTTTTCATGTGTTGTCATATAAATTTTACTTAAATTGGTTCCGCAGTTTTTTTCTACTTTAGTAATAAAATATTTATAAATCAATACATAAAAATAGTAGATAACTAAATTGGCGCCGACCTCAAATTTTTCGCTGAGTGGTTTTTTTTTGAAGGAATTTCAATTTTTTTCAAAGATTTTCATTATTGAAATCCTCATCTGCTTAGATTACTTATTTGGTCAGTTGTATTTTACAAAAGGGATATTAAAATAATATTTTTATGAAAATTTAAAAGTATAATTTGCCGGGAATTATCTATTGGAAAGAAAAATATTTTCTCTTCAGCTCTGATTAAAATGCTTGTTGTAAAACAGTTTTTTGTCAGAAAGGTAAATATTGTAGCTGTGGAAAATTTTATTAACTATAGTTGTGAAAAAACAACAAGGGTTAGCTGTAGACACCTACATATATGTATCATTCTACCGTACGGTGTATTTTTTATGCGGAGGAACCATTGAGAGTAAATTTGATAGGAGCGAACGTTTGCAAAATATTACTGACCACAAGGCAAACCAACTCATGTCAAAGTTTTGATCAAATAACGTTTGTGATGAAACCGGGGCACTTATTAAAAAAAACATTTATTAAAGGGTCCATATTCTTTCCTCCTGATCACGAAAAATGCCACCCATTATGTATTTTTGCGTTTTTTTTAACAATTTATCTCAAACGCTGGAGAGAGGGGGTGCCGCTATCAAGTTTCTGCCCGGCTCGAAAAAATCGTAGATCCAAGACTGCACGCGTACGAATAAAGAGAACTTCAGACGATTGTAAATTGCATTGGTTTGAAAGTCGAACCGTGTGTGGAGAAGCTAAGGTTGTAAGTAAATTGCAACAAATAAACGAACTGTACTTAAAAACGCGACGACATTCTATCTTTCTTACTCTACAGACTTTTTATATAACGCATTGCACACGCACGAGATATACGAGCGGTCTGGAAGTAGCAGCCGGCTCGGTTAAGGATTGCTCAGGGGATCACTTTTTCCTGTCAAACACTCCTGTAATTAAGCGCATCATAATATTCTTTTTATATACAGTGGCGTTCGTTAACAACACATACACTCTTACCAGGTACCTAGTATAATACTCGCCACGGTTCTAAAAGGTTCTGAAGTTAGTCACAAACAGCGTCGCAAATGCATATTTTAGAGCCGTCCTGGTTTTGTGGGAAAGGAAGACTCCCACCACCTTCCAGTTACCGGTACAAACCGTGCGCTCGTCGGTGATTGGTTAACGCTGGTTGTCGTGTCAATTGTCGCTTTCCTGAAATAAAGTACAGTCCAGTACGCTATTGTTAAGTTGTTTCTTTTGATTGTTAATTGATCAAGATGCCTAACAGTTTAGCATAGACAGGCACTAAAAATAATTTTTTGGATGATTTTATGCAAGGAATTAGACCTTTAGATTAAAGGAAAATTCAAAATAATAATATAGCGCGAGTTTCTAGTTTTTCAACCGACTGTACCTGCGCAAGCCTCCATTTGCATCTAACTTCAGAACCTTTTAGAACCGTGGCGCGTATTAAACCTATGTAACTCATATATGTTATATATATTGTGCTAATGATCTTGAGTCAATGCATCTATTTTTTTTTCTTTTTCTTTATAATATTAATATAGATAAGTTGAGGTTGTAGGCATTGATTCTCAAAATTAAGTGGTACAGTTCATTCTTAACTTCTATAAATAGGTTACTAAAATATCTTGATATTCTTTTCACACCTAATCTCGGCAGTTCTATTATATCATTAATGTCAACGCTACGTCGCTTAACTTCTGCCCTGCCTTAATATGTCGGGAGTGATAAAAAACAATTGATGTCACTTCTACGTGTTTTGTTTTTATATTAAACACGTACGTTTGTTTAGATTTTAATAATTACGCCTTTATCACATTTAATGTCAAAAGTTTGTGAAAGTTTAGTTAAATGGGTGGGTTGTATGTGTAATTTTTTTTAACTATTTAAACTAATTTGTTTGTTTTTTTTAAATATAATATACTAGTGGCCCGGTCCGGCTTCGCTCGGATTTGTGGATTGTCTGTTAAAAGATAGACATATGCTCCAACGGACTTATAATTTTATTGTTATATTAAATTTATGTTATTGTTACATTTTATCTGAAAGTCTGAATAATATTATGATTAGATGAGAATCATTATCATAAAATGCTCAACGTGTATTGATTTTAAGCGAATTCAATCGCTTTTAATTGTGAATGTTCAAAAATCAAAGAAAAATAAAAATTGCCTAAAAACAAAAAGAAAATCCTGTTTATCTGATCGCAACAATTAAATTTTTATTTGGAAAAATCTTTTTACAAAAATTTAAAATTTTAATTTTGGTTTATAATCATTTTACGATAAGAAGAAAATTTTACAATACCTACGATTTTTTTTTTGCATTGGTTGAACAAAAAATAATTTACGTTAACATAAATCGAAAAAAAAACTTATTAAAATATTTTTCATCTTCGAAAACTGTTAAAAAGTGGGTGAAAAGTAATAATTAGGTATTTCGTAAAACTCACCACGAATCAAAAATTTTATTAAGCAGAAGTCAATAATCTGATCAGTGTTTAAAATTGTTTTTTCAATAAAGCGTGCAAAACGATTCTGTCAGATTGTACATTGAATAAAATTCCTAAATTCAATAAAAAACAAATATTCCATTTGAAACGGTTCAAATTCTCTCATATTACGTACCAATGCATTGTGTATAGGTACTATATGAACACACACACACACGACATACACAGCCACACACGAACATTCACAGTCAAACACGAACATACACAAACACTGGCGTCTGTTTACCGTATCTAGTTAGTATACCGGGTGTCTCAGAAATCGCGCACTCAATTGTTGGGATCGAAAGAAAAATATTCTGAGCCCAGAAAATCCATGTTTGGAATTTTTTGATAACGTAGTTAATTAGTAATTAATTAATGAAAGTGACCAATTAGGAGCGCGCTACAGAAGAATAAAAAGTGAGTGGGGAGGCAGTAGGGGACGCGAGAGTGAGACGCCAGAGGGCCTTGACAAGACAAGTGGAAATCACTGGCGAGCGTTAATTATGTTATTTTATTTATTAAAAATCATTAGTGTAGTTTAAAAAAAAAATCGAAACTGGACTCAGACAAAAACTCTGGAAGGCTTAGATACAATAAATTTATTTATTTAGAAATATTAATGCATTTGCATATTATAAATCCAACGATCGACATAGATAATTTTTCTCGCAAGCGTTGATCAAATTTCTTCTGTAGCGCGCTCCAGAATGGTCACTTTCATTAATTAATTACTAATTATCAAAAAATTCCAAACATGGATTTTTGGGCTCAGAATATTTTTCTCTTTCGATCCCAACAATTGGGTGCGCGATTTCTGAGACACTCGGTATAGCGTGTAGTAGGTAGTACATATGCTGCAAGGAGTATAGAGAACAGACGCCATAAAATACTATAAATAAAACCCTAAACAAATCGGGCAATAATAAAACAAATGCGGTGTCAACGTACTCGAAAACGTTTACGACCACAAACACATATTATTGTTATTTATCTACAATGTATGACAACTCCCGTTCCACCGGATTGACGGCAGCACCTGGCAAAAGAACAACACAACTGGTGCGCCTCTGCTGCAACTGCAGTTTATATTATCTCGCCGTTACAGAACTGAACTACATACATAATTTATATACTGCCTGTTTGAATACGACACGAACATTGCAAACACGAAGTAAGGATATAAGGAGTTCGTTCAGAAAAAAAAACGGTTAAAGCCGGGTCCAGACGTGTGTAACGCGTAATGTAATCTATCATGTAATGTAACACGAATTCTGCGTGTGCAACGCTTGCGCCGGCGTTCCCAGTGATCCATCGGCTGTCAGTTTTTAGCGCGAACACAAAGGCGCTCGCAGTACGGCGTTCGTGACGATTGTGTCGTGTGTACGTTCATGATACGAACAATCGCTTGAACTTATCAGTTTGTATCAAGAAAAACGTGTTATTTGGGATCCAAAAAATCCGGATTACTTTAAAAAAATCTGAAATTGTCAGTTAATAAATATATATAAATAAAAGCAGCACCAGCTATCATGACTTTCCTATTCGGCATGTTCGTAGCAACTGAGTGGAAACAGCTTTTGACAAAGATTCGCTTTCACGATTCGCGTTGAGTTCGTGTGCTGTCCACACTGTTGACGCTAAATTACACGTAATCTTACATTACACGTTACACACGTCTGGACCCGGCTTAAGTGCCAACGCTGTTTCAGTATTACGCGGTTTCTAAAATAAAAAAGGTTTAACAACTATAACGTAAATTCTGGATCCGTTTGTATAAAATGATTCAAATGTTGATAGAAGTTCAAAGGCAAGACGAAGTGTCACTGATGCAATCTCTTGCTATCGACAATAGCTTGCTAAACGAAACAGAAAAAGGCAAACGGTATTAGATGATTCCTTCACAAGAAACAAAATATGTCGAATGAGGAACCTTCCTCATCACAAACATATCTTCTTACTCGAACTTTTATTGGATTTTCATAAATATTTAATGAACGAAAATCGATATTAGCAATTAATAAATGTATAATTATTGTGATAAAAAAGTATTTAACAGTAAATGTTATAAAATTAAACAAAAAAAAATCTAACAAATTTTCGTATTCTCGGTTTTGTTTCACTTATGACTATGATCTACATATTAAGATGACCTTGTTTAGCGTTGTTTCGTATAGCGCAGAAGCTTATTGGAACGTATCTCCCGCGTTAAGCGAGGTCTTACTGTATGCGTTGCACAATTTACATCTAATATAATGCACGCCGCTGTTTAGTTTATGCCCCATTCGTTTCACATATGACGTCGTGATATGTCGTCCACGCGTACATTGAAGCTGACCATTCGAGGGGTGGTCATAATTTAGGGCGATGGATTTGTTTCAGGGTTCCACTAGACCGCTCCAATTAATCTTGTAACCTTTTTTGAAAATCGTTTTCGCAGGCATCGCGACGCTCAGTCCATACCACAGCATGGAGAGATCGTCATCTGTCACTAGCCCCGGCTTTTTATTATTCTTGTTGCGCGCGACATTATTATAAATTCAACAACTTTCCTTTTTAACGATAAAATATTTTATGCGCTATGTGCGAGTTCATTTTTTGTATTACGTCGACGACAATTTTATTATTTTTTTGGCCTCGTGATTTTTGTAGCAGGTAAAATATACGTCGGTAGCACCGTTATGGGTTGAAAGTTATGTTTCAGTAAAATTATTTTTATTTTTGAAGAATCGCTTTAATATCTGTGCTGTTGCAAATATTTAAGGTTACTGAGTACCAACTGTTCAAAATGCTCCCTTTTTCACCTCAATAGCTGGATATGTGTGTGAATTTAAAATGCGTTTATGTTTCGGAAAAATCTAATTTCTATGAAAAATCTTAATCAATCTTTGATGTTAATGCTTCAAAATAAACTAGAAAATACCATTCTTTTCATGTGACTTTTATCTAAGTTTTTACAGTTTATTTGATCTAAATAAACGATTTAAGATTAGATAAAAATGAGAAAATTAGCATAAATTTTACACAAATTTTTGTACATAAAAAATTAAATTTGAAAAAAAAAATATTGATCAAGCCAAATTTGTCAATGTTTTTAACATAACTTTGTAAAGAAAAAACTTAAAAATGTTAATTTGCTTTCCCGTAATTCGAAACTCGTGACGTGTTGTAAAGAAATATTGACGAATATCACTTTTTTTAATTTAATTTTTAGGACAAAAATGTTTTTTTTTTATTTTTAAGTAGCAAGCTAAATTTTGTGAAGCATTAAGCTTCAAAAAAAAAAAAATAATGTCCTACTTAATATTCTTTTGAGTCTGTATACAATGTAAATATTTAAAAACTATTTTGGGCAGTTTTTTCGAATTTTACCCTTCGTCGGTCGTCGCTTCCAATTTATTTTGATCATACACACAATAAATATACAGTAGGTATAAATATGTTATTTAAATATATATATTTTTTTGCGTTTTCAAATATATCTGATCATATTTTACAAATTATTATTTTCTTTTAATACCACCCACAAATAAAAATACACATTTATAAAAATTAAAACAAAAATAAAGCCCACAATCGCGTGTTATGTATGTGGGAACGTTCAAATGAAAAATCAA
Source organism: Venustoraphidia nigricollis (assembly GCA_034508555.1). Lineage (NCBI taxonomy): Eukaryota > Metazoa > Arthropoda > Insecta > Raphidioptera > Raphidiidae > Venustoraphidia > Venustoraphidia nigricollis. The sequence continues at coordinate 1,080,033 of JAVRKA010000042.1, read as the reverse complement.
ACACATTAATTTCATAATAACGAAAATAAATTTGAACGTCAGCCAAATAAAAATGATTTTCAGTTTATTATGACAGAATCACTTAAGGGAAATAGCATGCGAGCAGCTGGAAATTTTATGAGAGCCAAACTATATGGAAAGAGAGACCAAATCTTGTTGGCAAATGTACAAGATTTTGTAACTGAGATAAAACTGGATACAATAATATAAAATAGAATTGTATTTGCCAACTGTTGGACATATTAATTAATATTTATTACCACAAAAATACATTCAACTATGAAATGTGATATGCCGTTTTATTTATTTTTTATCGACTTGTTGCAGAATCAAATTTTGTGTATAAATTCAAAGTTAACGTCACTAATATTGCTAAAAAATATAGACTACAGGAAAGAAATCACAGCGTTCACTTTAAATATTAGAAATTATTTTTTTCAAATTATAAATTAAAATAAATACTTTTGAATATTCTTAATAACTAACGCTCGGTTGCTGAAAGCATTGTCAGAAAATCTGATTTGACAAGCCTTAGATTGTGACCTCATATTTTTCTCCACATCAATGTAGATTAAAGCAATTCTGCTTTAAAAAAATTGATCGATTGAAACGGTATTTTTCTTAAACTGTGTATATATCGTAGGATAATTGAAAAAATCGAATTTTCGCGAAAATCCTATGAAGATTACAAAAAACCGGGTAATTGGAATCCGGGTTTTTGCAAATGTCCTAGGATTTTCGCGAAAATCCGATATTTTTAATTATCCTACATAACATAACTTTTGCGCGTTTTGATCAAAATTTAATATAACAAGCGATCTTTTTCTATGCAGATCAATAGGTAGTTTGTTTTTATGTGAGTGCAATCTAATGTTCTACTAGTTTTAAGATGACTTTAACACCTTTTTTTCTACAGAGCACAGACTAAGACCCGGTCAAACCGTATCAAATAAATGTTTGTAAATAAAAAAGGACAGATTATTTTAAATCGGAAATTTACGGGAACTGAAATGAAATATGATAATACAGTGAGTATTCACACAGGACAAAATATAATTGTAATCTACTTTAAATATGTTGTTTTATTATCTAAAAGATTTCCTCTGAAAATATGCGCTTTGATTTCCCAGTTGATGCATATTCGAAACGCTTGACAGATACGTTACGGTACCTTTCTTTTCATGGTAACAGTCGGAACTGTATCAAGTGACAAATATTATTTCTGGTGAACGAATAGGTATTTGGTTTTTAAATACAAAAACACAGTAAAGTTAACGAGATCATAGACAGATTATTCTCTTCAAAATAATAGTTTAAAAAAAAACGAAAAAAACACGTTTAATAGCTAACAGAACTAAAAAGTAAAAAATATTTTTTTATTGTATTGTACTGGTATAAATATTTCAGTGGTAGCTATTTGTAGAAGTAGATTTAGTATAAAAATAGTAAAAAGCATCCCACGACTTTTTACACTAAAAAAAATATTTTTTACTTTTCAGTTTAGTTTGCTTTAAAGCGTGTTTTTTACACTATTTATTATTTTTTAGCCTTTTTTTATCAAGATGATCCTGGTTAGGATAATGAAACAAATTTATTAAATTATTTTATTGTCACCGGTCTTTGATGAGTGTGTAAGGTTTCAGTTTTATCTGACGTTTTGAAGTAAGTGAATTTCACGTTAAAAGATTCCATTACAAACATGCAGGTCAAGCTAATAAAAGCGTGTTAAAAATGAGCTATTTTATAGCAGAGGCATACAAAAAATGTAGCCTGTATTTCGACTTTTTTTTGTGACAAAAGGTACTTTATGTCCTTTTTCAGGATGCAATCTATCTCTTTGCTAAATTTTATTGGTAATTGTTCAACGGTTTAGGTATCCCCTCCGACAAATACATCCAAAATCAATTAATATAAATATTAATAAGGCAATTCACATATCATTTTATGCTATATTTGTGCGGGATTTTTAATCTGTTCTCCGCTTAGTCCGGGGTTACGTGTGGCGGCCAGCTCCACCATGACGATCATGCTATTAACACCGCAGTAGAGTCTGGTTGAATTTTATAAAACAGTACGCGTTACGAAATGTGGTATCAATTAATAACCCTAACAGTTCAACAACGACACGTGATCAAAATTCATAGTTCTGTCCTTATCTAGTATGAAAAACATGAAACGAATCCAATCTATCAATTGTGAATTTGCATTCGTGAATGCATAATAAATGGAAAACGAATATTATAAATATAAATAAGCCTGCTTAAATATGCATTCGGAGCACAAAAAGGCATGAATGTAGGTACGTATTCTCCTACAGCGGAGAACAACTTCTCTTACATGCCTTTAATTACAATTCCAGTCAGGTGTTATTAAATAATTTCCATATATAGTATATAAAATATACTACCGCCAAATTGAATCAACCGAACACTGAAACGGGGCAATTAAAAGTAACTTTTCCAATGTTCCACTTCGAACGGGAATAACATCGCATCCATTCGAATGTTCCTCTTAGATTCATTGGAAAAAACAAGAGTATAATTGGTACAACATGATTAAAAATAACAGGTAAATAAAAACACTTGAAAATTCTACAAAATTCCAACTATTCCTCGACGATCGTTTCGGACAATAAATTCATCCTCACAAAATACCTAATTTAATATGTTTTATATTCCTGAGGATGGACTTATTGTCCGAAATGATCGTCGAGGAATAATTTAACAATAAAATTTGTAGAATTTTCAAGTGTTTATATATATCTGTTATTTAAAACAGGAGTATCCCGTTTTTAAGTTTAATATCTAACTTGAGGTAATAGTTTTATACTGAGCTACAGTTATATTACTGAGTAGTGTGGCGTAGTGGTGTACGAGAACCTCATTCGGGAGGTATCGGGTTTGAATCCCGGCGGAAGCAGATATGACTGGGACGTTTTCTTACTGTCTCTTACCGAAAAACGGTAATTCCTGTTGAGGTTTTCCATGGTTTCTCTCAATTAATTCCAGATAAATATCGAGATGGTTCTTTATTCAAGGCCATGGCTTACCTGTGAAACTCCTATTTTATCTTAATTTTCTATAATCTTGACCTGTATAAATAAATAATTTCTGAGTTTTCCTTGAAAATTCACATTTATGTGAACGAAACTGTGGACAAAATTGGCGTTCACGGAAGCAAAGCCGCTGGCAGAACCTACAAAAAGGACACTCACTTCTCTTAAAAGATAATAACATTATATGACGCCGGATTTTTTTGCACTAAAGGAAAAAAAACCAAAAACGCTCGAGTCGAGTATTTTTTTTTCATGAATCGAGCATTAAAGCGCTTCTTCTGTGCGTTCTTTGTGTGCATTTTCCCTTCGTGAGAATTCCAGTGTTTAATTGTACAGCACATCGTTCAGCAAACTATAGAGATGCTTGCAAACTAAAGAATCTTAAGAGTTTCAGGAAGATTTAAGTGCTTTCCTGATCCCATTTTTCATTGGCGAACACAGACATCAAACAGTTTATTAAATAAACTAACCACTTTCGTGTAAAGATTCGTATGAATGAGAAAGTGAATGTGGAAAAAAACAAGTCAGTCATTCAATTCAGTATCGTTGATGGATTAATGGATAGAAATAATAGTGATGCCGCGGCTATTGGTGAAATAGTAAACATTTGTCAAAATCAACAGATGTTTTGACGTACATTGAATGCTTTTGACAGTGATAAACGTAATATATGCAAAATGAATGAAATGCTGTAATTGAAATTAATTATAAGTGACATTAATAGACGTGGATGAGACAATAGGTACATTATATTAAAGTAAATGTTAGAGACAAAAAATAGATCACTATAGAATTTTCACTTAGTCCGTAAATTTTAGAATAAAGCCGAATCCAGTGTTGGGTAACTATTCAGTTGCAACAATGGTATCAAAATATTTATGAAGGTAGTTGTCATGGTACAATATTGTCAAAAAGTTATAGATTATACGCGCCACAAAAGCATACCAGCTTGTAGCTAAGTGATCCATAATTTGTACGCAAGACTGTACCCGTGAAAACGTAACCCATACAGTATTCATATGCATGTATACTTTTCTATAAATTGTTGAACTTTAAACCGTTATTTATAAATAATTAGACGGTCAAAAATTTTTCTTATTTTTTTTAAACTCATAACAAATGCATTGAAAGACTGTCAGTTTTTGGAAAGTTTCTGACAGTTAGTTCTTGTTTTATAAATAAGAAACTGGTTCAGAACTACAGAGGTCGTATATAATCAATGTTAATTATCCAATTTTAATTGAATTTATCTCGGATTATATACGGTCGATCGACTTCAAATTTTCAGTGTAATTTTATTATCATGTTCTTAATAAGTATACAAAAATTAAGAATTTTCTGACGGTGTGCCTTAACCACGATAACTACCTTAATACTGTATCAAAATGTAGTAGTAAAGTAAAAAATTAGAAAAATGCGCGTTTTTTCTGAAGTATGAACCTTGCTGAAACCCTATTCGGTGCGGTGTTACAAGTTTTGAGTCGGGATAAAAGCGATTTTTCGAAAACAAACAGAGCTATCGCTTAACAAGATCTGAAAGCCATACAAGCATTGTGAGAATGTTATGATTTGTTGTCTGAATAGATTGCAGTTTTCAATTTTGAAAAATAATTGAAATTTCGCGACTACGATGTTTCTAGACTACCTGTGTAAAAATGTTTCTTCGTGATGTATGTAAAGACAAATAAAGGAAAATGGATGCTATATTTTGTTGTTACAATAAAGTTGTCCCATTTCAATTTGATTTGTTTCAAATTTATATGGACAAAATGACGACTTTATTTTATATTCCAAAATGCGTTTGACATGATTCGTCGTCTCACTTCTGTACATTCAAGAAACAATTAAAAGAAAGAAAGATGCAATACAGCAGCTCTATAAAGCTGGAAATTTATTTACATACCCATATCAGGCTGTAGTATTAGGTATATAATATAATGTACTATGTATTTGCCATGCTTGGAATGGAGTTTAAAGTCTCGGATCATAAATAAAGCGATTTTATTACGAACAAATTTATACGTCCTTAATTTTCTATTTAATCTTACGTTAGAATTCAAAATAAAGGAATGTTTTCACAACATTTAACATAAACTTAGCCCCATTTTATCTGAAATTCACATTTTAATGTTTTGTTAATTTACAGAAAATAATAAAATTTAGGTTATGCACAAAGAAAGTTTTTATCACATTAATACCATTGACAAAATTTTACAAAAATATTGTAAAAGGTGGCAGCAATTTATTAGTGTATTTGCCATATGGCAACATACACTATTGGCGTCGATCGGATGACGGGACCTAGGGGTCGGACCAAAATTTCTCGACGTTTCACAACCTCCTAAACACTTTGGCACCATTTTTAAAAATGTTTATATATTAATATATAAACATTTTTAAAAATGGTGCCAAAGTGTTTAGGAGGTTGTGAAACGTCGAGAAATTTAAATATATATATATATGTGCGGGCAATAACTTTTGAGAGTTAATTGATTTTAACTAAATTTGACCCGCATATTGGAATCCACCACCGCACGAATCTTATTTAAAATGGGCCCAGTCGGACCATTTAAAGCGTAGTTTTTAGGGGTTGAAAAATCTTTTTGGGTCCCAAAATACCGAAAAAATTCTCCGAATCGTTTCAAAATTGAAATTTAACCCTCTGGTAATAATTAAAAAGTGTCCCTAAACTTTTAATAAAATCGGCCGTACAGGACCGGATTTAAAAATTTTACGAAAACACTAGTTTGCAGATAGTGAATTATTTACTGAAAGGTGTATATAACTTGGTATAGAAGGTCGATTGATAATAATATTGCAATTAAGAAAAAAAATGTTATTTTAAGGTGTGTATTAAAGAATCAAATTTTTATTTTGCCCAAAAACCAACTTAAGTTCGCATAATAAAGCCACCCTGCCTGTATAAGCAAATACACTATATTGTCGGCTGGGTTTTGGCACTGCGACCCGGGTTTTTCATTTTTAAGGTAGCTTTAATCAATACGTACCGTGTATAGACAAAACAAGCCTTTATAATTATATTATAAAAAAAATAATATCACTGACAGCCGGGATTGAACCTACCATATTTAAGATCATGAGACAACTACAATAGCTCTCACTCACCGTAGCAAACGTTGATAGTCTACGTTATATGCATATTGCGACACGTTTCGTTACGCTTTCAATCTCACAAATCGGTTGTACTCTACCGTGCCCAAAAATATTTTACTTCAAAAATCTGTAGATTGTATTTGTTTATTTTGGATTTTACATACTTTTATCTTATAATTGCAGTTCGCATAATATTACATAGATTACAAGAGTTATTTTGAAAAAAATCACCTTTGCGACAACTCTAGGGAAAAAATAAAATACTAGGATTAAAAGTTTCGTGTGTTATAAAACGCCGTGCGGTAATTAATGGGTGTATTTTTTAAGGACTAATAATTTCAACGCATTATATATTCCGAGTTGTTTTATTGCTTTTAATATAGCACTATAAAATATTATATTATTAAATTTATTAACTGTTTGAAGTACTAATAATCTTTTTCATAAACTGTAAATTTTTCCCTTAAATATTTATCAAACTTATCTTTATCTTGAAATATTTCCTTTTAAAATTGTGTTAATTTATTTTTATCTATTTTACTGAGTCGTTTTTACAAACAAAATCATTTTTAATTTAAAGTCTATTAAATTAAAAATATAAAATATACACTTCGCAATTAGCAAGGTTGATTGTTGAAGGTGAGACTTCAGACTTGGCGAGACGCGAGAGAAAGCGGGGGAAGTAGGTTTGTGACGTCACATGGAGTCTTTTTCTAAACAGTTAGGATAACAATAATTGAAAAACCAAGCCATAGACATCGGTGACGTAAGCAACTGACTCAACTAATCACAGACGTGACCATATTTATAGCCTCTTACGTCCAATCTTCTAGTATTCTAGTAACCTTAATGTTTTGCTACATATGCAGGGTATTTTAAGTATACAATAGTCAGGCAAATATCTCCTACGTTTGTTTTGTCTTTTAGACAGGAACGCAAACACAAAAATATTATGTTGACATGTACTAACTAAATGAAAACTATATTGAAAAGAATGGTATAAAGAAAACAAACCACAATCGAAAAGGCAGATTTATGAAATAGGAAAAATATATATAATTGAAAATCCGATTATATTTAATACCTTTCAGAACGAGAAAAATCAGAAATGAAGTCAACAAGATCAAACATGATTAGCTGAGTTTTTAGTTCCTTTTATACAGTACACCTTTATCTGCTTTTTTTATAAAAATTAAACGTTTAATTAAAAACATGTTTACAAAAATTTTTCGTTTTATTTAGTTTTCTAAAATTGTTAAATTTATAATCATTGTTTGTTTAATTGTTTGATATTTTATTGAAAAATGCTTTGCAATCAAAAACGCAAAAATCGTTTATAATCGATAAAAATACTTAGGTAATCATATAGATCTACCCCAGCTGATAATTCTATTTTTTTAAGTGTACAATGCAAAAATGCATGTAAAATATAATCAATCGACATTTTACTACATTTATTAATAAAAATATTCGTTGACTTTTTATAAATATCAAAATTTTATTTGATTTTAAATACCAACTATAAGTTGATTTTATAATTTTAGTGAAAAAAATAGTGTATCACCCCAAAATTTGCAAGAAGTACTCGTATATTTTTCAACGTACTACGAAAATGTGTTTCATAATGGAATAAAAAATATTAAAATTTTAAATGAGATAAATTTCTCAGAAGATACTGCTGAAACAATAATTTTAAATTAGTGAAAAGAATCAAAGAAAAAAAAACTGAAGAGGCATTAATTAGTGCAGGTAACAAATAACAGAAACGCAACGCTTGTGGCTTATTAGCAAAACTTACAATTACATTCCCTCATGAAATGGGCGCTGGTTTTATTTTCTTCTTTTGCAACTACCGGCCATAATTCAACTGTTATAATACCTGCCTGCGGCCGTGTGAAGGTAGTTGGCGTTAAAGTTATAGCGCAGAAGAGATACTTACCTTCGTTGAACAGTGGCGGCACGCGCGTTTTTATCATTTTATCAGACTCAATTCTTTAACAGATTCACTGTCCTCAGCCCACATATGAGCTGTATACTTAGCTAGTATAAATTGAACTTGATCTGAATGGCATAGTTTATTGATGGACTTGATAGAACGGACAGTTAGCTTTAAAAATGTGCTGGGACATGAGAAAAAATTATAATTTGTATTTATATATACGACTTACAACAACTAAAAAAATGTAGGTAGAATTCAAGCCATTTTTTTAACATTATGTTTGAATTTCGTATATTTTACGTCGTGATCTGAAGCATAAGCAACTGAAAGGATAGCATCGACAGATTTCACTGTACTTTTGAAAATATATTTAATATTTACGAAACCGGAACTTCTCAGCTGCTTATTTAATCGACTACAATCAAAAAAACCCGGGTCGCAGTGTCAAAACCCTGCCGACAATATAGTGTATTTGCTTGTATAGGGCCGTGTGGTTTTTTACTTTTATTATGTGAAATTCAGTTTGTTTTTGGGCAAAATAAAAAATTTAACCCCTTAATACACCCCTTAAAATAACATTTTTTTTCTTAATTGTAATATTATTATCAATCTAACCCCGAATTAAATACACCCTTCAATAAATAAGTCACTATCTGCAAATTAGTGTTTTCAAAAAAATTTGTAAGTCCGGTCCTGTTGAGCCGATTTGATTAAAATTTTAGGGGCACTTTTTAATTGCTATTAACGGGTTAAATGTCAATTTTGAAACGATTCTGAGAATTTTTTCGGTATTTTGGAGCTCAAAAACGTTTTTTCAACCCCTAAAAACTACCCTTAAAGTGACCCGATTACGTCCATTTTACATAGGCTTCTTGCGATGATGGATTTCAACACGTGGGCCAAATTTCGTTAAAATCAATTAACTCTTTCGAAAGTTATTGCCCGCACACACACACACACACACATATATATATATATATATATATATATATATATTATATATACATATACGTATATAAATATATATATATATAAACATTTTTAAAAATGGTGCCAAAGTGTTTAGGAGGTTATGAAACGTCGAGAAATTTTGGTCCGACCCCTAGGTCCCGCCATCCGACCGACGCCAATAGTGTATGTTGCCATACGGCAAATACACTATAATAATCCCATCAAAGACTTCCAATTCAAGTTTTGTAAATACCAATAATAATAACATAATTTTATGATCAAATTAAGTCTAACCAAGCTTTTAGTATCTGAAACAAAAAAAATGCATTGCTTGTTTAAGAGACATAAAAATCTTTGAGGATTTATTTTACTTCTCGATTTATTTCACGTGCATCTACAAGATCAAAAGAGTTTCGTTAGAAACTGCAATAAAATAGATTTCATAAAAAGATTACATTGCGCATCTTTGTTTAGGCGAAAACAATATCAAATAACTTTATACTTTATTGAAAATCTACGTCCAAAAACTTCTTTATGTAGTTTTGAATTCCGGTTTCCGTTTTTATTTATAGCAGACCTTTCCGGAACGTTCTGTATACAATATTGATTGAATGGAAATAAAAACAAGTATGCAGAAGAATCCGAGGTATCGACATGTGGAACCACCACTGTTTCGAATACACGAGTAAGCCTAGGTAAGATGGTTTTATACACATATAGTCGTGCACGCGGTGTCTCTAGGTAGAGTAAAAAATACAGCACAGAAACAGACCACCCCACTGCTTTCCTTCCTTCCTACAGTCCCACATCCTCTTGCCATTACTTGGATGGGGATGGCGCCGAAAGATAACTCTAGCGGTTTATACGAAGCGTACTTCAAAATCGTTTCCGAAAAAAAACGAATGTCGGACTGTAAACATATTGTTAAGATAATCATCGTGACGTAAGCTTTAATTTTTTAAAGGGTTCCGTAAGGAAAAAAGAACCCTTGTTGTCCGTCTGTCTGTCTGTCAAGATTCTTCTTCTCAGGAACGCGTAGAGGTATATAAGTTCAAATCAAAATCAAATACTCAGGTTCTCAATTCCTTGAAGTTGTGAAGAAATCAAAGTTCTAGATAGACGCAATCAAAAGCTAGGGCAATTTATGTCATACAAATAAACTACATACAAACTTAGTCGGCAACGCACCATACACAGTTATTATTAATAATGAAATAAAGTTTTTGGGTATCCTAATAAATAACAACCTTAAATGGAACTATCATATCGAATATCTACGAAAGAAGATAATACCTTATGTTTATCTTATCAAACAGTTGTCAATGATATGTTCGGAAGAGATGGCCTTAACAGCCTATTATGGTTACGTTTTTTCAGCCTTGAAATATGGTATCATCTTTTGGGGAGGTAGCTCTCAACTTTATGTATTATTTAGGCTACAAAAAAGATGTCTACGCCACATTGTCAACATTGGACGAAGAGATTCTTGTAAAGCTCACTTCAAAAAAGTAAATATGCTAACACTACCTTCAATCTACATTTTAGAAGCAGCCTGTTTTGTGAAAGACAATCCCACTTATTTTGAAAGAACGTCACATAATCATGACACTAGAGGAAAGACGGAGCTCTACCAGCAGCGAAACAAATTTTCTGTGACTAGGAAGAATATGACATCATCTCTAACAAGAATTTATAATGCCGTTCCACCTAAAATAAAAAAACTTACGGGTAAACAGTTCAAAACCAACCTGAAGAACTATCTCATCGAGAAAACATTTTATTGTACAGTTGATTTCATGTAATTTTATTCTTAATTTTATGGTCATTGAATTGACATTTGAATGTATTACGACGTTTTTTACGCCTGCTGGTAACAAAAAAATAAATACAATTATTATTATTATATTTTGATGCTCGCAAGGGAATCAAAACTTATAGGGACTGAGTCTGTTCATTAAATTTTGGGCTAAAAATCGGGACGTTCCGCCAAAATCGGAACGTCTGGTATGATTGATTATAAACTGATATACTTATGTTTAAATTGTATGCGTAATTCTATTTCTGCATCACCTCGTATAATTTGTACAAAGAACGCCTCATTCTTTACGAACAATCTCTATAGGGTATTCCGTTTTGTATATGATTTATATTATTCGTATACACCTTGCATTGCGCGTCCTCCAAAAGTTAACATGGAATATTATACAATATTACAGTCGCTTCTCGAAAAAAATAATAACAATATATATCAAAGATTTATATAGTGTTCCGTCTTATGCTGAAAAGTATGAAAAATATGACACATTACTGATTCAATAATACGTATTTATTATTATGATATATAGTTTTGATTGATCTCAGATAATAATAAACTTTCTTTATTTTCAGGTAAGTGCTGACTTTTCGTTACGATTTTCACATCTTGGTAAGTCAATAAACATTACATTTGATTAGCAACTTGTGCAAAACAAGCTGAAAAATTAGCTTATGTCATTTGCTCTTCGTTTTATTTACACCGAGTTTACAACGCGAAAAGATTGTAACATTTCAGTTTAGAAGACTAAATTTATAAATAAATTCGGGGTTTAGTTAGTACTCTAAATAGATAGCCACGTATTTTAGTGAACTATTTTTTTTTATTAAAAGCAAAAACAAAACATATCCAGCTTTAGTTTAAAGTACAATCTCTGTTACAGCTAAAGATGGGATATTTCGAGTCAAAATTCGATTATTAAAATATCTCAAGATATCTCATTCGAATAATTTATACAGCCTATGAGTTACGACTTATATTACAATCTCCAGTAATAAATTATTATACTACGTTCTTTCTTTACTCTTTAAAACACTGCAAGCAATTGTCTCAGGTTGCATTTCACCGTATTTAATATATTATGATTAGTTAGTCTTTTATCTGCCACCGTTCTATGAAGCACTGCATGTAGGTGTCTCTCTCAAGTCTCATAATCGAAAATTCATTTCGTTATAATAAACATATCGAATGAATTGTGTTTTCACTCGCATCCTAACCGCTCTGAATGCTTATATGCATTGCACAGTACTGAATACGAATAATTATATCTTTTGTCTGCGTCTGTACTACAAAACACTGTCTGTAAATGGCTTTCTCAAGACTGACAATCGAAACCGAGATCAAAAGTTACTCGAGAGTTAAAACATTCATTTATTCACGTGTCTATTATTATGATACATCAGCTGAAGGAATCATTTCGAATGAATCACTCGATTATAAAAATCATTCGAGTGGCAGTCTCTCGATTATTCCCAAGACAAGTAATAGCTGCAGCCAGGGCCGCATTTAGAATTTGGAGGCCCTGGGGCATTCATTTGGTGGAGGCCCCTATAGTTTCTCTGGGTAAAATCGTGTATTCTTGAATAAAACGACATGCTTACGCACGACATATTAAAAACTTTATTCTTGTAAAGTGTGTTGCTCACTGACAGCTTTGCGATTTTAAGTAAAAAAACCCGAGTCGCAGTGCCAAAACCCTGCCGACAATATAGTGTATTTGCTTGTATAGGGCCGTGTGGTTTTATACTGTTATTATGTGAAATTAAGTTTGTTTTTGGGCATAATAAAAAATTTAACCCCTTAATACACCCCTTAAAATATCATTTTTTTCTTAATTGTAATATTATTATCAATCTAACGTCTACACCGAATTAAATACACCCTTCAATAAAATAAATGTCACTATCTGCAAATTAGTGTTTTCAAAAAATGGTCCTGTTGGGACGATTTTATTAAAATTTAAGGGGCACTTTTTAATTGCTACTAAAGGGTTAAATTTCAATTTTGAAACGATTCTGAGATTTTTTTCGGTATTTTTGGGCCCAAAAACTTTTTTCAACCCCTAAAATTCACCCTTAATGTGATCCGATTGGGCCCATTTTAAATAGGCTTCGTGCGATAATGGATTTCAACATGTGTGCCAAATTTTGTCAAAATTAATTAAGTCCTTCGAAAGTTATAGCCCGCACACATATATATATATACCTATATATATATATATATATACATATATATATAAACATTTTTAAAAAATGGTGCCAAAGTGTTTAGGAGGTTATGAAACGTCGAGAAATTTTGGTCCGACCCCTAGGTCCCGCCATCCGACCGACGCCAATAGTGTACGTTGCCATATGGCAAATACACTAAAAAAGCTTTGCGCGATTTCTGATTTGCGTAAGTTTTGACAATATAATCAAAGTCCATCTCGCGAAGTATGTCACTTTCCGAACTAAGAAGGATGAGATTCGACAAACGATCTTGAGACATTGTTGTCCGCAATCTGTTCTTAATTATCCTTAGTTTCGAGAAAGATCTTTCCCCACTGCAATTCGTCACCATCATCGATAAGTACATACGAAGTGCTACTTCTGCGTTGCAGAAAGTAGATTGTACATTGTTTTGTAAAATTATCCGATAGAAAAAATTTTCATTCGTTTCACCCGTTTCCTTTTCGTACTGTTTTTAATTCATTAGCCAAATTCAATTCCAAATCTTTAGGATAAGAATGTACTAGATTTTTAGGCTTCAGTTCCAACTGAGAAGCTTCAATTGTAGTCATTTCAGCCAAGAAACCAAATCGTTCATCAATGACTGTCAAAATAACTACATCAAATTTTTTTTCTGCATCTCTATGAGAATCGGGACTAATTTTTAAAATAAACTCATAATTTTTCAAATTTCTGCTGCATTGGTGGGGGCTCTTTTATGGTAGGGGCCCTGGGAACATGGCCCCGCTGGCCCCGTCCTAAATGCGGCCCTGGCTGCAGCGGTATTGCGTTCTACGCAGTTACTCATAAATTATCACCTCTTCAGACGGTCGACGTTCAACGAAGGTTTTCTTATTTTACTGAATTCAGGTGAATGAATTTTAAAAAAAGTGTATTATTTGTGTACAATGTAGGTACATAGTCATATATCAAAACTCTAGACTGCTTCACATGTACTTATAATTGATTGTTTTATTGCGTGATGACATGTTATTTTCTATTTCTATCAACACTTGAATTATTTTTTCCTGTTCTTTTGATCTCTTTTATTCAAATTTTAATGATAGTATAATTTCTTTCATCTTATTATGTACATTTTATTACAGTAAATAGCATTTATATTTTAATATACGTGAATTTATGTGTTGAAATATTCAACATTGTTTTTTATCTATTTAATTTGCTAAAATTATAATTATGTTATGAAACGTTTTCATAATACGTTAAACATTTATATGCAAAGTTTTTTTTTGAGCGGAGTTTAAAAATCGCTTGTAGTAACGGTTTCGAAGATATCTTATTTTTTAGCGTTGCGTTAAACAAATAAAATAAAATAGCTGCAATAATAGCTTAATAGTTTCCTTACGGAATAATGTATAACATTATGAAATAAAGGTATTTTAGTAAAGATACGAAATAAAGATATTTTCAATTTGTAACGAAACGATAAACTTGTATGACTTACATTGAATTAATAACAGGATAAATTGATTTACTCATAACTCTCGCTATGGTGAAGGGTTTATGTTTAGCATTATCTAAAGTAAAAATTAGCTCTATAACATAACCTGGAAAACAGTTACAAATATCTTTTAAAATGAGAAAGATCGCTTTGATAAGTCACTGTAGAGCAGCGTTGCCAGATTTTTTTTCGCCAAGTCGGGATTTTGGAACTTTTTGAGTGAAAAACGCGGGATTCTTACGTCGAAAGCGGGACATAGTAAAAAAACCTATATAATCAGAAGTTTTTAAATATTTATCTTTTTATTTGAGTTCAAATGACGTTTACGTGACAACAGATAGCAAAAATAGCCATAGAAAATGTATTTTAATAAAAATATGATATTTTAAATCAGATTTACCCTATCGTTAAATAGTTGAGTCTTATTCGTCTTCTCAATAAAAAAAAAAAAAAAATAAAAAAAACAGAAATCAAAATCAAAAAAGTTTTATTCACTAGAAAAATATGGCGTTTCAAACAATAGTCTGAGGAGTGAGTGTTACAAATTGCAACAATAAGAGAGTAATTATTTCCGCACGGTCGAGTTATCCCCAAAAAGCGGGACTGAGCGTGTCCCACGCGGGACATTTAATTTTGATTTAAAAATCGGGACGTCTGGCAACGCTGCTGTAGAGATATAATAAATTATATATAATTAAGCCGCCGCGATAGTGAAGGATTCGGATTTGTCTCCCGATAGTGACATTTGTCTAATATTGCACTGCAACTTCAACAATGGTTGTTTCACAATACAGCAGAATATAACTATTTATTTGTGTAATCAAAATAATATTATTATTATAATTATTGTATTTTAAATTGCCATAATGTTAGAGATTTGAAACATGAAACGTTTGGACTGTAATCTAGTATTTTTGTTTAAAAATAGGTTGATTATTAGTTTTAATGAATGCTGCTATCGTTAACTACATTGTCTATAATCAGCGCCAAACCTTTGATGATTAAACCAGAAGTTTTAAATGACTCGATAACTAACACACAAATGTATAGGGGGTTATTTTTTTTGACACAATCCCGTATTAGTGACGTGAATAATGACTTTTTTTAAAGGCAATAATTTCATATTAAATATGGTACCCTTTTGTCAGTGGGTAAATTGTACACTAATGATGTATTATAATTATAATATTATTGTAATGACCGTACGGTCGGCGTACGTTAAAAATGTTACCAGATTTTTAGTACATATTTACACAATGCATTCAACCAGCTCAGTTTCCACATTGTCCAATTACATACGTGCATTACACGTTGACCGTTTGATCTTTTTAAGAACCAGGATTATTTTTTGTATTAAATTTTTGTTATAGTGGAATATCTTTTTAACACGCTTTTATTAGCTTCACCCGTATGTTTGTAAAGTAATCTTTGAACGTGAAATTCACCCACTTCAAAACGTCAGATTAAACTGAAACTTTGCACACTTATCAAGGACCGATGACAATACAAGAATTTAATATAATATTTGTCCCATTATCGTGACTAGGACCTTCAGATAAAAAAACTTTAAAATTACAGGAAGTGAGCTAGCACGATGTACAGTGACGTCCGTTGCATTGCCTACCTCATAGTCAAATGCAATATTGTTTTTAGTCTGCAGTAGCAAGTTGATGTTAGAATGTTTTATTGTGATTCTAAATTTACTGAAGCTCAAAATTTTAGATAAGTATTTGAAACCTGTAAAATGAAAGTTTTTTCAATGAAACATTTAAGGAAATTGTTTTCAGTCCTGTAATCCCTGTATCCGTTCGATTATGTTCTGTATAATATCCATTACTTTACTAAAAATGAACCATTATAAATATAGTAGTATAGTATACTTGCATTGCTTTCGGGAAATCAATAATATTGGGTAGGGTCATTGTTGAATTTTCCTATTGTTATTG
The DNA here is from genome assembly GCA_034508555.1 of Venustoraphidia nigricollis. NCBI lineage: Eukaryota > Metazoa > Arthropoda > Insecta > Raphidioptera > Raphidiidae > Venustoraphidia > Venustoraphidia nigricollis. The sequence goes on along the minus strand of JAVRKA010000042.1, from coordinate 1,063,546 downwards.
ATCTAAAAGCGATAAAATTATAAATTCCGGCATGTTATATTTATATGTATGTGGGCGTAAAAAGTGCTATTAGTCGCAGTAAATATTTTATTTCATAATGTAAGAATTTTCCACTTCACGTTTATTATTAAATTGTTTTAAAAAAGCCTCGTTTCTTTACGGTTTACTAAAATTTCCATTAATGATAGCTTTTATAAAAACTAAATTGGTTTCTTTTCGAATACCAAATACAAAATATCAATTATCGCGATTGCGCCAAACAAGTACAATTTCTGCCGCGCACCACTTTTTTTAAATAAATTTTTATTGAAAAACCTGTAAAAGGTATATTACAGTTCCATTAATTTATCATGAGAATTTACACCTTTTGGACATTTTTTATTTTAGCTCCCACATGGTGACACCCAAGGGCAGATGGATATTGTAGTAGTAGAGCTGTTAGACATTTTTGGGTAGGTATTTGAGGCACAGTGACAATTTGTTCATCACCTCTTTAGCTGAAGGGGAAGCGGGGCTTAAGCGTCCCTCAAATTTTTAAATTAGCAAACATTTTTCGGAATATAAAGCCCTTGAGGCATTTTGAAATTTTCATACTTTGAAATTTAGTATTTAAGGAGTTGAAAAATAAAAAAGCCAGATTTCTTAACCGGGTCTAAAACTTCGCCAGGTGTTTGCAAAATTATATTTTTAAAAAATTTAAAAAATATATTTGAGGCACGTTAAACAGAATAATATTGGTAACTAAAAATAAATATTTAAAAAAAACAGGTCGTTTCGATAGAACATTCTACCTGCCAGATGATTAAAAATTTGAGGGTTGGTTAAGCTCCGCTACCCTTCAGCCAAGTCTGTGTTTTTGTATTCGGATATTTCGCATTGCCTCAAATACCTACACAAAAATGTGTAACAGCGCTTGGGTTTATTATTATTGTTTGAGGCGCATTAGTAGGATATTTTGATGATCTATTAAAACAAGCAGTGCAAACAGAAACGAACGGATTATTTATGTGTATTGATTTCTAACAAAAATAAATCGTCAATGTAAACAGGGTAGTGTGTATGTAAGATTTTATGTATGTTTGTAACACGGATTTACTGTGTAAAATTCCAGAAATGTTCTTCTGTACACAAACTATAAGAAGTTTTTACTTTTGTTGTTACATCTGTACAATATAACATTGTTTTATGTAACCGTCGATGTATCTAAAACTGTTCAAAGCAGTTACCTATGTATAAATTAGTAATTTTTACATTCGCAATAATTAATTCTTGTTCCTGTTTTGCGTGCAATTTTTCAAGAGGCTACTTATTATCGGAAAGATGGACACTGCCAAACTTTACCGCTAGGAGCGACAGCTATATAACAACCTCACCTGTGAAGAGTTCATAACGGAGTGTGTGTAAAATAAGTTTATTTCAAATAATAAATCATTGACTATGCCGATGTACTATGTTTACCAGTGTTCAAATTATAGAGGTTTTGTATTTTATTTATTATAATATGTCAAATGTGAATAATTTTAAAGTTGAAATGGTCATGTCGCTCAATTAGCTGGAGTTTAGACACATTGCATAAACTTTATTAAAGAAATAAACAAGACAACTTGAACTACGGAATGAATGTGGTGGGGATGGTATTTCTTTTACTTGATATCCATAGAGGTAGAGTTGAACATCTATATCTAATATCTAATATATTCTATGCATATCTATTAGATCTCTATGAAATATATGTTTTAAGATAAAAGATGCGATGTTTGTGCTAACATTAAAAAATAAAGCTTAAGTAAAAAGCAATTTCCAGGAAAATGCAATTTTCGCATTACTCTCAACAGTTATAATACGTATTATATTGCACGGCCGTGTGTGTGTGTGCTTTCGTGAACGAATAAATTGTGTATTGTTGAAAGTGTTGAATGAAAAATGGCGTTGGTATATGAAAAAAGAAACAGTTTGTGTCCGTCTCGTTACTGGAAACGAATTAAAATCACCTCTCGTTCCATATAATGGCTGTTCGGTAACGAACTACATTTGTTAAACTCAATTTGCACATTCGTATGCTTCGAATATTAGCTTCTCATCCATTTTGTTTGCTGTCTGAAATTGTAGTACAGCCGGATTTATACTCGTATGCCAATGCTGTCAATATTGCATTTTCATTTTTTGTGTATACAATTTGAAATCCAATTAGAGTAGAGCATTTATTTTAATGGAGTCGTATTTTGTAATTATGAACTGAAGAACTAATTTGTACTTCGCGATATTTTGTCACTACAATTTAAAAAATCTCGGATCGAAGTGTCAAAAACTCTGCCGACAATATAATGTATTTGCAGTGTGGTTTTAGTATGTGAACTTAAGTTTGTTTTTGAGACATTACACCTCTTAAAATAAAATTTTAATTAAATTCATCATCTGTACCAAATTACAATATAGACCCTTCAGTAAGTAAATTCCTATATGTAAACTAGTGTTTTTATAAAATTTGTATATCCGGTTCTGTTGGGCCGATTTTATTTAAATTTTAGGACTGTCTTTTAATTAATACTAAAGGGTCAAATTATAATTTTGAAAAAATTCTCATATTTTTTTCGTTTTTTTTTTTTGGCCCCAAAACCTTTTTCAACTCGTATAAAAACCCAATTACGTCCGTTTTAAACAGGCTTCGTGCGGTGATAGATTCCAACATGTGGACCAAATTTCGTTTAAATCAATTAAGTCTGTATACGAAAATAGCGCCGATTTGTTCAAGAGGCTATGAAACTTTGAGAAATTTTGAAATGTCCACCCCATCCGACGAACGTTAACAGTGTATGTGTCATATGTCAAATACACTAAAAAATCGTTTGACCAATGAAATGTCAAATTATTAGACTCACACAAATAGTAACATTTTCTTGATTTCCGGGCTTGTACGCCGTGGTCCATTGGTATTTCTACCTGACGTTTCGTCTACAACTGCGGTAGACATTATCAAAGGCGATGTGGTAGCGAGCGAAGTGTCCTTCTCGGCTGCTCACAAGCAATACCAATGGACCACGGCGTACAAGCCCGGAAATCAAGAAGTTTTGCAACAACGCCAGCCGTGAAAGACTACACAATTGGATAGTAACATTATTTATTTTTGAAATTAAATTTTAAGGCCACCAAGAGAATCATTTGCGTTTCTTGATACTATGTTGTGTGGTGTTAATAAACACAGTGCAGATATGTGCTGCAAAAATACAGCACACTTCAGCGCATATTTCAATTCAGTAATAAAAAAGTTCTTATTGAGTTTGATGCGGTCAAGCCGATACAGCTCTGAAGGTACCACCTGTATGTAGCAATGGACGCGGTGTGCAGGGGACGTAGGAGGCGCCGTTCTGTATAGGTTTTTACTCTCTCACTTATATATAGAGATACGTGGGTTCGAACCTCGTTTATCCACCCTTTCAAAACCAATACACACGGGCAATAATGTATAGCGCACCGTCGGCCAACCAACAATTGAGGGCATAACACAAACAAATAACATAGAAAACATTGTGTTAATTCCTACAGATAAATCTCCTTCACATAACGTATATATAGAGGTTGACCTTATATTTGTATACATTATTCTTCATATGTAAAAATTTCAATACATCTCAAGTGATTTTCACTTAATAAGACAATAGATTTTCATTAGGAACATGTTGACTTAACGGGAACGTATTTTTTTTATTTCTTTTTAAGGTGGCATCCATAAAATTGTAAAATATGCTCTCGGGAAATTTTGAACTGTGGCTGCAAAATTAATTTTATTCATCTTTAAAGTTCAATTCCAAAATATGTAATAATAGAAATTAGTTTCACGGGTAATTGGAATAAAAAATCAATTTAAACACTTATTGATTGCAACGTTTCGTCTTTATTAAATCAAGACTTTTTCAAGCTCTCAGCATGTTTAAATTATAATAAAACATATTATAATTTAAACGTGCTGAGAGCTTGAAAAAGTCTTGATTTAATAAAGACGAAACGTTGCAATCAATAAGTGTTTAAATTGATTTTTTATTCCAATTACCCGTGAAACTAATTTCTATTAATTTTATTAGGTACTGTTTTTATTAGCTCTGATTAAGCACCAAGATTCACAAAATTTGGCTTGCTGTTATAGATGGCATGCGAGTAATTCCAGTAGAGCATGAATAAGCCGGGTCCAGACGTGTGTAACGCGTAATGTAATCTATCGCGTAATGTAACACGAATTCTGCGTGTGGATGGCACTACGAGCATTACATGTAACGCTCGCACCGGCGTTTGCCGTGATGCATCGGCTGTCGGTTTTTAGCGCGAACACAAAGGCGCTCGCAGTACTCGTTTGGACGGCGTTCGTGATGATTGTGTCGTGTATACGTTCATGATACGAACAATCGCTTGAACTTATCAGTTTGTATCAAGAAAAACGTGTTATTTGGGACCCAAAAAATCCGGATTATTTTTAAAAAATCTGAAACTTCAGTTAATAAATATATATAAATAAAAGCAGCACCAGCTATCATGACTTTCCTATTCGGTATGTTCGAAGCAACTGAGTGGAAACAGCTTTTGACAAAGATTCGCTTTCACGATTCGCGTTGAGTTCGTGTGCTGCCCACACTGTTGACGCTAAATTACACGTAATCTTACAATACACGTTACACACGTCTGGATCCGGCTTAGGCTTCCTGTCTTAAAATCGAAGCCAGAAGTACGTACTTTCGACCGGGTATAAAGAAAAAATAATTTCATTTTTCTTAACTGTTCTGAAAGCATAAAATATAATATAGTGTAACAGGCAAGAACAATATAAGTAATACTGATTTCGGAAAATGTAAATGCATTGAGTACTGTATAACTTACACTTTTTATTCTGTTGTTAGTTGGCTGTTAGCAAATCTAGCAGTGTAATTGGCTTGTTAATCTGATACTTAGATTTAATTAATAATGCAAACCTTTTGTAGTCAAGCATTGACTACAGCAGTTATTGTTAAATAAACAAACGAGAAACGTTCCTCTTTCCACCGATGTACAATCTACTTCAGATCTACCTTGTTTGTGTGTATGTATGTAGTTTATATTCGAAGGTTAAAGCCGGGAATGTTCAATTTTCCCTCTGTATTTTTGTATTCTTGTTTTCTTTTTTAATATTTAAACAACGAATAATACAGATATTTTACATTTTTCTGACATTTCAGTAATGTATGGATACTATTTCAAATTTTGTTTTATTTTTAAATACCGACCGTGTTTTTGTTTGAAATGAGAAAGTCGATTTTATGAATAAATTTGTAATCTACGCTCATTTTTTAACGTTTCACAAATTGAAGCCGGGTTTCAGGTAAAAAAAGGTTCGTAACGTATTTTATTGCCACATTTAAAACGCCAAATCTATATCAGTGTTGTGTATCAAAATTTAAGACAAATAATTTTCTAATACCTATTATCTTAGTATTCTATGGCAGTTTCGTTTATAACTATTATATTTTTTTCTTGAAAATTAAAATCTACAATAGAAAACAGTATCACGGGTAATTGGAATAATGAAAAATCAATTTAAACACTCATTGATTGCAACGTTTCGTCTTTTCTTTAATTAAGACTTTTTCAAGCTCTAAAAATTTTTTTTTATACAAAAATTAACATTCATATAATAAAAAATATTAAACATTATGGATTGAATAATTTACTAAAAAGAAACAATGGTGTGACTAACCTCAATATGTTTAAATGATAGAAAAACTATGATATAATATGCAATTTGGCATTACAAAAAAACAATTATAAAAATTGAAAATTGTAGAAAATAATGTTCTTTTTTTAAAAATTATATTTTATTTATATTATTTTCACAGTCAACTAAAAATTATAGTATGACAGCTGCTCAGTTGAGTGTTTAAATTGATTTTTCATTATTCCAATTACCCGTGATACTGTTTTCTATTATAACATATATCTGGAATTGAACTTTAAAGATGAATTAAAATCTACACGCAATTGGGCTTTCACGGCCGGCGTTACTGTAAAACTTCTTGACGTCCGGGCTTGTATCGCCTTTGATAATGTTTACCGCAGTTGTACACAAAACATCAGGTAGAAATACCAGTGGATCATGACATACAAGCCCGGAATCCAAGATGTCCAATCTACGTGTTTTGTGAAACAAAAAAAAAATTGCTTATAAAAAAGTCTAGTTATTCGAAGTGTTTGTAAAGTTTTACTAAATTTATTTGTCTTAAATGAACTTTTAATTTCGAAAACTAAAATTATTTAGAAAGTAAAAAAATATATAGTAGTAAAACATAATGGATTGTTAAGTTAATCAAAGTTTGTAGATCTTGCGTAAATTTATATTATACGGAAATGTGAACTTGAATTTTAGAGCTCTTTCCACCTATACGCAGTACTTCCTGCATAAAGTGGTAAACCGCAACCGCAGTTATGTATTCGAATATTGAGCATTGAATATCATCCCAGAAACCAATAAACTTCCAGGCTTTCATCACCTCTTGATGCATGCATGCGGTTTTAGTCAGTGCTCCTTAATATCAAGTTCCTCCCGCAAGAAGGATTCGTTAGATTCTAATTATATTGACAACCTTTTATATTTGTTTGATTTATTAATAATTAGAGTACAAAAAATCAACAAAAGTTTGAGAAAATTATTTTTATTAACAAAAAATTCTACTTATGCACGCGAAAGAAATTTCACAACTATATTTAAGGGTAGTTTTGGAACCTTTCGTTCCAAACCACATACATACGATTGCAGTTGAGATATTGTAAATTATTCGACAACAGAGGGTTGCAAATAAAAGAAAACAATGAAAGAAAGTTATACCCCGAAACGTAGGTACGCATGTTTATTCATATTCAAAGTTTTCAACAGTGTATAAAAATCATTTGAGATGTTCGCACGGGTCCGCTAGTAATTATTTATTTGTGTATTGTAAATTAATATTTGAAAATACTTCAGTAAAAAAAGATGTGTTTTTAGTGTCTATAAACAGAAGTTTATTTCGAAAAGAAACTTTTTTTGAAAGACTGGTATTCCAATACATTATAGATATATACGTTTTTTGTTAAAACGTAGAGAGAAAGTCAAAGTCGAATAGTTTTATTTTTTATTTCACAAATTGGAAATGTAGGATTGAAACGCTGTGGCATGAAAAAGAGAAGAAAAACACATTATTTATTGTGGAATACCTTTGGCGTTCGTTGTATTTGCTTTGTGCTCTATATAGGGGACTCTACAACAGGCCGACATGTCGGTCCGTTGGAGCTGTCAACTAGCCTGTTACCGGAGTGACGTATACACACATATTATATAAGTCTGACGTGGATTTGGTTAGAATTCGACGACGCGTTGGAATTTTATTGTTATCTGAGGCATTAGATCTATATTTTTTTGTTTTTTCTATGCCTTATTTCTTAAAAATCTATGTCTGTATCGCTTTAAATTTCAAATAAGGTACAGTATTGCATTACAGAAAAAAACATTTCGGGGTGCTATTCGTCAAGAAATTACGAAATATTGTTTTAGAGGGACGTTATGTACAATTTTTTGTACTCATACATTAAAACTAGCGCAACTGAATTTTAAAATTTCTTTCAAATCGAAATTTAATTTCTACAGTAAGTTAAACTATTTTTAAATTATTGATTCTTCTCATAAATTTGTGTCTTAAACTTTTTTTTCAAACTTTAATTAAAATAGTAATAAGTCTTAGAAAATCGATTTGAAAAAAGAATAATAATAATAATGGTTGTGTTGATTGCAATTAAATTGTCTAAAACGTAGACTACCAACGGGGGCGGTACCTCCCATCCCAAGTGGGCGCTGTAACCTTCCATGGAGGCTTTATGGTTTTTAATATGTAAATAAACCGATAGATTAGAACGATAATCACAAGAATATGTTTATATTTCACATAAAATTAACTATTATGAAAAAAATCCAACTGCCTTGTAGCTAAACGAAGATCTAGAAAAGGTTGAGAACCTCTAGTTTGAGATGATATTTTTTTTCGTTTCAAGCAAACAGAATGTAAATCTTTCTCCAAAATCATTTGATCTGGCCAATACTTGAAAATAATTTATGCATTTAGAAAATAATCAGACAAAATATATGTAGCTACGTAAATAAAGCAGTACTGAAATTTAACAGACAATCGTAAAAAACGATCAAACGGCAGTTAAAACCTAAATATGAACAAGATTGTTTTGTATAAACCAAAAAGGCATTGATTGATTCTTTACATAAAGCTGCTAGCTTTATTTGCGTCTTGGTTAATGTCGATTTTAACAACAACTTTGTCAGAGAATCTGAGAATTTTGGTATATGTATATTTTGTTCAAAAACGGTTCAGCCGTTTTGATGGACAGACAGAAAAAATAATGGAATGAACTGGAGCAATTGCATTTAGAGCAATGCTATTTGAAACGTTAGTGCAAAAAAAAAAGATTTCTTTCCGTAACGGTTCCCTGTCATGACGATATATTAAGAGTAATGTGTTCAATGTGCATTCGTTTTTCTCGAAGTCTATCCGGTGGTTGACTAAACAGACAAACGGTCAAAGGGGAAACAACGCTCAATGATGGGTTTTAAAGGCCCACGCGTTGGATTTTCCAAAGAACTCTCTAGTCACTGTATATGTTCCTAAACTTAATAGATGGATTGTAGATCAATTCAGTAGCGTCACATGATTATGTGCAATGAAATTTCTTACTAACTTATCATTTATTTAGAAATTTCACCGAGCTGGGTAGAGTAGTGGTGACAGCACTAGACTCGCATTCGGGAGGTCCGGGTTCGAATCCCGACGGGGGCAGATGTGGCTGGGACTTTTTCCTACTGCCGCTCGCCGGGAAACGGTAATTCCTGTACCGGCCATCTTGACTGAGGTTTTCCATGGTTTCCCTCAATTAATTCCAGATAAATATCGAGACGGTTCCTTGTTTGAGGCCATGGCCGATTACCTATCAAACTCCTAGTTCAAAAATTACCTACCTTATCCTAATTTCCCATAATTCTTTCATTCGCCCATTGTTATTGCATAAGTTGAAGTTTTAAAAATGTAGAAAAATAACGGGTAGTGTGGTAGATGGAAAATAGTAATGGTGCGAATGGCGTCTGTTATGACATAAAGTGGAGAACGGACGTTAAACGCATTATTATTATTTGAAAATTTCTTAGGAAGAACTTAGGTGGCACAGGATCGAAGAAAGCAAATACTGAGTTACGTGAATTACATTTATTCTAACGTTTCGGCAATCTTTTTGCCATCTTCAGAGAGTCAATGCTGTTCAATTGTTCAGCATTCAATTGGACTGCATTGACTCTCTGAAGATGGCAAAAAGATTGCCGAAACGTTAGCATAAATGCAATTCACATAGCTCAGTATTTGCTTTCTTCGATTCTGTGCCACCTAGGTTCTTCCTAAGAAATTTCTCAGTTACTTCCAAGGATCATCATCACTCTAAATTTTTTAGAGTTATTTTTTCTTATCATTTATATTACCGTGAGTGATTCTTCAGATTGTAAAATAAGCTCTCGGAAAATTTCGATCGCAAAATTAATTTTATTACTGGTTTTATTAGCTCTGATTAAGCACTCTAGCTTCACAAAATTGGGTTTGATGCTTAAACATTTCAAAAAACAAATATTTTGTCCTAGAAATTCAATAAAAAAATATGATATTTGTCAATATTTCATTACAGCACATCACGAGATTTCGAATTACGGAAAGGCAAATTAACATTTCGAAGTTTTTTCTGTACAAATATATATTAAAAATTAAACAAAATGAAATTACTTGCAAATTAATTTTTTTATTTAGACGTTTCGACCAACCATTTTGGTCCTTTTCAATTTTATATTTAAAAAATTGAAAAGAACCAAAATGGTTGGTCGAAACGTCTAAATAAAAAAATTAATTTGAACAGTATTTGCAAGTAATTTCATTTTGTTTAATATTCTATTACTGTTGGTAGAGTTAATATTATTAATTTATATTAAAAATATTGACATATTTGGTTTGCTTAATAACTTTTTTCAAACTTAATTCTTTCTGTTCATAAATATATGCTAATTTTGTCGTTTTTATTTAATTTTAAACCGTTTAATTAGATTAGATAAACAATAGAAACTTAGTTAAAAGTCATATTGGAAGATTGATACAGATTTCTAATTTATTGTGAAGTATTAACATTAAAGATTGAATAAGATTTTTCATAAAAATTCGAAATTTTTGAAACGTGGATAAGTGCATTTTACGTACATATCCAACTGCGCTTAAGATAGTGCTATGCAGGTAAAAAAAGGAAGTATATTAAACAGCTGGTACTCAGAGACCTTAATCGACGTATTTAATTTATACATTACAAAAACGTTAGATTATTGCAAGACTATTAGAAACTAGGGTTGAAGATGTCTCTAGACGAAACGCGTTAGAGGGCGGGCGAAGTAGGCTTTTTTTCCAAACAGTTGGGATAAACATACTTGAATAACCAAGTCATGGGCATCGGTGACGCAAGCAATGGACTCAACCAATCACAGACGTGACCATGTTTATAGCCTCTTACGCCCAACCTGCTAGTATTTTAGTAATCTTCAGATAATTATTATCTCTAAAAGAAATGCCCAATGAAATTTAGTTCGCACGCCATTGTCTTTTGGAAGTGTAAAAAATGTAACTAAGTGTTTCGGGACATCGAGCGGCGGTGGTGCAGTGCGTTAGGTAGTTTTAGTTGTAGTAAGTTGGTAGTGAATAGGCAGTAGCCAAGGCGCGTTACTGGCGTAGCAAACAGGAGACTGGATATAAGAGGTTCACGCTCTGCCACCGTTCGACTCCACGCACTCTAAGTTTTAACACATAACTTTTCACGAAACTCGGCAGGACGTTACGTGTTTAAAACTTTATATCTATTAATGGACATAAAAATGTTTTCCCAAATACAATATCCGACTTTACTTGACTTCACATTTAAACTGGTTTTCACTTTTATAACTTTTTTTCGGCATTTAAAATGCAATTAAGTTTGTGATCAATTCACAAAAAAACATATTGTATGCAGTCAAGTATCAATTAAAACATATATGCGTTTGTAATATTTTCTAGAAAATAAGTATCTAAAACAGTGTATCTTTGTTTATGCGATTTTCGGACGCAGTTTGATGGTTCAAAAGAAAATAGCTTCCAAGGTTTCGGTGAGAATTTTCAACAATTATTAGATCAACGACTGAATGAAAATAAGGTAGTAGTGGAAAAAGATGACAGCATATGTACCTACATCACATTTAATTACATTTTTTTTTAGTTTTTTTTTTGCGTTCGGAAAAAATCTGTCGTTTCATATAGACAGCGAATCGGTGACAGAATAATTACGTAACGTAATAATTCATATCAGAAATTATCAAATTATTCCATTCTTTGTTCTAGACAAAATTGTTACAAACATGAAAGCAATTTATTTTTATTTTTAAAACTAGTTTTTTATAAAAAAAACTGAATGATTTCCACTTTTTACTACAGGCGACGTTAAACCGCAATATCCACAAGCGTTGAAAAACCTAATTATCTGAAAAAATCAGAAGTATTCAAATGTTAATATATTTGAAATCTATTACAGCAGCGCTTAACAAAAGAAAATTTTGAACTTTTATTTAGGCTATGTGACAAATGGAAAAACAAAATTTTTCGATTGAACACCATACCTTTTTTAGTAAGCACTTTCAGTTTTTCCCATATTTTCTGCTTTTCCAGGCAATTTTTTCAATTTTCCTTTCCCTAAAAACCTTATTCGGACTGTTACAAATATTATAAAAAATTAAACAAATTGGTCCACCGTTCTCAAGTGATGCGCTTATCAACGAACAGCAATCAATTTTTATTTATACATGTCGTAGGATAATTACAAAAATCGGATTTTCGCAAAAATCCGATTTTTTCAGTTATCCTACGACATATAGATCTTTAACAATACATAATTGTTTGTTTAAAGTGAAGACGGAACGTTTGGTCATTGGATATTTTTTTGTGAAAATTAAAAACAAATCTTTTTTGTTTTTTATCGTACTCAGAATGGAAACACACTGTATAAATATAGTATAGTTATATTGGAACAATTCTTTGCCGGCTTATTTTTGTCAGCATTTTCTTTTTGCTGAACATAACTTCACGATTTTAACTTTAAACTTTAGCTTTCTGACAAAACCTACGTAAATATTAATATTATTCAACAGTTTGAAATATATTTTCCTCTTCGATACAGTATTCCTAAGCCCAGAGTCTCCTACATACATTCATATAATATGTAAGTACCCCCGCTCACAGAAAATACACTTCTATCCATAGTGTGGCATAACTGCCATCGGTCGCCATACGTTCTATATAGCTCTAGCTCTCTGAGAGCTAGATTACTGAAATATATGTGATGTGAGGAGACTATAAATTTTAGTTAAGGGGCCGAATGGAAACTGAAAAGGATGGAAACGAACGAAACTGGCTGTGTTGTTGGCCTCGTGCTTTTGCGCCAGTGTGTTGGTACCCCGCTATAACACCCTGCTTTGCCACCCTTTGCCGTTCTGTCAACTCCAGAAATACGAAAACTGTTTCGTTTCTTTTGTTTCGACAAAAGTTAATCGCTTTCGAACAGGCCGTCCCGTTCTCGCCGCTCTAATAATTATAATAGTTTGAATATATTAATTGCCCCGGAACTGTCGTAAAAGTGCCTAACTACTATACGAACTTTAAATTAACACCTTCGGTCGTATTTACCATATATCTAATACTCCTATATTGCTAATAGGCCGAGAGCTGTTAGACATTTTTGAGTAGAATATCCCACCGAAACGACCTGTTTTTTTAATACATATATTTTTAGTTACTAATATTATTCTGTTTAAATTTCAACGTGCCTCAAATATTTTTAAAATTTTTCCAAAATATAATTTTGCAAACAGTTGGCTAAGTTTTAGACCCGATCAGGATTTTTTATTTTTCAACTCCTTAAATAAAAATTTCAAGGTATTAAAATTTCAAAATGACTTAAAGGCTTTTTATTGCGAAAAAAATGTTGTTAATTTAAAAGTTTGAGGATCGGTTAAGCCCTGCTACCCTTCAGCCAGGTCTGTATTTTTGTATCGAGATATTACTAAAGAGATATTATACAAATTTTCACAGTACCTCAAATACCTATCCAAAAATGTCTAATAGCTCTTCTACGATATGGAAGTGTCACGAAGTAACTGAAACAGCAAACGACTACTTCTATCTGTTTTTAGACTACTCGACCCGTTACGCGCAAGCGTCTGGTCGGGCTTAAAGTCTAGTTCTGGGGCATGCGCGTATGACTCGAATTAATTACGAGAGAGATAGACACATATATGGCTACACCATAATAGTGTCGTCTCACTCCAGATGTCTACCAGCAATATAAGGAGTATTAATTTTTCTGATTACGAATTTCGAATTAGAGATGGCGATTATTTCAGAAATAGATCGATTTTTAAATCGATTCGAATCGAAATCTGATGAATCGATTCACAAAAAAATCGAGGTGTACAAGATCGATTCTCAAAAAATCGATCTTTTTTCAATTTACTTTTAGAATTTGCATTTACCGTATAAAAATATTTCCATGTTATGGAAGACATAAGGGACACCATAATTATCGATTTTTTTATCATTTTAACTAATTAAAGCTGTTCTTAGAACCATATCAAAGTATCGAGTATAAAAAAAAAACATTTATTCCACAAATTTATTGCGTACATTAAAAAGTTTGGAAATGATATAATTTATAGTTCCCAGTGCTTAAGTAGAGACGAAAGAAACTGAAAACCCAGCCATCTCGCGAGTTTTTGAGTAATTAAGTGAAAAACTGTCATTCAGCTAATTGTAAATCATCCTATGATTCTTCTCAAACTAGAAAAAATCGAATCTCGATTTTCAAGGGTGAAATATCGATTCATTGGATCGAGTCAGTACTATATATCGATTAAAAAAATCGATTTTTTTGGCCCAAGAAATCGATTCTTCGATTAATCGATCTCAGATCGCCATCCCTATTTCGAATACAAAACTTTTACAGCTTATGCACAATTCGAGTGATAGTTGCTTGTTTATAATAATATTTTGTTGAAGAAGAACCACTGTTTTGTGTCCGCTGTTGTGCATATTGCGTGTGTTTGTAGCACCATTCAACCGAGTTATTATATACCTCTATGCCACACTGTCATCTGGTCTGTAGAGGCGTTCACACCGAAAGACACTTTATAATATTTACATCTTTGGCTGTTATTTTAAAATTCAAAATATATTTAATATACAGTCTCTATATCCTTTTAATTCTATTCTATTTAAGACCATATTTTTACCCTTCAGCCACAAAATACATCTAGGTTCATGCTTTATTATAGAAAAATTAACCCCTAAAAATCGAACTTTGTTTATTTACGCTGTACATCCATAACTGGGTCAGCTAACTCTATATGCGTACCAAATTTCAACTTTTTTGTACAATCGATTCCGAGAAAATAAGTTGACAGACAAACACGAGAGTGATCCTATAAAGGTTCCGTTTTTTCATCGGATGTACGGAACCCTTAAAAATATGATCAAATGCAATGAAAAAGATTTCATAGTTTCGAAAATGTTTTGAAAATAAAAAATCAGCTGTTCTTTTGCTTTGTCAAAAAAAAATTGGTAACTGACAAGCATGCGTTGATTAAATTTTACATTTGAAACCATGTTATGTAAACATGCAAATGAATAGTAAATATCATAACATTTATTACTAGCCGTTACCCGTGTCATTGCACACGTTAACAGAAATTTTATTTTATTTATTATAATATGTCGAATTGCAATATTTTTGATGTCGGAATGGTTATTGAGTGGATTTTTTTTCTCTGTCGATAAAATGAATGTTGTAAACGAGACTTCAGACAATAGCGCACAGCACTCACAGCGACAAATTTAAACTGTCATGATACGTTTATTACTGTATATTGCTTATTTCTGAAGCAGGAATAGCGTTGGTAGTTGGTAGCAACTCAAGAGATCCCTTCCATTCGCGCACACAAACTTTCTAACCCGACCTATCTGTCTGTCTGACAGTAGGTAATACAGATGATAATGTTGCCGATGCTAAATTGAAGATGGTTCCTTAAGCTACTTGGAAGCTGGCAGTATACGAGAAGCATCTCGCTACAGCTATTTCTTCCATTCAACTTGGAAAAGATTATTCAAAGGCGAAAACACTTTTTATATTTATCAATCTTGATGACGATTGATGGTTTTTAAAGAAAATATTCTTTCCTTGTGAGCAGTAAAATTGATTGCGTTTTGACTTTTTGTTACAATTTGTGAATTCTCTCTTAAATTAAATTTATTCAATCAAAATACTCAGTGAATAGTACAGTTTTCTTTACTGTAAACAACATATCCATTTCATTCTAAATATACTCGTACACCTATTTTAAATCAGGTGGAATGAAAATCCAGCTTCAACTTTTTTTATAATTTTTGTTAAAACTTTTGTTTTTAGTGAGAATTAAACCAAAAATTAAAACGAATCGACCGATTTTTTTTCTTTAATTATACAACAAATAGACTAAACCAAATAGAAAATATCATTTATGAAATAGCCAAAGGCCACATTTTTAAAAATTGCAATTTAAAATAATTGTTCTCTTATAAAATAATATTATTTAACCGACAGATAAATATTTATTATTAGTTTTAAATCAAGTTTTTTATTTCCCGCGTATTCAGGAATGAAAACAGAGAATTTTAAAATACGATACGCAAAATTGCGTTAACATTCGTTTATAAATTAACTCAAACAGTAAAAAAACCCGGGTCGCAGTGCCAAAACCCTGCCGACAATATAGTGTATTTGCTATACAGACAGTATGGCTTTATTATGCGGCAAAATAAGAAATTTTATTCCTTAATACACCCCTTAAAATAACATTTTTTTTTCTTAATTGCAATATTATTATCAATCGAACCTATATACCAAATTATATACACCTTTCAGTAAAAAATTCCCTATCTGCAAAATAGTGTTTTCATAAAATTTGTAAATCCGGTCCTGTTGGGCCGATTTTATTAAAATTTTAGGGACACTTTTTAATTACTACTGGAGGGTTAAATGTCAATTTTGAAACGATTCTGAGAATTTTTTCGGTATTTTGGGGCCCAAAAACTTTTTTCAACCCCTAAAAACTACCCTTAAAATGGCCCGATTACGCCCATTTTAAATAGGCTTCTTGCGGTAATGGATTTCAACACGTGGGCCAAATTTCGTTAAAATCAATTAACTCTTTCGAAAGTTATTGCCCGCACACATATATATATATATATACGCTTATATATATATACATATATATATATATATATACATATATATATATATATATATACGCTTATATATATATATATACATATATATATATATATATATATACGCTTATATATATACATATATATATATATATATATATGTGTAGCAGTATCATTGGGAGCCTAGTTCAAAACTGCATTCAAACTACGTGAAACTAATTAGTAAACATTATATTAAGAGCAAATTAATATACATCAATAGATTTTAAAGTTATTTTACTTTAATGATATATTGATGAGTTTGGGAGCTCTAAAATCGAGAACTGCATTACCGGCATTGTTCAAAATGAAAGCTCCCGTACTTTACAATAGATAACCCATAATAGTTAAAAAAATATTTTTATGTTCAAAAGATTAATAATCATTAATTATATATAAAAGCTGTTTATACTACCAACAACCACACCTTTTGTAGGCATTAGATTCATAATAAACAGTTGAGTATCTGCCACTATAACCGTGTTTTCATAAAAAAAGAAATATCTACAATAAGACATTACATCTATTGTTGCAATTTTTAATTAACTTTTTAAGCGCACATTTGTAATTTTATTCAAAGCTAACATCTGACAGAAGAATCTGCTTCTTATAAAAGGCTTATTTATGAAAAAATAAAGCAAATTGGCAGTTTAATAAGATTAATAAATGTTGAAAAAACCTACATAAATTTTATAATAGGAAATTGACAATCCTGTCAAAGTTTCAATGATTTGATTAAAAAATGTATATTATACTGGGAATTTCATTTAATTAAGACGCAATATATACATGAGTTTTGTTGATATAGTAATCATGGAAACCAAAAACTCATTATAGAAAATCGTTCCACAAAAAATTGCAACAAACGATTTTCTATAATGCATTTTTGATTTCCGTAGTTACCATATTATCTATAGTGAATTTCATTTAAAACGTATGGTAGAAAATATTATTGCTACTGTAAAAGGAAATATGAAAACAACAATTAATGAAAACTTTTATATATTACCAAGTTTTATTTTGACATTCAATTAACAAACACTTATTAATATTATTATCTTAGAATTCTTTATAGTCGGACAGATGAGACTAAAAATATACCAGTATTGTGCACTTTCTGATAAGCGATACAATAGATATAATTTGTATTAATATCTACATCTTTTAACAATATAAAGCAGCTCAAATTTAGTGGTTTTATCGTTCAGTGCACAATTATCTCTTTCGCCCCACTATTATAATATTTTATTAGCTAATTATCCTATAAAACAGAAGACTTAAGTTTTTTAAACGTCGCCAAGTTATATTGCCTTAACAAAAACTGGCAGATAGTAGGTCGTCGTTTCACCTCTGTTCAGTGAGATCAAGAAAGCCATGGCGTCAATCCGATCCTGAAATAGTATGAAATTCATTATTATACAATTTATTATTTAAAGGCATTGTAGGACAAAAACCCGAAGGCAGAGTTTATCAGTTCCGATAAAACCACCTCCGCTGTTACGAAGCCGTAAGTCATAGTAAAAAAAAAAAATAGAGCACATAAAGTGTGCAAAGTTCTGAACACAGTGGCATCGATTTTTTTCAAATCGGTTCATAAATGTAGGAAATATACAGTAAGATATAAAAAAATACTCTTTCTGAAATCAGTTGAAAACGGCTACACCAATTTTTTAAAAAATTTCAGAGCACCCAATGGGGAACGCTTTGAACAAATTGGCGCCGGATTTTTTCAAATCACACAAAATATTTAAAGAAAGCAGGTCATACTCATTTCTGTGGCTGTTCAAATTGTCGTACATTATAATTTACTTCGTCTTTTCGGATCAGTAGCTGACTATGACAAAATATGACTGTTCGGTATACGAATATCCTAGATTAGCGGTAAATAGCTCCATCGGTTGAACCGAATCCTGTGCTGTCTATATCTGATTAATGGTTGTCTTCGTTTCAAAATATTAAAATTGTTATCGGTTACCATTTTTCCATGCGTACCCAGCGTTACGTTGACAGAAAAGCACATTCGTATCACTTTGACCAAACTTCAAAACTTGACACCCGAACAGAGACGACTTTCACATCAATACATGGCAATTTTATGCAGATTTCGACAATCATTACTAATGGGTCGCACGTTTGGATCTGAAAAAATTACACATAATAACATAAAAACAACTTATTCAGTCGAATAATTAATATTTCGCAATATTCGAAACAATTTATATGTGACAGAAGTATAAAATTACTTACGTATTTTTGTCAATGATACTTATAACTGATAACTGTTTCTTATTTGACAAATATTTCATTGTATTTTCTCTGAAATAATAAATTAATTGTATTGTAAAACCTTACGTCAGTGTCATCTAGGGTATTTCTATTCTTTCCCATAGAGAAATTCAACTAAAGTTATTTTTAGCGCGGCAGTTTAAATTCTAAATGTAGGCAACTTTTAATACTAATAACTTATTTAATTTTTACTTAATTAATAGTTTATTTGTACAGAAATGCTTGAAATTTTACACAAAAACATATTATTCTAAAATTTATGAAGACTTTGAGAATTATTATAACTTTTCGGTAACTTTGGATGAAATGAAAAAATTTTAGATTTCACAAATACGTGACATGAAATTCTTATATAGATTCGAGTGTTGCTTTTTGTAAAATACAGAAATTTTAAAACTAAATAATAGTGTTTGTACGTTTTTAAGAAATTATACAGGGTTGGACTAACGATTATTTACCTTAATATTTTTTGTATATAAAAATAATATTTCTGTACAAGCGTTTGTCAATCTATTCCGCCTAAACGGCTGAACCGATTTTGATGAAATTTTTTGTACTTATGGTCCGACCCGGTTTCGCCCGAGTGCGTTTCGGGTCCAATTTAGAATTTAAACTATCTACGGACCGACGCAAACGCACACACAAAATTTCATTACAATCGGTCCAGCAGTTTGGAGGAATAGAGTGACTGCTGTCAGTTCGTGTGTTTCTGTTTATCTGTTTGTCGGAGACACATTTTTTTTCTAAATTTAATTTTGGAAATATTTTGAAAATAAAAAAAAATCTGCTTTTTTTTTGTTCTGAAGATTTGTCAAAAGGAAATTACCAAAACAATTTTGATTGAAAATTTAATATTGAAACAGTATAAAATCGATAATGCAGCTCTGGAAAAAACTACAAACGATGCCGTGCGCTTGTCTCATTTCAGTAGGTATACTGTTATGTTTACTAAAATAAATATTTGGACGGTGTTATTCAACTAGCGACTTATGTTGACTTTACAAAATGTATGAAAATGTCAGAAAATACACTATTTAGAGAATATGCATTTGGGGGAGTCGAAAGCTTTATAAATTAATGTCTTGCAGAGCGGGGCGCAGCCCCACGATGCAAGACTGTAATATGGTGGAGCCGAATGCTTCACTACTGTTGTCGCACTCGGGCGAAGCCGGGGGCCGGGCCGGGTCGCTATAACACATAAGATTTAAACAGCAAAATTAAATTGCCACGGGAAAAAGCTACATCAGATTGTTTTATCTCAATCGTGTGCGAAGTCGCGGGTACCGATTGGTAATAAATAATTAAACGTCTGTATAACCTGTCCATGTGGAACTCAACCACTGATTCAATAACGTGAATCGAAGAAATTTATTGTAAAATCACCATCTTTTTTGCATAACTCCTTCATACGACCTTTCGTATGCCTCTTGCTGTTATGGTAGGTGTTACCAAAACACCAAAATAATAGTCACAATCTAAACCAAGGGTGGCTAACCCGTGGCCCGCGGGCCGCATGCGACCTGCCTTGAATATTTTTCCGGCCTGCGAGATTCATCGCACTTTTACAAAATATATTTATTTTAAAGTTGCCTAAGTAGTGAAAATCAATGTATCAAAAAATACCTTATTTGCGCATCAAAATATATTGAAAAATTAACTGTCGAAATTATGAGAAAAAATTAAAGTCTTAAATACTAGTCTGAAAAAAAAAGAATTAAGCAAATTAAATAAATCCAACGCAATCAAGCACCGATTAACATATTTACATTAAAAATAAGCATTTTAAAAAATCTCACGTGAGATTAATGGTGGAGGGGGGGGTCGAGATAAATCTCACGTCATCTTACCAAAGGGGAAGGGGGCAGGGGGGTCGAACAATCGCCAAAATCGCCTCACGTAATTAATGAATGTCCCCTTATGATGCATTTCCAAAATGGTCCTCAAGATCATTTGGGTTGACCACCCCTGATCTAAGCTGTTTTGCAGATATAATACATATATATATGTCATATGTGCCATAATTGTTTTCGCTATTTTAACGTACCTGTTAAGAATTTGAGGGGGGCGTAAAATATTTCTGGTAATTTGACAGATGTTCTAATACAGTTGATGAATATTTGGGCAAAAAATTTTTTGTTGCGTCACCGTCTAATGTTTTTTTAAATGGAAAATATAAGTTTCAGGGAACTTAGACTGTTCTTTTTTTATAACCTTAATAATCGTCAAAAGATTAAAAATATGTACTTAAAAGAACATAGGTATGTCTTTAAAAATTTAATAATAATTAGTTTATGTTATGATTATTAAAGATTTAAATCGAATTTTAATAAAACTTATAAAGGTACTTCTTTACTTTCGAGATATGCAACTCGTTATTTTCAGCGCGGCAGTTTAAATTCTAAATGTAGGCAACTTTTAATACTAATAATTTATTTAATTTTTACTTAATTAATGGTTTATTTGTACAGAAATGCTTGAAATTTTACACAAAAACATATTATTCTAAAATTTATGAAGACTTTGAGAATTATTATAACTTTTCGGTAACTTTGGATGAAATGAAAAAATATTAGATTTCACAAATACGTGACATGAAATCCTTATATAGTTAGGAGCGTTGCTTTTTGTAAAACACAGAAATTTTAAAACTTAAATAATAGTATGTATTTGTGTTTTTAAGAAATTATACAAGGTTGGACTAACGATTATTTACCTAATATTTTTTGTATATAAAAATAATATTTCTGTACAAGCGTTTGTCAATCTATTCCGCCTAAACGGCTGAACCGATTTTGATGAAATTTTTTGTACTTATGGTCCGACCCGGTTTCGCCCGAGTGCGTTTTGGGTCCAATTTAGAATTTAAACTATCTACGGACTCTATTCCTCCAAACTGCTGGACCGATTTTAATGAAATTTTGTGTGTGCGTTTGCGTCGGTCCGTAGATAGTTTAAATTCTAAATTGGACCCGAAACGCACTCGGGCGAAACCGGGTCGGACCATAAGTACAAAAAATTTCATCAAAATCGGTTCAGCCGTTTAGGCGGAATAGATTGACAAACGCTTGTACAGAAATATTATTTTTATATACAAAAAAATATTAAATTTTCAATCAAAATTGTTTTGGTAATTTACTTTTGACAGATCTTCAGAACAAAAAAAGAGCAGATTTTTTTTTTGTTTTCAAAATATTTCCAAAATTAAATTTAGAAAAAAAATTTGTCGGAGACACATTTTTTTTCTAAATTTAATTTTAGAAATATTTTGAAAACAAAAAAAAAATCTGCTCTTTTTTTGTTCTGAAGATCTGTCAAAAGGAAATTACCAAAACAATTTTGATTGAAAATTTAATATTTTTTTGTATATAAAAATAATATTTCTGTACAAGCGTTTGTCAATCTATTCCGCCTAAACGGCTGAACCGATTTTGATGAAATTTTTTGTACTTATGGTCCGACCCGGTTTCGCCCGTCATCTTACCAAAGGGGAAGGGGGGGGGGTCGAACAATCGCCAAAATCGACTCACGTAATAAATGAATGTCCCCTTATGATGCATTTCCAAAATGGTCCGTAAGATCATTTGGGTTGACCACCCCTGATCTAAACTGTTTTACAGATAATAATATGTCATATTTATTATTGTTGTTTCTTCTGGTACACCACTATGTATTTTATGAACATGGCTGTACTGTTAAGTTTTTATACTGTGTAAATTCTGTGGCTTGGTCGCAAAAGTGCCTAACTACAAAAACGTAGTTTTAAGGTAATTGGAGTTGAAGTTATTTTTTTCAAACTATTGTAAATCAGCGAAATTCTGTCCAAAATGTCTGATAATTGTAATACTGCTTTTTTAGCGCATATTTTTTGATTTTTTGTAAAAAAAAATAAAATTCTTAAAAAATCCAGAAGTTTTTGTCACATAGGCCCCAGAAAATGTATATGGTGTTACATAGGCCTATGCAATAGGGCACTAAAACTAGCATATAGGCCCCAAATAATGTACTTTGGCCCTTTCTTTAAATGTAGTTGCACTTAAGCCCTTTTATAAGAGGTACTTTGTATAAAAAGTAAGCGATTTTCACCTACCCTTTTTTAGATATTTGAAAATTAATAATAGTATATGATAAAATATTATTAAATAAGACAATACCGCTTAGAAAACACATATTGAGAAATTCATGGTTGTAGTTAAAATGTAAAACACTTCTACAAAAATATTGGTTTTATTCGAATAAGAATTAAAAATACAAAAATAAACAATAGTATTTATTGTAACACGAAAACCGTGCAGATGAAAATAAAATTCTTAGGACATCGTGATGACAAAATAAGTATAATTAATCTATAATTTCCAATATTAATTCTGTAGGACAAACATCGTCGTCATTTTTTGATTCATCACTCTTCAAATTTGAATAAAATAATCTGCTTTTTGGATGTATAAATAGTAATAAGCTTAAGATATCTTCCAGTTTTTTTCTTTTTGTTTCGATTCCATAACCAATGTGACACTTAGGTCTTCTTACAAAATGTACAAATCTATTTAAAAAAGGCCTATGTTAACATAGGCCACCGACAATTACCGTCACATTTTACTAAGTCGCAGTTAGCACTTTCTTGATATAAAATTATTATTACGAAAAGGGCCTAAGAGTAAATAGGCCCAATATTTAAGGGCTTATATGTCACTTAGGTTGTTTTTAAATATAGAAAAAAATTTATAAAAACACTTAGGCCCCAATATGAAGGGCCTAAAGTGAATATAAGCCTTTATTTCATTGACGTAGTCTCAGTTAGGATCTTTTTACATTTTTTATCTCGGTAAGCGTTAAAGATAATGAGATAGAACCTTTTTCATTGAAAAGAGCATGTCGACATTAGTAAGATAGGACCAATAAATCAAAAATGAAAAAAATGCACTTAGGCCCTTTTTCGATCAAGCCACAGAATTGTACTTGGTTATTTACGTATATTTAGGTTTTGATGAATGTGTTCCTAGTTTCAGTTAAGTCAAGTCCGTCGTCATTCATACGTGATTCTTTATTTTGTTCAATTAAAACGTTCTCTAATAATAATAATAATAAAGTAATATTACTATTTTACTTTCCTTTATAACAAAACTACGTTAACTATATCAGTTTCAAGTTACTGAAACAGTAACTGTTCGGGTGCTTACAACCATTTGAAAATACATTTTTGCAAGGACTATCAGGGCGCTAAATGCTCCCGGTCAATTTGTAATTTAGTTCATGTCACGAAAGGAGAGGAACTAATATATCTACAAACAGAAAAGTGTACGTGTGTATGACCTATCATATGAACAAAACTTGTCCGCACAATATTAAGTGTCCAGTGTGTCTGGAAGAGATACCTCATTCCAAACTTCGCTCGGGTGTTTGTTGGAACCGACAGTGACTGTCGATAGAATTTCACTGTGCTGTCCTGTTTGCCGAACAGAAGGCGATATAATAGAACAATTATAAAAGTAAGTGTTTAACATAATATATGTACGTTATAGAACTACAGTACACTTTTAATTTACTGTTTTGTTTTCTTTTTCAGCCGTCGTTACTCTTGCTCGTTGAAAAGGCCATACTTTCATTACATAAAACAAATACAAAATGTATTACCTACATGGTTCAATTTTGAGACCATAATCCATATTATATGTGCAAAGAAAAAGACGTGCGCATAGAAAATGGAAATATTTGTATCGTTAAATACCGTGGCGGTACACGAACAAGTGACGAAATAAACATGATTGATCCCGAAAAGAAAAAAAATGTCAACAAACATACGTCAGAATCATCTAATAATGCCGACGATTCAAATGCAAAACTTGACAATATATTTATTTCGAATGACGATGGGACAGACATTTATATTAACGATTCGCTTCCTAACATATCGTATGGTGTCAACGAAAACGAGTCTATCAACTGCAATACCGAAGTATACGCCAATGTCACCGAAAACAGATCGGACAGATTACAAGACACGAGCGCACTTGATTTACCGGATGATAAAAACCCTTCCGCTTCGAGTGACAGCGATTCACTGGATTTGGGTAAATTCTCAAAACCTTTTCTAAATAAACGAAACACGGTTCTATATTCTACAACTGCGAATTTTTATTGTTTTTAGAATTACATTTCAGGTCGCAAATTACTAGGATGTGGTCTACTCCGAAAAAAAAAATACTTCTTCCTGCTATTAAATGTGAAACAGTTGTAAAATCGACTACTGACTTACGAAAACGAACAGCAGATCGTGTTGACGATGAATAGGAGTTACCGGTCGATGAAAACGTTTCGGCTTCCAGTGACTCAGAACTGGGTAAATTTTCAAAAGCTTTTCTAAACAAACGAAACACAAACCGATTTAATATTTTTGTATCTGTTTGATTTTCATATCTTATTGTTCACTGAAATTTTCTATTGTTTTTAGAACTAGATCTCAAACCGCAAATTATTAGAAGAACTTGGAGTGCTCCAGAGAAATTTGCGGCGAGAAAATACTTGTCTGGTTATATTTGAAATCGAAAAATCCTCCCTTTAAATGAATGCGAAATGATTGTCAAATCTGATAATAACTTACAAAAATGAACTGCAATGCAGCTTCGTTTATGGATAAATAATGAAATCAACAAACACAAATCGAAAGGTACGTACAGTATGCTTTTCATTGTAAACACTTGTTCGTGGACCCTGTGCTCATTCCCATCGGAACGTGAAACCTTCTTACCTTTTCATTGAGCATTTGGTCCTCGGTAAATTAAGTTTTGGCTGCAGTGAAACTATGCTAAATGAAATCTCACTAAGTTAAAAACTACCATAACTTTTTATAATATTATAACTTTTAAATAGTATATTCTTAATATTTTTTCTCTCCAGATAAGACTCGCAACACATGGTCTACACCAGAAAGGACAGTTGCGCGAAAACTTTTTGATACTGAGATAGCTACAGGAAAGGTTCCGAATTCGCAGAAATGCTTCGACACGATAACAAAGCATAGTGAATTGAAAAAACGAACTGTCGCTCATGTAAAATCCTGGGTACAAGCCGAATCGAAACGACAGAGAAAATCAGCAGTATCTCATCAGCAAAATTAATAGTCGATGCCGAGTTCAGTGTCTCGGCCGAGTACTCGTATGTAAATAAACCGTAAGCCTTGTTTACTCGTGTAAACAAGGCTTACGGTTTATTTACGTATTTCGTCAACAATTGCATGTACAATATTTTAATACGTGTTTTTTTTAAATATGTTAAGACTGAAATAAGAAATACCTATTTTTGTTTTATCATTTCGTTAATAAATTTGTTTATTTCTGTTATCAAATATTAGATTTCGTTGTTAATTAGTCATAATACGCATTCCGCAATGTAGATGCTACGTCAAAATAAATAATAAATAAAAATGTATGAAAAAATTAAAGATATATTCTGTTGTCTAGTTTTTTATTAAAAAAAGCAAATATATCAATTTTACATTAAAACATAAACAGAGTAATTTACAGAATCGTTGTTGGTTTCGGGCCCTATATTTGCAGACATTGTTGAACATCCATTGTTGGATAGTACTTGAATAACCTGTGAATATGAGAACATAATTTTAATACAATACTCTCAATTATCACTGATCTATTAATACTTATTACTAAGATCGTTTCGAGTTAATTTTTTCGATGAATTATTCGAATGGAAAGGTATTTCCATCGATATGAAAATTTTCCAATGTCAATAGATGAAAATGTTTTGCATCGTCAGTACGGACGTTTTAACGCTTGTCGACGAATCTCATGTAAATCTAATATTCGACATGGGTTTGATATGTTGTTAGAGTGAAAAGATTCAGTTTACATGATATCGGGAGCCTTGGCGATAATTTGACAAAGTAACTAGTACCGTTTAAAAAGAATTGACATAACAACGCTTTGATTATCTGGAAATAAACACTTATAAAAATAAATATTTACCTTTATTTAATGTTGTTCAAATGTTCCTTGTATATAAAAAGATCAAATTTGCGGGCAGTTTCTATAAGATGTATTACGTTCATAAACGTATCAGAATATTCAAATGTATATTTGAGTTGTCGCGTAATTTTCGTCTTTCTACGTTAATAAATGACTGAAAATAATTAAATTTATTTTTTGTGTAAATTATATTAATAATTCACTTTTTTATAGAATTATATGAATTTTACTTACATTTATTCTTGACTACTTACTTCCCTTTTCTTTATGTGTGAAACCTAACCATACTTCATTTAGAAATTTTTACGGTTTTTGACAGTAAAAAATATTATTTTATTATGAAATACCCCATACTCCAATAGATTCCTGCAAAGGTTGCATACTTTTTGTCATAAAAAACCGCTGAAATAATACTCGCAGTGACCTCTCATTTCACAAAATGGTTCTATGTAGTTTTAATTTTTATCAATAGACGTCTCAGGGTGAAGCTCCCAAAGTTGACAATCAAACGATTTTGTTCATTGGGTGCCGCTCCCTTAAGACGGCAAAAGAGCCCAAACGATATATTAAATGATTATCCGAGCTCCCAAACTGTATGCCACACATACTTATATATATATATATATATATATATATATATATATATATATATATAAACATTTTTAAAAATGGTGCCAAAATGTTTAGGAGGTTATGAAACGTCGAGAAATTTTAGTCCGACCCCTAGGTCCCGCCATCCGACCGACGCCAATAGTGTATGTTGCCATATGGCAAATACACTAAAAAATATAATGTATAGAGAAATACTTTTTTTTAATAAAATAACAGTTCACTTAAAAAACTTTATCCATACGTAATTCTATAGAAACAGGAATGTTTTCTATTACTTTGTTATGTGATTTTTGTAAGAACAACGCAAACTTGAAATTATTTAAACTAAACATTTTTTTTTTGATAAATTGAGACATTTAATCCTCCTTCGTATAAAAACGTGTGAGCCTCACGGGGAAGTGAAACTTCTTTCGAATTATGAACTTGTTTCATTGATGCGTTATCAATTTTGCGTGACCAGGGTTTTGCTTATAATTCTCAGCCCTGGAATAACAATTTTCTCTTTAATTTTGCGTTATGAAGGTTTTTTTTATATTTCCCAGCCGTTGAATCAAGTGAAGTGATTATTTTATTTATTTCAGGTTAAATAGTTCAAAAGCATCTTTTTTATTTATTGGCATTAACAGTTATACCTGTATATACCTGTATAATACCTGTATATACCTGTATAATAATATTGTGATTAATGTGTTTTCTGAATGCACATCCGGCTTGAATTGTGTGTAATCCAGCAGCTTCGACATTTATTTATTTTGTAATATCTTGTATATGGACTAAGGCACACCCGGTATGCTGTTCACAATAAAGTGAAAAGCCAATAAAGTACACTAATCAAAAAACAACAACAAATAATATAGAAGTTTTGTCAGTTTGACCATATTTGACCTATGTCGATTGAACTGGGGGTACGGAAGGTCTGTTCTCTATAATCGTTGCTCTCAGCTTTCCCTAGCTGTGGGGTCATGGGGTGAAATACGAACGAGAGAGCAGGACGCAGTGGGGAGTGGTTCAAGATTTTACGACTGCTGTCGAATATATTTTACGAATATAAACCAACCGAAAAAAAATGTTTCACATATATATAATATATGGGTTATTTGAATTGGGATGAGAAAGTAGAAAAGTGACTATAGAAATATTGATATATATAGCGACCTTTAAAAAATACACGCTGAAACCGATTTATACAACTTTTTTGTAATTTATAAATATTTTAGAGGAATTAGGATCGATGAAATTAAAAGACAAATTATTATTTCACAACGTTTCATTGATCCTAATTCCTCTAAAATATTTATAAATTATTAACATTAAAAGGATCTGATATATACATTTTTTGTAATTTTTTGTGTTTATGTTATTGTACGGTACATAATACCTACGGTAATTCCTGCACTGGCCATCTTGTTGAGGTTTTTCATGATACTTTCGGCTTCGATTTTAAACTAGAGAAAGACAGAAAAAAATTCCAATACATTGTGAATATCCGAAAAATTAAGCTAATTAAGCAAGCTGGAACGCAGTTGTATTTTTTATGATAATTATTAAAAAAACCCGGATCGCAGTGCCAAAACCCTGCCGACAATATAGTGTATTTGCTAATACAGGTATTGTGGCTTTATTAAATGAAATTAAGTTTGTTTTTGGACAAAATAAAAAAAATTGAACCCATTAATACACCCCTTACAATAATAATTTTATTAGTTGAAATATTGTTATCAATCCAACATCTGCACCAAAAACTTTTTTCAACCCCTAAAAACTACCCTTAAAATGACCCGATTGGGCCCATTTTAAATAGGCTTCGTGCGGTGATGGATTCCAACATGTATGCCAAATTTCGTTAAAATGAATTAACTCCTTCGAAAGTTATTGCCCGCACATATATATATATATATATATATATATATATATATATATATATATATATATATATATATATATATATACGTATATATATATATATACGTATATATATATATATACCTATATATATATATAAACATTTTTAAAAATGGTGCCAAAGTGTTTAGGAGGTTATGAAACGTCGAGAAATTTTGGTCCGACCCCTAGGTCCCGCCATCCGACCGACGCCAATAGTGTATGTTGCCATATGGCAAATACACTAAAAATGTTGATAATAAACGAACTTTCGACCGGGCATAAAGAAATATGGTATACACCACACAGGCAGAATATTGAAAGCCCTGCACTGCATCATGTCGCGCAGTGCAGAAATTTCAACTTTCTGCCCGTGTGAGGTAATATACACTTCATAGACATTGTGATCCATCTGGGTCATTCATAAATTTGAATTTGCTTCTGTTAATAGAAGACAGTTGTCGGAAATCGGATAAGGTAATTAAAATTGACGTCATTTTAATTTATGAAGTGTGATTTATGCAAAGGGACATTAAATGGTGATACTTCATCGGAATGAGGTTAACAACACGGACGGCACTCTGCCGGTAAATTCGTCGCCTCTTCCCACTCTTCCTTCACCCATTCCGCAGGACATCGCAGTACCTATTCCTGATGCTGGGGATCCACTTGCACGAAGTGAAATTGACAAATTTATGTTAGGTATTTGTTAAAGTTAAAATCGATAGGCTACTTTCGTCCTGGATACATACGTTGTGTTTTAAACGGACACACGCTCACGTCCGCTTACATAAATCACAATAGGCAATATTTACTTGTTTTCAAATTAATGGAAATACAAGTTGGACATTATTTGAAAAGTTTGTTGTCTGTTGTGCCAAAATTGTATATTGTACACTTTGCGTTTTTGAACACATTTTTAGTGTATTTACCGTATGGCACATACACTATTGGCGTCGGTCGAATAGCGGGACCTAGAGGTTGGATCAAAATTTCTCGACGTTTCATAACCTCGTGAAATTTTGGCATCATTTTTGAAAATGCTTATATTTATAAATACTATTGAAATGTATCTATATATGTGTGTGTGTGTGTTGTAGCCCGATAATTCTATAAAAACTTAATCGATTTAAATAAAATTTGGTACACACGTTGAAATCTAACACCGCCTGTTTAAAATGGGCCTAATTGTAAGGGTTTGAAAAATGTTTTTGGGTTCCAAAATACCGATAAAATTCTCAGTCATTTAAAAATTGAAATTTAAACTTTTAATAGCAATTAAAAAGTGCCCCAAAAACTTTAATATAATTGACTCAACAGGACCAGACTTACAAATTTTATGAAAACACTTATTTGTTGATAGTGAAGGGTGTATTTAGTTTACTGTAAATATTCGATTGATAATAATATTCCAATAAAAATATTTTTAAGGGATGTATTAAGAGGTTCAGTTTTTTATTTTGTTATAAAACATACTTTTGTTCACGTAATAAAGCCACAATACTTTTATTAACAAGTACACTATACTGCCGGCGGGGTTTGGCATTGCGACCCGAGTTATTTTGTCTTTGTCATCAGATGAATTTTTTTTGTACAAATTATTTATTTATGCTTAAACAATATTTTTTTAAAACTGTTATATTATTTTCAACGGACTATGTGAGCGTTAACGTAACAAATTGCAGTCGTAAAAAAATGTGAGTTAGCTGTATTTCTAATTTGACAACAATAATAAATATTTTATCTGTTAGTATAGAATTTAGAATTTAATTACAAAAACATTTTCGATAATATATTAAAAAGGATCGAGTCTACACAGCTTGAATAATCTGTTTTTTCCACGACCCCCTATAAAATAGCTGCTTCGATAGTAAAGTGACCGTTGGATAAGTTTGGATAAAATCCGTGGCATAGGATCAATAAAACACAATACTGAAGTTAAAATTGCATTCTCACTAACGTTTCGGTGTGCTTTACACCATCTTCAGAGTTCGAATGCTGTCAATTCGTATCAGTATTTAGTCGAAAGATTGAAAACATGGTGATTGGTTTCACAATATATATAAAAGGTAAGATGGTTGTTTGTAATAAAATATTTTAGTTAAAATTTTTTATGTCAATGATTAAAATTGTCATTAAATAAAATAGATGGAAACCACTCAAAAATAATTTTTTATGACTCATAAAAAAATTCTTTTTGAGTGGTTTCCATCTATTTTATTCAAACTTATCCAACAATCATCAAGGATCACAACCACTCTAATTAACTTCTTTTAATTAGAGTCAACCTAGTAAAATGACCCATTTTGTACTAGTGCGTAAAGTAAATCACAAAAAATGTGATGGTACCAATTCAATAGTAATTTCTATGTCAGTTTCCACTTAAAACCGTGTGAGTAACACAGACAGCAAAGTAGGTGTTGTCTCCGTAAACAAACCAACTTTGTATACCTATGTAAATATGTACTTATTATGGAGTGAAAATATTTTATAGAAGGTATTTGCAAAAAATATCGTACGTATCACGATCGTAATGCTTTTATGACTCATGTGACTGTTAAAACTTGCTCGTTTTAACATTATGTCACAATTTGTACATAAAATACTGTATTACAGTGTAGATACATAATGAACTATTGTAGATAATTGGATGTATTTATATATGTAAAATGTATGTTTAATTATTTCTACTTTTTGATTTTAAGCCCAAAACTTTAGTACCTGGGAGTGTAAAGGATGCCTTGATAAATGCCATAAAATAAAATTACCCATTAAATGATAATAAAGAAGTGCATAATATATGTATGTTCAGAACTTAAAATTTAACTTGCAATTAAATTTAACTTATTGTTACGTTACTCATTAAATATATTTAACGAGTCTGACATAAAATAATAATTTTGATAATATTACAGAGTATCGTATAAGTAATGTAATTTTTATATCGCTATCTAAAATAGCCACAATTTACAGATTCAACCTGTACATAATAAAACGTAAATAATATTATTAAAATGTTTTTGAAACTTAGCTGTCAAAAATAAAATAAAATTAAACTACTGAATGCATTTCAGGTGAATTTAAATAAAGTTCTCTTCTGATAGTAAACAAAGTGAATAATATATCATTCTACGTGATCCGTCCAAAATGCGATCTGTATAGCTCGGATGTACGTAGAGACCAACCGATAACTACTGCTCACGACTTTCAGTTACAATTTTCGAAATAATTATGAACTCAATGGTTTCGTTCTATAGAACAGAATCTCCTCTTTTCAAAAAACAACAATTTGAATGGATTTCGTGCGAAATTAACCTAGATATAACTTCTTTATATAAACGAAACAGCGTTGACGTGGAAAGCAATGATAAAACACACTCCCTAGTATAGCTAGTGGATGTGCAATATTTTTGTTTTTTAGCTATGCGTAAATCTAATAAAATGCAGATATGATAAAATTATTGAACTTCGTAAAATTGTATTCAACTAATTTAATTTTATAAATATTAGATATAAATAATTAAAACAATTCCAAATGAAATAATTGATATAATTGAGCGCTTTCGGGAAATCCCATCTTCAGAATAATTAGTAATATGTCATAATTAATAAAATAGCACTGATATGTCTAAGTAAATTAACCATAAAAATGGCTTGAAATTTGATAAGGAATAAACCCCATATTGTTGCTAAATAACTTCAACAACCTATCACAAACATATTAATTTAATTAATTTAATTTTGAATTTAATAATTTATTCGGTATTTGTATTGACATATAATATATCCCTTTTCTTAGAGTATCAATGGTTGTAACCAGAGATGTAAACAATGGTAGTCATTGACACGTGGCGTATTCTCTGATATTAATATTACCTGTGAATCCTTTCACCAACCCACACCTACGTACTTAGTGGTGCTTTGATATCCGATCCTCAACTATATAGATTCGTTTGGAATAATCAGAATTGTTCATTAGTACCTGAGAGACCGAGCTTTGATCGGGCTAATGGAAGGTTTAAAGTTTTTGACAGACAAGAAAGAAAGTTTATGAAACATTATAGAAAAAAAAAGGATTCAAGAATACATTGTTTACATACGAACTGGTTATTTAAATAAAAAAATCATGGATGTAAGCCAAACATATTTGTAATCGGAAATATCATATAGCGCTATCTCACAAAATTTTGAGGTAACAGTTGATTATCATTCGTCGGCAAATAGTATCACAAAAATTTACGAGCTGGTGAGATGCGTTTACAACTATATAGGTAAACTTAACAAGCAAAACCTTATTTAAATACAAAATTTCATCCAAATTGTTGGAGCCATTCCCGATATACGCGAAATAAATAGATACATTTATATATTTATATATATATTTATAAACAAGAATTGCTTGTTTAAATATATAAGATATCTCTTTACATCCGAGATTATACAGTCGTGACGTTTGACTGAAAAATTCTACACCGTACCAGAAACTATTTTTGTGAACGCAACCGACGTCGATCGATTGTGAGTCTATCTGAGAGTGTACCAAAATATACTTTATTAATATAAAAATAATGTTTTGGACACTAAGGAAACCACGTAACCACATTTTAACAGTATTTAAAAGAATTTTATCTCTAGAGTGTAAAGGGATATATCTATATTTTCTGGTATATCGGTGGATTATATTTTGTATCCATACCTGTAGTGATCTATATAATCAACTTTTAAATACCGCGGATTATTTAAAATACCCGTAATAACTGTAATTACTAATTATGTTTGAGAATCACCCAAAAGTGACACATTCTATTTTCAACAAAATTTTAAACACAGTGTTGGTAAATTCGTGTCCATAATTTTAATGAAGTTGGAATCGTAAGGAATTGGACAGTTTATGAAAAGAATTAACTTTGATTAAGTTGAACGTTTCGTTGCTAATTGCACTTACTCAGCAATTTATTCTTATAATTCTATTGTTAATTTTGTTATATTATTATCATTTTGTGGTAAATTTTTTTCTCTTTCAATTTTATAAATAATTTTTTTTAATTATTTAAAAAATTGAAAGAGAAAAAATTTACCACAAAATGATAATAATATCAACAAAATTAACAATAGAATTATAAGAATAAGTTGCTGAGGAAGTTGCAATTAGCAATGAAACGTTCAACTTAATCAATGTTAATTCTTTTCATAAACTGTCGAATTCCTTACGATTCATACTTCATTTAAACACAGTATATCGGTTCAACTTATGCGTGACCATTTTATGCGGATTTATTGAGAACAAATTATCATTTTTCAAAGTCAGGGGTGACTTCTAACTTTAATTATGAAGTGATGGGATGAGGTATTTTTGAAGCAGTGTGTACGTGAAAATATTAAATCTTGTCCAAATGTATTGACAGATAAGTTAGTATAAACGGCAGGAATACATTATTCTGAACTAGTCTAAGCTTTATTGAAAGCTCATCACGATAGTCGGTGATGTACAACGGAAGCCAGAAAGCTGTGCTTCATAGAGGGTGTAGAGAGCACTTTGTGATTTGCAGAAAGCTATTGCGTGTACCTCCCTAGATAGTTTATACATACAAGTTGCCTCTTCCTTTTGTATCCAAAGTTAGTATATTTGTGACCGCAAAAAAGTGGTTTATGTCCAGTTTCTGTTGGTTCAGTTAGAAAATAGTCCATTAGTGGCTTACGCCTCACGTATGAGTGTGCACGAGAAAACTGTTTCGTCTCGCTGTTACTTTCTTTCGGCTCGCTGTTATAGATGGCGTGTGAGTAATTCCAGCAGAGCATAAATGGTTAAGATTCGAGTTGTTATCGTCCATGTTGTTATATAGTTATGGATAGTGGGTAATTGGACACAAATAAATGAAAATTCTAAGTTTTCTAAATTTGCTACGTTTCGTAGGTTAGTTTCCTACTTCTTCAGGCAAGTTTATAGTTAAGAATTTTTGTTGATATATTTGCAGTGATATCATCTTGTCATTCATTTAAAAAATAATTTAAAAATATTTTTTAAATGAATGACAAGATGATATCACTGCAAACATATCAACAAAGATTCTAAACTATAAACTTACCTGAAGAAGTAGGAAACTAACCTACGAAACCTAGCAAATTTAGAAAACTTAGAATTTTCATTTATTTGTGTCCAATTACCCACTATCCATAAATATAAATGGTTAAGCTTTCTGCCTTAAAATCGTAGCCGAAAGTGGGTACTTTCGACTGGGTATAAAGAAAAATAATTATTATGGATTTTTGCTTAGTTAAGGAAAGCGCTGTCAAAAAATCTGATTTGACAATGATCTTAGTTTGTGAGCGTGCATATTTCACCACATGGAAAGCATTGTAAAATTTTAAATCAATCCTGCTCGAAAAATAATTGTTTGTTTGAAACAATATTTCTCTTAAACTATGTACACATATAATTAATATCGTTTTTTGTGCAATTTATACTTCGAAACAATTTTGTTTGGTGATCAAAATTAAGCTTGAAGCATTTGTTTTTATGTGAATACAATATAATGTTCTAAATAACAGAGAGTTTCACAACGACATTAGACTGCTCCGGCATCCATAAATATCTACTGTAAATGTATGATCACAATCTGAGGTCTTTGTCAAATACAACTTTTTGACAATGCTTTTTGCAACCCAGCATTAATCAGGTATTATACCGAGCTGGGTAGAGTAGTAGCACTAGACTCGCATTCGGGAGGTCCGGGTTCGAATCCCGGCAGGGGCAGATGTAGCTGGGACTTTTCCCTACTGCCTCTCGCCGAGAAACGGTAATTCCTGTACCGGCCATCTTGATTGAGGTTTTCCATGGTTTCCCTCAATTAATTCCAGATAAATATCGAGATGATTCCTTATTTGAGGCCATGGCCGATTACCTATCAAACTCCTAGTTCAAACATTACTTACCTTATCTTAATTTCCTATAGTTCCTTCATTGGCCCATTGCTATTACATAAGCTGAAGTTTTAAAAATGTAGAAAAATAACGGGAAGTGTAGTAGATGGAAAATGGTAATGGTGCGAATGGCGTCTGTTATGACATAAAGTCGAGAAACGGACGTTAAACGCATTATTAGTGTATTTGCCATATGGCAACATACACTATTGGCGTTGGTCGGATGACGGGACGTAGGGGTCGGACCAAAATTTCTCGACGTTTCATAACCTCCTAAACACTTTGGCACCATTTTTGATAACTTTCGAAAGAGTTAATTGATTTTAACGAAAACATGTTGAAATCCATTACCGCAAGAAGCCTGTTTAAAATGGGCGTAATTGGGGCATTTTAAGGGTAGTTTTTAGGGGTTGAAAAATGTTTTTGGGCCCCAAAATACCGAAAAAATTCTCAGAATCGTTTCAAAATTGACATTTAACCCTTTAGTAGTAATTAATAGTGTCCCTAAAATTTAAATAAAATCGGCCCGACAGGACCGGACTTACAAATTTTGTGAAAACACTAGTTTGCAGATAGTGATTTATTTACTGAAAGATGTATTTAATTTGGTATAGATTTTCGATTGATCATAATAATGCAATTAAAAACAAAAATGTTTTAAGGGTTGTATTAAGGAGTCAAATTTTTTATTTTGCCCAAAAACCAACTTAAGTTTGCAAAATAAAGCCACACTGCTTGTATAAGCAAATACACTATATTGTCGGCAGGGTTTTGGCACTGCGACTCGGGTTTTTATTATGATTATTAACTTTCAAGCGGGCGCGCGGTCATTTGTAACGGGAGCGGGCGCGCGTAACCGAAAAGACCTATGGGATGAATAACAGAAATAAAGCACTCATTATTCAATATTTATTTATTTATTTGTACTCAGATATATTATCATTGTCTTTAAAGTCGAATTTGTCAAAAAAAGTAATTAAAATTATGAAAAAGAAACAACTGTTAAATTAATTAACATAACTCAAATATTCTTTGAATCAAAACAAAAATTAGGAACACAAAACCCTTTTACATATCTCAGACTAGTTTATATACCTAGTCTAATAATAAAAATTACAAAACAAGAATAAAAATTAATTAACTTTGGTTTAGTTTCTTCGTCCATATAACATTGATTGCAAATAAACCGGGACTAAAACAATTGCGATCTGTGGAGTGGGGGGAGCGCCCCGAGCGACGGTTTATTCTTCATTTTACTCCCAATGACATAGCGACAGGCTACTAGAAATGAGAAATAAATGTGATGGGTAATAATAATAATATGAACGAAAATGTACTAAGCGCGGTCGATTCGACTACGCGCGCCCGCTTGAAGGTTAATCAGGTATTATTTTCTTGACACCTGCTATATTAGTCAAGAATGGGATATTTGATAGCATTAGCCCGCGGGAGAGAGTCAGGCCTGGCGTGGAGTTGTAATGTATGTCTCATTTTGTCAATTAGCGTGCGATGGTGCGCAGGTATCGAGGTATCGAAGGGAGTGCGCTATTGATATCTTAATGTGATTAACCTAACCCTACTATTCCTATACTAACTACAATACACACATAACAACGGCTTTGTTACACTTGCTGTAACGTTGACTTTATAAAGCCTGACAGTACCTACTCTAATGAACATATTACATGATACATTTTAGTACTTAACAAAGATGGGAAAACTGATTCTCCGTAATAGATTCGTATATTTTCGTATATGGAACCGAATACATAGTTCGCGACGGCCGTTGATAATGAACCGTTATAAAAAGCTAACCATTATTAAATTCTAGTTTAAAAAAACTAAAAACAAAACACTCTTCAATAGCAAACCAAACAAAAAAATAAAAAATAATGTTTTATTGTGAATTCGTATGTCAACTGGTATAAATATTTCATCGGTAGCTATTTTTAAAAGTAGAGTTAGTATAAATGTAGTAATAAGCACCCCACGCTTTTTACAAAAAAATATTTGTTACTTTTTAGTTCGGTTTGCTATTAAAACGTGTTTTTTTAGGTTTTATACTATTATTTTTTTGGGTTTAATTTTTTATGCGCCGATTTTCTCCAAAAACGTTTGCATTAATTTAAACATCCTCCCAAAATTTGTTTTCAATTCGCTGATCCGTTTGACCTGAATCGTGTTAGACAAACAGACACATATATTTTCTCCTAAGATATGTTTTTGACTTTGGGAACTTCAAAATGAAAAAAATATTGCAAAATTTTGAAATGTGAATTCTTATCTAAATTAGTAGTGCGAGATTGGGAATGGTAAAAGTCTTTAAGTCCTATATGGCTAAAAGTAAGACGTAGTGAATTTACTGGAATACATAAACAAATGAATCGGTAAACGAGGCGCTTAATAAATGATCAGAAACTTAGAAAATTAAGATGCTACTTTTGAATATAACATGTTATCTTTCCTTTTGTTTGAATTTTGTGTATGTAAAGGAATGTGAAATAAGGATTAATTATATAAAGGTTAAACGTTGCAAATTACAAACCCAGTGAAATAATGAGTTAAATCGAATGGAATTAATTAGAGGGAAGTAGTTTTTTTTCGTTTTGGAAACTGCTATCCTTTATTAATTTGATTAGTAACAAACCACTAAACGAAATTTGTAGACCTGTTGTTACAAACTTCATACTGAATTCCCATTCCTCGTTATTTATAATTATTTCTATTTCGAGGTGTCTATTTTCCATCTTAATTCATACAAGCATCCGTCGTGACAAACATTTTGGTTTGGTTTATACTTTGTTTTAATATGGAGTAGAACAGAATATTTTTAGATTAAAGAATATCATCTTTGTTGAAAACCAATCGGAACAGATGCATCAAAAAATGCAAATAATATCACTTAGAATACGTCAAAATGTTCACGCTATGAACAATACAAAAATGACATAAAACAATAAACCACAATTTTCACTTCAGTACTTACGAGTTAGAAAAACTCAATTCATTTTCTAGTACTTTCAACGTATTTTTGGGTTTTAAATAATGCACAATTTCTTTGAAAAAATTACAATGTCATTGACAACTCCAATTTCTGAGTGTGGTGTGGTATGAATTAAATACGAAACAAACGAGTTTCATTTGATTAATTACTTTTCCCAATAAAAAGAAATGCAAATTTTCTTCATAAATTGTGTTTATTAAAACTCTTCGAAATTGCTACGGTATTTGTTTGCGCAATATCGATCCACACGAACTATTCTTTGTCCATTTTTTACTAAGGTTGAAGATCTTTGTTGGAGTATTTGTAGTGTGAATATGTTTAGGTTTTCGTGATGAATTTTTAAATAATTTTAAATTGATATTTATTTCATGTTGTAAAACACAACCTACAAATTAAATTTTGTTATGTACTGCTCACAGAGATACACTGCATATTTTTATGTGAAAGTAGCATTTAGCTTTCGGCAAAAAATTGTATATTGAGTTTTCAAATTCAACATACAATACCAAATATTTATTAATATTGACATGGCTTTAAAGTTTACACGTTTACACGATGCTATTGAATTTGTTATTAAAAACCTAAATCAAAACAAAAATACGGTTTAAAAAAGGTATTAAAATATAAGGTTATCATAAAGTAAAGGATATATTTCAGCTTTTATATTTTTAATGAATTCAGTTAATAATAAGTAACAGAAATTTTATTGTTTAAATAATAGAATTCCTTATTCCTAACAGTGGTATTTATATAATTTAGCGATGCCAAGGTTTCTCTCATATTTCCCCTTTAATGTAACGCATTGTTTCCCCTTAAATATCACAAAAAATTGGAAACAGATACCCTCGCTAAATAAGTTTTATTTCAATAATGTGTAAGCCTCATTCATATAAGCTTGCGGGAGAAGTAAAAAAAATTGCAAATGTTATTTATATAAATTAGCGTTGCCAAGGTTTCTCTCATATTTCTCCTTTAACGTAACGCGTTATTTCCCCTTAAATGTCACAGACAAATTTCAAACAGATACCCTCACTAAGTTTTACTTCAAAATAACAATCTCTCTCTTCTATTAAAAATAAAAGAAAGAATAGTTACTTCTTACCACAACAGATTTATTCAGTGGATGTACATTTCGAGAGCTAAGCTCCCACCTTCAGCAAAACACTAAACTAAATACATAACACAAAATCCTTAATTTAAATACAATACAGGTAAAAATATAATAGATATCATTAACCATAACCTAAACCATAGACCCAAACTGAATAAATCTGTTGTGGTAAGAAGTAACTATTCTTTCTTTTATTTTTATTGTTCCAACCACAGTGCTCTTATTATTTATACTCTCTTCTATTATTTACGATTTCAACTGTATCTAGTAACATTTCTACATTTTCTGTTTTTTTTAATTATTTAATTTCGAATGCAATTATCGATTTCAAAGCGAAACCGTATACGAAGTAGCTACATGTAACTATTTGAGTAGATTGTATAGTTGGTACCGTATATATCTGCTCATTACATCAAACGAAAACGTGGGGTAACGCTTTCACCTACTTGTTCATTGCCGTCTGCACTGCTGTTTTATACTGCGTGTGTTTTAATTATATACTAATTATTAGGAGAGAAGCTCTACCTAGTGACAAACACTACCTTTCTACTTAATAACACCCTCTAGATGTAATATAACAGCATGCCATGATACCGCATTTGACTACAGGTATACCTTTTCAGGCCAGATACAAGAGATACATATTGGATCCTGCCCTAGCACTGGCTCTGCCAAGTTGGGCAGGAAATATTACTTATATAACTATAATAGGGATGTTGACTATTTTTGGGAAAGTGTTTTAAATCGTGCATAAGTACCTAATATTGCCACAAATATTTATTATTTTTATTTAAATACAACTCAAGCCTTAAAAATCATGTATTTTCAATCCCGTTTCAAATTTCGGTCCAAAACGCCAACACTAGTCGCGTGACGTAACCTGTTCATACCAAAGAAGGCTCAAAAGTTTACACGGGAGCTACCATCCTATAGATGCGTATTCTGTGCTCATAAACGTTAGTAAACTAAGGTGATGAAAAGTTGTTTCGTAGTCGTTGCTATAGTTACATGTAATTTGACGTTTCCTATAAACAAATAATAATAAATTACACACTAAATATTAACCAAACAATGAAGTTTTTTGACAGCGGCTGAACATATGACGTCATGCGCTCTGATTGGTGTCTGTTGTCACGTGACTTGAGAGTGATTTTGTTAGGTTTTATTTATTAAATATTAATTAAATTCCTTAAAAATAAGGAAAATATAGTGCTTTTTAGTATTTCTATCATAGAAACTACTACTTTTCGTTAAAATTATGTTTTTATTTGAATACAGTCAACATCCCTATTGTAATAATTGTGAATAAATAAATTAATTATGAAAAACAAGACATATTCAGTTGGAATTTGAAATAAAAAGAAGTGGCCAAATCTGATTTGGACTCGCACACGAAGGGTTCCGTACCGCTGTACAATATTTCTAAACTTAATTTAATAATACACACTAAGGCGCAGAAACGCCTGAACTAATAGCTTTTAAGAGATCCCGTCCGATGTCGCTAATATGCACTATGTTGACGTTTATAGAAAAAAAATTGCAACTACAAATTTACAGTTTTCGGATTTTTTCCTTTACTTGTGCTATAAGACATTGCTTCTTGCCAAATTTCATGATTCTAGGTCAGCGGGAAGTAGCCTATAGGTTTTTATTCCCTTGCGTGTGTCAAAATATGCGGCACAAACAGTCGTAATTTTTGACTGCGTTGACTTAAAAGTTTGATTTTTTCACTGTTCTAAGGGATTGCAGACCTGAGTATTTGATATTAATTTCAACTTGACACCTCCACGCGTTTTTAAGGAAAAGGGTCTTGACAGACAGACAACGAAGTGATCCTATAAAAGTTCCTTTTGAGGTGCGGAACCCTAAAAATACATAAAATAGTGCTTGTACTTTACTACGCGCGATTGAAGTTTTATTTCTTTATAGTATATACACACATTTCGAGAAATGGTGCCAAATTGTTCAAGAATCTATGAAACATTGAGAAATTTTGGTCTGACCCCTAGGCTCCTCCATCTGGCCGCCGCCAATAGTATATGTGCCATGGCAAATACACTAACCAAGCAAAAAAATATTATCATTGTTGTCAAATTCAATAATAAATCGCAGGTATTTGGATTAATAATACAAAACAATCGTGTTATTGTTAATCTTGCTACGTTTCGACTACTTTATTTAGTCTTCGTCAGGCTCATAACCAGCGTTGCCAGACGTCCCGATTTTGGCGAGACGTCCCGATTTTTAAATTAAAATTAAATGTCCTGCGCGGGACAGGCTTAGTCCCGCTTTTCTGGGATAACTCGACCGTGCGTAAATATTTATTATCTTCTTGTAAGTTGCAATTTGTAACACTCACTC
This sequence comes from Venustoraphidia nigricollis, assembly GCA_034508555.1. Classification (NCBI taxonomy): domain Eukaryota; kingdom Metazoa; phylum Arthropoda; class Insecta; order Raphidioptera; family Raphidiidae; genus Venustoraphidia; species Venustoraphidia nigricollis. Next base: position 1,020,997 of record JAVRKA010000042.1, on the reverse strand, counting down.
CTCAGACTATTGTTTGAAACGCCATATTTTTCTAATGAATAAAACTTTTTTGATTTTGATTTCTGTTTTTTTTATTTTTTTTATTCAGAAGACGAATAAGACTCAACTATTTAACGATAGGGTAAATCTGTTTTAAAATATCATATTTTTATTAAAATACATTTTCTATGGTTATTTTTGCTATCTATTGTCACGTAAACGTAATTTGATCTCAAATAAAAAGATATATATTTAAAAACTTCTGATTATATACGTTTTTTTACTATGTCCCGCTTTCGACGAAAGAATCCCGCTTTTTTCACTCAAAAAGTTCCAAAATCCCGACTTGGCAAAAAAAAAAATCTGGCAACGCTGCTCATAACTAATAAATGAAATAATCAATCAAATGATTTATGTTTAAAAATTTATAATATTGAACACACATTGTATTTAAAATTAAATAAATAATGTTCAAAAAGATTGGTAATGTTTCAAATTTAGTTATTTTTACATGAATAAAATAAAGTAGTCGAAACGTAGCAAGATTAACAATAACACGATTGTTTTGTATTATTAATCCAAATATCTGCGATTTATTATTGAATTATAATAATAATTTTGGATGCGATATAATGTCTAATTGTTGTCAAAATTGTGATATAGATCATTTTGCTTTGTGGCGATTAGAGTATTATACTATACTCTTATACTAGGTACAGGGAAATGTAAAATGTAACTGTAGATGAAGGAGGTACGCTTAATGTTTGTCATGCTTCGTTGAACTGATAATAAAATTAAAGACTTTTAAATTAGTTGACACTCAAATGACGTTAGTATTAAATATACACAGGGTGTTTATGTAAATTATAAACTGTCATTCAGTCAATATAAGTTGTATTCGCTTGTTTATTCTTAATTCTTCCGTGGATGCTTTATCTCTGTCCAAAACTAAATCGAAAAATACACTCGCTGTGAACATGTTTATAGTACAACATAATCTTCTAAGACAGTTTCAGTTTTTTTTTTAAATTTTTAATGTAGATTCTAATCTCTAATATTAGTTTATGTATCGCATTTGTAATGAAAGGTGTTATCATTAGTAATAACATAGTGTTAACACGAACAATTTAGGGAGTATGAAAAGTCACTCGAGTTTAGAAATCTTTTTTTTAGTGTATTTGCCATATGGCAACATACACTATTGGCATCGGTCCGATGGCGGGACCTAGGGGTCGGACCAAAATTTCTCGACGTTTCATAACCTCCTAAACACTTTGCCACCATTTTTAAAAATGTTTATATATATATATATATAAATATTTATATATATATGTATATATATATATATATATATATATATATATATATGTGTGTGTGTGTGTACGGGCAATAACTTTCGAAAGAGTTAATTGATTTTAACGAAATTTGGCCCACGTATTGAAATCCATCACCGGCGAAGCCTATTTAAAATGGGCGTAATCGGGTCATTTTAAGAGTCATTTTTAGGGGTTGAAAAATGTTTTTGGGATCCAAAATACCGAAAAAATTCTAAGAATCGTTTCAAAATTGACATTTAACCCGTTTATAACAATTAAAAAGTGCCCCTAAAATTTTAATAAAATCGGCTCAACAGGACCGAGCTTACAATTTTTTGAAAACACTAATTTGCAGATAGTGACTTATTTATTGAAGGGTGTATTTAATTCGGTGTAGACGTTAGATTGATAATAATATTACAATTAAGAAAAAAAATGTTATTTTAAGGGTTGTGTTAAGGGGTAAATTTTTTTATTTTGCCTAAAAACAAACTTAATTTCACATAATAAAAGTATAAAACCACACGGCCCTATACAAGCAAATACACTATATTGTCGGCAGGGTTTTGGCACTGCGACCCGGGTTTTTTTATTTTAAAATGCGTAGTTTAAAGGATATTAAAGAAATACACAAAAATCGAGTACTCCTCCCTCCTTATCTCCGAAACTACTGAACCCAAAATTTTGAAAAAAATAGAGAATATAGGACCTCACCCATAGTTCACAGAAAAGCATAAACAAAAATCCTTAATCTTAAAGTTCTCACAGAAACCTCGTCTTGCAAGTTCGACTCGCACTTGACCGTTTTTTTTTAAATTTAATGTGCATACAGTAAGGAACTTATTTGCAGGCTTGCGTTCTCATAAATCGTGATAAAATAATAACAAAAATTCGATGTGAAATAAAATAACGAAAATTTGACATCGATCGCTTTTCGTCGTAACGTTTTCTGTGAAAATAGATAGAGTATAATAGGAAAGTATATTCTTCGTATTATTTTATAGACAACATATTTTTTTTAACAAGTTTCTCGAGTCATTTAAAGTTTTAAACGGGAATGCAGATATACGTATGAAAAGATATTTTTCTTGATAAGAAAAGATCGTCTATGCTCTACAAACAAATGCATTGAAAGTTCACTATTGTGCTCTATTTGCTTGAGAAATAGCTTTTCATAACGTTCATGGTGTCTTGTTTCAGCTTGAAGTTGAAACATCTTAGATCATTCAAGGCAATAGATCACGAATGGTTCTAGACAGTGCTTCGGAAATGCACATCATTTATATTATTATAAAGATTAATAACTACAGTAAGACCCCACTTAACGCTCCAATAAATTCCTGGGCTATTCGAAGCAACGCTAAACGAGGCTATCTTAATACGTAGATAACAGGCATAAGTGAAACAGAACCAAGAATAAGAAAATTTTTAGTTTTTTTTCTTGTTTAATTTTGTAACATACTTTTTTATCACATTAATTATAGATTTATTTATTGTTGATATTGATTTTTGTTGATGAAACATTTCTGGAAATTAATAATAATAGTAATAATGCGTTTAACGTCCGTTTCTCGATTTTATGTCATAACAGACGCCATTCGCACCATTACTATTTTCCATCTACCACACTTCCCGTTATTTTTCTACATTTTTAAAACTTCAACTTATGTAATAGCAATGGGCGAATGAAGGAATTATAGGAAATTAGGATAAGGTAGGTAATTTTTGAACTAGGAGTTTGATAGGTAATCGGCCATGGCCTCAAATAAGAAACAATCTCGATATTTATCTGGAATTAATTGAGGGAAACCATGGAAAACCTCAATCAAGATGGCCGGTACAGGAATTACCGTTTCTCGGCGAGAGGCAGTAGGAAAAAGTCCCAGCCATATCTGCCCCGCTGGGATTCGAACCCGGATCTCCCGAATGCGAGTCTAGTGCTGTTACCACTACTCTACCCAGCTCGATTATTTCTGGAAATTAAATAAAAGTTCGAGTAAGAAGTAATGTTTGTGATGAGGAAGGTTCCTCATTTGACACATTTTGTTTTTTGTGGTTAAACTTTTTTTTAGGAACCGCGTCATACTGAAACAGCGTTAAGGGAGGTCTTACTGTATAAGCAATAATTTCCCTAAGCGATTTTATTTGCAGACGTTAATCAAAATAAGTATTAAAAAAAACATTACAATATGTGAAGTTGTTCTTTTGTTTGTAGAAGAGACTTCAACATTTCATAATTTAAAAATTTCTAAAAAAAAACAACGTTTTTGTTAAAACTGTGAAGAAAAGACAAATACAAAAATTAAATAATATTACGACCTCGTAAATTTTCTCGAATGTTTTTTCTTTGCTTTCAATTGTATTTAATGTAATATTCAAAATAGAAATGTAGAATTTATATTTAAGAAAGTTGAGTAAATTCAAAAACTTTCGGATAAAAGGTAATTTTATGCAAAAACTTTTATTCGGGTGATTCTTATCTCTTATTACGTTCGTATTAAATACAGTGGTCGTCTAAAAGTTACAAAAACTGCGCTTTTCCGTTAATACTAAAATATTCGCATTACAATTTTTTTTTAATTAAAAACATTTTCAGGTTATGCTGATGCTCATACTTTCGTAAAAAATGAGAACGTTTAATATATATATATATTGCAGAATTTATCCGATATTATTAAAATACCAATTGGCAGAATAAGGTTTAAAAAATTTAATCAAAAAGGAGCTGGTGTAATCGTTAAAGTTTCGACTTTAATTTACAAGCACACTTTTCATCACCTAATAGTAATTATTATTAAAATAACAGTGAGATAGCTGTAGTTTGCTGCAGTTGATAAGAAACAACCATTGTTACAAAGCTGTATTAGAAAAAAATATTCTCAAACACAATCTCCGTCGGGACTCAAACCCAAATCTGACCATTATCGCGGCGATATGAGTTGCCAATTACTCAATAGTGACATACCCAAACAGTCAATATTTTTCATATTTAAAGCGTATTTGTTTTCACATCATCCGGGTGCTAATTTTTGACGCTAGACATGAACCTTCACAATAGCGAGAGTTGTGGATGAATTATTTGCCATCCATTCTAAAAATTTTAAATCAAGAGCTGAGAGTTGTATAAAATCAAACTACATATTTATATTCTTTAATAACTTAGATTTCATATTGTGGAAAAGTTTGATCTGAACTGTTTTTTGTATATTAAAGGCAGTTCTTCTCGGCGAACTTTTCGATATTCGATAACAAAGGAATGATGCAAAAACTAAAAACGTTTTACCCTTGGAATAATAAGTAATAACACATACATACACACATATTATATAACAGATACATAATACACGATCCCGTATTTCGAAACCATTCAAATTTATTACTTTATTAGATCGTTTGTACATTTTAGTTGGCCACCGTTCGTCGTTTTTCTTATTGCATAATGTATAAATTTGCTTCATGGCTAATGGTGTGTACACTGAGATTAAAGTCTAACCTTCCAAATTTATATACTTTTGATTGCAGTATTTATTTTATTTGCTGATCACCCAAAAGTATTTATGTTCTTCAAAATTTAAAGAGGATATAATAACATAGTTACATAAAGACCCTTAAAGCCTTAGTTGTTAAGCGTCAATAATCTACAACCTATATATCTACGTTATAAAAATAAAACAGAGATATTTTATTTGAACGATTTATTAATTTAATCTGAGTGTCAAAAAGTGTTTTTAAAAGGAGGAGAAGTTCTCAATTCGGTTGTATTTTTTTCTATGTTTGTTCTCCGATATTTTCGTCAATTGTAAACCGATTTGAAAAATTTCAACGCCAGTTTGTTCAGAATACTACCGGATTAGTACCGTATATTTTTTATTAAAATCGGTTCATCCGTTTTTTAATGACATCAAAAAACATATTTTTTATGTGAATGCTACCTCATATTGTCAGCTTTATGAACCGATTTTGATGATGATTCTTTTCTTATTTGATAGGGCTGGTAGGAGTAGTGGTGACAGCACTAGACTCACATTCGGGAGGTCCGGGTTCGAATCCCGGCGGGGACAGATGTGGCTGGGACTTTTTCCTACTGCCTCTCGCCGAGAAACGGTAATTCCTGTACCGGCCATTTTGATTGAGGTTTTCCATGGTTTCCCTCAATTAATTCCAAATAAATATCGAGATGGCTCCTTATCTGAGGCCATGGCCGATTACCTATCAAACTCCTAGTTCAAAAATTACCTACCTTATCCTAATTTCCTATAATTCCTTCATTCGCCCATTGCTATTACATAAGTTGAAGTTTTAAAAATGTAGAAAAATAACGGGAAGTGTGGTAAATGGAAAATAGTAATGGTGCGAATGGAGTCAGATATTACATAAAGTCAAGAAACGGACGTTAAACGCATTATTATTATTATTATTATTATACCTTCAGGGTGATAGAATATCAGTCGACGTTTTATAGCGATCGTTCAGGGCGCTAATTATTTCATGCTCTGTTCCAATTTTCAATCCTGGTCAATTCTTGGGTAATTCATTATTCATTAGAGTTGAAGACAAAATTAATTGTTTATACCCTCAGCAGGAAATAAATACACACATCTGTATGTTAGGAAATAGTTGGTAAACTCAATACATGACTAATGTAAGTAGTTTTTGAAGCGTGCTTTGTGCTCTGCAAAACCACTATTGGTACTAAGTAAGTCTCATTAAAGTAATACGTTCTCCATATACGTACATATTGCATGATTCCTGGTTAAATGCAAGACAGTGCATCTATTCCGTGTTCTTTTCTCGTACTGCAAACCTCCGTATAAAGCTATAGCTATTGATTTAGCTTATTCCGAACTGAGAACGTGGAATGCTGTCTGTCTGGCTGTAGCGGACGTAGCGTATATTAGCGTCGTTTGCTAAACGTCGCACAACGTATAAACTACGACTTGACGTAACAACTGAACGCTGCATCTACAGGGTGTAACATCGTTTTTGATTCATTTTTGAAGTTATTCTTCTGAGGGTAAATTTTCTCTGTTACGCAGCATGCAACGAAAATGAGACACCATGAAGCTAGTTGTTAATTTAATATGATATGATATGATATGATGCTTTATTTGTGAATCACATTGTGGGTACAAAACGTCAATTTAAAAGCTATAGTTAAAAAAATCCTCTACATTATAAAAGCAGTTTTGCTTGCAAAATATTTTAAGTTTTTGTTTATAAAATTTAAAAGATAGTTCCTGTATTGACTCTGGCAGCCTGTTATATATCTTTCTGGCCATATAATCTGTGGCAGTCTGGGACAGTTTTAGCCTTCTATGAGGCAGGCATATATCGTTTTTTGACCTGGTATTATAGCAGTGGTAGTCAGAATGGCTTTCGAAGCGGTTTAAGTTAATTTTTGCCTACATCAATATTTTATAAATATACAGTGATGGTAATGATGAATGTACTATGTATATCGGCAAGGTTGAAATAATATTTTATAAATAAATACGCCCAATTGATATTTTAAAGGGTAGTTTTTGGGGGTCGAAGAATGTTTTTAGGTCTAAAAATAAAATTTAATCCTTTAGTCGCAATTCAGAAATCGACCCAACAGGACCGGATTTACAAAAAAAAACACGTTTGCAGATATTGAGTTATTTATTAAAGGGTGTAAATTAATTTGGTGTAGATGTTCTCGGTAGATAATAAAAATACAATTAAGAAAAATAATATTTTAAAGGATCATAATGCATGTATGAGCAAATGCACTATATTTTCGGCAAGGTTTTGGCACTTCGACCCGAGTTTTCTAAATTTTTTGTACTGAATCCATCGTAAGTAGCTTTGTACCTGATAATATTTGAAATAAATTTTATTATTTGTTAAGTAGTAAGTACAAAAGCTTGTATTGCCCACATGTATGGGGTTTCGTTTTTAGGCTGGAAGCCATATGTTGTTTAACATGAAGATAGAGTCGACTGTAGCCTGCAGTAGCCCATAGAACAACTCCAAGCTGTAACCCAGGGGTGTTCAGACGATTTATCACAAAATATTCAAGCTGCAAAAGTTCGACTAGACTATGACAAAGACATATTTACCATAAAAAAATATGCATTAGAATTGGATATATACTTTCATTGGTGATACATTTGTTTCCCTGCGCAAGCGCAATTAAGCACATCTATTATTAAATAGATGGCGCTGTAACGTGTAGGTAATTGTAAGCGACCGCCACGTCGACAATCGCAAATGCAGTTTTTCAAGAAAATATTGTAGACGATATTCTGCGATCGACTTCAACAGATCTCTCGATGAACCAGTCGATTGCGATCTATCGTTCGGACATCCCTGCCTGTCTGAATGTAGTTTTTCAAGAAAATGTAGATTGTAGACGATTTTCTGCGATCGACTTGAATAGATCTCACGATTGATCACGGACTACCGATCAATTGCGGTCTGCCGGTCGATCTCAGACTACCGTTCGAACGCGAACTGCCGGTCGATCGCGATCTACCGTTTGGTCACCCCTGCTGTAGCCTGTCTGAATGTCGATAGGACGTTCTCTGTGCGTGTGCAACAAGGAGAAGGCACAAAAGTTTGGTCTGTGCGCTGCTGCGACTAAAGCATCATTATTCAACAGGGCACGTGAATCGTTGTATTCAACGAGCGACGACATATGAATGCATATAGTGGTCTTTATTTTCTTATACGTATTATAGTAGGTACTGAGTACAGTACTATAGACCGTATGTTTGTTTTACTATCAAAATGAATATTGTAAGGAGAAAGCCTCTTCCATATCCTCGTGCTCGGTTGCAGTACGCCTTGTCAGAAAATCTGATTTGACAATGACTTTAGATAATGAACATACATATTTCTGCATAAGAAAAGCGTCGTAGAATATACCGTTCAGTGAGTAAAATGGTATACGCAAACTAGTGTTTTCATAAAATTTGTAAATCCGGTCGTATCGAGCCGATTTTTTTTTAAATTTTAGGGATACTTTTTAATTGCTACTAAAAGCTTAAATTTAGATTTTGAAACCATTCAACTTTTTTTCTCGGTAAAACACTTTTCAACCTCCAACAATTGCTCTTAAAATGGCCCGATTGGGCCCATTTTAAATAGGCTTCGTACTTTGATGGTTTCCAAAGTGTGGACCAAATTTCGTTTCAATCAATTAAGTATGTCGAGAGTTATCGTGCTAACACACAAACTCACATACACACACATATATTTTCAAAAATAGTGCTAAACTGTTCAGGAGGTTATGATACGTTCAGAAATCACTATATCCCGCTATCCGACGCCAAGAGTATACGTGCCATATATGGCGAATACGCAAAAAGTAATGTCTAGCTGAGAAACTTAATAATATCTTGAAATACGGTAATAATAATTATAATTGATAAAAAAAGCTTCTTCCTCGAATTGTTTCCATTCAAACAATACAGTATTGTCGATGCATGTTTGTTTGACGAAAAAGACACTAGTCTGCGACTGGTTGCTTTAAGTGAAATTATATATTTGACTCTCTATTGTTCTCTCCAGTTTACAGTTGGCTGTACTCATCCTCCTTGATTCATTTCAATTCAATCTTCTTCAGTTCAAGTGTCTATAGTACGTACGTTTGTGGGTATTTTTAGTGAATGGATGAAGTTGTAGACTGTTTTATTAACCCAATCATCTTTTTATTGTTGGTTTTTCTATTTGTTCTTTGTATACAATTTATTTCTATTGTTATGTCTGACAATCGTAATAGTAGCTACTAAATTACCTATTTTCAGTTGTAAAAGTTAGATTTTCTAAAATATTTTTTAAAGAAGTCTTGAATTTTTTTTTTTCATACGCGGATTTTTTAAAAGACAACCTTTTATTGAACTGTAATAATGTTTAATAATTTAGGTACATAATTATAAAAGCGTGATTTGTAAACACTGTTATAGTGTTTGGTCACAACCCACGCTTTTATAAACATGAGTCTAACTTATTAAAAATTATTTTTTTCTTTTTTAGTACATTTCAATATAAGCTTGCTAGAACTGAGTCGGTGTTTAAACATGTTCTTTTAATAATCGAATTTACGTTGCTCTTTTACATATTAAATATTTTTAGTAGATTCCATTCACTTTTTTCGCTCTAGAAAGAACATTTTTATAGTTTTAGCTTATATTAACAGTTTAAAAATTTAAGGAATGCACTTGCAAAATTCCATTTGTTTGAATTATTTTTTTGCAAATTCCTCGGAAGAAAAAATATTTGAGTAAACACAGAACAAATTATCAAAACATATAGCTGGAAAACGTAAATTTACCATTCAAAATTGAAAATATCTTCAATAAACTAAATTTTTATAGCTTTGGTAGCTCAGTACATAATCGGTATATATGTATATTATTTCTTAAAGGTGTTTTTATCGATATGAAATATCTCCCTTAATAGTGTATCAAAATTAATGTTTGATACGCCATTTTGGAGATTATTTTTCTCTCTAATGAAGAAAACTAAGTTAATATCTTAAAATTAATGTTTTGATTTAGAAATTACAGTTTAAAAATTTTAACAATTCCATTACAGAAAATAACAAAAAAATGTCGTCATCGGTGCTAATCTGTTTATTATATTGAGTGACGTAGTGACACTGAAGTCTCTAAATATAATAGATTAAAATTTATCTACACGTTATTATATTACATAACTGACCACTAACGGTGCTATATACTTAAATATTAAACTTATCTTAATGATATCTATTTTAATTAATAAAGATGGAAGAATGGCACATGACGTCCTACGTCTAGTGTCACTCGAGAGATTATGACGAATCTATAACATACAAAGATAAATACATTTTCTTCTCCAGTCGGATAAAAAAACATCGGTATTTAGTGTGTTTGAGAGATTTGGAAATAGAGAGTAGATCGATTACGAAGAGGCTTACAGCTGCGCATGCGTAAGTATTAAGCATAGGAAGATGCAAATAACGCAAATCGAAAACAGGAAGTTATTCCTTCCCAATTTTAGGGAGGGAAACTGTAATTAAACTATTTACCAAGAACTTTTATTTACATGATAAATTACCTAATTAGAGATTCGTTCTGAAGATATCAGTTTCTGAACGGCAAACATAGAACTAACGCTGCGCTCTGTTTGTTTATTTGTGTACACATTTGAAGCGCAGCGTTTAGTCAGCGGTCTTCAAACTGTTCTTTTCCACGAACTTCTTAAGCCGGCTCCCGTCTTAAAACTACCAAATAGTCACAAGTAAATTATTAATCCAGTGAGATGTATATTAAGTTTAAAACAAATTACATTCTTAAATTTTGAGCTGAAAATAATATCAGACACAAATAAAGTACAGTCAGAACTTGCTTAACGCTGTTTCAGTATTACGCGGTTTCTAAAAAAAAAGTTTGGCCACTATAACGTAAATTGTGGATCAGTTTATACAAAATGATTCAAATGTTGATAGAAGTTTAAAGGCAAGACGAAGTGTAATTGATACAATATCTTGCTATCGACAACAGTTTGCTGAACGAAACAGAAAAAGGCAAACAACAATAGATGACTCTTCACAAAAAACAAAATATGTCAAATGAGAAACCTTCCTAATCACAAACATAACTTCTTACTTGAACTTTTATTTGATTTTTATAAATGTTTTATGAACAAAAATTGATATTAGCAATTATTAAGTCTATTATCAATGTGATAAAAAATAATTAATTATAAATTTTGTAAAAAGAAAGAACTAACAAATTGTCTTATTTTCGGTTCTGTCTCACTTATGCCTATTACCTATGTATTAAGAGAACCTCGTTTAGCGCTGTTTCGTACAGCGCATGAATTTATTGGAACATATTTCCTGCGTTAAGCTGGATTTTACTGTACCTTCTTTAATTCATTATGGATTTGTGTTGGTTAATTAGGAAAAATCATGGCATCACAAAATGAAATATCTACAATATATAAATTTAATTTTTTAGAACGCCTCAATATAAATTAATTTGTTTCAATAGAAATGTTGTCTACTGAATATTCGCAATTAGTTATTGTTTGAAGACCGCTTCTTGCTTATTTCATTGGTTTGCGGAATACAGGTGTGTGTTAATATCAAAATATCTTGTTTCTGAAATAGTAAATAACCTATTTCGCTTGGTTTGTGTTGTCGCCATTGCACCAGAGACATTTTTATGTTTTCAATAATTGAAAATCACTTCACAAAAAGAGAAAAAGAAACGGTTTTAACATCTGGTGCATGTTTGGACATATTGTGCATTTACACGTTACATAAAATCGCTGATTTGTGTGGTTGCTATTAGTAGAGTTTTTAAAATGCATCCTCGAATGGAACTTTTAGAATTTACTCCATTTGAAAACGTTCATACTATGTATATTGTACATATTATATAATATATTCATCTTTATGTAAGTAATTTGGGTGTTTCGTGCAAAAAATGAATATTGGTCGCGTTTTATCAAACTCCTCTCTTTTGCCTTAATGCTGTTACAGTTGCAGTTAAATCCATACATATACTTTTTAGGGTTCCAGACATCCGATGAAAAAACTCTCGTATTTGTCTGTGGCAGTTTATTTTCTCTGAATCTACTGAATGAAAAAAATGAAAATTTGGTACTTATATAAAGTTGGATGACCCAATCATGAACCTATAGTGTACGTAAACGAATTTAGATTTTGGGGGCTAATTTTGGAACTAAATTAGAAATTTTCAATTTTTTTTTTTCAATTGCATCATGTGACATATCAAATGAAAGAACACGTTAAGAGAAATAAAATTATATTTTTTTAATAATTTTAAAGTGCATAACTTATAAGATATTATCTTCGAAACTACTGAACCTAAATATTTGAGAAAAATAGTTTACAGGAAAACAAACAAAAATTTTAAGATAGTTGTCGTGGTTAAGGCACACCGTCAGAAAATTCTTAATTTTTGTATACTTACTAAGGACATGATAATACAATTACTCTGAAAATTTGAAGTCGATCGACCGTATATAATCCGAGATAAATTTAATTAAAAATTGGATAATTAACATTGATTGTTTACGATCTCTGTAGTTCTGAACCAGTTTCTTATTTATAAAAAAAGAACTAATTGTCAGAAACTTTCCAAAAACTGACAGTCTTTCAATGCATTTGTTATGAGTTTAAAAAAAATAAGAAATTTTTTTTGACCGTCTAATTATTTATAAATAACGGTTTAAAGTTCAACAATTTATAGAAAAGTATACATGCATATGACTACTGCATGGGTTACGTTTCCACGGGTACAGTCTTGCGTATAAATTATGGATCACTTAGGTACAAGCTAGTATACTTTTGTGGCGTGTATAATCTACAACTTTTTGACAATACTGTACCACGACAACTACCTTAAGTTTTAAAGTTCTCACGAAAACTGAATGGTACGAAACCCTCTCCTCTCGAGGTCGATTCGCACTTTCCAGATTTTTTTCTATTAAATTTATTGTTTTGTGATATTCTGGGTAACATAGAACATATGTATGTAGTTATCACATTTTTACGCTACTGTATCGTGCGTTTCTGTGTAAAGTAATGTATTTCACCAAGATTTAACAAAATTTACTCATTTGTTATTAATTTTCCACAACTTTCCATATAGAATAATATATGCACGATAAAAAAACACATTCGGTACGTTGGCTAGATAGAACCATTCATATCTCATACGTATGTACTAACATATTGAAAAACAGAATATATTTGAATGCGAAAAGTTACAGACGAAAAACAAACAATCTTTTAGAGTTGTATCTATATCAATATCTAGAATCGAAAATTCTTTAATACTTTTTCAGATATATTTTTGAAAGGCACTATTTTCATTATTGAATTCATTTTGAACTTCTGTGAGGAAAAAATGTAAATATGATAACTTTCAGGATATTTGTTTCATCAATATATTTTTTGCACGACTCCCTATAGCCTGTATAGCGATTGTTAAACAAGTATATTTTACTCTAGTGCGTAAAATAAAACAAAAGTAATTCGATTTTATCAATCTAATGCTTATATTTCTGAACAGTACACTTAGATACCGATTTGACCAAACTTAAACTGGCATAAATATTGCAAATATTATTATGATATGAAAATCGGCTATTTTATAGGAGGTACGTGCGAAAATATAGTATTTATCTCGATTGTAATGCTTTTATGACTCGTGTGACTATTAAAGGTCGCTGATCGTTTGTTATTAAGTCACAACTTGTCATAAAATAATCCATTACAACCTGGATACACAAACTACTATTTTTAGTGCGGTGCTAAATTATTGTTGTATCTTTAGTTTAAAAGTTATTAAGTGCATTGCATTGTAGTCAGCAACACTCAACCAAAAAGTAGCGTAAATATAATAAAAAAAGGAATTGAGACAATGAAAATATTCGTTAAAATCCGTCCGATGAACAAGTTAATTGTCTCAATAAATATGTTTCATTTGTTAATAAACGTGTTCATTGCTCAATGTAAGGTACATTGTATGTATGTATGTTGTTCACTGATTTTTATGCCCTGCAATTCATTGAGTCAATGATGATATACATTGAAATTATGTAGAATATTGATTAAGCCAATGTATCACATACATTGAAACAATTAACTTTATTTACTGATTTCATGAATGTCTTACATTGCCCCAATGTTCATGATACTGTGATCCAATGTACACTGTACATCGAATCAATATATACTATACATTTATTTATTTTTTATTTTTTTTATTTATTTGAGATACTCAACAGGACTAAGTCCCAATTACAGAGTATAAAAATAAAAATTGTACACACAAAAAATACATAATTATAATTAATTAATTCAACAATGTATAAAGTTTATTGGCTCAATGTTTTCTTTAGATTGAATCTATGTACTGTAGTCTTCTAATTCCTGTGCACATTTTCCTACATATAGGAAGGAATCTTGCGAATCTTTTATGGTGAATTTTGTTGTGACTTTCTTGCCCAGGGTGTCATCTTTCTTGACAATTTTATTTGTTGGCACAAAATAGCCATGGAGGGCCCCCATTATTGCCGCATCATAACCACCTAAAATGTTTTTAAAAATGTTATAAAATGTGGAGTAGGAGCAAAATTAATTAATAAAATTTTTCAAACAGTGACTAAGACTTACTTTCACTAAGGTCCTCATTTCTGATCTTTGCTAAAATACTTCGTATCCCCTTTTCTTTAACATGGTTTTCATCGTTAAGAAATTAAACAATTGTGTTACAATATGTTGGCCAATTCTTTAATAAACCATCAGCATTTTCGAAATCTGCTGTAAAGTCCATGTCGACCTACAAAATAAAATGTCAATTAGATATGATATAAATTTGCACTTGTGATGAGCATTAGGGTCATACCAAACGAAAAACTGATGAGCACTTATAAAACGGCCATTTTTCCAAAATATCGGTCGTAGACTTTAGCATTTTAAGGTCATTAAAACGGTACTGCTTGCACGCTTTCCATGTGCTGTCAAAAGCTTCTGAAGAAAGATTGTCAAATTTTAAAGATCTATAAATATCTTCTGCGTCTTCTTCTGGCACTAAAAGTATAAAGCGATAATATATAAATTAGTGATACCCTATTCAGTAGATCACCTACAACTTTGTTGACTATAGATATACTTGTATAACGGTTTTTATCAAATATATAATACAATTTTACCTGGATATTTGTTCTGCCAAGATTTTCCTTTTTGATTTGTAGTTTGACCACCATCATCAGTTTTTGACAGCAAATGTTGTGCCACTGCAGTTTTAAAAGAAGATTTACGATTACAGCATTTGTTGTATAATTTCCCTCTTTTGCTCGTTCTATAAAATTCCTGTAAACTAAATTATGGCGGTAAAAAAATAGCCTCGAAAATTATTACCACTCAAACGTTTTAAATATTTTTTTTTTAGAAATTCTATCTACAAACAAATCATTATCTGATTAGCATGATAAGGTATTGAGTATATTTGGTATAATAGTAGGTATACTTACCGAATCGCAAATTAAAAACACCCCGTCGATGCACTTTATATTTAAGATTTACGACACCAAATCTAGAATATTTAATTTTATTATAATAACGAACAATAATTTCAGCTTTTGCAATGAGAAAGAACACCCCGAAGTAAGATAAAGTGTCAATCGGGATGTATCGACGAAATTCGGTTATAAATCGTTCATTGCGACAATGTATTTATTTATTGGTCCGTAAAACGCTGGCATTAGAATAATATTTGGTACTATTCAGGCAATGTACGTGTTTATTGACTAATGAACTTGTACATCAATGTTACGAATTTTCGTTGTTAATTCTATTCATTTGCCTAATGAATAAATTCATCAATACCATGAATTTTCAATAAAACATTTTATTGTAACAGTGATTGTCTACATTATTTTTTAATAAACGAGATTCATAATATTAATGACTCTAGTTATAAACTGATTCAAAAAGCATGTAACAGTTTTCATAATAATAATGAAAAATTAATTGAGCCAATGAACTTTATGCCAATAAATGAAGTTTATTAATATTATGAACAGATTTTTTTTCAGTGAATATTATAAAAAAGTGTATTGTTTACATAAATATGCACTTTGAACTTGAGAATAGCTGAGTGTAATAATAACGTCGGCTCTTCGATTACAAGCCCCCAGTTCTAAGTTGCTAATCCGTGGACTGGTAAATGTGTTAACTGGATTTTCAATTTATTATAAAAAATAATTATAATTTGAAGTTGGTGACCTTTAAAATATAATTTGGTTAGGCCTTCAATATATTCTTTTTAGTGTATTTGCCATATGGCAACATACACTGTTGGCGTCGGTCAGATGGCGGGACCTAGGGGTCGGACCAAAATTTCTCGACGTTTCATAACCTCCTAAACACTTTGGTACCATTTTTGGAAAAGCTTTCGAAGGAGTTAATTGATTTTAACGAAATTTTGTCCACATATTGAAACCAATCACCGCAAGAACTCTATTTAAAATGGGCCCAATCGGGCCATTTTAAGTGTAGTTTTTAGGGGTTGAAAAAAGTTTTTGGGCCAAAAAATACCGAAAACAATTTCAGAACCGTTTCAAAATTGAAATTTAACGTTTTAGTAAAGATTAAAATATGCAGGTAAAATTTTAATAAAATCGGCCCGACAGGACCGGATTTACAAATTTTATGAAAACACTAGTTTGCAGATAGTGATTTATTTACTGAAATGTGTATTTGATTTGGTGTAGATGTTCGATTGATAATAATTGCAATTAAGAAAAAAAATGTTCTTTTAAGGGGTGTATTAAGGAGTAAAATTTTTTATTTTGCCCAAAAATCAACTTAAGTTCGCATAATAAAGCCACACTGACTGTATTAGCAAATACACTATATTGTCGGCAGGGTTTTGGCACTGCGACCCGGGTTTTTATTAGTGTATTTGCCATATGGCAACATACACTATTGGCGTTGGTCGGATGGCGGGACCTAGGGGTCGGACCAAAATTTCTCGACGTTTCATAACCTCCTAAACACTTTGGCACCATTTTTAAAAATGTTTATATATATGTATATATATATATGGATATATATATATATATATGTATATATATATATGTATATATATATATATATATATATATATATATATATGTGCGGGCAATAACTTTCGAAGGAGTTAATTCATTTTAACGAAATTCGGCATACATGTTGGAATCTATCACCGCACGAAGCCTATTTAAAATGGGCCCAATCGGGTCATTTTAAGGGTAGTTTTTAGGGGTTGAAAAAAGTTTTTGGGCCCAAAAATACCGAAAAAATTCTCAGAATCGTTTCAAAATTGAAATTTAACCCTTTAGTAGCAATCAAAAAGTGCTCCTAAAATTATAAGCAAATCGGCCCGACAGGACCGGACTTACAAATTTTATGAAAACACTAGTTTGCGTATACGAATTTACTTACTGAAGGTCGTATTTAATTTGGTGCAGATGTTGGATTGATAACAATATTTCAACTAATAAAATTATTATTGTAAGGGGTGTATTAAGAGGTTCAATTTTTTTTTATTTTGTCCAAAAACAAACTTAATTTCATTTAATAAAGCCACAATACCTGTATTAGCAAATACACTATATTGTCGGCAGGATTTTGGCACTGCGACCCGGGTTTTTATTTTAAATTATCCGTGAAAAAAGGTGTTATCTGTAAATAAACATAGGTATTATATATGCTGGTTGTCATATTGAAAGATTATATACAGTTGAACTCACAGTTGCAAAGTTTTTACATTTTTATTCGCGTAGATTTTGAAGTTTAAGTATATATAAACTTTGATATTTTTCTGTATGCTTTTATTGTGGTTGTTAGCTGGAAGTGTGTTTATTTATATGAATATATGTTGGGCTGTTTGTGCTTTTTTTTGTATTTTATGAACACTATTTTATAGTTTCTACTTTGATCTTTGTTCAAACGTGAAAATATCTAAAATAGAATAATTTAATGTCTTCTATATAGGATTAAACACGTTTTTCACGTGAATAATTTTTATATACAGGGTGTACGGAAACAGTAGCTCTAAAGTCAATTAATAATAATAATGCGTTTAACGCCCGTTTCTCGACTTTGTCATAACAGACGCCATTCGCACCATTACTATTTTTTCATTTACCACTTCCCGTTATTTTCTACATTTTTTACAACTTCAACTTATGTAATAGCAATGGGCGAATGTAGGAATTATAGGAAATTAGGATAAGGTAGGCAATTTTTGAACTAGGAGTTTGATAGGTAATTGGCCATGGCCTCAAATAAGGAACTATCTCGATATTTATCTGGAATTAATTGAGGGAAACCATGGAAAACCTCAATCAAGATGGCCGGTACAGGAATTACCGTTTCTCGGCGAGAGGCAGTTGAAAAAGTCCCAGCCACATCTGCCCCCGCCGGGATTCGAACCCGGTACCTCCCGAATGCGAGTCTAGTGCTGTCACCACTACTCTACCCAGCTCAGTACCTCTAAAGTCAATTGCAACAAATCACCGTTATATGCCATAAAGTGACGTAGATGGCAGCAGGTACATAACGACTTAAGTTACGACTGGAAAAACCAAATCTACGCGTTCTTTCCCAAGTAGTGTGATTTAAACAAGGAATATTTCAAAGTAATAATAATGTTAATAAAAAAAAATATATTCCAATATTGCAAACATACAGGTGGTAACATAACAGTATACTTGTGAAATTAATTCACTCAACTTGGCATAGCTAGTGCTAGGGTGGAAAATCGGTGATGATTTAATATTATAACCGTCATTAAAATAAACATAATTCGTTTTCTATGGCAAAATTTTCTTTAGTAACTTCATAAGCTATTGTCCCAGCATTTACAGTGAAAGTTTTTGTCCCTTCTGATAGCATACAACCCCTTATTTTTCAGTTCCGTAGTCTTTGGAAATACAAAACGTCTTTAATTTGAAAATTGGTAAACATATCGGCATAGTTTGCATACTAATTTATGAACTGTCAACTTATGTTTTTAAGAACCTTAGTAGGTTCATCAAGAACTCGGACATTAATAACTTAAATACCAGATCAAAATCTGAACTTAGAGTTCCTTTTAATCGATTAACCGTCTCCATGAAATCCCCAAATAGTTTAGGTATTGCTGTTTATAATAAACTACCTCAAAGTATTAAACAATGCAATAAGCTGTCGAAGTTTAAAAAACAATTAAAAGAATTTTTATTATCAAACGCTTTCTACAAATTGGATGAATTTTTAAGTTGATGGACCTACTACTGTCCTTGATGGATCCACCGTGACGATTTTGTATCATTTATTGGCAAAGCAAATAAATATATTATTATTATTATTATATTATAAGTTATTTATTATTTGACGAATAGTGGTTATAGTATCTACGAAAATTTTAACTGAAAATAAATTATACTTATGGCTACATAAAATAAAAAGAAGATTTGTCGTCCATTGTTATCAACGTTTATGGAACAATACGGTTTTCTCATGGTCAGTCAGTACACGACTATAAATATTAACAACTAACGACCGCTTTTTATAGGTTTTCTACGAAACGAACAATATTTTTATGACCATTTTTTTTATAAGTATCGCTCACTAGGGAAATTTATTATACCTACATAATATTAAGTTTTATTAGTACAAATAACTTAATGTATTCAAATTTTTCATGTATAGGATATAAAAAATATTTAATATTACGTAATTTCGATGGGCTGGCTTTTAGTATTTCAGCCAAACTCCAAATACACCGGTCGCTGGGCTGCATCTCGTTTGAAAAATCCGTTGGATTCATTCCGATTCATGATTTAAGGTCAGGAAGACCTAAAGAATACAATTCTGAATTAATTTGCACTGATTTTTCACTCGGCACGTGGTAGAACATGAATAATAATAACAAGTAATTAAAAAACACTTGAAAATACTACAAATAATTCTTTATTTCTCGACGATCGTTTCGGACAATAAGTCCATCCTCAGGAGTACAAAAACTTATACTAAATTCTGAAGGTTATCGGAAGAAATCGGCGTGCAATTTTTTTTCTTAACTGGACTATGGGAATTCTCATTTACATCGCTTTGTGTGATTATATGTTCGCTAAAAACCCAAGGACCACTAAACAGATTTGAATGCGGTTCTAAGAAAAAATTTAGGACTATAATATCTGGCTGACCTGGCTTCATCCGGTTAAAAATCGGACTGAATTTATTATACTGAAGACACCAGATGGTGACATTTGTTTTTTCTCAATGTTATTTTCTGTAATGAAATTGTTAAAATTTTTAAACTGTAATTTTTTTTTTGAAAATATTAATTTTAAGATATTGACTTAGTTTTCGCCATTAGAGAGAATATTTATCTCCAAAATGGCGTATCAAACATTAATTTTGATACAGTATTAGGGAAAACCGACAAAAACATCTTTGAGAAATACAGTGTAAACTCTTTATAACGAAACTCAAGGGACCGAGCATTTTTTATCGTTATAGAGAGTTACCGTTATATGGAGTGAAGAAAGAAAAACAACTAAATTAACAATAATCTTTTAATATGTATGTTTTTGATAAAATTAATACATAGTCAGTTAACTTTGCCTGACGTTTTTTGCTTTGCCAGTACTTGTTTTGTATTTCTTATGTATTCTATCCATCTCTTGATATGTGGTGGAATATTCTTGATTAAACATTAAAAATTTTTCTTAAGGTTTAGTCGGCGTCTTTTGTAACCTGATAAGATAACATAAACAATAACACCGACAATGACGATTTTCTGTGTCTAAATATGAACACATTTCTTAGTAATAGAGAATGGCTGCTGCGCTATAAAGAGTGTATCAATGTATGGGTTTTTAAGTAAACCAACCAAATTGTGTTCTTTTCTATGTTATAGAGAGTTTATCGTTATAAAGAATAATGTTATAAAGAGTTTACACTGTAATATCTATCGATAAATTCTTTGAGATTTTGAAACAGCCTGTATATTTTATGTAATATTGTTAGGTATGTGTAAACGTAGAATGCAAAATAGAATTAGTGTAAAAGTCGAGTTTGATAACATTAATCGATCAAACTGCTACATTATTATGCAAAAGTTTAAATTTTAATCACTTTAGTTTGGAATTTGAAACTTTTAAGAGCATGAATGAAAAATTACATGTGACGTAAACCTGTTAAGGAAAAATGTCTTAAATAATTATATTATTAAAACAACATCTATATCCTTTTGATTATTATCCTTTTCTCTGTTATTATTGCATTCGGTTGACATCTAGTTTATGTCTACAGGGATGCAGCTATTTCAGTACTTATATTAAAGTTATAGAATTTTTGGAAAATAGATATAAATTGGCGTCTATGTTCGCTGGTTATCGTGGTGAAAACTGTGACCTAAGGTAGTTGTCGTGGTACAATATTGTCAAAAAGTTATAGATTATACGCGCCACAAAATTATACTAGCTTGTAGCTGAGTGATCCATAATTTGTACGCAAGACTGTACCCGTGGAAACGTAACCCATACAGTATTCATATGCATGTAGACTTTTCTATAAATTGTGGAACTTTAAACCGTTATTTATAAATAATTAGACGGTCAAAATTTTTTTCTTATTTTTTTTTAAACTCATAATAAATACATTGAAAGATTGTCAGTTTTTGGAAAGTTTCTGACAGTTACTACTTTTTTTATAAATAAGAAACTGGTTCAGAACTATAGAGATCGTATACAATCAATGTTAATTATCCAATTTTTAATTTAATTTATCTCGGATTATATACGGTCGATCGACTTCAAATTTTCAGGGTGATTGTATTATCATGTCCTTAATAAGTATACAAAAATTAAGAATTTTCTGACGGTGTGCATTAACCACGACAACTACCTTAAAGTTTCTTCACATCGTAAAATATGCCGGAAATTTCGAGCTGTAGTCGGAAAATTCATTTCATTACTGTTTTTATTAGTTATGATCAAGCATTAAGCTTAACAACATTTGACTTGCATAAAAAATTAAAAAAAAAACATATTTTGCCTTAAAAATTCAACCAAAAAGTGTAATACTTCTTTACAGCACGATTTTCAATTTACGAACTTGAATCTATCTAGAAATGGTTCCGTTCTATTGAACAGAATCTCCCCTTTTCAAAAAACAACAATTTGAATGGATTTCTTGCGAAATTAACCTAGATATAACTTATATGAACGAACCTCAGCTGTGACGCGCAAAGCAATAATAGAGCACACTCGCTAGTCTAGCTAGCGAATGTGCAATAGTATATTAGAATTCAGTACAAACGCGGAATTTTGTGTGTGAGTTGCGGTATATTTTAATTGAAATTTACTAAGAAAGCTTCCGCTTTGATGATCACAAAACTCTTGTAATACGGTTTCTGAATGAAAACAAACGTTTGAAGTATAAAATAGTTGTATTACGTAATTCGCGATGTGTAAAACGTATACCCGACTACAGATATTATTTTGCCGACTCCGTCCCGGACTGCGGGAGCGTGCTCTGGTCTGGCCTCTAATTATACATGAAAGGTCGCATTAAGATTATGCTGATGCTCTCGTGAGTTCCATGTATCCGCCGCCGCTCAACTCTAGTTTATTTCATGGCGTGGCGTCGGATGGTGGGAGCGACGCGGGGGACGGGAATTGAGTCCGTCAGTTGAACGCGGGAGGTTCGTGACGGGAGCCATGAGGGGACCGAAACAACTGAAACAGTCGACAGTCGTGGCAGATCACAGAAAAGTCCTGACGTACTAGGTTTCGTACCTACAATTATTATATTTTAGTTCAACCAGATAAAGGCTTAGACAAAATCATCTGTCTTGCTACAAACACATATGATTTTTGAACCAAATGAGATACTGTGCTTATTGAATTTAGTGTGTCTTTTTGTACAAGCATGGTATTTGAAAAAGATCTGAAAGATTTCGAATTTTAACTAAAATCGATTTTTAACACGCTTAGAATATTTTTTTTTAGAATAGAATAGATATATTTGTACTGCCCTAAGTAGATACATCGTCAATTACAATATAAAAAAACCCGGGTCGCAGTGTCAAAACCCTGCCGACAATATAGTGTATTTGCTTGTATAGGGCCGTGTGGTTTTATACTTTTATTATGTCAAATTAAGTTTGTTTTTGGGCAAAATAAAAAATTTAACCCCTTAATACACCCCTTAAAATAACATTTTTTTTCTTAATTGTAATATTATTATCAATCTAACGTCTACACCGAATTAAATACACTCTTCAATAAATAAGTCACTATCTACAAATTAGTGTTTTCAAAAAATTTGTAAGTCCGGTCCTGTTCGGCCGATTTTATTGAAATTTTAGAGACAGTCTTTAATTACTACCAGAGGGTTAAATTTCAATTTTGAAACGATTCGGAGAATTTTTTCGGTATTTTGAGGCCCAAAAACATTTTTCAACCCCTAAAAACTACCCTTAAAATGCCCCGATTAAGCACATTTTAAATAGGCTTCTTGCGGTGATGGATTTCAACACGTGGGCCAAATTTCGTTAAAATCAATTAACTCCTTCGAAAGGTTTTGCCCGCACATATATATATATATATATATATATATATATATATATATATACGTATATAAATATATATATATATATACATATATATATAAACATTTTTAAAAATGGTGCCAAAGTTTTTAGGATGTTATGAAACGTCGAGAAATTTTGGTCCGACCCCTAGGTCCTGCCATCCGACCGATGCCAATAGTGTATGTTGCCATATGGCAAATACACTAATAATAGTTAATAATTACAATTAAAAAATTCATCCATGCTGTAAAAACAATATCTGATCAGAAATACTTTTAAATTAGTTTCAAATTTTTCAAAACATTGAATGCTTCTTAAACCACAAGGAAGTAAGGAAGTTTATTACATAAGACACTTCCACTATAATTATATATATTTACATATAATTATATATATATATATATATACATATATATATATATATATATATATATATATATATATATATATAAATTATAAATATAACATCAAAAGGATCTGATATATACATTTTTCAATATATATATATATATATATATATATATATATATATATATATATATATTTAGCTTCACCTGTTTGTAAGGAAATTTTTGAACGTGAAATTCACCCATTTCAAAACGTCAGATTAAACTGAAACTTTGCACACTTATCAAAAACCGATGACAATACAATAATTTAATAAGATTGTCCCATTATACTGGCCAGGATTATCAGGATAAAAAATATAAGACTAAATAGTAAAAAATAAATAATAGTTAAAAAAACACGCTTTAATTGCAAACCGAACTAAAAATGCATAAAATATTGTTTTAAACTGTATTCTGAAACTCAAACAAAATGAAAAATATTTAAGGACTACTGATTATATACGTATTTTTAGTATGTCCTATTTTCGACGAAAGAATCCCGCTTTGCTTGAAAAAAACTCTATTGTACAATCATTTACCCATACTCATTGCCAATGATTCTAATATTATTTTTAAAACAACACACCGTACTTTACCAACCATAATTTTGTATATGTAACACGCATGTATGTGTATGGGTAAGAGAGAGAGAGGGAGACGAGAGATGAATAGAGGTGGGTATATAGCCGGCACAATGTAATTAAAGCTGAATTAGAATCTGACTTCGCTAATAGGTCTTTGCCTTTCTCACGTCAAAATGAGGCAACCCAAGTCAGTGATGTACATAATGTACTATATATAATGCAAACTTTATAATTATGTTGCTTAATTTAATTCAAATTATTTGAAAGAGCTTGAGATATTCTTTGATTATGGATTTACAATAAAGTTAGAGTTTAAAAAAAAACTAAAACAACACGCTTTTATGAACTAAAAAATGCAAAGTTATTTGACAACAAAATTAGCTTTACTGTAATAATAACTACGTTTACAATTAGCTAGCAAATGAAAAATTTATTACCGATATTAAGCACTCCGCGCTTTTTACAGTAAAGCTAATTTTTTTGTCAAATTATTTTGCATTTTGTAGTCGATTTAGTTTTTTTTAAACTCTAATTTGATTATAAGACTAAAAACAATATTGGATTTGACTATAAGGTAGGCAAGTCAACGTAAGTTTCTGTACAGTGTGTTGTAATTTTTTCAAGTTTTTTTTTATCCTAAAGGCCCCCTTTTATATTCGAATAAAATCTTTATCAATTAAGTAAAAAATATTACACTATATTACAGCTAATTCTTTGATATTCATAATAAACTACACCTTTTGTTTAACTTAACAGCGTGTTCTAAATGCAACTGTCAATTTTTCAAGCAAAAATTGTGAATCACCCATCGAAGCGAATCTTCATTCAAATTCAAATTCAAATTTATTTGTGTCCATGATGCAATTTGCATGTGGGTTCGTCAGTCTACAATAAAATACATTAAAATACAATTTAAAAAGAAAACACTCATATACAACAGATAATATACTTAGTTAAATTATTTAAAAATTATCATTAAAAAATTCCTGACAATTATAATAGCATCTATTTTGTAAAAGGTTTTTGCAGACTTTTTTAAAAAAAATTTCGTCACTGATATTTTTGATATTGTCCGGTAGGTGATTTGTTCTTTTTATTTCTTCACGAATACGATTTTTCTTTGGCTGAATATTTTTTCATGGTAGTTTTAATCCACCGCTTAGAGTTGTTATTTCAACGAAACGTACCACTTGAGCCGCCACTGTTTAAAGCACTTTCACCTTCTAAGTTCATAGCATTGTCCTGTCTCCGGTCCGTTCGCTACACTGCGATGTATAATAATATAGACGTCACACTTCCTTAATTCAAGGATAAGATTTGTTCAGCCCTCCCTTTTTGTGTCTGTGTGCTGTGTTGCCCCTTATTGCGTGAATTAACGCTACGCTTCTTCCAAGTCAGTTTATAAACATACGCTGTGGTTCAACCAAACCTGAAAAAATGTTCTATTACACACATAATTATTGCGCAAAGACTTCTCGTAAAATTTTGAGAAAACTAGACATTTTGAAGTTGGGCATAAACATCCAGACTGATATAACAGATAGACGAAATCAATGCACTTTCTGGCTATATAATATACTAGCGGCCCAGTCCGGCTTCGCCCGAGTGTAAATGTAATATATAGGATATAAAAGATGAGAATCATTATCATTAAATTCTCAACGTGTATTGAATTTGCGCGAATTCAATCGCTTTTATTTGTGAATGTTCAAAAATCGAAGCAAAATCTTATTTCCCAAAAATAAATTTAAAAAATTATGTTGATCCGATCGCTACCAAACTTCAGAAGATCACCCGATTGGCTAATCTTAAGATTGTCTAAAAATTTCATCAAAAATGGTCTACCCGTTTGGAGTCCATAGATTACATATACATCGTCTTTTATCTATATAGATTATTAAAATGTAACAAGTGGTTATTATGACATAACGATAATAGTTGGACATATAGTATCGCGAAGTTTTTTGTAGTTATTGATATGTTCTTTAATATTGTAGAACATATTTTTGTTCTATCATCAATAGTTTCCGCAGCGCATGCGACGAAATATGTTTTATGGTATTTTTTTACACTTTGGGTCACGTTACTAAAGTTTTAGTAAGGATCCCTGATATTTTCTAGCAACAAATATAGCTTATATTACTCAGGGTGAATGTAGCTTTCTAATGGTGAAAGAATTTTTTAAATCGGCACAGTAGTTTTTGAGTTTATTCATTACAAACATACACACAAAAATACAAATCTTTCCTCTTCATAATATTGTGTAGACTAGACGATTATAGCCTTTGATTGCAACCAATGGTCGTTTTAATTACCATTCGACGAAAAGAAGTATAATTTCACACAGTTTAATCCGATTTTAACTCGAATGAAGTCGGGTCAACCAATTATTATAGACTTAAGCTTTTTCTAAGAAATAAGCTATCGCATAATGAAAACCGCATTCAAATTCGCTTAGTAGTTCTCGCGTTTTTAGGAGACATACAAATACACAAAGCGATATAAATGATAATTCCCAAAGCCCGGTTAAAAAAAATTGCACACCGATTTTTTTTTGGAAACCTTCAGAATTTCATTCTTTGGGTCTTCTTGACTCAAATCATCAATCAGAATGAAATCACCGTATTTTTCAAACAGGCTACAGCTCAGCACCCGGTATAAAAAGCATAACCAAAAATATTAATTTGTTGTTATTCAATAAGTGTACCCGTTTTATGATTAAAGTCGTAAAAAAAAATAAAAATATAAAATAACTGTGGCAATGAATCATACGAACATTTTATTTCATTAATTTCTAGACTGCATCATACGTTTATTTTTAATGTGAATTTTTTGCTTATTATGTATATTTTGTCGCATGCATTTTTGCTTGCAGTTTCACAAATATGAAAATTTCGTGTGAGATTATTTGATAATTTTTTGACGTATAAAAAGTTACTAAATGAAACTTGGAAAAACTTCTATATTATATTAAAAGTTTCGTATAGCATCAACATACTAAACATTTCATGTATTCAGAGAAATTATAATTTTTAGATGTAATTTCATGTGACCTTCGCAAACTTTTCACTAAAGTTTAACATGTAGAGTTTTTTACAGCCATGTTCCGCAAGTAAAATAACTTTCCGGTAAATCTCCTGAAAATTTTCATATTCAAAATTATTTTGAAAAATACGCACTACAATAGTAATACGATGTAGTTTACACATATACAATGATTCGTACGCGCTATGTATTTTCTAATTATAAGGAATTTTGTTGTCAAAACATTAATTACATTAAACAAAAAACTCCGGTAGCAGTGCAAGACCCTGCCAACAATATATTGTACTTGCTAATACCGGCAGTGTTGTTCTATTTTATAAACTTAAGTTTGTTTTTGAGCAAAATATGAAATTTAACATTTTAATACACGCCTTAAAATATTTGTTTTTCTTAATTGCAGTATCATTATCAATGGAACATTTACACTAAATTAAATACGCCCTTCAGTAACTCACTATACGCAAACTAATGTTTTCATAAAATTTGTAAGTCCTGTTGAGCCGATGTTATTAAAATTTTAATGTTACTTTTAAATTGCTGCAAAAGGGTTAAATTTCGATTTTGCTGCGATTCTGGAGATGTTTTCGATACTTCTGGGCCCAAAAGATTTTGCGTGTCGGGCGTTTATATAATTACAATATCTATCATCATTTTACTATCTATTATTTAGATTTGTACTGAAAGATGTTGAAAACAAAAAATAGACAGAAGTTTAAAAAATATTAAAATGATTCTCAACAAATCAAAAACTTATCCAGCTCCCAGAAGTATTTAAGAGATATCGGTACTTCAAATAGAACATAGCACGACTTAAAACGCGGTTACATAAGTCTTTATTTTGAGGCTTAAAAACATTTTTCAATCCTTAAAAACCACCCTTAAATGGCCCCTTTCAAATAGGCGTTGTGCGGCGATTGATTTCAACATGTGCGCAAAATTTCGCTAAAATCAATTGAAGCTTTTGAGAGTAATTCCCGAAAATGTTGTCAAGTTGTTTAGAATGATGTGAATCGTCGAGAAATTTTGGTCCGACTAGTAGATTCGGTCACCAATAGCGTACATATGTGCCATGATATGATAAATACACTAATAATAATTTGTTCTCAAAGTATTCAGAAATTATATACATCCAGTGTTGACTGCGATATATTATTATACAAAAAATCACTGTTTGGGGTATTATTAGTACTTTGACATCACCCTTAAATTATAGAAAAAACTTTTTATATAAATATAAAATCATTACACAATAATTTGGACTAATGCACTGTCGAGACATTGTGTCAATATAAATGAAACCGTAATATTTCAACAACAAAAAAATGACGAATCAGAAATGTCTATAAAGGAAAAATTATATGTCGTTATCGGAAAATGACCATAACGACCATGTCATCATCATTTTGTATAATTTTTCAATCTGCAGCACGTCAAAAATACAAAAAACAGCGGTTTCGCGTCTACATAATACGCAGTCCGTATTGTGAAAAGTATGGAAAGTGAAAATAAATATCAGATTTTCGTGACACAGAGTGGGTATAAAAAAGACATTCGCACTGTTAAATGTAGTGAAATGTTAAACGAAAGTGAAGCGAGAATAAGAAAGTGCACCTTCCTGACTAGGGCTTTTCAAACCATAGTTGTTATATCTGTTGCGGTGAGAAAAGATCAGAATGCTTTCTCAAACTTATAGTTTCACGTACCCCTATTAGTTTTCTAAGACAACGACGAACCCCTTAAAAATACTGACTATAGACAGAACAAAATAAGACTCCGCTTAACGCAGGAGGTACGTTCCAGTAAGTTCCTGAGCTATACGAAACAGCGCTAAACGAGGTCATCTTAATACATAAGTAATAGGTATAAGTGAAACAGAAACGAAAATAAGAATATTTGTTAGTTTTTTTTGTTTGTTTAATTTTGTAACATTTATTTTTCAATACTTTTTTATTGCATTAATTATAGATTTATTAATTGTTAATATCGATTTTGGTTCATAAAATCAAATAAAAGTTCGAGTAAGAAGATATGTTTGTGATGAGGAAGGATCTTCATTTGACATATTTTATTTTCTGTGAAGAAATTATCTAATATCGTTGCCTTTTTCTGTTTCGTTCAGCAAGCTCTTGCCGATAGCAAGATATTGCATGAATGACACTTCGTCTTACCTTTGAACTTAAATCAACATTATAACTTACGTTATAGTAGCTAAGCTTTTTTTAGGAACGCGTAATACTGAAACAGCGGTAAGCGGAACAGCGTTAAGTGAGGTCTTACTGTATTATAAAAAAGTGCAATAGTCCCCGACGCCACACTCTTCTTTTAAGTTATCTTAGTTCCAAGCTCCTCTCTATCGCAATTGTACAATTATTACTCGCTTAGCGCTGAATTTTAAAAGATAGAGTGAACTACGGACATAATATAGTCTGTACTATTTTTATGAAACCATTTAACAGCGTTAAGGCTGTCGGAACGCTCTGAATTTTGTTTGTGCTGAGACCCAGCGGAAAGGGGCGAGGTAGGCAAAAGACATATTGTAGGTGTGACCTTTTTTAGCTCTGTCTTGCTCAAATCATCCGCACGTTTCATTTTTTTCTGGTGCCAACTACGAGGATAAAATATGCTATTGCAGGGATGCCGCTGTCAATTGAGTACTCTAATTTTTGGAAATATTTTGAAAATTTAAAAAAACTTTTCCGAAAAAGGAAGAGTCACTTTAGGTTTCTGATGGAACAATTTTGTGAAATAAGTACGAATAAGGTCGTAGTGTGACATTGAAAACGTGTGTTTTTTTAGCACAATTAATGCCAAATTTTTTCTAGTAAATCATACATAAATTACAAAAGTTTAGAGATATTAGAGACCTAGATTTGTCCTTTATCTTCCGAAAGAATTTTTGCAGAATGTTGACGAATAAGTCTACAATCAGTTGACAGCCGAAGCTCTATTTTTGGCTTAAATTCAGAGCGTTCCGACAGCCTTAAACCTGAAATTACTGTACAGTAAACCTGTGTAACAAATTATAACTTGCAAAAGAAGCGTTTATTTTTTGATCTTTTCTCACCACAGGTGGTATGAAGTACTTGTTATGAAATTTCATTGGTACAATAAAGAGATTCGGCCGTGCTGCCTTTTATTTCGTCACGCGGCTCAATTTCAAACTGCTAAATGTACCGAAATGCTAAGCGAAATTGATACAAGGATATGACATTGCGACGTTTAGATTAAGGCTTGTTCAAAATGTTTTAACCTGCAGACTAAGAAACCCATTGTATTATCAAATTAGACATATTTGATCTTTGATTTGTGTGCTAACACCGTCTGATTTGTTTATTATCATTTTTGTCGTAGTTCTCTTTATGAATTTAGAATAATTGAGATTATACATTCAGTCTTAGCTTAGTTGACGATTTCGAATTTATGGTGATTGTTTACCAGCTGTTCAATATGTCCCCTTTTCATGTTACAAGTAGTTGGTTATCTGTGTGCAAGTAAAATCCGTTGACATACCTTTCAAAAGTTTCTAATTTCTATGAAAAATCTTATCCAATCTTTGATATTAATGCTTCAGAACAAACTTGGAATACATACCATTTTTCTTATATGAATTTTGGTGAAGTTTTTGCAGTTTATTATATCTAAACACATGATTTAAAGTCAGATAAAAACGAGAAAATTGGCGATAGTTTTGCACAAACTTTTTTAAAGAAAAAATTACTGCACGAGCTAAATTTGTCAGTATTTCTAACATACGTTTGTAAAGAAAACATTTCTAACTGTTAATTTGCCTTCCCGTAATTCGAAATCTCGTGACGTGCTGTAAAAGAAATATTGACTAATAGTACGTTTTTTATGCAATTTTTCGGGGCAATATATGTGTTTTTTTAATTTTTTAAGCAGAAAGCCAACTTAATGTTTAATCACAGTCAATGAAAACAATAATAAAATGACTGTTGCGACTACGGTTTGAAATTTACTAAGAGCATATTTTACAATTGGAGATATCAGACGTCCCGATTTTTAAATCAAAATTAAATGTCCCGCGCGGGACAGGCTCAGTCCCGCTTTTCGGGGATAACTCGACCGTGCGTAAATAATTATTCTCTTATTGTTGCAATTTGTAACACTCACTCCTCAGACTATTGTTTGAAACGCCATATTTTTCTAGTGAATAAAACTTTTTTGATTTTGATTTCTGTTTTTTTTATTTTTTTTATTCAGAAGACGAATAAGATTTAACTATTTAACGACAGGGTAAATCTGATTTAAAATGTTCCGCTTTCGACGAAAGAATCCCGCTTTTTTCACTCAAAAAGTTCCAAAATCCCGACTTGCCAAAAAAAAAATCTGGCAACGCTGAAATAAATCACCTTAATAAGTTGTCGAGAGTCGATAAATTTAACTTTTTTTGACCCTAGAAAAGATCTATGACGGATCGTGAACTTTAAAACTTTTCATATAGAAATAAAAATGGTGGTCGAGTGTTTTTTTTTAAATAAACGTCCCATATTTTGATTGTGCCATGTTTATGGTTGTACAACGAAAAAGAAAAAAAAGTGTTGTACGTCTACATCGTAAGTTTTTATTTCTCAGCACTTGATGTTATGTCTTCTTTTTGTTTCTCTCAGTCACTCACACATACATAATATATCTATGGATTCAAATAAAAATATAGATTTCAAAAGGACAGCTTTATATTGAAATTGATTTATGCTCCGTTCAACTTGTTTATGACGATAGTAAAATTTATTGCAGTTTACCAAGGTCAGTGAAGTGCAAAATATTTTATGGGTATTTTTTTTTTCTTAAGGCGCCCTCATAGTTTTAGTAGAACGGGACTTAGGCAAATTTATTAAATATTTATGAATGCCAAGGTTACAGAGATGGGAAAAACGGGCTTTTTAGTGATCTGCATCTTTGCATCTGGATCCCGTATGTGAGCCGGCTCACTGAACCGGTTCAAAAAGAGCCGAGTTCTGAATATGTTACTGCAATCTGCCACTGATTTACCTAGTTCATATCACGACCTGTATAGAATCAAGAATGCATAGCCAAACGTGTGATGCATGAGTCATTTGAGCAGACAGATGCATCAAAGCAAGAACTGATACGTAAGTGTAAAATGTGCTTCTGTGTGTTAAGTGTTTCACTGAGTTATGCGGAAGCGTTGATCCGTCAGCTCAAAAAAAAGTGAGTCGGCTCTCACAGATCTTCTGTCGGAGTCGACTCTTTGAACCGGTTCAGATCTGAGTTACCCAACTCTACAAGGCTGTTAAAATTTACGAACAATAACTAAATTTTATGCATCACAATCGCTTTGCATATAAAAATACCGTTGTATGAAAAAATCAATCATTTATTTAGTAATTTAAATCTAAACAAAATACCATAATCAAAAAATGCCTTAAACTGTACGATTTATAATAATTTAAGGATCTACCTAATCTGAAAAGCTACGTTCTTAAAACGACCCTGTCTAGAAATATTTTCTATTCTTTTTTATGCTATATTTAAAAATAACTCCACCACTGATCTTATGGTTAAAGTACTTTTTGATGTCTAACAATATTTCTTTTTAAAATGATCTTTTTTTTAAAATGCCATTTTTTTATTTGGCTATCTGTTATATATTTTTTTTAGTTTGTTTATGCTTGCAAGGTAAAATATCACAAATCGGTTTAAATAAGGATATACAAGAAACACGTATCCTTTTACACCTGATCGTAAATTTTCCCGCTTCGATATTTTCTTTTCCGTTTTCTCAATTTTCCATGATATTCGAATAATAAATGACGATTACGTGTCCTAAATTGTGCTTAATCCATTTGCAGATATCTTCATTTTGTTCATTTACCATCCGCCGTGGGCGCTGCTTAAATATATATCACATCTTCTCAGGTACTTGAAATATGAAAGTATGATCATTAAGCAAGCAGAAGTACTTGTTAGACATTTTTTAAATTACAACATTTAATATTGCAATTTTTTTAAACATTTTCAAAAATGGTGCCGACATGTTCAGGAGGCTATGAAACGTCGAAAATTTTGGTTCAACTCCTAGGTCCTGCCATCCGACCGACGCCA
This sequence comes from Venustoraphidia nigricollis, assembly GCA_034508555.1. NCBI lineage: Eukaryota > Metazoa > Arthropoda > Insecta > Raphidioptera > Raphidiidae > Venustoraphidia > Venustoraphidia nigricollis. The sequence continues at coordinate 987,479 of JAVRKA010000042.1, read as the reverse complement.
ATAAGTTTTAATACATTAATTAATTTGCACATTTTATTTCGGGAATTCCTTTATATTTTAAATTTTTAGAATATTTTCGTTAGTTTTTTCTGGACAAATAGTATTCTTGTTATACGTTTCCACATTAGTCTTATTAAAATAGGCGACTGCTATTATAACATTTTAACTTTTTAATATGTTGAAAATCGAATAATTGTAAATTAAACAAAACAGTTTCAACATTTATTGAACGAAAGAGCAAATATTAGTTTTATATATTATACAGTTGATGATTTCAATTTATAGATAAAACAGATACAATATTCAGAACAAAAATGTTGGCACTAAAGCAGGATAAATTTTCTTCATACATAAAGAGACAAAGTTAACTTTAGTCGAAGAGATATTGCATATTATTTTGCGTTGAAACCATAGATAAAGTGAGAATATATTGCAGAAGAGGAGAACAGGGAAGTACCATAAGACATACATACAAGGTTGTAGTGGGCCAGTGGTACACTGATATATAAAAAACTGGATCCAATGTATATTTTCATGATAACAGAAATAAGGAAGATGAAGTAATGTGGTTCGTACTACAGTTAAAAAAAATTATATAATAAGCCTCACCATCATATGTTCACATAAGAAGTTTAATTTCTATCTTAAACATAGTACATTTTTAATTATCCGTTTTTTAGGGTTCCGTACCCAAAGGGTAAAACGGGACCCTATTACTAAGACTCCACTGTTCGTCCGTTTGTCACCAGGCTGTATCACATGAACCGTGATAGTTAGACACTGAAATTTTCACAGATGATGTATTAATATAAAAATATGTAAAAACAACTTATCTTTCTACTCTAACTCTAACCTAAATCTAAACCATGCGGTGAAATCTGTTACTAACTCGTTTATTATAATGTGGTAAACCTAACGTACACTTTTCACAGTACATTTCATTGAGTTATCCACTCCACTTGAATAACCAAACACACGTAATGTTACGTTCTCTAACTTCCTAATAATAAGTGTAAAATTAAAGTCTCCGTTTTACAGGTAGCGTTTTAATAGAGGATTAAATAGTGCTAGATGTTTTTTTTTTAAATAAAAATAAATCCGAAAGTTTCAGCGACTACTGATCGATTGGAATACTGCAGGTAAATTTTTTTGAAGCGAAATGATATAAATAAAAAATGAGGAAAGTTTTCCTTCCCAATTCGACTTAGTAAGTCAATGTTTTGGTATTGGTTAACTCGGAGAGTTGCACTCGGTCTAATGCAAATAAGTTTTTGAGTAGTACGAGTACTAATATAGTAGTTAAAGGCGAATGTACCAGTAGTATTCAAATAAGTATAAAACATTTTCAAAGTTTAAATAGACTACGAGGTTGACTCTAACTAAAAGAAGTTAATTAGAGTGGTTGTGATCCTTGATGATTGTTGGATAAGTGTGGATAAAATCTGTGGCACAGGATCAATAAAAACACAATACTGAAGTTTAAATTTGCGTTTTCACTGACGTTTCGGTGCGCTTTGCACCATCTTCAGAGTTCGAATGCTGTCAATTCATATCAGTATTTCGTCGAAAGATTAAAACATATTGTGAAACCAATCACCATGTTTTTAATCTTTCGACGAAATACTAATGTGAATTGACAGCATTCGAACTCTGAAGACAGTACAAAGCGCACCGAAACGTCAGTGAAAATGCAAATTGAAACTTCAGTATTGTGTTTTTATTGATCCTGTGCCACAGATTTTATCCACACTATCCAGCTAAATACATATCAGTGGCTAGGGGTAAGATCGGTGCAAATTGAGAACTGCGATGGGTGGTAGAGAGTGAAGAAGAGTAACGCTACAGCTATCATCACAACTTGGTGAAATTGCTCTGTATAACACTTATAATATCTTGTGTAGAACTTTCTCCCGGTCTTGTCTATGTACATATTAATACGACAGGCATGTACAACTTCCAAATTGAGTGTAACATCAAAAACATTCTCTTTATATCCGGTCGAAAGTACGTACTTTCAGTTTAGATTTTAAGGCAGAAGGCCTAACATTTATGGAATTACTTAAACGCCATCTATAACAGCGGGTCGAACGAAAGAGTTTTCTCGTGCACAGGGATAAGTTAGACTGCCGGCAGCCATTAGTTGCTAACAGCTGTTATTGCGTATAACCTCAAAATTGCTCACTTGAAAGTTATTAGTATTTTTATATAATGGTGAAAGTACGTACTTTCGACTGGATTATGTTGCAAAACCTCCCAACCAGAGAAGCCCCGGTTTGTGGTACCTATGTTTATTTCTTGGTAACTGACACAAGTAAACATTAAAAAAACGATTAGAATGACAAATTTTAAGAATAAAATATACATTTAGCGATGGAAATAAAAGAAATGAGCTATTAAACTATTCATTTAAAATATCGTTTAAAATAGTTGAAAAATAAATATGTCTGGCCATTTATCCCATAGGTTTGTTAACAACAAATAAATATGCAATTCAAGAATAGGTTTCATAAGTAATATGATAATAATAACACATTAAATTTTGTTTTAAAAATGGATAATAATTTCATGAATGTTATCTATGCCTTTGTTAAACACATATGAGATAATATAATGTATACATTGTATAATATAATATAATATAATAGTAGGTATGTGAAGAAAATGATAAGACAATCATTAACAATTAAAGATTGGCTTTTACTAGCTGAGTATTATGAGGCTTACCTTATGATATTTTTCAATACAATGAAAAATGGACATCCATTAGGTGACTGTTTATCACCCGCATAGCTGAATCTTACACATGTATAACGCACTTACTCACGATTCGGATATCTCTAATATCTATGAAAAATCTTATTCAATCTTTCATGTTATTGCTTCAAAATAAACTAAAAATATGCATCATTGTTTCCATATGACTTTTAGCCAAGTTTTTACAATTTATTTGATCCAAATGAACGATTTCAAGTTCAATAAAAACATAAAAATTAGTATACGTTTTACACAAAGTTTTGTACAGAAAAAATTAAAATTGAGCAAACCAAATTTGTCAGTATTTTTAATATAAGTTTGTAAAGAAAAAACTTCAAAATTTGTAATTTGGCGTCCCGTAATTCAAAATCTCGGGACATACTGTAAAGAAATATCACATTTCTTTATTCTTTTTTTAAGGCGAAAATACCGGTTTTTTTTAATTTTTAAATAGCAAACTAAATTTTGTGAAGCTTAGTGCTTAATCACAGTTAATGGAAACAGTTATAAAATGACTTTATTAGTTCGAAATTTTCCGAGAGCATATTTTACAATTCGAGAGATCAATCACCTTAAAAAGTTGCCAGAATATATAAATTTAACTCTTAGTGCTTAATAAAAACAGTAATAAAATTAATTTTTCGATCACAATTCGAAATTTTCCGAGAGCATAGTTTACAATCTAACGGGATAGTTAATAATTTTCTTTTGCCGCTCATTTTGCGGAAGTCATTTTCGGTTGTAGATATATTATATATAAAGCTATATTTGGAAACTAATCTATGTTTCTTTGAGTATATCACTAGTGCTGAAGTTTTATTCCCGCATCAAACTGACATCAGGTTGGTAGCGATGATGCTAACCAGAAAGTGTGTGTATAGTGCTTATGTGTATTATATAGCTGCTGTAAGTCAGGGGCGTGCGGTGAAAATATGAAATATCTAAAAGAACTTATTGAAGTCAAACTTCTTTAGACACGTTTTGTGAGTATCGCACAAAGGAACAACTTGGTGATTTGCTGTGACGAATAATTGTAACATTTTTGCGTTTGCGTAGCAACGGATTAAAAAATTCACATACGAGTACTTGTTTTTTGTTAATGAATTATACAAAAGTTGGTTCAATTTGTACAAACAAATAAAATCGTTACTTAGTCTTTAATTGAACAGTTTTAAAGATTCCTACAGTGAATTTCCAGTTTGCATCATTTTTGCCTGTTTATTTATACGTAATCTACAAAAAACTGAAAAATTTTGCGTTAATAATTGAGAGAGATATGAAGGATAAGTGATAGAACACATTAAGATGATTTTTGTCTGTTGAAGAAATTTTTTTTAGATACAACAAAATGAAATACACTTTATAATAATGTTTAAATATATTTAAAACAAAACAAAAATAAGAGAGAAAATAATTTTGTCAGTTCTGGAATATAATCCATCTAAAGGTAAAAATCTGTATTTGAATATGATGTTGATGTAGAAGAATATAAGAATTATCTGCTCTAATATAATTCAGTTTGGTTTTTAAGTTTGATTCTATTTAAAAAAATGTTCATTTTTTGTTCATTTTTGTGTTTCATATTTTTTTAATATTGTAAATTTTAACTTGTACTCTGATGACAAACCCTTATCTTTTCGAGTTACTTTTTTAAAGGGGAAATATATATTATTATTATTATTATCATTATTAATAAGATTTCAATTTCATTGGCGTTTTTAAAGCAAAGTTTTCGCGTTTTTAATATTTTTCTTGTTAAATTGAAAGTTTTCATGCATTCCACGTCACTGTGACGAGTGTCCTCCAACCTTCAGTTTAATGTAAGTGATGTCCTAGAACATATCCTGTAGCAGGACATAATATGAAATGTACACACGCACACTATTACACTATTAACTCTGTGACAACACGTATATAATATATTATTATACGACGCGACGTATGTACATAGATAGATACAAGGGCGGTAGGTGCTGTTAAAATTTGTTTATTCACTTCGTGTGACGAAAACACCAATTGTTTGTTATGCACTTAACTTCTAGCAGACTTATCTACCTTATCTCACGTGTTGTTTAACATCTTGTTAAGTGTTATGTGCCGTTAAGGCAAAATTCATGGATTAACTACCGAGAATCAAGATAAAAGTTTTGTGTCTTATCCTGCAATATTAGACCTACTTGAATATAAAAAAGTGGGTGCGTTTTGAATTTATACTAATTTTTAATATACTCGCAAAGAGTTTATTGAAATAAAATCTTCAAAAAAATACTTCTAACCTCAAACACATCTTAAATTTTATTTTGGTTTTTATTTTTATAATCAGTCTATTGAGAAATCAAAAATACGACTGTATCAGAATAGACGCTCGAAATTTTATATTATATATTATTTTTTATATTTCGGGTTTTCTTAACACGATTTTATTAGTTTGTTTATTTGTAATGGAATCTTTGAACGCGAAATTCACCCACTTCAAAACGTCAGATTAAACTGAAACCTTACACACTTATCAAGGACCGATGACAATACAATAATTTAATAAGTTTGTCTCATTATCCGGACCAGGATCCTCCGGATAAAAAAACTTGAAGAATTACAGCAAACAAGTTAACACGCTATACAGTGACGTACGTTGCGTTGCGTACCCTATAATCAAATGAAATATTGTTTTTAGTCTTATACCTAATTAAAATTAGAGTTTAAAAAACTAAAACAACACACAAAATAATTTGGCAACAAAATTAGCTTTACAGTATAAAGCGTGGGGTGCTATCTACTTATATTTTCATAGTAGCTCTACGTTTACAATTAGTAAATGAAAAATGTATTACCAATTCTCTACTGTTGCGTCCATTTTAATGTTAATTGTGAGTTTTAGCAGGAAAGTGGAACAGGCAAAAACATCAAAATATGGATTATTACTTTGCAACGTTTCGACCTTTATTAGGTCTTCTTCAGGCATCGTAATATCAAGATAAGTACATTAATTATCTTGATATTACGATGCCTGAAGAAGTCTTATAAAGGCCAAAACGTTGCAGAAGTAATAATCGATATTTTGATGTTTTTGCCTGTTCCACTTTCCTGCTAAAACTCACAAATTATTACCAATATTAAGCACTCCACGCTTTTTACACTAAAGCTAATTTTTTTGTTCTCAAATTATTTTGCATTTTTTAGTTCAAAAACCGTGTTGTTTTTTTTTTAATCTCCAATTTTTTATTATTGTATCTACGCCAATTCGATTGAATGACCTTTCGTAACGTATTATTTGACGCTGTGTAGTATTTAATTGGAGCAGTTGTCAGTTTTGCGTGGACAGGATAAAGATTAGAGGGGATAGGCCCAACACAATTTCGTTTCTCATCTGATAGATCAGAGAGAGAGAGAGAGAAAAGAGAAAGCAGAACATATGATCTTTGCACAAGCTGAGGAATGATGGATCGACCAGACACGTGGTGTAACTTCAGACAATCTTCAGAAGTGTTTCTATCTAAGTATCCTCCTTTGGGACGTCATATCTTGACCAAACTTCTCTCTAAACTTTGTTATTGCTATCGCGAGACATCGCCAACCTTGTCATACCTATAGAGTCCTCTCAATATTCGTAACGATTTTACTTTCTCACTCCCACTTATAGCACACTGGATTAAAACAGAAAAAGAGAGCTGCTGTGTTTTGGTACGCTAATGATTGATATTACTGTGAAAAAGTTTAACGTACCTCGATTTGATTCTGTCTAATTATTATTTTCCTGGAAAAAATACAGTTTTTATAATTTTGAAAGTAATATTTTCTTATACTAAAAATAATGATGACACGGAAACATGAAAATCATTAATTTTAATTAATTATTAAAATAAATTTCAAAGTTTGATCATTCAGATTAATTGGGATGAATTTGCTGGTATCTTTATTATATAAAAGCCAAGGTAAATATTATGTGAAATATGTATTAAATTTATAATAATATTATATTACACCCGCTTTTCTTCAGCCAACCGATATTACTAAAGAGGTATTGTACAATTTTTTGCAGTGCCTCAAATACCTACTCAAAAATGTCTAGCAGCTCTCGGGCTATATGATTTCATTTAAAGAACTTAACGAATTAATCACTAAATTCTGCAATACGTTTTGCCAACATAATTTGCTGTTGAAATTAATATTAAGCAGTGAAATTTTATATAGTTTCACAAACATACGTACGACTGATATATATAAAATACAAACTCATTTAACTTTTGAGAACACTTTTATTACTCGTAGCCAAGAGTTTTGGCTAAAAAAGAAGAATAACTGATATGAAAACATAAATCACTTCATCAAAGCAAGCTATGAGTTTTCAAACAAAATAGGATCATTATGATTGGAGTTTCATGCTATAACGTAGGTAGTATTTCCAGGGATTACTGCATTTCATTCTGCTTAACTGGAGCGTATCTGGTTAAATTGTGAGGTAGTTCGATTAATTCGACTTTTCATTATACCTTAATCGTTGTTCCGAAATTCGAATCTTAAATACTTACTTGCAGCCTCTGTAAATCGTCTATATTGTTTATTATATATATTTTTGTTACAAAATTATAGCAAATATTATACAAATAGTAGAGTTAAATTGATAAGCTTTAATAAATTATTTAAAATTACATTTGCTTCTGTAAGCATTTTTCAAAACAAATTATAAAAGTTCATAATTGTTATGTCAAAACGCGGTTAGTAAAGAAAACGCCGACTTTATGTGTATGTGTTTTGTTTTTCATTTTTGTCGCCATTTGCTATAAAGGAGGTTGTTTAAGAGTAATACAATTTCCCAATATCTTTATTATGGTTATAAAAATGAATAACTGAAAACACGTAAGTTGATATAAAGATTACTCTATAAAAGGTACAGAAGGAATTCTTTTGTTCCTTTGGGATAATAAAATTTATTCTTCAAAAGTATAAGAAATTCGCTTTTCACTAAGCAAGTCATCAAATTCAATACTGACGTAACAACATAAATAAAAATAGATCTTGGTATATATATGTTTGTGATTAATGGACTTGGATTCCGTTTGACCGATCGCTATGAAAGTTGGAACATGTATGTATTTTGTAACTTGCCATCTAGAAGGCGCTTGGTGGAGCCAATGGCTCCACTCCTATTGTCGCTCCCCTGTTTCATTTCAGTCGCGTACAAAGCCGCGGGTAGCAGCAAGTCTGGTATAAATTTATATAAATTCTGTAAATAAACTGTTTTATAAAAATTAAATCAGAAATGCAAACAACTTCGGTGCACAAAAACTGAACAGTTAATAAATCAAACGATAGCAACAGCGCCTTGTTCAAACCGTACCTACATCAGAGGATAACAGCGGAGCTTTGGAGGTAGTCGTGAATATGATAATGGTGATTTTGGAGTGAGTGCGATGGTAAATTTCACAGACACCCCCAATTAATATTCAAATAACCCCCGACTGTAATTAACGTCCAGGTAAGTCAGACATAACCGTGCCGTGCTGTGTCGGGTCGTACTTGCAGAAGCAACTCTGTATTCGACGAGGAGTGGGGCCGGAGAGGGGGGAGAGCGGGCAGAACCGGGGGTAAGGCAGGTTAGGTCATTGTGCCATCAGCAATTCACTAATGACTCTCATTACGGTATGATTATTAATAGGTTATGTCCGGTGTATGAAGCTATGTGTCAGAAACATTCTCGCTCGCTCTTATTTTGAAGAGAATTCAGTCAGAGCCAAGCGATTTCCTTACTTCTGCATTACTATATCTACGGTCATTGGGAAAAGTGGCTTATGTCTAAAAACAAACCAAAACTCTGGAGTGAGGCGTACGGATTGCAATAGTGATCGAGTTGATCATTTTTTTTTTTGCTTCAAAGAAGTGAGACAGCTTCCTACTACAAAAAAACCACTATGTCATCCGTTAAACATATGCTCCAAATCTAAATAATTTCGAAAAAACAGTGAGGCTGTATCGGGAAACCGAACCGATCCAAGATTATTTAAAATGCACGTTAATAAATTTATTAATAAACTTGTTTTCGCAACGTTTAAAATAAGAAGACGTCTCTAGTCGTGAAACTGATAATGCTGTCTTTTTTTATTGCAACGAAAAATCTACTAATTGCTATTTAAATGCTAGTTTTGTAAGAACAATTTTTGAAGTAAAACTTCTTTAGCTAGATTATCTGTGACGTTACGTTAAAAGAAACCTTGGCAACAGAAAATTATATAAATAACATCTTCAACTACAGAAGTTTTACTTTCCCCGCGAGCTCAACATTTTTTTACATAACCTAGTTTATAGTGGAGCTCAACTATTTTTTGGGTAGAATACAAAAAAAATAGCAAATAGTCGACATAAATCCCTTCACCTTGTGACTACAGGTATTATTCTCGCTAAAACTGAAAGCACAATTGTTCGCTGAGAAACTCGCTCATAAGGTCATTTTGTTTACCGTGCACCTTTGTTTGCGAGCCGTTAGTTATCTGTAGATAATATAATTCAAACCAATTCATGTCTGTTCAGTTCCCCTTTTTTGCTTCCCCATTGATATATTTTACGTATTATGTATTAGAACGGAAGTTATGTCCGATTATTTCATTAATCAATGCCAGACTGTAATGATCGACGTGTTTAGAGCTGCTGATGTTTTGTTGTAGTTTTTTCTACTGTATTAAAGCATGGAATTATTGCTGTAGCTAATACAATACACAACGCTCAACAACTTTGATTCGATTGTCATACATTTAAAACAATCACTTTTGTACTTCTGTAGTACCTACACAATAATTAATCTAGTATAGTATATTTTAAAGTTACTATCAGCTTCCTTTTTCCGAGAACATATTTTATGACCTACAAAGCGATATTGCGCAATAATATCATTTTTTATGACCTAGAAAATATTTTTTCCTATATGAATAAATAAAACATTTTAATTAAATATTATTTTTTTTTCAGGTGAGTTTGAACGTCCTAGAAAATAGCTACGTAAGTTTTCATAATTTATTATTTTCATTTTTTGTGTGCCAAAATTGTAAATGTAATTTAAAGTTATGTATAACACCTTTGAATACGAAATTCAACATCGTTAGAGTACTTTTATTTTTAAACCAAATTAATTTGAAACTAAATTGCAAAGCGTGTGAAAAACTATTTGCACCAACACTGTTTCGAACTTTTAAAAAGTAAAATATATCTGAAAATCTAAAACGACATTGCAATTTTATACTCTCGACTAGCTGACATGTAATTAAGGTTCACTATCGCAATTACAGGCTAAAGAGTGAACTCTACAAAACTAATTTAAGACTTTGAAAACTTAGCTGACCTCATAATATAGCAATTTTATCGTCGTGAATGAGCGCTTATCCACCAATGAGATTTTTTTTAGTTTTATTCATTCTTTATCATATTATAACCAATTGCTTTATTATTGATAGCGGCCCAATCCGGGTTCGCCCGGGCGTTAATGTAATATATAGGATATTATAAAAGATGAGAATCATTATCATAACATTCTCAGCGTGTATTGAATTTGCGTGAATTCAATTGCTTTTAATTGACAAAATCTTCGTAATTCAAAAGAGAATAATACGTACCGTTTGCCAAATAAGTAAAAGGGCATCGTGCCGGTCGTTTTTTAAAGAGTTTGATATATTAACAATACGGGGTCTATATGTATTAGAAACACTTCTGTTTGTTAAAAAAAAATGAAAAATTATATTTTAATAACAGTGTGAACAATTCATTTGATACTCGAAGACCGCACGATAAATTTATAAATAAACACCGCTTAGAATTACTTAGAATTAACCGCTAAATCTCTTTTAATCCGTGGCCCTAAACTATTTAACACTTGAAATAAATTAAAACATTTACAAAATTCTTTTTTAAAAATGAAAAATTTTATTCAGTTAACTATATTTATTTATTATTCAGTCACTATGTAATTAATTATATGTTTTTTTTTATATTTATGACGTTCTTGTAAATATTTATTTACAAAATAAATTTGAATTTGAAATAGAAAAAAAAAAGAAACTTTTATTTAAATTTTACTAAAACTTTTTAAAAAACCCTCGATAGAATTTTTGCAAGTATCAGTTTGTTCGCGACTGCTGACTCAAGTACTGCAATTTTATTTTTTCATAACATAGTCTAATTTGATTTTATTTTATTTCTAACATCTGTCAGATATATTCATTACTTCTGAGCTTAGACATTATTATTAAATAAAGCAATTGTGTTTCCTCGGTTCTATTTGAAACTACAATCATCTAAGACAGCAAACTCAAATAAAACTTGTGAAACAAAATTAAATTAAATCACGAGAGATGGCAGGCTATACAAAAAGGACATTTTTTCTGCGATCTTACTTTTGGTATATGCTTGGTTATATATATTCGTACGCTTTTATTAGATTGTAAGTGACTGATGTGTCCCTGCAGCCGGTAATATAGATGTCTGCAACACCTGCTGAGACTATAATCCGGATATAAATTACGATTGTAATTTCTGGATTGCTTCTTTGACGTAATCATTTAATTTTATATGCCAAGTCTGGTTTGTCTCATTTACTACTAATACATATGCATATCAATTTCTTTAGGGACCTTAAACCCATTAGTACACGTAATTTCCCATTTTACGATATCGTCAAGTGGTATAAGAATAAATTCCAGGACCATTCTGACTTTAAAAATATTCATATGTGACATATAATAAATAAAATAACATTTCTGTTAGAGATGGAAAAAACGGGTCTTTTTAGTGATCTGCATCTTTGCATCTGGATCCCGTATGTGAGCCGGCTCACTGAACCGGTTCAAAAAGAGCCGAGTTCTGAATATGTTACTGCAGTCTGCCACTGAGTTACCTAGTTCAGTCAATCATATCACGACCTGTATAGAATCAAGAATGCATAGCCAAACATGTGAATTGTGATGCATGAGTCATTTGAGCTGACAAATGCATCAAAGCAAGAACTGATACGTAAGTGTAAAATGTGCTTCTGTGTGTTAAGTGTTGATCCGTCGGCTCAAAAAAAAGTGAGTCGGCTCTCACGGATCTTCTGTCGGAGTCGACTCTTTGAACCGGTTCAGATCTGAGTTACCTAACTCTAATTTCTGTTAACGCGTACGGTGACGCGGGTAACGGCAAGTAACAAATATGATATTTGCTATTCGTTTCCATGGTTATATAATATGGTTTCATATGTAAAAATTAACCAAAGCACGCTTGTCATCTAATTTCTTCTTGACAGATCTTCAAAACAAACTGACTGCCAATTTTTCTTGTTTTCAAAATATATATTTTCGAAATTAAAAAGCTTATAAATTTTTTTTTAACAAAACTGTCTCGGAAGAATAAATAGAAAAATAAACCGCTATAAAAAATATGTGATTATAGCAGGAAAACTAACATTATGGCGTATATTTTTTCTGCGCTTACGCCGAATTTTCTCAAAAACAATAGAGCTCTTCATATTTGCATATTAAAAATCCCGCCAAAATTTGGATTCAATCCACGCATTCGTTTGGCCTGTATCGTGTTTACAGTCAGACTTTTTTTCCAAAAATATGTTTTCATGGATTCAGGGGACCTCAAAACGAAAAAATATTATAAAATTTAGAAAGGTGAATTTTGACCTAAATTAGTGCCACTCGCCATTTGGGGTTCTGAAATTGTAACATATTAAAAGTTTTATTATTATTTATTATATATTATAATGGAAATGACCGAGCTGGGTAGTGGTGACAGCACTAGACTCGCATTCGGGAGGTCCGGGTTCGAATCCCGGCGGGGGTAGATGTGGCTTGGGACTTTTTCCTACTGCCTTTCGCCAAGAAACGGTAATTCCTGTACCGGCCATCTTGATTGAGGTTTTCCATGGTTTCCCTCAATTAATTCCAGATAAATATCGAGATGGTTCCTTATTTGAGGCCGTGGCCGATTACCTATCAAACTCCTAGTTCAAAAATTACCTACCTTATCATAATTTCCTATAATTCCTTCATTCGCCCATTGCTATTACATAAGTTGAAGTTTTAAAAATGTAGAAAAATAACGGGAAGTGTGGTAGATGGAAAATAGTAATGGTGCGAATGGCGTCTGTTATGACATAAAGTCGAGAAACGGACGTTAAACGCATTATTATTATATTACTATTATTATAATGGAAATGCTTTAAAACCACTATAGACGCTGATGACCTCAGCTGTTAAGCATCTATTATAATCTACACACTTTCTCTTTATAACCACAAAGATACTCAAATTACGAAAATGTTGGGTTTCTAATCTTTTATATTCTTCATTTTTCTGTTACACTAAACATCGAATATAATCCAATTTTCCTTATGGTTACAAATGCATTCTTAAATTTGAGCTTCGAAAAAATAAAGAATTATTAAGACATTTTATAAAGTTGCGATATAAATCATTATAGTAAAATGGATCACTTAATCGTACCCGACGCCCTGGTTTCACATGTAAAAGAAGGAATATATTTTTTATAGATGAAATGAAATTAATTTTTAATGGTAGTCACTCTATCGCGCATATAACCAAGCTGACAGCGGATATCACCGTTTCACTTTTTTTTACTCTACCCTTCTAACGCGCCACATATGCAGTGAAGTTTGGTTCGTATCAGCGCGTACTTCACTCTGTTCGTAACATGGTTTTATACAGGTTTTTGCAAAATTTACATAGCGTACGTTTAGAATTCTAATTTAAAATGACCTTGAATAGTTTTGCGCGTCGGATCACGTGAATTCGTACATCCGGTTATTAAATGTGGTGGAGGTGCCGTGACTAATATCTGCACTCCCACCACATTTATCTCAGAATTCATTATTATTTATAGTAGTTCTAATGATCGAATATGGCATGCATCGACGCTTGAAATCATATTTTAGGTGACTTGAAATAAAATAAAATTCAAGGGTACTCTTGAATTTTATTTTATTCCAAGTCACCCAAAATACGATTTCAAGCGTCGATGCAATAAAAATAATTTTACAACGTGCATCTCTCTCTTGTTTCTAAAAAGATGTTAATGCTTTCTTTCTCTACCTACGTCGTTAATTAATCCACTGTAGCTATACTATAGAAATATATTTTTATATTCTACATTAAGATCATATTTTAATATAGATTTTTTATATTGTTTCATCTAATACAGGTAATTTCCTTCAGATGGATCTAGTTCCACAACTGGAATATTTTTTTTGATTTTTGTTTTGTTTCAAAACAGATAACATTATATATATTTAAATACTATTGTAAGCTGTATTGTATTTTTTTAGTTTTATAATTTTATATCTAATTCTGTTTTTTTAATATAATTGAATAGATAGAGAAGGTGATTAAATATAAAAGGGGTGAAATTATTGTTTTATCGACAACAGAGGTTATTTAACAAATATATATATATGCTTTCTTACCAGATATAATAGGTTCTCTATAAAAAGAACAATACCGTATTGATTTCACTCTTTTCTAGCTAGAAGACTTCCTTTGCTTATTTAAAATCTTTAGGTATATTAAGGACACATACTTTGTAAAAGGGTGATCGATTCAGAAATTCAAAAGACACATTAAGACGTACTTTGTTGCAAATTGCTTTTGTGATTACCAACATATTTTAAATGTTGGTGATTACTATAAATATAATTCAATAATAAATCACAGGTAATTGGATAAATAATATAAAACAATTGTGTTATTGTTATTAATAATTTTGGATGCGATATAATGTCTAATTACTATAAATGTTCGATTGATCATAATATTGCAATTAAGAAAAAAAAATATTTAAAGGGGTATTATGGGGTTTATTAAGTTCACATAATAAAACCACAATGGCTGTAATAGCAAAAACACTATATGTCGGCAGGGTTTGGCTTTGAGACCCGAGTTTTTTTATTGTTATAATTTTATCAAATATAAATTGGTCGCGTGGAGGGAAAGTTTGGTTGAGGAACAGGTGAAAAAAAGAAGCTTTGCCGATGTTTCGCTTGTGGCCTACGTTTCGGAAAATATATTTCCATCTTCAGGGCCTCAGGCTAGTCAAAGGGTGGTAAATTGTTCCTCAACCAAACTTTCTCTCCAAGTTAAAAATATATATTGGAACAAAAAATATTAAAGACTATAAATTGGTCGGCTTGTGTGTTGTTCGTTAACCGTTAATCGGTGAATCCTGAAGTGATGTCTAGCAGCATTGCGACATTTCGAAGCAGAGCTTACAGCATACACTTCAGATGAAAGTAATATGTGTAAAAGAAGTGGCGGTTCATATATAAAGATGTGCTTGATGAACTTTAACATTTGCAGTCATCTTTCAGAGCTTTAGACGGCTTATCGTGACGTCACCGATAAGGATTTTACGTCCACACACACACACACACACACACACATTATTGTATATACAGTGTGTCGCATTTGAGATGAAGACACTTCCATATTTTCGTTACTTGTAGGAATACAGATTTGAAAATTTGCTCAGTAACCCTGATTGAGGAGTCACATTTTTTAAAATGGAAATACACAATTCGATGGAAAAAATCACGCTAAATCGAATGAGCATAGATAAGAGTCTGTAATTATTATAGTTAAGACGTTATGGCGTTTTAAAGTTTTTCGAGAAAAAAATATATAAGCGTTTGTATCTCGATTTTTAATTTTTTTCATTATTTTCATTTATACACAAAATTATTACAAGTTTATTTTTTAGTTTGTTAATTAGTGTGCTATGAAAAGTAGTAAATTTGAGTCTCTATATATAATAATGATAATTATAATAATAATAATAAAAACCCGGGTCGCAGTGCTAAAACCCTGCCGACAATATAGTGTATTTGCTTATACAGGCAGTGAGGCTTTATTTTGCGAGCTTAAGTTGGTTTTTGGGCAAAATAAAAAAATTTACTCCTTAATACACCCCTTTAAATAACATTTTTTTTCTTCATTGCAATATTATTATAACTCGAACCTCTATACCAAATTATATACAACTTTCAGTAAATAATTCACTATTTGTAAACTAGTGTTTTCATAAAATTTGTAAGTCCGGTCCTGTCGGGCCGATTTTATTTAAATTTTAGGGACACCTTTTAATTACTACTAAAAGGTTAAATGTCAATTTTGAAACGATTCTGAGAATTTTTTCGGTATTTTGGGGCCCAAAAACATTTTTCAACCCCTAAAAAATACCCTTAAAATGCCCCGATTACGCCCATTTTAAATAGGCTTCTTGCGGTGATGGGTTTCAACACGTGGACCAAATTTCGTTAAAATCAATTAACTCTTTCGAAAGTTATTGCCCGCACACACATATATATATATATACGTATATAAATATATATATATATATATATATATATATATATATATATATATATATATATATATATATATATATATATATATATACATTTTCAAAAATGGTGCCAAAGTGTTTAGGAGGTTATGAAACGTCGAAAAATTTTGGTCCGACCCCTAGGTCCCGCCATTATGGCCTTATGGCAAATACACTAATAATAATAATAATTTATTTCATCCAAGGATCATACAGCAGGTATAGGATAAGTCAGTATACATTAAAATTAATCATTAAAATAATCATCAACAGTGTAATACATCTTATCAAGTAAAAAATTTTTAAGTGCTTTTTTAAATTTAAAAACATCAATAAAACATTTAATGTTGGCTGGCAATTTGTTGAAAAATCGGGTTGCCATGGGCAGAGGACCATTTTTAGTAACTGTAAGTCGACTAAAAGGAACACGAATCTCTTTTTTAATTCTGGTGTTGTAAGTATGAATTTCCTCATTACATTTTACATCTAGGCTAACGCAATATTTTTTATAGAATTTTAATAATTTATATATGTAAACACAAGCCACAGGAAGGACTTGTAGCTCAGCAAATAGAGATCTACTGGAACGGAGTCTCGTTACTCCACACATATATCGTATTGCACGTTTTTGCAAAATGAAAACGTCGTAGATTTGGGCTGATCCCCACAAAATTATTCCATATGACAATAGGTACTAAAATATTGAAAAAAATAAAAATGCGAAATTTGTCTTAGATTAATATTCTGAACAATTTTTTCCGATATCTCTACCGGGCAACAAAATTTCGAGAAGCGATTCTGTTTGTGAATTCGTGAACTTAAAACTTAGATTTCAGTTTTGTATTTTAAGAAAAATGTAACTCATCAACTTGTATGACTGCAAAAATTGAAATCTGGTTTCCTTCAAATAGCGAAAATTTGGGGGTAGCTTTATCTTATATGCAACACACTGTACATATGTAACGACGCCTCTAGTGTTTGGGCGTCGAAATTACTGCGGCCGTATACAACGATAGAACGAACGTGTGAACTAGATGATAGGGCTAGTTCTACTTGGTTGGACTCTGTCCTGTTGAAATCATTTTTTTGGTACGATTTTTTCTTAAATTTTCTTTGCATTCTCAAACACAGTAAAATTAAAGACGTTCCGCTAGTAAAGCTAGCATCAACAAAAAGATCAAATTTGCGTCTCGCTAATTAAATTAGAATTATGTTGTTGTCAATTTTGTTAGCAAAACGCATGCCGAGGTTTTAATATTAATTAAAGTGTTGGCATTTTCGTGAAAGATTAACAATTTTTGATTTCATGTTATAATAAACTACTAATATTTCAGTCGTATTCTGATAATTTTTCAAATACACAGATTTTTTGATCCGTAATAATTTATATTTAAGTTTAACCATGACATCAAAATATCTTAATGCTAATTATTGCAACTATTTAAAGTAACTGTGTCATTTCCATTTTTTTTTGTTATTTTTAAGAACGCACCATTAAAGAGTTTTTTTAATAAATTTTTAGTAATCGATAGAATTCCATATAGAATATTGGGGACGCATTTTTTTCTGTTTCTATCTTTTGCTAAGTCGTGATCGTATTTTGGTCGATAAAGCAGTTCGCATTTCGGTTGGATGGATGAAGACAGATAAAGGTTATCTAACCTCAATATTTGACAGTCGATGGATAAATTAAATATCCCTGGTGACGTTTTATGAAGAGAATACAGCTGATGTATAAAGTATATAAATATTATGTTATATGTAGAGTGTGTTCTTGAGACGTCAACCGCTATGTACATACATTCTGTATATACAGGATGTCCGAGAATTATCTTTACAACTTTGAAATTTAATAACTTTTGAAATAAAAAAGATATTCACATTCTGTGTTCTGCAGTTATTAATGCAACTCATAAAGTTATTTGAAGGATATTGTTTATCGGAGAAAGGTTACTGACATTGCTGACTTAAAAACCCGCATTACAGAGGCTTTTGCCACTGTCACAGACGTTATGTTACAGCGTACCTGGCAAGAAATCGATTACCGACTGGATGTGCTTCGGGTCATACGTGGTGCACATGTGGAGGTACTAACCTAATCAGAACAAAACTATGAGTTGCACTAATAACTGCAGAAAACAGAATGTGGATATCCTTTTTATTTCAAAAGTTATTAAATTTCAAAGTTGTAAAGATAATTCTCGGACACCCTGTATATATATATGTATATATACATAAGGTAAGTGCACCAAATATTGCCACTAATTTTTTTATACAATCAAATTAACTTGTATTATTCGGAAACTGAATTACATTAATTAAATTCTACGATTTAAAAACCAAAAGAAACACGGAACTCATAAAAAACTTATTCTGCAAATTATTTTCATTGTGCCAAATAAAACAAATGAAAAAATTACGTAGCTTGATTCCAACTTCCTCCTTCCCTCAAGTAGCTCAGCGTAGCTTTCGAACTGATCCCCTCTTCCTCTTGATCGAGCTACGTAGTTTATGGACACTTCCTAGTGAACCTACTGTCGAATTTATGAAGAAGTGGCAATATTTGAAGCACCTGCCTTACATATATAGCCCGTCTTTACCCTACTTATAAATATATAGAGTCAATATGAGGCGGTGCATCGAGCGTAGAGTAATTTTATAATGGGGTATAACGACATTGATTTTATCGAAGCAAAGACAGTTTTGACGCAAATTGATGTCAGAATATTATTAAATTCGTGGCTAGTATAACAATTATTTTGACGTTGTATCATACATATTATAGAATGATGAATGAGATTTTAACTACACGCGGTGTTGCCAATGTTTTGATAATGTGCTTTTTTTGCGGAATAAAGAATTGCGCTGGTATTGAAAAACGATTAAGTTTTTCAAACATTTTTTGGGGATTTATTTTTGTTTTTATTTACACTGGTCTCTATTTAAATATTGAGTGTGCCACACGAGAATTTTTTTACAAATCATATTTAAGGACAGCGTCGAACTTATTCAAATGTCCATCTATGTATTCAAGAATTCTAGTAGGTTCATCAAGAACTCGGACGTTCATGATTGAAATACTCGATCTAAGTGTGAGCCTTTCAAGCATTTGAATATCTCAAAAAAATTCCCAAATTGTCTGGGTATTACTATTTTTAACAAGCTGCCTCAAAATATTAAAAATTGTGGTGAATTATCAAAATTTGAAAAATACTTGAAAGAATTTTTGATAGCAAGCGTTTTTTATAATTTAGGCGTATTTCTGTTGGGTCATGAACGACTGTGTTCTTGATGAATCTACTAATGTCCTTGATGGACTCTGAATTGACAATTTGTATCCACTATGGCACCAGAAATAAACTATTATTGTTGCAAGATTTTCGTCGTAACTTGTAGCTATAAAAATAAAATTAGAGTTTAAAGAAACTAAAACAACACGCTTTTATGGACTTAAAAATGCAAATTAATTTGACAACAATATTAGCCTTACTGTAAAAAGCATGCGGTGCTATCTATTAAAATTTTCATAATAGCTCTACGTTTATAATTAGCTAGTAGCTAAATAAAAAATGTATTACCGATATTAAGCAATCCATGCTCTTTACAATAAAGCCAATTTTGTTGTCAAATTATTTTGCATTTTTTAGTGTTGTTTTAGTTTTTTTAAACACTAACTTTAATTATAAGACCAAAAAACAAAATCGAATTTGACTATAGGGTAGGCAACGCAACGTACGTCACTGTAATTTTTCAAGTTTTTTATCCTGAAGGTTTTGGTCAGGATAATGGGCAAACTTATTAAATTATTGTATTGTCATCGGTCCTTAATGAGTGTGTAAAATTTAAGTTTAATCTGGCGTTTTGAAGTGGGTGAATTTCGCGTCTAAAGATTCCTTTACAAACAAACAAGCAAGCGAACAAACATACGGGTGAAGTTAAAAAAACGTGTTAATAATTCGAGTGATTATGAATAACATTTAGAGATATTTTAATAATCGAACAGTTTCACGATTTTCACTCGAAATGTCCCGTCTCTAGCTGTGATATTAAATTATATAATCTCAGCAATAATGATGTGCAACCTAATCTGAATTCATTATTTGCTCGACTCGTGTTCATTATGTTTTGTCTGGATGTCAAATTAAACAAAACAGTGGCATTTGACTAAAAACCCAGTTGTAACATAACGTTAGCGAACGTGTTAAGAACATGAAATTGAAACAGTTACAAAAACGTTTCGTTTATTACACGTGTTTTTCAGGATGTAGGTAGGTAGGGCAGGTTACATGAATGGCCAACATGGAGTACAAGCTTCACGTAGATGCAATAAAAAACCTCTTAGACTAAGTACAGCTTATAAACACGCTTTTCATACATATGACTTCGAACAATGTCCAACAGGCGTGGTGGAACCATTACGCAATATGTGTATGCCTGGCAGCTCAGTGACGTTCGTTATTTTGTCATATTTTATGGCCACTTTGATTTAAAAATTAATTATAATTAACTACAATATAATACAATTTATTACAATATTTACCTTTTGTTTGTGTTTTATATTTTTGTCTGTACTTATATTTTGATGGGCCAGAATAAAAATCAGCTGTTGACTGTATATCGGTACCCAAATAAAGAATTTATTATTATTATTATCATATGTTATATATATATTTTCGAAGTTAGACTTCTTTTGGCGCGTTGAGGATAAACTTTTCTCTGTTACGGAAGTTGCGGACGCAGCATGCAACGAAAATGGGACACCATGAAGTTAGTTGTTAATTTAATATGAATGTACTACGTGTGTCAGCGAGGTCGAAATCGTCGATAAAACTGACTTTTCGATGCTGTGCAGTGTTACTTTGTATTTATAGATGACACGTCTCATTTTTCGGAACGTTCTGAATTTTGTTTGTATTGAGACCCAGCGGTAAGAAGCGAGGTAGGCAAAAGACATATTGTGGGTGTGACTTTCTTTAGCTCTGTCTCGCTCAAATCATCCGCACGTTTCAATTTTTGGCTGGTGCCAACTACGAGGCTAAAAATATTATTGCAAGGGTGCCGCTGTCAATTGATTACTCTAATTTTTGGAAATATTTGAAGATTTAAAAAACTTTTCCGAAAAAGGAAGAGTCACTTTAAATTTGTGATGGAACAGTTTTGTGAAATCAGTACGAACAAGGTCGTAGTGTGACATTGAAAACGTGTGTGTTTTTGGCACAATTAATGCCAACTTTTTTCTAGTAAATCGTACATAAATTACAAAAGTAGTCCATTAGAGACCTAGATTTGTTCTTTATCTTCCGAAAGAATTTTTGCAGAATGTTGACGAATAAGTCTACAATCAGTTGACAGCCGAACCTCTATTTTTGGCTTAAATTATCCAAAGTAAATAAGTACTACTCGAAACGAAAAGGCTAACTTTTAACTATATTTATCATCTCCCTAAACATCATATTTTAATTTACCAATGCACATCTTTAACGAAAATATGGTACTCGAGTATATAGTATTTTCATAGTTTTGGTTCTTACGTCAAATTGTTAAAAAACTGTTTTTGCACTCCATATTGATTCGTAAATAATGCAAAAATAACAAAAATTAGACAGTCAATCTGAAAAGATTTAAAAGAAAAACGGCATATCACGTAACTAGTTAAGTTTCAAGTTTCTACATATTTAAAACGTTTTTATAAAATATTGAATACGTGTTCAAAATAAAATAGAAGCCGAAAACTGTTCATGTATGTTACAAGAACAACCTCACAGCTTTAGCAAGTATGTAGGTTTTACTGGTATAGCCCACGGCACTGCAGAGCGCGCCCACTGTGTTATTGTAGAGAAAGAATAAAAAAAAAACAAGTCAAGTTAGCGTTTGTTAGACTGATAGAAACAGAACAGAAGCACGCATATAGGGTCTGGTTTTCACTAGTGAATGTTTCGAAAATTGTAATTTGAGTATGGAGCATTTCGACGAGTTGATTAACCGATACCTGATCTATATATTATATAATAAAATTAGAGCTATCATCACAGATGCTTGAAAAGTTACAGTAAATACTTACCATAATTATAAAAATACTAGATGTTTATAAAAATGTAAAAATTACTTACCTTAATAATTAATTACAGTATGCTTACAAAAATGTAAAAATTATCCTATTAGTTATTGTACTAATTGTATATATATATTTATAATAGTGCTAATAGCCTTATTGTTAAAGCACATCCTTTGTTTTTATTGTTGTTTGCTAAAAAAAAAAATTGGAGTTTAAATAAACTGAAGCAACACGCTTGTAATATTAACTAAAAATACAAAATAATTTGACAGCAAAATTAGCTTTACTGTAAAAAGCGTGGTGTCCTTAATATCGATAATTTTACTAGCTAATTGTAAACGTAGAGTTATTATGAAAATTTAAGTAGACAGCACTCCACGCTTTTTACATTAAAACTAATTTTGTTGTCAAATTATGTTGCACGTTTTAGTTCATAAAAGCGTGTTGTTTTTTGAAACTCTAATTTTAATTATAAGACTAAAAAACGAAATATTTCAATTGACTATGGGGTAGGCAATACAACTTATGTTACTGTATAGCGGCTTAGCTTGCTTGCTGTAATTTTTCAAGTTAATTTATTTATTGACTTTTTTTCTTTTTTGTCCTTGGTAATTAATATAAAAATGATTTGTCGGGAAGCAGAACTTTTTAAGTAAACATTTAAATTAAGTCACGTGACTTTATTTACTAACCGTCAATAAAACAAAATAGGTTGAACATCAACCGTAAAAATATTTTTTAAAAACGGAATTATTACAAACTTTTTAATGAAAAATTGTTTAATTCAAATTTATATTTACATGTGTATTTTTACTTTTATAGAATAGAATAGAATAGAATATGCATTTATTGTTGAGCTCATTTTGGGATACAATACGTCAATATACAATAAAATATAAAATAGAACACTTAATTAATTTCTTAAATTTCCTGTAAAGAGTAGGGTTCCTTATTTATTACATACTCTTTTAGTGCTATATATATCTACTTGATCAAAACATTTAATAGGTGTGTATAATTAATATCATATTTTATATTTCAATTGTAAATTTATAAATTGTATTTTAATAATTCAATTACAGTTATAAAGCTTGAAAAATTCCCAAGCAAGGGACGAAACGTCGCTATAAATAACAAATGAGTGTTTACTTAAAAAGTCCTTTTTCCCGACAAATCATTTTTTTTATATTAATTTATTTATATTTTATAATATATATGAAGATAATTATTATATTGTCATCAGTCCTTAAATAAAATATGATTAATTTGACACTACAATGTTGCCGATTGAAAATAAAATAGAAGTTTTTTTTTTTTCTTTTTTGTCCTTGGTAATTAATATAAAAATGGTTTTTTGATAAAGTTCCAAACAAGGAACGAAACGTCGCTGTGAATAAAAAATTAAGTGTTTATTTAAGAAAAGTCCTTTTTCCCGAAAAATCATTTTTATAAAATAGAAGTGTCCCCTTCTTAATTTCACTTCAGGAAGTTTTGGGTTTAAGTCACAGTCTGGTTGATGTTTCCCACAGTGGTTTTTCTTCTAATTGTTAAAAAAAGCTTTTTACTCAAGCGTCTATTTTCGAAGAGTGAATGCTTGTCGGAGACTGATGTATGTTCATGTATGTTCATGTATGTTCACGTGTGTTAGTGTGTATTACTCACCCCTTTAACCGCCCTTCACATCTTGTCTGCGAGGAGAGACTCATTTCGCTTGATGAGACCTCACGAAGCGTCAAAGTATGCTATGCTGTGCGTGTAGCGGTAGCTCTGTCTTGTGTGTTTTGTTTTGTTAGGGATGATTAAATGTTTTAACCTCAAAAATTAACTCGTTCATTACAACTGCATTGGCAATATTGTTAGTGTATTTGCCATATGGCAACATACACTATTGGCGTCGGTCGGATGGCGGGACCTAGGGGTCGGACCAAAATTTCTCGACGTTTCATAACCTCCTAAACACTTTGCCACCATTTTTAAAAATGTTTATATATATATATGTATATATATATATATATATATATATATATATATATATGTATATATATATATATATTTATATATATATATATATATATACGTATATATATATATATATGTGTGCGGGCAATAACTTTCGAAAGAGTTAATTGATTTTAACTAAATTTGGCCCACGCGTTGAAATCCATCACCGCAAGAAGCCTATTTAAAATGGGCCTAATCGGGTCATTTTAAGGGTAGTTTTTAGGGGTTGAAAATTGTTTTTGAGCCCCAAAACACCGAAAAAATTCTCCGAATCGTTTCAAAATTGAAATTTAACCCTCTGGTAGTAATTAAAATGTGTCCCTAAAATTTTAATAAAATCGGCCCGACAGGACCGGATTTACAAATTTTATGAAAACACTAGTTTGCAGATAGTGAATTATTTACTGAAAGTTGTATATAATTTGGTATAGAGGTTCGATTGATAATAGTATTGCCATTAAGAAAAAAAAATGTTATTTTAAGGGGTGTATTAAGGGGTTAAATTTTTATTTTGCCCAAAAACCAATTTATAAGCAAATACACTATATTGTCGGCAGGGTTTTGGCACTGCGACCCGGGTTTTTTTTACATTGTATTTGACACAAACAGTAGGAGAGCTGCTAGACATTTTTAGGTAGGTATTTGAAGCACTGTGAAAATTTGCACAATACCTCTTAAGTAATATCCGATCACAAAAACGCAGACCTGGCTTAAGGTTGGCGGGGCTTAACACACCCTCAAATTCTTATATAAGCAGATTTTCTTTTCAACTCCTTGAATCCTAAATTTCAAGACATTAAAATTTAAAAATTCCTCAAGGACATTTTATTACGAAACAAAGTTAGTTTTCTTTGGGTCTAAAACTTAGCCAGGTGTTTGCAAAATTATATTTTTGAAAAATTTAAAAAATATATATTTGAGGCACGTTGAATTTTGAACTGAATAATATTGGTAACTAAAAATAGATATATTCAAAAAAACACACCGTTTCGTTGGGACATTCTACCTGTCAAGTGATTAAAAATTTGAGGGTCGGTTAAGCCCTGCTATCCTTCAGGCAGGTCTGTGTTTTTGTATTGGTAACTAAAAATAGATATAATTAATAATATTGACTCTACAAACAGTAATAGATATGTTAACAAAATAAAATTACTTGCAATTATATTCAATATTTTTATTTATATAATAGACGTTTCAACCAACAGTTTTGGTCCTTTTCAATTTTCAAATATAAAATTAAATTACAATTGTTTAAAATTTTGTTTTAATTTTATTTAAACAATTGTAATTTAATTTTATATTTGAAAATTGAAAAGGACCAAAACTGTTGATTGAAACGTCTTTTATATAAATAAAAATATTGAACAGTATTGCAAGTAATTTTATTTTGTTAACATAAAAATAGATATATTAAAAAAAAACAGATCGTTTCGGTGGGACATTCTACCTGCCAGATGATTAAAAATTTGTGAATCGGTTAAGACCCGCTACCCTTCAGCCAGGTCTGTGTTTTTGTATTCGGATATTACTAAAGAAGTATTATACAAATTTTCACAGTACCTCAAATACTCAAAAACGCATAATATTCTGCTATGAAAATTGAGGAAAAACTAATTGTAGGACAGTTTAATCTTTGAGTTCGGAAAAAGTGAGTAAAAAGAGTTGATCGAAAAGCATAAAAAACTAGATGAAAAAGTGTTTGTGCGAAGTAACACCTGTGGTGTAAGACTAGAAGTCATGGAAGCCACTTCTAACAGTGCTTGCTCTTAGAATGGCGTAATTTAAGAATATAAAGGAATGTAGTGCCTTAATGCCGTTTCTTAATGATTCTCTTAGCCCTGCTAGACGCTAAGTGTGTAGTGTTTTGTTACATGAGTGTTTTGTTTTGTTTTGTCGTAGGTGAATAAGAGAGGCAAAATGAGTTTTGTGTATTATTTAGTATTGTCTGCATTTAGCTAGCAAAGCAATGTAGCTATATCATCGTAGATCATCAGCTAGATAACTAATGATTATATTGTTTTAATACTAAAAGCTTCCGTAAACGATTTTTTAAGAGGAAAACGAAGAAAGGAATTTAGAAAAATAAATCAATGAAAAAATGTGGATACAAATTCCAGCTAATTGAGCGATGGAACCACCCCAACTTTAAAAATATTCTCATTTAACATATTATAAAAAATAATCTATTAATGCGTGCAGTGACGCGAGTTACGGCTAGTAAAAAATATATTTGCTATTCGTTTCCGTGGTTACTAATACGATTTCATATGTAAAAATTAATCAAAGCATGCCTGTCGGCTAGTTTCTTTTTGACAGAACAAAATAACAGCTGATTTCTTTTTATTTTCAAGATATTTCCGAAACTAAAAACTTTTTGGAACCGAGGGATCTCAAAACGAAACATTACTGTAAAATTTTGAAAAGAGAATTTTGACCTAAATTAGTATCAATCCCCACTTGTGAAAAAGGAATATTAAAAAAATTAACACCCTGAAAAAATATTAATCCGTCAGCTAATAATTTAAAATTGAATATTAAAAAAACATATATTATGAACAGTTCTTTGACAGCTAGAAAAACTTATTTTCAATATAAGTACGAAACAAATTGCTGGCTTAAAAATCATTGTTTTCATAGTTAATAGTTTAAAAACATTCCGTATGTGGTTTTGTTTTACTGCCATTTTAAAGTTATTGATGCTTTAAAACTATTATAAATGACTATATTTAATGCCGTTTGTATTTGTAAGTACAAAAGGAAAACGGGGATGTTATTATGGTTACTTATTTTTCTCTTTGTACTGACTGAGTTTTCACTCAACTTGAAAACTTTATTCATCTAGCGTATTGCATTTCCCATTGAAAGTAGCTCAATTTACTCAGAGAAAAAATAATTGCAGAGCTATATGCAAAATAGAAAATTATTATATACTTGATCTGAGGTTGTATTGAATATTTTTACATTAAAGTTACACTAAAATAGAATAATTTATGTAATGACAATTTGTAATTCAAATAAACACAATATGCTATGTCATAAAGTTACAAAATGTTATCCACAACTCGTTTAATCAAAATAATGACAAGGCCAGATGATAAACATTTTACGTATGTATTTATCACCAAGTTGTGATTAACATTTTATATTCATATATTGCATATTTGTTTGGATTTTCTATGAGTAAATACTAAATAGATATTGTTTAACTTTAGTACATATAGTAAGACCCGGATTAACGCGGCGGATACGTTCCAATAAACTCTTGCGCTATACAAAACCCCGCTAAATGAGGTCATCTTAATACGCTGATATAGGCATAAGTGAAATAAAACCGAGAAAATTTGTTGGTTTTTTTTTTGTTGTTAATTTTGTTACATTTATTGTTAAATACTTTTTTATAACATAAGTTATAGATTAAGTAATTGCTAATATCGATTTTGTTCATAAAATATTTATAAAACACAAATAATAATCTAAGCCGTAATTTGTTATTTTTAAAATTGTTTCTCAGAAAAAGTGAATTGTCATTTAGAAATATTATTTATATTATTTTGTCTCATATGTTATAATTGTTTAGAAATACTTGTGTTAATTTTTTTTATGTAGAATAAGTAGGTAGCTATAATATCACAGCTATTCTTAACTTTTTGCGGTGGAGGTGCAGAGTATTAATGGTGGAAGTACGGGATGAATATTAATAATAATTGGTTATTTGATACATTTTCGGCGAAAATTATTTCAGAGAAAATAATGTCCTTTTTTGTTTAAACAACGATTGATTTTATTAAATTGAGGCAATACAATATTATTTTATAAAAAAATGCTTCAAAACTGTTGAATGGATTGTTTGACAGTAAAGATTTTCAAACTTTAATAAATATAAAAAGAGAGATATTACAGAGTCCAAGAATTTCGACGTCTAAACTTTTAATTAGCTAAAACATCTATAGTGCAATTAAATAATTAATATTATCATTCATTGTACACAATGTGTATTGTTCTAAAATAGTTGATTCTAATTAAAATAATCAAGTACTATGTTACAAAGCACAACACAAATCCTCGAATATTCCAATTATAAAAACTTGATATTAAATTATTTTAATTTGTTAAGGTTTGCGTACATTCTCAATTTTTCAATATTTATTAGTTATAACCAAATGTAATATATATATTTATTGTAGATTAGCAACTTTTTCAATATTCTGGTAATTTCTGCGATATCCATTTAGTCACTGAACACAAAATTTGTCACTATTTACTAAAAGTAATGTATTATAACACTTGTATATAATTTTAAAATTGCTAAATTTTAATTTTTTTTAGTATAAACAATTTACGTATATTCGTTCGTTGCTCAGAGATGAAGTTTTTTTAATATCCTAGGGTATATTTGTTATGCTCAGGTAAAATAAGTTTATAAAATCGCTGGTTTATTGAAGCAGGTCAATTACCGTCGGGACTCAAACCCGAATCTTTCCTCTTTCGCGGCGGAACGGGTTATCAGTTACCATCTAAATTGTTTTCAGACTTCACACGATTCAGGTAAGAAACCACCTTAAAATTTCAAAGTTTTTTACCTTTTATCGAAGCAGTCCAAAAATACTATTAAGTAGAATAGAAATACAAATGAAGAATTTCCTAGAAAAATTATTTATTATCCTAAAAATACATTACATTATAAAATGTACATAATATCATAATTACATTGTCAACATAAAACAACATTAAAAATTATTTAGAAACATCTAGAGAGCGTAATTTGAAGTAGAAGAACGTCTTCGCGTTATGTTAGTGCAGAAATGCGATATATTTTTTACATGTCGCAAATAGTTTTTTTGTTTTCTGTTTTTGAAAGTATTCCGTCGTTGGCAAACTCCATGCTGGCTTTCAAATCTTTTTTCAGTTGTGAGATTTTGTGGTGGCTGTGGAACTTCAGCTGGATACACTTCTATTGGATATCCATTAAAACAAACGCCATGCATTCCCAGGGCTGCTTGTGCGGCTTCCCTGCTGATAAATTCGATGTAACCCATTTGCCGATTTTTTAAACCACCGAATTTATTCTCAATTAGAGAAAGACGCCACACCGGTCCACAAAAAAGTAACGCTCTCTCAAGATCGTCTTTCGTCACATTCTGTTCAATTCCCAGGACGTATATAATTCGCTTGATATCTAAAATGAAAAAAAAAACATTTTAATAACAATGTCGATACATAATTGATAAGAAAAAACATTACAGTAAATAAAAAAACATACCTGTTAGGTGTTCCATTTCAAGCTGTTTTGCTTCTTGGAGCTGAAGGTTTGATAATGCTGAAAGAGCAACGTTTTTCAATATTCTAGTAATTTCTGCTATATCCATTTTGACACTGAACACAAAATTTGTCACTATTTACGTAAAAGTAATGTATTATAACACTTGTATATAATTTTAAAATTGCTTTTTTTAAATTTTATTTAGTATAAACAATTTACGTTCGCTGTTCAGAAACTCGAATGAAGTTTTTTGAATGTCCTAGGGTATTTATAGTGCACAGGTAAAATAAGTTTATGAAGTCGCTGGTTTTGAGGGAGGTTAATGAAAGTTTATTTGAAAATTGACCTGCTCCAATAAACCAGCGATTTTATAAACTTATTTTACCTGAGCACTATAAATACCCTAGGACATTCAAAAAACTTCATTCGAGTTTCTGAACGACGAACGGATAGACGTAAATTATAAAATTAAAATTTAGCAATTTTAAAATTATATACAAGTGTTATATTACATTACTTTTAGTAAATAGTGACAAATTTTGTGTTCAGTGTCAAAATGGATATCGCAGAAATTACTAGAATATTGAAAAACGTTGCTCTTTCAGCATTAGCAAACCTTCAGCTCCAAGAAGCAAAACAGCTTGAAATGGAACACCTAACAGGTATGTTTTTTATTTACTGTAGTGTTTTTTCTTATAAATTATGTATCGACATTGTTATTAAATTGTTTTTTTTTCATTTCAGATATCAAACGAATTATATACGTCCTGGGAATTGAACAGAACGTGACAAAAGACGATCTTGAGAGAGCGTTACTGTTTTGTGGACCGGTGTGGCGTATTTCACTAATTGAGAACAAATTCGGTGGTTTAAAAAATCGGCAAATGGGTTACATCGAATTTATCAGCAGGGAAGCCGCACAAGCAGCCCTGGGAATGCATGGCGTTTGTTTTAATGGATATCCAATAGAAGTGTATCCAGCTGAAGTTCCACAACCACCACAAAGTCTCACAACTGAAAAAAGATTTGAACGCCAGCATGGAGTTTCCCAACGACGGAATCATTTCAAAAACAGAAAACAAAAAAACTATTTGCGACATGTAAAAAATATATCACAATTCTGCACTAACATAACGCGAAGACGTTCTTCTACTTCAAATTACGCTCTCTAGATGTTTTTAAATAATTTTTAATGTTGTTTTATGTTGACAATGTAATTATAATATTATGTACTTTTTATAATATAATGTATTTTTAGGATAATAAATAATTTTTCTAGGAAATTCTTCATTTGTATTTCTATTCTACTTAATAGTATTTTTGACCTGCTTTGATAAAAGGTAAAAAATTTTGAAATTTTAGGAAATAATCAGTGGTTTCTTACCTGTATCGTGTCAAGTCTGAAAACAATTTAGATTGTGACTGATAACCCGTTCCGCCGTGAAAGTGGAAAGATTCGGGTTTGAGTCCTGACGGTAACAAAATAATTTTTTCTAATATAGTATTGTAACAAGGAATGTTTCATAACGATTATAGCAAGCGACAGCTAGTATTCTGTTTACGAATTTAGTCATACGAACTATACCGTATTAAGCATTACTTTTATTACTAGCCTTTTAAATAAGTTTATTGAAAATAGGACGAGTCCATTTAGAACGAGATAAAAACAACGTTAACAGTAACCGCAAGACATTTTGAAGGCAAAATATTAGTTAAAGTTCACATGGAGTTTCCCAACGACGGAATCATTTCAAAAACAGAAAACAAAAAAACTATTTGCGACATGTAAAAAATATATCACAATTCTGCACTAACATAACGCGAAGACGTTCTTCTACTTCAAATTACGCTCTCTAGATGTTTTTAAATAATTTTTAATGTTGTTTTATTTTAGGAAATAATCAGTGGTTTCTTACCTGTATCGTGTCAAGTCTGAAAACAATTTAGATGGTAACTGATAACCCGTTCCATCACGACAGTAATATCACAGCTATTACTTAACTTTTTGTGGTGGAGGTGCAGAGTATTAATGGTGGAAGTACGGGATGAATATTAATAATAATTGGTTATTTGATACATTTTCGGCGAAAATTATTTCAGAGAAAATAATGTCCTTTTTTGTTTAAACAACGATTGATTTTGTTAAATTGAGGCAATACAATATTATTTTATAAAAGAATGCTTCAAAACTGTTGAATGGATTGTTTGACAGTAAAGATTTTCAAACTTTAATAAATATAAAAAGAGAGATATTACAGAGTCCAAGAATTTCGACGTCTAGAATTTTTTTTATAACTAATAATTATTATTATCATTCATTGTTCGGTACACAATGTGTATTGTTTTAAAATAGTGCATTCTAATTAAAATAATCAAGTACTATGCTAGAAAGCACAACACAAATCCTCGAATTATCCAATTATAAAAACTTGATATTAAATTATTATAATTTGTTAAGGTTCGCATACATTCTCTTAAGAATATTTATTAATTATTAGTTGCAACCAAATGTAATACATTTATTTATTGTAGATTATAGACGCTCGGCAACTTAGGTCACTAGCGTCTTATTTACATTAAATAACATAATCACTTAAACCTAAACGACATCACAGAGGTAAGATTCGAACCCACAACAGTCAAGTCAAGAAGCCAGCTCGCTAACCACTGGAAATGTAATATAGTCTGAAGAATTAAAATATTATAGCTTCTAAAACAAAATCAGTCAAAAAGAACAAAATTTGACAGGGGGGCTTACTAAGTGAAAATAATAAAACATTAAACATTCCTAGAGTGACGGGTTATAGCGCTCAACGACAGACGGATGCTGTTATCCCATATACTGGTAGTGGCGTGTACAATGTACATGTGCCAGGCTACTCGTCTGTGTAACCCGGTTACACGCAGTAGTTTAAACCTGAAGTCTGCGACACACACAGCTTACAAACATCAGACATATAATCACAGAGAGCCTTCCTGTGTGTTTCTTATGTCGAGTGACGCATCCAAAAGTGTTTTTGTATGCATCGAATATTAAGATAGTTGCCGAATTTTGAAAAAAAAAATAAAGAACTCGGTCGTTCATAACTTAAATATCAGATCAAAATCTGAACTTAGAGTTTTTTTTAATCGATTAACCGTCTCCATGAAATCCCCAAATAGTTGAGGTATTGCTGTTTATAATAAACTACCTCAAAATATTAAACAAT
This sequence comes from Venustoraphidia nigricollis, assembly GCA_034508555.1. NCBI lineage: Eukaryota > Metazoa > Arthropoda > Insecta > Raphidioptera > Raphidiidae > Venustoraphidia > Venustoraphidia nigricollis. The sequence goes on along the minus strand of JAVRKA010000042.1, from coordinate 954,838 downwards.
GCGAGAAACTGTCGAAGTTTAAAAAATACTTAAAAGAATTTTTATTATCAAACGCTTTCTACAAATTGGATGAGTTTTTAAGTTATGAATGATTGAGTCCTTGATGGACCAACTACTGTCCTTGATGGATCCACCGTGACGATTTTGTATCCTTTATTGGCAAAGCAAATAAATATTATTATAGGGCCTCACCTACACTTCATCGGAAAACCTAAAGAAGATCCTAAGTCTTAAAGTTTTCATAAAAAAAACAGAATGGTATATTATCCCCTTCTCGCAAGTTTGACTCGCACTTGACTGTTTTTTACAGATTCCACCCTTTTTTACACCTCCACTTTTTTTACAATTTTTTTCCGTTTTTTACAGTCTCCACCCTTTTTTTTTACTTCCCTTCACCCTTTTTTGACAGCCTTCACCGTTTTTCTTACATTCTCTACACTTTGTTTACAGCTCCACCTTATTTTTTCAGCCCCAACGAATTCTTTTACAGTCCCTAATCTTTTTTTTCAGACTATATTTTTTTGATGGCTCTCACCCCCTTTTTTACAGCCTTTAACCTTTTTTACGGCCGCCTCTTTATCACAGCCCCCAATTTTTCTACAGCCCTAACTCTTTTTTTTACATCCCCACCTTTTTTCACAGCCTCTACCCTTTTACTTAAAGAAAATTGTTTTCAGTCATTTCTTAAGAATATCAAAAATATTTTTTCTATTTTAGGTAGTTTTTGACATTTTCCTGGAAACGCATCCCGAAAACCGAATCCTTTCCCTCTATTTCTAAAACTGTCATAGTGAAAATTATTTCAAAGATGATTTAAAAGAAAATCATAAGTTTGGAAACATTTACTTTGTATGTTCCTTTAAAATGGGTTACTTTTTGTATGTAGCATAAATGCACGTTTGTCAAAAACCACAGCACACAAGAATCCATTACAATGCTTATACATTATACAACTTGACCCGAAAATTGTTATTATAAGTAAAAAAAATTCTTGGAGAAAAGTTCTGTGTTTCAAAAATCTATGCTAGAAATAGTTACAAGTTGAACTGGCTATTAGAATCAAAGGAAATTAAAACGTTAATAAAATTTGAATTAGAATCAAATTTCCTGTTAAATTGTACAAAAGAACGTGAAAGAAGTATAAAAACATATTTGATATATTTTGTTCCGATTTATTTTTATTTGATTAAAAGACACAGCACAACACGAACCAGGAAAGCCTGTCGGTGAACGTACCTATGTTATTTAATAGAACAGCGCACATTAAACCAGCAATAACAGTCAATCGGTCATCTGCAATTTTTGTCTAGCCGTGCTGGACCGATCTAGTATGTTAGTGATGTGTTGACAGGATCAGACTTATAATTTTTATGAAAACGCTTGCGGATAGAGATTTATACTTTCTGAAGGCTGTATATAATTTTGTACAGATGATGGGTTGAGAAAACAGACGTAATATTGAATTTAATAAAAAATATTCTTTGAAGAGGCGTACTCAGGGGTTAAATTTTTTATTTTATCCAAAAACAAACATAAAACACTACCTGTATAAAATACATTATATTGTTGGCATGGTTTTACACCGCGACCCGAATTTTTTATATGTTTAAATTGTTTTTTGACAAGTTTTTCATACACACTGTATAATACGTTTCAACAAACAGAGCTATATATTACAAACACGTGTAACTGGGTGACTCTGTGGACAAACCCTATATAACGTGCCTGGCATTTCAAAACTTTTAACTTTTAGAACATATTTTTGTACTATTCAGTGGAAACTCAGTGGACTAATTTACACAGGTAAGCAAGTTGTCAGTAAAACCACTACGGCTTTTCAATATCTACAACTTTTAAAACACAAACTACTAACTAAGTATCGGTATGTATCATTTCTGAAAGGTGTTTTTTTGAAGTTTAACTTTTTTAGTGACGTTTCTATTTGAAAAACGTAAGAAATCGAGGGGAAGTAGAATTGACCCCTAAAGGGGAAGTTGGTTTGCCTCCTAAATTACATAAAACTGACAAGGACAGAAGTTTATAGTGTGTTGCTAAGTATGTGTAAATATTATTAATTATTTTCACATGAAAAAAAAATTAAACTTGGGAATAATATTAAAAACTAAAGAAGTTAAACTTTTTATGTGAGGCTCATTATAATTTTTTTGTCGGTATAAAATATCTCTCTAAATACTGTATCAATGTTTGGTACGCCATTATTGAGATTATTTTTCTCTCAAATGACGAGAGATAAGTTAATATCTTAAAATAAATGTTGTCATTAAAAAATTTCAGTTTAAAAATTAGTCTTTAATCATTATCAAATAATGTAGCTTTGCGAATAAGTTGTTTTTTAAAACACGAGCCTTTTGAAACATGCCATTTAGTGTACATTGAACAGGGAGCTATATATTACGAACGCACATAGTTGTATAGCTCCGTAGACAAGCCGCACCCGTTCACACGTAGCTCCGTTTCGTATTTCAACGTCAACGAGGTTAAAAAAATGTACATATACACAGGAATACAATGTGAATGTGTATTCCAACACATTTTTGTTGACATAAAAAATTAAACATCACTTGTATACTTGGCTGTGTCCATTTTTTACTCTTTGCTCGCCATTCGGGCTGAAGTTGTTTTCAAACTGATTCCGAAAAGTGTAATACTTAAAATGATTCACTAAAGTACTTGCAGAATATGATATATAAATAAATAGTAACCTATTTGCAGCGACCATAAAAACAAAGATATGCCAAACGTCACAAAATTATATGTCACAATATAAAAATTATTTTAAATTAAATAAAACGACACCACTTGCGATTACTGTTCAAAATATTTTTTTATTTACAAAACGTTTCTACCAAATTTTGGTCCTTTTCAATTTATTAAAATATATATAAATATATATAAATATTTTAATAAATTGAAAAGGACCAAAATTTGGTAGAAACGTTTTGTAAATAAAAAAATATTTTGAACAGTAATCGCAAGTGGTTTCGTTTTATTTAATATTCTATTACTGTTGGTAGAGTCAATATTATTATTTATTATTAATAAAAATTATTTGTCGGGAAAAAGGACTTTTTAACTATTAAATGTTTTGATCAAAACATTTAATAATTATAAAGCTTGAAAAAGTCCCAAGCAAGGAACGAAACGTCGCTATAAATAACAAATAAGTGTTTCCTTAAAAAGTCCTTTTTCCCGACAAATCATTTTTATATTAATTACCAAGACAAAAAAGAAAAAAAGTCAATATATATCACCATGCTTACAAAATATTCTTAAAACTGTATGGAATTACAGATATGAGATATTTCTTCAACTCTAAAAATTTTTTGTATTTTTTATACGTGTTAAGTCTTCCGGTAGCTTTTGGTAAATTTTATAACCAGAATGCACAGAACTTTTTTGAAAGAAAGTAGTTTTATATTTAATACTTTGTTTCTAGTTGGGTAATATTTATAATGGTTTAAATCAAAACAGCTATTAAGTGTTTTAGGTTGGTATTTGAGGCACTGTGAAAATATGTACAATAACTCTTTAGTAATATCCGAATACAAAAACACGACCTGGCTGAAGGGCAGCGGGGCTTAACCGACTTAATCGATTTATCAAACAAATTGACCGCCTGGCAGGTAAAATGTCCCACCTAAACGACCTGTCTTTTTGAATATATCTTTTTTTAGTTACTAATATTATTCTGCCTATATAGTTCAACGTGCTTCAAATATATTTTTTACGTTTAAAAAGATATAATTTAGCAAACACCTGGTTATAGACTCGATTAAAAATACTGGCATTTTTATTTTTCAACCCCTTAAATATTAAATATCAAGGTATTAAAATTTCAAAATACATCAAGTATTTTTACAGCCCAAATCATATTTTGATGTCAAATACATGTCACGAAAGAAATGAAAAATATAGTGCAGAAAAAAATTTATCGGAACTGTTGGGAATTTTGACCAGAGCTTGTAACATTTGCAATGCAACCGAGTTTACTCTAAATGTTAGATTTTCCCTCAAAATTATGGAATCCGGGAATAAAAACGCGAAAAAAACCTTACTAGTAATGATAAGTAAATAAGATAAAATAAACAAGTAGGCGTAATAATAATTTATGCTTGCAGATATTATTATAATGATAGGACGGTTGATACTTGCATTCGATGCCAAATGGGCTTTTTGCCGTCCTACTTGGCACAATACTCCAACTTTGTGAACTTTAACTAATATCTTGCCTTCAAAATGTCTTGCGGTTACTGTTAACGCCGTTTTTATCTCGTTCTAAATGGACTCGTCCTATTTTCAATAAACTTATTTAAAAGGCTAGTAATAAAAGTAATGCTTAATACGGTATAGTTCGTATGACTAAATTCGTAAACAGAATACTAGCTATCGTTTGCTATAATCGTTATGAAACATTCTTTGTTACAATACTATATTAGAAAAAATTATTTTGTTACCGTCAGGACTCAAACCCGAACGGGTTATCAGTTACAATCTAAATTGTTTTCAGACTTGACACGATACAGGTAAGAAACCACTGATTATTTCCTAAAATTTCAAAATTTTTTACCTTTTATCGAAGCAGGTCAAAAATACTATTAAATAAAAATGAAGAATTTCCTAGAAAAGTTATTTATTATTTTAAAAATATATTCTATTATAAAAAGTACATAATATCATAATTACATTGTCAACATAAAACAACATTATAAAATATTTAAAAACATCTAGAGAGCGTAATTTGAAGTAGAAGAACGTCTTCGCGTTATGTTAGTGCAGAAATGCGATATATTTTTTACATGTCGCAAATAGTTTTTTTGTTTTCTGTTTTTGAAATGATTCCGTCGTTGGGAAACTCCATGTGAACTTTAACTAATATTTTGCCTTCAAAATGTCTTGCGGTTACTGTTAACGTTGTTTTTATCTCGTTCTAAATGGACTCGTCCTATTTTCAATAAACTTATTTAAAAGGCTAGTAATAAAAGTAATGCTTAATACGGTATAGTTCGTATGACTAAATTCGTAAACAGAATACTAGCTGTCGCTTGCTATAATCGTTATGAAACATTCCTTGTTACAATACTATATTAGAAAAAATTATTTTGTTACCGTCAGGACTCAAACCCGAATCTTTCCACTTTCACGGCGGAACGGGTTATCAGTCACAATCTAAATTGTTTTCAGACTTGACACGATACAGGTAAGAAACCACTGATTATTTCCTAAAATTTCAAAATTTTTTACCTTTTATCAAAGCAGGTCAAAAATACTATTAAGTAGAATAGAAATACAAATGAAGAATTTCCTAGAAAAATTATTTATTATCCTAAAAATACATTATATTATAAAAAGTACATAATATTATAATTACATTGTCAACATAAAACAACATTAAAAATTATTTAAAAACATCTAGAGAGCGTAATTTGAAGTAGAAGAACGTCTTCGCGTTATGTTAGTGCAGAATTGTGATATATTTTTTACATGTCGCAAATAGTTTTTTTGTTTTCTGTTTTTGAAATGATTCCGTCGTTGGGAAACTCCATGCTGGCGTTCAAATCTTTTTTCAATTGTGAGATTTTGTGGTGGTTGTGGAACTTCAGCTGGATACACTTCTATTGGATATCCATTAAAACAAACGCCATGCATTCCCAGGGCTGCTTGTGCTGCTTCCCTGCTGACAAATTCGATGTAACCCATTTGCCGATTTTTTAAACCACCGAATTTGTTCTCAATTAGTGAAATACGCCACACCGGTCCACAAAAAAGTAACGCTCTCTCAAGATCGTCTTTCGTCACGTTCTGTTCAATTCCCAGGACGTATATAATCCGTTTGATATCTGAAATGGAAAAAAAACATTTTAATAACAATGTCGACACATAATTTATAAGAAAAAACACTACAGTAAATAAAAAAACATACCTGTTAGGTGTTCCATTTCAAGCTGTTTTGCTTCTTGGAGCTGAAGGTTTGCTAATGCTGAAAGAGCGACGTTTTTCAATATTCTGGTAATTTCTGCGGTATCCATTTTGAAACTAAACACAAAATTTGTCACTATTTACGTAAAAGTAATGTATTATAACACTTGTATATAATTTTAAAATTGCTAAATTTTAATTTTACAATTTACGTCTATCCGTTCGTCGTTCAGAAACTCGAATGAAGTTTTTTGAATGTCCTAGGATATTTATAGTGCTCAGGTAAAATAAGTTTATAAAATCTCTGGTTTATTGGAGCAGGTCAATTTTCAATTAAACTTTTATTAACCTCCCTCAAAACCAGTGACTTCATAAACTTATTTTACCTATGCACTATAAATACCCTAACATTCAAAAAACTGTATTCGAGTTTCTGAACGACGAGCGGATAGACGTAAATTGTTTATACTAAATAAAATTAAAATTTAGCAATTTTAAAATTATATACAAGTGTTATAATACATTACTTTTACGTAAATAGTGACAAATTTTGTGTTTAGTTTCAAAATGGATACCGCAGAAATTACCAGAATATTGAAAAACGTTGCTCTTTCAGCATTATCAAACCTTCAGCTCCAAGAAGCAAAACAGCTTGAAATGGAACACCTAACAGGTATGTTTTTTTATTTACTGTAATGTTTTTTCTTATCAGTTATGTATCGACATTGTTATTAAAATGTTTTTTTTTTCATTTCAGACATCAAACGAATTATATACGTCCTGGGAATTGAACAGAACGTGACGAAAGACGAGCTTGAGAGAGCGTTACGTTTTTGTGGACCGGTGTGGCGTCTTTCTCTAATTGAGAACAAATTCGGTGGTTCAAAAAATCGGCAAATTGGTTACATCGAATTTGTCAGCAGGGAAGCCGCACAAGCAGCCATGGGAATGCATGGCGTTTGTTTTAATCGATGTCCAATAGAAGTGTATCCAGCTGAAATTCCACAGCCACCACAAAATCTCAAAACTGAAAAAAGATTTGAACGCGAGCATAGAGTTTCCCAACGACGGAATAATTTCAAAAACGGAAAACAAAAAAACTATTTGCGACATGTAAAAAATACATCGCAATTCTGCACTAACATAACGCGAAGACGATCTTCTTTAAATTACGGTCTCTAGATGTTTTTAAATAATTTTTAATGTTGTTTTATGTTGACAATGTAATTATGATATTATGTACTTTTTATAATATAATATATTTTTAGGATAATAAATAATTTTTCTAGGAAATTCTTCATTTTTATTTCTATTTGACTTAATAATATTTTTGACCTGTTTCGATAAAAGGTAAAAAACTTTGACACTGTAGGGAATAAGCAGTGGTCTCTTACCTGAATCGTGTGAAGTTTAGATGGTAACTGATAATCCATTCCACCACGGAAGTAGAAAGATTCGGGTTTGAGTACCTGAGGTGGCAGTTGTATGAAAATATTTTTTTTTAATATAGCATTGTAACATTGGAGGTTTCTTAACAAATATAGCAAACGACAGCTGTATGATTTTACGCTTTTTAGTGGCCTTTATCAAGGACGGCCATTTTACTTTAGGAAAATTAATGTGAGAAAAATGTTTTGACATGTATTTCGACACGACATTTCAGATCCAAAACAGGCGAATTTCGTACTCAGGAAGAGAGAGAGATGTTGGTAAGGAATGGATAGAAAGTAATATGTTTTTTTTATATAAGAACGCGAAGACGATGACGACGGCGTTGAGTTAAAATGTTTTCTTTTAGTGCAAAAGACCAAGAGAAAACAAGTGCGATGAATGAAGATAATTAAAGGTCTGGTCCCAAAGCTCCATGGATCATTTACCGCGCCCATCCTGCTTCTGGCCCCAGGGGTGGTATCCATACGACGAGTTTTGGGGGCAGCAATGCGGACAGAAGCTGCGGCGATAGCCTGAGGCAAGGATGAAAACTACTGATGAATTACCAGTGGCACAGTTACACATGAAATTACATTGCGTTCTATTTTTTAGCCAGGTCTGTGTACACTGTTATTTCACAGATAAAGTTTTTTCTTACAATTGGAGAATTAATACATAGATGTACAGTTGTACCTCGACATACGAGTTTTATTCTTTCATAGCCTTGCTTGTAAATTTCCCCATTTAAATTAATTGAAATGTCATTAATCCGTTGCAGTCCCCAAAATACCATCCCAATTATTTTTATTATGTATTTGTGAATAATAAAAATGTATTTATAAATGAATTGAGCTTACGGAAGATATTTTATATGAGTTTTTAGGCACTGATAATACATTTTTTTCTGTTATTTTCTTTATTCGTCGTTTTAATAATAAACTTGATAAGGCTCAGTATATAATAATAATAATGCGTTTAACGTCCGTTTCTCGACTTTATGTTATAACAGACGGCATTCGCACCATTACTATTTTCCACTACCACACTTCCCGTTCTTTTTCTACATTTTTAAAACTTCAACTTATGTAATAGCAATGGGCGAATGAAGGAATTATAGGAAATTAGGATAAGGTACGTAATTTTTGGACTAGGAGTTTGATAGGTAATCGGCCATGGCCTCAATATTTATCTGGAACTAATTGAGGGAACCATGGAAAACCTCAATCAAGATGGCCGGTACAGGAATTATCGTTTCTCGGCGAGAGGCAGTAGGAAAAAGTCCCAGCCACATCTGCCCCCGCCGGGAGTCGAACCCGGACCTTCCGAATGCTAGTCTAGTGCTGTCATCACTACTCTACCCAGCTCGGTGATAAGGCTCAGTACCTGTTATAAAGCAAACCTCTGAATCTGATGTGCGATGTTTAATAATGAATGAAACGTTTGTTTAATTAATAATTAAAATCCGCAACGTAACACCACTGACTCAATTCGTGAGAAGTACAAAAGGTGGCAATGAGCAAGAGAGAAAACATGATAGACGTGAAGTGAGACGGAGATGGAGAGAGTAGGGCGGTTAACAAGTCGCGCGTCGGTCCGATACAAACGATGTTACTAGAACACCATTTATTTTGCAACCATCATGGGGTGTGATGTCGGTTGGTATATAGGAGTCTGCAAACGGTGGGACGATGTCAAGATCCATTCGGAACTATTCTCTGGCAAGATAGAATTTATAGAAATCTATTTCTTAGCGTAAGAAGTAGATGTTAATAAAATAGCTCATTAAATTTTTTTTTTATGTAAAATTTCATTAGGCGGGGTATGGATGGCTAACTGAAAGCTAACATGAAAGTAACGTTCAGTTTATGCAAAGGAGTATTGACATATATGATAAGTTAAAATTTTTATAACGTAACTGTTGAAGCTTTTAGTTAAGGCTGTCGGAACGCTCTGAATTTACTCTACACTACGAGGTAAAAACTGCTGTTGCAAGGCTGGCGCTGTCAGCTGATTACTCTAAATTTTGGATATATTTCGAAGATTTAAAAACTTTTCCGAAAAAGGAAGATTCACTTTAGGTTTGTGGTGGTACAATTTTGTGAAATAAATACGAATAAGGTCGTAGTGTGAGATTGAAAACATGTGTTTTTTAGCACAATCAATGCCAACTTTTTTCTAGTAAATCGTACATAAATGAAAAAAGTCCATTAGAGACCCTTTTGTCCTTTATTATCCTTATAGAGAAAGAATTCTTGCAAAATGTTGACGAATGAGTCTACAATCAGCCGAAGCCCTATTTTTGGCTTAAATTCAGAGCGTTCCGACAGCCTTAATAGATGGCCGCACAGTTGTAAAATTTCTAAATTACCGACATACATTCTCATACAATACACCAAAGAAGTTTTACTTCAAATGCGCCTAAAGATCACATGCACAATTTTTTTTTTTTTTTTTGCATCATAAAATACCAAATATTGATCGAGCTCCTGGATGGCGGAAGGCGTCTGATTTTTATGTTTTTACTATGACTATTGACTTACATAAATTGTTTTAATTTGGATGCTGAGCAATTCCGGATCGAGGCAACTGCATTGCACGGAATATACAGAGATACGCGTGTAGTCAGCAACTAGAGTTGGCTGACGCATCGTAGAAGGCTGGGGTGCCACCAACACACACACAGTAGAGAGACGTTGTATCTATGTAGACGTATTATTACCACCTCTGTTTTGTTTCTGCACAGCTGCCTGCGTTCCTACAGTACAGACAAAAGGATGAGTAATACACATTTAAAAGCTTTATAATAATAATTTATTAACGATATTAAGGCTGGGGGTTTTAAATAACAACTTAGAATTCAGATTAATAACAAGCGAAATTTATTTTGGCACTGTGAAAAGTCATAAGTGGTTTTTTGCAACAAGGGTACAATTCTTCAAATAAGGAATGATTAAAATATGATAACAATAATATACTGAATCGTGTACTAAATCAACTTTTATCAATTTATTCATTTGAGTGGTTTATTTGTAACATTAAAAGAAAGCACTTACTATAGAATTTCATTTAAATTGACTGTCAAAAATATTTTTTATTACAAAAGACTGCAATCTAATTACGTCTTAGCCCCAGAAATTTCAATATTAGATGTATATAAAATAATAAAAATGCGTTTAACGTCTGTTTGGTGACATTGTGTCATAACAGACGCCATTCGCACTATTACTATTCTCCATCTACCACAATTCCCGTTATTTTTCTACGTTTCAAACTTCAATTTAATTAATAGTAATGTGCGAATGAAGAAATTATAGTAAATTAGGGTGAGGTAGGCAACTTTGTGAGTATAAGAGTTTGACACGTAATCTGCTATGGTCTCGAAAAAGGAACCGTCTCAATATTAATGTGGAATTAATTGAGGGAAACCATGAAAAACCTCAACAAGATGGTCTGTTCAGGAATTCTCGGCGAGAGATAGTAGAAAAAAGTCCCAGCCACATCTGCCTCCTTCGATTCGAACCCAGTACCTCCTGACTGCCAGTCTTGTGCTCTCACCACTACTCTACACAGCTCGGTTAATGGTTAAAATATAACATAGCTAGCACATAACGGCTTATTAATCCGTGTTTCTTATTTGTATAGAATCCAATTTTTTTGTTTCAAAATGTATATATTTTATTTATTCAATTATTAATTTATATTTTGCTATGTTTAAACGTTAATATATTATGTACGAAATATTTTTGTTTTTTTTTCGAAAAACTAATTTTTGGTTCAAAATTATTCAGAATAAAATTTTCTATTTCTTCAGTATTTTTATTGTTTAGTTTTTCACGTATTGTCCATGAATATGAATGGTATATTTTGCACATCCCTAGCTAACGTAGCAGTCAAAGCTTATTGCAGTTGTTCTTGCATATTTTTCTCCAGTAAAACAAACCATTTCGTAGCAGAAATTGTATTAACGACGTTTCTAAGATTAACCAGAGCAGAAATGTTTTTTAGATTTATGTTTTAAAAAGATTTAAATAAATGTATGAAATTCTGGACTTAATTATAAACTGAGAAAATAAAACCTCCTTTTAGAAAATAATAATACAATAGATTTTCTCAGTGTTCTGTTTGTTTTGCAACGAGTAAAATGAAGAGGGACAATATTAAACAACGGTATGCAAAGATTTTCATTTGCGACATTTGAGGTGGTTTGGTTTTCGTATCTCATTACTCGTAGCTATTTATTAAAGCTACTGAGTACTTGCTGTTCAATATACTCCGTTTTTCACCCACATAGCTCTATCTTACGAACAATTGGACATTAATGTGTCATTTTAAATATACATCATTATTATTATTATGTAAAATGCACTTCCGTTTCGGAAATGAAAAATGAAAAATCTTATTCAATCTTTGATGTTAATGTTTCAAAATAAACTAGAAATATGTACCATTCTTCCCATGTGACTTGTAGTCAAGTTTTACAGCCTATTTGATCTAAATAAACGATTATAAATTAGATAAAAACGAGAAAATTAACATAACTCCTACACAAATTTTTGTACGGAAACAAAATTATTTACCAAGTCAAGTTTGTTAATATTTTTAACATAATATGTTTCTAAAGAAAAAACTTCAAAGTTTTAACTTGCCTTCTCGTAACTCAAAATCTGGTGAAGTGCTGTAAAGAAATATTGACGGTTATCATGTTTTTAAATTCAATTGTATAGAGCGAAATATGTTTTTTGAAATTTTAAAGCAACAAGCCAAATGTTTGAAGCTTAGTGCTTAATCACAACTAATAAAAACAATAATAAAATGAATTTTGTGGCCAAAGTTCGAAATTTCCCGAGAGCTTATTTTACGCCCTGAGGGATCAACCACCTTAAAAGCGGTATTGCGCAACAACGTTATTTTATGTGGTTTTGAAAATGGTAAATGTTTGAGAAAATATTTTTTCCTGTATATGAATTAATAAAACATTATAATGAAATATTTTTCTTTTTTTTCAGGTGAGTTTCATTATCCTAGGAAATAACTGCGTATGTAAGTTTCTATTGTTTATTTGTTTTCATTTTTTGTGTGCCTTTATTCAAAATGTAATTTACAGTTATGAATAACACCTTGAATGTGTTTCGTCTCAACATTTTAAATTAATCAATAATTTTGTATTTAATTTACTCAAAACATCATCCAATTCAGGCGCATAATAATTTCTAATATAATTCCTGAATAGTTTTAGTTCAGTGAATGTACGAAGTTGGTGCTGTTTTAAATTGAAATCGTCTCCAGCAGTGTTTGTAATTACATGTTCAAGTTATATTATTTCAGAACGTACTTCCTCAGAGGTAAATAAAACGTATATTTTCTCTTCACCTTTAAATACTTCGGCGAAAAATGTCATTTTAAGCCTACATTTATAATTGCTTAATCCTTTAATTCTCTGCTTTATAAAATATGACACTGTATTTAAAATATTAAAATGAGAAAACGGGGAGAAATGTGAAAGAGGCAAACGGCTGGCATATTACATTTGTCTGTGACAATATTTTAAACTTCATTTTTAATGCATTTTTGGGAAAAACATTTTACTCCAGTAAACATCTTTGTCTACTGAAGTATTTTTTTTTCTTATTTTACTGAAAAACTCTTAAATTTTTCTTAACAGGCAACTACAACCTTAACCTATAATAATACTTTAAAACATCAACGGTTATAATTTCCATAGTGAATTACTGAATATTTTATATCTAAGGCAAAACTATTTTAAATCTAAATCAAATAAATTTTCGCTTCTCTTAAAGATGGGTCAATAAAAGTTTTAAATTTTCATTGCGTTATTTTCCTGAGTTACTTTTTTTATTTATGTTTAAAAATAATATATTATTAAACAGTTTTGGTGTGAGGGTCCCCTTAATTGCTCATAGTTTCAACAAATTAATTTATTTAACATTTCAATTCAAAATATAACATCTGAAAAATTCAAAATGCTTATCTTTTAGTGATAATTTGCACTGATTTTTCACTCGGTATTTGGTAGAACATGAAAATAATAAAAAAAAAAATTAAAAAAAAAACACTTGAAAGTTCTACCAAAACTGCTATTAAATTATTTCTCGAGGATCATTACGGACAATATCATTCTCCGGATTATAAAACATATATTTAACATTTAGACTAGAAATCTTCTCTGAAAAATCAAAAATGTTTATTTTGTAGTGAGTTTAAAAATATGCTTTAAACGTAAGTAGTAATTGATGCAAATGAAATTTCAGTAATTAACATAACGAAATTGTAAATGACATATGAAATAATCCATTTAAAATGTCACCACTTTTATAATGATTTCTAGACAGTAATGACTGTGATAAATTAATGAAATGGTTTAACAAGCAGAATAATAAAAATAATTAAAAAAACTCGTATACAATATTCTAGTGTCACGTCAGTATACCTACAATATGTTACATTTTCTGACAGTTATTTTTTTCATTTAAAATACGCTTAGAGTAGACAATGAACATAATATATACAAATTTAACTAATTTTATTCGCATATATCGGACAGTACAAAATGCTGTCTCAGAATTTTTATAATATATATTTATACTAGTCGCTACCCGCGCAGTAATTTGCTATATAAATATAAAAAAGCTAGAGTTATACTTTTATAAATATTTTAAAGTTTGATGAATTATTTTATCAACTCTATGAATTAAAAGATGTGTTTTTAAAGTTTAACTTTTTTAGCGACGTATCGAGGGGAAGTAGAATTGTCTCCGAAAGGGGAATTTAGTTTGTCTCCTAAATTACATGAAACTGACAAGAACAGAAGTATATAGTGTGTTGCTAAGTATGTGTAATTATATTATTAATTAGTTTCACTTAGAAAAAAATTAAACTTAGGAATAATATTAAAAACTAAGGAAGTTAAACTTCTTATGTGAGCTTATGAGGGTGAGGTTCATTATATTTTTTTGTTTGTTGCTCTCATTTTATCTAATGGACCTTTTTAGATTGTACATAAATGACGCATATGCCATTGTTCATTTGTACTATGTATGTATTTGTGAGTCTGATATATCATATGTTTAAAAGCTCGTGACAGAGGTTTCGTTTAATCTGATCAGGCTTTGATAATTATGCTATAAGGTTTCGACTGTGTTCAATCTAAATAGAATTGACTGTATTCATTTTGATCAATCAAACTACACTGACTCAAAATACAAAAAGCATTTTCAATCGAAAGCTGAAACCAGTTTTTATAGTTCCCTCGGACAGCTAATAAATGAAGCTACGGTGACTATTTCCTAGCTGTTCGATATGACTCTTTAAACACCTGTTTTACTCTATATTAAGAACATTTGAATGTGTGTGTGTATAAAAAATTCATGAAAAACAGTTACGGAAACTTCTAAATACTACGAAAAACTTTAGACATTGATGGTAATGCTTTTAAAAATAAACTAGAAAATCCAACTAAAAAATTGAAAAAATCGAAATTTTGAAAAAATTCAATTTTTTGGAAATAAATTTAAATGCTGAAAAAAATTCGAAAACGATTTTTTTTGGAAAAACATCTTTTCTGAAATTTTTTAAAAAATTAAATTAAATTTTTTTCGACAGATCTTATATAGGCCCTTACAAAAATTTTGCCCATAGGCCCCACTAGAATAAATCCGGCATTGGGCGAAGCCTCTATTCATCACGAAACTTGAGCGTGGACGCAAATGATTCTAATATAGTTAAGAACCAGTAGACATTTTAATATAATGTTATCCAAATCAGTTGCGCTGGATTAACACTTGTGTGAAGCGTGGCGCAAAAGGGCATTGCGAGGGGAGGGGGGGAGTGAGCGTTGTTTCACATCGCTCGGCTTGTTTTCTAGGACGGTGTGTGGTCAAGTCAGGCCGGAAGTGTACGGCAACCGCACAGGAAGTAATCAAGTTGCAGTTAGTGTTTGTATTTTCGTCAACTAGATTCTCATGTTACAAACATGCCTAACAAACACCACAATGTTACAACTGTGCTGGACTTTCTGGTCTCCTAATGAAATATATATAAACAAAAATGGTTCTCTACTAATTATAGCACATCATTAGCCCCCGTTACACGCTCCTTGATTCGCGTTAATATCAGTTTTTAAGTTTAATTAGTACAAATAATTTAATGTATTCAACTTTTCATGTAAAGGTTATAAAAAATATTTAATACAATATTATAGCAGAGAATTCTTATTTTCTTCTGCAGTAACAGCATGCAATATAGATTTTTAAGATGGTTCATCTAAAACAGGTCTTTTACCTTCAGATGGATCTAGTTCCACAACTGAGAAATTATATTTTTTTCGTATTTGTTTTACTGTTCGAATCTCCCGCGTTTGATTTTCAAATTGCAATAACAATAACATTTCGTAACCTAGTGATAATTTGCTTTTTAAAAACAATGAGTGCAATCGTAAAATATTGAGTGTGTGATATGTCGAAAAAAGCAGCAAAAACGTTATTATAAGTGTGATATATAAAAACAGTTAGGTCTCCCGGTTCCAGTATAAATCATTATCATTTATCAGTTTCACAAACTTCAAACATTTTTGGTCCTTCGAACCGGATTTCGGGTGACCAAAAATGTTTGAAGTTTGTGAAACTGATAAATGATAATGATTTATACTGGAACCGGGAGACCTAACTTTTTTTGACATATCACACACTCAATATTTTACGATTGTACTCAAACGCGGGAGATTCGAACATTTACATATGTATTTAAATACTATTGTAAATTGTATTATTTTGTTGTATTTTATGGAACAATAAATTCTAATTCTAACCAATTTGATGGGTTGGCCAAACTCCAAATAGACCGAGCGCTGGTGTGCATCCCGTTTGATAAATCCGGTAGATCCATTCTGATTGATGATTTAAGTTCAAGACGACCTAAAGAATTGAATTCTGAGGGTCAGCGCGTAATTTTTATTTTTAACCGAACTATGAGAATTATCATTTAAATCGTATTGTGTGTTTTGCATGTTTGCTAAAAACTCAAGAACTACTAAACATATTTGAATGCGACTTTTCCACATTCGATAGCGTATTTTTTAGAAAAGGTTTAGGTCTATAATAACTGGTTAATCCGCCTTCATCCGGGTGAAAATTGGATCGAATTCACTATATTGAACAGATTTGAAAGAAGTTTTTACCATTCGATACCTTAATCATTGAGAAAATTTTAAATTTTGTTATTACTCTACCCGGTGCTTCCACCATAATTACCGGTACGTCCACCATAAGAAACTATTACATCATAGCGAATTAAATATGCTTTTATTATGTTTTAATACACAATATTGTACAATTAAAACATAATTTTAAATATTCGAAACTAATATTAATACCAAATATTATATATTAACGCTTTAAATTCACATATCTATAAAAATGGAGGTTTATAAAAAAAAACTCAAAAATATTGATAACCATTCTGCGAATTTAAAAACGTTTCAGAACTAATTAATTTTATATATTCTTGATTTTTTTTTCTGAAAATAGGCAATACACGTAGACAAAAGAACAAATAAATCAATTTAAATTGATTTTTATATTTCTTATAATTTTTTGATTTAATTTTTTCAAAAGTGACGTAAAGAGAATATTATGAAAACGGAGTTTGGTAATTATAATTAAATGTTAACAATTAACTTTCGAAACTATTAAACCGATGTTTTATTTATTTATGTTTAAAATATAATAGATATTTTTTGTGAATATGTGAAAAATATAAAATATAACATCTATACAAAAATTAATATAAATATGAATAGGAGATGTACATTTTATATATATATTTGACGTCTGTACTTTATTGAACATTTTTAATATAATGAGCTTGCAAGATTTGTTTATTTTTAACAAAAAAGAGTTCTTTGAAAAAATATTTCTCTTTGTACACAAAATGGGTTGAAATGATTACACAATATTGTAGTTGACATTTATCAACAACTTTTCTGTTTTTCATATAAAAGCATATTATGTAACCACGGAAATGTTTCGCAGGTTTCATAATATTTATTACTAATCGTTACCCGCGTTATCGCTGGTTTTAACAGATTTTTTTATTATAATATATCAAATGTCAATACTTTCGAACTAGGAATGACCCTTTTGCCCAGTTGGCTAGATTTTTTTAATTTGGCGTAACAAACGACATTAAGGTGGCGGTTCGCGCCGCGACAGAGACAGGAGACCGAGACCGAAGACAGAGACGGGAGACCGAGACAAATGTCTCCGTCTCCGGTGGTCTGTTGTGTACCGAGACCAAAGACCTCTCTCTCATTCAGCTTTGTTGAGTCGTTTGAGTCAATTGTGTCGTGTTCTGGAAAATTATTAATCCACAGCGTAATGGAAAGCCATTCAGTTATGAAGTTACTATTGGAAGAAGAAGAAGACGATGACTTGCTATTTTATTATTATTATAAAACAAAACGAAGAATGCCTATCGACAAATTATATACAACTAAAGGCCACGAAGGATCGTTTTCCCTTTTGATAAAGAACCATTAATTGTTTGAGGAAAATATGTTCAGGATGTACTTTCGGATGAATAAAATACAATTATCCTTCAAATTTTCATTTCTGTATGCGTCATGTTGAGAACTAAATAGCGCAGGATGTTGTCTAATCATTTCAATCAATTTATCGGTGTCTTCATCAGAAAACGACGTCATTTTTCACAATTTTGCACGTGCGTCTCGAGCGAGACGCGAGACAGTACTAGTCTGGGGTAGAGACCGTCTCGCGGTCTTCTGTCTCGCGTCGCGGTCTTCTGTCTCGGTCTCGCTCGCGAACTGACACACATAGAAAACCTAAGGTCAAGTAACGGTCTCGGTCTCCAGTCTCGGTCTCCTGTCTCTGTCGCGGCGCGAACCGCCACCTTTATAGATAGCTTTACAGAATAACGTAATTAAATAATACGTTATTTGACAAACATTCTAACAGATTTAATCGAGATTTGTGAACTGAGTTTGCACTAAAAATGTTAAGCATTTTAAGAAGGGATATTTTTGCCTGCAAAGAAGGTGCTCCGTGTGACTAATGGAAAAGTAAAACGGAAATAGGATATATAATTTATCAAAGACATGTAAATTGCAGATAACGAATGGGATGGATAAAACAAAAAGATGGTTTATTATGAGTTATAGAAGTCAAAACAGGGAAGAAGCTACCGTAATGCAATCATTTAAAGATTCCTCTTCTATATAGCAGCATTCTTTAGTTTGTATATCTTGAACTGTTCAGTGAAGCGTTATAAGGCGTGTGACCACTATTGTTTCAGACATTGCAGAAGCTAGAGCCGTGCTGGGCTTTTAATTATTTTTTATTCAGTGAAACAGTGTCTACGAAACTTAGTTTCTGTGGAATATTAAATTTGAAATTTGTAAAATGGACCTAGTCTAATTTAATGTAGTTTTTATAACCGGTATATATTATTTCTCAAAGATTTTTTTTGTCGGTATGAAATATTTCCCTTAAAACTGTATCGAAATTAATGTTTGATACGCCATTTTGGAGATTATTTTTCTCTCTAATGACGAAAAATAAATTAATATCATAAAGTTAATCTTTTTAATAAAAAATTAAAGTTTAACAATTTCATTACAGAAAATAACATTCAGAAAAAATGTACCATCCGGTGGCAAATTTTTATTTTAACAGTTGTCGGTAATATGACGTGTAGTGGCGCTGAAGTTTCTGAATAGAATAAAATAAAACAAATGTAGCCATCTGGTGGTAATCTGTTTACTTGAAGAGTTGTCGGTAATATAAAGTGACGTAGTGGCGCTGAAGTCTCTAAATAGAATAGAATAGAATGTATTTCCACCCTATTCTATCATGTAACTGACCACTAACGGTGCGAAGTATTCGCAGGGTCCACTAATTTTATTATTTATTACGTTGGTAATTAGTATCGCAGCATGTAATCATCAACTTTCCAGAATATATGTTTTTTCGAAGTTCAACTGCATAATTTTAAAGGAAAGAAACTAGAATTATGTTAATCTTATTTAACATAATTTGATAATTTTAAATTGAAAAATATAAACCCACTTTTAAGTGAGTTAACTGTAAAATTTGGATCATTTATCTATCTTTGTTAATGCACATATGTAAAGTGTTGTTTTACAAGCCGTGACAAAAGAGAGAGAGAGAAATATTGTAGATTAAAAACGCTCACCCTACAATATCTTTGTGTCTTGCCAAAAATAATAATTTGCGTAAAAGATTTATTGATTTAAATTATTTTTCTATTCTTTTTTTGTTGCAACTTTAGCTTTTTGTTTCGACAACAAGAAAAGGAACAATTATTTTTCGTTTTTTTTTTTTAAACTGAGAACCAAATCAAAAGAAAAGAGACAACTAAAAAATGCATGTGAGCACTTTGACGCGCCTAAAATTAATTCTTTTTCTGTGACAACTGAAAACCCTAACGATGGCTAAACGCGAAGGTTCGTCTGACTTACTTCATCATTTGATGTTTTCCTTGTTATGTCCAATTGTGTTTTCTAAAGATGTCCAATATCTAGCGTCAGTTTATTGACGCGGTGCTTAAATGTTCTTTCATTAATTTATGCCCAGTAAACAAATTAAGAAATATGTTGTCTACTATCTGAAGTTCTTTTGAAATAATGAGGGCGCACACTGAAATATCAATATTAACAGGGCGAAGTTCAGTGCAGAAAAAGACTACTAACGGACTAGAGGTACCGACTTTTGACATACACTAGTGATCATGCCTTGGTCATATATCGTTTTAGTTGTTTTTCGGTTCACCAAGTGAGGAGGGTAGAGTATGCTAGAGACCATGATCGCAGAATCGTGGGGTCTAATAACTATATTTGTACTAATTTCACTCCTTGGTTCTTTTATTATTATTTTTTTCATTAAATTATTTGCACAAAAATTAGTTTTTAATCAAGCAAAATAAGTATAACTTCTAACGCGCATAAATAAGTATATGCACTCACTTTTTTTTATATTTGAGTTAAAATTTGAGTACTGATTTTTTATAATTTTTTGTCCTTTTTTTCTGTGCCTTCAACTTAGACAATATCCTTTTTTAGTGATGAATAAAAATAGTTATATTAGGAAAAATCAGGTCTTGAAATAAATTAAATAAAAAGGATCAAGTGAAAAGACCAATTTTTAAGTACGTTTTTATTCGATGTACGACGTTTCGTCGGTATTATTCCGACTTCTTCAAGTATCTATTTTAACAGATATAAATATATATGGTAATAAATTTCAAGTTATAATATTATAATTTCCATTGTATTTTAAAGTTTTATAATTTTGTATTTATTTTATAACTTGAAAGTTATTACCATATCTATTTATATCTGTTAAAATAGATACTTGAAGAAGTCGGAATAATACCGACGAAACGTCGTACATCGAATAAAAACGTACTTAAAAATTGGTCTTTTCACCTGATCCTTTTTATTTAAAAATAATTATTATTTTCAATTAATAAATGATGTGCAAAAGTTCCAAAAATAATTTTGTACATTTTCGCTTTCTCAAAAAGTGAATTCCAGCGGTTAAGATGGAAGCGCATAAACTGCGCTCACCTAAACCCTTCCGTTTCGTATTCTGTTTAGTAAGAAGTGCAGGAACAGTGTTAACCCATCCTCCTTAATCCATCTGTCGCCCTATTTAACCTCATCCCACGACACATATTCTAGTCTAGCGAGGTCGTTTGTCACTGCTAAAGTATTTTGTCTTCTTTTTGCCGCCTATTTCCGCCTCGAACACTCCTCCCCCTGATCCCTCGTCTCGCGCACCGCCCCCGGTACGACGACAGTGCTGTGAGCCAGTCAGTGAGTGAGTGAGTTAAAGCGGATGAATCAATGAGGTTATTTATATGAAAATCCACCTAAGATTAACTTCCGCTCAGTGCAATCAATCTGTACCGTCGCTTTAATTTTAAGAACAACTGCATGGTCAACTTACATATTTGACACCGTATTTTGAATAAGCATTAACCTTCGTGTTTTTGAAGGATATCTGTTTGAAATTTCTTGTGACGGATTACGCGTTACGGTTACGAACAAGAACGGCTACGAAAATGAAAGGGAAGAAGGAATGTCTTGTTTTATATTATGTAGTCGGAGGTGCGGAACTCCTAAATCGTTCTATCCAAAAAATATTTTCCTAAATACAGTAATAGGTATAATGGAGTTGAAGACTCCACTACTGTTGCCGCGTTTCATCTCAAACGCGTGCAGAGCCGCAGGTAGCTACTAGTATGTTATATTGACGAAAATCAATCAGATAAAACATATGGTCATTATTTTCTACATAGTTTTTAGTTGCACTTTGAGTATTTTTAGTTAATAAGTAAGTTTGTGATATTTTTTATTATTACAGTGGGCCACCGGTAATCCGACAAACATTTTTCAGAGCAGTGTCGAACTATCGAATTTGTCGGATTATAGAGTACTGCCTAAGACACCCTATAGTCCGGAATTTTTTACAAAAGAGTACCTTGCAATCCAACAAATTACAAATCCAATGATAAGATTCTATATGTTATATATATTTACTGTGAACTTGTTCAATCATGCATTAGCGAAGATTGTCAAAGAAATATTCAATAATAAATAATAGACCATGTCGGATTACAGGGGGTGCCGGATTAGACAGGAGCCGGATTACCGGGGGTCCACTGTATTTTTTAATTTTTATTTAAGAAGAAGAACTCAAATAATAAAAATTAACTACTTTAACTAAATTTGCATTTCGTGTGCATAAAGAAACCATTTTCTTATATAAATTATAATGTTTTGTGTAAAGGCCCCAGTACACAGTGGTCTGTAGTGGGCCATTGTAGACCATCGCCATTGTGTCTGTAGTAGCGGACAATTGTGAGTCATTTGTTGTCGGTTTTTTTTGACACACTTCAAAGGAATCGTGGTGTAGCGTGGCCTGTGGTGTTCACACAGTCGCCCATTGTTTGGACAGGTACCTACTTTTTTGTTGCGTGCTATACTATTTAAATTTTTAATCGCCCAAAATGTCAGTATCCTGGAGCAATGAAGAGACTTTTAGGTTTATAATACTATATAATACTTGTAAATAGTATATAAATAAATAGCCGCGGCTGTAATTACTTCCACATCCATCGCAAGTGCTTCGCCAGGCAGAAATGAGCCATGGGCCATTGTGTGAACACCAAGTGATAGTGGCCTACAGTTGCACATTGCAAAGCATGGTCCACTATAGACCACTGTGAACTGGGCCTTAAGATATATTTGTAAAAGAACTTGATTCGCAGCCTTGAAAAAAATTACCGTCGAATATTTTCAACTACGTATTTTAAATACGGTCAAAATAAAAAATTGTAACTTATTTTCTATCAATTAAACGACGTTTCCTAAGCTAAAAAATTACTTAGTAACATAATATTATGTACGAAAATGTGTTTCGTTAAAATATATTTACAGAATGAAAAGATCTAAACTTCTGTTCAGTTTGAAGAAAAAACAATACACGTACGATAGACTGAGAAAAAAGACAACCAGTCATCAGAACCAATTTTCCTACCCCTACTATACCGGCAGCAATCTAGTGTCTCATTGAAACAAACGAAGGGATAGAGACGCTCATTTTTTTCCCAGCAAAAGTAAGAAAGAATGAGTATAAAGATACGGACTAATAATGATAAAAAAGGATATGGCTAGGCTTCTATGTATGTTAGTTCGAAGAAAAACTTAGAGCCGGTAGATATCGTCCTTTGACGTCCCAAAGCTATAAGAAAACCCCGAAACTTCAACGAATACTCACCTTGCTAAACACTTTTCCTTTGTGATGTTTGTATCAAAATTTAATATACGAGTATTTTCTT
This sequence comes from Venustoraphidia nigricollis, assembly GCA_034508555.1. Taxonomy (NCBI): domain Eukaryota; kingdom Metazoa; phylum Arthropoda; class Insecta; order Raphidioptera; family Raphidiidae; genus Venustoraphidia; species Venustoraphidia nigricollis. The sequence goes on along the minus strand of JAVRKA010000042.1, from coordinate 931,576 downwards.
TTTGATTAGTCATTTTTAAAATAAAGTTTTGTAAACAAAATATTAATTTTTTTTAACTTTGTACGTTTGTAAATATTAAAAAAAGTCAGTTTATTTGTTTTGAAGTATGTTGATCTGTCAAAAAGAAACTAAATAGCTGACAAAAATTTTACAAATTATAACAAAAAAATTAGAGCTTAAAAAAACTAAAACAACACGCTTTTATGAACTAAAAATGCAGAATAATTTGAGCAACAAAATTTGCTTTACTGTAAAAACGCGTGGAGTGCTTAATATCGGTAATACAATTTTCATTACTAGCTAATTGTAAACGTATTAGGTAAATTTAAGTAGATAGCATCCCACGCTTTTTACAGTAAAGCCAATTTTATTATCAAATTATTTTGCATTTATTAGTTCATAAAAATGTGTGTGTTGTTTTAGTTTTTTTAAACTCTATTTTTAATTATAAGACAAAAACAATATTGCATTTGACTTTAAGGTAGGAAACGCACCGTACGACACTGTATATCGTGTTAGATTGAGTGCTGTAATTTTTCAAGTTTTTTATCCTGAAGGCCCTGGTCAGGATAATGGGACAAACTTATTAAATTATTGTATTGTCATCGGTTCTTGATAACTGTGCAAATTTTCAGTTTAATCTGACGTTTTGAAGTAGGTAAGTTTTTTTTATCCTGAAGGTCTTGGTCAGGATAATGAGACAAAGTTATTAAATTATTGTATTGTCATCAGTCCTTGATAAGTGTGCAAAGTTTCAGTTTAATCTGACGTTTTGAAGTGGGTGAATTTCACATTCAAAGGTTCCTTTACAAACAAACATACGGGTGGAGCTTATAAAAGCGCATTAATAAATGTCGTATTCGCAACTTCCGTAACAGAGAAAATTTACTCTAAATGCGCTAAAAGAAGTATAACTTCAAAAATAAAAAGGTTTATTTCGTGTATAATGTTTGCAATTATGTATATTCTTTTAACGAGCCATAAACAATGCGAAGAATTTATTGGTACGTGAATGCAGCCGTAGAGAAATACACGAAATGTAAATTTAGCCCGCTTGTATAATTTACATCGCTTTATTGATTACAGTTATACACGGGCACGTTGTTTCCACTGTTGCATACAAAATCTGTGTCCGCAAGAAAAAATGGCACACGGCGATTTTTTAACATTTTTTAAGACTCCTTAATTAAATAAATAAAAACAGGCCCGGCAGGTCATGTTCTGTCCGTGTGGGTAGTGAGATGAAAAAAAATTTTTTTTCGATCTAGCGGTGATTAAATTAACAAACTTCAAAGCAAGCCCCCTCCAATTAACTCATATTTATTAATATGTGAAAAAAATGTTGGCAAATTCTATGTGGGTATTTTATCCACACGGAATTTTTCGTATGGGTATAGCTACCCACAAAACCCTGGTCATCCGCCGGGCCTGAATAAAAAGATTCTTTATTGTCATTAGTTAAAAAAAGAAGAACAGAAAAGTTGTACATGCAGATTCCAGACCTTAGTCTATAACTCTAACACCTCTTACTTCTAGAAGAATTTATATTGATATGAAATAATTATAATTTTTATTGAGGGAAAAAATTTGAAAAAAACCCCCTATTGTCAATGTGATTTTAATATAATTTATATTGGGTGTAGACTTTTATTTGGTTATCAGTTTTATTCTTTTATGTTTATATTTTTTTTCTACATCGTAGTTAGCAATGTTTGATATTAATTGGTTTTTGTTATCTTTGATTTTTGTGAAAAATTTGATTGATAGATTTCGAATAAAATTGTATATGTAATCTATATTTAATTGCTGATGCATCATATGACACGGAGTATATCTGGGATAGTTACCAATAATTCTTAGGTATTTATTTTGTACAATTTAAGACTCCTTACCCTAATCGTGGAACATATTTTTTTTAATATAGATTTTTTTGGTCTTTGTTTGCACAACCAGCCATCATCAGTGTCCATAACTTTTAAAATTAGTGTTGTAATCTAAAAATTGATGTGTTATGTTATGTAAGTTGATGACCCAAAACGTGATGGTAATTGGCTTTATTAAGAGGGCTCCCGTGCATTGAAAGAGACTGTTTTTTAAGATAGCTAGAGATAGGTTTAATGAAATGGGTGATGCAAGAAATGTTTTTTTTTGTGACGCGATGTGACTAATTTTGGTACAAAATTTGAGAATTATATGACCTAAAAATATGAACTTTGATAGATATGAAATCCTCACTATTTTGTGATTAACACCTCAGAAACTCATGTGTTTATCCCAACTATGCACAAAAATTAGCTGTAAAAAATAATTTCATCGCGTCAGTATTTTCTTTCATAATCACTTTAAATGAATTTGAAATTGATAATAAATTCAATATTATATTTTTAAATTCATCTTGGGTATTTTCATTTTTATGTTAAAATTTTTAGAAATTACTTCGGTCATATGAGAACAAATTATAATAAAAGTTGATTCAGGAATGTGATTTGAACTACGCTTTTTCAGACTGGTACCTTAAACCACTTGGCCACGAAACCTATACATATTTATTTTAATTCATAATACGATTAGTAATTATTAATATAATAACATAGCGTGCATTTGTTCCTTTGACTACGCAGCCCATTGTTACCATATATTACTACGCTTCATAGTTTTTTAGACTATAAAAATATAATACCAATATATAAACATTTCAACAACAAAAATAAAACCTTAAAATCTCACTTTTTCAGTTAAAAACCGTACTAACAAAATTCTGAATCATATTATATTGAAAGTTTTATACAATAATTAGTTCCAGATCTCCGACAACAAACGACGAGCAAACATAAAAAAAACCATAACCTATAAACCATATAACATAATATATAAACCATAACATATGATAAAAACATAGTATATACCTACACATGAAATTTATAACTTTCTTCTTTTTTGAAATCAAAACTATTAAAAACTAAAAGGTCTCAAGATATGTGAGCGATAGTGCTTCTTGTTTTTGTAGGGACGAGAAAAAATTATTGTAAAACTTTAAAAAGTTAATTTTGCACATTCCCTACTTGTGGAGTTGGTAATAACTGAGTCACTATTGTTGGGTCTTTTTGAGACGACAATAATACTCTGCATTGTCGACCACAACAATGTTTTATTTGGTGTTTATATTAGCAACGCTTAAGAAACAAACAAGATAATATAATTTTTAATCATACACAATTAAGTTAGCAGGAAAGTGGACAAAATGAAGTTAATCAATAAACCAATTATTAATTTTGCGACGTTTCGATCATATATTTGATCTTCATCAGGCATCTATAAAGTATAGCACATGTTAAAATTAAGTACATAACCAGATATACAAATGTTTACAAATACAGCATATTTACCTTAATACACGGCATATAATAAACATCATAATATAACTAGCAGCATGGATCTTCTTTTTACTTATGAATATTACAAATTTAATAAATTTGGTGGAAATTATTAATTAATACGAATAAAGCTTTGTTAAGATGTGACTTGTAATATTGCACAATAAATATAAAGCTCTATTCGTATTAATTAATAATTTCCACCAAATTTATTAAATTTGTAATATTCATAAGTAAAAAGAAGATCCATGCTGCTAGTTATATTATGATGTTTATTATATGCCGTGTATTAAGGTAAATATGCTGTATTTGTAAACATTTGTATATCTGGTTATGTACTTAATTTTAACATGTGCTATACTTTATAGATGCCTGATGAAGATCAAATATATGATCGAAACGTCGCAAAATTAATAATTGGTTTATTGATTAACTTCATTTTGTCCACTTTCCTGCTAACTTAATTGTGTATGTTTAAAAAATATGGACGCAACAATTTCTAATATAATGTTGGTAAATTCGTGTCCATAATTTTAATGAAGTTGGAATTAGCAACGAAACGTTCAACTTAATCAAAGTTAATTCTTTTCATAAACTGTCCAATTCCCCACGATTCCAACTTCATAATTTTTAATCTCATTGTAATTAGACGTATTAGAACTCGTCTAAATTAAATCAAATTGTATTGTGTTTAATTTATTTATTTTTTAATTTAATTAATAGATTAATTTGATAATTATACTAGTATTGTAATTTACGCATCCAAGACTTGATCAGTTACCGTTTCTTCTTCTTCTTTCGCTAAAGTTTTGACATAGGCCACTTTGAATTGTGACTACAGAAATATTAAAGTAAGCGAGTAACTGTTGTTCTAGCAATATCACTTTGATCAGATAAATGATGATTTAAGGCGCGAGTGGAATACAAATATTGCGGTACCGGAAAAAGATCCGCCAAAGAAGGAATTTGCATATATACGAGAAAAATCGAATCTCTCCCAACAATTCCACGAGTTTTTATTCATTTGTTCTTTTAAAGCGCTACAAATGAATAATAAATACGCCTTAACGTTGACCCTTTCAACTTTGTCGCCGTTAAACTTGATTCACAAAACGAAGTGGCCTATACATACTTTTTCCTTTTCTTATAAAATTTTAATAAACATACTAATATTGATAGGCATTCAAAAACTTTCTTTTGAATGTATGATTTGGAATTACACTAAGACTCCGCTTAGCGCGGAAGATCGTTCCAATAAATTTCTGCGTTATACGAAACAGCGCTATGCGAGGTCATCTTAATACGTAGATAACGGGCATAAGTGAATCATAACCGACGATAAGAAATTAACGTGTTAGTTTCTTTTTTGTTTAATTTTGTTACATTTATTGTTAAATACTTTTTTATCACAATAATTATAGATCTGTTAATTGCTAATATCGATTTTTGTTCATAAAACATTCATAAATATCAAAAGTTTGAGAAAGACGTTATGTTTGTGATGAGGAAGGTTCCTCATTTGACATATTTTGTTTTTGTGAAGAAGGCATCTAATGTCGTTTGCCTTTTTCTGTTTCGTTCAGTAAGTTGTTGTCGGAAGCAAGATATTGCATCAATGACACTCGTCTTGCCTTTGAACTTCTGTCATCGTTTGAATCATTTTGAATAAACTGATCCGTGATTTATGTTAGAGTGGTTAAACTTTTTTTTAGAAACCGCGCAACACTGAAACCGCGTTAAGCGAAGCAGCACTAAGTGAGATCTTGGTGTGCTCTATTGAGAAAAATAGTATCTATTCAGTATTTTCTTTTCATGTCTATGAATTTTTCACAATACCTGCGACTTTTTGTCATGTTTATTAATATTAAATACATCATACAAGCTTTATTATAATGGCTACGCGAGTATTTGATGACATTAAAATTCTTTCAGTGCATGCTTTCATTCTGTAATTGCACTGAATTCCTTGCAGAAGAGCACCTTTTACTTTAAATATAACATAATGTAAACATATTTACGAATTAAATTTACAGAAAAACTTATTTTCTACTTACAATGTATGTTCTTTATATTATATGAAACCTTTTAAAATTAAATTCAGGGTATTTATCAGTGAGAGTTTTTACGGAGCAGTGATAATACAACAAGAGGGAGTCATCTGAAAATTGTGGGTGCGGTTATGTGGTGGTTAGATAACCATTCATACGGTCGGTGACTATCTAAAACCATATCCGTACGGGACAGTGACGTAGTTACAAAAACTTTTAAAAGGAATCTATTATTCTTAATAATATATTTTTAATAATCGGTTGCCCTGTTAATGTTGAATATTAAATTTTTTGATATCACGGAGATTAGTTGAATTGAAAAAATGCGCTTTTATAAGCTCCACCTGTATGTCTGTTTGTAATGGAATCTTTGAACGTGAAATTCACTCACTTCAAAAAGTCAGATTAAACTGAAACTTTGCACACTTATCAAGTACTGATGACAATACAATAATATATTAAGTTTGTTCCATTATTCTGACCAGGGTCATCAGGACAAAAAAAATAAGACTAAAAAATAAAAAATATGTACTAGTTTAAAAAAAATTTAAAAATACGCTTTAATAGCAAACCGAATTAAAAAGTAAAAAATATTTTTTTTTTTGCAAAAAAGTGTGGGGTGCTTATTACTATTTGTATACTAAGTCTACTTTTAAAAATAGCTATCAATGAAATATTTATACCAGTTAATATCAAGCGTGTTTTTTTAGTTTTTTTTTAAACTATTATTTTTCTATTCAGCGACATTTTGTCTTTATTTAAATCCTGTTAAATAAATAAGTAATTTATTTTAAATTACTTTTTTATTATTATACAAGTCTGCGCAGAAAGTTTCGCGCATGTTTGTAATGTCTGGTCGAGATTATAATTTCATTATCAATAACATATATAATTACACATTATTTAATTAAATATTTAGATTCTACTGTTTTAAACTATTCTACCGTTTTGTTTATTGTTCGTCTCAAAAAGAAAACCCGGAAGCCGCCATCTAGTTTTATAAATGGCCAGTTAAGTAACGGTAAATTATCCGGTTTATTATAAAGAACCGGTAATTTTACATCACTGCTTTGAACAGTGTAGTGAAATAGTGTCATTAAAAATACAAACGTGAAGCTAATGATCTTGGCGCTAAAGTTCTAAATTTACAACAAGGAAAGCAATTAATAATATGAGATAATAAAAACTATATGATATCTATCCGGTAGCATTCTGAACACAAAGGCATTTAAATCGGTTTACGAACATGAAAAAAATACAACCGAATTGATAACTTCTCCTCCTTTTTCGAAGTCGGTTGACAGACGTCTCTTAAAATTTATCAGTGTTAGTTTCACATTTATTCTAAACAATTGTAAGTGGTAAAGTCATGTTTTTTCCTTTTCTAATAATACAAGTACGCATCGTAAATATTTAGATTTGGAGAACAGAAATAATAAGCGTCATCAGAACGCTACTGGAGGACCTAACGAGAAAAAGAAATCTTATACGGTGAAAGTGTGTGGTGAGATTGTGTGTATATGTTGAAGTTATTTAGAACCTATGTTATCAGCGGTATCCCTGCCTCCACAATCCGACGACGGGGACGTCGCGTCCCATTGCCGGGGGGAACCAGCCCCAGTCTTCGTCTCCACTCGAAGAGACCCCAGCTGAAATGTTTACTATGGTTTTATATTATGTGCAAATAACGGCCAGATTATAAAATGTAACTAGACTTTGTATGAATATGAAAGATTAACAAACGAACAAACGCATTCACCAGAGGCGTCGCTAATTATTTTTACTAAATTAATATTTGCAACCAAGATTTATATAAATTCTGAAAAAAAATTGCAGGGATGAGACGAAAAAAGAAATAGGCATTTCTTTTTTCGTCCATGTCTGTGATTTTTTTTCTGAATTATTTTTACCATTCCATTTCCACAAGTGGGGAATGATACTAATTTAGGACAAAATTCATCTTTCAAAATTCTTTAAATATTTTTTCGTTTTAAGATCTCTTAAGTCCAAAAAAAACATAATTTTGGAAAAAGTTTTTCTGTCTGTCTGTGAACACGATATAGGCTAAACGGATGAGAGGATTGAAACCAAATTTTGGGGGGATATTTGATATGCAAATATGAAAAGCCCTATTGTTTTTGTGGAAAATCGTCGCAAGCACACAAAAAATATATGCTATATTGTTATTTTTTCTGTCATAATGATATATTTTTTTCTAACAGTTTATTATTTTGTTATTTTTCCAATAATTATGTAACCATGGAAGCGAATAGCAAATATATTATTTAATACCACGCGAGTTAACATATTTTATTTCAAATATGAATTTTTTTCAGCTTTGAATGATTCTTTCGCTTGCAATTGGCTTGAATTTTACATATATTTATAGCTTTACACATAAATGAATGTCAATACGAGAAATTTGGCAACACCCACCTCATTATTTTATCTATGGTGCCTTTTTAATTTCCCATTTCCACATTCTTTGTTTTTTTATGGAAATTACAGATGTCCATTTGAGTGAAATATAGTGTTCGTTATTTTTTTAATGAGTGGACGCCACTGCCAACATTTTGAAAGCAAACGGCGACGACCGTACTCACGTTGGTTGTTTGCCGTGTTTGGTGTTGTGGCAGTTTTCTGTGTTACCGACGCGCCGCGACGCTCGTGTGTGCATTTGTGTTTGTGTGTGTGTTAATGTTTACTGATTCATTCTTTTTATATACATACAAATAATATTCAGCGTCATGAAAAGAAATTTTATGTATTTTTTATGAAAAGAATTATAATGACGATGCTTACACACATTTATTTATGTATGTGAAACCAGTGGCGTCCGTGACCACTGACAACTCGTATACACAACATTTATACTGGTGTCTCCAAAAAATTCGAGTAAAATCCCCGAAATTTTTAAAAAATCAATAAAATATTTTTATTATTATCCAAATAATAAATCGGATTGTAATGATGATATTTACCAGAAGTTCAAAATTGCCACCTATTTCACTTGTTTTGTAAGATGTGTCAACTTATAAATAAAAATTGCTGTAATATTGATATGCCTGCCAAAAAAAATATTTTTTTCTAAAAAAGGGTGTTGATAGGAAAGAAATGTCGCCGATATAAATCTAATCAAAAAACTTCAAATTTGGCAACAGAAAGAACTGATATATGCCGTTGTTATCACTGTTGAAATAATAATTTCAAATAAAAGGCTTGAGACTTAGAATAATGTGCGTTTTCAAGTCCAGAAAAAATGAACATTTGCAACAAATGTTAACATTTTTTGGATTTGATAACGTTACAAATTACTTTTTAAAAACCTTCTTTCGGTATGCGTATGTTTCAATAATAGTAGTACACCATTGTGTTAAAATTTATGCAAAGAATAAAAATAAATGATTTTTTTATTACATATTTTTATTATTTAAGGCATGTGATCATCAACGTCACGAAACTTCGTGATATTTTTAGCACAGACATTTTTTTTGTTTTTTCCACTTCGTTAAAATTGAAATTATATAACATAAAAAACTTGCTTTGCTTCTGTTTTAATCATTCTCATTTATTATATAAAAAGACATTTATCATATTAAAAAAGCAATTTAAAAAATCTACATGCCATAGAGGAATAATAATTTTGACACACAGCCTTTAGGTATTTCAATCATGCCAATTATAGCAGGTGAATTATTGATGATGGGAACGTATCAGGAGATACAGTAAATGAAGCTATAACAGATCATTATAGCCGAGAGCTGTTAGACATTTTTGGGTAGGTATTTGAAGTACTGTGAAAATTTGTACAATACTTTTTTAGTAATATCCGAATACAAAAACACAGACATGCCTGAAGGGTAGCAGGGCTTAACCTACCCTCAAATTTTTAATCATCTGGCAGGTAGAATGTCTCACCGAAACGACCTGTTTTTTAATATATCTATTTTTAGTTACCAATATTATTCTGTTTAAAAATTTCAATGTGCCTCAAATATATTTTTAAAAATTTTCAAAAATATAATTTTGCAAACACCTGGCTAAGTTTTAAACGCGATTAAGAAATCTGGATTTTTTATTTTACAACTAAAATACAAAGTTTCAAATTATAAAATTTCAAAATGCTTCAAAGAATTTTTATTGTGAAAAAATTTTGCTAATTTAAAAATTTGGGAGTCGGTTAAGCCCCGCTACCCTTCAGCCAGGTCTGTGTTTTTGTATTCGTTTTTGTATTCGTTCTGAAGCTTTACAGAATTAACATATTCTTACATTGATAATCTTTACGAAAGTATTTCGTATTAATAAAATTTCTATATGATGACATAGGTTGGCTATTAGCCCCTATACCTGCCTTCGAATTACGTATTGTACTAAGGTAGATTGATGATTTAATAATAATAAAAATGGAAATTTACTTGATTCATTCATACTCTCGCTACTGTGATGATTCGTGTCTAGAGATACCTAACGAAATATCAACCCTCACATGTAGTGAATTTAATGTTACATTTGCTTTATTATGAAGAATTAACTGTTAAGATATCGCACCGTAGAGTAACTGATTAACTCATTCCTTCGCGAAAGTGGAAAGATTCGGGTTTGAAGCCCGACGGTGATAGTGGATAAAAAATAAATTTTTCTAATTTAGCAATGTAACAATGAATGTTTACAACAATTATATAGCTCGTTCTGAAGCTTTATAGAATTAACATATTCTTACATTACTAAAGCGGTATTGTACAAATTTTCATAGTGTCTCAAATACCTACCCACAAATGACTAACGGCTCTCCTATTAATAGTAACCTGATGATGGGTCTATTCTAAATAAAAAAAACAGACATATAAAAATGATATTTCTGTCGCTTTTTAAAGTCTCTAGTAACTCGTTCTCTTGCCATCTTTCGAGAAATAAACTCGCATTCATTGTACGGTTTATTACAGTTTAATATTAGTTCGAAACGACGACTTCTGTGCATAAGTCGACTGAAAACCTTTTTATTATTACATAACTTCACATGGACTTACCTCCGCACGTTTATACGTTCAAACAAAATGAAAGAGCAACAATAATTAATGACTACTGTGTGTTCTATCTAGATTCTGGGGGGCGGTGCACTGATATGTATAATCATTGAATAACACAACGTTATTTTTTATGAAGCCTATCATTAGTTACATAACGAACATATCAAGAATTTTCATATTAAAATGAAACGTTTTTTCCATGTTATAAAAAATGCAGCCGCTATTACTGGGCATGCTATTATTACATTAAACAATTTTAATATTATATTACGAGGACAGTATGGTCCAGTGGTTAGCGTGCTGGCTTCTTGACCAGACTGTCGTGAGTTCAATTCTTGCCTCTGCTCATGGATGTTTTATGATGTCGTTCAATATGATATATATATTTGATGTAAATAAGGCGCTAATGATCTAAGTTGTTGAGCGTCTATAATCTTCAATATAAAAAATTATATTGCAGTGAAATCTTTCCTGAATTGACACCTGATAAACGGGTTATATTTATTAGTAGCCGACGTTTCGTGAATTGGATTCTTCAGTGCAAGCATGAAATAAATGATCGTGATAGCTCTAATTATCAGGGTATTTGCCGCATGGCGTCGGTCGGATGGCGGGACCTAGAGATCAGACCAACATATCTCGACGTGTCACATTATTCAATATGTGTAATTTGAAAAACTATTCAAAAACATTTAATAATATTTTTTTTTAATTTCATGCTGTTATTTTTTCGATTTAATTTTCACAACGTTGCTTAAAATTTCGGCTGCTTTCTGTTAGTTTTAAATTAGTAACTGTGATGTTTCTTTTTTATGAACGCATCCTTTTTTAGAAATGGGAATCTATTATAACATTGTTCACAAAAGAATTGTATAAATGTTTGTTTAAGCATACAAAACCAACACTGCAATGAATAGGAAAAAAGCTTTTTTTTTTCTTATGTTAGCTGATGTAGGAAGAAGAAGAATAAAAATGAACTAAATCAAATATTTGTCAGTGCGTAAAACACGTATTTGTGTATTGTTGGATTAATATAACCCTAGTTTTGTCAAAAACTAGTCCCAAAATAATAATAGTTTTTATTTTGAAAATCAAATTAAATTAAATACTACAGCTTTGTTAGAAAAAGACCTTTAATTAAACTTATAATATCTTCATTGTTGTTTCATTAGATGTTAGAACTCAAAATAATGAAACCAATAAATAAACAAGAACTCAATTATTAAATAAATTATACTTCAATTGAGCAGGGTAATTGATGCGAACTTTATCCTGTCTCAACACAGAATGCCTCTGCATTTGTTTACAATCTCCACAATGTCGGTATACTTAGTTTAATTAACATAAAATATTACACAATTCAGAGAACAATATAACACATTGAATAACATTCATTAAACATTTCCTTACATACGTGCACTGCAATGTATTCTAAATATAAGAAAAAAATAGTAATATTTTGTTGACACGTTGTACTTGATTGTTTATTGTCAAACAAAACATATTCGATATGTCATATTTACAGGCTAAAAATAATATTTATTATAAAATTTTGAAATTATTATCAGTTACCTCTGTCCGTAATTGTACCGACGATTTAAAGAGATGTAACGTAATCGTTTTATACAAATAGTTATTCAGTAATTACGTAATCCTTTAAGTAGATGTTTTGTTCGTCATTGCAGCAAATTAATATCGTTTTGATTTCGAGAGGCTGTGTTCTGTGTAGTGAATTTATAATGAACAATATATTTACTTTGTGTATAGAATTATTTTTATGCGGTGTATTTTATTTATTACTGATCAAGTACAATATATTTACAGATATATAAATACTCTTCGCTCAAATATGATAACAGAAAATTTACTGTGATTTCTTTGCCAAAAATCTTTTTGCTTTAGCACGCGTAAATCTTTTGTACGTTATTATCAGGCTCGTAATTAATTTCACTTACAATTTTTGAACGTTTCTTTGCTAAAAACGTGCCTGCTGTGAATGAAACCCATAATTGGCAAAAAAAGTGAGTGATTATATTTATTTTTGGATACTATATTTATCCTCGGATACTATATGCCGTGTACAATTTTTTGCACACAATGCAATTTATGTATACAATAACGAACTAAGCACTTCTGAAGAATATTGCTGAGTGATTTTTTTTTTCAGCTTTTTTATTTGTTAATTGTGATAAAAGCATTTATTTATTATCGACGAATATATCGAAAAATCAGACAATTTTTTCAACAAAAACTGTGGATGTGAACCCTCTTTACAATTTTTTTAAAATTATTTATTTGTTATTTTATAAATTTAATTTTAAGCTATGAACCGTTCGCGCTGGGTCTACTCAAATGTAATGGTTCTTGGGAGATGGAAATAGTAGTACGACTACGTTTCGCATTTCTTTTGTTTTACTTTGCGCACTATTGTGAAATGGGCTATTTTACTACCACTATACAAGCCCAGAAATAGCTAAGGAATCGTGCAAAAAATTATTTTGGGTACTTAGCTCCGTTTTTATTTTTGATTTATTAGTGTTACTTTTGTGCTGAAACATGTTAGTATCAATTTTGTTTCATCTGAATGGTTATCTCAATTAAACTGTACTAGCACGTGAGTGCCATGTGTGCCACACGTTATTATAGCTGAAGGATATAATGTTATTTAAGTACATATGTCAAGTTGTTACAAGAATTGAATTCTCTAGGAGCTGTTTTTCTTTTGTAGAAAATACGTTCCGAAAAAAATATGTCCGAAATGTTCACAACAAAAAACTGCTGATTTGTTGAAAAGGAAAGGAAACATCACTGCCAACTTTATAACGTAATAAAATGTTTGTCAAACATATTTGAAATTTAATGTTTTTCTTGAAATAATATGTTTAAAAACGAAAGAGTCGAATACTCTAATAATTATTCTTTTTGACAAAATTGTAGTACGAATCTTTTACGTTTTTTTGCAGTCTAAATGTTCGTTTTTCAAAGACAGATATGTAACTTATTGACGGTATCGGTATTCTTACCATAGTTAAAGCCGGGTCCAGACGTGTGTAACGCGTAATGTAATCTATCGTGTAATGTAACACGAATTCTGCATGTGGACGGCACTACGAGCATTACATGTAACGCTCGCGCCGGCGCTCGCCGTGATCCATCGGCTGTCGGTTTTTAGCGCGAACACAAAGGCGCTCGCAGTACTCGTTTGAACGGCGTTCGTGACGGCTGTGTCGTGTGTACGTTCATGATACGAACAATCGCTTGAACTTATCAGTTTGTATCAAGAAAAACGTGTTATTTGTGATCTAAAAAATCCGGATTACTTTAAAAAAAACCTGAAATCTTTAGTTAATAAATATATATAAATAAAAGCAGCACCAGCTGTCATGACCTTCCTATTCGGCATGTTCGTAGCAACTGAGTGGAAACAGTTCTTGACAAAGATTCGCTTTCACGATTCGCGTTGAGTTCGTGTGCTGTCCACACTGTTGACGCTAAATTACAAGTTACACACGTCTGGACCCGGCTTTACAATTAAAAAAGCAATAGTAATAGCACCGATGCTGTTCAAACGTTACGTACCTGTTATTTCAGAACATTAGCCGATGAATTTCAAATATATTAAGGTGATTGTAAAATACGTTCGCGGGAGTTTTTAAACTGTGGACGCAAAATTTTTTTTTATTACTGATTTATTAGCTGTGATAAAGCCTTAATCCTCATAAAATTTGGCTGCTGCTTAAAAATTTCAAAAAACAAATGTGTTTGCTCTACGAATTGAAATTGAACAAACAAATTCTTCAATATTTTTTTACAACACGTTACGAAATTTCGAATTACGGGCAGGTAAATTAACATTTTGAAGTTTTTTCTTTACAGACTTATGTTAAAAACACTGGCAAAGGCTTGTTCAGTAATCTTTTTTAAATCAATTTTTTTACAAAAATTCGTGCAAAATTTATGCTAATTTTCTCGTTTCTTATCTGATTTTAAATCGTTTTTTAGATCCAATAGAATGTAAAAACTTGGATAAAAGTCATATGAAAAGAATGGTACATATTTCAAGTTTATTCTGTAAGCATTACAATCGTAATGTAAGCGAGCTATGCTGGTGAAAAAGAAGCATAATGAATAGCTGATAAACTGTTACTTTATATAATAGTTTTTACCCGCGACACACTATCGTAAACGTTGAGTAAAAACTTCCTAAACTCCGTTTTTTTTTTGTGTAATACTATTTCTTATAGACGTGGTTTGCTACTTTAGTCACCACCAAATATTTTAAAATAAACTTTGTATAACAGGTATATACCTGGGCTTTTTTCAGTTGATAATTACAAATTGCATTAAACTCGCGTTAATTATACGCAACAATAAAGGTTGATAAAAAGAAAAATAATTAAGGACGCAAAGCTCCAGCGTGCATTTAAGCCGTTCATCTTCTTTATAAATTTAAAAATAAATGTCCAGCTATTAATAAAATTCTTTGCCGTCTCTTGCGCATAAGTTTGTTGAATAAAAAGTCGCTTCTTGGTAAAATAAGTCCGCAGTAACCACGGAAAATAGAATTGGGGTTGGAGATGTTAATTTTAAACCTCACTTGTGCTCAAGAAATATTCGGGGGCTTTTGAAGCGCTACAAAGAAAGCACAAAGCAATGTTGTCGTATGTATATCGAAGAAGTTTTTTTCGTGCATAATTATTTCTACAAAAAATTGGTAACATTCGCTACGAGAAAACGAGTATAAATAATCGATACTTTTTGTTTAATACAGTTTTTGTGTATTATGTATAAAAAACAATTTCAATAGATAGTTTTAATGAACAAATAAAAAAAACTGCAACTCATATTTCTATCGCAATTATTATTAAAATAAATCGGTTGAATGAATGCGCATCATGTTTTTTCCTGCAGTGTTTTATGTGGTCGCTTGTTAATCATATCTTCGGTCGCAAAACAAACTACCCTACGTTAGATTTTTGGTAAGATAAGATAATGCCCATTTTTCTACGTTTCGAACAGACTTTTATTCCTAATAAAATTAGAGTTTAAAACTTAAACAACACATTTTTATGAACTAAAAAATGCAAACTAAATTGACAAAAAAATTAGCTTTACTGTAAAAGGCATGGGGTGCCATCTACTTAAATTTTTATAATAGCTCTACGTTTACAGTTAGCTAGTAAATAAAAAATTTATTACCGATATTAAGCACTTCACGTTTTTTGCAGTAAAGCTAATTTTGTTGTCAAATTATTTTGCATTTTTCGTTCACAAAAATGTGTTGTTTTAGTTTTTTTAAACTCCAATTTTAATTGTTAGACTAAAAAACACGCGTACTAAGTACACGCACCTACTTTTTTTACTAATATTAAAATAGATTCAGCAGAAGTGCTACAGGTATACATTAAAGAAATAAATTTGAAGACCTCAAGATGAACCATTTTGTTTTGTTGTCTCAGACATCATCATGAAAATAACAATTCGCTTACGCTAAACTTCTTCCCTCCTTAAGTCCGTAACAAAACAATATCTACAAAGTTCCTTTGTTTAAGTTTTTAAGTAACTTTTCTTTGTTATTAACTTTAAAAAATAGCAAAAAGCGTGTATTGTTTTGAGCATTAGCTACGACTCAGGGAGATTATTATTTATTGCAGCCAACAATGTTGCATATACTCGTACTGTAGTGTTTAACTTTTTTATTTTAATTATTACTTAAACGTTTTGCATGCTTAACAATATGTTTATAGCTTTAATAGAAGACCAGTAGCGTACAATTTATGGCATACATGATAACTCCAAATATGCAGATTCAAAATTTTTCGTAATCGGTATATATTATTTCTCAAAGGTGTTTTGGTCGGCAGGAAATATCTCCCTCAATACTGTATCAAATTTAATATTTGATACGCCATTATGGAGAATAGTTTTCTCTAATGAAAAAAAATATTAATGTCTTAAAGTTAATGTTTTCATTAAAAAAATTACAGTCTAAAAATTAACCATCTGGTGGTAATCTATTTATTTTAATAGTTGTCGATAATATTAAGTGACGTAGTTGCGCTGAAGTGTCTGAATAGAATTTCCATCCCATTATATTACGTAACTGACCACTAACGCTGCGAAGTATTTGCACGGGTCCGTTAGTTTTTTTGAAATTGTCATTTTAACTTTCTTGGGTCTAGTATCAATTCATATTTTAAGTTTATTATTAATTTTAGTTAAATAATATTAATAATTAAACTTGCAATATTTGTTTTTTTCCAAATTGCAATTGAAATTCTGTATTCAATAGTTTCATTTTTACTAGAAATTCTCAGATAAAAAAATGAATATTGGTCCACCTGGTTTATGTGAAGCAAGATAAAATGAAGTGTATTTGTATAGACTATTTTGTTTACTTCGAGCTAATGCATATTAAACTTTTTACCAAATATAGCTTCTATCGTATTGAACAATTTTGTAGAGGTATTTTTTTATTAAAAGTTTTGCAACACTTTTCTCACAATGTAAAAGCTGAGTTTTCTCAATAACAAAACATTTTCTGGATGAGAAAATAAAGCTTACGGTTTAATTATGATCATATAAGGTGCCAACAAACCAGCGCATACTTTTATGGATTCATAAAATAAGTTATGTAAAAAGTTATGAATAACCCATTTTATATCCCTATTATATAAAAAGCGTTCTATTATTTTCTATATGAAAGGAAAATTTTTGCAGAAATTAGTACTGTTGTTTGAAATTTATTTCAGATTTCGTTATACTGAAATTAACTTTAGAAAAAATCTGAAAAACGATTGACCCTGCAGGCCATCTCTGGAACTTCCCGCTATTTTCGATCTGTTGAGATGTGGTTTATTTACGGTGTTTGTTAAAAGTTATTTTAAAAAAACACTTTCTTGGAAATATTTCGTAAATGGTATCTCTCAAAAAAATCAATCGATTTTAATTATCTATGCGACATTTGACGCAGTTTTTCAAGCGCAAAAAAGTCAGTCTGACAAAAATTATTAAAAAAATACTTTTTTGGAAATTTCTCGTCAACGATATCTCTCGAACGAACCAAACGATCGAGATGCTGTTAACGGAAATCGAGGCAGTGGCAAAAGTGGCAAAACGTCGAGATCTGACGGAAACACGAATTTCGAAAATCGGGGTGAAACCAATAACTTCCCAATTTTTGAAAATTTCTAATTTTCTTATCGGGAATTTAAAAAAGGGAACGCCATCGTGCACTAATTAAATTTTAAACCATTTCATGTTAAAATCCGTTTTCTTCATTTAATTTCTCATCTTTTCACTGTGATTTAGAAACCGAAAATTGTTTACATTGGTGTGAGCGGTGCAGTAGGTAGATCGACTCAGTATTATAGACGTTTGAAAGTTTAGTTCATCACCGTCTATTGGCGGACGGTTTTTAAGAAAAGAGTTCATTACTGCCAATTGTCGAAAAAATTCTTAATTAAATTAAACTAGTAACCAAAGTAATCAAACCTGATTCCTCACACAAAACAAAATCAGATCATAATTACTAAATATTCAATATACTGTAATGTATTGTCTTCAGAACCCAAGGTATGTGCAAAATTTTAACATGATCGGATATCGGCAAGTGGTCGAAAAATCGATCGCAAGAAATAAGTTTTAAAAATATTATCAATAGTGTAATTTAAATGTCAGACGAGTCTTTTAAGATAAGGCTGAATTATTAACACCAAGTTGATGTTTGTTTTTTCAGTCATTGCAATAAATAATTCAGTGACGGTTGTATTTTAATGAAGGTGTGTCTTTTCAAATATTCCACCCTCATTTTGTGTGACCTTGACCCACATAACGATTGTCAGTTGTCTATCTGCTCGACCTCTATGTACTTGCTACTCCGTTTAGTATATTTACAGTGCTTCATAAAATTAATGTAGCTACTGAAAATAATTGCACAATGCGCCTTTTTTTAAACAGAATTATGCTGATTTTGTTCCCTTTCATTTTTATAATTGTCTGTTTAAGATTTTATTTTTTTTTGTTTTTTGAAATCGTTTTGAGACCGTGTCTAGTGCATTAGATTGGTCGTATTTATATTTCTTCTAACTCCGTATTGCTCTATTATTGCATCGTTTTTAAATTATAAAAGACGTTCTTCTTCAAAAACAGTTTCTTTTTATGAAACTCAAACTATATTAATCATCTTTTATAATTTTTCTATGACGCTACAGAAATCAGTAAAATCCAAACCAAATTATTACGTGTTAAGTGATGAGAGTACCGGAAAGAAGTTAGCGCGGAAATTATTTTTTTCTTAATTATTGAAATATCAAAAAATTGCTCCTTAAATGCTCTATCAGAATCAGTAATTGCTCCATTTCTAAAGTTATTAGTTTATTTATAATTAATTTTTTAAAAAATCTAATTACTGAAAACTTGATTTTACTATAGAATGAGAAATATTCACTTTTTATACAATTTTTTTGCTAAAAAAATTGCTCTCAATTTGCTCTATCAATTGCACAAAAAAATTATTTAACTTTGACAATTTTTATAGTAATTAACAGAAAAATAATGTTTGTATGGTAAACCTACTGCGCTGTGACGTCATCAATTGTCGCTGCAACTTATAAGGGCCATATTTACATGTATCAGTACTACAGTCATATTCATAGTCACCTTAATGTTTATGTTTTCTACTTTAAATAATATTATTTATGGTATTATTATAAGTAAGGTTATTAATTATCAAGCAATCAAGTGGCTTTGATAATACGAATAATAACAAATAATTTTGATTCTATAATTTTTTTTTTATTAAGTCTTCAGGTTAAGATTTCAGGTTTGAAACATAATAATTTTTGTATAATGTCGAATATATAACCTCTATTGTTATCCAAATATGCTGTTTTTAACTGAATGTTAATTAAAAAAAGTTGTTTATTACTAGTAAAATAATCCGTTGACAATTGAATAACAAGAGAAAAAATGGAAGTAAGTACTATTTAATGCAGCCATTATCGTTAATTAATGCTTATTATTATTAATCTTATATTTATAATTATTTATGTAGGTAGAAGTTGAATAGACTACAATTATAAATACTTTTTCAAAATTGCAGGTCTAGAAGACGGTTACTGTTAGTAAGGCTGCTGTAAATTAGTTTCGTTAATCGGATTAGACTATCTATTGTTTTGGATAGGTGGAGTATTTACTATATTGATGAGTCATTACACAAACATTATTTTTCTGTTAATTACTATAAAAATTGTCAAAGTTAAATAATTTTTTTGTGCAATTGATAGAGCAAATTGAGAGCAATTTTTTTAGCAAAAAAAATTGTATAAAAAGTGAATATTTCTCATTCTATAGTAAAATCAAGTTTTCAGTAATTAGATTTTTAAAAAAATTAATTATAAATAAACTAATAATTTTAGAAATGGAGCAATTACTGATTCTGATAGAGCATTTAAGGAGCAATTTTTTGATATTTCAATAATTAAAGAAAAATTAATTTCCGCGCTTACTTCTTTCCGGTGATGAGAGTGTAATATAGAATACTTTTTTTTTTGAATTTAACACTATAAAGAAAATTATGCTTTTAACAAAAGCATAAAAACTGACCATGTATTAACACAATAAGCATTCTTTTTTGTATAAAAATCAATCTAAAATGTGAATTAATATCAGGATATCACTTTGATCTTATGCGTTGGTAATTTAACATTCAATAAATTATCAAGCTGTTAATCTAAATAAATGCAAAGCATTAGTCCTTTTAACAACAATAACGAACTATAGATTCTTATCTGTATCCACCATAATGTGGATATTATCATTGGTTTTGTTTCATTTCTCAATAAATGTTTTTATCTTGCAGGAAATGAGTATGTACCACGATTTTAAATTTAATAATACATTTTTAAAAACCCAGTTAACAATAAAATTGCATACCATCAACCTGCTGTGCTTGTCGTCCAGGTTTATGCTTGACTAGAGTGTGTGGTCTTTAACAGTGATTGTAGTCAGATATATAATAATTCTGTAGAATTTAGACGCTCGACAACACAAGTCATCTTCGTTTAGAATGCAGGTTAATAAGTCGTTTTGAAACAATTAAAAACGATTTGCATATTTATTAAAAACAGATGGTAAGCAATAACGTATATTAGGTAAAAAGAATCAGGTGAAAAGACCAATTATTACGTTTTTAACACATTTATTCGTTATACGACGTTTCGTCGGTATTATTCCGACTTCCTCAGGTATCTCGAAAATTCTGTTAAAACATAGTTATACCCATAATTTTTACAATAAATAATGAAGTACAATAATGCATAAGTCCAAAAATTATTAGATTAGCCGATATAAAATAGCTCAAAGTGTTTTAACAGAATTTTAGAGATACCTGAGGAAGTCGTATAACGAATAAATGTGTTAAAAACGTAAAAATTGGTCTTTTCACCTGATTCTTTTTACCTAATTTATTTCAAGACCTGATTTTTCCTAATAACGTATATGATTTTATTTTTTATCGACTGGAAAATTGAACGTTTCTTTGTGAAATAATTTCCGCTGAAATCAAGTAGAGCAGTTTTGATTTGTTCACATAGATCCCTTCAAGTGTTGATTGACAGATTTCATTTAACAATTTAATATTGAAAGTATTTCAGTGCGTTTTCTTTCAACGCAGCTCTTAAAGAATAAAGAAAAAACGAAATAAAAGTAAAGAAAGTAGACATCTGTTGTATGGAAGCGTGTGATGTGTAAGGCAATTTCGAAAATACAAAAGGAGACAGTTTTGTGCAATTATATTCAAGTGCGAGGATGAGTTGATTTCCCCGTTACCCTTTGTAGGGAAATTCTTTCTAAAAAAACACTGCTGCGTAAGATAATACCTTACATTGAGTGTAACTATGGGCAGGTATTAACTTTATCTTATTAATGTATTTGCCATAATTTGGCACATACACTGTTGGCATCGGTCGGATCGCTGGACCTAGGGGTCGGATTAAAATTTCTCGACCTTTAACAGCCTGATAGAGTTCGAATACAGTAGGTGTGACAAAGACAGGTTATGTGAAACCCCTTGTGAAACGATTTTTTGTTCTCAAGTTGTCAGCCCTGAGTACTATTTTTATTCAATCAATGAGCGTTTAAATTGATTTATTTTCGTTATTCCAATTACCCATGATCCTGTTTTCTACTATTTTTATTTTTAGAAAGGGAAATCTGCAATAATTCCGCCATGACGACACCTAACATAACTGTCTAAAAATGTATAATTATTGATGTTTCCATAAATATTAGAGATAAGACAATGAAACTAGAAGGTAAGGAGCACATAAAAGTAAAATTAGACGAACAATGGTTGGATATTTTTAAAGATTACTAAACTTTTGAATCAGCTTGTCAAATAAAATGTAAGGAGCGAACGTTAGACTTGCTGAAAATGGCTAGACGATGCTTTCTATTCTATTTTTATGACGTTACATTTAAGGCGCGCGCGCGCTTTATTCGAATGAGTGTGTGTGTGTTTGTGTGTGTTTTGAAACACAATAGCTAAAAGCATGTAGGAGTGAAAACTCTAAAAGGTGATGACTCGGCGATGGACAATGTGACAAAAAAAGAAAAGAATAAAAAGACGGTAATGAAGCAGAAAGTATTTTATATGAGTTTATATTATATGAAATAATATAACTTGCGGTGGCTTTCAAGATGAAAACATTCCACATTATTACATCAGAGTTGAAAATCAGATTTGGTCTGTTGGTGACTTTTCATACTGGAATTATTTTTAGTTTCTGATGTAATAAAACAACAAAAATCAGTTAAGTAGATAATGCTTTTAACGTTAGTTTTTTAACCAATTACCTCGCTATTTTCACATTTTAAATTTACTTCGTTAATTGCGGAGAAACTGTCAGAAATTTAGAAAAAACCCGGGTCGCAGTGCCAAAACCCTGCTGACAATATAGAGTATTTGCTTATACAGGAAGTGTGGCTTTATTATGCAAATTTAAGTTGGTTCTTGGGCAAAATAAAAAAATTGACTCCTTAATACACCCCTTAAAATAACATTTTTTTTCTTAATTGCAATATTATTATAAATCGAACCTCTATACCAAATTATATACAACTTTCAGTAAATAATTCACTATTTGTAAACTAGTGTAAAGGAATGTACGTGGCTATTTCACCCGTTTTAAATTTAACTTTATTTTCCAATTAAAATGTAAAATATTCAGCAATAAAATTAAAAAACCCGGGTCGCAGTGCCAAAACCCTGCCGACAATATTTGCTTGTATAGGGCCGTGTGGTTTTATACTTTTATTATGTGAAATTAAGTTTGTTTTTGGGCAAAATAAAAAATTTAACCCCTTAATACGCCCCTTAAAATAACATTTTTTTCTTAATTGTAATATTATTATCAATCTAACGTCTACACCGAATTAAATACACCCTTCAATAAATAAGTCACTATCTGCAAACTAGTGTTTTCATAAAATTTGTAAATCCGGTCCTGTTGAGCCGATTTTATTAAAATTGTGGGGACACTTTTTAATAACTACCAAAGGGTTAAATTTCAATTTTGAAACGATTCGGAGAATTTTTTTGGTATTTTGGGGCCCAAAAACAGTTTTCAACCCCTAAAAATTACCCTTAAAATAGCCCGATTAGATCCATTTTAAATACGCTTCTTGCGGTGATGGATTTCAACACGTGGCCCAAATTTCGTTGAAATCAATTAACTCTTTCGAAAGTTATCGCGCGTACACATATATATATATATATATATATATATATATATATATATATATATATATATATATGTATATATATATACGTATATAAATATAAATATATATATATATATATATATATACATATATATATATATACAGGGTGTCCCATAAGTCGACGTCCAAACGAAGTGAGGTGATGGGGGAGGTCATTTCCTATCAAAATAACCATAAATGTGGTTATCCAATTGTTTACGGTTCGAAAGTTATTTCAATTTTTGTATTTTTCTCTGAAATCGTGTAGTGCTTATACTAAAAAATTAATTTAAAAAAATCTATGAGTTGTTTGGTTGATTTTTTTTTTAATAGGATCCTGAAGGGTCTGCCTTTCCAAAAAAAATAACTTTCATGAGCTCTGTTATCATCTGTCAAATAAAAAAAATGGTTTTGTAAACACTTTTCGGTGGCAAGAAAAATATATTTGATTTTAAATTCACGTTGACAGAAAAAAAGAGTTATAAAAAAAATTGACCAATTATCAGAAAAACTTGTCCATTTAATAGAGATTCTAACGCGGTATAGTACAACTCGTTATTCATGACAGTTTTTTTTATAAACAATTTTTTTACATCCAAGTCGTGTTTGTTAAAAAATACATTTTCGAAAATTTCAAAATCTAAGTTGGCTGGTCTAACACAAATGAACCAAATTTTATTTAAAGTTACAACAAATGTTCGAAATTAGTCGAAACGCCCGTTCGTTATTTTGTATTGTATTGGTCGCAATTCTTATTTTTTGCCGCAGCTGATGTTCGTTTTGGTTTTCTGTCGCGTAGACCAGTTCTTTGAAATAACCCCATAAAAAGAAATCTAGGGGGTTTAGGTCAGGTGACCGCGGTGGCCACTGGATGGTTCCTTCCCTTCCAATCCAGCGATTTGTGTATTCGGTGTTGAGGTATCGTCTCACTACTAGAGCATAGTGACAAGGAGCCCCATCGTGCTGCAACCACATGTTTCGGCGTGTTTCTAGCGACACGTGTTCCAGTAAGCCGCCCAAATCATTTTGCAAAAAATAAAGATATTCATCGCCCCCGATCCTTCTGGGTAGCTCAAGGGGCCCAATCATTTTACCTTCAACAATTCCCGCCCACATGTTGACCCCAAACTGATGTTGAAAATAGTCGTTTCTTATAGCTCTAGAGTTTACATAATCCCAAGAGTGAAAATTATGGACGTTGAATACTCCCGTCCTTCGAAAGCTCGATTCGTCACCCCACAAAATGTTATTAAAAAACTGAGGATCTTCCCTGTTCCAACGTAGCATTTCTCGGCAAAATTGCACCCTTTTGTTATAATCAGCGGGTAAATTAAGTGCTTGCACACGTTGCACATGGTATGGATGTAACTGATCCCTTTTTAAAATACGGTGCACTGTGGACCTCGAAACTCCCGAACGTCTTGACAAACGACGAACATTTGTAGATGGGTCCTCTGTCACCATTCCAATATTTCATCTTCGTCGATGTCAAGTCTAGGTCTTCCAGCTCTTTGCTCATTCCCAGGGATTTCACCTTCTATGTACCGCCGATGTATACTTTGGGACACCCTGTGGTCAGGATAGTGTTCTTGGTTGGGATATCGTGCCCGATATTCTCTTGCAGCAGCCCGAGCATTCTCGTCACAAAACCCGTAGACATAGTGCATTTCTGCATACTCCCGATGGGAATAAACCATTTTGATGCGTCCAACTTGAAGAGAGTCCAAATCACAAACAGGATCGAAGTTCAAATTACCAAGCGCAGATCCAAATAACAAAGTACAAAATGAAAAGTCAAGTCGGAGGTTTACTAGTAATAAAACGAATAGCGAGCATACATTAGAAGTAGTGAATGAAAGAGGAACGTATTAATTTGTTTAAGTCGTTCCAGCCAACTTAGATTTTGAAATTTTCGAAAATGTATTTTTTAACAAACACGTCTTGGATGTAAAAAAATTGTTTATAAAAAAAACTGTCATGAATAACGAGTTGTACTATACCGCGTTAGAATCTCTATTAAATGGACAAGTTTTTCTGATAATTGGTCAATTTTTTTTATAACACTTTTTTTCTGTCAACGTGAATTTAAAATCAAATATATTTTTCTTGCCACCGAAAAGTGTTTACAAAACCATTTTTTTTATTTGACAGATGATAACAGAGCTCATGAAAGTTATTTTTTTTGGAAAGGCAGACCCTTCAGGATCCTATTAAAAAAAAAAATCAACCAAACAACTCATAGATTTTTTTAAATTAATTTTTTAGTATAAGCACTACACGATTTCAGAGAAAAATACAAAAATTGAAATAACTTTCGAACCGTAAACAATTGGATAACCACATTTATGGTTATTTTGATAGGAAATGACCTCCCCCATCACTTCACTTCGTTTGGACGTCGACTTATGGGACACCCTGTATATAAACATTTTTAAAAATGGTGCCAAAATGTTTAGGAGGTTATGAAACGTCGAGTAATTTTGGTCCGACCCCTAGGTCCCGCCATCCGACCGACGCCAATAGTGTATGTTGCCATATGGCAAATACACTAAAAATGGTAATGAATTTTTATTCATATCTTTATCAAGAACTAGCTTCCTACAACTCGAATAATATAGTAGCATTATTTAAGTTGTAGCAAGCGTTGTTACAATAACACTATCTTTCTATAATGTACTATTGTCTATCTCAGCAGTGGTGATTCGTAGAAAAAAAAGTATAATAACAATTTTTGTAGATAATTGCATGACCTAAAACTTTTGTCTGACCTATTTTTATGATAACACTTACCTTTTACGAGAAAAATGCTAAAAAATGATATTAGTAGATAATGCTTTTAAGGTTAGTTTTTTAGCCACTTACCTCTTTATTTTCACATTTTAAATTTACTTTGTTAATTGCTGAGAAACTGTCAGAAATTTGGAAAAATGGTAATTTCGTAGTCCTTTCGAATTTTTATTCATACCTTTATCAAGAACTAACTTCCTACAACTCGAAGAATAGAGTAGCATTGTTCAAGTTGTAGCAAGCGTTCTTACAATAGCCCTATCTTTCTATAATGTACCATTGTCTATGTCAGCAATGGTGAATCGTAGAAAAAAAAAGTATAAGAACAATTTTTGTAGATAATTGCATGACCTAAAATTTTTGTCTGACCTATTTTTATGATAACACTTACCGTTTACGAGAAAAATGCTAAAAAATGATATTTTTCACTTTAGTCCTTAAGGGGGTATTCTCATGTGACCACTTCGAAAAATCGATTTTTTTTCTTTTCATATTTCAATAGTAAAACCTATCGAAAATATGCTGTGAAAAATAAAGACCGAAATTCCTAGTTTTAAATAAATTACAACTCATAGTCGCCGACGAGCCGTATAAGCGACTTGTTGGCTCTTGAAACTTGAAACGCATTTATCTGGAAACATTATTTTCTAAAACTGTCATGGTCCTAAAAAAAAAAGTATTCAACCGATTGCTTTGAAATTTATGTATGTTCTACTCACTGATCGTCCGTACCAAAATTGCTTATTTTCGAATATATTTTCTTATTTTTTTTAAACGATTTTTAACAAAAAACTTAACAAAAAACACAAACTTTTTTTCTACAGTCCGCCATTTTTTTTTTAATGAAATTGATTAATTTTGGCAGGGACGACAACGACATCCCTACTGAACAATGATCCATTCGATTTTTTTATTTCAGACAACATGAACAGCCGCTATTACCATGACCAGTGACCTGCTTTTTTTTAGTGTCTAATTTAATTAAAAAAATATATATATATAAAAAATGTAAAATAAGAGAAAAAATTTTTTTTTATACAGCTAAAGATACAAACAAAAACATATAATTAAATTAAAATGATTGAATGTTATTGTCGTCTAAAAAAAATTCCCTAAAAAGAGGTAAAATTTATGCGTTCACATGAGAATACCCCCTTAAGTAAAAATTTTCTCAGACGTAAGATCGGTGGGTATTTTTGATATTTTATTTGCGATAGCGTACCTGTACCAATATTTTGGTCTATGCGAATAATTGTGGACATTTTTGTCTATATTGACCCAGCTATATTTTCTTTCACGCATGCTACATCTTCGTGGATCAAGCCACGATGTGATATCTGTACAGCCGGCTGTTCAAGAATATAGTTTTAACAACTCGATAATAGTTATGTCTGGCTTCCAGTTGCGGTTGATGTTCCAGCATTGAAGTATTGGTTTCAGCATTTCAATCGACCGCACCATTTAAATACGCATTTAGTGAGAGCGGGGCAACACTGTCCTCTGGTCTGCATTGTCCTGCACTAGTTACAGACCTCCTCCGCTCGATTGCATTGCAATCATTCTGAATTATTTAGAATTCGCTTCTGTTGTTTGTCTTTGGCCATTATCTGCTTACACAATCGTCTCATGAAAATGCTGTGATCACGAATAGCCACATCAAAAATTTATAGTACTATTTGCAGTTTTTTTTTTAAAGAAGAGACTGTTCTTTAACAACTATAAATTAAATTAAAAACTTATTTGCTATTTTTCCACCAAGCCACGATTGTACTGTCAGTTTACTTTAGAATAATTTTATTCATGCAATGTAATTTTCGTCATTGTTTGTTTGACGTGGACACTTGTTGGAAATAAACTATGTTTGCTCGATTTTTCGCAGTCCTCGATGACCTGAAAAGTTGACTTCACAGACTAACACATAAACAGACGCATAGAGTTTTTCCAAGAATGTATTTTTTGGATTCGGGGTACCTCAAAATGAAAAAAATATTGTAAAATTTTTAAGGTTGTTGTCGTGGTACGATATTGTCAAAAAGTTGTAGATTATACGCGCCACAAAAGTATACTAGCTTGTAGCTAAGTGATCCATATTTTGTACGCAAGACTGTACCCGTGGAAACATAACCCATACAATATTCATATGCATGTATACTTTTCTATAAATTGTTGAAATTTAAACCGTTATTTATAAATAATTAGACGGTCAAAAATTTTTTCTTATTTTTTTTAAACTCATAACAAATGCATTGAAAGACTGTCAGTTTTTGGAAAGTTTCTGACAGTTAGTTCTTTTTTTATAAATAAGAAACTGGTTCAGAACTACAGAGATCGTATACAATCAATGTTAATTATCTAATTTTTAATTGAATTTATCTCGGATTATATACGGTCGATCGACTTCAAATTTTCAGGGTAACTGTATTATCATGTCCTTAATAAGTATACAAAAATTAAGAGTTTTCTGACGGTCTGCCTTAACCACGACAACTATCTTAAATGTGAATTTTAACATAAACTAGTACCATTCTTCACTAATGGATTGTAATGGTAATGCAGTTTAAAATTTAGCCGTCAGGTAACAATCGGTTTATTTTAACAGTTGTCGGTAATATTAAGTGACGTAGTGGCAAATAACATTTACTAACGGTGCGAAGCAATCGCCCGGGTCCTCTAGTATTATTATAAAAACTAAGTAGTAAGAAATGCAAAAGGACTGCAAATGTCAAGAGCAATAAGTTAAGAAGTGAATTTTTATGAAGAAAGATATTTTGTAAAGTGAAACAGAACACCGCGCTGGGGGGATGCAATTTTAAATATCAATTCTACCGGCGTTTCACACAACTTGCACGGTGTGATGGGAATTAATAACGACAGCTCTATATTAAATTTATTTTTTTTTTTAGTAGTAAATGTCCATTTTTCTGGTAGAGTGCGACAGGTTATATTACGTGCAAACTGATACTTGAACCAACATACGTGTGTTTCAAACTTTTTTAATTTTACACGGAAATATTTGACTTTCAAATGCTTAATTTTAATATCAAAGACCTGAAATTATCAATTTAATTGTTTGCTTTCAAATGACGCAAATACTTTCACAATTTTCCTTACTGTTTCACTGAAACTTTAATTAAAGTCAGTCATTCATTTGAATAATATTTTCAAATATTGAAATTAATTTTTAGCTTCTTTTGGCACCGTAGGGTAAAATTGATTCATGAGATTGACAACGTAATGAAACTGAACACTTATCAAGGACCGATGACAATACAATAATTTGATAAGTTTGTCCCATTATCCTGATCAGGACCTTCAGGATAAAAAAACTTGATAAATTACAGCAAGCTGTACAGTGACGTACGTTGCGTTGTCAAATACAATATTGTTTTTAGTCTTATAATTAAAATTAGAGTTTAAAAAAACTAAAACAATACCCTTTTATGAACTAAAAAATACAAAATTACCTTTACTGTAAAAAGCGTGGAGTAGGTACTTAATATCGGTAATAAATTGCTAATTGTAAACATAGAGCTGTTATGAAAATTTAAGTAGGTAGCGCCCCACGCTTTTTACAGTAAAGCTAATTTTGTTGTCAAATAACTTTGCATTTTTTAATTCATAAAAGCGTGTTGACTAGTTTTTTAAACTCTAATTTTGAACCTGTTAGCTGAGCTGTAAAACGGATGCGTGCATTCATCATAATTGTTGAAGATATAACAAATCGATGGCTCCGACGATTCATTAAGTGAAGTTGAAAAGTAAGTGTTGATGAAGTTGTTTCACAGTACATGAAGTTGTTTCCAGCTAACTATTCGCTGTTCCCATTCTATCTTCGGGCATGGTGTGTCAGTTTGTAGGTCTGTAGATAGGTAGAAGAAAAGAAGAAGTCTTAGCAGGCCGCAAGCCTTCTTGATCTACTTACATATTCAGGTCGTGTCCAGACACGGAGGTAGAGAGTTGAATGCTTTACCTCGGTCTGACCTGAAAGAGTGAGTTGTGTGGCCGTGGTCGGCTGCATTCAGTTTTGATCTCAAACGAAGCAGAATATGTTTGGGGAAAGAGACATTTCCATCTGTGAGATTTCTGTCCGGTATTTAGATATAGACTGTTTCTCTAAATGTTTAATGTGAAAATATTATGTTTTTTTTTAAAATAATAATAATAATAATAATAATAATAATAATGCGTTTAACGTCCATTTCTCGACTTTATGTCATAACAGACGCCATTCGCACCATTACTATTTTTTGATCTACCAGTTCCCGTTATTTTCTACATTTTTTACAACTTCAACTTATGTAATAGCAATTGGCGAATGAAGGAATTATAGGAAATTAGGATAAGGTAGGTAATTTTTGAACTAGGAGTTTGATAGGTAATCGACCTCAAATAAGGAACCATCTCGATATTTATCTGGAATTAATTGAGGGAAACCATGGAAAACCTCAATCAAGATGGCCGGTACAGATATTACCGTTTCTCGGCGAGAGGCAGTAGAAAAAAGTCCCAGCCACATCTGCTCCCGCCGGGTTTCGAACCCGGTACCACCCGAATGCTAGTCTAGTGCTGTCACCACTACTCTACACAGCTCGTTTTTTTTAAATATGTCATGTATTCTTTGTGGCTTGTTTGTGCTCTAACCTTCAGAAGTTTGACATTTTTGGATTTAGCCCACGATGGAAGTAATTTCATTCAACTTTGGAACAAAAAAAAATTTCCTGCCTTAGTGCCATACCCTGCCGACAATAATGTGTATTTGTGCTAGCACAGGCAATGTAGTTTTATTAACCGACATCAAAAAAAAGGAGGAGGTTCTCAATTCGGTTGTATTTTTTTATATTTGTTCACCGATATTGTCGCCAACTGTAAATCGATTTAAAAATTTTCAACGTCATTTTGTTTAGAATGCTACCGGATTGGTACCATATAGTTTTTTTTAAGAAGATACATGTAATTATGTGAGCGTGTTATATTTCTCTAGTGTGACTAAAGACTAACGGTTGTAATTGAAGGTTATAATCGTCTAGTGTATTGTAATATATATGTTGTAATATATATTCCAGTAGGCAAAAAGTGCATTGATTTCGTTCATCTGTCATTTCAATCAGGGCTTCTTACAGCCAACTTGATACTTTCGAATTTTCGTGAGTTGTTCGCGGTTTTTTAGAAAGAAAAAATAAAGCACAAAATTAAATTCCGTTCAGTTGATCATTACGAAACGGACATTCTGTATGTTAATAATATTGTGTTCTGGTTTATATTAGAGGTTTCTACTATTTTTATCTCCTTCCATTCCGTATTGTAAGTTGTAACTTGTCTTCCTGCCACGTTTTTCGTGTAAATAATAAAATATGTTTGAAAGCATTTTTTGTTTGTCTGTTTTACTACTTTTTTTCTACAAATGTGAACTAAATTTCTGGTTATGACCGTGAAAGATTTTATTTTTATCGAAGAATCTCTTTTGCATTCCTTACAAAGTTGTGTCTACAATTTTCTTAGTTTTTATTATGATATTTTTTTAATAAAAAAAAAATAATATTTACCTTTCTTCACTAAACATTAAATTCTAGTTTAGTTGAAACATGTTTCAAGGTTCAAAAACAAAATGAAAACACTATTCGAATAGGTGGTGATTTTGAGTAGTATTAAAAAAATATATTTTAAGTTCATTATTGTATTTCCTTATAAGCCTTGTATTCATCCGTGACTAAATATTTTTAATAATATATTAAAAACGTAATTGACACTTTCACCAGTTCTCAGCAGAGTCCCGTAACCCACCGACATGACCTCTTCTATTCTTAAATAAATCAAAAATACTGTAGGTTTACAATTTTAAGAGTAAATTCTAGATTATTTTGGCTTAAATTTTGGAAGTAAAACTTTGGGGGACCGAAAAAGTATAGAATTTATAATAATTTTTCTAATCGTTATTTTAAATTCGATCGTAAATTTAATACATGTCATCAATCGTCATAACAATTAAATACATTATAAATATCTCGTTGTTAGGTAATTGGCCAACTTGGAAATGTCTAACTTTTGTTCCTATTTGTGACCAAATGCCATGTAAAATAGTTACGGCTAATTATTATAGGAATGACAAATGACAGCCCTTTAATTTGACCTGTGACCTGAACCCGCTATTCGTGTTTTCACTAAATTACACTACCGATGAAAAATAAGAACGATATCTACGCTTCGGTAGCTGAGCGGCTTTTTTGGGCCAACACATTGTAGAGTATTTAACATTTAAAAATTTGGAGTGAACTGGATACTATTTTAAAGTGGACGTTTTGTCCTTCAAATCAGCTCTTTTTAACCATATTTATCCAAATCACTCTAAAAAACTACTCAGCCTAAAAGTCTAAAAAAAATATTAGGTCTCACCCATAGTTTACAGGAAACCTAAACGAAAATCTTAAGTCTTAAAGTACTCACGGAAAACGGAATAGTACGGAACCCTCTTTTCACGAGTTCCACTCGAATTTGATCGGTTTTATATATATAAAGACAAAAAACACACACACACAAAAAAACAGTGAATTTTATTTTAATGCCGCAAGCAAATTGGGCCTTTCAGTTAACTGTTTTGATTTTATTTGTACTGTTTCTGTATTCAAAAATAATGATTCTTCATTAGTGTTTTTAGTCATTATTATTATCATCAATATCTTCAATTTATTTGAACGGCATATCTGTTTGAACAGTAGTGTACATCGTGCGAGCCATTGAGTGGTTTTGTTGTGGTGGACAACTGATTTAGAATGAAAGCATACGAGCTTCTATAATCAGGCAAAATTGTGAACTGTATTCATGTTACTCTATTTTGGAATAGCCTCATAATACTATCAAATGAGAACCATTAACTTAATTTCGTTACAAATCTATTTAAATAATGATTACAGTAAAAAAAATATGAAATTCCAACAGCATGGTGTATAACAGTTAAGTCTGTTGCCAACTGAAAATAAATTAAATCCCTGTTACAATATCTGGCTGTACTATATTATGTATATGTCCACAGCCGGCTGTGATATCAATGATTGACAGTTGAATACATAAATGTCAAATAACAAATCTCCAATATCAAACACATAATATGCACATACTGTAATATAAACAGACATGCGATCGTTCTATATATTTTATGTTTTGGTACGATTCATTTGCATACGGGATATGGCTAATATATAAACATTGTACATTATGAGTTTCGCATTAAAAGCCTGTTTTAAGACTTTTTGTTTATCAAGACCTAGTACTAATCTATTAATATAATACCCTGGCCAATATAGACATTTTAATTTACAATATGAGTTAAATGTTGGTACACTATCAAAATAAAATATCAAAGCTTGCTATAACTCGAACAATGCTATTCTATTGTTGGAATTATAGCAGGCGTTGTTACAATAACCCCATCTCTCTATAATGTCCGCCTGTCAATCTCAGGAATGGTGATTCGTAGAAAAAAAGTATAAGAACAATTTTTGTAGATAATTGCATAATCTAAAACTTTTGTTTGACCTATGTTTATGATAACACTTACCGTTTACGAGTAAAATGCAAAAAACCGATAGTTTTACAAGTTTAAGTGTGGATTGAATTGTAATTGTATGGTTCTAATTTAAAATAAAGTCTAAGAATTGAATTGCATCTTTATTTTCGGTCCTTCGAGTAAATATGAAACATTTGTTGGTCCCATTAAAGTTGTCGTACAAGTTTTGAATGTTACAATGATTCAATATTCGAGTGTTTGTTTTGGCAATATATTTACGCAAATAAGTAGCCGTCGCTGTTTCAATAATTGATCGATTAATATTTATGATTCAAGTTTACCAAACATGCGCTCAGCGCCCAGCGGTATACACAAATCCCCGAAACCGATACATTGATTCGTCATTATTGCATAAATTTAATTTGTTTTTCTTACTTTTCAGCAACCAAATTTTAGGGATTTGGTTTCTGTTTTGATTTTAAGCCTCATCTGATTATTTCAAATCAATTCATACCAGTGCCAGAAAATAATGAATATTTCAAATAAATAAATCAATCGAATTCAGTGTTTAAACGTATTGTCAGGACTTAAACATCGGAAATGTTGCCAGTGAATACTATAATCCAACAGTAACGGATTAAGTTATAGGTATATTGCCTGTCTCTTTGTAGATAAATTTAAAATTTTTATAACGGTGATTCAGATTTTTTCATTGTATATTGATCATAATGACCGTTCTGAATTTTTTATTTTTTCGTTTATATTTTATGGTGAGTAAACATTGAAACGAAATCAAACATTGCCTTAAATTACCTCTATGCATTATTTAAGATTGTTAATTTTGATTTTATGATACTCTAAGTATTTAAACAGTATTTTATATGATGAGCTCCCAATCTTAAATATCTAAATTAATACTAATTAGACCGGGTGCTGGACTAGAATGCATTCCGTAAAAAAAAATCGGTTGATTTATTCGATTGATGATTTAAAGACTTAAAGAATGGAATTCTGAAGGTTACGGGAAAAAATGGCGTACAATAAGCTGCAAACTTTCTTTTGCAAAAATAAATTTTAGAGCTTTCCGATCGTAATCCTTCATTGTGAGAGTTCCAAATAAGAGGGCGAGTGAATTATGGTAGCCCTTCTCTTGCTTTTTCAGTATGTGAGCAGCCTAAGAAGCAACCGCAAATACCGTGTGCTGGAGAATCATGCAATTATCAAGAGAATTCAATTATCCAGAGAGCCTCTTCTATGCTGAACTACTTTCAGATGCATTCTCTCTCCGTTAATATATACACATTCACATATATATAATATATATGTTACTACCAAAGTGCTAAATTCAATAATTGGTAACAAATAAAGTTAGGGTGAAGACTTACCAGCTTGTTTAATATGCCCCCTTTTTCACCGGTATAGCTCTATCTTTTGAGCAGTTTTGGATGAGTACATTTACTCATGTTTCGGAAATCTCTAATTTTTACGAAAAATCCTATTCAATATTTATTTCTCTTATACTGAGCTGGGTAGAGTAGTGGTGACAGCACTAGACTCGCATTCGGGAGGTCCGGGTTCGAATCCCAGCGGGGGCAGATGTGGCTGGGACTTTTTCCTACTGCCTCTCGCCGAGAAACGGTAATTCCTGTACCAGCCATCTTGATTGAAGTTTTCCATGGTTTCCCTCAATTAATTAATCAAATAAATATCGAGATGGTTCCTTATTTGAGGCCATGGCCGATTACCTATCAAACTCCTAGTTCAAAAATTGCCTACCTTATCCTAATTTCCTATAATTCCTTCATTCGCCCATTGATATTACATAAGTTGAAGTTTTAAAAATGTAGAAAAATAACGGGAAGTGTGGTAGATGGAAAATAGTAATGGTGCGAATGGCGTCTGTTATGACATAAAGTCGAGAAACGGACGTTAAACGCATTATTATTATTACTTATTTCTCTTATTAAAAATAGTTGTTTGAAGTCAAAAATGCTTTAACAAATGTTAGTCTTAGCACTAATTCTAAATTATGAACACAGATGTTGCTATATGCGTTTTGTATTAAATTTAAACTAGATGAATTACATCGCAGTTTGGATAGATTTTTTTCACGGGCCGGGGGTTGCCCACCGTTGATCTAGAGTCTAGACGTTTGTGACCAGCCCGCTTTAGAACTTTGACTGCAACATATACATTGAATCCGTATAGAATGTAGAGCGAATTTTACTACCCTATTCGTTTATAATAGGTTTTGTTAACTTGATTTTGTTTCTTCAACATAAAATTGAAATTTATAGTGCATATTTCTTTACATGAAAAGAGCTCATAAGGGAATAAAAACCAATGCTGAAGTATAGTGCTGAAGTATACCTGAAATTCATGATAGTAATATCGCGTTAAAACATCTCAGTGCTGAAAGGGTCGTAAAATTTAAGTGATGTTTATTTTGAATGTTTCAAATTGATACTTAATTTTATTATCATATATTCATAAAAATATTTTTAAAAGATATTTTCTGAATCTAAATCGTTTTCTATATAATTAATTTCGTAGTTACGATGAACAGACAGTGCCGGATTAAGCCAGCGCGGGGCCTGTAGCAAATTCTGTCAAGGGGCCCTTGGTTTGCTTTAGTTTCTCAAGTTTAGGGTATTAAATAAAACAAAACTGTTACAAATAAACTTTGCTGGATTTAATATGGGCAAATTTAGAGATAACACTTTCAATAACGACTTCTTTAAGCAAATCATGCTCTATATTCAACAAAGTGAGATTATTAAGACGTTCTTGGTCCATCGTGTTCCTTAATTCATTTTTAATACGTTTTAATGTTGAAAAAGAACGTTCGCCACTACAGTTAGTGATCATGAGAGACAAGTAGATTGGATCGTGACTGAGTTAATAAAATTTAAATAGTTCGCCTGTTTTCTCGAAATACTTATAATCGATATTATATTAAAATCGATTAAAAAAGTACCGTCTCGGCTACGTAAACTCGCAAAATATATATAAAAAAAAAAATATATATATATATATATATATATATATATATATATATATATATTATATATATATATAAAAAATAAAAATCTGGCCGCTTGAAGGGTAGAAATGTGGTATAGATGCTAGTCTAAATATAGCGATTATAATTAAACATTAGAACATTAACGTTAAAAAGTTCGTAAAATACCTACTTATTTTTACGATTTAACGTGACAAAATCGAGTTTTAGATTTTCAAGTGGAAGTGAGGCATAGCCTAAGCGCTTCGCGTTTAAGGCATG
The DNA here is from genome assembly GCA_034508555.1 of Venustoraphidia nigricollis. Lineage (NCBI taxonomy): Eukaryota > Metazoa > Arthropoda > Insecta > Raphidioptera > Raphidiidae > Venustoraphidia > Venustoraphidia nigricollis. The sequence continues at coordinate 894,794 of JAVRKA010000042.1, read as the reverse complement.
CAAGATATTTTACGCTCCTATCTAAATTAATATTTTTTTATCACGGTCAGACAGGCGCTGGAGCGCGGGGCCCGTAGCATTTGCTACTCTTGCTACGTGGCTAATCCGGCACTGTGAACAGATAGTGGTAGAAAGATAGTTCAGAATATTTTATCCGTTGAAAATTGAATAATTAGCGAGTGTAGGCAGTTTTAGGGTAGCAATATTTGTAAATGTATTCAGTAAACAAACAATGAAGGGGATACAAAAAATCTCGCCACAGTCGGGCTTGAATTTTTGTGCTTTTATTGAACTCGAGTTTTGACAGTATCATTCCGTATATACTGCGATGTTTTAATTCATAATTAATTTCAATAGATCTTTTTTCCAGAAAATTGAATTTCTCAAATTCAGTAAGCACTATGAAATTAGCGAATTACATAACATTTATTATTACCTTTAATGATGAGTAACTAGATTTAAATAGAAATTTCGTTTTTCAAAATAATAGAAACCTATTATTTTTCTATTTGTAAACGGAATACTTATTTTATAAAGCTCTATTTATAGAAAAAAAATAATCTTTCAGTATTACAAATAAATATTTTTTTGTAAATAACTACGTAAGTTTACAAGAAGCGAAAACATTATTTATGCTGATTTTTTTAAGGAAGCTTTTCATGTAAACAGGAAACGGTTTAATAACAGCAAAGATAACATGCAGTATTGCATTATAATGGAAATAGAAGTATATAAGAGAAAGAGATAGATCTATAGACGTGATTTAGAAATACATGATGTTTGATTAACGGTGCGTCCCACTTAGGGATGAACATTGAGAGAAAGAATGTAGATTATAGATGTTCAGCATCTGAAGTCGGATAGCGTCGAGGGGTTTTGATATTGGTTTAATAAAATAAATCCCACAGGAAAAAAACTTTCAATTTTTCCGAAATTTTCCACTTTTTTCAAATTTTCTTTCCTCAAAAACTTTATTCGGACTATATTACGAACGTTAAAAAGATTAGCCAAATCGGTCTAGTCGTTCTCTTACCAACGAACAGCTTTCAAATTTTATTTGTTTAGATATATAAATGGATAGATGGATATATTGGTAGATGGGAGACGGTAGATGGGAGACGGTAGATGGGAGATGGGAGATGGTAGATGGGAGATGGTAGATGGGAGATGGTAGATGGGAGATGGTAGATGGGAGATGGGAGATGGTAGATGGGAGATGGGAGAAGGTAGATGTGAGATGGTAGATGAGAGATTCTCGATGGGAGATGCTAGGTAATATGCTTGTCAGCTACCTAACTAATTTCTATTTGAAAAATAACTGACTTCTTTTTAATATACTTCCAAAACTAAATAAAGTTTAGTAAATAAATCGGTAGATCGGTAGATACATTGATGGGTCAATGGGTAGACGGGTGTGCTAATGGCTTTGCCGAACCATTAATTATTAAAAAACAAATTCTCAAAGGATTGATTTAAAAACAAAGCACCACTCCGTTAGTCAAATAGGATGCATTTTTTAAGCTCACCCGGTATGTGAAAGATGAGAGAATAGCGTATTGTTGCATGTTACAATGCGAGTAAAAGCATTTCTTTGCGGATATTTGCATCATTATTAATTCAGACTGCATTCAACGTTGTAATTAATTTAATTATATTCGTACCTATGCATTTTGCACTTCCTAAAGCGGTTTTAAAGGAAGATTATTTCAGGTATACAATTAACAAGCATTGTTGCTGACTTCAACTATTCAGTTTTGTTATTAAAAGCTACATGATTTTTAGCGGTCAGTATTTTCTATACAAGTTTGCATTGTTTTAATTACCGGCTGCAGAATTGCTGTGCAGCTTATTTAATTAATGTTGTTGAAAATCGATCACAATTACAACAATCAGCTTTACAAATAAAATACAATTTTTGTACACAAAGAAGGAATTTTAAATTGAAGTGACAATAGATGATCATTAAAATTATTAATAAAAAATATTCGCAAATATAAGATAGATGTTATAATTTATTTTTTGAACGAACTGCTATAAAATAGCTACTCTTTATATCTGTGTAGCATTAGTAAAATAAGCTCTTTCGTATTAGTGCGTAAAATAAAACAAATATAAACTACTGTTAATATGACACTTTTGCAGATTTAATGTGAAAACATTGATAAATTATTAGATTACAAAACCACAACAACATTTTGTTATTTATTTTATATACGGTGAATGTTTCGTTTAGTCTTTCTGCTCTTAAGATCTTCTTAATTCTAAATAAAAATATAAGGATACAGTCGTTTATTAAATATTACAACACATAAATGATATATTATTTTGAAAAATCTCTTCGCTATCCATCCAAAACATTTATTATTACTTAATAATATTGACTCTACCAACAGTAATATAATATTAAATAAAACGAAACTACTTGCGATTACTGTTCAAAATATTTTTTTATTTATAAAACGTTTCTACCAAATTTTTGGTCCTTTTCAATTTATCAAAATACAAAATAAATTATAATTTATTTTGTATTTTGATAAATTGAAAAGGACCAAAAATTTGGTAGAAACGTTTTATAAATAAAAAAATATTTTGAACAGTAATCGCAAGTAGTTTCGTTTTATTTAATTTATTATTACTATTATTATTTGTTTAATATTTTATGGTTTCGTTAAGGCAAAAATATTAACAGGTCACCGGAATCTAGCCATAAAATATAATATAAAATCAATGTTTTTGTTGGATTACTTTAGCCTTCAATTCATATTTATCACCGATCTCCGCTCTCATTTTATGATAATCTATAAAATAACAGAATGCAGTGAAATATCCTGTAATGTTCTAATTAACTGGACGTGCGATTTAAAAACAAATTAATTTAAAAGGACTTGTATTTAAATTAACCATATGAAATGTCTTCCTTAGTATTAATATAATAATTAAAATAAAGAATACCTTTTGCAATTTCATTATCACAACAGTTTTTGTAAAATTTAAAATAAATTCACGTAAATTTTCAATCGACATTGTAACTACAACATTAAAAGAGCAGTGTTTTTAGTAATTCAAAGATGAAAAAGAAAATTATCTCGGTTCTTAAACGCGCACCTTCTGAATTTATCGTGATCGTAAAAAGGCTTCATCCATGGCTGAGTCCATCTGCAACAGTGAATCATTAATGAAGATACTGTATAAAATAATAAAGGGCTAAAAGAGCCTGACATAACGGTTTGCAAGGTTTTACAAATATAAATACTCTCAGTAAAATGCTTTTGACAGAAATATATTACAAAAAATTTTCACAATACACTGAAACAGGTAGAAAATGAATATAAAAATTTCAGTCAATTGGGTGACAAGGCCATTTCAAATTTAAAAATACTGACATTTGACATATAATAAATAAAATAAAATTTGTGTTGACGGCTGGTATTAAATATTATGATTTTTCCTTTTCATTCGTATAATTATATAATATGGGTTTAACCCAAGCACGCTTGTTAAGCTACCTAACTAACTTCTTTTTGACAAATAGCTGCATTCTTTTACTAAAAATATGTTTTTGGGACTCGGAAGACTATAAAACGAAAAAATTGTAAAATTTTAAAAAGTGAAATTGATCTAAATTAGTACAAATCTCTCTTTGCGGAGTTGGAATAGTAAAAATAATATTTGAATGAAGCTAGACCAATTGTAAAACCCCTTTACCTTTGTTTTAAGGTTAGTTTTAGAAAATCCGTTAAAATTCTCATGATTTTGGATTTCGCATTAAATCTGCGAATCAACCGTACTCTAAAGACAATTCGCATTTGCTTACATAACACTACCAATGTATTGTTGTAATATGAATTTCTCTATATGTATTTAAGCATCGTTTTAGTCTAATTTTACAGTCCCATGATGTAAATTGGAGATTGTATGAAATATGTAAGAAATGTAAACCTTTCACCTACCGCAAAAATCCGAAAAAAGTAAACCTGTTGTAAGAACATTTTTAAACGTAGGTTATCTTTGTGGTCTTATAATTTATATACATTTTACCTTTGCGTAGAGTAACTTTTTAACTATTAAAGGATTTTCTACTGTAATATGATATATTCAATGAAGTAAATACTAAATCCGTAAGTCCAGACTACGTATTATATCTCTTTTCCGTTGAAATTGCACTTCGTTTCAAATTATCGTAGTGCAAGAGTTCTATAAAACTCTCGTGGCGTTAATGTAATAATAATAATATTATATTACGTGTATGTAATTCTGTTGATACGATTTGTATATATGAAAGACATCATGTATGACAACGGTGTAAATCCGTACATTATGCATTGAAAATGTTATTCAAAACCGCTTATCGGCTTACCTACAAGTACTTTGCTACGATGGTAGCCACCCATAGCCAACCGCGATTCTCGAAGAGCACGAACCACTAATGCCAGTATTACGAGCTAAACGCGATCTAATAGTCTTGCACACCAACCAAATACACGCTCAGCGCAGCTCTAGGAGCCTGTTCTATGCCATTACTTTAGACACGTTGCATTCGAATCTTACACTGGCTTACAACATTGTCTGTATTAGAACAGCGCTTCTAAAATTTTTTCTGGGCCCGCTCACTAATAAATAAAGTCATGCTAACTACTTGAAGTTATACTTCTTTTGGCGTGCTATGAAAAAAAAAACTCGGGTCGCAGTGCCAAAACCCCGCTGACAATATAATGTATTTGCTAATACAGGCAAGCCCGAACCGTCGGCTAAAACCGCTAAAAAAATCGAACGAGAAAGCGGTTTTTTGACGAATTTTGCCCATTTTTTTATTTTTACGACGAAGGCATTTGGAAGTTTACAAAGGTATGATAAAAATACTTGAAAAAGGCTTGCTCAATATTTTTTTCAAATTTAATATTTTTTGTAAAAAAATTGTGTAAAACTTATGCTAATTTTCTTGTTTATACCAAAACGTCAGTAAATAAATCCAATTTTAAACTTAGTATTGCTTCTCAATTGATCCTTTGAAACGGATTTTTATCCAAACTTTCTCCAACAATCATCAAGGATCACAATCGCTCAATCGCTCGTATAAATATTATAGTTTAAAAAAACTAAAAAAAGACACGCTCTAATAGCAAATTGAACTAAAAAATATTAAAAAAAGATTTTTTATTGTAAAAAAGCGTATGGTGCTTATTATTATTTTTATACTAAACTCTACTTTTACAAACATCTACCAATGAAATATTTATACCAGTTGATATCAAACACTCCACGCTTTTATGCAATAAAAAATATTTTTTACTTTTTAGTTTGGTTTGCTATTAAAGTATGTTTTGTTAGTTTTTTTTAAACTGTTATTTATTTCGTGACATGTCAGGAAAAATAATCGTCCTTGTCTCCATTTGTTTCTTTCAATTTTAGTCTCAGTTCTGTAACATGACACAGAGTTTTAGAATATTTTCAAGCGTACTGTTGCTAGCATTACCACTTAAAGAGCATTGTTTTGTTCACACAGCACTGTAACAGAACATCACATTTACCGGAAACAGATACATATTTACAGTCGACCAAATATCTAACAATTCAAAAGTAGTCATAACACCTTTTCAATACTTATTTACTTTTTACTGCTTCAATAACTATATTCACGATCGTATTTTCTACATTGCACGAACACAAAAGTGATATTTTTTTACTCTGATATCTGTTTTTAAATGAGTTTACAATATGTAAAACTTCTTGTTTGTTCAAATTTTTAACCTGTAATTTTTTATGAAAACATTAATTTTAAGATATAAACTTTTTTTTCGTCATTACAGAGAGAAATAATCTTTAAAATGGCGTATCAAATATTAATTTTTATTTTAGAATAATAGCTTTTGTCTGCTATAATTGTTAAGAAACACTCATTGTTGTAACAATATATTAGAAAAAATTATTATTCCAACACGTCACCGTCAGGATTTAAACCCGAATCTTTCCACTTTCGCGGCGGAATGAGTTAATCAATTACTCTACGGTGCACACATTCAACATTTTAATCCTTCATAATATAGCGATTTACAACACTCAAATTCACTACATGTGAGTGCCAATTATTTTTAGCTATAGCTAGACATTAACTCTCACAGTAGCGAGGGCTCTTGAATGAATTAAAGATGAACTTTCCATTATTAAATATTCTAAGTTAATTCAGCTAGTATGTAGCTACAAGCGTATGTAAAATATCTACTAATTAACTTTTATAGAGTTTTAAGGGAGATATTTCATACCGACAAAAAACACCTTTGAGAAATAATATATCGTTAATAGATCTTTGTGGTTCATTGAATTCATTTATACCCGTATCTCCCACCATTTATGACTTGAACCTCCACCATCTCAATATAAACTTTTTTCCACGAAGACACCGGTTATTAAACGTAAACCACGAGATGATTTAATCATCAATGATGATGCTAAAATGGCTAGCGAAATGTATATTAAGAAAAAAATAAGTGATTGGGTGATGTTTAATCGGTATATATTATTTCCCAAAGCTGTTTTTTGTCGGCAAGAAATATCTCTCTTAAGATGGTATCGAAATTGATGTCTGATACGCCATTTCGGAGATTAATTTTCTAGCTTCGAATTTTATTTGGAATTTAATTTTGAATTCGACATTATATCGTATCCAAAATTATTACAATAATTCAATAGTAAATCGTAGGTAATTGCATTTAATAAGACGAAACAATCATATCATTGTTAATATTGCTACGTTTCGACTTTTTATTGTACCTATGTATTTTTCAGAGCCTGATGAAGACTTAATAAAGAGTCGAAACGTAGCAATATTAACAATGATATGATTGTTTTGTCTTATTAAATCCAATTACCTACGATTTATTATTGAATTTTTTTAATTTTGAATCAGCAAATCTGATTAGCCGATTCCGTCCATTTTTCTGTTGAATCTTTTGGCTACTGTACATAGCCAGGCATCGACGCGTACATCTCACCGTCAGTGACGCGGTCTATTCACCGACATTACAACATTGTTTAGAAATGGATCTCTTCGTTTTACTACTGCGTCTACGTGTTGTTTCCATTGAATGGTTTTACTCCTTTGTTATCCGTCGCGTCTGCAACTATCCTGCGCCTTTATTTTTCCCAATATTAAAAACTCAAAACCCGAAAGCTGTTGGACATTTTACGGTAGGTATTTGAGGCACTGTGAAAATTTGAACAATACCTCTTTAGTAATATCCGAATTCAGACACACAGACCTGGCTGATTAACCGTTCCTTAACTTTCAATCATCTGCCAGGTAAAATGTACCACCGAAACGACCTGTTCTTTGAATATATCTATTTTTAGTTACCAATATTATTCTGTTTAATTTCAACATGCCGGAATTTTCAAAGTTTTTCAAAAATATAATTTTGTAAACACTTAGCTAAGTTTTAGACCCGATTAAGAAATCTGCCATTTTTATTTTTCAACTACTTAAATACTAAATTTAAAGTATTAAAATTTCAAAATGTCTCAAGGGCTTTTTTTGGAAAAAAATTTTGCTAATATAAAAATTTGAGGGTCGGTTAAGCTCCGCTACCCTTCAGCCAGGTCTGTGTTTTTGTATTCAGATATTACTAAAGAGGTATTGTACACATTTTCACAGTGCCTCAAATACTTAAAAATGTCTAATAACTCTCCTACTTCAGTGGGACTTTATTATATGAACCTGTTTCTTGTTGAAGAAAATAAAAAATTTAACCCGTTAAAATAATTTCAATATTTTGTTTTTGTTTTATCAATTCATCATCTGCACAAACTTATATAGATACATAGATTTTTTATTGTAACACTAATAAAAGTACACAATAATTGTCAACAAACAAACAAATATATATAATTCATATAAGATATAATTTACTCCAGAAAGTTTTTATAGTTGCAAAGACATTTGTCAAGCAGTAGATCTTTAATTGTTTTTTTGAAGTTATAATAATTCATTACAGCCTTCAGTAAATATAATTCACTATCCGCAAATGTTATGTACGAAAAAGTTGCAATTCTACTCATTACTGCACAGAAACCAATTCAAACTCAATAATATATCATGCCTATTTCAATTTGAGCTAACGATTATTCCGTACCATAGAGGTATTATAGACGAATCGCGCACCGTGTAATACATTCCATGTATATATGTTACGGCACAAACAGGTGTATTGTTTACAATCGTACTAGAGATGTAGATTGCCTGTGCAAGGATGGGTTTGTCTATGGTTAATTGTTTTATTTAATGGTGCAATCAAATGCATTAATTTTACGAACGATGTTTATTATTGTTCGAAATTTATCGTAATTCTGCTAGATGACTCTGCTGTGTCGAGAGGTTCGTAGAGGAATAATTTAATGTCACCATTGTTGCTTTGATCGTTCGATGAATAGTAATTTTAAACAATATACAGACTGTTTTTGAAATAGTCATTAACCTAGAACTGAAACAATGTCTGCAAAAATATTAATAATTGAAGTCAACTTTTACATCTTTTTAATTTTACTTTACTGTTTTAACTACAATGTTACATAAATGATGATCTATTTTTTAAAGAAAACATATACTTTAGACGATTTAGTTAAAATATTTTTTCAGCAAACTTATGTTAAAAATACTAATAAATCTGACTTGCTCAATTTTTTTCAAATTTATTTTTCTCTATACAAAAATGTGTGTAATTTTTTTCGTTTTTATCTGATTCTTTAAATCGTTTATCTATATATATCTATGCGGGTGAAAAAGGTAGCATATTGGACAGCTGGTACTTAGTGACCTTAAAAGCCGTAATATTTTTATATTAAGGCTGTCGGAACGCTCTGAATTTAGTTTGTGCTGAGATCCAGAGGTAAGGAGCGAGGTAGGCAAAAGACATATTGTGGGTGTGACCTTCATTAGCTCTGTCTCGCTCAAATCATCCGCACGTTTCAATTTTTGGCTGGTGCCAACTACGAGGCTAAAAATTTTTTTTGCAAGGGTGCCGCTGTCAATTGATTACTCTAATTTTTGGAATTTTTTTTCCGAAAAAGGAAGAGTCACTTTAGGTTTGTGATGGAACAGTTTTGTGAAATAAGTACGAATAAGGTCGAAGTGTGACTGTGAAAACGTGTGTTTTTTTAGCACAATTAATGCCAACTTTTTTCTAGTAAATCGTAAATAAATTACAAAAGTAGTCCATTAGAGACCTAGTTTTGTCCTTTTTAGTGTATTTGCCATAAGGCGTCGGTCGGATGGCGGGACCTAGGGGTCGGACCAAAATTTCTCGACGTTTCATAACCTCCTAAACACGTTGGCACCATTTTTAAAAATGTTTATATATATATGTATATATATATATATATATATTTATATATATATATATATATATATATATATATATATATATATATATATATATATATATGTGTACGCGCGATAACTTTCGAAAGAGTTAATTGATTTCAACGAAATTTGGGCCACGTGTTGAAACCCATCACCGCAAGAAGCCTATTTAAAATGGGCCTAATCGGGCTATTTTAAGGGTAGTTTTTAGGGGTTGAAAACTGTTTTTGGGCCCCAAAATACCGAAAAAATTCTCCGAATCGTTTTAAAATTGAAATTTAACCCTCTGGTAGTGATTAAAAAGTGTCCCCACAATTTTAATAAAATCGGCCCGACAGGACCGGATTTACAAATTTTATGAAAACACTAGTTTGCAGATAGTGACTTATTTATTGAAGGGTGTATTTAATTCGGTGTAGACGTTAGATTGATAATAATATTACAATTAAGAAAAAAATGTTATTTTAGGGGGTGTATTAAGGGGTTAAATTTTTTATTTTGCCCAAAAACAAACTTAATTTCACATAATAAAAGTATAAAACCACACGGCCCTACACAAGCAAATACACTATATTGTCGGCAGGGTTTTGGCACTGCGACCCGGGTTTTTTCTTCCTTATAGAAAAAAATTTTTTGCAGAATGTTGACGAATAAGTCTACAATCAGTTGACAGCCGAAGCTTTATTTTTAACTTAAAATTCAGGGCGTTCCGACAGCCTTAAATGCCCATCCATAGCTGTCAATGTATTGTTCTAAGCTGACAATGAGGAAGAACTGCAGAGATATATCAAGGAAACGTCAGTGGACAAAGAGATAGATAGGACGGGTAAAGAAATGAAAATGGATACGTGTATTCTTTGTCCACAATTTGTGTTAACAGCATTTTAGAAATAATATGACTATATACCGGGTGTATAATGAATGAAATACTGTCAGTAACATCCTCCTCAATAATTATGAATCAGCAATACATCTAAAATTGTAGTAGGTTGAAATATGTTTTTGAAGTTATACTTCTTTTGCCGCGTTATGAAAAAATGATGAGAATGAGTTTTTATGACGTAACATCAAAATCAACAGAATGAAGTTCGCGACTGTAACATCAAACTTAACAGGATGAAGTTGCTTGTTATCCAGTTCGCCTTGGAGACTTTGATAAACATTTTGATTTTCAGAACGTTTACCAAAAATTTGAATGATAGCGCAGCCAGGCAAAATTGTAATATTGCGGAATCGAAGGCTCCACTACTGTTGTCGCTGCAGTGTTTTATCTCAGTTGCGTGCGAGTTAAATATAATTTGAACTTACATGAAAATTTTTTTCATTGCATTCTTATTAAAGAAGAACACATTAGTAAATCACCTTATAAGTAGAACATTTATATATTTACATAAGCTATTAAGTTATACAATATACAAAGTATATAGCGAAATTTTGTGACGATGTCGATTCATTCTATTACTACATTGTATGTAAAATATCATCTTTCTAAAGTTTTATTCAGAAACAAAAACGTGACCTATGATATAAATTTTAAAGCTTATTGTTGCAATCTTTCGGTGGTCGTTGGTATATGAAGAAAACATTGAAGTATCAAGAAGTTAAATACAACAATTTTTTTTCTCAATTAATTGCAATGTTTCACGTTAAGTTATTTTTAGGAAATAATCAGATATTGAATATGAATACTCGAAAATTAAATAGTTGTTAAATCAGATAATTAATATCCTTTAGCACCCGACTACAAGGAGATGCAGGGGCGTTGAGACAGGATAGAGTTGCAAATGTCTAACTTATATTATTTAAACGAATCTTATTCAATGTGTTATGTTGTTCTATAAGTTATGTAAACTGAGTATACTGATAGTGTGGAGATTATTAACGGATGCAGGGACATTCTGTGTTGAGACAGGATAGAGTTCAAATTGATTGTATTGCTGAATTCAAACATATTTTATTCAGTAATTGAAATCTTGCTTGTTTAATTGGTTTCATCATTTTATTTCGCACAAAAATTTAATTTAACAACGTAAAAAATCAAGCTATACTGCAAACGTTGCAAACTCAAGATCATCATTATTAAATGACGGACAGATAATACAGATATAAATTTTTTTAGTGGGATTTGTATGAGAAACGGAACGGAAAACCTGGAAACTAGAAGCGGACATATCCCTGTTTATTTAGTAATTGAACTCTTGCTTGTTTAATTGATTTCATCATTTTATTTTGTATAATAATTTAATTTAATAACGTAAAAAATCAAGCTAATTCACAAATGTTGCAAACTCAAGTTCATCATTATTAAATGACGGACAGATAATACTGATATACATTTTTTTAGTGAGATTTGTATGAAAAACGGAACGGAAAACCTGGAAACTAGAAGCGGACATATCCCTGTTTGTATGATAAAGATGTCTAGTGAAACTATAATAAAACTTGTACATTATATAATGTTCGTGTATAATCTCATTTTACGATTGATAATAAACCCGACATATTTTACAATCACGTACCAGTAGATGAAAAATTTTATCGTATTTATATGCAAAAAATGAATGCATAATTTATATGCAAAGGGATTATTGAGATCGACGATACTACCTTCATAGAATGTAGCACAAAACATTGCTTTGTTACCGAATTTATACCTTGCATATTTATGCGAAACAAATGGTATAATTACGTTCCGGTTCAGTAGCGTACATGTAGAACATTTCATCCCATCAAAAACATTTCATGTGAATTGTTATAGAAATATTCTTTGTTACAATGCTAAATTAGAAAAAATTTAGCATTGTAACAATGAATGTTTCTAACAATTATATTAGCCATTCTACTGCTTTGTAGAAATAAAAAATATATTTATTTCATGTGAAATTGGTTACCAGGACTCACAAGTTCATAATGCTTTCGCTGTTAAAAAGTTATGAAATCTCTAGTAGAGCTCCGATTTGTACTCTATATCTTGGTCAAAAAGTATGGCTTATCCGTTTCGTGATTAGCACACAAACTATTCCTTATGGACTTAAACGGTATGTCATATAATAGTTTCACGAACGTTAAACGGCCAAGTCATACTTTATTGTAGACTTGGGTAACTCAGATCTGAACCGGTTCAAAGAGCCGACTCCGACAGAAGATCCGTGAGAGCCGACTCACTTTTTTTTTGAGCCGACGGATCAACGGATCCGCATGACTCAGTGAAACATTTAACATACAGAAGCACATTTTACATTTACGTATCAGTTCTTGCTTTGATGCATCTGTCAGCTCAAATGACTCATGCATCACATGTTTGGCTATGCATTCTTGATTCTATACAGGTCGTGATATGATTGACTGAACTAGGCAACTCAGTGGCAGACTGCAGTAACATATTCAGAACTCGGCTCTTTTTGAACCAGGTCAGTGAGCCGGCTCACATACGGGATCCAGATGCAAAGATGCAGATCACTAAAAAGACCCGTTTTTCCCATCTCTACTTTATGGTGCATCACACTTTTTAGCCAATAACTTTTCCATAATTCTAATGAAATTCTGTTTTTATCAAAATTAAAATTTATTTTTCTTTATGAATTTTTAATAAACAACATATTTATCGACTATATATTTTTCATAGCGTACAACTTATTAAGTATTTTACGATTAGGAAAAAAAATAAGAAGAATACGAGTGGTTTTTTAAAATTTCGGTTGATGTGTAGTTTTTTTGCAACGCTACTGTCTATAGGAATATTTTAAACAACATAGCGCTGTATCTACCTTTTCAAGTAAGAGGGGTAACGTTTTACTAATTGTATATCCCTCTACCATCCTAAACCTGGAATTAGCATTGTTGTAAAATATACAAAATACATTATAGTAGTTAATCCTTAACAGGCCGTGCCAACGTTTAAATAATTAATTGTATTTTTAATCCAACGCTATATAAAATCTCTTAATCTATCTTCTGTCGATATTACCTTCTATAATCTATAAACAAATTCTAATCGAAAATATTATGTTTTCTTTCTATTTAACCTCAGATTGTCAGACATATCTGAAATCACGTCTTAACATTATACAGCATGTCCAATGAAACACATCCACACATTTATTAGTGTATTTGCCATATGGCAACATACACTATTGGCGTCGGTCGGATGGCGGGACCTAGGGGTCGGACCAAAATTTCTCGACGTTTCATAACCTCCTAAACACATTGGCACCATTTTTAAAAATGTTTATATATATATGTATATATATATATATATATATATATATATATATATATATATATATATATATATATATATATGTGTACGCGCGATAACTTTCGAAAGAGTTAATTGATTTCAACGAAATTTGGACCACGTGTTGAAATCCATCACCGCAAGAAGCCTATTTAAAGTGGGCCTAATCGGGCTATTTTAAGGGTAGTTTTTAGGGGTTGAAAAATGTTTTTGGGCCCCAAAATACCGAAAAAATTCTCCGAATCGTTTCAAAATTGAAATTTAACCCTTTGGTAGTAATTAAAAAGTGTCCCCAAAATTTTAATAAAATCGCCCCGACAGGACCGGATTTACAAATTTTATGAAAACACTAGTTTGCAGATAGTGACTTATTTATTGAAGGGCGTATTTAATTCAATGTAGACGTTAGATTGATAATAATATTACAATTAAGAAAAAAAATGTTATTTTAAGGGGTGTATTAAGGGGTTAAATTTTTTATTTTGCCCAAAAACAAACTTAATTTCACATAATAAAAGTATAAAACCACAGGGCCCTATACAAACAAATACACTATATTGTCGGCAGGGTTTTGGCACTGCGACCCGGGTTTTTTTTTTTTTTAGTAACAGCTTCGTCGAGCAAGTAACTATGGATGCAAAGCCTTATTTTGACATGTTTTCACACACGAGTCATTTATTTATAATATAAAACACGAAACTTGCAAAGTGAAGACTTGGCACCCATATTTTGATCTCAATCCTTTTTTTGGCGAAACTATTCTTTCTGGGCATCAAGCTTGGCCTCTTTTTTCACTTTTTATGTTTTGTATTGGATAATCTTCACTACCGACAACTACGGTTGCCAACACTCCGGGTTTCGCCCGGAGACTCCGGGTTTCGAGAATGATCCCCGGGTTTCCGGTTCAAAGGCAAATTTCTCCGGGTTTGAGGCCAAACGACTTTTGGCTCTTTTTTTCCGTGAAATTTTATTATATTTTAGATTCCTTCCAATGTTTTATCACGAAATATAAACGGTGATATCAACTGCAGAACCACTGAATGTTATTGTTAGTTTATTTAAACTAATTAAAATACCTACATAAAATACACAACAAGTGATACTGATTCTATTTTTCTAACCCCCCCCCCCCCCCGAATCGGATCTCCGGGTCAGACTACGGATCGAGTTGGCAACCCTACCGACAACAGACCCTGACAATCTCAGATGTTGAGCGTCTATAATTTACGATCTGTCTCTCTCTCTCATTACCGACAGGATGTACGCAGGCTTACAATAGGGATGTTTGTATTCAAATAAAAAACATAATTTTAACGAAAAGTAGTAGTTTTTATGATAGAAATACTAAAAAACACTATATTTTTCCTTATTTTTAAGGAATTTATTTAATATTTAATAAATAAAACCTAATAAAATCACTCTCAAGTCACGTGACAACAGACACCAATCAGAGCGCATGACGTCGTGTGTTCAGCCGCTGTCAAAAAACTTCATTGTTTGGTTAATATTTAGTGTGTAATTTATTATTATTTGTTTATAGGAAACGTCAAATTACATGTAACTATAGCAACGACTACGAAACAACTTTTCATCACCTCAGTTTACTAACGTTTATGAGCACAGAATACGCATCTATAGGATGGTAGCTCCCGTGTAAACTTTTGAGCCTCCTTTGGTATGAACAGGTGACGTCACGCGACTAGTATTGGCGTTTTGGACCGAAATTTGAAACGGGATTTAAAATACATGATTTTTAAGGCTTGAGTTGTATTTAAATAAAAATAATAAATATTTGTGGCAATATTAGGTACTTATGCACGATTTCAACACTTTCCCAAAAATAGTCAACATCCCTATTAAATAGCCTGTTTTGTACGTACATGTGTAAGTAGGTAATCTAGTTTGGCGTGTGAGGCAGGTACAGAGCGGCAGTGCAGAGTTTAATTACATTTAACACGTGGAGTATATCGAGTAATGGGCAGAATAGCTGATAGATAGTCAGCTGTGTAACCATGTTATTTCAATCGATGTCACATTCGAAATGCACACTAATTGTACACAAATACACCGAAACGTACGTACGTACGAATTAATGTACTACACACGGTACTATTAACTATAATATTATCTACCTAAGCAGTGCAGTGGTGTACACAATAGGGTATTTGACACTTGACACTACAAAAAAATATCGGATCGTAGCTGCAAAACCCTACCAACAATATAGTGTATTAGCTAATACAGGCTTTGTGGTATCGTTATGTGAACTTTAGTTTGTTTTTGGACTAAATAATTTAACGCAAAAAATAACTCTAAAAAATTTTAGAGTGATGATGATCCTTGAAGGTCATTGAGGAATTTCTTAGGAAGAACCTAGGTGGCACAGGATCGCAAAAAGTAAATACTGACTTATGTGAATTGCATTTACTTTAACGTTTCGGCAATCTTTTTGCCGAAACATTAGAATAAATGCAATTCACATAACTCAGTATTTGCTTTTTTCGATCCTGTGCCACCTAGGTTCTTCCTAGAAATCTCTCAATAAATTTAACCTCTCAATTCACTCCATAAAATATTTTTTTTTATTATCAATCGAACGTCTGCACTAAATTATGTAACTCACCATCTCCAAACTAATGTTTTCATAAAATTTGTAAATCGGGTCCTGTCGAAAAGATTTTTTTATTAGTTTTAAGGACACTTTCTAATTACTACCAAAGAGTTAAATTTCAATATTTGAACGATTTCGTAAATTTTTTCAGTATTTATGAGTCCAAAACTATTTTTAACTCCTAAAAATTACCCTTACAATGGCGTGATTAGGCTCATTTTCAGTAGACTTTGTGAAGTGATGGTTTGCAATATGTGTACCAAATTTTGTTAAAATGAATTAACTCCTTCCAAAGTTATTCCAAAAATGGTGTCAAGATGATATGAAACGTCCAGAAATTTTGGTCCGTGCCCTAGGTCTCGCCATCCGACCGACGCCAATAGTGTATGTGCAATATGGCAATTATACTAAGTCGTTTTTTGGGACTCTACATGACCAACTTTCTGGTATGATTTATATTGAATATTAAATAATGCAGTGTTGTAAAAATTAGACTCGAGAAGTATTATTCAAAAAATCCTAAAACACACTGTTTTAAAGTCTTTTTGTTTAAATAAAAACGAAAAATAAAAAAAAAAACTTGACCCAGACCCCTTCTTCAGCCACCAAAATAGAATTTTATGTTTCGATTGTATCATGTAAAATATAATTAGTCCAGATACCATTAAAGTATTATTCACTTTTGATGTAAGATTTACTTTTTGTCAATTGTAATGAGTTTTGAATAATACAAATTATTGAACAAAAAAAAAAACAAAATTATACTAATCATTAGGGACGAATCAAACTTAAATACTTATAATGTAATTTTTGTATACCGGATGTTATAGAAATTTGGTATCATTTTTAAAATGTCTGTTAATGCGAGCACCCGGTTAGTAATATGAATTATCATTTACCAAGCATACTATTTCCGTGAGTATATCATCCCATGCATAAAACTGTACCGCTTTTATTTTATTGTTAATCATAACTGTACGAATCTGTGACATTTATTTTCGAGTCTAACTACAGTCGGTACTTATCTCCAAAACCACACAATTGAATATGTTACCCCAACATTCCTACGAACGTTTCAATAATGTTTTTGAAGAGTTCCAATTGGCATTGTGTTTTTTACTATATCTTACAACTAAATATATTTATGGATATGCAAATAAATGCTGCAGCCGAGTGCCCCAATATTTCTAAAAAAAAAAGCAAAATGGCTTAATAATTATGAACACTACTAATAACAAAATATTATATTCTGAACTTTGTATGTCAACAACCATTGCATTATTGAAAATTGAACAGTATTTTAAAGTCTACTTTCAATTGTTTCAGTGAGTACAATGAATGTGGATGCCGTTCTTGGACGAACGGCAACTTTACCCTGTGATATTGATTCGGATACACGGGAAGATCGTGTTTATATGGTTCTTTGGTTTCGGGAGAACGCAGGAAAACCACTTTACAGGTAAGATATTTACATTATACGATATTTTAACAGTGTTGGATCACTTTCACACAGTTTGTGCTGGTGCCACACTACGAAACTAAAAAATGCTGTTGCAAGCGTGCCGCTGTCAGTTGATTACTCTAAATTTTGGAAATATTTTGAAGATTTAAAAAACATTTCCGAAAAAAGAAGAGTCATTTTAGGTTTGTGATGGAACAATTTGGGAAACAAGTACGAATAAGGTCGTAGTGTGACATTGAAAACGTGTGTTTTTTGGCACAGTTAATGCCAACTTTTTTCTAGTAAATCGTACATAAATTACAAAAGTAGTTCCTTAGAGACCTAGACTTGTCCTTAATCTTCGTTATAGAGAAAGAATTTTTGCAAATTGTTGACGAATAAGTCCACACTATCAACCGAAGCCGTATTTTTTCATTAAATTCAAAACGTTCCGATAGACTCAAAGCATTATTAATTTTTACAACAGAATCACAGTCTAATTCTGACGATGAAAGATACATCAGTTTTCTTCCTGAGACTTTTCACCGCGAAACTTCATTTTGATGAAACTTATTATAATTTTCTTTAACAAGTCTGAATAACTGATTTCTTGGTGGATAAACTTTCTTGCATGGCAGTTTAATTTTTGAAATTATGCTTCTTTTGGCGCGTTTGAAAAAAATGAATTTTTACGATGCGCGCGCACTGTAAGATCAAAACTAACAGGACGAAGTTGTTGATTGTAGCATCAAAATTAACAGGATGAAGTTGATCGCTAAACTATACGCCTTCGACATTTTGATAAATATTTTGATTTAAAGCACGCTTACCAAAAATTCGTCTGATGACGTAGCGATCTAAAATGTAAAATAGTGAATATGACAGATATCAGGTAGTGTCTTTAATATTACAATATAATAGTTTGTTTAGCAAAAGAAAACCAGTTCTCCGTTATAAAAAAAAATTTGTAGACACTTAAAAAAATGTTGCATTCATATAAAAAAAATAGTACTTCTTAATGAGCAGAACTCATTTTGAAACATTGTTTACCATAGCGAAGAATATCATATAAAATAAGAACTAATGTTGAAGTTCTTCTGTACTTGTTAAAAAACAGGACAGTTTCAAAACTTTTTTCGTTTATATAGCATACATTATCGTGTATTTTTGTAATTTTTGAGGATGTAGAGGTTTTTGTAGTATCGTAAATCCATAAAAATTAATTAGAATATCAGATTGAAGTGTCTAATTTTTAATAGCTACAGTGCATAAAAGATGAAAAAATTGATTGCACCGAACCTGATGTACGATTATACATTTAATAATTGGAGACTTAGGTTCAAATAGAAGTATCTGCATAAATGCCTAACTGCAGGTTAATTCTTTATAAGCTCCTAATTATAACCCGATAATTCTATTAATATAAAACTGAGTTTTATACTGTAAGCTTTTTGTTTTTTGGCAATTTTGATTTTCTTCGATTCACAATTAAAGGCGTTTGAATACACTTTGAGAATTTTATGATCATGATTCTCATCCTTTATGGCTGTAGATAATTAATGCTATCCGTGCGAAGACGGATCGGGCCACTAATATAGCAGAAATGTTGCGTCCATATAGGCATTATGCAATCGTACAAGCTGTATTTTATAAAAGTTTGAATTGTCAGCCATGTTAGGAATGGCATTATAGAATTCTATACATGACTAGCTGCTACCTTGTTCAATAATCAATAAACTATTTATGAGATGGGTAGGTGCCTAATTGAAAATAGATAATTACCTATCTCTTGTACTATGCGGTTTATTTTATGTTTCACAAAGTTTGAAATAAAAGTTCACGTATATTTTATTAAATTATTTTCGTACGAATATCATTTTCGGATTACATACCGCCCTGTCTATTTAAAAAAGATGTTTTTCGACAATTTTCTTTTGAACCGATCAGAAGAAAAAAATTCTTAAACGACGAAACAAATTTATATTCAGTTTTTAACGCATTTTTTTGGTTCCAAGAAGCGAGTCTTAGATTTTCTTCTGTGTATACAGAGACCTGACTGACATCTTTTAAACTTTTGAACTACTCTTAGATGTATCCCCCCCCCAAATAAGTATAGCTTACTATTGAATTGTAATCCACGGTGCCAAACACCGACCTGATAAATAAGCCATTTTGATTTTAAGCCCCTGATATTATACAATGTAGTGAAGATAGTTAAACACTACGGCATGCAATGCACTCTGTTGCGTAGTTCAAGTATGATTGTTGTACAGGCAGACGCAGTCAGTTTTGAAGAACCCACTCGACTTGAAACGGTCCCACTTGCAACCAGACTAACTCCCTGTTTATTATATAATGTGCGCACTCTGTTTTGTTTTCAATTTAATACTTGCCAAAATCCAAATATAGAGTATATATTATCTGGTTATAAGTCTGTGGAGGATTAAGCATTCGGAGAATCTTAAGCGCCTTTTTGAAGCGAACATTGAAAATTTTGTATTTTGAGATGTCTGATCTTTCAAATTGATATGTTCTCGGGAAATTTTGGTCGCAAAATTCATTTTTTTCTGTTTTTGTAAGCTGTGGCTAGGCATTTAGCTTAACAAAATTTAGCTTGCTGCTTAAAAATTTCAAAAAACATATTTTTGCTCCTAAAAATTGAATAAGAAACATATGTATTTCCGGCACGTCACGAGATTTCGAATCACGGGAAGACAAATTGACATTTTTAATTTTTTTTTGCAAAATTATGTTAAAAATACTGACAAATTTGGCTTTTCAATATTTTTTTTAATTTAAATTTTTCTCTACTAGTGTAAAACTCATACGTAGTTTTCTCGTTTTTATCTGATTTTAAATCGTTTATTTAGTTCATATAAACTATAAAAACTTGACTAAAAGTCATATGGGAAGAATGGTACATATTTCTACTTTGTTTTGAAGCATTAATATTACAGATTGAATAAGATTTTTCATAGAAATTAGAGATTTCCGAAACGTAAGTGCATTTTAATACACACAGAACATAGAACTATGCGGCTGAAAAAGGGGGCATATTGACTTGTGACTCCTTTAAAATATCTCGTGATCTCCCAATGTCTTATATTTATTTTTATAGTAGACTAAAGACGCTTGACAGCTAATGTCATTACCGTCGATTTAAGCTAAAATAAATTAAATTGCAACCATTAGCGGAGATGCGATTCGAACCCACAAGAGTTTAATCCAAAGGATAGTTCGCCCAGCTCACTAAGCTGTCGTCCCGGTGGGCTATGAAGTCCTTTTTATCTAAGGTTCAATCTGGACCGATTAATTACGCGGTCGCTCGGTACGTTACTCACGACATAAACGGCAATTTGTAAAAAGCGTCGAGTGTTATTTTAAAGTGGACACAGTTGATGACTGCACATGTCGCGGTGAATGGGTCGCGTGAATAAACAAACAGGACACTCCAAGCCTACTTCAAACTCAATTGGTGTATGTAACTATTAAATGAATGGTTGGTAATCTCTACTGTTTACAGTTTGTTTTATGATATGTTAAATTGGCATGACTGTACATGGGTGATTCAACTGGTTTGAAACGATTTTGTGACCAAAGTTTTACAGTTCAGTTGTTAAGCTATTCAATTTGCCCCCTTTTTTACCCGGCTATCTTACAATCAGTCGGATGAGTGTCTGCATTTAAAATGTTATCACGTTTCAAAAATCTCTAATCTTTGTGAAAATTTTATTCAGTCTGTGATGTTAATACTTCAAAATAAACTATAGAAATATGTACTATTCTTTCGATTTCACAGTTTATTTGATCTAAAAAAACGTTTTGCAATCCGATAAAAACGAGAAAGTATTTTGTACACAAATTTTTTTACAGGGAAATTTAAGTTTGAAAATAATTTTACCTAGCCCCAAAAATATACAATCAAGTTCCCATTGAAATCAAATCTATAAGAAATATAAAACGGTTCAATAAACATATAACCAAATGGCTAGTAACCGATGAAGCAAGGAGCGCTTACCATATTCTCACCTGAGAATATGATGAGCGCTCTTTGCTTCGCTACGTAATCGTTGTGTACCTAACTATATTTAATTATTCTATTTCTTATTTTCTTTTCTATCTTTCTAAAATTCTTTTATTTCTTTTTCTTAAATTTTTTTTGTTTTTTTTTTTACAAGATACAAAACGCATACACACATACATAGTGCAGACACATACACACACACCCACACCCACACTCACACCCACACTCACCACCCACATTCACACCCACATTCATATATATAGTACGTGCGCACGAGTGACCATACACACTGCATAATTTTCAAAATATGTATTCTTAACCTATCCTAGCACTGGCCTTGCCAAGTTGGATAGGTTAATTCCAAATCATTTTGTAAAAATAGCATTGTGTATAATCAGTATTTTGGTGGAATAAATTATTATTATTATTATTATTATTATTAATTATTAAACAAGCCCAATGTGTTAGCATTTTTAACATAAGTTTGGAAAGAAAAAACTTCCAAATTTTAATTTGCTTTCCCGTAATTCGAGATCTCGTGACGTGCAAAAAATATTGTTATCACGTTTTCTTATTCAATATTCTGGGCATAAATATATATGTTTTTTGGAATTTTTTAGCAGCATGCCAAATTTTGGGGAGCTTGATGCTTAATCACAGCTAATAAAAACAGAAACAAAAGTAATTTTGCGACCGCAGTTCGAAACTTCCTGAGAGCATAGTTTACTATCTGAGAGATCTATCACCTTAAAACACAAGTAAATAAATTCATTCGAACTTTATTTTATGAATTACTAATTACAAAAATTTGTAAAACTAGACTTTCGTAAATGGAATGTCTTTAAATAAATCCTAATTAATACCTAAATTATGTTATTTTTGTATTTACTTTTTTTTTAATTTAAAACTTGCATTTATTTATATGTCAAGGATTGAACGAAGAAAATAAAGCGTTTATAAATTCTTTTAATTGCGCTTTGATATTAGGTACGTACTAATTGCTGATTATACAATCTGTAATCCCTTTATGAAACAAGGTCACGCCTATAGCTATACTAATCCTGCGAATAACAAATCTGTACAACGTTTCTTAACTTTCTATATTTAGATTAATTCTGTGATCACAAGGGAAAGTTATTAACGTCGATTTAATATTCAGAAAACTTGGAATATTTTTCTATTGCACTAGCGTTTAAAATTTACCCGTATATCGTTTACCATTTTTGCAGGCGTATTTGGATTTTAAATGAATGCCTACTAGTCAGTTTGCACGAATTATTGTTTGCAAACATTTCTGTAGTTGTCATTCAAATTAAAGTGTTAAACATGAATCGTATTATATAAAAAAATCTGACATAACCTGGTTTACCTTGTGACCACGCCATTTTAAAATTTATAATGTAAACAAACTTTGTACCAAGAAACCTTTTACTGTATAAAATAAAAGGTCGACATTTACGTCAAAAACAGAAGATTTAAACGAAGTTCCTGATTGAACAATAATGTTAAATGCTTTTCAAATACAAATTACAATTTAATATTTTAAAATCGTATTGAAATCGTCTTATAAATTAAAAATTTAATGTTCTATTTTTTAAATTGAAACTTAATCTGAAAATAACCATTCATAGTGGTTTAAACAAGATATTTTATCTGTGGTGTAGTGATTTTTGGAGGCTGTGGGACAGAGCGAGAGGAACGGCCGCTTTAGGCGCCATGTGGCAATGGGCGCCAAAAAGCCAAATCAAATGCGAAAAATAATTTTATCGCAAAATAATATTTTGATGGAGCTTTTTGAGAGGCGGGGGAAATGTTGCCAGATCTGGTTTCTAAAATCCGTAGGGTGACGCTGAAAAATCCATAGATTTCCATAGATTGCTTCTAGATAAATTTATTGGTCTACAGTGTTGATGTTTTCAATAAAAGTTGATTTTTGAAAATTTGGGACTTATTATTATTTATTTAACATAAAACAACAATTTACGTGAAGTGAAAGCGCAGACTAAAAGGTTCTGAAAGACAATTTCGCTCTGCCCTGATCAAGGGCTATGGTCTGTGCTGAGGCTGGATACTTTTCTACGTGAAACGCATAGAAGATGCAATGTGATTTTTTTGCTAGAAATCCCGACTTGAGTCTGGATAGAGGACATTGATTTTCAAAACAATACCTTAAAGTCTACAGAAAGCCATACACGTTTTATATAATATTTTAATATCGATTCAAAAAAGACATCATATTAAAATCTCGTTTATATATTTGCATGCAATCAAAAAACTATCAGCGATTCGTATACTGAAAAGCCTTTTGAAATTGAAGAATGTGAACACGTGGTGACTTGCAGGCTGAAAGCAATCCGTTATGCTGGCTGTATAATATGTAAATGGCACTCCGTTCTGTATATCCGACTGTTCACATGCTGCCCTCCTCCATCTAATGCGAATCCTGCATTTTGCTGATGTAAAATTACCGGTTATTTATGATATTAACCGTTTTGACCGTATACTTTATCGGTCAATTAACTGGATATCTATAAAACAAAATGGCTGCTTCCGGTTTCTCTTTCTCAAAACAACAAAACACAAAACAGAAGTTCTCAATAGTAGAATCGAAAGAATGAATTAAATAATGTGTTGATTCACATGCAAAATTTCATTCAGATCTACTATACTGTTGAGCAGAATGAACAAACAGGATGATTTTTAAGTTGATTATTTTTTAACAGCATGTAGAAACAGACGAACGACTATTTCAGGTAACCTTTTTTATCAAAACTGAAAAATAAAAAAGAAACTGGCTTTCAAAGTTTAATTAAATTTTTATTAAATTTGAGGTCGGTCCTGACGTTATGGCATGTCACTATGGAAACATGTTATGTCATTGTCAAGTATTCACAGAAATTGTTCGAATTTGTGCCCGTTTTATTGATATATTAATATATTCCGATAGTGACGGAACATAACGTCAGAATCGACCTCAAAATTATATAAAATAAAAAAATTTCCATTTTGAAAGGCTGTTTCTCTCTTATTTTTGTGTTTTGAAAAAAAAGGTTACTTGAAAGAGTTGTTCGTCTTTTTAATTTCTGGACGCTGTTAAAAAAATAATCAACTTAAAAATCACCCTGTATACACGTAGATCATTACACTTATAATATATTTTTGAGAATATTGTCAAGTCTTTTTAGTCTGTGCTAGAAGACAACTTTAGGGAAGTGGGAATTATTTGGGTTAACAACGCACGATACAGAATATCAAATTGAATTTACAGCTGATAACTCTGTCACCTTTCAGAGCCACAACGATTTTTTTATTAGTTGTATGTGAAATCGTTTTGAACATAACAGCTTCTTGTGTGAGCTATTGATATAATAGAAATTAGATTTTTCAACATCAACAATTTCCATAAACCACGTCTGAATTTTTAAATTCTTCTTCTCTTCTCAAGCACTGATTGATAAGAAAAAAAGTTATTCACTATATTTTGCAAAAATATAATTGTCTAAAAGATTTATAGTGCTCGGTGTATATAATTTCTCAAAGATGTTTTTTGTCGGCAGGTATCAAAATTAATGTTTCATACGCCATTTTGGAGACTATCTTTCTCTCTAATAACGAAAAATAAATTACTATCGTAAAAAAAATACAGTTGTCGGTAATATGGCAATCTGTTTATTTGAACATTCAGCGGTTATACGACGTGTAACTCAGAATAAAGTTGTAGGTAATTGCGCTAATAAGCATAGAAGCCAAAAAACACGGATATTAAAAAAAATCTAGTAAGCAAATAAAATTAAATATTCCATAATTTATGTTATTTTAACTAGATAAATAAATTGTAGATTAAGACGCCCAACATCTGAATTTATTTTTTTTAATTCAACATATATTTTGGAATAACAGTGTTTTATCTTCAGTGAATATATTGTACAATGCACATTGTAAAAAAAACATAACGCAAAGTCGGTCAGTTTGCAACTCTGTCTCTATATGTATATTTGTCTAGCATTCGCGGTGTTCGATGTGGCCATCAAGTTTCCGAAGAGGTTAAGAGGTCCCTAGGGATTACTGTTGGATGGGTTTTCAGCCACTTTGAGTCCTGACTCAGTACTAGCAACCTGGGAACACAAGCCATGCTATCGTGGCCCTATATATAATATTATACTGTGTGTAGTCGAAACTTGGCTAACGTCGCAACATTTTACGTATCTATGCATTAATATAGAGCATTTATAATAACGATTATGTATTTAACAAACAATTACGATTAATAATTGATGTTTCATATTCTTGTGAAGGGACTTATTGTCCGAAACGATCGTCGAGTAATAATTTAATAATAAATTTTTGCCGAATTCTCAAATGTTTTTATTTATCTGTTATTATTTAACATTCGTTCGTCGATGTGTGTGCATACTAATGATCTCATTTGTCGAGCGTCTATAATCTACAATCTCTAGTATAAGACGCATTGATCATTGTTATTTAATTATACAAGTTATTGGCAACATTTATAGTTTAGTTTTATTAGCTTCTCTCAAGTTGTAACAATTACAAATGAGAATTGTCAATACATTTCCAAGGTACGTTAAACAAAATGATTACAGATTTCAGATTCTTCTTGAAGGTCATAAAATTTCTCTTTGCTTTCAGAGCAACTGGTATCCAATTAAAAAAGACAAAATAATTTTTAGTTGGGTTTGCTATTTAAGCGTGCTTTTTAGTTTTTTTCACTAGTATTTTTTCTTAAGATCAACCAGTAACTTTTATAAATACACACCTGATACAGTTAAATGTTATTATCTATCAAATATTTGTACATGATTGTCCGAAATCCAAATTAAAAATTAGTCTAAAAATTAACAAATAAAATTACTTGCAATACTGTTCAATTGATTTTTATTTATATAAAAGACGTTTCAACCAACAGTTTTGGTCCTTTTCAATTTTCAATTGTAATTTAATTTTATATTTGAAAATTGAAAAGGACCAAAACTGTTGGTTGAAACGTCTTTTATATAAATAAAAATCAATTAAACAGTATTGCAAGTAATTTTATTTGTTAATATATCTATTACTGTTGGTAAAAATTCTAAAAAGTATAAAAATTCTCGTCTACAAAATTAAAACTCTGTTGGAATGACGGGAATGGCTCCATAATACAATGTCATAGCTAATATGAGAATATACTACTGCATAATATATGTTTCGAGTTTTAAATTGTAACAAAGTTTAAAATTAATCGGTTATTTTTTTAACATCCTATATATTTTGTAAATATACTGATAGATATAATGTTTACACACTAAAGAAAGCTTGGCCAATTTCAGTTACTCTCAATGCACTATAAATTTATAGAACATTCTGTAATTTATTTATTAAGAAAAATAAATATAAAGTTCCTTTATTGCAAACATTAAATCGAGCGTCTGCATCAATAAACCTGGAATGGAGGGCATATTATGAGAACCGTATTAAGACTTTGAATATAAAAATTGTTAATATGTGCTTTAGAATCCAAACTAATAGAGACAAAATGAACCTAGTTAAATGTAGTGTTTTATTACAAGCGTTTATTTAGTTTCACTTGTCCCGGTGTCTGTCTGTAGTCGAATCTTGGAAAATAAATTTGATCCACTTCCCGGTTTCCGATTGAGCTCAAATTTTGCACATGCCTTTAGTTCGGAAGCCAATACAATATAGTTCATTGAATATTATGGTAGATTCAATATGGTCGCCAGCGCTAAATGGCGGATTACCTTCGTCTTTACAACACATGGGTGTTAAATGAGAGGGTAGAATCCAATCAGGAGTGTAAATTCGAAATCCGAAATGGCGGCCGGCACAAAATGGCGAGTCATCTATTTCTTTATAACCCCCTTGATATGGGTATCAAATGAAAAGATATGACAAGTAGAATACAATAAACTATGTGACGTTATTTAAAACACAATATATGGCGGCCAAGAGGCGTAACGAAAAATTTGAAAATAAAATAAACCTCTTATTGCAGTGTACTAAAATGAATTAAGAATTAAGAATTTAAGTTCATAATTATGAAAGCTCTATGATAGTCAAGGCCCAAGCTTTCATAATTATGAACTTAAATTATTAGAAATTATTTTTATCCTTTTTAGTACACTGCAATAAAAGCTTGTCGTTATGAAATTTTTTGTATCTAATATTTTATTTTCAAATTCACTCAAGACGATTTTACACTGATGATTCACATTTTTCTGAGTCACTAAATTTACAATAGTGTTGTTTGTCATATATTCGCGGACATCATATGACAAGAATTTCACAAATTGGTTATTCAAAATTTGTGTTTGATAGTGTTGATTAAAAATGGCTGCCGGCATCACAATTACAAAATTCAGTTTGCGTTGTTATGATTATGTTAGGTTGGAAATTTTTGGCATGAATTTCAATACGAATATTGTTTTTTAATTGGTCAAAATTCAAATTGCGATAAACATTGATGTTAGACTTAAAAAGTTTAGTAAACAAAATCATAGTAGATAGGCTCAATGTAGTGAATGCAAATAATGAATATGAGCATTTTCGACAACAAAATTACAATGTTCAATGAATCGGTGTTTACAAATAATTTGTTTGACTAATAAAAACATAACGACTGGTTGTAATTTTGAAAATGGATAATTAATATTTACTGTTCTTGTTTTTTTGAATAACAAAATTGAAACTATAGATATAATACTAGGAATTAATTTTTCACTTTTAGTGCAGGTGCTGAGCCGCACCCCACATGAAAAATCTGTTGAATTTGTTCCGATTGATGATTTAAGTTTAGAAAAATGAAATCCTGAAGGTTGTCGAAAAAAATCGGCGTGCAATTTTTTTTCGCCGGACTATGGGAGTTATCATTTAAATCGCTTTGTGCCCGGACGAAGCCAGTTATTATAGACCTAACCTTTTTCTAAGAAATAAGCTATTGAATGGTAAAAACTGCATTCAAATCCGTTTAGTAGTTTTCGCGTTAGTGTTACATTATTTTAGTTCACTAAAGTTATTGCAATACAATAAATTATAAAGGCCCCAGTACACAGTGGTCTGTACTGGGCCATGCTTTGCAATGTGCAACTGTAGGCCACTATCACTTGGTGTTCACACAATGGCCCATGGCTCATTTCTGCCTGGCGAAGCACTTGCGATGGACGTGGAAGTAATTACGGCCGCGGCTATTTATTTATATACTGTTTACAAGTATTAAAGTATTAAAAACTTAAGTCTCTTCATTGCTCCAGGATACTGACATTTTGGGCGATTAAAAATTTAGATAGTATAGCACGCAAGAAAAAAAGGAGGTACCTGTCCAAACAATGGGCCACTGTGTGAACACCACAGGCCACGCTACACCACGATTCCTTTAAAGTGTGTCAAAAAAACCGACAACAAATGGATTGCGCACCACGATTCACAATTGTCCGCCACTACAGACCATTACCCCCCGTACACAATGGCGATGGTCTACAATGGCCTACTACAGACCACTGTGTACTGGGGCCTTAACAGTATTTTGATCTTTAGTTTAACCTAAAAAACTGGTTACAGAGTCGTTGAACCCCTGGCTTTAAACGCATGTGTGTATATGTTTTCAGCTCATGTACGCTTAAGTTTATATTTGCCTTAATGCAAAAGGACGAACAAAAGAAATGATTCTCAGGAGATAAATGAGAGCTGGCGGGATTTTTGAATAAATGAAGAGAAATGATGTTTTTTATGTTTGGTTTTTATTGTGTTTTAGTTTTATTGACGTATAAATCTGAGCAGCGAATGTGTGAAACAGAAGTATTTTTATGATTCCACGGCTCGTTGAGATTACAGAACTGTGAACTAGGATTAACTTTTAACTTTAGCTTTTTCGCCACGTGCTTTTTACATCATATATTTTTTATGTTCGAAAATAAACATATACTTAAAATGCGATTTATAATACTAAAAAGTTTTCTCGTGATAAATTTTTACTTTGAAGCGCGATTTTTTGTATGTTGCATCCCGCAGATTATTCCATTTAATGCTACTATATTATTTAGATCAATAAAATACATCGGTATAACATATAAAATTGAAAATGTATAAAAGTTGCTTAAAAATTATTGGATAAAACATACTTGATATTTCAGGGTTTGTAACTTAAATGTGCTGAAAACGTGTAGAAATTTGGGTCCGATCCCTAGGTCCCGCCATCCGACCGACGCCAATAGTGTATGTGCATTAGGACAAATACACTAATAAAGTAATTTGCTTACGCAACACGATATAACTCGTAGATATTTTTGTAAAAGACGACTAGATTGAATTAAAACGTATACGCCCGTGATCAATTATTGTATCTAAATTAATAAACAAAATTGTTTGAATTCAGACTTTTGTTCGCCAGTTTATTTATTTTTTTTTTTTTTTTAAAGAATATCCCATTGTATATATCCACATATATAGAGCATATGCACATATACAAGAGAATACCCTTTGGTGGCACTACCTCTTGGTATATGGCCAGTAGAATTCGAAATATAGCTGGGCCAAAATAATCAACATCACAAAACATCCATGAGCAGAAGTGGGATTCGAACTCACGACAGTTAGGTCGAGAAGCCAGTACGCTAACCACTAGACCATAACTGTCCCCCGCCAGTTTATTTAGTGTCTAAATTTTCTACAGTAAATACGAATATGTATAATTTCATTGTCATTGAAAAAATTGCGTAACGTCGTTTTTGTTCATAGTAGACGTAATTTGTCTCTGCTAGAATATTTTTTAGTAATCAGTCTCGAAATGTACAGCATTGTGCTCGGTTTGTGAATAATTTACACATTTTTGGACATACAAAATTGTACTTTTTTTTTATTAAATAGCTCATGTGTTTTGTGGATCAATTGTGATTGATTAATTATTTGGCCAGGCATCATGGAGAATTCTTCTGAATAGTGATTCCAAACATTTATAAATTAGTGCTCAAAATGTTGCAACATACATGAACAGTATTTGAAAATGTTGTGGTCAGTAATCATTCATGGGAGACTAGATGGCAAGTATATTATACAAATATAAATTTAATGAACAATTTTTGAATAACCACATATAATATGTACATGATTTTTATCATTCTGCATTAAACATTATACAATGACAGGTTTATTTAGAAACTTTGAGGTTTAAGTTTCGACATCGTGAAATATTAGTTTTTTCCTTTATTATTACGTAACAAGGCACTAGTTGCATAAGAAGACCATCAATTATTTAACGAAATGCTGACGTTTTTCTTATTTATAAACTAGCGGAGTCGTGCGAATATTTTGCACCGTTAATGGTCAGTTACGTAACATTATAGAGTGGAAATAAATTTTATTCTATAATCTATTCAGACTACTACGTCACTTAATATTACCGACAGCTGTTAAAAGAAACAGATTTCCACCAGAAAGCAACATTTGGTTTTTCTGAATGTTATTTTCTGCAATGAAATTGTTAACAGTTTTGAAACTGTAATTTTTTAATGAAAACATTAACTTTAAGATAACTTAGTTTTTGCCATTAGAGAGAAAAATAGTCTCCAAATTGGCGTATGAAACATTGATTTTGAAACAGTATTAAGGGTGATATTTCATACCGATAAAAAACATCTTCGAGAAATAATATATACCAATAGAAAATATATTCAACCTGTTTTAGAATATTTCATCGTATAGTTAGTGATTTGAATCAATATATTTTTGTAAGCAGAAATGTGCACTCTGTATTAACATTTTTTTCTAGAAGAATAATAATAATTCGTTCTGTGCAATCTGAATATATTTGTATTTCCAACATAGAACTTTAAATCAACTTTGCTTACTGCACTGGAGTGCAAGCTCTGTTCATATTCCTAGAAGAACAATTTTGTTCGTTTACGAGTTATTATTTTTCATTGTTATTTTTACATTAACTATGATAAAAGTTTTCCAAATGATAATCTTACTTTCTCGACAAGCAGCACGGCTTCCTTATGTCTTTTTAACATCTTTTAGATGTTTTTTTTTTGTTAATTTCTAAGAGAAGTCTATAATAAACAATCTTTATAAAAGACTCTATTAAAATGTATGTTTCAAAAGTAAATTGTTAGAATGCAGAATTTTGTATTTTGCATAATGCTTAGAGACAAAGAAGGATAAAAAGATTCTCTATTAACATTATATTATGGAGTACTTAAACTCAATGCAGGTTAATAATATCATAATGCTTATACGCTGCCATTTCAATTTTATTCCGACTGTTGTACAGTGGAGATCAAGAAAATAGTGCACTAAGGAAATTTCGAACTGTGGTCGCAAAATTAATTGTAATACTATTTTTATTAGCTGTGATTAAGTACTAAGTCTCACAATATCTGGCTTGCTGCTTAAAAAATTCAAAAAACTTATACTTTAGTCGAAACGAGGTCATCTTAATACGCAGATAATAAGTATAAGTGAAACAGAACCGAGAATAAGGAAATTTGTCAGTATTTTTTGTTTAATTTTGTAACATTTATTGTTAAGCTTTGTACTTTTTAATCATTTTTATTATTGCTAATATCGATTTTTGTTCATAAAACATTTATGAATATTAAATAAAAGTTCGAGTACAAAGTTATGTTTGTGATGAGGAAGGTTCCTCATTTGACATATTTTGTTTTGTGTGAAGAAGTCATTTAATGTCGTTTGCCTTTTTCTGTTTCGTTCAGCAAGATATTTGCATCAATGACACATCGCCTTGCCTTTGAACTTCTATCAACATTTGAATCATTTCGTATAAACTAATCCATAATTCACGCTATAGTAGCTAATTTTTTTTAGAATCCGCGTAATACTGAAACAGCATTAAGCGGAGCAGCGTTAAGCGAAGTCTTACTGTACAGTTAATATTTTAAGTGAAGAAAATCATACCGGTTTACCTGTTGTGATTTTACTCACGTCTGTAGCTAGTCAAGGAAGGACGTTCTATAACCATGAAATTTACATTTTCTAAACTGACGAAATAAACTGAGCTGCTTTAAATGTCTTTATGCATAAGGTAGTTCTTCTAACATAGAATGAATTGCTTAGACAATGTATTTGTACAGATCAGGACTGACATTTTCTTAGAAACTATAAAGTTTCTGAACCGTTTTAAATCAATATTATTCTGAGCACATTATGTTAAATTTTAAGGTGATTGATACTTCAGATTGTAAAATTGGAGAATTTTGAACTATGGTCGCAAAATTCATTTCATTACTGTTTTTATTAGCTATGATTAAGTATTACGTTTCACAAAATTAAGCGTCACTAGATTTCGAATTACGGAAAGGCATATTAACATTTTGAAGTTTTTTCTTTACACACGTATGTTAAAAATACTGAAATTTTGGCTTGCTCAATATTTTTTTCAAGTTAAATTTTTTCTCTACAAAAATTTGATGATTTTTTTTCTAATTTGTTTTTCTCTGATTTTAAATCGTTTATTTAGATAAAATGAACTCCAAAAATTTGACTGAAAGTCATATAGAAAAAACGGTACATATTTCTAGTTTATTTTGAAGCAATAATATCAAAGATCAAATAAGGTTTTTCGTTCACACTAATAGTGACATCATACTGATGACCAGCGGTCAAATCAGCTGGTCGGATTTGACAGCGACCGTGTGATTATTTATAAATTTGAAGACATGTTACATGCCATGTGTCAAACTTGATTAACTGCTGAGACAGCTGACCAGCAGTTGAAATCAGTCGTTTTTTTATACATTTTCGTTTTCAATGTTGGTACATTAGCAAAATTGGTTGAGGTAAACATACAATACAAAATCTATGCTGTATAAAAGTTATTGATTTGCGCATTGAACATGCATTTAAAACGAATTTGTTCGTACGTTTACATATATAATTTTGATATTTGTTTGTGAAAACTGTAAGTACCCGAGTTTTCCACGTTGAAAATTGTATTATGAATTATAAATCTGCATTTTTTTCGCATTAAATAATCTTTTGATAAAAACTACTCAGCCATTCTGAATTTAGTGTTAAATATTTTATAACGTTTTTCAGTTACATATTGCATTTAGTCAGCAATAAATTTCAAATTGTTTTAAATAATCATAAATAATTTCGTAATTTAAATTTATTTTTAAGCTGTTGCATTATAATCCACATTAATATTTTATATTTGCATTTCAAATTGTCATAGTATGTCTAACCAGACGCGTAATATATGAAAACTTATATAAAAAGGATCAGGTGAAAAGACCAATTTTTAGACGTTTTTATTATTAATTTCCATTGTATTTTAAATTTTTATAATTTTGTACTTATTTTATAACTTGAAATTTATTACCTATATCTATTTATGTCTGTTAAAATAGATACTTAAAGAAGTTAGAATAATACCGACGAAACGTCGTATATCGAATAAAAACGTCTAAAAATTGGTCTTTTCACCTGATCCTTTTTATTTAATTTATTTCAAGACCTGATTTTTCCTAATATGAAAACTTACATTATTCAAAACATCTTTAGAGTATAAAGGAACTATATAGTCTAAGGTAACTGTGGAATATCAATATTTAATACAAATTAAACTGTAAAAGACGGGTTTTCTGTAAGTCTTTCATTAAAAAGAATTTCTAGGTAGTTTAAAAAATTGTTGGAGCCGTTTTCGAGATTTTCACAATTTTGAACCTTGGGAGGGATAATATGAAATAAACCTCTAAGGAGTCTTCATAAGCCTTAAATTTAAAACGTGAGTTCGAACTGATGAACGTTAAATCTGTCAAATCTCTGTACAACAGACCGACTATCAGATAACTAACATTAACTTTCTCATTACTCGGGGATCCTAGATCATCTAAATCTCTTGAAATATTGAATCCCTTTTTTTTGCCGTTATAAGATTTTCTTCATTTATCCGGTTGAAAGTAATAGTTCCATTTGGTCGTTAATTTGTTGTAATATTAATTATTGACTGCATGATAAACTTTCACTCTGTTTTTGTGCACGAAAAATAAGGCAAGCTGTGAATAAACTGAATGTTCGTATGCAGCGCTTCATTTTAGTCATGCCGTTGATGTTATGTCACGGCTGCTATATTCAGATCGTATGAACGAATCAGATGAATGGCCAATTACGTTCACTAAAATAACATTTATTAAAAAAATAATAAAAAGTTCTTCAACATCAAAATGCATAGCAAATAAAATTGTATGTATATATAAATTCTGTGTACAAATTGCTATTTTGTTTGTGTAACAAAAAAAAAAGCGAAACTACGGCATGAAATACAGACAGACAATTATTTTATATTTCATTCGACGAATTGAATTAAATTAAAATATACCTTTCGGAAAATTTTGTACTTTTTAATTTGCATACTGAATGTTGATGAATGTATTTTACATATTTTTTTCTTTGTCTGATGTGCAGTTTTAAATTTAAAAATAATAACCATACATTAAAAATTATCAAACGAAATGTGTCTTATTTACATAGATGCTGTACGAAATAAAAGCGTAATTATTACCGTAACTTCCACCATACAATACCGCTCCCTCCACCACAAAAGGTCAATTTTATAAAATTACTGTGAAAAACTTATATTATCAAATTCGACTGCTAGTATGCATTTTTAACTGGAATTGACGCTACTGATACCTATTCAAGTTCTCTCAATGCAAATTTTTCGTATTGAATAGCATAATAAAAATGGGGACATGAAGCGTCAATTTTATTGTTAAATAAAATAATTGCAATATTAAGGTAATTGTCGTGGTTAAGACACACCGTCGGAAAATTCTTAATTTTTGTATACTTATTAAAGATATGATAATACAATTACCCTGAAAATTTGAAGTCGATCGACCAGATATAATCGAAGATAAATTCAATTAAAAATTGGATAATTAACATTGATTGTATACGATCTCTGTAGTTCTGAACCAGTTTCTTATTTATAAAAAAAGAACTAACTATCAGAAACTTTCCAAAAACTGACAGTCTTTCAATGCATTTGTTATGCGTTTAAAAAAAATAAGAAAAATTTTTTGACCGTCTAATTATTTATAAATAACGGTTTAAATTTCAACAATTTATAGAAAAGTCTACATGCATATGAATACTGTATGGGTTACGTTTCCACGGGTACAGTCTTGCGTACAAATTATGGATCACTTAGCTACAAGCTAGCATACTTTTGTAGCGCGTATAATCTATAACTTTTTGACAATATTGTACCACGACAACTATCTTAATTACAACAAATGTGAATATTTTATGGAAAGTTTAAATATGATGTTGTGTTTAATAGAAAATAATCGGTGCTTATTTTGTTAATGTTCTGTTCATACACTGTTTTAACAGCTTTAGTTATTTGAGTAGTAAATTTTAAGTCTTGAATAACAACAAACTTAAACAAATAAAAAATTTAGACACTTCAGCTATACATAGCTCAGTTCTAAAATGGTTACCTACATCTTTTGCTTAGAATAGACGCTGATGACCTCAGATGTTGAGCTTCTGTAATCTACAATCTATCTCTCTGTTTGGAAGTGAAATTGAAATACTTTTTATTATACAATATCGCTATAATAGCTCAATGATTTAAATTCGTTTTCTTTGGTCGCGAAAGGGTTCACAAAAACTGACGTTAATGAAGACGAAATTTCCATACTGTTTAAGAATACTTCCTTATTGTAATGGCAATAAAAGTATTCATTAAATTAAATTAAATCTTAGGTAATTAAATATGTCGTAAAAAGTTAATTGAAGTAAAGTCATTATTTTAACCATTATAATACATGTATGTGTGCGTGGTATGTGTGTGTGCCGTACGTTACGTCATAGTGAAACATTCCAGCAATATGTAATGACAGAATAAGCTCTACGGGAATAATAACTAAACCTTTGATATTAAATGTTTTGGTGCTCTATGTTCATTACATTCGCCTAACATGATATTATTACTCAGCGCTGTATACGGTATGTTTAAAGAAAACCGCCGTATTACCATTACCATGAATTTTTAAATGTCATAAGAACGTGCGAGACTAAAGGTTCGTTCTCATTACGTAAGTTACTTGACTTCAAATCATTTGAATTCAAATAACTTGATTTCAAGTACATCCTCATATTTATAGCAACATCATTGGAGCAAGTAGCTTTGGGTCGAATTACGCTCGGATTTAGGATTTAGGTGTGGAATCAAGGTTGAATTTTTGTATAATGTGGGTCGAATTGGGTACGTGCTTCTATGTTATCAGCTATCAGAGCGATGTTCCATAACACATAATACTTTTCGTAAACTTAAAAGAATCTATAAATATTTTTATTGCCTCACTTTCTCATTTTATCAGTATGCAAAACAACAGTACATAACCTCACTTTTCACACGCCTCACAACTAATGGTTTTCAAGTGTACACACTTGGCAATTTTCCCTTTAAGGGGTAACACCACTGTAACAGCCTAAAAAAACGTGTTTTTTTGTCATTTTTTTTTTTGGGTGGAAGGAAAGGTAATAAAATTATAATATTGGAGGAAGTTATTTAGCGTATATTTAAGTAACAAAATAGAAAATTATTATAAAAAAATATTCAGAAATGACGGCACCGCAGCCATTTTCGCGAGGCACGTAGAATTTGAGGCGCTCTGCGGCACGCAGTGTAGCTGCTGCAAATTTGGATTTAGAAAAAAAAAACTCACTTTTTGTACATGCTTATAGCTAGAGAAATACGTAGGGGATTTTAAAAATATTGATTTTTGTGTGATTGGCGAGTATTTGAATTAAATCGTTAAATTTTCAACAAAAAAAAAGATAATCATTTGTTAATAAATAATGATTAAATTAACTTATCGAAAATCCGCTACGTATTTCTCTTCAAAATCTTATTTTAAAGATATTGTAACAAATTCGAATGAAAAGAATAAAAATTGTTGGAGTTATGCTGCGTGCCGTTTTGAAAAATCGTGTTTCGAGAAAAACGCATTTAAAGTTTTAAAATGCATTATAGACATTATAGACGCGCTTGGGGAAGAGCTCGAAATTACAAGAAAAAAAATACTTTGAGGTATGAAATATTTTTCACCATATTCTAAAAGGTTCAAAGTATTTTTTAAGCCTAAAAAAAAATTTCGATTTTTTGAAAAATTTACTGTGGTGTTACCCCTTAAGGCAAGCCAAATGATGAAAGAACGTCTTCTCCAGTTGAAACTTGAAAGAATGTTTTAAGTCGAGTAAATCATAGGTTCATAATGGTGATGTACTTGAATTCAAGCGACTTGAAATCAAGTAGCTTAATCAAGTTACTTGAATTCAACTCAAATAGTATATTATTATATTATTAGCTACTGTCAAAAACTAAATTGTATTTTTTTTAATTTTTTCTTTTGAGTAAGGTCCTTTAAAAAGTAAGTATTTATTTTACAAAATATTGTAATACGGTGGAGCCAGTCTAATAGAGTAGCTCTTATTTTGACAAGCTGGAAATTGTCAGGTGCTAACCTTTAAAATGTTTCTTTACATTTAAAAAATAATTCTCTGAAAATTTCAGCTCGAACGACTAAAATTGACCCGTGCCGAAAACGCTGTAACGGTTATCGGTTATCTTTAGCATTACGTTCCGTTGTGCGAGTGCGTAACTTTGTCTATGACTTAACAATTTCTATCTTAAAGAAGTCCTAAGATGTGTTTACATAATGTTCCCAAAAGTTTCATCCTATGGCATCACTTTCAGATTAACGTAAATCGTTTGCTTGGACACTTTTCACCCTGTAAAACATAATCTGTTGAATTGTTGATTTAGCAAACACTGATTAAAATTATACAAATAAATAGAGATAAAATTGTATACGATTAAAATTTTAAAATGTTGTTTGTTTGCATAATAGAAATATTGTTGAAGTGAATATTTAATGCATTTAAAATCGCTTTTAATAAATTAGTATGTATTTGAACAGCCCTATGTATGCCAGTTTTCGTCTCAATTTCCACTTGAGGACGAAGTAGGCCAAACGAATTTAACTGACTGTAATGTTACCATGTACCATTCCATTTTCGTCTGACACATTAACAATGCATTCTCTTTTCTCTTTCTCATACTTCTATAATCATGAAAATGCAAATTTCTATTTATATTATTAAACGATTCAATCTTATACAACATGACAAAGTTTTAATAGTAATTTATATTTTGTTAAGCGTCATTGCACTGAAAATACTGTCGATACATAGAATAATAATTACTTTATGTACCGTCAGTATTTTCAGTTTTTAATGATCAATAAAATTCCATCGAAGAATTATTCTTCGATGGAATTTTATTGATTATTAAAAACCGTTTGTGCAGCTTTCTCTGATAACTTGTGTAGAATTATTATTAGAGGTGTAATAATTTTAGCTTGTTTATTTATGGTCAAAAAGACTCATGGGAACTCAAAGATAAATTCATATAAAATTAAAAAACGTGCAAATCTAGGGACACTAGAAACATTTTGTTCATACGAAAAATTGTTTACCGATATTCGTTTTGATTTTTATTTATCCATATAATGGAATGTAAACTATTGTTTTATTTTTTGTAAACTGTTTTTTTTTTGCGTCGCATGCAAATAAATTTATTTATAGCCTAAATTTCAATCATAAATAAACTGGCTAAACTATTAAATCTGCATTTATGTAAGTTAAGCTCTAAAAATACGAAGAGTAGCATCTAAATAATTTTTTTAACTATTTTGTGAAATGGTTAAATAGCATTTAACTGTTTTAGAATAATATTGTAGAAATTATGAATTCTGAATTTATTTCGACCAGGACGATAACTGCGATGTAGAACATTGCATAAATAATTCTCCCATATTTCCAGTTTAACGATTAATATTCGTCTGAAACATATCATAAATGCTAATTTAACTCGAGCACTTTATCCCCTGGCCTACAGGTGTCCATAGTCTCCCATTTCAGTGATTTAAATGGGACGATTGTATAAATGAAATATTATTGTGCTCGCTTAACTATGCTTAAATGCATATTAAAATATTAGTTCAGTTCAAAACTAATTGGATTTTTATCACCAAACAAGAGTGCTATTAAATCTCTAGTTTGGCATTCTTTTTTGGAATCATAATTATCAATCGAATGAAATATTTTACATGCATTATTACATTCTATAAAAATGTAATAAAATGGTAATACCATTTGAAAACTCTCTGAAACTACGAATGGTGCATTGTTTATAAAAATGATAATAAAGATTTTTATATATATGCAGCTGGATCGACCAGCATTCTCGTGCTCTCCACTTTGTTGTAACTGCCAATAGACGGTACCAGGAGGAGCCAAAGGCTGCACTACTGTTGTCGCTGCAGTGTAAATAATATCATAGGTAGCCAAAGTAAAGAAAAAAAATCGAATTAATAAGGGAGTTAAAGCTCATAAATAATATTTTTTTCTAAATATGATACATGCAATTTCATTGCATTTAATAAATAAATTGGTACTATTTCTAACGTCCTAAGGTTTTAATGACAACATCTTTTTAGACCGATTTCATCGAAAAATTGGTCATACGTTTCGGAAATATTCCGTATTCAAAATAATTAAAAATTAGTGATGTTTGTGATATAAATATAATAACGGGAAAAATGGTTTCAGCCTATACAGTACATTCATGTTTTTTGCCAACATTTCGTCTACAATTTGTGACTTCTTCAGGGCTCTGTAATCGATAAAAGTATAAGAATACGCGCTTAATATTTTCCAGATATAGCAGCATGATAGTAACAGCTTTAATTAAAAAGATGCTGTATGAATTTTCAGTACAAATTCAAAGCTTAGAAAATACCTTTTAGAACCCAGTTTTGTCCCGAGCATATTATATGTTGTATAATTTGTTGTAATAAGTAGATAGTAAATTGTTTTAACATCATAATATATTGTTGCTCTTTGTTACATCAGCTTTGAGTGTATTCATTGTAGTTATTTAAAATTTTACATCATTCAAAGGCAATTTAAAACTTTTATTATTTAATATGTTTCGCAACAACAACATACAATATGTGCAGGGATTGTACTATGTTTAATACATTGTTAAGATCAGTGCATCTCAAACTGGGAGCTATGTTCCTCCAGGTAGCTAAGTCAAAAGGCGGCTGAATATTTATAGACAAAATTTCCAAACTTAATAATTCGAAATTTACTATATTTTTTTTTTGAGGTGATATTTAGATCAGTGTTACCATGTACTATGTACATCCAAAAGTAGCTAAGTACTATAATTTTTTAATTTATAATTCATATCTAAATATACGAATAAAAATGCTAGATATATTTCTTGTATGCCAATTTAAAAATTTTGTCTCTACTTCAATATTTAAATTTTTTTAAACTAAGATCCTTATCGCGCGTTTGGCAGGAAAAAGTGTCATATCGGCACTTTTGCTATAGTACGTTACAGCTATGCTTTAGTGTAAAATATATGAATAAAATTTTGACGCCAAATTTGTGAAGCAGCGCGGTAAAAAATGTTGAGAAGCATTGATAGTGCTGACTCCCTCTTATCAGATAAGCAGACTAGAGTTACGACCAGACCGGCATTCCACAATCATACCAAACAAATTTAATTTCACAGTAGTGGTACCAATGTACAAATGTACTGTGGTAACAATTAACATTATAGTGACGCATTTGAAACAATATAAAATATTTAAATGGACCTGACAACCTCTTTAAATATTTTTTACTTTCCTGCGCAAAACTGTCAGTGGTAGCAAAACTAGTTTCTTGTGGAATATTCAGACAAATTGGAATCAAAAATTTTATTTTTTGATCTGATGCTTTTAAAATATTTAAAACTTGCCTCAAATATATTTTTAAAATTTTTATAAAATGTAATTTTGCAAATACCTGGCTAGGTTTTAGACCCGATTAAGAAATCTGGCTGTTTTATTTTTCAACTTCTTAAATACTAAATTTCAAACATTTTTACAGAAAGTTCAGCTCCTTATTTTTAATTAAAATAAATATTTGACACAACGTTTCGTAATAATTTATTACTTCTTCAGGTGCTAACAATATTACATATTAACATTATTAAAATTCTTATTATCTTGTCGCATATTATTGTTTATATGGTCTGTATGTTTTAAATTTTAGATTTTCAATTTTAAAATGTCATTAAAATAATAAATAATAAATAACCATATAAACAATAGTATGCGAAAAGATAATAAGAATTTTAATAATGTTAATATGTAATATTGTTAGCACCTGAAGAAGTAATAAATTATTACGAAACATTGTGTTAAACAAAATAATT
Organism: Venustoraphidia nigricollis; assembly: GCA_034508555.1. Lineage (NCBI taxonomy): Eukaryota > Metazoa > Arthropoda > Insecta > Raphidioptera > Raphidiidae > Venustoraphidia > Venustoraphidia nigricollis. Next base: position 852,809 of record JAVRKA010000042.1, on the reverse strand, counting down.
ATTAACTAATTTATCTGCTCCATAAAATATCCTTTGAATTATTTATTTTAACTAAATTTCAAGGTATTAAAGTTTCAAAGTGCCTCAATAATTTTTATTGCGAAAAAAATTTTCTAATTTAAAAATTTTAGTATCGGTTAAGCCCCGCTACCCTTCAGCCAGGTCCGTGTTTTTGTATTCTGATATTACTAAAGAGATATTGTTCAAATTTTCACAGTGTCTTAAATACCTACCCAAAAATGTCTAACAGCTCTCCGACATTTAAAATGAAACAGTGAGCTAAATTTTGAAATTCTCTGTCGATGAGTGCAACTATGTATCATATAAATTATGTATTTTGGTACGTATGCATAATTTAAAGTATAAGTAATTTAATGTGCTGCCTGAATTCGTGTGACCATGGCCGTAAGTAATTTCCTCGCTCGCTGAACTATTGCAAAAGCACTGATGTAGCTTCAACTTTACACTAGAGCTTGAAACTCTGCTCGATGACAAATACTTGCATACATATAATGTACATATATATTATACAGTGCACAACAAAAGTATTCCCTCCTATTCAATTTTTTCGTGCCATCAAACGAAATTTACTCAAAATTGTAACGAACTGTAAAATGCAAAATAATTTTTCGTAACATCTCAAACCGTCTGCCTATTATTGTATCATCTCTTCACGTGATTGACTTTATGAATATATTTTAGTATAATAGCTTTTGTCTGCTATAATTGTTAAGAAACATTCATTGTTGTGGCACTATATTAGAAAAATTGTTTATTTCAACACGTCACCGTCGGGATTTAAAACCGAATCTTTCCACTTTCGCGGCGGAATGAGTTAATCAATTACTCTACGGTGCACACAATTCAACATTTTAATCCTTCATAATATAGCGATTTACAACACTCAAATTCACTACATGCGAGAGCCAATTATTTTTAGCTATAGCTAGACATTAACTCTCACAGTAGCGAGGGCTCTTGAATGAATCAAAGATGAACTTTCCATTATTAATAATGAATAAATTGATATGAAGTTGCACATAGTTTTGTCGGTGTTATAAAAATTCCCACCGATTTCGATACAAAAACCAGAGCTGTTCTGATCAACCGATTCGTGTGTCTTGCGAATCACCCGAACTCTTCAGTGAAATTTCTCATTACATCTCAAACCTTCTGCCTGTTTTTGAATTATCTTGTGACTTGATTGACTTTATGAAAATGTTGATATGAAGTTGTACCTAGTCCTGTCGGAATTATGAAATTCCAATCGATTTCGATGCAAAAATCGAAGCTGTCCTAACCAACCGAATCGTGTGCCACGCGATTTACACGAGCTCTTCGGTGAATATAATCTTTCTATTCTACCGGCAAACTGCATACCACTCTAGTGTTACAGATGTTTTTATGGAGCGATTTCAAACTGTATACTTTCGTGATTCGGTCTATTCAGAAGTGGACAATCACTTTTGACGCACACTGTATACATATATACATTATACATAAATATTAATATGTGATTATATTATATGATAATATGTTATGTGCAATGCTCATATTCATATTGAGATACCCACACTTAATAATTAGATAATGTTTCATTAAAACGTGTTGTAAAATAGTTTGAGAACAATCTACACAAGTTGCAATAACTAAAATTTTAATAATTTATAAAGTTTCTTGGTTTATACGGGATACTTATTTCAAGCAACTTTATAGCTAAGTCCAGAAAAATTTCTAGAAAATGTTTTAAAAGCCTTCGGGAATTTCTGACTATCCTTCATATTTTAATGAATTTACTAAAATGGTGGAGCTGAAAATTTCACGAATGCTTACCAAATATAGAACAGCGGTGTCCAGCTTGAAAATTTTCTTCTATTTTCTATTCCAGATGAAGAACTTAACAAACATTAAAATTTATATTAAACTTATATCCAAGAAAATATTTTTGAAACATAAAACAAAGAGACTCCAAAAAAGTAGATTTAACACTGGCGAATAAAAAATTATATCGACTTTGTTAAGGGACCAATCGAAACGTATTAACGTCAGTGTATCCGAAAGAAATTTCGTCAAAATCGATCTGATTTCGATCAACTGATTTCGACCAAGCGCTTGGGTAAAAAAGCAATTGTTTGACAAACCTTTCATAAAATATATCAAATTATCAAAGTTAACTTAGTCAAGTAGCAAGCAATATTAATTTAAGTAATTGGTCGTTAATTGTTAAAGTTTATAGCATTAACTAAGATTTATATTTATAATTTCATACAATATAGTTTGCAAAACGCAAATTATTGCATATATAGAAGATATTTTCTAACAAGAAAGGCACAATAGCTTCATTGTTGTTTTTTAGCAAAACAAATGCATTAAAGTACAGTACACACCGTATAGAAATATAACGAAACAAAATACAAACGGAATTGATAATATCTCTAAATGATTTTTAAATAAGTACCTTCCGTCAAATCTAATCTAAATCTGATTAATATGCAACAAATATAACAGATCATCTGATTTTTATGTATGTCCATTATCCACCTTATTTTTACCTTGTTCAGAGTTGGGCAATACTTGTATTAAAGCTTTAAGCGCTCATAATGCTGAAAGCACTTCGCTTAAAGCATTTTGTAAAGCAGATACTCGATTGTTTTAAGCACGTAAGCATTATAAATAGCTTAATAAGCATTCATTAATGTTTAATAAGCGTTTTAAATCCTTAATAAACACTTTCAAAATTTAATAAAACATACTATTTTTATCGATCTTTTATAATTCTTAATTTGTTTGATGTTAGAGATCAATTTCTTGATCGATTAAAAATATTGCTCATGTCCAAAATTTATATCACAACTTAATGTTAGAAGTTAGGATTTAAGAGGTTAATTTAAAATGCCTAATGCTTTAAAGCGGATTCTTTAAAGTATTTTTTTTTGAAAATGGAAGTGCTTGTTGCTTTAAAGTACTTTAGTAAGTGTTTGATGCTCGGTGCTTCAAAAACTTAGGTTCCATGTTTTGCCCAACTCTGCTTATGTTACGATGTATTAATGTACGTGTTGTATGCACTTTTTTTAGTGATTTTATGCTTTGTATGAAATGAATGGAACAAATGTTTGGAAACATTAAAAAAGTAGACTAGCTATCAAAATACATGGCGAAGTATGGCTTCAGTTAGATGGTCGATGTTACGCTGCGTTTTATATACTCATACTTTTTAGATCTAAAGAAGATAAAAAAAGAATAGTTACTTCTTACCACAACAGATTTATTCAGTGGATGTACATTTCGAGAGCTAAGCTCCCATCTTCAGCTGTTTTGCTGAAGATGGGAGCTTAGCTCTCGAAATGTACATCCACTGAATAAATCTGTTGTGGTAGGAAGTAACTATTCTTTTATTTTTATTGTTCCAACCACAGTGCTCTTAATATTTATACTAAAGACTATACATAGCTTACTTTCTTTCGAAAAGAGCCGATTATCGTTTTTCTAACCGTTAAGTAATGTGTTTTTTTCCGATTATCCGTTTTCATATTTAAAAACAAACTAAACGGATTTAAAAGCATTTCTTCATACTGTGTTTTATATTGTTTATATAAAGTGTTATTCTAAAATTACGATAGTATTTGTAAAATAAACAATAGCTAAGCTTTTGTGATACTCAACAGCTTGATTTATTTGGGCTCTAAATCACTATTTTTGATGTATTATTTTTGAGTAATAAATTGAGAATTAAATTAATATTTTACCAGTTCTAGAATCCTAGATAACTGGGGTTTTTTAAACTTCTACACGTTGGTCTATTCCCAAGCGTATAGTCTAAGTAAGAAATGAGTAATTTGAAAGTTGTTGCAAGGCAGGACCTCGATTGATTTATATTTTTAATCTATATTTTGGTGACTAAGAATATCTATTAAAAGTTGTTAGTCAATGGTATAAAAATACATTAACCTAGATTTTAAGTATATTTGCATCAAAAAAACTCCCATTATGTCTGCATAATGAAAGTACAAAAGTAAGTGAAATTACATAGCGAGCTTTAGTTTCTCTCTTTGCTTTCATAATGGATTTTCATTTATTCAGAATGAGAAAACGGTGTCCAGGTTTAGGAAAAAAATGTCGTCTAAACTTAGGTAAATATATTTCACAGGCTTAAATCGTGACTTGTTACAACAAGCTTAGAACTCCATAAAATATCAATTACTCGTCGCTGACCCCAACTTTGCACGCGATTGAGATGAAACAATGTTTTGGAACCCGCTCGGCAACGACAACAGTAGTGGGACCTTCAGCTCCAACGTCTTGTCTCGCAGTGACAACAACATTACAGTATTTTGAAATGTCAAAAATATTTTTTTAAATGATTAAATCTATGCGCAAATAATTTTTTCCGAGAACAAAATTTAGCTAGATTGATTTTTTGTTCCCCAATACTCATTTTCAGGGAATTTCATTCAAATTGTTGAAGCCGTCCCGAGATGCGCGAAATTTATATATAATATATAGATATACAAGAATTGTTCGTTTAAATATATAAGATAACAGTACTAAATTAAAAAATGCAATTAGAGTAACTCCGTACATTGATAAGATTTAATTAACAATATTATTGCTTTTCCATTTCTCAATGGCTAAGATAATTTAATTTAATAAGCTACCGCCAGGTGCTTTTACTTCACCTGTTGGCGTAGACACAAAGTTAATGAAATATAAATAATAATTATACAGTATAATACTTAATTAATTTCCAGACTTTACTTTGCATGTTTAAAAATGTATCTACATATTATATAAACATAACTTCGTTGAAATGCCTTAAGGTGTACTGGAATTTATTTAGCTTCCTGAATTTTACTGAAACAGTCGGTAAATATTAGCTGAGATGACTAGATTTTGTTCTAGACTAGATCAAGATATTTTTTGTTATCTAGTTTTATTATTATGCATATTTTTTTAATCTGTTGACAAAGATTACCATAGCCTAAATTGAAAAAAATAGAATCTTTTAATTGTATTTATAAGTGATATTATGATTTCAGAACTTTTTCAATGCCTATATGCAATTTCTAATATTTTTTTTTATTTTCTCAATATTGTTCACGTCCATTATAATTAAAAAGTTTTTTTATTTTTTGACAGAAAATTGGACAAATTCAAATATAGTTAAACTAATTGCGACGTTTCTTTAATTAACGAAACGTCGCAATTTTTAAATTAGTTTAACTATATTTGAATTTGTCCAATTTCCTGTTAAAAAACAAAAAAACTTATTCTTTTTTATATTCTGCCGGTATCCGGAAAAATAATTTCATATACAATCACAGAAGGACCTGTCGTATCCTTTTATTATGTCTGATTTTTACGTATTTTTAGATCTAAAACTTGCGACAGAGGGAAGGAATACTTTTTTGGTATATTTTAATACTTACATATCATATCACACATAAAATACTTGCATTTGGCCAATTTTTTTTAATTGTATTTTACGGTGAATTATGGCCTGTAACTGTTAACATACTTGTCTATGTCTGTATAGTTATCATTATATGTTTATTAATCTAAAAGAAATATTAACACCACAACAATAATCAAACTTTTATTACGCACAAGTGTATTCAAGATTAAAATACACTATTTGCTTTTGGGGTATGTCTTCTCAAGCAAATGGTGTATTTATCTGCCAATAGAAAATTGTCAGATGTATTGTTGGTGTGTCGCAGCGAACAAGTTGCAGAGATATATTTAAGAAATATAGAATACTTACATTAGTTTGCATACTAATTTATGAACTGTCAACTTATGTTTTTGAGAACCTTAGTAGGTTCATCAAGAACTCGGACATTCATAACTTAAATACCAGATCAAAATCTGAACTTAGAGTTCCTTTTAACCGTTTAACTGTTTCCATGAAATCCCCAAATAGTTTAGGTATTGCTGTTTATAATAAATTACCTCAAAATATTAAACAATGCGATAAACTGTCGAAGTTTAAAAAATACTTAAAAGAATGTTTATTATCAAATGCTTTCTACAAATTGGATGAGTTTCTAAGTTATGAATGATTGAGTCCTTGATGGACCTACTACTTTCCTTGATAGATCCACCGTGACAATTTTGTATCATTTATTGGCAAAGCAAATAAATATTATTATTATAATTTATTATTTTGTTTCATATTCAGTCGACTTGACAAAAAAAAATGACAGGCTACTAGATAACTGTGTGCAGTTTTATGTTGGGTCAACTATACCCTAAAAGAAAGGACCATCTGACCCGACAGTGAGGGATAGATGGCCCATGCGTCTTTTTCAATAACTATACGATAAAATTCTACCACAAGAATATAAACGTAATCTCTAAATATCATATTCACACACTGCGTGGAGAAAAAGCCATTATTTTTTGGTAAGATGTAAAAACAATATAATTTAAATAACAATAGAAAAAATTCACTTTTTATATTACAAATAACTTGCAAAATTTCTCAGTTGAAAAGAAACAAATATAATGTATAAGGTGGTTTGTCAAATTGCTAAGTACATCGCCAATAATATAACTGGAAATTTAATCGTGTCTGTAAAATCTGGGACTGGGCCGTCTTATACGCAGAATTCTCACCCGGAATTTCCCTATTTTAAAAATCACAGCAAATTAATACCACGTTTATTGAGCTGTCCGAGCAAAGCTCGGTTTCCCAGGTACTGATTATTATAATAGAAACAACTTTATACACTTAATAATTGAATACACAATTTAATTCTAATTTGAGAAATGTCTGTCTGTATTGCGGCTTTGGACATCCTTCAATCAAGTTTCGTAACTCCATTTGTCGGTGGCTTTATCATATTTTCAAGAAATAATTATTAAAACATAATTGAATTTATAAACGAGGCCCGTTAAGGTTTTCACGAGGCTGGAAGAACAGCTTTTGACTGGCGACTGATGATGAGAGAGAGAGAGCGAGAGGTGGAGGGACTAAGAGAGCAGAAGAAAGATTGGAGGTTGATAAAGTAACTTGGCAGCAACAAGACGGCGAACGAATTGATGCCATAGCAATGATGTAACGTAATTAGCTTAACAACTATGTGAATATATACAGAGAGACATGCCTTGAAAGAAAATTGAAAATTATTAGCTATCCAGAAACTTTTAATTTGATTTATTAGTTTTTTATTGCTTGAGAAGAAATGCAATAATAAAATATCATTATGTAATAAAAAGACGATTTCAACTTGTTACTTGCCAATAAAATAAACAATGAGATGCTATTTGTTTCTGTAGCTGAGCAATAACTTTTTTAAAACAAAAATAATATTATTGTTTTACAAAATTAAAATATAAAAATTATTTCTCGCCAAATTTTTCGGACTCAGGAATATAAAAAATATGTATATGTTTTATATTCCTGAGGATGGACTTGTCCGAAACGATCGTCGATAAATAATTTAATAATACATTTTGTAGAATTTTCAAGTGTTTATATTAATTTATCTGTTATTATTAATCATGTTCTACCAAGTGCCGAGTAAAAAAGCAGTGCAAATTAAATGTAGGGTTAATACACAAATTACAATTAAGAAAAAAATATTCATCCATAGTGGTATTATGCAGGTCCATGTAAATGATAAATTAAATAATCAGTTTGATCAGACCAAAATTTGTAACATTATTATCTAAAATTTAATCAACATTAAAATTTTTTTAATCTGATCAAACTGATTATTTAATTTATAATGAAAAAAATATTATAAGAGGTGCATTAAGTGATTAATTTTTTTATTCTGGCCAAAAACTAATTTAGATTTACATAATCAAGCCACAATTGCAGTATTTGAAAATACACTATATTGGCGGCTAGGTTTGGCACAGCGGCTCGAGTTTTTTTGTTAATCGATATTAGTTCAAATTCATTGCACCACTACTTGAGTGGTACTCACACTCAACTTTTGTGACTAAACTGTCAATCAATAAAGACGTGATTGATGGAAGATCAACTGCTTTGGTATTAAGTGACATTCGATTGACAGTAATTGAGTCTTAAAAGCTCAGCTGTTTGAAGAAACACTTAAGTGACCGCTATGAATTCGATCTTTATGTCAATTTGTTTATTATAGATTATAGACGCTCCACAACATAGGTCATTAGCGTTATAATGATCGATTTGATCTATTAATATAAAAATAATAAAAAAATAAATAAAACACAATAAAATTTAATTTTATTAAGATGAGTTCTAATACGTCTGACCACAACGAGATTGAAAATTATATTTGTTTCTTATGCGTAGCTAATAGAAACTCAAAACGAAACAATGTTGTGGTCGACAATGCAAAGTATTAATGTTGTCTCAAAAAAACCTGAGAGCGTCTTAATTACATCAAATAGATAATCACTTAATACTAAACGACAGGGCCAGACTTTTAAATTTTATGAAGACATTTTTGAGAATAAATAATTATACTTACAGTAGGCTACATATAATTTTGTGCAGATAATGAATTGATAAGACAGGGACAAAATATAGAAATTAAAGAAAAAATATTATTTGAAGGGATGTATTAAGGAGTTAAAGTTTTTATTTTCTCCAAAATCAAACAAATTCATATCAGTGTAAACTCAAAAAAGTTTTAATTATTTAAGTTTCAAATTCTTTAACAAATTCCTGACGCTATAGAAAAGCAGCCCCTGAAGCAGTTCAAAGAATCTGTCAAAACACTCCTAATTGGTCATTGCTTTTATGATACATGTGAATTTTTAAACTGTAATTTTTAAATTTTACTAATTGTGACGTCACATATGTACTATGTATTATTTTGTGCAATACATTTAGTATTATTATTATTATATAGCGACCCTGAAGGGACTGCGCATTTTCTGGCTTTATAGAGAGTTGTCGTTATATGGAAAAAAGAAAAATCAATATTATTTTACTATTATAGTATTATTTAATAATAACGCATAAAATCTACGAACAAAAGAACGAATTTCTTAGAATCTTCTGTACGTATGATGCCGACAGTTCGGCAACTTAGTAAATATCTACAAATAGTAGGTGTTTTATAAGTTGCTGAAATTGCATGCTTTATAATGACATATGGTCGTTATTTAGAGTGGGTGTGATGTGACATAGAGTGTATCATTGTATGGACATCAAGACAAACCAACCAAAGTCGAGTAATTTCGATGTTTTTGGAAGTTTGACGTTAAATCGAGTGACGTTACATGGAGTTTACACTGTAATAAAGTCACACTGTCTGTTTTAGCAAATACACTATGTCAGTGAGTTTTGGCACTGCGACCCGAGTTATTTTACGTTTATAATAGTTTTGGTACAATCGTACTAGAGTTGGGTAACTCAGATCTGAGCCGACTCCGACAGAAGATCCGTGAGAGCCGATTCACTTTTTTTGGAGCCGACGGATCGACGGATCCGCATAACTCAGTGAAACACTTAACACACAGAAGCACGTTTTACACTTACGTATCAGTTCTTGCTTTGATGCATCTGTCAGCTCAAATGACTCATGCATCACATGTTTGGCTATGCATTCTTGATTCTATACAAGTCGTGATATGATTGACTGAACTAGGTAACTCAGTGGCAGACTGCAGTAACATATTCAGAACTCGGCTCTTTTTGAACCGGTTCAGTGAGCCGGCTCACGTACGGGATCCAGATGCAAAGATGCAGATCACTAAAAAGACCCGTTTTTCCCATCTCTAAATCGTAGTGTCATTAATACTTTTACGTGTAATGTTATTAATTTATTTTACGTTTTACTGCAAAGCGAATGCATGTATTTTGTATGTGTGTGCAATATTTACGTGCTTTGTAGTGCCTGCGGCGTGAAGCAGTCACGTGATATTTGTACCTGTAATAACATTACGTAAATATATTTAGCATATTCATCGCCGATGTAATGGACCTCGCTACTAAAATAATCTACGTAAATAATAATCACGTGCCTTTTATTTTTGTATTTGCCTGTGAGTTTTTCGAGGAATATAGCGTAGTGATTAGAGCACTAGACTCTCATTTAGGAGGACCGGGATCGAATCCCAGCGAGGGCAGATGTGGCTGAGACATTTTTCTACTGTCCTTCGCCTAGAAACGATAATTCCTGTACTATTGCCTACTTTTAACCTAATTTCCTATAATCCTACATGTAAGTAGGTTTGACCTGTTTGAATGGTATAAACAAATAAATATAGGTTCTACTTCGACATTCAAATCATTCTGAATAACTTGATATCAGTTTAGGAAACATTCTTATATATTATTTCTTTCAAAAATATTTTAAAACAAATTACATAATTTTTTTTGAAAGGTGAAGTTACATAAACCCACACAATAATTAAAAACTCTGTTTAGGCAGATTTTTAGAGTAGATATTCTAAAGAATATACACTCATCCAGAAACAGACGATATTAGTATTAAATATTATTCGTGATTGAAATTTATAAGTTTTTAGTGTATTTGCCATATGGCAACATACACTATTGGCATCGGTCGGATGGCGGGACCTAGGGGTCGGACCAAAATTTCTCGACGTTTCATAACCTCCTAAACTCTTTTGCACCATTTTTAAAAATGTTTATATATATGTATATATATATATATGTATATATATATATATATGTATATATATATATATATATATGTATATATATATATATATATATTTATATATATATATATATATATTTATATATATATATTTATATATATATATATATTTATATATATATATATATTTATATATATATATATATATATATATATATATATATGTGTGTGTGTACGGGCAATAACTTTCGAAAGAGTTAATTGATTTTAACGAAATTTGGGCCACGTATTGAAATCCATCTCCGTCAGAAGCCTATTTAAAATGGGCGTAATCGGGCCATTTTAAGGGTAGTTTTTAGGGGTTGAAAAATGTTTTTGGGCCCCAAAATACCGAAAAAATTTTCAGAATCGTTTCAAAATTGACATTTAACCCTTTAGTAGTAATTAAAAAGTGTCCCTAAAATTTTAATAAAATCGGCCCGACAGGATCGGACTTACAAATTTTTTGAAAACACTAATTTGCAGATAGTGATTTATTTATTGAAGGGTGTCTTTAATTCGGTGTAGACGTTAGATTGATAATAATATTACAATGAAGAAAAAAAATGTTATTTTAAGGGGTGTATTAAGGGGTTAAATTTTTTATTTTGCCCAAAAACAAACTTAATTTCACATAATAAAACTATAAAACCACACGGCCCTATACAAGTAAATACACTATATTGTCGGCAGGGTTTTGGCACTGCGACCCGGGTTTTTTAATTTGTTTATTAATATAAGTTTTGCCTGCCTAGAAGCTAGAAAGTTCACATGGTAGCGAACGTGTAAAGATCACGTTATTATACCATGACAATATTATTTTGTACTAACTTAAATGTTGAATTTATTAATTGAAACATGTACCTATTTAATATAAGTAGATTACTTTCTATTAGTACAAGCAAGAAAGACGATATGTTACATTGGTTAACGAGAGATAGAGATATGAATATTTAACGTTATTGAAACTTAGAATAAAAAATCTGGTGGCTTATTTTTGGTTATACCGCACTGTTTTCTAAAGGACTACGTTTTTTTCTAAATATTTCAATGTAAGTATTAAAAATGCAGTTTTAGATTTATGTGCCTAAATCTGCACTTTAGTCTGGGTCGTGTGAACAATTACTTAAAATTGACTTTTTTTCTTTTTTGTCCTTGGTAATTAACATAAAATTGATTTGTCGTGAAAAAGGACTTTTTAAGTAAACACTTATTTGTTAATTATACTTGATCTAAGCATTTAATAGTTATAAAGCTTGAAAAAGTTCCAAGCAAGGAACGAAACGTCGCTATAATTAACAAATAAGTGTTTACTTAAAAAGTCTTTTTTCCCGACAAATCAATTTTACATTACTTAAAATATTTTAGAAGTAGGTCCATGAATTTTTATTTTTTACCAAATTTGATTATATTTGAACAACTTATGAGTAGTTTTTAATGTGACAAAGAACTGTCTGAAGAAAAAACAATTTTTACTAGTCTGGTTCTAAAAAATTTTAAATGTAAAATAGTTTTTATCATATTTCATTGAAGAGAGAGCAGACGTCTGGTACGAAAATAAATGACTAAAAGTGGGAATGGGTGAGTGAGTACGAAAGAACTACTTTAATACAATGCGTGCTTAATAAGTGCTAGATAATGTAGTTTAGAGTTGCGGTAGTTTAAAGTTATGGAGTGCATTGCATGTCAAAAAATTAAGTTGACGTTAATGTATTTTCACATTATATTTTCCGAAGTAATTATTTTTTTTTTTTTTGTAATACATTATACATGAGTACCACATATACAGTATACTTCTGTGATAGGTATTAGAAATAATGCAAGTATAATCGAAGTTTTTTAGATTTTTAACAAAATCTCTACCGTAAACCTTGGTAATAATAAAAATCGATGTGTCTATGTGTGTTCCCTATAAACTCCAAAACGGCTAGACCGATTTTGATGAAATTTTCAGGCAATCTTAAGATTAGCTCAGTGGGTAATCCTATGAAATTTGGTAGCGATCGGATCAACAGAATTTTTTTATGGTTTTGTGGCAATTTTGATTTTTCTTCGATTTTTGAACATTCACAATTAAAAGCGATTGAATTCGTGCAAATTCAATACACGGTAAGAATTTTATGATAATGATTCTCATCTTTTATATCCTATGTATTACATATTCACTCGTGCGAAGCCGGATTGAGCTGCTAGTCTATAATATAAATAAAAAACTTTCTAAAAATATATTAACCTCCTTCAAAAAAGTCACCTAAACCAGGAGAATAATGAAATTTTCAGGTCGAAGCAAATTACTAAAAAAAGTTCTGTTTATTTTTTTTACTAAAACGTATCTACTTTCATTAAATTGGCCCCGACCTTGAGATATCATTATTTTCCTCTAAAAAAAAATTGATATAACACCGTAAAGTAACTAATTATAACTAATTTTGCCGCGAAAGTGAAAAGATTCGGGTGACAATTGTTCGAAAACAATTTTTTCTAAGATAGCATTGCAAAAATGGGTGTTATAGCAAACGATAGCTATTATACTGTTTATTAATTTAGCCTACCGATCTATATAGTAGTGAATAATTTACTAATATAATAAATTACACTATGCAGTTTTATTACAAGCCTTTTTAATGTAGGTATATTTAAATTTTTCTCGTATTTGTGAGCTGCTGATGTTGTACAGAATAATATATACACACAAAAACCGTAATAAATAATGTGTGTAATTTAAGTGTAATTAAAAGTTGGCAACATCGTGTACCGTAATTATACAAATATCTCGGAACTAATAAGCCTCGAAAACAATATCAATTACTAAATTCCTCTGTAGAATTCGGTTTCACCCCATAATCAAAAGTTCATCAGTAATCAAAGTATCATAACCTTAATCCTGCCTTCTCACCCAAACAAAGTCTAACCGATCAAATACGTATTCTTGTACAGGCCCGTATTATCTATAAGCATTGAATTAAACCGTGAGTTCAATATTGGCTTCATAATTATTTTTTCTTGAATGCTAAAGTAAGGTTATAAACAAACATTCGTTTATTTTAAGTTCATTGATCGCATCATAATAAAATTGTTGTAGAAACGAAAAAAATATCTTAAAGGGCAAAAAATCAGCAAACATGCTTTTTTTGGGGGGTTCTATATGTGACATGCAAAAGTACTCTTCATATAAATTTTATATAGCGGGTGTCTCAGAATCGCGCACCCTATTGTTGGGATCGAAAGAGAAAAATATTCTGAGCCCAAAAATCCATGTTTGGAGTTTTTTGATAACGTAGTTAATTATGAATTAATTAATGAAAGTGACCATTCAGGAGCGCGCTATAGAAGAGAGTGTCGTCGGCTGATACTAAAATAATAATTATTATTATTAAAATAAAAAACCGATGGGTTATCTATGTCGACCGTTGGATTTATAATACGAAAATGCTTTAATATTCCTAAATAAATACATTTATTGTATCAAAGCCTTCCAGAGTTTTTGTCTGAGTCGTTTCGAATTTTTTTTTTTAAACTACACTAATAATTTTTAATGAATAAAATAACTTAATTAACGCTCGCCAGTGATTTCCACTTTTCGCATCTGTCTTGTCAAGGCCCTCTGGCGTCTCACTCTCGCGTCCCCTACTGCCTCCCCACTCGCTTTTTATTCTTCTGTAGCGCGCTCCTGATTGGTCACTTTCATTAATTAATTACTAATTAACTACGTTATCAAAAAAATCCAAACAAGGATTTTTGGGCTCAGAATATTTTTCTCTTTAGATCCCAACAATTGGGTGCGCGATTTCTGAGACACCCGGTATAAATACTGCTACGAATTATATGTTCATATATTATTAAGCCTTTCAAGAATAGTACATTTTTCAGATCCTGCCCTAGCACTGGCTAGCCAAGTGGGGAATTAAATAAAATGAAAAAAAACATGTGTAGACCTTAATTATTATTGCTGAGAGTGTATTTTTACACAATGAATAAATTGTTCGGCTTTTTTCGGCCCTGGCTGTTGGTGCAACCGATTCCATTTACGTAATGTATCTACTATACCTAGCTAGGAGTGTTTCACGGTGGAAGTTTGGTCTACACGTGCGATATGTATGAACACTATTTGATATCTGGACATACCATCTACTAGATACACACACTTACCTATACTATTTATGCTACACAACACACATTGCCAGTAATAATTACCTTTCCCAGTGTCGTTCTACATTCCAGCTATATCTGACACAATGGATCTCTGCTCGCGCTTTCACAAAACGGAATGCAAAAATCACGTATTTTGAAACGTGATTTCATTGCTGAAAATAGAGAACCAAAAATAAATAATAACAAACTATTATTTAACTGTAACAAACAGAAACAAAATATAGTTTAAAAAAACTAAAACAACATGCTTTTATAAAGTAAAAAATTAGCTTTACTGTAAAAAAAGCGTAGGCTGCATCAATATTTTCATAGTAGCTCTACGTTTACAATTAGCTAGTAAATGAAAAAATTATTAGCGATATTAAGCACTCCGCGCTTTTTTTAGTATTTTTTTTGCATTTTTTAGTTTATGAAAGCGTGTTGTTAGTTTTTTTAAACTCTAATTTTAATTATAAGACTAAAAAAATATATTTCAATTGACTACAGGGTAAAATTTTTATCTGTCTCTGTTTGTTCCGGCTAACCTCCGAAACGACTGAACCCATTTTGATGGGACTTCCATTGGCAGATAGCTGATGTTATAAGGAGCAATTAAGGCTACTTCTATTGTAGGCTAGCTGATACCCGAAATTTCGTCTGCGTTGTTTATTACATTAAATGCAGAATTATTATGGTGTGACAGTGTATAAAAACTGCATGTCACACATTATTATTGTGTGACAGTATAAAAACTGCATGTCACACATTATTATGGTGTGACAGTGTATAAGGACTGCGACAAAGTCGCGGGTATCAGCTAGTATTATAACATGTGTCAGTGATATCGGCTTTATAACTTATTGTCAGTGCACTGACCTTGATCTTTTCTCGTCGTAAATGGTATCGTAAACTAACTATTAATAAGGTACCATTTTAATCGATTTATTACTCATTTCGTGTGCGAAAGTTTGACGTTTTTTAAATATAAAGCACAAAGATGATTAATTACTACAATTTGTTTTCTTTTTAGTTTGCTGTGACACAATATTCGTTTATAATGCGTACAATTCTTCAAATATTGTTACGCTATAATAGACTAAAAATAATCGTAAGCGTAACTAAACTTGTAAGAAATGAAAAGTGACGCCGAACATTATGAAAAAATAATAGTTTAAAAAACATAAAACACACGCCTTAATAGCAAACCGAACTAAAAAGTAAAAAACATATTTTTATTGTAAAAAGCGTGGGGTGCTTGATATCAAATGGTATAAATATTTTATTGCTAGCTATTTATAAAAGTAGAGTTAGTATAAAAATATTAATAACCACCCCACGCTTTTTTACAATAAAAAAAATTTTTTTTTTTTACCTTTCAGTTCGATTTGCTATTAAAGGGTGTATTTTTAAACTATTTTTTATTTTTTAGTTACGTTAACCGAAATTTATGTATTATACTAGTAATATGTCAAATTTCTATAATTTTAAAGCTGAAATGATGCTGTCACATAATTGACTGGAATTTTTTTATACTGTATCTGTCAATTTCGAATTATTCGTCCAACCCTCTGTGTGATAATCTGAGCTCTACTGTATATAAATTTCTACTGATTAGACTCGAGATTTTATACAGAGAACGTATTTAGACCCAAAACGTGTTAGATATACAGTAAGACCTCGCTTAACACTGTTTCAGTGTTATGCGTTTTCTAAAAAAAAGTATAGCCACTATAACGTAAATTATGGATCAGTTTATTCAAAATGATTCAAATGTTGATAGAAGCTCAAAAACAAGACGAAGTATTGATGCAATATCTTGCTGAATGAAACAGAAAAAGGCAAACGACATTAGATGACTTCTTCACAAAAAACAAAATATGTCAAATGAGGAATCCTCCTCATCACAAACACAACTTCTTACTCAAACTTTTATTTGATTTTCATAAATGTTTTATGAACAAAAATCGATACTAACAATTAATAAATCTATAATTAATGTCATAAAAAAGTAATTAACAATAAATATTACAAAATTAAACACAAAAAAACTGTTTTACTTATGCCTATTATGATCTCGTTTAGCGCCGTTTCGTATAGCGTTGGAACTTATTGGAACGTATCTTCTGCGTTAAGCGAGATCTTACTATATTATTTTATGTAACGGTCGTTAGTCTATGTCGAGATAAATGATAATTCAATCGAGTTAATGTTGTTTTTCTCTTTATTTTCAGGTAAGATTGTGCGATGAATCACCCTCACTAGGACTGACAGTTGACTAAAGTGAAACCGGCGCTATAGGACTGCTAGAAAGGTAAAGTAACTAATCTGTTGAGGTCTTGCCAAACAAATGAACTGACAATTTGCTGCTAATGATTACAAACTATTTGACCGAGTTGTATTAAATCGCTTTTCAAGCACAACCCCACAACACTTGGGTAGAACGGTTCATTTCTATTTAAAATACTTGTTTATGTAACATATTTTTAACTACATTATTGGTAATGGGCTCGAAAATCGAAATCAAAAATTGTATCACATTTTAATTTGCACTAATTTTTCACTTAGTAGAACATGATTAACAATAAAAATAAATAAAAACACTTGAAATTCTACAAAAATTATTTTTTAATTATTTTTCGACGATTGTTTTGGACAATAAGTCCAACCTCAGGAATATAAAAACATATACTCTTATATATTCCTTAAGACGGACTTATTGTGGACGGTTTTCTCGAAGCTGGAAGAGAAATATTCGATAATTCGAAGTCGCGTTAAGTTTTGGACCAATCTCTTCGACTTGGAATTAACGAAATTCTACTGTATATAAATAAAACAGTAATAGGGATGTTGACTATTTTTGGGAAAGTGTTTTAAATCATGCATACATAAGTACCTAATATTGCCACAAATATTTATTATTTTTATTTAAATACACCTCAAGCCTTAAAAATCATGTATTTTAAATCCCGTTTCAAATTTCGGTCCAAAACGCCAATACTAGTGGCGTGACGTCACCTGTTCATACCAAAGGAGGCTCAAAAGTTTACACGGGAGCTACCATCCTATAGATGCGTATTCTGTGCTTATAAACGTTAAGAAACTGAGGTGATGAAAAGTTGTTTCGTGGTCGTTGATATTAACAAATAATAATAAATTGCATACTAAATATTAACCAAACAATGAAGTTTTTTGACAGCGACTGAACATATGACGTTATGCGCTCTGATTGGTGTCTGTTGTCACGTGACTTGAGAGTGATTTTATTAGGTTTTATTTATTAAATATTAATTAAATTTCTTAAAATAAGAAAAAATATACTATTTTTTTAGTATTTCTATCATAGAAACTACTACTTTTCGTTAAAATTATGTTTTTATTTGAATACAGTCAACATTCCTATTGTGTCTGTCTGTCTGGTGTATGTTGTACATAAATCAGTTTTCAGGAAACCTGCAATGTAGGTGTTTTATAATCACAAAATAGCTTAGAACTTGAGATGAATACAATGTTGAATTATTAATAATTTGTAGAGGATGTTTTAGAAGCAGCTTCTCATAATGAACATAATTCAAGTAGTTTTACTATTAAAATTAGGTTGTTAAATATTTCATATAAATGCGATGCATTATAAGATACGGGTTTTGACATAAGAGCTTATTGATTATGGCTTGTAGTGTGCTGTTTTCATTAACCTAATTTCGCAAGTCACAAGTAACTCACCGAGAGCTAGTCGTACTGGCACTATACTGCATAGTGTACACAAGGCTGAGCGCCACAATACATAAACTATTCACCTGTCACCACAGCGTACATGTGTTTACTCTGCCGGTAACTCTGTAGTCTGCATTGCCGACTGCTTTACCATGCCACCTCAAATCTATGCTATTATCGCTGCTTGCCAGTTGCAACGCCTCAATATACATTGGTATTCATTATTTACATAAACATTCTTTGGAAATATTGTTAACGCTTTGCTTCCACCATAACAACCCAGCACCTCCACCATCTTTATCGATGTGTGTATGTATGTTCCCTGCTGGACCGATTTTGATGAAATTTTCAAGCGATCTTCAGATTATCGCAACGGATGATTCTGTGAAGTTTGTTGGCGATCAGATCAACAGAACTATTATTTTTTTGTTTTTTGGGAATTTTTATTTTTCTTCGATTTTTGACCATTCACAATTAAAAGCCATTGAATTCGAGCAAACTCAATACACTTCGAGAATTTTATGATAATGACTCTCATCTTTTATAGCTATAGATAATTAGGTACAAACTATTAAATTGACACCAGTTTTGTCAATTAGGTGATTTATATTGCGTCTTGATTTCAACGGTAACCGCTTTAACATTTGCTGTTGATTTTTCAAATTGTTGGTTACCAAAACATTTAAACGCAAAAATCTTCACGATTTCTAGGTTTTTTTATGAGCTTATACACCTGAGTAATATTTTACAGCAATCTGCAAAAGAGGAACGACTTTTAGAGAGAGAAAACTATCAAATGAGCCCACCATGAATGTGGCCGAACTTTCTGTTATATTGTTCGAGGAATATGTCTATTTCGAATGTAGTAGATTGGTTCTCAATATTGTTCACGTCCATTATAATTAATAAGTTTTTTATTTTTTCACGGGAAATTGGACAATTGAATTTTAATATAGATAAACTAAATTACAAAATTTACGACGTTTCGTTAATTTGTTTTAACTTCTTCGGGCAAAACTGAAATGATTAAAAATACAAATTAGTTAATGTATTAGATTAGATTAGATTAGATCAGAAAAGAGGGCGAGAGGATTTTATTCCTCGTTAACACCGCGACCTTGATAGATGTATTGTGTAGCCCTGACTCGATTATATCTCTATGAGATTAAGGCTTTTAATAAAGCCCAGAATTGCTTTAAGATCTGTGTCCCATACCTGATGAGGTGTTGGGAATGGATTATTGAGGTGACAGAGTCTTCGCTTCATGACTGCTTCACATTTACAAAGCAGATGCTCCGATGTTTCAGGAGCCTCCAGACAGAAGCGACATGACTCGACGTCAATTACGCCAATTTTTTTAAGGTGATACCTCAAAGGGCAGTGACCTGAAGCCCTGCAATTTTCGAATGTAGTAAAAGGGTGATATCTATCATGTATTCACGATTATTTTGTAAAAAAAATGTGACGTTATCCACTTATCATTGTGACCGCAGATTTATGAGCACACATTTTGCTGTTGTATATAAACAAGCATAAAAACTGCATATCGAATATCGTAAAATGTATTGGCTAAAGTCTGTGCAATCAATTCATGTCGATTTTTCTTTTTATCAATTTGACCTTGAATAGCCATAATACCTTCCCGCATAAAATTTTCCGAGGTGTGGCGCCTGTAAATCGATAGTCAGCTATTTGCATTCTGAACGGTGCGCTATTTATACAGGATTGAAGCAAATCTGAGTTCAAGTCGATAGTTCTGCGCTTTCAGTATTTTTTTGTTCTGTTTAAAATTGTAGTATTTATCGTCTCATGGCTCATGTATTTATAATGGCAGATTTTCAGACCTCAATGATTTAATGATCTTTAAACTTTCGCAGACAAAAACCAAAGATATATATGTTCATTTAGTTTTACAAGATCTTGAATATGTATCTTTAAAATACATTTATAACACAAAAAATAAATCGTGTCTTAGGTTTGTGTTGCTTATTTTTAAAATTCTTATTAAAAAAATGTTTTATTTGTGAACGCGCCAACATTCAAAGAGGGTTTCATTTATAAGCAAAATTATGAAGAAATTCATCCTTAGCAAGTAGCTTTTTTACTCGAAATAGCCCATCTTTAGTTGCATTACATGACACTGCAGAAGTGTGAATCTTCGACTCATAAATTATACATAATTAACGAAAAAAATCGCATTGTAAAAAATGTAAAATTCAAAACTTATTTCGATCTTCTGTAATTGCAGAAATGGCTAGATGTTTGTCAATTAAATTCTTAAATTATTGTACAATGTTTTATTGCGAAAACATGAATTAAAATAATAATAATAGTCTCTATTAGAAAGTATTTAAAACAATACATTAATGGCGTCAATATTGAAATACTAAGAATTTAATTCATTTATAGTGTAAATTTTTTTTCCAATAAAATGTTTGTCATTTGTTTTTAAAAAAGGGCTTTTTTGTTTATCGTATATGGTGGCGTTGATCCAATAGAATGTCACAGTAAAGGAAGATTTGGTTGAGAATCAATAAATAAATAAGCTTTACCATAGTTTCGCTAATGGCCAACGTTTCGAAAAATATATTTTCATCTTCAGTTTTGTTTATATCTACCCATATTTTTATATATTGAGACAGCTTATTGTGTATTCGAATCATGGCATTGCGTGTTCCACGACTCGTTACTTCTATGTAACGTTAATCTGTTAAAACATGTACCTACTCAAAGAAATGCAATTTTATTATATATTGTAATACTTTAAATTTATACATGTACTACACAATGTACCCTTATTTGCGTTTTTAAAATGAAATAAAATTTTATGTTTAAAAAATGTAAATGGTAGGGTTGGTACTTTGTTCCAGAAGTGTTTAATTTTATAACAGTTCATCTAGTTATTTATTACAAATCAATGATTATTGCGTTAAAACGCTATTGCATAGCTTTATGTAGATGTGATACGTTTGGGTGAACAGTTAGTACTGAGAACGTAGTAAAGTGGCGAAGCTCTTTCTCGGTCGTAATTCATACGTCACGATACCTCCCACGTCGTTTGTACGCGGCCCCAAACAACACAACACGCAGAACTTCCAACACTATACACCCCACACGTTCACACACACGCACTGTATTTTGTGTTGTATTCTGACTTCAAGTATTGACTAATAGAACTTATGAATAAATTACACTTTTTTTCTTTTGATTTTTATGGATCAATTTTTTTCCATATATGTATTTCAAGGTTAAATTTATTCCAAATAGAGCTGTGGGATAATTTCGTACAGGGTTTGTACGTAAAGTCTTGTAAAAATAATTGGTACAAGTTTTTAAAAGTCTTCAAAATAGTCTTCTTACGCGATTTTCACGCTGCTAAGGTTCCTTGCGGTAGCCTTTTTCAACAACGAAATCAAAGTTATACTTTGCTGACCTGACTAAACAAATAATACTATACATTCACCCAAAAATTGTCAACATTTATACAAAAAAACGTCATTATTCGCTTAAAAAACGTCGTATTATGTCCAAAAAGATGTTCAAATTCATCAAAAAAATTCCCAAATTCACTCAAAAAATTGTCGAAATTCTCCCAAAAAATTTTAAAAATTCGCCTAAATTCTTCCAAATAATTGTCAAAATTCTTCGAAAAAATTGTCAAAATTAATCCAAAAAACTGTCGAAATTCACTCAGCGTTAGATGCATAAAAATTTGGCAAATGCGCGTAAAATAAATTTGAGAATAAACAAAGTAAAAGAGTCTAAAAAAAATAAATTCATCTTCGAAACGGTGACCTTTCTGGCTTCTCTTGTGCTTTGGGGACGCGAAAAAGTCTGTGGGGTCACAGCGAGGCTGTACGACGGCTGCGGAAAGGTTGCAACCCCTATCCGGGACAGGCGGTCACAACGTAGCGTTGTTCCAATGAACGCTCCATTTTTGACGTCTCATTTTTACCTTCATTTAACCTTAAAACGTTACATCCGTCAATTTTTTTTTACAGCACGTCACAAGATTTCGAATAACGGGAAGCAATTGAATATGTTAAAGTTTTTCTTAACAAATGTATGTTAAAATTACTGCCAAATTTGGTTTGCCAAATCATTTTTTTAATTTAATTTATTCTGTACAAATTTTTTTGTGAAACTTGTGTTAATTTGTTCGTTTTTATCTGAATTTGAATGGTTTATTTAGATCAGATAAAATGTAAAAACGTGGCTAAAAGTCATATGGGATGAATAATACATATTTCGCTAGTTTATTTTGAAGCAGTGACATAAAAGATTGAAGCAGATTTTTCATAGAAATTAAAGATTTCCAGAACTTGTGTACATGCATTTTAAAAAGGGGGCATATTGAACATCTGGTAAACAGTCATTTTAAAGAAATTATAGTAAAAATAATATGGATAATAGATAGATAGATACTCTATTCATCGAAAGACCTATTACAGGTATAGAATCGTCATAATATACACTATGGATATGCTTTTAATGTCATATTATTATGTGTCATATTATTTTTTATATTTTTAATGTAAATTTTAATTTGTATTGACGAATTGATAGCTGTGAAGGTCTTTAATAAATGTATCTATCTATCTATATAGGCAAAAATATCAATTATAAAATAATGAACACTATTGCGTACACTAAATTCGTTGCTATTTTAGAAATAGAGGATAGTTTTATGAAATGGTTTGCGCGCTGATGTTTGGATCAAGCTATCGTGGATTTGAATTTCACCTCGCTTTATGATGTTTTGTTTTAATTGATGTTATTTATTCATATTTAAGACTCTAACCTAACTCATCGACAATCTATAAGCTACAATAAATAAATTATTTGCAAATACCCTGCATGTTTAGTATTATGCAAAAGAGCTTTTAAATTCAATACCGGACTCAATAAAGCTCCCGTTTGTTCCGTCCTTGTTAGTAGTTGCGGTGTAGTTTTACGATGGCCTCACAGTACTACCACAACAACAGTTCCTATTGCCGATAGGTAGATAGTGCATACAACGACGCTATGTACCAACCTAGTGGCTGTTGTTGCGCATATTCGCTAACAACGTTACCACACGCTGGTACCAACCGTGCCAAACAAAAACTTCTGTTTACTGACTTGACAATGGCTAGGCCAGTGCTAGTCTATTACTTTGTAACCCATTTAAAATCAAAACTATTATCTTTAATGCGTAATAACACGATTTTATTTTTTTACCATCCCAACTCCACAAGTGGGGATGGTATTAATTTAGCTCAAAATTCACATTTCCAAATTTTACTTCTTTGGCGCACTGAGGATGATTTTTTGTTCTGTTACGGCTGTTACGCATGACGAATATGCTGAGGAAATTATGTTGCAGAGGGTGTTTGTGATAACGTCAAAATAGTTATTTCATAAAACAACAAAGTAGGTTATACTGGCGACATCGGACGGAATTTCTTAAAGGCTATTAGTTTATTTTATTTATTATAATATGTCATATATGAATATTTTTTAAATTGGTTCTGTTGCTCTATTGGCTGGATTTTTTTTATATAATAATTAATAAATCTCAATCTAGCATTAATTATTCATTACAATTCTTAAAGTCATTTAGTTTTTCTTTGGAGTCCAATTGTTAAAAATTTTAACTTGCTGAAAGATGACTACATAAATAAATACCTAAGTATAAAATTGACATAAGAACTTTTAAAACATAAATGAACCATAAAAAGAGAAAAAACAAATTTATGAAGTTCACGTAAGCAAACGTAAAGTTTTGACTGGACTCTTACGTAGTTTGTGAACGGTACCTAAAGGCAAAAAATTTGTTTTAAAATATACTTAAAATATAGACTGACCATCAATATGGTACCAGGTACAAAGCTTAGTCTTTTTATTTATTTATTTAATAATACCAACAGTAATTACAAATATAACCAGTTAATAGTATTTATAATAATGAGTACATACAATAAAACAAAATACAACATATGCAAAATATCAGGAACAAAAACAAAATTAAAAACAGTCAGTTATAAAAAAATATTGATATGGCCTCAATATTTTCAAAAATTAGCCTTTTAAACTCTAAGTTTCACTTGGTGAATATCAATATTTAAACTGCTTATTTTATTAACTAGTCTAATCATATTGTACAGAGAACAATGAAACATGTAATTAGTTTGAGAGATGTCAGGCATTACTAAAACTGCATTCGTTCTAAGAGTGATCTAAAGAATTTATTGGGTTTCTGTGGCCGAACATGTCGGAATTTATCCACAATAGCTGCAATTACTTGAGCACATTTTTTTGTTAAATTGCCATCATTTTTGCAGTAGTTTTCTATCTATTATGTAACACGGGGAACGTCGACACAGCTGTCATAAAGGGAACAAAGAAATATAGTGTAGTCAACTGAAGTGGGTGAAAATAGTTACGAAGAATACAGAGTGATTTTTAAGTTGATTCTTTTTTTCAACAGCGTGTAGAACTCAGATAGACGAACAAATTTTCCAAGTAACTTTTTTATCAAACGTCAAAAATAAGAGAGAAACAGCCTTTCTAAGTTTATTTTAACCGACTTCAAAAAAAAGGAGGAGGTTCTCAATTTGTCGGAATCTTTTTTTTTATCTATTTTTTTTTATTTTTTATGTATGTTCTCCGATTACTCGCAGACGCCTGAACCGATTTGAAAAATTCTTTTTTGGTTGAAAGGGTATACATCCCAGGTGGTCCCATATAGTTTTTATTAAAATCGGTTCATCCGTTTTTAAATCACGTCAAAAAACATATTTTTTAATGTATGCTACCTCATATCTCCAACATTTGTAAAGCGATTATGATGATTCTTTTCTTATTTAATAGGGCACATCTTCAGGGTGATCCCACATAAATTTTACCTAAATCGGTTCAGTAGTTTTCAAAAATGTGCGAAATCAAATCCACCACTAAAAAGTAAAAAAAAAAAAAACTTTTTAAAAAAAAATATTAACCTCCTTCAAAAAAATCACTAAAAAGATGAAAATAATGAAATTTTGATGTCGGAGCTAATTTCATTACAAAAAAAATCACATGAAATTTTGAGGTCGGCGCTTATTTAATAAAAGTAGATATGTAATTAAAAGTTTTTGTAATAAAATTAGCTCCGACCTCAAAATTTCATTATTTTCATCTTTTTAGTGGTTTTTTTGAAGGAGGTTAACTTTTTTTTTAAAAGTTTTTTTTTTTAAATTTATTTAATTTTTAGGTCGGTCTTGGCGTTATGTTATGTCACTATGAAAATATGTTATGTCAAAACACGGACAATTTCAAACAATTTCTGTGAATACTTGATAATAACATATTTTCACAATGACATAACATAACGCCAGGATCGACGTCAAAATTTAATTGGACTTTGAATGACTGTTAAAAAAGTTACTTCAAATATTTGTGCGTCTATTTGATTTATACACGCTGTTAAAAAAATCAACTTAAAAAAGTCATTCTGTATAATACAGAAATTTGCGTTATCTACTTGAAAAGTAATTATTTACCTGTACATTTAATTAATTGACACTAATTAAATAACTCGTATTTTACATTTTTCCAGGTGAGCTGTTTTATTAATAAACCAATTAAAACAAGTTACCCAAAATATTAATCATTTCCACATCTTTGGCCAGCGTATCTTTAGGATGCTGTACGAATATCTCCGTACTCAACAACACGAGATGCAAACACAAAACCGTTCATTCGTACATAAATGCTTATTTGAATACGTGAATATTGTACATAATATATAACATACACCGTATGTTCCAAGTTCCAATTGAAACGGTTGTTGTACACTGATGTCGAAAGAGTTAGGAATCGAAATGTTACAAATTAAAAAAAAATGTGTGAGCCCAGCGCCGGCCCTGGGTTAGAGCAATAGGAGCGGTCGCTCTACGCATCAGGTGGCAAGGGGCGCCAAAAACCAAAAGCAAAAAACAATTTCCAGCACAAAATTCGAATCTACTGACTCTCGCCGAGAAACGGTAATTCCTGTACCAGCCATTGTTTTGAGGTTTTCTATGGTTTCCCTCAATTAATTTCAGATAAATATCGAGATGGTTCCTTATTGTCATCTTATTCTTACCTACGTTATTCTAATTTCCTATAATTCCTTCATTAGCCCATTGCTATTATTAAGTTGTAGTTTAAAAATGTAGATGATAACGAAGAGTTTAGTAGTTTGAAAATAGTAATGGTGCGAATGGCGTCTGTTAATGACTTGAAGTCGAGAAACGGACATTAAACGCATTATTAGTGTATTTGCCATATGGCAACATACACTATTGGCGTCGGTCGAATGGCGGGACCTAAGGGTCGGAACAAAATTTCTCGACGTTTCATAACCTTCTAAACACTTTGCCATCGTTTTTAAAAATGTTTATATATATATATATGTATATATATATGTATATATATATATATATATATATATATATATATATATATATATATATATATATGTGTGTGTGTGCGCTATAACTCTCGAAAGAGTTAATTGATTTTAACGAAATTTTGCCCACATGTTGGAATCTACCACCGCAAGAACCCTATTTAAAATGGACCCAATCGGACCATTTTAAGGGTAGTTTTTAGGGGTTGAAAAATGTTTTTGGGCCCCAAAATACCGAAAAAAATCTCCGAATCGTTTCAAAATTGAAATTTAACCCTCTGGTAGTAATTAAAAAATGTGTTCCTAAAATTTTAATAAAATCGGCCCGACAGAACCGGATTTACAAATTTTTTGAAAATACTAGTTTGCAGATAGTGACTTATTTACTGAAGGGTGTATTTAATGTGTAGACCGTCGATCGACAATAATTTTGCCATTAAGAAAAAATACTATTTTAATGGGTGTATTAAGGAGTTAAATTTTTTATTTTGCCCAAAATCCAACCTAAGTTTGCATAATAAAGCCACCCGGCCTGTATTAGCAAATACCCTATATTGTCGGCAGGGTTTTGGCACTGCGACCCGGGTTATTTATATTATTATTGCTTATCCGTTTTATAATTTATGACTTTATATTTCGAGAACGTATTGTTTGTCAATTATATTTACCTTTATTCATGATCTTATGTTATCTATATGTAGGCATCAATGATTAAACGTCGAGTATGGTTTAATGTAAATTAATGATTCGGGTATTCAAGATTAGTTGAGCGATCGCATAAACAAATACGGTATTAGTGAAATTCTCATGTAAATAGATATGCGTAGTAAAATTAATGTGGATCAAAATAAAATAGTTATAATAATAATAATAATAATGCGTTTAACGTCCGTTTCTCGACTTTATGTCATAACAGACGCCATTCGCACCATTACTATTTTCATTTTACCACTTCCCGTTTTTTCTACATTTCTTAAACTTCAACTTATATAATAGCAATGGGCGAATGAAGGAATTACAGGAAATTAGGATAAGGTAGGTAATTTTTGAACTAGGAGTTTGATAGGTAATCGGCCATGGCCTCAAATAAGGAACCACCTCGATATTTATCTGGAATTAATCGAGGGAAACCATGGAAAACCTCAATCAAGATGGCCGGTACAGGAATTACCGTTTCTCGGCGAAAGGCAGTAGGAAAAAGTCCCAGCCACATCTGCCCCCGCCGGGAATCGAACCCGGACCTCCCGAATGCGAGTCTAGTGAAAATAAAATAGTTATAGCCGAGAGCTGTTAGACATTTTTGGGTAGGTATTTGAGGCAGTGTGAAAATTTGTACAATATCTCTTTAGTAATATCCGAATACAAAAAAACACAGACATAGCTGAAGGGTAGCGGGGCTTAACCGACTCTCAAATTTTAAATCACCTGGCAGGTAGAATGTCCCACCGAAACGACCTGTTTTTTTAAATACAGTGTAAACTCTTTATAACGAAACTCAAGGGATCGAGCATTTTTTATCGTTATAGAGAGTTATCGTTATATGGAGTGAAGAAAGAAAAACAACCACATTAACAATAATCCTTAATATGTATGTTTTTGATAAAATTAATAAATATAGTCAGTTAACTTTGCCTGACGTTTCGGGGCCTCAAAGGTTTAGTCGGCGTTTTTTGTAACCTGATAAGATAACATAAAAAACCCGGGTCGCAGTGCCAAAACCCTGCCGACAATATAGTGCATTTGCTATACAGACAGTATGGCTTTATTATGGGCACTTAAGTTGGTTTTTGGGCAAAATAAAAAATTTTACTCCTTAATACACCCCTTAAAATAATATTTTTTTTCTTAATTGTAATATTATTATCAATCGAACCTATATACCAAATTATATACAGCTTTCATAAAAAATTCCCTATCTGCAAAATAGTGTTTTCATAAAATTTGTAAATCCGGTCCTGTCGGGCCGATTTTATTAAAATTCTATGGACACATTTTAATTACTACCAGAGGGTTAAATTTCAATTTTGAAACGATTCGGCGAATTTTTTCGGTGTTTTGGGGCCCAAAAACAATTTTCAACCCCTAAAAACTACCCTTAAAATGACCTGATTAGGCCCATTTTAAATAGGCTTCTTGCGGTGATGGATTTCAATGCGTGGGCCAAATTTAGTTGAAATCAATTAACTCTTTCGAAAGTTATTGCCCGCACACATATATATATATACGTATATATATAAATATATATATATATATATATATATACATATATATATAAACATTTTTAAAAATGGTGCCAAAGTGTTTAGGAGGTTATGAAACGTCGAGAAATTTTGGTCCGACCCCTAGGTCCCGCCATCCGACCGACGCCAATAGTGTATGTTGCCATATGGCAAATACACTAACAATAACACCGACAATGACGATTTTCTGTGTCTAAATATGAACACATTTCTTCGTAGTAGAGAATGGCTGCTGCGCTATAAAGAGTGTATCAATGTATGGGTTTTAAGGTAAACCAACCAAATTGTGATCTTTTCTATGTTATAGAGAGTTTATCGTTATAAAGAATAATGCTATAAAGAGTTTACACTGTATATCTATTTTAGTTACCAATATTATTCTGTTTAAATTTCAACGTGCCTCAACTATATTTTTTTAATTTTTCAAAAATATATTTTTTTAAACATTTGGCTAAGTTTTAAAACCGACTAAGAAATCTGTTTTTTTTTATTTTTCAAATTTATAAATACTAAATTTCCATATATTAAAACCTGATCTAAATAAGCGCTTTTAAATCTAGATAAAAACGAGGAAATTATAAGCTTTACATAAATGTTTGTAAACAATAAAATAGATTTGAAAAAAAAAATTGTCCAAGTTAAATTTATTGGTATTTTTAACGTAAGTTGGTAAAGAAAAACTTCTGAATGTTAATTTGCCTTCCCGTAATTCGAAATCTCTTGACGTCAAGAAATATTGAAGAATATCACTTTTTTTATGGTTATCAGAGTAAAAATATATGTTTTTTGAAATTTTTAAGCAACAAGGCAAATTTTGTGGAGCTTATAGCTTAATCATATCTAATAAAAATGTAAAGAAATGACTTTTCAACCACAGTTCGAAATTTTCCGAAAGCACCTTAAAACTTTTTAAGTTTGTGGGTCAGCAATCTGGGTCTTTAATCAGATTAAAATAAAATCATGGGGCGCATTGTTTTCAATTCCCAACAAAATAAAGATATATCCACGATTTTATTTTCGTCTAATCAAAGCCCCAAACTACAACTATTAGTACAAAAAAACAATAAAACCGTTTAACTTAAAAATCAGTTAACCCTATTTATTTTTAAGTTTGTGGTGTGTTTTATTCGCTTAGTCCGATTTTATTTCGTTTATCCGTTCCACTGAAATGCCTTTGGGCTCGCATTTATAGTTAAAGAGGAACTGTTTAATTCGCGTTATTAAAAAATCACATTTACATCAGCGTCATTATTTATGGTCGAACTTAAATTTAATAACGCTTGTAATTTTTACATCTACAAAAGACATCGCTACAAAATATACTATAAAGTATGTGATATCCGAGTTAAATTATTGCTGTAAACAAAACTTAAAGAAACTAACTATTCTTTTGCACGTTACATGTCGAAAAAAGAAGTTTCACTGTAGCTGTATTACTCGTTCAGTTGTAATATATATACGAAGCTAATGTATAAACTGGAGTAGATGTGTTTCTAGGTAAATAACAAATTAACTAACGACTATATGCACAAAACACAATGCCTCTATGAAAATTAATATGACTCCATTACAAACGACATTGTGTAACTAAACTACCATGCTAATCAATTTACTTCATGCTTAATTGTTTACACCCCTCTAAAATAAATACAGAATGGTTTAAACCACTTCAGCAGACATTTATTATAATCTTTATATATTTTTATCAACTGTTATTTCACACAGCTATAATAAATTAATAAATTACTATTGTTGTTTACTTTACCTGTTATTTACTTTGATTGATGCTGGATCGTCAGTTTATTACCAGGATTATCACTGTAGAAATAACAACAATATTTAATTAGTAACGTCAACGGTAAAAAAAATCAAATGATAATATTTTAAACAAATGCTAATTAATCAACCATTTAACAAAATTATTTTTTTTAACAAACTTAAAATAAAAAGTTTACCAAAAAATAAAAATTTATATTATCATTACGATGGTTTGGTTCCAAATGTGGTTAACAGCAAAATCAGCAAAATGTTCAATTTTGAGTTTTCTACGCAGTGTCACTAAAAGTATCGTTTTCTTTTGGTTCCAAATGTAGTTTTAAGCATTATTTGACATATGGCGCCACAATTAAAGATTCAAAAAGTATCTATCTACATAATAAAATCAGTTTTTAATTAAATAAATGTCTAACATCACATAGCCACATTTTTGTAGATAGCTACTTATGGAATAAGACCATCGATTATATAAGAAAAAAAATGGACAAAACATTTGCGAATACAAAGTAATTAATTCTTCCTTGAATCTTGATCTTTTGTACTCTTTATTTAGATTATTTCACCGAGCTGGGTAGACTAGTGGTGACAGCACTAGACTCGCATTCGGGAGGTCCGGGTTCGAATCCCGGCGGGGGCAGATGTGACTGGAAATTTTTCCTACTGTCTCTTGCCGAGAAACGGTAATTCCTGTCCTGGCCATCTTGATTGAGGTTTTCCATGGTTTCCCTCAATTAATTCCAGATAAATATCCAGATGGTTCCTTATTTGAGGCCATGGCCGATTACCTATCAAACTCCTAGTTCAAAAATTACCTACCTTATCCTAATTTCCTATAATTCCTTCATTCGCCCATTGCTATTACATAAGTTGAAGTTTTAAAAATGTAGAAAAATAACGGGAAGTGTGGTAGATGGAAATAGTAATGGTGCGAATGGCGTCTGTTATGACATAAAGTCGAGAAACGAACGTTAAACGCATTATTATTATTATTATTCAGATTATTTCCGTGACATTTTTTTTCTAGTCTCAGAACAAAATAAATTAAAATCAACATATCTTATTTCCTGCATAAAACATATAATTTGTAGATTTTTGTGCGTGCTGCGATATAAACATCCTGTTTTATTTTTTATAGACACTAAAAAGAAGTTTTTCACTAGATTTCATTTTAAGTAAGAACATCATTTTAAGTTGTAAATTTTTTGCAACTCATTAAAAAATCTGCACAAGTACGTATCCATAATTAAAATACATACAAGTTTCCTCAACTTTATTGAAACTACGTTTATCCTTATGTATTTTATTTTGTATACATCTTTTACATTAAACCATAACTGCACAATGTTCTATACTTTTTTTAATTTAAACTACAAAGTGTTTGGAAACTATAAATAGAAAAAACTCAGGTCGCAGTGCTAAACCCTGCCGAAGATATAGCGTATTGGCTAATACCGGCAGTGTGGTTTTATTATGCGAACTTAAGTTTGTTTTTAAGCAAAATAAAAAATTTAACCCTTTAATACACACCTTAAATTAGCATTTTCTTAACTGCAATACTGTTACCCAACGAACATTTAATTAAATTAATACACCCTTCATAAACTCACTATCTGTAAATTAGTTTTCAAGAAATTTGTAAGTCCTGTCCTGTTGGACCGTTTTTATTAAAATTTTACAAGTGTTTTTTAATTGCCACTAAAGAGTTAAATTTCAATTTTGAAACGGTTCTTATAATTTTTTCGCTATTTTGAGACCCAAAAACTTTTTCAACTCCTAAAACCCATTACGAAATTTATAGAGCAATATAACGCATGGACAAGATTTGTTTAAATACTGAAGGTTAAATGTTTGCATACAATTTCTTTTCAGGAACATTGTTTTGATTAATTAAATGAATTTTCTAGAACAGCTTGTAACAAAGTTAGGACAGTGTTCTTGCATAATATTGCATGGTAGCAGAAACAATGTTTTCCAATATATATTTAAATGTAGGCATCACTTTAGACTGCATTATATAAGAGCTCGGCATTTCCTCTATGAATTCATTCATGCAGTAAACTCACGTAATGAATAGAGTGGTCATGTCGTTTAACATTATACTCTGCATTTTTCATTCTCTATTTTAACAGAACAGATTACAATAGTTGTTTTATGAATGGAACATAATTCACCTACACATGATCAAACTGCAAACCAAATCACGTTTTTAACATGAAAAAAATGGTTAGTATACTTATGTATGCGCGGTAGAAGTTATACCTCTTTTATCGGGATAATTGATAGTCACATTTTTGTTAATGATATACATTGATAAAACAAAATAGGATGTCTAGGGAGACGGTAAGTATGATTAAAAGCTAGCCTGTTCACTTCGAGTAGTACTTATTTACTTTGGATAATAGTTGGACATTGTAACAGAGACATAAATTAATTAAACAATAAGTAGATAATACAGAAATTAAATTAAACAATAAATAAATAATAACAATAAAACCAATACATTACGAAAGAGCAAACGTGCGATCTAAAATAGTGAATTTTCCTCGATGTCACCTCGTACGAAATTTACCAACAACAGCTAATTTTTCAGTAATAAAAAATTATTACGTTAACGTCATAATATTGTCTGTCTTTATATTTTCAGTACAATAATTCTTTTGGTACCAAAGAAACTATAATAATAACGAAGAATAGAGTTCGTCAAGGAATGAAGGACAAAAAGTTTTATTTTCTATCTCCCTTTTTCTACCACCTTAATATTTTTATATCCATGTACCTCTTTGTTCCACATTTTTTACTACACAATTCACCGTCCTTGTTTCGATTTTATTTCTTTTGCTTGTTTCCCATTCTCTCTTGATATTAGTTTTGACGGTAGAGTGGACACGGTGAAAGAAGACGTGATATATATTTGAGATTTTTTTCCAAATGATCGAGCAATTTTATATACTTTGTCCCGCTCTTTCGTACTTCAGACGAATGTTTTAATACGAATCAATATTTACAGGTACTTTTTTTCTTAGACAGTAAATGACTAAATCGTGAAAATCTTATCTTTGCATAATAATTTCGCAATGGAATTTACTGATTCAATTTTCGTTTTCCAGCAGACTAGTTATCTTAAAAAATATTTTGATAAAACTTCTTGAAATACTTTGATATCTTGTGAAAGACGTCTAACACACTTGACTTTTAAAAACTGACATGATATCCTCAAAGTATAATTTTCGAAATTCTGAATTTTTAAAACATTTACAAAAAAACAATTTGATAGAAACTGAAAAAAACGTAACTAAACATTAAAAACTTTATCGAGTTAAAAATATATGCTTTTTAAAAGTTTTAAGCAGCAAGCTAAATTTTGTAATTCCTAATGCTTAATCACAGCTAATAAAAACAGTAATAAAAACATTTTTTGCGAATATAGTTCGAAATTTCCCGAGAGCATATTTTACAAACTGAAATAGCACTCATCTTAATATGTAATACATTTTTATTAAATGAAAGAATTGTATTTACGCATATTTAATAAAAAGCCAACAAGTATTTACAGAAGAAAAGTATACATGATTCAAATTAAAAACTGTATTTATGCGTTAACAAAAAGCTAAGTGTCTCGAAAGGCAGACAGGCATTATAGGAATATTTGAGATGGGATGTCGGGAATTTACGGTACGGAGGGGTTAAGTCCCGACGTTATCAGGACATACACACACAGAAGGAGAAGGAGGGGAGTTGTCTGTGCCTGAGAGAGAGAGAGAGAGACGTGTATTTAGGTTGGTATACGCTTACCTTACATTGTATATGGAAACGAGGCAAGTCTTGTACATATCTTCTGAAAACAAACACTACATAATAATATGATGTGAGGTTGTTCAAGAAAAAAAATATATAAAATATGCAAGAACACGAGCGAACCACCTTTTTTCTGTTCACCAAAACGTGACTAAATAACGCGGTTGTATCAAAGCACTCTTGTACACTGGCGCTAGGAAAGAAAATTTGTTTACCTTCCGTTAAAAGAATGCTCCACCTACTTCGGGATGTAAGTAGTTTGGTCAGGGCTGGAGTGCAACGATTGTTACATTTCCGTTAACTAGATATATCATACTATAGCATGAATTGTTACATGACCCCCCCCCCTTCTTGTTTTATTAGCCTCAGCGTTTTGTAAACAGAAAAAAACCCGGGTCGCAGTGCCAAAACCCTGCCGACAATATAGTGTATTTACTTGTATAGGGCCGTGTGGTTTTATACTTTTATTATGTGAAATTAAGTTTGTTTTTGGGCAAAATAAAAAATTTAACCCCTTAATACACCCCTTAAAATAACATTTTTTTTCTTCATTGTAATATTATTATCAATCTAACGTCTACATCGAATTAAATACACCCTTCAATAAATAAGTCACTATCTGCAAATTAGTGGTTTCAAAAAATGTGTAAGTCCGGTCCTGTTAAGCCGATTTTCTTAAAATTTGAGGGGCACTTTTTAATTGCTACTAACGGGTTAAATGTCAATTTTGAAACGATTCTGAAATTTTTTTTCGGTATTTTGGGGCCCAAAAACATTTTTTAACCCCTAAAAACTACCCTTAAAATGGCCCGATTACGCCCATTTTAAATAGGCTTCTTGCGGTGATGGATTTTAACACGTGGGCCAAATTTCGTTGAAATCAATTAACTCTTTCTAAAGTTATTGCGCGTATACATATATATATATATATATATATATATATATATATATACGTATATAAATATACATATATATATATAAACATTTTTAAAAATGGTGCAAAAGTGTTTAGGAGGTTATGAAACGTCGAGAAATTTTGGTCCGACCCCTAGGTCCCGCCATCCGACCGACTAAAAAATACCTACCTCTACCTACTACAAGTTTGGTCTAGCTTCACCAGGACACAAATCGCTATTTTCGCTCATTTTTCTGTTTCTTATCAAGAAATAGATTTGTAGACACTGAAAAAATTACCAGATCGGTTCAGAGGTTCTTAGATTTTGGGGCAACGCAATGCAAATTTCTTTTTTGTATAATAACAAAGATATAGGATGTAATGAGGTGTTCTTAAAACTATTTTTGGATTCAAAATAAGATGGATTCGTTGTATTTCAAGTGACTTTTTCACGTCATTCTTTGTCCAGGTGACGTTGTATTCTAAAGTTTATTTTATAAAAATACGAAAATATTTCTAAAAGAAGCTATGTGTTTTAGTTTATTATTAAAAATATAATGAAACATGTTTCAGTTTTCATTTTTCAATGAAAGACGTAAATTCAGAGCCGAAAAAAAAACTCTGCAAATATCCTACCCGAAACTAGTAATATTGGAAAACTAAATCGACTTTATTTTTACCATTCGTCTCATTTCATGCAGTAATCCGGCCCTGGAATTGGTTTTGAAGATAACCTACGAGTCTAGTGAGCGTGCATCTTGATAGCTGTAACGAAATTGACTCTGTTTGGAAATTGTTGATAAACAAATAAATGAATATTTTCCAATCGGTCGTATAGATAAAACTGTAATGTTTAGTTCAAATTGCATAAGAAATTCACTTTACAAAATGTATAAAATCTAAATATTATTATGATTTTTATTTTTATTATTCTTTGATATAAATTTCGCTCTGCAGGAAACATGTAGTGATTCTGTTTTATTATGCTAGCTATTTTCGTGCTTCTTTTTTAGGATTTCTAAAAAATATCTTACTCAATCTTTTATTTTAATAAACGTTGCTTTTCTCAGTCTATATAATGGCCCGGTCCGGTTTTGTACGGGTAGAACTAATTATCTAATTATCTATCGCCATAAAAGATGACAATCATTATCATAAAATTTGCGCAAATTCAATCCAATTGTTTTTTTATCAATTTTAACCGAGTTGTGTAGAGTAGTGGTGACAGCACTAGACCAGCATTCAGGAGGTACTGGGTTCGAATCCCGGCGGGTCAGATGTGGTTGGGACTTTTTCCTACTGCCTCTCGCCGAGAAACGGTAATTCCTGTACCGGCCATCTTGATTGAGGTTTTCCATGGTTTCCTTCAATTAATTCCAGATAAATATCGAGATGGTTCCTTATTTGACGCCATGGCCGATTACCTATCAAACTCCTAGTTCAAAAATTACCTACCTTATCCTAATTTCCTATAATTCCTTCATTCGCCCATTGCTACTATCTAAGTTGAAGTTGTAAAAAATGTAGAAAATAACGGGAAGTGGTAGATGTAAAAATAGTAATGGTGCGAAAGGCGTCTGTTATGACATAAAGTCGAGAAATGGACTTTAAACGCATTATTATTATTAATCAATTTTAAAACTAGTTTTGCTAATATTTATAATAGGGACAACTATGAAATTTAGCTTACAGTCGTCACGTGACGTGTCAGATAAAAAAGGAAATGGCCTAATGTCGACAAAAGAATAGGTGCTTTTACTGTAAGCCAACAAACAACAAGACAAAGTGCAATGGAGTGTACATGTTCTTTACCTACTACCTTGTTCTACCTTCTACGTGTGTAAATTCGGCCGGAATTGTTATATTTTTTATGCGAAATACCAACTTGACGGTACTCCTTTTTATCCTCCATTTATGTCAGTAAATTACACGCAGATTTGAAGACAATTTAACAAAAGAAAAGGAATTGAAGTTTTGTTTTAAACTTGATTGGAAATTTAAAGCAAACAACCTGTCTTTATATAATAAAATAAAGTTGAACTTTCTGTATAATTCTTGACTTTTCTGTTTCTTTTGTCTTTTCTTAAATTTTATGTTAACTTTGAATGTGATTCTTTCTAGCATTTATAAGTACCTTTGTTTATAATGTATAAAAAAGCCTAAACAATTATAACTCCAAAAAAATATAAGTATATATGAGGACATGCGTCCAAAAAATTACAGACGCAAATAACAATTATCTTTCGTCCATCTGCCATTTCAGGGTCTGAACCTCTTATGGCCAACTTCATACTATCGACTTTTCGTTAGCCGGACCAACTTCATACTGTCGAATTTTAGTTAACTGTAGTCTCGCAACTTCCGTTATCTGCTAAAATTATACCCCTAACGCGCCAAAAGAAGTATAACCTTAATAAACTACATCTTCTTAAAATTGATTAAAAGATACGTAGTTAAAAAAATGCACACAAAAAAACTACCACCATTGTAAATTCAGTCGTCGTTTACTTGCTAAGTTAATTTAATTTGTAAGTTCTTCCGATATAAATAGTTATGTACTTAGTTCTAGTGAGAATGGCTAGAGTTGGTTTTATTTGTCTGTTTAAAGTTGCCTTACAAATTTTAGTTTTGAAAATGATCGCAATAAGTAAAACAAAATGAGGACAATTGCAAACAAGTTGTCATTTGTACTGGCAAGTCTAGCCATAGATATATACGTATTATGTAATGCATATAGCTTGTAGCACCGTTACGCTGTCTTGTCGCTATAACATTTAATAGCAACTTATTAATTAAACTTGTATCTTAGCGAACCAGAAAGGCACTGTCATATCGAGTGGCAAGTTTAAAAAGTAAACCTTACAATAATTACTGAAATAATTCCAATAATGATATTCACAATCACAATACAAGAAATCACTGTTATGAATTCCTCAACATGTTTCAACAAAGAACCTATAAATACACAAACGGTAATTTAGTCATTGATTTAACAGTGGTTTTCATGGTAACGCAAGTTGTTTTCAGTTTAGTAAATTAATTCCAATATGCATATATTTAATAAAATATATTTTACATGATTTTTTGTTCAGTTTGTTAGCGCCAAAGCTAGCAGAGAATATTAAAAAAAATATGATTGGATCCAAGAGCACGGTACCAAAAATTGCAAAATGTTTGTAGAATTTAATATTTTGATATTAACTACTATTTGAGGTGTAAATAAATATATAAATCAACAAATCCGCGGTCGAAACACCTAGCATCGGGCCAATTAAAAAAAACCAGAGGCACAAAGTTAATTTATTAAATCTTATTTTCATAAGACTGATCGCGATCTAGACAGAAGCTGGCAGATATTTCTTAACCTCAAAACAGTATCGCTTAAAAAATATCTTGCAGTTCTTGACCACAAGCTTTAGGATTATAAGTTTTTGATGAGTCACCTTTACCAGCATAAAATGAACAATAAGACAGTGTGAATATTCGCTTAGTAAAGGCTATTTAGCAGGTTATATTTAAGGCGTATCTTCTTAAACGTTTTTGGCTCTCCAACTGTTTGCATTATATATAGCGTATGTAGTTATACACTGTGGTCATCAAAAATGCCCGAAAATTGTTTTCACACAACTAAATCGGATACGTGAATTAAGCATTCGTTTTTAAATATGATTTAAAAAATGATAGTAATAATAATTACAAAATCGTATATATATTGAAATATATATAAAAGACTTAATTAGTTAAAACTGTGCTTATATTTGAACTTGCCATTTTCTAAAATGACGTCAAAAGGTCGCGATTCTATATCTGTAGCAGCATAATATATAATGCATCACTTTAGCTATGAAATACTGTATCTGTCATTATTATTAGGTTTATAAAAAATCATAGCAACATGTATACCCGCGATTCCACCAAATATACCGGTTCTCCCACTACGTGTAGCGTGATTCTACACGCGTCGGGCTAATGCCTTTCACTTGTCAAAAAATCGTTTGTCGATGTATAATAAAAGTCCACTAGGTTCAAGTTCAAATCGTTTTTTAATAAACTAGTCCTTGTACTTAGAAATAATGGTAGTTTTAGAATATTTAAACGTGATCTACGTAACTTTTTGATACATAAATGTTTCTATAGCATTAATGACTATTCAAATTTTTAATTTGTTTTTTTTTGTATTATATATAACGTAATGTGATCGTTTTTTTTAACTGACAATAACACTATCTCTCTCTCTCTCTCTATTAATACAAAACTAATACCCTAATAAATTATATTCAAATATTCTATAAGCTCTTTATTAGTATAAATATATTTTCTTCTACAGAGTTTTCCATGCGACAAGCGTTTTTTAGGGTAACAGCGGTCGTTTAAAATATAGAAGCTAACAAGCTTTCAAAATACGATATAGAATCTCTCTTTTCGAAAATACAAGTATTCGTCACTAAATTTCAAATAGAACACCCTTTTCAAAAAATTACTGAAGTTTTTTCATAGAAGTATATTAATCAAAAATTTAGTATTTGTAGTTTTTTTGATGTCTGAAAATACCTAAATGTAGTGTGAAATGAAATATTAAAATAAAGCAACCGTAAAATTTCAATCACGAATCTGATAATTTTTATAACCTACAAGCATGAATCTTTCTTCACGAACATAGTGTATATTTTTATGTTTAAACTTTTTTGGCCTACAGTAGTTGCAATTTTAACAACCGTCATACTTAACATTTACGTTACGTGCAAAGGTGCAGCTCGCCTCTTCTAACACAACGCATATAATAATATTATCTTGTAGTGTCTGACACTTGCATATAGTGCATCTACTTGCTCCCGTTGTACTATACACTTATCACATTGCAATGTAATTGGTTTGTTTAGTTAATTGGCCACTCCTTATTAGAGAAAATATCTACAATACAGTTTTTATTTTATCACGTGAGCACAGAAAAAATATTCGAATATTCAATTTTTTTTTCCAATAAATTAATGTAATCCTTAAATAGAATTATTAAAAAATCATCGCCAAGTACCACACAGTGATCTTAATGAACTCCACAAATTTTTCCTTAATTTTTATGTATGTCTTTAAAAACGTATTAGGAACGTAAAATAATTTAAAAAACACAACACGCGGGCTGTCGAATATTTTAAAGAATATCGTGAAAAAATATTCATTTATCGATTTGTTCCAACGTCCATTAAACTTCAGTTTTGTGTTGATATACTTATTTTCTACTTATAAATTACTTATCACTATTTCAGTGTCATGTTGAATATAAATAAATTATGGTTCAAACATACATCAGTAGGAATGAATTAAACTCTTAATACATCAGTTTTAAAAGTGTCCTGCTCGACTGTTGAAATTTATTTTTAGTGTATTTGCCATAAGGCAACATACACTATTGGCGTTGGTCGGATGGCGGGACCTAGGGGTCGGACCAAAATTTCTCGACGTTTCATAACCTCCTAAACACTTTGGCACCATTTTTGAAAATGTTTATATATATATATATATATTTATATACGTATATATATATATATATATATATATGTGCGGGCAATAACTTTCGAAAGAGTTAATTGATTTTAACGAAATTTTAACCACGTGTTTAAATCCATCACCGCAAGAAGCCTATTTAAAATGGGCGTAATCGGGGCATTTTAAGGGTAGTTTTTAGGGGTTGAAAAATGTTTTTGGGCCCAAAAATACCGAAAAATTCTCAGAATCGTTTCAAAATTGACATTTAACCCTTTAGTGGTAATTAAAAGGTGGCCCTAAAATTTAAATAAAATCGGCCAAACAGGACCGGACTTACAAATTTTTTTAAACACTAATTTGCGATAGTGAGTTATTTTCTGAAAGTTGTATATAAATTGGTATAGAGGTTCGATTGATAATAATATTGCAATTAAGAAAAAAAATGTTATTTTAAGTGGTGTACTAAGGAGTCAAATTTTTCATTTTGTTCAAAAACCAACTTAAGTTCGCATAATAAAGCCACACTGCCTATATTAGCAAATACACTATATTGTCCGCAGGGTTTTGGCACTGCGACCCGATTTTTTTTTTTTAAGGTTACAAACGGAATCTTATTGTTCTGACAGCTCTATCTGTTTGTCCTTCTATCTTCTAGATTGATTTTTATTATCGATATTTCAGTACATTTTGTAATCGGTATATATTATTTCTCAAACATGTTTTCTGTCGCTATAAAATATTTCCCTTAATACTGTATCAAAATTTATGTTTGATACGCTATTTTGGAAATTATTTTTCTCTCTAATGACGAATAATAAATTAATATCACAAATTAATGTTTTCGTTGAAAACATTACAGTTTAAAAATGTTAACAATTTTATTACAGATCAGAAAAAAACAACTGTCGCCATCTGTTTATCTTAACCCTTTATAAGGCTCTGTCCATAGAATTAGAATTAGAATTAGAATTTATTGATCCAAAGACACAAATATGTATAGGATTCGTCAAAAGATATATATTAGACACCACGTGTTCCGTTTCATTGCTCCGGCAATATTTAACCGTATCGATTGCCATAGAGCATTACTGCTAGATAAAATAATCTTGAAACGGAACGCAACAAAAAAAAAAACAAATATGGCATCTAATTCGAACAGCTGACTGACATATGTCAAATTTCGGGGATTTTTTCGTGATTGTAGTAAATCCGCATTTCCTCTGCCCTATAAAGGGTTAACAGTTGTCGGTAAAATAACGTGTAGTGGCGCTGACGGCTTTGAATAGAATAGAATAAAATAAGTTTAATGTCGCCATCTGATGGCAAGCTGTTTATTTTAACAGTTTTCGGTAATGTTAAGTGACGTAGTGGCACGAAGTCTCTGAATAGCATAATATAATTTCCATACTATTATATTACGTAACTGACCACTAACGGTGCGAAGAATTTGCATGGGTCCGCTATTTTCATATTATTGTTATTTTAATATCAATAAAAAAGTGGGCTTGATTTCGAAAGAATAAAAGCTTTCATTACACAACGACTTTCTATTATTCACAGCAGGATGTAGGCAGTATCTAGCAGGAATTGCAGTATGATATGTGGGTGGTACTTAAGAATGTACAATAGTACACACATTCCTATAATTTTACCAACTTCTATTCAGTGTACAGCGTACAACACTATCAAACTGCTATTACGATTACACTTGGTGTATCATTTATGTTTTAGAACGCCATTAGTGCTGCTGAGAAATAGAAACAAAATGAGTGAAACAACAGACGACACAGTTATTGTTGTCTATAGAACATGGCGCGGGGTTTCTAAATAAACAAAGTTTTTAAACCATAAACGATTCATTATATTCTCTTCATTTAACAGATTATTCTGACTGGATTAAAAAAACTATGCAATCTAATTTAGAAAACTCAGGTCGCAATGCCAGAGCCCTGTCGACAAAATAGTGTATTTGTTAATACAGGCAATGTGGCTTTATTACGTGAACTTTAGTTTGTTTTTGAACAAAATAAAAAAAATTAACCTCTTAATGTACCCTTTAAAACAGATTTTTTCTTAGTTAAAATATTGTTATCAATTCAAAATCTGAACCGAGAAACATATTTTTGTTCTGAAAATTGAATAAATAAAACGTGATATCGTTAATAATTCTTTCCAGCATGTCACGAAATTGTGAATTACGTGAAGGCAAATAAATATTAAGAAGTTTTGTCTTGACAAAGTTGGCTTTCTCAATATTTTTTTTAATTTATTTTTCTCCTTTGTATAAAACTACTGCTAATTTTCTCGTTTTTATCTGATAAATCGTTTATTTAGATCAAATAAACTGTAAAAACTTGGCTTAAAAGTCATATGGGAAGCATTTAGTTTGTTTATTTTAAAGCATTAACACCAAAGATTAAATAAGATTTTTTGTAAAAACTAGACATTTTACATATTACAAACACATCCAGCTGCTTATATGCGGGCAAAAAGGGAACATATTGAGCAGCTGGTACTCAGTAAGCTTAAGGTAAACTTTTGAATTATTGATTGAATTATAAGAGTTTTAAAACTCATCAATAAAATGCATTAGGTACGAGTCCGTGCACAGAGGACAACTGGATCATATGGTACCGTATCAGTCATAAAACGACTGCACATTGCATATGTAACTGCAATATTATTATGCATTGCGCACACATTATAGACATAGTGTCAGGCTCTTATAGCTGCCACCTATAGGCTGCCCCAATACTAAAGGTTTACCTAAACCGAAGTCTGTATTGCAATAGCTCAGAATATTCAGCTTTAAAATTTCACAACATTCCTGCTAAGCTGAAGTTACTGCTCTTTCCTAAATTTAAAACAGAGCTGAAAACTCTGCTAATTAAATCTAGTTTATATTCGATTAATTATAATTATTAAAACTACTTAGCTGTTGTACCGGATAATAAATATATTTTATTCTATTCTATCATCAGGCGCTTATTTTAAACTCTGAAAACTCGCTAATGGACTACAAATCTGCAAGAAAACCGGCTGTGAAAATCTACACCCTGGATATATTAGAACAATTTCTTAATATGAAACAGTTTTGATTGAATTTTTTACTAACGAACCACGTTCTAGAAGACCAGAAGCTTATTATAATATAGTTTTACCGTCATTTTAGCTGCAATAAAAACAGTTTTTGATGTTAGTTGGCAAATTTCTGCTGTTTACTACGGGCTGTACTGTGCTTTTAGGTGTCAACTTTTTTGTGACAGGAATTAAAATGACCAGGAGGAAAGACCATTCGAGTTTTACATTATCTTACAAATTAGGAAGAGGGAATGGAAAAAAGTTCTCAAAGGTTTCACGTAATTTATTTAAGTTGATTCTTAGGTAGCTTACTCCGTAATTTAACCAGAATGTTTTGAGCCACCCCTTTATTTCTGGTTATACCATTACATAACATAATATACCTACGGCAATAGAATGAGCATGTCACCTATGTAAGCCTTGCTTTCTAATCACGTGCGATGTCCACTTACATAGAACCTAAAACTTCCTCATAATATGGTTCATAATAAGCGGAAAAACATACTGTTGGTATTACTGCCGGCGATTATACAGTTCGACCAAAGTCTATGATCAGGCAAAATTTTACAGTTCTTTGGCACACAAATTTTGGGTACTCAGATCATTTTTAGACAAAAAAAAACACGCCCAGA
Organism: Venustoraphidia nigricollis; assembly: GCA_034508555.1. Lineage (NCBI taxonomy): Eukaryota > Metazoa > Arthropoda > Insecta > Raphidioptera > Raphidiidae > Venustoraphidia > Venustoraphidia nigricollis. The sequence continues at coordinate 808,047 of JAVRKA010000042.1, read as the reverse complement.
GTTTGGATAGTTAGATCTCTTAGCCATAGCGTCGATTATTTCAACCAATTAAGACCTAACCTCTTTTGTGATAAATAAAATGTGATCATAATCGAACCGTTTACAGAATAGAATTTTCTGAAATATTATTGAAGCTATGCTTCTTTTGATGCGTTGAGGGTAAAATTTTAGCCGGCGAAATTCGACAGTATGAAGTTCGCCGCGCTAACGAAAAATTCAACACTATGAAGCTGGTCATATGAGACTCAGACTAAAATGACAGATGGACGAAAAGATACACTTTCTGTCACTTGGAAAGTTTATAATATACTAGACGACTATAGATAGTTCATAATTATAAAAGCGTGGGCCGTGACTATCATAGAGCTTACAACCCACGATTTAATAATGATGAACTTAAATGATTAAAAATTATTTTATCCCTTTTAATACACTGCAATAAAAACTTGTCTTCATAAAAGTTTTTTATTTAAGATTTTTTTTTATTTAATAAATGTGCAATGTATGGGCGACTCTAGAGTAGTTATCATGTTGGAAAAGGCCATATTACGAACCTAAGCTACGTCATATGCTGCAAACTTCATTATTCCGTGTGCATTAATGTAAAGAACTCTTATACCTACGTGAGTAGACCATTATATACTATAAAACTGTATTTTATGTATCCTGTGGTCGTTTTTTCTAGACGTACTTATTCGGACAACATTACGATTCTAAATTCAGTTTTCTGCACTTTCCTTATTTGTGTACAGTAGAACATCGATTATTCGTCACTTTTCTATTATTACAAACTTTTATTTAGTTTCATCTGTCTTTATTTCTGTCTGTTGGTTTGGAATCTAATCTTACAACTTTCTGTTATTCGACAGAGTTGAACTTTTGCACGTTTGATCCTGAAGATAATACGATGTACTACATTGAATATTATGGTGGATCCAATATGGCCGTCACCGCATAATGGCGGATTACCTCCTTCTTTACAACCCTCCCACATGGGCATCAAATGAAAGGGTGTGACAAGCAGAATAAAAGCAACAATTGACTTAATTCCAAATCCAAAATCGCGGATTATTTATTTCTTTACAACTCACTTGATATGCGTATCAAATGAGACGATATGACATGTAGAATACAGTAAACTGTGTGACGTTATTTAAAATCCAACATGGCAGCCAAAAAACGTTGCTAAAAATTTGAAAATAAAATTTTAGAAAAAAAAAACTTTTATAAAGTAATCATCTAAATGTGTATCGAATTAATTGAGAGAAACCTTAACCAGATGGCTAATAAGAGAATTATCGCTTCTCGGCGAGAGCAGTAGGAAAAAATCCTATCTATACGTACCTCCACCAGGATTCGAACCCAGCACTTACCGAATGCGAGTCTAATGCTATACTGCTCGGTGATAAGAAATAAATAAAAATAGTAATAAAAAAAACTACAGACTACTTTTAATAAAATGCATGCATGTAATATGTAACATGCAATATTGTGTTGTATTGCAAAAATAATACAAAAATAAAATATGATTTATGGACTTTGACTTATCATAATAAAATTTAAATGTATTAGTACTACTGTACAATATTATTTCTTTTAATGGCTTACGCTACAGTTTCCCATACTTTTATTTCTTAACGCAGTGATGTAGCGCTTTTGAAATTGATAAAGTTTAGAAAACATAAACATTTTTTTTAATGTCTTTATGAGAATTAATTACTGCTATTCGTTTATTTTTGTTCAGTTTATCATAAAAAATCAATAGTTGTTTAATGCTTACCTCCGCTCATGGATTTTTTGTGTTTTAAATTTGATGTAATTTATTAATTAAAATAATTTGCACTGATTTTTCACTCGGCACGTGGTAGAATATGATTAATAATAACAAGTAATTAAAAAACACTTGAAAGTTCTACAAATAATTCTTTATTTCTCGACGATCGTTTCGGACAATAAGTCCATCCTCAGGAGTACAAAAACTATACTCAAATATATACTCAAATATATATATACTCAAATATATACTCAAATATATATACTCAAATATATACTCAAATATATATACTCAAATATATAGTATAGTTTTTGTACTCCTGAGGATGGACTTATTGTCCGAAACGATCGTCGAGAAATAAAGAATTATTTGTATAGAACTTTCAAGTGTTTTTTAATTACTTGTTATTATTAATTAAAAGCTATTGATTAAATGATGTAGCGTCTATAGTCTACAATAAATAAATATCATTTCATAAAAAGACATTCGTATTAGACGTGATTAAAAATTCACTTGTAGTGAGAATTACAGAAGGTAGGTACATTCTAAAAATAAGCACTATATCACGGTGTAAACTTTGAAAGAAATTAGTCTGTGAATGTCAAATAAAAGTGCTCTGAAAATACTATATTCGTGTTTGTAAAACAATTCCAGTGTAAGTATGAAAAAAGCTGTTGACTGAAAAAATAAAGGCACATTATTTTCGGATTTATTGCAACTTTTACTATACTCCTTGATTTTTTCATTAACTGATTTCTCGAAACATTGGTTACGTGATCGTATTAGAAAGACGTAATCATTGAGTAATTATTACTATTTATGAGACCTCTGATATTATTACGTAATGTAATTACGCAAAGACAAACAAAGTGTGTTATATAAAACAAAAACCGGCGCGTGGTAGTCTTCCAGTAACAACATAAAATCTTTCCTAATTACCGACTTCCATTGTAATCCGTTGTCTGAAGCTCTATTGTCTGAAAAAACATAGTGCGATACTCGTTTGTTAAAACCGCTTTCATAATATTTTACACCAAGCGCCGGTAAAGTAGAGTTCAGCTTATTGTTAGCTTTAGATAGAAGTCTACTCATGAGTGTAATAAAAAATTGAACATATTCTACGAACCTTTCAGATCCATTTCAGAACTTGTTTCACTCTTGCAATGTTGAAGAAGTAGTTGAATAAATGAAGATTTCAAATTAATGTTCTTTTATTCAAACTGAAAAATAAGCTAAATGTTTGACAAACCATACCAAAATGTGCATTTCGCTATTAAAATTTCACTTATTTAAGTCCATAAGTATATGTACAGTTAAGATTAAAAATTAAATAATACCAAAATGATTTGTCGGGTAAAAGGACTTTTTAAGTAAAAACTTATTTGTTATTTATAGCGACGTTTCGTCCCTTGCTTGGGATTTTTTTAAGCTTTATAACTATTAAATGTTTTGATCAAGTAGATATAAAAGTTAAAATACACATGTAAATATAAATTTGATTTAAACAATTGTTCATTAAAAGGTTTGTAATAATTCCGTTTTTAAAAAATATTTTTACGGTTGATGTTCAAACTATTTTATTTTATTGACGGTTAGTAATTTTAACAAGGACAAAAAAAAAAGTCAATTAAATAATACCATTTAAATGAACTACCTGTATTCAGTTTTATTATTATTATGTTTAAAACATATAATTAACATTTCTAAATAAGTTTTCCGCGTTTTGTGTGTGACATTTGGCCAATATCTGTCATACCTTTTATTAACAATGAAGCGAAAATGAAAGCGACAATTTCAAAGGTCATGTGAAATGTATTACATGTCAATGAACAAGGAAAAGTTGTAGACCTGTGGCTATTAATAATTGAAAATGCTTTTCATACTCTAAAATTTTCTGCATATACAATATAATCTATATTAATATTATAAAGAGGTAAAGTTTGTTAGTTTCGATGTAGGAGGTAACTCCGAAACTACTCATCCGATTTCAAAAATTTTTTCACCAAAATTTAGAATGAACCTTCAAAATGGACACAAGCTATATATTATCGTGTTAAAATAAAAGCATTTTTCGTAGAGACCAATATTATACACATCTATATTAATATTTTAAAGAGGTAAAGTTTGTAAGTGTGGATGTTGAGGTAATCTTCGAAACTACTCATCCGATTTCCAAATTTTATTCACCAATATTTAGAATGGACCTTCAGGATGGACATAGGCTATATATTATTGCGTTAAAATAAAGCGGCTTCTTGTGGAGATCAATTTTGCAACGTAAGTCGACAAAAAAACTGTTGTCATACTATCGAACGGAATATAGCCTCCCAAGGCAAGATGGTAAAACGGGAAATCCCGAAGGCTTCACTACTGTTGTTGCTGCTGAGCGAGCTACAAAACATTGTTTATCTTAGTCGGCTAGTATTATTATATACTTCGACAGTAAAGAACAAAAATTTGGAGAAGTTTTATCATCAAAAAATAATTACGAAATCAAATAATGCTTATAAATTTATATGTCTTTTTGATGTCATTTAAAAACTACATGGTACCAATAGGGTAGCATTCTGAACAAAATGGCGTTAATTTTTTTCGAATTGATTTACAATTGACGAAAATATCGGTTTTTAAACATTTAAAAAAAATACAACCGAATTGAAAACCTCTCCTCCTTTTTTTTGAAGTCGGTTAATAAAAATGATAAAACAAAAAAAAATGTGCTCCCACCCTAGCACAGTCTTGCCAATTTGGGTGAGAAAATTCTGACAAAATTATTATATTTCAATAAAATGTATATTAAAAAAAGGAATAAGGCTATATACAATAAAGCTATGATATGATGATTTGAATAAATAAATAAATAAAAAATAAAAAAATTTTATTACTGTACTCAAATACTCCTTAGTGGTATTTATTATTTGAATTGATACGAAATCATTTCAAAGTACATCGACTTTAAAGTGCTGTCTGCGATTGAATACATTAAATTTGATTTACCTAACACTTGACACGAGTGTCCCAGCTTAGCATCGTCTCGGCGTTTATTTCTAGAAGCTCGACAGCGCACTTAAGTGCTAGAATAGTTAGACTTGGTGACAAAAACTTAATTAATCCTTTACAAAGCTAAAAGGCAAATAATCAATCCATGTAAATGACTAAATACGGGATCGCAAAAACAGTGTCTACCGAAAACCGTCATTAGATTCTTGTGTACATACGTTTAACTATTAAATATATACGAAGAAGGATTTGTATGGCTATAGCTTTAGTCCGAGAGCTGTTAGACATTTTTGGGTAGGCATTTGAGGCACTGAATACTTGTACAATACCTCTTTAGTAGTATACGAATACAAAAACTCAGACCTGGCTAAAGGTAGCGGGATTTAAACTTGTTTTTTTTTAATATATCTATTTTTAGTTACCAATATTATTCTGTTTAAATTTCAGCGTGCCTCAAATATATTTTAAAAATGTTTCAAAAATATAATTTAGCAAACACCTAAGTTTTGGGTCCGATTAAGAAATGTGACTTTTTTATTTTTCAATTCCTTAAATACTAAATTTCAAGATATTAAAATTTCAAAATGTCTCAAGGACTTTTTGTTGCGAAAAAAATTGCTTGTTCAAAAGTTTTATGGCTCGGTTAAGCCTCGCTACCCTTCAACCAGGTCTGTGTTTTTGGATTGGGATATTACTAAAGAGGTATTATACAAATTTTAACAGTGCCTCAAATATCTATCCAAAAATGTCCAAGAGCTCTCTTACTATTTAGTTGGTGCATGGTTGCTATATGTATACCACTCTATCGTTAAAAGGGTCGATGTGTATTGTCTAATGGTTTATTACCGTAAAGTCACAGATTGTTCGGAATTAATGGCGGACTAAAGTCGCTTTTCTCTCAGTTATACAACCATTTACTAATTATCACACTACCTGCTAACCTGGTTGACAAGCATAATCACTTAACAAATTGGTTTTGTCTACTTATAAAAAAACTTACAACAAAATTGGACATCTTTCAAAAAAAAATCAAAAAAACAGGAGAATAAGTGCGAGTTGACCTCACGAGGAGAGGGTTGCGACTATAGACTTCTTGTAAGTTTTACAAGAAGTCTATAAGTAAAGAACTATTTTCTGTATTTTTTTCAAAATTTTAGGCTCAGTAGTTTCGAAGACAAAGGGGTCAATTTTAATATATTTTTTAAATAACTTTAAAACTCTTTATTTTAAAAATTTAGACCCTTACCGCAAGCCCTTTGATTTGATATGCCACACGGTACAGTTTGCAGTACTTTTTTTTTTAATTTCCCAATTTGCCCCTTAAAAATGTTCAAAATTCATTTATTTACGTTATGCGTCCCTGTTTGGGTCACAAAATTTCATGTATGTACCAAATTTCAAATTAATCGATCCAGTAGATTCAGAGTAGTTGATCCAATCGCTACCAAACTTCACAAGATCACTCGCTTGGCTAATCTGAAGATTTCCTAAAAATTACATCAAAATCGGGTTAGTCGTTTTGGAGTTTATAGGGAAAATATATACACTCATCGACTTTTATATAATATATAGATTTCACTTCATTGCTATATCAAGTATTGTTATCGCAGCTTAAAGTATAGAGTACTTTTTATCCGATTATGGTTAATGATAAAGTTCTCGTCATAAGTACCATTAGCGCATACGAAACTAATCTTAATATCTAATTTCTAATAAAATAAACATTAGTGTAGCTACTTCCGTCTTATAGTTTTGATATTATTATCTTGATTACGAATATATCTTCGTGTCTCTTTTCGTTTGTCGGAGTGAAGCAACAAAAGACATGGCAACCGCACAAAACATAGTATAGCTGCATACGCTGGATGTTAGTCTAAAGCGTAGTGGACATCCGTTATTCTGTTTTATCAGACGTCGTATGTTTTATGTCGTGGCAACACTGACAGGAACAATCATTCAGGGCTGCGTGTTCTAACATTACCCCGAAACTGAAACTGAAAGTTGGTATTTCGCAAACAATTCGGAAAGACTCGGTATCTTCCGGTACAGTTGAATACAACGCAAGATTTTTTGTTATAAGTAGATTTCTTTAACTAAACGAATACAGCTTGTCTACGAGTATTTGCGATTGAAATTTGAATAGTTCGTGAAGGATATAAATATAGTATAAAAATGATTTTTCGGGAAAAAGGACTTTATTTATAAGTAAAACACATAATATTTTATTTTCAGCGACGTTTCGTTCCTTGTTTGGAACTTTCTCAAGCTTTAATAACTGTAAATAATTTTTTTTAAAAATACAATTTATAAAATTTACAATTGAAATAACAAATAATAATAATAATAATAATTGTATTTAAAAAAAAAATTATTTACAGTTATTAAAGCTTGAGAAACTTCCAAACAACGAACGAAACGTCGCTGAAAATAAAATATTAAGTGTTTTACTTATAAATAAAGTCCTTTTTCCCGAAAAATCATTTTTATATTAATTACCAAGGACAAAAAAGATATAAAATAAATATAGTATATTACACCGTAAGAGCAGAAAGTTGAAATTCCTGCACTGCGCGTAATATGATGTCCGAGACGACGACGAGGATATCATGTGTCATCTTCAGAGTTTCAAAGGCTGATATGATTTGACAGCATTTGAAGATTGTACGAACTGTACCGAAACGTCAGTGAATAAATGCAATTTTAAACTCAGTATTGCTTCTCAATTGATCCTTTGTCACGGATTTTTATCCAAACTTTCTTCAACAGTCATCAAGGATCACAATCATTTAATTAGAGTCAACCTCGTTTATTTTAATTAATAAAGTACGCAAACTTTAATACTGCTTGAGGTATTATTATTTAGTGTTTAAAAGGTGATAAATTGGTAGCCCTGTTGTTTGTGGTAGAAGTTACGGTTAAAATAGAAAGTCTGATGCTATTGTAGTCGACTATCTGAGCATAGAAGTGATGGCACAGAACCCGGCGTTAGATTTTCATCTCGTAGCCTTCGGATATACGTATGTTGCTACGAACACAAAATAGCGTATCTATCTATCGGACGGCTCTTTATCTCTCTCTCTCCCTCCCTCTCTCTCATGGACAAACACGTGTGTGTCCGCAAATAGAGTATCCTATTTTATTGCTAGCGTAGTTATAAACTATATATGACGCTGTTTTCACGCTTCCTGTAAAAGGACAGTCTTTTTTTATTTTTCTTCAAAGACTAATTAAGCACAGTCGATAATAATATAATAAGAAATTTGACATTATTGGTGTATTTGCCATATGGCAACATACACTATTGGCGTCGGTCGGATGGCGGGACCTAGGGGTCGGACCAAAATTTCTCGACGTTTCATAACCTCCTAAACACTTTGGCACCATTTTTAAAAATGTTTATATATATATTTATATATATACGAAAGAGTTAATTGATTTCAACTAAATTTGGTCCACGTGTTGAAATCCATCACCGCAAGAAGCCTATTTAAAACGGGCCTAATCGAGCCATTTTAAGGGTAGTTTTTAGGGGTTGAAAAATGTTTTTGGACCCCAAAACATCGAAAAAATTCTCCGAATCGTTTCAAAATTGAAATTTAACTCTTTAGAAGCAACTAAAAAGTACCCCTAAAATTTTAATAAAATCGACCCAACAGGACCGGACTTATTAGTAAAAGTGGACTTATTAGTAAAAGTGTCTCTAAAATTTTGATAAAATCGACCCGTAAGGACCGGACTTTTTGAAAACATTAATTTGCAGATAGTGAATTATTTACTGAAAGTTGTATATAATTTGGTATAGAGGTTCGATTGATAATAATATTGTAATTAAGAAAAAAAAATGTTATTTTAAGGGATGTATTAAGGAGTAAATTTTTTTATTTTGTCCAAAAACCAATTTAAGTCGGCAGGGTTTTGGCACTGCGACCCGGGTTTTTTATTTATTTAGATCCAACTATTGTAAAAATTCATGTCTGGTTTACTATAATACAATTTGTACTTTAAATATGTGAGCCATAAATAGGTCGACATTTTATGTAGAATAAAAAAGTCTGCTAAAAAGCCCATCAGAACTACAATAAAGTAAATTTTACTTTCTGTAACCGCGTAGACAAAGTTAGTGCTGTTATAAAAGTGAGAGAGAAAGAAAATAGTCACAGGGGGCTCGAAATAAAATGTCGGAAGTTACAATTCAACTAAATAAGTCAGGTTGTGGTTTAAAAATAAGTACCTTTGTGCAAAGCGTAGAAAGGGCGAATGTGAAATATCATTGAGGTGACCTGTTTGACAAATTATTTTAAACAATGTGACACCGACAAAATTATCAGTTTCTATGCGTAATACTGAGAAATATATTAAGAAATTGAGAAATAATACTTGATTGTATGATTAATGTATACAACATATTCAACATGTCTTATTTTACCTTTCAAAAAAGCATATCACAAACTCTGGCTATCACTACATAAGTTGCCTGGCTATTCTTTTTCTGGATATTTAATTCTTATTATTTTTTTTCTTTTTGTATTTCTGAACATTGAATTTTTTTCTTTTTAATTCTTATTGTGCACAGAATACTGATATATCTTGGTCTTCATTTTTTATGCAATGTTATCTGACAATGAACTATTTTTTCGTTTGTAATAAGAGCTGTCATTTGTATGGACCCAAAGTCCGTTTGACATCCGTGTTATATAAATAAATAAATAAATGTATTCTTAAGGGAGACTATTTCTGCTTTAGTTATTATTAAAATCATTCATGTAATATTTTGTAGATAATAATAAAAAAAAACTCGGGTCGCAGTGCCAAAATACTTCCGAAAATTTAGTGTATTTTGCTAACACAGGCAATATGGTTTTATTACGTGAATTTAGGTTTGTTTTTGGACAAAATAAAAAAAAAATAACACCTTAATACACTTCTTAAAATAATAATTTTTATTCTTAATTGAAATATTGAATTCAGCGTGTTAGCTTGTTTGCTGTAATTTACAAGTTTTTTTAACCTGAAGATTCTGGTCAAGATAAATTATTGTATTGTCATAGGTCCTTGATAAATCTACAAAGTTTCAGTTTAATCTGACGTTTTAAAGTGGGTGAATTTCACGTTCAAAGATTTCGTCACAAACATACGTCCAAAGATTTTATTTTGTTTATCCTGAAAGTCCTGGTCAGCATAATGGGACTAAATTATTATATTGTCCTCGGTTCTTGATAATGGTGCAAAGTTCAGTTTAATCTGACGTTTTGAAGTGGGTGAATTTCACGTTCAAAGATTCCGCCACAAACATACGTTTAAAAATTTTATTTTTTTACATTAAGGTCCTGGCCAAGATAATAGGATAAACTTATTAAATTATTGTATTGTCATTGGTCCTTGATAAGTGCGCAAAGTTTCAGTTTAATCTGATATTTCGAAGTAGGTGAATTTCACGTTCAAAAGTTTTATTTTTTTATCCTGAAAGTCTTGGTCAGGATAATGGTACAAACACCGAGCTGGGTAGAGTAGTGGTGACAGCACTAGACTCGCATTCGGGAAATTCGGGTTCGAATCCCGGTGGGGACAGATGTGGCTGAGACTTTTTCCTACTGCCTCTCGCCGAGAAACGATAATTCCTGTACCGGCCATCTTGATTGAGGTTTTCCATGGTTTCCCTCAATTAATTCCAGATAAATATCGAGATGGTTCCTTATTCAAGGCCATGGCTGATTACCTATCAAACTTCTAGTTCAAAAATTGCCTACATATTTATTGCCAACATTTCTAGAAGTGTTACGGGACCTTCCAGACGTGACTTGTTCCTTTTCTTTCCCTCCTATTCACTTCTACCCTCAGGAATTCGTGTATACCTATATTATGCCGGGTATAAAAAGAAATTATTTTTTTTCAGAGATTTAAAATTTATTTACGAATGCGTTGAACTTGCCTTCGGTAACAAATTTAATATTTTCGTGATTTTATAAACATTTCAGTAAATTGTTTTTTTTATAAAAAAACTCAAACGTATTTTGTTAGGCGTGTATTTTTAAGACCATTTTTTATCGTGCAATTATTTCTCTTAACAGGCACTGTTAATGTGAAAAAAATATTATTTGCATGACCTTTTTTCCACTAGTCCGTAATGTAAAACGAAAGTAATTTAATGTTACCAGTATAACAGTAATATCTGTCACCGAGCTGGGTAGAGTAGTGGTGACAGCGCTAGACCCGCATTCGGGAGGTACGGGTTCAAATCCCGGCGGGGGCAGATGTGGTTGGGACTTTTTCCTACTGCCTCTCGCCGAGAAACGGTGATTCCTGTACCGGCCATCTTGATTGAGGTTTTCCATGGTTTCCCTCAATTAATTCCAGATAAATATCGAGATGGTTCCTTATTCAAGGCCATGGCCGATTACCTATCAAACTCCCAGTTCAAAATTATCTATCCTATCCTAATTTCCTATAATTCCTTCATTCGCCCATTGCTATTAGTTAAGTTGAAGTTTTAGAAATGTAGAGAAAATAACGGGAAGTTGTAAAATGGAAAATAGTAATGGTGCGAATGGCGTCTGTTATGACATAAAAGTCATAAAAGTCAACAAACGGACGTTAAACGCATTATTATTATTATAATAATTATAATGGTACAAACTTATTAAATTATTGTATTGTCATCGGTCCTTGATCAGTGTGCAAAGTTTCAGTTTAATCTGACGTTTCGAAGTGGGTGAATTTCACCTTCAAAGATTCCGTTACATACAGTTGGAGCTAATAAAGCTTGTTATAAACAATAAATTGCATACATTGTTTATTTATTTGATACAAGACTCAGAACTAGTTAAAAGATTGTCGCATACTTTTCTGTTGGGTCACCTGGCATAGACAGATACATTACGTGGTGCACACACAGGGAGTATAGAATATAGGATGTATTATTGTTGTCGTAATGTACATATACCTGTAGTAAAGCACTCCGTCGTGTGATTTAGCCCCAAATGGACATGGGAGACGTACGCGATATACTGCCGTTCCATGGTTTGGGGACCCCTCGTTCACCTATTCATATTAGCGTCGTACATATTTGCACACACACAGTCACGCAGGCGTATATCACGTATGTGCGTGTCTATGCGTGAGCGTGTTATACGCACGTTCAACACGACTGTATGCGTAAATAAAACGGCGCTTGGATTGCGTAAACGCTGCTGCGTCAGTGACGTAGTAACGGTCACTCCTTCGACGAAAACTTTACATCGAATTATACACGTAGGCGTCAGAATTTAATCAGTTGGACGCAATGAATCACGGCGGTGATCCAAAAATAACACAACTCTACAAAAAAAAGTGTCAGTGTGTTTGCCATATGGCAACATACACTATTGGCATCGGCTGGATGGCGGGACCTAGGGATCGGACCATATACTATATAGGTATATATGTGTGCGGGCTATAACTTTCGAAAAAATTAATTGATTTTAACGAAATTTGGCCCACGAGTTGAAATCCATCACCGCGCGAAGCTTATTTAAAATGGGCCTAATAGGGCCATGTTAAGGGTGGTTATTAGGGGTTGAAAAAAGTTTTTGGGGCCCAAAATATTGAAAAAATTGTCAGAATAGTTTCAAAATTGGGATTTAACCCTTTAGAAGCAATTGAAAAGTGCTCCTAAAATTTTAATAAAATCGGCCCGACAGGACCGGACTTACAAATTTATGAAAACACTACTTTGCAGATAGTGAATTATTTACTGAAAGTTGTATATAATTTGGTATAGAGGTTCGATTGATAAAAATATTGCAATTAAGAAAAAAAAATGTTATTTAAGGGGTGTATTAAGGAGTCTAATTTTTTATTTTGCCCACAAACCAACTAAAGTTCGCATAATAAAGCCACACTGCCTGTATAAGCAAATACACTATATTGTCGGCAGGGTTTTGGCACTGCGACCCGGGTTTTTTTTTGCTTTATACTCGGTCGAAAGTACGTACTTTTGGCTTCGATTTTAAAGCAAAAATACTCACATTTATGCTCTGCTGTAATTAATTGTATGCCATCTATAACAGCGGGCCGAAAGAGTTTTCTCGTGCACACTGATACGTGTGATTGTCGCCAGTCAATAGTAACTAAAAGCTGTTATTGCGTATAACCTCAAACTTGCTCACTTGAAACGCACGTTTAATTTTAACATTTTTAACTTCTTATCGATGTACGAAAGCCTTGCTAAAAGCAAACTCAATAAAAACACAAAAGACTTTTTTGAGATTTGTGAATAACCACCTTTGCAAATATATTTCCTACGTCACTGTTCACCTATATTCTGGCCACAACGAGTAAAAAGGACGCCTGGAACGCACATGTAGAGGTAGGTTTGTTCCGCTGAAATGTCACAAATTTAAAATTATTGTGTGTGCTTTGTAAAAAGACTCCTGCAAAGCGTAGAGTTTTGTTAATTTTTGTTAATAGATGCGGCGGCATTTTTATATTCAAGATATAATAGAATTTTTATATTTTAATTTTCACAGCTACGCCTATATGAAAATATTATTTGTGAAATAATGTTTTTAAAACTAGACAGTACATGTTGTACATTTTATTTTTTATAATTAAAACCGCACGGTTTGTTTCGGAAAATCATATTTGCCGTTTGATTATTTTTTAATTAGGTACATAAAAAATGCGTCCTTCTACAATACGTGTAGCTGTGGGAACTTTCCAGAAGGAAAAATTCTGTGTCTTGTTGCTCCAATTTTACGTCAAATAAAAGCTGCGTGACATACGTTTCATAGCCCATCCTAAATGAAAATATATTTACAATGTTTCAAGGTGAGATCGTTTTTAATACGTTTTTATTAGCTTCAGCTGTTTGTTTTATGTAACAGAATCTTCGAATGTGGAATTCGTATAAATTTATTTATTTAATTTAAAAGGCGTGGTCGTTAATATGTTAGAAAATTAATTGCAATTGCAGTCCATAAGAATATGTTTAATAATTGCCAAGCCAACGTTGTTATTATATTTTTTCTTTGACAACAATGTTATATCACTATTTTAAAATATTTTAATTAACAAACTTTATAAAATAATTAAAATTTCAGCGCTGGTGGAAAAAATGTAATAATTATCATTTAATAAAATTTCGAAAAAAAACTTATCGACATTCTAAAAAAAGCAGCTATAGTTCTTTCAGATTTGGTTGAGATTCAAAAACAAATTAGAGTTCGAAAAAACTAAAACAATACGCTTTTATGAACTAAAAAATGCTAAATAATTTGACAAGAAAATTAGTTTGACTGTAAAAAGCATGGGGTACTATTTACTTAAATTTTCATAATAGCTATACGTTTATAATTAGCTACAAGTAAATGAAAAATGTATTACCGATATTAATAATTTTGCATTTTAGTTCATAAAGGCGTGTTGTTTTTGCTTTTTTAAACTCTAATTTTAATTATAAGACAAAAAACAATATCGGGTTTAACTATGGGGTAGGCAACGCAACGTACGTCACTGTACGGTATTAGCTTGCTTGCTGTAATTTTTCTATTTTTTAATCCTGAAGATCCTGATCAGGATAATGGAATAAACTTATTAAATTATTGTATTGTCATTGTTCCCTGATAAATGTGCAAAGTTTCAGTTTAATCTAACGTTTTGAAGTAGGTAAATTTCACGGTCAAAGATTCCTTTACAAACAAACTAACATACAGGTGAAGCTAATAAAAGCGTGTTAATAATAATTTATACATTTATATTCTACTATATCATGATGACGCAAATTGTGTAATTAATATTTGAAACACTTTGGTTTCTATTTACAGCTCTAGCAATGGTCAAATTAAACATTCCGTTTGGAAGCGCCATTTTGTCAAATGTTCACATTTTGCTAGCGTTAGTTCAGCTTCGATGCCTCGCCATCTGTTGCTATTATATGAATTAAGTCAGCGGAACATTAGTTAAACATACAGAGTCAAACTTTTGCCAACATTATTTATTTGAAAACAATAAATGACTCAATTTATACCCAAAATTATATTTAAAACAAGCACTTGTAAACAATTGTTTGACCTATAGTATTTAAACGAATGTTATTCAGTATTGTCCTATGAATTGTGTAATGGCTTATGTTATGTAAGCCACGTATATTTATATTGCACTAATATTATAAAGAGGAAAGATTTGTGTGTTTGAAATGAATAAACTCAAAAACTACTGTGCCGATTTAAAAAATTCTTTCACCATTAGAAAGCTACATTCACCCTGAGTAACATAGGCTATATTTATTGCTAGAAAATATTAGGGATCCTTTACTAAAACTTTAGTAACGTAACCCAAGGTGTAAAAAAATGCCATAAAACATCTTTCGTCGCATGCGCTGCGGAAACTATTGATGATAGAACAAAAGTATGTTCTACAATATTAAAGAACATATCAATAACTACAAAAAAACTTCTCGATACTATAATACGTCCAACTATTATCGTTATGTCACAATAACCACTTTTTACATTTTAATAATCTATATAGATAAAAGACGATGTATATGTAATCTATGGACTCCAAACGGGTAGACCATTGTTGATGAAATTTTCAGACAATCTTTAGATTAGTCCAGCGGGTGATCTTCTGAAGTTTGGTAGCGATCGGATCAACAGAATTTTTTAAATTTCTTTTTGGGAAATAAGATTTTTCTTCGATTTTTGAACATTCACAAATAAAAGCGATTGAATTCGCGCAAATTCAATACACGTTGAGAATTTAATGATAATGATTCTTATCTTTTATATCCTATATATTACATTTACACCCGGGCGAAGCCGGATTGGGTCGCTAGTTTATATTAAGATTGTAACCGGATGCAGTAGTATTCTGTGTTGAGACAGGATGGAGTTCACGTTGATTATATTGCTGAATTTAATATACTTTATTTAATAATTGAATACGTGTTTGTTTATTGGTTTTATCATTTTATTTCCTATATGATATTAAAATTTGTTAGTCAACATGAACAGGGCAATCGATAAATACAGTACAATGAAATAAAAAAGTAACTAGTGTAAGCCCTGTATTTTTTCGAGGGTAAATAGACTTCGGGATGAAAGCAAATACGAATAAAATACAGTGTCCGATATTCAGTAATTAAAACTCAGTTAATGACCAGTGCTATACATTTTATACACGGCTAGCAGCTTGTTATGTATTCCGTTTAATTGAATAAGAGCTGCACGCTGAAAACGTGCTAGCATTTCGGTATTATGTAAATAATTGTGCTATCGATATGTCTCCGTCACTCTAATGTCTGCAGTTGAAAAAGGACTGAGTCAATCGTTGTGTAATTTACATAATCGCAGAGTTCATTTGTCCATCAACTCGCTCAGAATAGGCTGTATAAAAAGTAAATAAATAAATATGCCGAACCATAGAATAAATGCGGTGGGTGACAGCACTTGATTGATTTCTGAGGTGATTCTGATATTCAGGCGCTTTATCAGCGATGTTTTAATTCCTATATAAAATAATATGGGTTTTATTCACAAATTAAAAAAGTTTCATAGTAGCGAATACACTAACTAATCAAATTAAAATATATAAAACCCGGGTCGCAATGCCAAAACCCTGCCGACATTATAGTGTATTTGCTAATACAGGCAGTGTGGCTTTATTATGCGAACTTAAATTGTTTTTTGGGCAAAATAAAAAATTTGACTCCTTAATACACCCCTTAAAATAACATTTTTTTCTTAATTGCAATATTATTGTCGATCGAACGTCTACACCAAATTAAAAACACCTTTCAGTAAATAACAACTCCCTATCTGCAAACTAGTGTTTTCAGAAAATTTGTAAATCCGGTCCTGTCGGGCCGATTTTATTAAGATTTTAGGAACAATTTTTATTTACGATCAGAGGATTAAATTTCAATTATGAGTCGATTCGGATAATTTTTTCGGTATTTTGGGGCCCAAAAACTTTTTGCAACCCCTAAAAACTACTCTTAAAATGGTCCGATTGGGCCCATTTTAAATAGGGTTCTTGCGGTAGTGGATTTCAACATGTGAGCAAAATTTCGTTAAAATCAATTAACTCTTTCGAAAGTTATTGCCCGCACGTATATATATATATATATATATATATATATATATATATATATATATATATATATATATATATATATATATAAACATTTTTAAAAATGGTGCCAAAGTGTTTAGGATTTTGCAACATTTACAATTAAAAGCGATTGAATTCGCGCAAATTCAAGACACGTTGAGAATTTTATGATAATGATTTTCATCTTTTATATATTACATTTACACCCAAGCGAAGTTGGAGTGAGCCGCTAGTTCTTAATAAAAAGTCTTATAGGCGTGCGTATTTGCAGTATTAAAGTAATATTTATGCAAAATATGAAATCCGATACTGCAGTGATTTCGCTTCCATTTCCGTTATCCCGCGTTATCAGTTATCGCATGACAACCATTCGTGGTTACATTAACATAGTGCATTCAAATCTAGTGCAGATATTATGTAAATCCTTAGTTGGAGCATATTATGTAAGTGTGGCACTATAATATGTTCTCTATTTGCAGGTGCATTGTTACAGATATATATCTGTCTATAATATTATGTAATGTGTAATACTGATAACTAACCAGACATATGTTACTGTATAACTATGCATAGGGTAAGTCTGGTAATTATTGCTCTTTACGGTCTAATTGATGGTTTAGTGATGAACAAAGCAAGATCAAGACCAAGGCAAATCGAAAATTGTGTTTTTATCAACTCTCGACGTTTTAGGGTCCTAACTGTTTTAACTGTTCTTGTAATGGATGTGGATTTCTACACACACATTTTTGTAAGCAAAATTTTGTCGTTCGATATTTTTAGAGTGAATCAACGAATTGCAGTCAGGTTTGCGGAATTCGACAGGGTTTTATTGAACCTAAAATTTGATTAGATTTTGAAGTGAATCGGTTTATTTTGAGGGTAACTTTTAAGGGTTGAGAAATGTTTTTGAGCTTAAAAATATCGAAAAAAAGATTTGAGAATTTTTTAAAGATTGAAATTTAACATAATTTAACAGGTGCGGGAAGCTTTAACCTAGGCTCACAGATCAGCCAGTTTCCTTATTATTTTGGTCAGAACTGTTTTTATAACTTAGGTATACGTACCTCGGTTTTTGATTTCAGAGTTATTTCAGTTACATAAAACAATATTTTTGCAAAGCATTTTCATACAAACGATGTCGCAACAAAGTGGTTTCTTTAAAATATATCGATAATGCGTCATTGTTAGAAATTATACAATTGCCCCGTGTCCATTTGCCCCGAAGTTACTCTACATATGTAAACTCCAAAATGTCCAACTGTAATAACACTGGTCCAGATAATATTATAACAATGGACTGTTTTTGAAATTTATTATGCTATTGTTCATTTGTGTATTTTTCGTTGTTTAATTTTTACATCGCAAGCTTTTCGTTTGAGAGATTTTCTTTTATAAATTACGAGTTATTAATTTATTTTATTAATATCAGGATTACGAGAAAATTGAGTGTACCTAAATTTATAATCTTCAGAAATATTCTTCACAAAGAAACTTTTCTTTTTCTGTATGCTAATGGTCTGGTAGTCGAAGCACACAATATGTAAAACTTTTTTTATTTTTATTTTATATTTTTTTTCTAAAATAAAGAAAAAATGCAGACACAACTTAATTTGTGTTTATTGATTATATTTTTAAGTTCATATTTATGTGATATCATTTTTGTTTTTTGTAATATAATAATAATAATGCGTTTAATGTCCGTTTCTCGACTTTATGTCATAACAGACGCCATTCGCACCATTACTATTTTCCATTTACCACCTCCCGTTATTTTCTACATTTTTTAAAACTTCAACTTATATAATAGCAATGGGCGAATGAAGGAATTATAGGAAATTACGATGAGGTAGGTCATTTTTGAACTAGGAGTTTGATAGGTAATCAACCATGGCTTCAAATAAGGAACCATCTCGATATTTATTTGGAATTAATTGAGGGAAACCATGGAAAACCTCAATCAAGATGGCCGGTACAGGAATTATCGTTTCTCGGCGAGAGGCAGTAGGAAAAAGTCCTAGCCACATCTGCCCCTGCCGGGAATCGAACCCGTACCTCCCGAATGCGAGTCTAGTGCTGTACCACTACTCTACCCAGCTCGGTTTTTTGTGATATTCTAAACTCAAAAAAACCCGGGTCGCAGTGCCAAAACCCTGCCGACAATATAGTGTATTTGCTTGTAAGGGCCGTGTGGTTTTATACTTTTATTATGTGAAATTAAGTTTGTTTTTGGGCAAAATAAAAAATTTAACCCCTTAATACACCCCTTAAAATAACATTTTTTTCTTAATTGTAATATTATTATCAATCTAACGTCTACACCAAATTAAATACACCCTTCAATAAATAAGTCACTATCTGCAAACTAGTGTTTTCATAAAATTTGTAAATCCGGTCCTGTCGGGTCGATTTTATTAAAATTGTGGGGAAACTTTTTAATCACTACCAAAGGGTTAAATTTCAATTTTGAAACGATTCGGAGAATTTTTTCGGTATTTTGGGGCCCAAAAACAGTTTTCAACCCCTAAAAACTACCCTTAAAATAGCCCGATTAGGCCCATTTTAAATAGGCTTCTTGCGGTGATGGATTTCAACACGTGGCCCAAATTTCGTTGAAATCAATTAACTCTTTCGAAAGTTATCGCGCGTACATATATATATATATATATATATATATATATATATATATATATATATATATATATATTATGACATGTTGAATATCTCATGATCCAACGACCCTAGGGACTTGACAGACTCATTACTGGATACCCCTTGACGTCCTGAATCCGTAGAGCCCACGATTATGATTCTAGCATTTCTGGAAGCCTAAATATTGCAAAAAGAATCAAAAAGAAAAAATGATCGTGTGTATGCGCTTTAGACCGCACCGTTGAATGTATAAGGCGTGCTTTACTGGTTCATAATTCGCAGCCGACGTCAAATGAGCGCTACTTTTTGCGAGAGAGATAAGTTCATGTATTGTGTGCGTTAGAGAGAATTCGAATTCGATGCGTTGTGTGAGAATTATAGAGCTGGACGGTACGAGTCGACGACTTGACGGAGGACTTGCGTCTAAACTGGCGAGATATGCACAGCTATTGAAGGCCGATGTGTGTTTTTAACTTATAATACAGATATTTTTTATACATGGAATTTTAATATTTGAAAGGAAGCATATTTTTTTGTGGCGAATAGGGACTGTTGTTATGGATTCTGGATTATCGTTGTAGTGTATTTCTGGAGCTATCTCGTTTCCGTATTTCGTTGTCGTTCTTGTCGAATTTTTTCCTGGTTCGAGAGTCCCGTATTTCCCTGGAAATCCTGTCGTTTGTATTTTTTGATTGTTGCGTAGGATTTAGCTTCCCGTGAATAATAAAAGTGTATGTCTGGATTAGGTCTGATCTGTTGTTAGGGAGTGATACCGTGAAATCATTGCCCCATACCCCTTTTAGTAGTTGTCGTTTTCTTGGATTTGTATTTCTGGAAGTTAGGGATAAGACGCTTAGGTTTTCCTGGAGTTGATTGTTTGAAGTTTGTGATATCGTCCATTATACCAGTGTGGCGCTCTTATTGAATATGATATCAGCTTAGGTTGGATTTGTTTCATATTCAGGATAGTGTTCCTACAGGTTCCGGGAATAAAGTTCCAGACTTCCCGAATAATCAAATTTTCATTTTGAACTAAACATTTTACTTTATCTGAACGGCAATTCTATGTGCATGCCCAGTAATAAAAAATTTGTATTCGTTGGGCATTGATTGTAAATGCTAGGGTGTTCCCGAGGGATAACAGGAACACAAATTTGGTCTCGTTTTCGTGTTGTTACGACTTGTTTCGGTGTTCATACTGTTTGGTTTGATTGCACAGACGCTTATGTCCCGTTTGAAATTTTAATTTTATTTTTTCGGTATTTCAATACATTTTGAGTATTTTCCGAGACGAAAATTTCATTGAGACACCGGGTGTCCTGTTTAAGATAAAATTCTGTTGAAACTGAACCGTCATTTTATAGTGAGTTTATTGTCATTGCATCTTCCGGGCCAGGTCCCGTTGGTGTCTTCAGACCCATCTACAGGGTGTCCTTGTCAAGTCGGTCAATTATATGAAGTGACTTCTAGCTGATTATTCAAGATTTTACCATCACTTTTGTTAGTAATCAGGATATCCAAAGACACATATACCGGGTGTCTTATTTAAGTCGGACAATTGCTGTGAATTGACCCGCTATTGTAAACCCTCAATATTTTAGCACACCTGTCAGCATATAGTGGCGTCACTACCGACATATACCGGGCGTCCTATTTAAGGAAGATTATTAATTCCCGTGGATCAGCTGTGTATTGTTTTATATTAGTTACTACGGATAATAACTGTGGTGTACCTGACCTTTATACCGGGTGTTCGATAAAACTGAGTGTATGCACCCTCGTTTCGCTGGTTCTTTCTCAAGTCCAAATTTCTTTTAACGTGTTTCTCGAATGTTTTGTAAATTGTGTTGTGAATTTTAAACTAGTAAAGATCATCATTGACCTGCCCCGTTCTAAGCCTCCTAGTCTGGACCATCTAGGTGTGGCAGCTAACGATCTGAGTCTTGGCGCCCTGTTACCTCCTGTCGGTGGATACGTTAGCCCAATTACTATCTTGGACGTGTTGGTCAACTGGTTGGTCAAGTATCGTGTGTCGTCTGTACTGTGTTGTCTATTTGTCGAGTGGTAGGTGGTAGGATTTTTTAGCAGCCATAGTAGGCTGTTCCCCAAGTCATTGGTTGTTTGTCTAAAGTGTTCAGTTGGTTTGAATGTTCCCCATCAATGTTTTGTTCGTACCACGACCCAGCATCCGCTGATCGCTAGCCGCGCATCTGATTAAATTCAGAAGTGAACTTCTTTCACTTGCTGTGGTACAAGGGTGATCTCTAGGCCCTGTGGCACTTCTCCAATCCCTTCTAATACCTCAGAACAGCTTGAGAAGGTTAAGGTCACAAAATGGCGCCTGCCAACGTGGGACCCTATGTTCTTTTCAACTGAAGCACTAGTTTGTTGTTTGACTTGCGGGTTTTTTATCGAAATTTTTTCTTTCGATTTTAGTCCCTTTGTGATTTTACCGATCTCGTATTCGTGTTTCGTTTCCGTCTATTTCCGTTTTATTTAAAGAAATTGGTAATAATTTTGCGCTGTGTGGTAAGATACCGTCTCGTCTCGTTAGGAAAATTTTGTGTTGCCTTCGCTTTTCCGGACGACCTTTCGTTTATCTTTTCGGCCTTTCGTTTATTTTTTCGGGCCTTTCATTTTTCTTTTCGAGCCGTTCTGTACCTGGATGGTTTTAACTAGCGTTACTTTCGATTTTCGTGTGTCTTTAGAGTGACGTTATCTTCTCGTCTTGCGTGAACATTATCGATTGACGCTCTAGTATTCCGTTACGAATATTGTTGTCTATTTATTGTGTTACGTGCAAAATTTTCGAAGAAAATGGCAACGCTTTCGTGGAATTTGACAATAGGTTCGTTTACCTTACGAAATATTTTTCGCTATAGTCTGCGTATTGGTACCGATAATTATGTTTCGATTTTGTTTCGATTTTTCGCTCCCTTCAGTATCGAAGAATACTTTCGCAACTTTTAAGTGATGTTTCATTTGTGAAGTTCGGTGATTGGTGGTTTTCAATTGAAACTCAGTAGTTTTCAGTTTGTCAATTGAAGAAGAAACAGTAGATGGGTTGGCGTTATTTTGAATAAATCAACGAGTCACAGTAGCCCATGAGTGAAGCTTTGAGTCCGTTACCGGGATTTATATACTCAATGTCAATTCATGAAGTGTGTGCTAGGGCTGTGCAAACTTTAGTCCGGTCATTTTTGAAAATTTTTGAGGCCGCTTTGGGATTTGAACTCAAATTATTTATTTCATAAAATGTTTTTTCGACTATAGCTAAAAAAATCCAACACCTCAGTCAGTCAAGAATTCGTTGGGTAACGTATGGTTCGGCATTGGATATTCTGACTTGGTTCTGGGTCCGCAAGGAATTTTTGTCCAATTCCTCTTTAGATGTTCCTTTGTTTTGAATAGTTCGCTATTCCGAGTTCTGAAGACACTGAATTTTAGAAGCCATTCGAAATAATTCAACCCTAGGCTGGATTAGTTCATTTTTCTTTGACAAACAGTTTTTTTTTCGTTTATCGTTTGGGAATTAGGGATTCCTGTTTCGTACTACGCCGTGCGATCGACAAAAGGGCCATGATCCCGTCGAAGATGTTGCAGGGTGTGGTACGTGTGTGCCGTTGGAAATGTAGATTTCCGTTATCGTTGCAGTGTGTCTAATCGACTACTATAGAGAGTAGGTTTTTCGATTGGAGGCATATTGCAGTATCGTTTCGTATCGTTTATTTTTTCGTATCGTTTCGTTGAGTTTCGGTTGTGATTTTGTCGACTATCGAATTTTGCTTTAGTGCGTTACCGTTACTAGTTGCGAATTTTTCTTGTTGCGAATTCTTTAATTATTCGGTTTTAGTTTCAGACTTTCGAATAGAAGAACAGGTTTTCTTGCGTTTTCATTTTTCTTAGTTTCTTTCAAGAAAAAGCCTGCGTCTTTTTCTTTCTCGGGGAGACGGGGTGTATGACATGTTGAATATCTCATGATCCAACGACCCTAGGGACTTGACAGACTCATTACTGGATACCCCTTGACGTCCTGAATCCGTAGAGCCCACGATTATGATTCTAGCATTTCTGGAAGCCTAAATATTGCAAAAAGAATCAAAAAGAAAAAATGATCGTGTGTATGCGCTTTAGACCGCACCGTTGAATGTATAAGGCGTGCTTTACTGGTTCATAATTCGCAGCCGACGTCAAATGAGCGCTACTTTTTGCGAGAGAGATAAGTTCATGTATTGTGTGCGTTAGAGAGAATTCGAATTCGATGCGTTGTGTGAGAATTATAGAGCTGGACGGTACGAGTCGACGACTTGACGGAGGACTTGCGTCTAAACTGGCGAGATATGCACAGCTATTGAAGGCCGATGTGTGTTTTTAACTTATAATACAGATATTTTTTATACATGGAATTTTAATATTTGAAAGGAAGCATATTTTTTTGTGGCGAATAGGGACTGTTGTTATGGATTCTGGATTATCGTTGTAGTGTATTTCTGGAGCTATCTCGTTTCCGTATTTCGTTGTCGTTCTTGTCGAATTTTTTCCTGGTTCGAGAGTCCCGTATTTCCCTGGAAATCCTGTCGTTTGTATTTTTTGATTGTTGCGTAGGATTTAGCTTCCCGTGAATAATAAAAGTGTATGTCTGGATTAGGTCTGATCTGTTGTTAGGGAGTGATACCGTGAAATCATTGCCCCATACCCCTTTTAGTAGTTGTCGTTTTCTTGGATTTGTATTTCTGGAAGTTAGGGATAAGACGCTTAGGTTTTCCTGGAGTTGATTGTTTGAAGTTTGTGATATCGTCCATTATACCAGTGTGGCGCTCTTATTGAATATGATATCAGCTTAGGTTGGATTTGTTTCATATTCAGGATAGTGTTCCTACAGGTTCCGGGAATAAAGTTCCAGACTTCCCGAATAATCAAATTTTCATTTTGAACTAAACATTTTACTTTATCTGAACGGCAATTCTATGTGCATGCCCAGTAATAAAAAATTTGTATTCGTTGGGCATTGATTGTAAATGCTAGGGTGTTCCCGAGGGATAACAGGAACACAAATTTGGTCTCGTTTTCGTGTTGTTACGACTTGTTTCGGTGTTCATACTGTTTGGTTTGATTGCACAGACGCTTATGTCCCGTTTGAAATTTTAATTTTATTTTTTCGGTATTTCAATACATTTTGAGTATTTTCCGAGACGAAAATTTCATTGAGATACCGGGTGTCCTGTTTAAGATAAAATTCTGTTGAAACTGAACCGTCATTTTATAGTGAGTTTATTGTCATTGCATCTTCCGGGCCAGGTCCCGTTGGTGTCTTCAGACCCATCTACAGGGTGTCCTTGTCAAGTCGGTCAATTATATGAAGTGACTTCTAGCTGATTATTCAAGATTTTACCATCACTTTTGTTAGTAATCAGGATATCCAAAGACACATATACCGGGTGTCTTATTTAAGTCGGACAATTGCTGTGAATTGACCCGCTATTGTAAACCCTCAATATTTTAGCACACCTGTCAGCATATAGTGGCGTCACTACCGACATATACCGGGCGTCCTATTTAAGGAAGATTATTAATTCCCGTGGATCAGCTGTGTATTGTTTTATATTAGTTACTACGGATAATAACTGTGGTGTACCTGACCTTTATACCGGGTGTTCGATAAAACTGAGTGTATGCACCCTCGTTTCGCTGGTTCTTTCTCAAGTCCAAATTTCTTTTAACGTGTTTCTCGAATGTTTTGTAAATTGTGTTGTGAATTTTAAACTAGTAAAGATCATCATTGACCTGCCCCGTTCTAAGCCTCCTAGTCTGGACCATCTAGGTGTGGCAGCTAACGATCTGAGTCTTGGCGCCCTGTTACCTCCTGTCGGTGGATACGTTAGCCCAATTACTATCTTGGACGTGTTGGTCAACTGGTTGGTCAAGTATCGTGTGTCGTCTGTACTGTGTTGTCTATTTGTCGAGTGGTAGGTGGTAGGATTTTTTAGCAGCCATAGTAGGCTGTTCCCCAAGTCATTGGTTGTTTGTCTAAAGTGTTCAGTTGGTTTGAATGTTCCCCATCAATGTTTTGTTCGTACCACGACCCAGCATCCGCTGATCGCTAGCCGCGCATCTGATTAAATTCAGAAGTGAACTTCTTTCACTTGCTGTGGTACAAGGGTGATCTCTAGGCCCTGTGGCACTTCTCCAATCCCTTCTAATACCTCAGAACAGCTTGAGAAGGTTAAGGTCACAATATATATATATATATATATATATATATATATATATATATATATATATATATATATATAAGTGTTTAGGAGGTTATGAAACGTCGAGAAATTTTGGTCCGACCCCTAGGTCCCGCCATCCGACCGACGCCAATAGTGTATGTTGCCATATGGCAAATACACTAAAAAATGGTTAAACATCAACAACAACAAAATTTCTGACGATGTACTAAAAAACGGGTGATAAACAAAAAGAAAAAATGTTTAAGTAGCTGTGTGTATTTACTTTTCATATTATAACAATCAAACAAATAATTAAATTAAAATTTAAAAAGAGAATCGTATTTTATTTGGAACTATTTACGCGATAAAACAAAACTGTACAATATGAGCTCGTTAAATATCAACCCTTATAATGTGTTATTATAATAAATAGCTAGTTGAAAACTACACAGAATTTTAAAATACGTATTATTATTTCATATGCGAGTAAGTATAATATGCATATGTGCATTTTATGAAAATTTAAGGGTGTTTCGTAGCGCGACACTTTGAAATATGTATTTTATTTGTTTTCTGTTTTATGTAGCGAAAAATCAAAGGAAACAAGAGTTATATTACGTTAATACACGAAACACGTCACTCCCTATGAATATTAAATCAATGCACACTTACTTTTCTTTCTATCTGCATGTAACGTTTATATCACAGATACTTAAGGCTAGACTTCAGAATGCAATATTCTTTGATTTAGAATTTTCTGACGCAAACTTGATACTATGCTATGCTTGATTATATTAGTGTGTTTACAATGAAAAGTGCACGTGAGGTTTACCAAAAATCAATTGTCGAGGTCAGACATGGGATACATGTCTGACCTCGACAATTGATTTTGCTCTAGAGTCGGGACTGCTTGTGCTTACACTTTTAATTCAACATTAAAATACCAAACAGGTCAGTTACACTGACATGTTTATATAACAAACGTAATAGTGTCAAAAGTGTTAACACTTTTTACACTGAATCACGATGCGAAACACATTTAGCCGTATTAACCTGAGGGTGCTCGGAAAATATAGAATTAAAAAAAAAACCAAAAACCTTTTCACATATTTTGTCTCGGTAGACTATGGATAGACAATTGAAAAATTGTCAACTAAATTCAAATAAGTTATATTCTTAATATTTGTAGTGGTCATGTATTCTAAGATTTTTTTTAATAGCCCCCCCCATTGACCTCAAAGAATTAATCCCATATACCACACACAATGTGATAAAGATTCAACAAACAAGGATTAAATGAACCAATACTTTATCTCGTCACAGGCCCTCGTAGCCTTAGGAGCCCATAACAAACACAGGACTCAGATCTTGGAAAAACACAAAAAAAATGGCTACTGTTAGTAAATCAGAGGGTTTATATAGTAATACTGTCTGGAAATTCATTTAAAATTTCATTTACCTCGAAGTTAACCGAACTTAGGATGTGACTTAAGGTAGTTGTCGTGGTACAATATTGTCAAAAAGTTATAGATTATACGCACCACAAAAGTATACTAGTTTGTAGCTAAGTAATCCATAATTTGTACGCAAGACTGTACCCGTGGAAACGTAACCCATACAGTATTCATATGCATGTATACTTTTCTATAAATTTTTGAACTTTAAACCGTTATTTATAAATAATTAGACGGTCAAATTTTTTTCTTATTTTTTTTCAAACTCATAATAAATGCATTGAAAGACTGTCAGTTTTTGGAAAGTTTCTGACAGTTAGTTCTTTTTTTATAAATACGAAACTGATTCAGAACTACAGAGATCGTATACAATCAATGTTAATTATCCAATTTCTAACTGAATTTATCTCGGATTATATACGGTCGATCGACTTCAAATTTTCAGGGTAATTGTATTATCATGTCCTTAATAAGTATACAAAAATTAAGAATTTTCTGACGGTGTGCCTTGACCACGACAACTACCTTAAGAGGGAAGAAAAATTCTAAGATTCTTCTGAATATTAATTATTCGGTTTTATTAAACATTGATTATATTTCAAATTAATATATTAATTCCAACATTTGTGCTCAACATTGTGTCTAGATACATAGTCAGTAAACTGTCGTACATAATATTATAGAAGCTTTACAATTTAATAATACCAAGCTTGGTGTTAACAGTTAAGAGCATCTACCTATAGAACACATGTCACCCAAGCGAATCCGAACTGTGATTACTCCTAACTAAAGCTAACTAAACCATTGGTTTCAGTTTTTTAAAAGAACTAGCGTAGCCCGTGCAAATACCTCGCATCGTTAGTGGTCAATTACGTAATATAATAGAGTGGAATTAAATTTTATTCTCTTCTATTCAGGGACTTCAGTGCCACTACACGTCTTATTACCGACAGCTGTTAAAACAAACAGATTCTGAATGTTATTTTCTGTAAAGAAATTTTTAAGCTGTATTTTTTTAATAAAAACATTAATTTTAAGATGAACTTATTGTCCGAATCGATCGTCGAGAAATAATTTAATAAAGAATTTCTGCAGAATTTTCAAGTGTTTTTATTTATATGTTATTATCAATTAATTGTAAATTTTAGCAGAAAAGTGGATCCAGGAAATACATCAAAATATCGATTATTACATTTGTATATTTGCAAATGTAATAATCGATATTTTGATCCACTTTCCTGCTAAAACTTACAATTAATCATTAAAATGGACGCAACAGTAGAGAAAGTTATTATTAATTTGAAGAAGTAGAATAGCTGGAAAAAGGAACCTTAGCCAGTACAATTATATTATTTTATTGCCTATATGAATAATAAAAAAAAACTCGGGTCGCAGTGCCAAAACCCTGCCGACAATATAGTGTATTTGATTGTATAGGGCCGCGTGGTTTTATACTTTTATTATGTGAAATTAAGTTTGTTTTTGGGCAAAATAAAAAATTTAATCCCTTAATACACCCCTTAAAAACACATTTTTTTTTCTTAATTGTAATATTATTATCAATCTAAAGTCTACACCGAATTAAATACACCCTTCAATAAATAAGTCTATCTGCAAATTAGCGTTTTCAAAAAAATTGTAAGTCCGGTCCTGTTGAGCCGATTTTATTAAAATTTTAGGGGCACTTTTTAATTGCTACTAACAGGTTAAATGTCAATTTTGAAACGATTCTGAGAATTTTTTCGGTATTTTGAGGCCCAAAAACATTTTCCAACCCCTAAAAACTACCCTTAAAATGGCCCGATTAGGCCCAATTTAAATAGGCTTCTTGCGGTGATGAATTTCAACACGTGGGCCAAATTTCGTTAAAATCAATTAACTCTTTCGAAAGTTATTGCCCGCACACATATATATATATATATATATATATATAAATATATATATATATACATATATATATAAACATTTTCAAAAATGGTGCCAAAGTGTTTAGGAGGTTATGAAACGTCGAGAAATTTTGGTCCGACCCCTAGGTCCCGCCATCCGACCGATGCCAATAGTGTATGTTGCCATATGGCAAATACACTAATAATATAATTGTACTGGCTAAGGTTCCTTTTTCCCGCTATTCTACTTCTTCAAATTACATAACAGGAACGAAAAACATAATATACGATGAGTTATTATTAATCATGTTCTACTAAGTGCCGAGTGAAAAATCATTGCAAATATGTCTGCGTATTTATTATCTAGGGAATTTGACGGTCGGCTCTTATTATGCACATGGAAATTGTCTGTACCTATAGGTTAACTTTTATCAAAATTCAGTTCATTTTTGTTTTCCTCGAGTTCTGTACCAAACTAGCGCTGTCCAATCCTTCTGTATTACGTAATTATGTTACTATTATGATATAGCTACACCTGTAGTTTGTAGTCAAGTGTTTGAATTAATGCATACCATGTTCTGACACAAATGTGCACTCTGATATTAAAACTGACCGACCAAAGTACCCTCAACAGTCGTCCAACTGTGAATTGAGACTTTCAGAACGGCACAATTTTTTAAATTAAAACATTGTTTGTAAAAGATGCCTCGTTTTAGAGAAACGATAGTCTGTTAAATCATGACATCAAATTTCAAGTTGTAATGCGAATTATTTTATTTTTTTAAACCGAGAGTAATAGTGAGAGCACTAGACTACCATTCGGGTTCGAATCCCGCCGGAGGTAGATGTGGATGAGACAATTTCTACTACCTATCGTCGAGAAATGGTAATTCCTGTACCAGCCATCTTGTTGAGATTTCCCTCAATTAATTCCAGATAAATATCAAGATGGTTCCTTATTCGAAACCGATTACCTATCAAACTCCTAGTTTAAAAATTACCCACCTTATCCTAATTTCCTGTAATTCCTTTATTCGCCCATTGCTATTACTTAAGTTGAAGTTTTAAAAATGTAGAAAACAACGGGAAGTGGTAGATGGAAAATAGTGATGGTGCGAATGGCGTCTGTTATGACATAAAATCGAGAAACGGACATTAAACGCATTATTATTATTTTGTTTTGTGCTTTTTATCGCTGTATGACATTTAAAGCGATTATTGCTTGTAATCAAAGGTTATAGTCGTCTAATTACTAATATATTCTATATTTCAGATGGAAGTTTTTTCATCTGTCATTTCAGTTTAGGTCTCTTATGGCCAACATCATATACTTTTGAATTTTGAATAATGGAATAATTTCCTTGATCAGAAGTTTTACATTATAGCTAAGTCTATTCACGATAATTCGAAACCTGAGAAACATAAATATATAGAAACCATTATTTTAATAATTGTTTTTTTACAGAAAGTATTTTCTTTTTGTTTCAGTTTTGATGTGCGCGGTCGTTCGTTCAGTAAAGCTCTCCATTGGTCGGACCCAAACGGTTTTGGGCCGCGCGCTTATTTCGTGACAGTTTCAAAACCAGCCGCCTTGACACTGGACAGTGTCCAGTTGGACGATGAAGGCATCTACAGATGTCGGGTCGATTTTAAAAACTCGCCGACACGCAATTTTCAAATTAACCTCACCGTCATAGGTAAGAATCATTTTAATTATAATACATGTACAACATATAACTTATATGTCCGTTTTGGAAATAGGTACATATAATCTTAAATCAGATATTTTGTTAAATGTGTTCCTATTAGAAGTTTTTAACATCACTTTTAATATTTAAATCTAATTTGTAAAATTGAAACTTTATTCCGATCAAATTTTGTAATAGATATACACAGAACATCGGCGTATTAAAAATCTTCCATATACGTTGCATCAAATATAATATGGAATGATCTGCCTGCTCATGTTAAAAATTATAATAAAAACATAAAGCATACTTTGATTTAATTTGAAGTCTTCGCCATATTAATCGAACTTCAGAGTTAATTGTCGTAGATAAGCAATCCGTGTCTACGCATTAAATTACCCATCCATGACCCGTTAAAGTTGAGAGCCGAGAATGTTGACGTAGAAAGTTACGAGTTTAAAACACAAGACAATGTATTTTCTTGTTATTACTAATATTCATTGTTCTCAGAACTTGTATTATTTAAAGTTAACGCAGTATTTTAGAATTTTGGCTATATACATTATATAACATACCTACAAAATAACATGTATTTAACATATACAACGAATATTCCATTCTATTACTATTAGATCATAGACGGTTCGTCAACTCTAATAATCGTGTAATGCGTCAATACAATGTTTAGATCACGTACCGAAATGATAGTCTCGAAACCGTCGCCAAGCGATCACAAATTCGGTCGGAATGCTTAAAGGTGATATCAGACGGTTCATTTTTTTCATATTTGTCTTTCATTCAG
Organism: Venustoraphidia nigricollis; assembly: GCA_034508555.1. Lineage (NCBI taxonomy): Eukaryota > Metazoa > Arthropoda > Insecta > Raphidioptera > Raphidiidae > Venustoraphidia > Venustoraphidia nigricollis. The sequence goes on along the minus strand of JAVRKA010000042.1, from coordinate 776,489 downwards.
CATCTTTTACTCGCAGTGAAATGTCTGAACACAAAATGAAACGATAGTGATGAATGAATTCATTAATGAACCAATCTAACAACGCTAGATATCGGTATTCGGCATCATTCATTCGCTCTCCGAATGAACGAAAAATGAAACATTTGAACTTGGAAAGAACAATCACTCGGGTTTGGCCATTTTGTCTCGCGTCTTGTAGCGAACTGACTTGGGATTACGACACCGCATAGTGAATATATTTTGTCTGTGTATGAGACAAAATGGTATTCAAGTGGAACGACCAAAACACGCTGCTGTTTTTGGAGAATTTCAAAAATTATCAATATCTTTGGAACCACAAACTCGACGAATACAAAGACAGAAAAATACGGACAAATTCTACAAAATAACTAATTTTTTGAATTAAAACTTCTGTAGCAACGTATCTGTTTAAATAATTTTTTGTAGCGTTAAAAGAGAAGTGATTTAACGACGGGGAAATCTATGAGAGACCTTCGTAACGCAAAATTAAAAGGGATAATGATTTAACTGCGAGGAACTATAAAAGAAACCATGGTAACGCAAATTCGATAACGCGTCAGTGAAACGAGTTTATAACTCTAAAGAAGTTTCATTTCCTCAATGACCTTGTGTTGACGAGATTCACACGTTTTTTTAACCCCTGTATCACAAAATATTTTTCTTGCATGTCGACCGTTTGGTGTCTTACTAGTTAACTAAATTGTCGCTGACACAGCACTGCATAGCAACAAATACGTGTGTAATGTAACAGCTATATGTGTACAATGTACGGCTATTTGGAGGCGACCGCAGAAACAATGTTTCCGTGACGTCAGTAGGTGGCAATAAATCATTTTACACCTCCTGTACCACTTTTGCTAACCCCCACCAAGTTCACTAGAGCTAGTAAGTAGGGCTGTGTTACCACGTATACTAATACGTGTGCTAATACTGCATGAAAGTTGCATACGTATTATTATTATTTACATAAAATTGGAAAGATTCACTCACTGGTGTCGATTTTTGATTGGCCGGTGCATTATGCTGCACTACCAACATAAATTTCAGGCCACTAGACATGCGCAGTGCGCCAGCCAATGACAAACGGACACCACTGAACTCGTCGCGTCCCTCAATCGGCTTTACCCCCCTCGTTGAAAAACCTGTTTCTATAGTCCTATGTCTATCGTTTGAGATTAATAGACTTCGACACAGTTTTATCAACCACCAGGAAAGTTGGCATATATAAGTATTTTTCCATGGAGAAGGTTTTTATGCTATTCGCGTCTAGATGGAGCCGACGGCTCTACTAATGTTGTCGCTGATGCGTTTTATCTCAATCGCTTATAAAATCGCGGGTAGTGGTTAGTGTGAAATAATTCTTTTGAACGAAAGATCCAAGGATTGTTTGCTTACTAATTTCAAGCACAAACAGAACATGTAATATGGGTTCTAGTACTAGCAACTTAATACGACAGACTTATCGTTAGTTCTGTTCTTTTTACCTAAACAACTATGTGAGTCTTAACAACTAATGTGAACAATCTCTACGGGGTTGTCTATCCTCCTTTTTTTTGTTTGTTCGGGAAGGTTGTAGCAAAATTAATCAAGCTGAGTTTGCAGACTTTGTAGCTAAAATAAAAACACATATTTGTTGCGATATTATAGATACTCAGGATTACAAAATATGGTTATAATTTTTCAGTGTTCTGTTCTGAATTTCAATAGAAACATTTTCGAAGCGTGTGTAATTTTTTTCTGGATTTCAGTCCGCGTTGTTCGAAACTTTGATTTGATAATGACCTTAAATGGTGTCCACGGTTTTGATTTTAATTATATAAGAACAATAGCGTATATAACTTTTTGTTATTAAAATATAGACTAGGATCACAATTATTTATTTTTTCATGGAGCAGGATTTTATGCTATCCACTTTGTTGTAACCTGCCATCTAGACCGCAATACGGTGGAGCCGAAACCTCCACTACTGTTGTCGCTGTCGTGTTTTATATCAAGAGCAGTCGCGGCTAGTCTACATATAAAGATGAATGTAGGTCTGTCGGAAATTCAGAGACACCGTTTGACCGATCATCATGAAAGTTAGCACACATATATACATTTTTTCATGAAGAAGGTTTTTCTATCCACTTTGTTGTAACTCGCTAAATACCATGAAACTGAAGGCTCCACGTTTTATCTCAGCCACGTGCAGAGCCGCGAATAGCGGCTAGTAGTACGTATTTGTTAACAAATAGTTTTTAGTGTATTTGCCATATGGCAATATACACTATTGGCATCGGTCGGATGGCGGGACCTAGGGGTCGGACTAAAATTTCTCGACGTTTCATAACCTCCTAAACACTTTGGCACCATTTTTAAAAATGTTTATATATATATATATATATATATATATATATATATGTACGGACAATAACTTTCGAAAGAGTTAATTGATTTTAACGAAATTTGGCCCACGTATTGAAATCCATCACCGCCAAAAGTCTATTTAAAATGGGCGTAATCGGGCCGTTTAAAGGGTAGTTTTTAGGGGTTGAAAAATGTTTTTGGGTCCCAAAATACCGAAAAAGTTCTCAGAAAGGTTTCAAAATTGACATTTAACCCGTTAGTAGCAATTTAAAAGTGTCCCTAAAATTTTAATAAAATCGGCCCAACAGGACCGGACTTACAAATTTTTTGAAAACACTAATTTGTAGATAGTGACTTATTTATTGAAGGGTGTATTTAATTCGGTGTAGACGTTAGATTGATAATAATATTGCAGTTAAGAAAAAAAAATGTTATTTTAAGGGGTATATTAAGGAGTCAAATTTTTAATTTTGCCCAAAAACCAACTTAAGTTCGCGTAATAAAGCCACACTGCCTGTATAAGCAAATACACTATATTGTCGGCAGGGTTTTTGGCACTGCGACCCGGGTTTTTTTTGTATGATTAAAACAAATTGTGCAAGAAGAAACTACTTGATAAATTAGAATGTCAATAAAAACTTAAGTTTGTCGGAAATTTTCCAGAAATTTATTTTAAAGTGTGTTAATAACATTAATGTAATACCTCCATATTATGCACTTCTTATATTCTCATTAACATTCTGTTTTCAGTGTTACCAGCATCTCTTTAGAACGTTACCAACTTTGTAAGTGCATTTCACTTCATCATCGTCGTACTATAACACTGATGTTTTCCTTACACTCTTTGTACCCTACAATGAAACGTAATTGATAAGTGTATTTTACAAACAAGGGCCTGTTGAAACCACACTTTAACGTTATAGTATTACACAAAGCATCACTGAAATGGGCACGTACAGGGTGAAACCGTAAATTACATATTGAAAAGTAAGTTTAAGAGAAAACTGAAATTTACTTATATTTTAAGGAAATCTATATCTACACTTCTACACTAATATTATAAAGAGGAAAGATTTGTGTGTTTGTAATGAATAAATTCAAAAACTACTGTGCCGATTTAAAAAACTCTTTCACCATTAGAAAGGTAAATTCACCCTGAGTAACATAGGCTATATTTATTGCTAGAAAATATTAGGGATCCTTACTAAAACTTTAGTAACGTAACCCAAGGTGTAAAAAAAATGCCATAAAACATCTTTCGTCGCATGCGCTGCGGAAACTATTGATGATAGAACAAAAGTATGTTTTACAATAGTAAAGAACATATCAATAACTACAAAAAACTTCGCGATACTATATGTCCAACTATTATCGTTATGTCACAATAACTACTGTTTACATTTTAATAATCTATATAGATAAAAGACGATGTATATGCAATCTATGGACTCCAAACGGGTAGACCATTTTTGATGAAATTTTCAAACTATCTTTAGATTAGCCCAGCAGGTGATCTTCTGAAGTTTGGTAGCGATCGGATCAACAGAATTTTTTAAATTTTCTTTTGGGAAATAAGATTTTTCTTCGGTTTTTGAACATTCACAAATAAAAGCGATTGAATTCGCGCAAATTCAATACATGTTGAGAATTTAATGATAATGATTCTCATCTTTTATATCCTATATATTACATTTACACCCGGGCGAAGCCGGACTGGGCCGCTAGTCTACTATAATAAAGCTGAAGGATTTGTTTGTTTTGTTTTTTGTTTGAACCCGCTAATCTCTGGAACTGTCAGTCGAATTTGAAAAATTCTTTTTGCATTTGATATCCCAATTCTTAAGGAAGCTTGTAGGCTATTTAACATCACGCTACGGCCCTTAGGAGCCGAGCAAAAAGAAAAAAAGTAGAAAAGAACGCTAAGCGTAATCGAAGTAATAACGCAGGCGGGCAATGCAATGCGATGGTTCGAGGTTGAGAAAGGCCGCTTGATGAAACCCGAAAAAAATCTTAATCAATCTTTTAAAGTTAATGCTTAAAAATAAACTAGAAATATGTACCATTGTTCCCATATGATTTTGTGCCAAGTTTTTACAGTTTAGTTGATCTAAATGAATAATTTCAAATCAGATAAAAACGAGAAAATTTGCTTAAGTTTTACACACATTTTTGAACAGAAAAAAATAACATAAATAAATTATTGAGTAAGTCAAATTGGACAGTTAACATAAGATTATAAAGAAAAAAAATTAAGATGTTAAGTTGCCTTCCCGTAATTCAAAATCGCGTGACGTGCTGTAATATCACGATTTTTTTATTCAATTTTCAATTTTCCGAGAGCATATTTTACGATCTGAGAAATCAGTCACTTAAAATAGATTCTACAGTCGAGAAAAGAGGTGAATTGTTGTTAAAAAAATGTATTCAATAAAACAACGTAAGACTAGATTTGATAATAAATACGGATATATTGTAAAATAATCTGATTGCAGAAAATGCTTTTTCAATGGTTTCTTAGGTCACTTTATACAAACTGTTTGTTGTTTTGTAATAAATTAGAGAACGGTTTGAAAAAGAAGAATATATGAACGTTCAAATAAACATTTTTTATTTATTCAATTATCTCGATGTGGTTTAAACTTGAAAGGCAAAATGAAATCACATATAAAAATTTGTTGAAAGAATTTTAAATCATTTGTATAATCTTAACTGTTCAAACAAGCATAGAAAGAAAACAGCTCTCTTTTTTGAAAAATATCCGTACGCTATTGATGTTCCATTTCTTTGTTGAAAATACACAAATAGCCACAATTTTCTTCTCAAGGGCAATAACATAAAAAGAAGATTATTTATTGAAGTAGAATAACTAAAGTTTTCATGAAATAATTTGCATGATAATCAGATAACTTTGTGTTTTTACAAATAGTATAAAAATTTCCAATGTTAATTAGCGTGTTAAAAAAAATTTCGAGAAAAAAAACATTAAATGGACAACAGTTTTTGATGTAGAAACGTTTTCAATTATAAGTAGATCTTTGTACTTTTTAAATGAGGGTTTGCATAGTGGTTTCGCGGCAATGTGGCTTATGTCAGTTTTTCGAAAAAAATAAAATTATTTCTTAAAAAATTTAACCATAAAAATTGTGTGCTAAAAATAATTACTAATGAATTATTTGTCTAATAATTTTAACTTTTATTTTTACAAACGCTGTCTCTAATCGGTACCTACATTTAATTTGAATCGGCACAAATAAACATGAAAAAAGAGAGATAGAATAGAATAGAATAGATATATGTGTACTGCCCTAAGTGGATACATCGTCAATTACAATATAAAATAATAGCTAATAATTACAATTAAAAAATTCATCCATGCTGTAAAAACAATGTCTCACCAGAAATACTTTTAAATTAGTTTCAAATTTTTTTAAACATTGATTTTTAAACGCTGATTGTAAACTAAAGACAAGATTAATTCACTAGTTATATTTTTTTTTATTAATTTTTAGATCATTTTTTTGAAGACAACTTTTAAATTTTACTTTGAATTTGTGTAACATAGTACATTATATAAAATTGAGTCAACAAACTCAGGATACAATAATTACCGAAATTTCGTCACAAACTACTTTGGTATTTGGTCACAGTTAATAACGTTGGTCACATGTTTTGCATTCTAAGACCGGGTGTTTCATTTAGCCTTTCTATTGATTAATTTCTCAACACCAATTAGGGTTTTGTAATTAAAATGTCTGGCGTCAATTTACGAGTATAAGAGCAACGACGAAGCTATATGCTTAACGGACAGAACTGGAACTATACTGGGAACTGACAGACCCATAAGAGTTTAACATGCGTGTGTATTTAACAGTGAACCCCTATTAATATACAGGGTGGCGATTTCCAATATAAATCGTATTATTGAATGTTGTATCTATTTTACGCCAGCGAACACATCCTGCTAATTTTATTTAAATTATTAGTTACCAAAAATATGTAGGATAACAACAGTAATTAATGTTCTTGGACCTTTTAAGATTAAAAAATCAAAGATTAAAATAGAATGGGGTAATCTCTTGGCCCAAATGCACCGCATCCTGAAAGGATTTTTGTGTTTTCTCTTTTTACTACATTTAGTCAGCAAATAATCTGGATCTTCTTATGAGCTCCAGAAAATTTGCTACTAGATTGTCCTGTGGAACTATTCCATTCTCATCAATGTAACCTCTGTAAAGATTAAAAGATCAAAGATTAAAATAGAATGGGGTGGTCTCTTGGCCCAAGTGCACCACATCCTGAAAGGATTTTTGTGCTTCCCCTTTTTACTGCATCTAGTCAGCAAATAATCTGGATCTTCTTTTGAGCTCCAGAAGATTTGCTACTAGATTGTCCTGTGGAACTATTCCATTCTCATCAATGTAACCAAAGATGGTTGTCCTTCTGTAAGATAAAGCCTCACATTCGAACACGATATGGGTGGCTGTTTCATCCTCCATTTTGAAATCTTTTTAAGACAACATTAATACTCTGCAAAATGTGTTTGTTGGTTTATTTTTTTATTGGAAAATATCACCCGTTATTTTCCTTTTATTATAAAACGTGGAGTTTTTTCAGTTTTATTATGTTATAAATTATTATTATTCTTGTGGTCCTTTGTCCTGATGCATGTTTTGCAATCTACAGTTGTATCACGTAAAAACTATTATTTTATTATGAATATGGACACCCCGTAGGGCAAGACAATAATGCGGCGTTTGTTTTAAAGGTGGGTGGTTCTTTGGCCGACTATAGCTCACCAGACAGGTTGCTTGCGTTAGCTAAATGCAGCATTACCGTATTGTAGGCAATGTCTATGTGTGGACACCATAATGCATAATGAATCAGGTGAGGACTGAGAACATTCTTCCCTCAGGAGTCGTTTACACTAAAAGTCAATTCTACTTTAGATTTATACGGTGCTGCTTTAGAAAAGTTACTTCCTTTCTTTCAAAGTAATAATAATAATATACACATTTTTACAGAAAGTTCAGCTCCTTATTTTTAATTAAAACACCGAGCTGGGTAGAGTAGTGGTACAGCACTAGACTCGCATTCGGGAGGTCCGGGTTCGATTCCCGGCGGAGGCAGATGTGGCTGGGACTTTTTCCTACTGCCTTTCGCCGAGAAACGGTAATTCCTGTACCGGCCATCTTGATTGAGGTTTTCCATGGTTTGAGGCCATGGCCGATTACCTATCAAACTCCTAGTTCAACAATTACCTACCTTATCCTAATTTCCTGTAATTCCTTCATTCGCCCATTGCTATTATATAAGTTGAAGTTTAAGAAATGTAGAAAAAAACGGGAAGTGGTAAAATGAAAAATAGTAATGGTGCGAATGGCGTCTGTTATGACATAAAGTCGAGAAACGGACGTTAAACGCATTATTATTATTATTATTATTATTTTTAATTAAAACAAATAATTCAAAGGATATTTTATGGAGCAGATAAATTAGTTAATAATTGTTTTGTTTAACACGACGTTTCGTAATAATTTATTACTTCTTCAGGTGCTCTATAAACAATAATATAAAATATAAAAATATGTTAGAAATACAAATAAAGAATTAACAATAATATTAAATATCATACATACAAAATAATTATTAACTAATTTATCTGCTCCATAAAATATCTTTTGAATTATTTGTTTTAAATAATATACACTTTATTTCGTATTAGAAATATATAGAACATGTCAAGAGATAGATAGAATATGTCAAAAAAAAATTAAAATGTATTTGAGTAAAGTTCTTCTATAGAATAAAATAAGTTGATACAATTTAATTGCAGTAACTTACTGATCTTGATTTTTATGGAAAAAGTTAGTTTTATAGCTCTCTTATAAGCGTTAACAGCTCCTAAATTTAAACAATAAATAAAATTCTGGATTAACGTAGATAGAAATTCAATAATCTTAGTTATATCTTTTCGAAAAAAATCAACTTTAGAGGAAATTTGAGTTCCCTCAGATCTTCAAACTTGTAGAGGAAAATAAATCCAAAAACCATACAATGAAGTTGAGTTAGGGACTAGAAAATCTCCCTGATTAGTTTCCCAAATGTAAAAGCCATATTTTTGAAGGTCACTAATGCAGTTCCTCGCTGTAAGTAAGTTTAGGATGTTTCATAATATCTGAGATCTACTAAGGCAGATTACTCGCCAATTAAATGATTTAACGGTTCTTTATTCGAACACTACAAAAAACTTTCTAACCAATCCAATCCTTATATGGAGGTGCCTGTTTGTTGCTACTACAACTCTTTTTGCTCTGTTATTCCAATATATATGTCGCAGGGAAATGATAAAAACGGAGATTTATTCAAATTCCTAAGGTAGATGATCAATTCACGGAAGATCATCCTCTGTGAATTGATCATCTACCTTAGGGATTTGATTAAATTTCCATTTTCATCATTTCTCTGTGACATATTTATCTATTGCGGTTTTAATGTCTACCAGCAAATCTCCTCTAAGACTTATCAATGTTTTTGAGAAGCGTTACACTCTTACAGTCTAAAATGCTAAAGCCGAGTATAGTCCGTGAGTGGACTCTTATTTTCTTTCGGTAACGAGTTGTGTGGCAAAAATACGGCCCTGTACGATACACACAATGAGAGTATAAAGTGGAAAAGCTGAGTAGGTACACTCGTGAGTGGGCCATCATCATCCCGCGGTAATGAGATGCCGTAACTAATTATACACAGGTGAACAATTTGAATAAACCATGCTCATCTCACACCACTCACGTCTTTTGAAACCCTACCCTTCTCCTTCCTGCATCGTGTGGTTCTTTTATATACACCTGCACCCCACTTACACACGCAGAACGTGTGTGTGTGAGAGAGAGAGAGCGTCGAAGAGAGGGGAGATGTCCGACGTCGTCAGCTTTTTTCCATGGGTTATAAAGAATTGTTTGCTGATTCAAGTTAGGACGACAATTAAGGCTGTCGGAACGCTCTGAATTTAAGCCACACTATGAGGCTAAATGCAAGGATGACGCTGTTAGTTGATTACTCTAAATTTTGGAAATATTTTGAAGATTAAAAAAACCTGTCCGAAAAAGGAAGAGTCACTTTAGATTTGTGATGGAACAATTCTGAGAAATAAGAATGAATAAGGTCGCAGTGAGACATTGAAAACGTATGTTTTTTGGCACAATTAATGCCAACTTTTTTCTAGTGAATCGTACATAAATTGCAAAAGTAGTCCATTAGAAACCTAGATTTGTCTTCTATCTTCCTTATAGAGAAATAATTTTTGTAAAATGAATAAGTCTACAGTCAGTCGAAGCCCTATTTTTGGCTTAAATTCAGAGCATTCCGACAGCCTTAAGGAACGTAAATTACAATATTATAATAGTCCATCTACTACACTGCATTAAAATATTCGGTAATATTTTCACTAGTCACTGAATAAATTATAACCTATTACGAGGGCTGTTTGACGACAAATGCCGTTGACGAGTAAAATCAACTTTACCATCGTGTACTGTAGACTTTTCAACGACCTCGTGCTGAGTTGTAGATAAATTCATAGGTTAGGTTATTTTTGGCAGCCAGTTGTATCATTCGTGTTTTGTATTTTTCGACAAAATGGAAAAAGAGTAATATCGATCCGTGAACGATACATACAGAATGATTTTTAAGTTGATTCTTTTTTTAACAACGTGTAGAAATCAAATAGACAAACAAATGTTTTGAGTAACTTTTTTATTTAAACTCAAAAATAAAAGAGTGACAGGCTTTCAAAGTTTTTATTAATCACCGAAATTGTTCGATGCTGTCCACATTTTGTTTCAAATAGATACTTGATAATGACAAACACATATTTACATAGTAACATAACATAACGCCAGAACCGATTTCAAAATTAAATAAAATTTAATTAAACTTTGAAAGGCTGTTTCTCTTATTTTTACGTTTTAATAAAAAAGTTACTTGAAATGTTTGTTCGTCTAATTGATTTCTACACGCTGTTAAAAAAAGAATCAACTTAAAAATCATCCTGTATATGTATCTCCAGTTTTAAATGTTCAAAGTTGTTTTAACAAAATGTATAATTCATAATTAATAGAATATCAAAGTACCAAGATTGCGACAATTAATTTTCTATGACAAAACACACACCGCTGTCAGTAGGGTTTGTTTCATAGAAATTCTGCATCTGTAAACACATACCCCTTATTATTATAAACAGTGTTTGAACAATTAAAACACTTTGCTAGTCCACGAAAATGTTAAATTTAATTAAGAACTGATATAATTACAACTGATTGTGAGTGACGACAGAGCGAAAGATAAAAGCTAACGCGATGCGAAGCAGGGTGCAGTGAGGAGGAGGTTCCTTATCTACATATACGTGTGTGCTACAGGGCTGTCCAACGCTTTACTGTAGACTGCGACCGAAAACGCATTTATTTAGCACCGACGAAACTTGCTTAATAATGCATCGCCGTTCTCCAGCAGAATAAAAGTTGTAACAGACGAATCACGTCTATTGGCTCAATAATACCGAGCTGGGTAGAGTAGTGGTGACAGCACTAGATTCGCATTCGGGAGGTCCGGGTTCGAAACCCGGCGGGAGCAGATGTGGCTGGGACTTTTTCCTACTGCCTCTTGCCGAGAAACGGTAATTCCTGTACCGGCCATCTTGATTGAGGTTTTCCATGGTTTCCCTCAATTAATTCCAGATAAATGTCGAGATGGTTCCTTATTTGAGGCCATGGCCGATTACCTATCAAACTTCTAGTTCAAAAATTGCCTACCTGATCCTAATTTCCTATAATTCCTTCATTCGCCCATTGCTATTACATAAGTTGAAGTTTTAAAAATGTAGAAAAATAACGGAAAGTGTGGTAGATGGAAAATAGTAATGGTGCGAATGGCGTCTGTTATGACATAAAGTTGAGAAACGGTCGTTAAACGCATTATTATTATTATTATTATTATATTGGCTCAATAAATTCAACATTCAATTTTTCGAAAAATTGTTTTCTAAACGTAAATCACCACATCAATGACCTAAAATAATACTAATAGACCGCCTATCAAATATTTATCAGGACGAAAAGGTATTTTTGAATCGTTAACCACTTGAGGTATTATTTGTCTCGCAGGGCTGCGCCCCGCTCGGGAGCAACTGTAATGAAGCCTTCGGCTCCACTATAATACGGTCTAATGGAGAGTTACAACAAAATAGGTAGCATAAAAGCATATGAAGAAGGTTTTTATGCTACCCATTTTGTTGTAACTCTCCATTAGACAGTAATACAGTGGAGCCACAGGCTTCATTACAGTTGTTGCTGCCGAACGGGGCGCAGCCCTGCGAGGCAAATAAAATCACAAGTGGGTAACGATTCAAAAATACCTTTTCTTCCTGATAAATATTTGTTAGTCGTTCTATTAGTATTATTTTAGGCCATTGATGATCAATCACTATGAAAGTTGGTATATATTATGCCAACTTACATGGTGATTGATCAAACGATGTCTTAAACACAGATATGTCCATATTTATATAATATTGGTCTCCATGGAAAGTGCTATTATTTTAACTCGATAATATATAGCCTATGTCCATCCTGAAGTTCCATTCTAAACATTACTGAAAAAAAAAATTGAAATCGGAGATTACCTTCAACATTCAAACTTACAAACTTTATCTCTTTACAATATTATAGTAGGCGGGCTGTTAGACTTTTTTTGTAGGTATTTGACTCGAATACCCTCAAATAATTTGAGGCACTGTGAAAATTTGTACAATACCTCTGTAGTAATATCCGGATATAAAAACACAGACCTAGCTGAAGGGTAACGGGACTTAACCAGCCCTCAAAGTTTTGAATTAGCAATAAAAAGCATTTTGCAATTTTAATGTCTTGAAATTTACTGTTTAAGGAGCTTAAAAATAAAAAAGCCAGATTTCTTAATCGAATCTAAACTTGGCCAGGTGTTTGCAAAATTATATTTTTTAAAAATTTTAAAAATAGTTTGATGCACGTTCAAATTTAAACAGAATAATATTGGTAACTGAAAATAGATATATTCACAAAAAAAACCGGTCGTTTTGGTGGGACATTCTACCTGTCAAGTGATTAAAAATTTGAGGATCGATTAAGTCCCGCTTCCTTTCAACCAGGTCTGTGTTTTTGTATTCGAATATCACTATAATTTTCACAATGCCACAAATACCTACCCAAAAATGTCTAGCAGCTCTCGAATTATTAGTAAAGATGGAAGGCAGTAGGTACGGGTTTTGGATGGCGGGTTATCCATGACTGGATTGAGGAGCTAGCCGGGAACAGGATATAACTGCAAGCACACTCTGCTGGTAAGAAGAGATGTTCACGGACCTGTAAATTAAACTAAACTTTCGTTGAAGTTTTGAAGTTAGAGCACTTGCAGAGGCTAAGTAAAGCAGTGTGCGAGGTGCTGCCCTCCTTTCTGCTCAACTCTTGTGACGACACAAAGGCAAAATAAGGTACGGCGAGGAGGGAACTTGAATAAAGACAAGACCGAAGTGAACAAGACAATTTAGTTAAAATATATCAACTTTCAAATTAAAATGCAACCATTTTAAGTACTTTATTGAATGCACTATTAACTTATATCCGTTCTTTCGTGACTACAGAACTGGAAATATTTAAATTCTTATAAAAGAAAATGTATTTGATAAAATAAAATTAATAACTAGCTGAACCTGTGGCGTCGCTCGTTCTCGATATGCAAATAATCAGGTTTTGTTGTTTCGTGGTGACCTAACATATTAATCGAAACGTGGTGATTCGACTCGAATTTTCGAATTTTTTAGTGTACTTGAGTCGGTATAATTTTTCGAGTACTAACACATTCTGTTTTATTCATAAAACTATTTTGTATGATGTCATTAAAAAAAAAGTAGAGCACGTTCGCTAGTATAGAATAAAATTAATAAACAGCTATAATTGTTGAGAAAGGCCCAATGCTATATTAGAAAAAAATATTTTCAAACAACTGTTCCCCGAATATTTCCACTTCGCGGCTGAATGAGTTATCACTTACTCTACGTTGTCATACCAACAGCAAACATAATAAAGAAAATTGTAACTGTAAATTCAACATCATGCGAGATATGCTAAAAATTAGCTCTCTCATGATGTTGAATTTACAGTTACAATTTTTTATGAGAATGGTTAACGGTTGAGATATGGCACCGTAGGATAACTCATAACTCATTCCGCTGCGAAAGTGGAAAGATTCGGGTTTTAATTCCGACGGTGACAGTTGCTTGAAAATATTTTTTTCTAATATTGTAACAAATAAATAAAAATAAAATTAATTAACAAAATAAAATTACTTGCAATACTGTTCAATTGGTTTTTATTTAATTGTTTAAATTTTATTTAAACAATTGTAATTCAATTTTATATTTGAAAATTGAAAAGGACCAAAAATGTTGGTTGAAACGTCTTTTATATAAATAAAAACCAATTGAACAGTATTGCAAGTAATTTTATTTTGTTAATATATCTATTACTGTTGGTAGAGTTAATATTATTAATAAAATTAATGTTAAGTATTTTTCATACATTTTTTAATTTTAAACTAAATGTTATTAATAATAATAACAAATGATGAGGACGATTTATCTCGCCCTGTTAGAAGAGAACAATATTGTTGGTGAAGTGGTTATTCCTTACGTTTTATTTTTAAACATTTTTCATTAGACATGACGTTATAAATAATAGTAAATGTCACATTTTTTGCAAATGTTTATTATTAACTATATATGTATCAAGTTTAATACATACATCAATTCATCTGACTGTAAGTTGGTTACCGGAGATTTCCGCATGACTTTGTTGACTTGTACAATTAAACTCCAAACTGTTGAACAAAACACTGACGATAGATATTTTCACGGAATATTTTTCAAGATAATTTCTCAGGAAATCTTATCTTCAGAGAATTTCCATTTTTAGGGCTCCGTATCTTAAAAGGAAAAAAGGAACCCTTATATAATCAATTCGTTGTCCGTCTGTCTGTGAAGGTATCAAGTTGAAATTAATACTAAATACTCAGGTTTGCAATCCCTTGCAGCTGTAAAATAATCAACGAAATCAAAAGATACAACCGTTTATGCTGCATATTTTGACACTCGCAAGGGAATCAAAACCTATAGGGTATTTCCCGTTGACCTAGGATCATGAAATTTTTCAAGAAGCAATATCTTACAGCACAACTAAAGGAAAAAATAGTACATTTGTAGATCATTTATGAAAATCAAGTCAAAGTTCGAGTAAGAAGTTATGTTTGTGGTGAGAAAGGTTCCTCATTTAACATATTTTGTTTTTTTGTGAAGAAGTCATCTAAAAGCCAATTCAGACTAGCCGTTCTCGGTTACGATTCACCGGTCCGGTTGGGAGCTCGACCAATCAGGGCGCAGTCGTTCCCGATTGCGGTTCGGTTCGAGCGTTTAGGTTCAGCTCTAATTTCAACCGGACCGTTCGCAACCGTAGCCAATGAGAACGCTTGCTGGAGTCACGTGACCAGCACAACTCCACTTGTTTTTGTTGACGTTTAACTGCACATCAAACGTCAAATCATATTTCGAAATTGCGCATGCGCACCGAGAATAATCGTAGAACCGAATCAGGATAGTGTGAGCAGCCTAGATTAATCGAAAACCGAACCGGACCGGTGAATCGTAACCGAGAACGGCTAGTCTGAATTGGCTTTAATGTCGTTTGCCTTTGTTTGTTTCGTTCAGCAATCTTTGTCGACAGCAAGACATTGCATCAATGACACTTCGTCTTGGCTTTTTATCAACATTTGAATCATTTTGTATAAACTCCATAATGTACGTTATAGTTACTAGACTTTTTTTAGAAATTGCGTAATACTGAAACAACTTACTGTAGATCTTACAAATTTATGACTCAATGATTAAATCTAGTAATTTGCGAAAAAGATCAATTAAAAAATCAGTAGTCAAAATCGTTGGCTTCGTTGCATATTTAACAGATCGAATAAACCAAATAGAATATTTAACGGAATTACACTATTTAGATCTACTGTTATGTAATGTGTGATACGGTGTTGCCAACTGCGGTGTTGCAAACTCCGGAAATTGTAAGCAAAGAGCTTTATTTTCAGGAAATGAAGTGGCCAATGCCTTAACCGCCATCATTTCACTGCTCTACCTCTAAACATAGAACATACATGAATCGCAGGGAGAGCAACGTTGATGGGATTTCTGTATACAATTTTATATTATATTCGCTTTTTCCATTAAATAATACAAAAAAAATATATAGATTTAAACTCCAACTGTCAACACGCTATACATATACCATACGTAAGCTGATTTCATGTGCAGGGCTGGGAAAAATATCTGAATCTATCTTTTTTAACTCGTTTTTATTATTAGCGTCACCTGTATGTTTGTTTGTTTGGAAAGCTCTCGTTTATGAATCCATTAGCAAAAGATATTCAATTTTTGTTTTATAAAAAGCAGTATAAATTTAATTGTTTAACATAATTAAATTTTGCGCTTTTAAATGCAGTATTACGCGGATTCTAAAAAAAAATAGCTACTATAACGTGCATTATAGTTTATACGAAATGTTTCTAATGTTGATAGAAATTCAAAGGCAAGATGAAGTGTTTTTGATGCAATATCTTGCTATCGACAACAGTTTATTGAACGAAACAGAAAAAGGGAAACGACATTAAATGACTTCTTCACAAAAAACAAAAAACCCGGGTCGCAGTGCCAAAACCCTGCCGACAATATAGTGTATTTGCTTATACAGGCAGTGTGGCTTTATTACGCGAACCTAAGTTGGTTTCTGGGCAAAATAAAAAATTTGACTCCTTAATACACCCCTTAAAATAACATTTTTTTTCTTAACTGCAATATTATTATCAATCTAACGTCTACACCGAATTAAATACACCCTTCAATAAATAAGTCACTATCTACAAATTAGTGTTTTCAAAAAATTTGTAAGTCCGGTCCTGTTGGGCCGATTTTATTGAAATTTTAGGGACACTTGTTAATTAGTACTAAAGGGTCAAATGTCAATTTTGAAACGATTCTGATAATTTTTTCGATATTTTGGGGCCATAAAAACATTTTTCAACCCCTAAAAACTACCCTTAAAATGGCTCCGACCCCTAGGTCCCGCCATCCGACCGACGCCAATAGTGTATGTTGCCATATGGCAAATACACTAAATATGTCAAATGAGGAACCTTCCTCATCACAAACATAACTTTGTACTCGAACTTTTATTTAATATTCATAAATGTTTTATGAACAAAAATCGATATTGGCAATTAATAAATCTATAATTAATGTGGTAAAAAAGTACTTAACTATAAATGTTACAAAATTAAACAAAAAATAACAATAGATTTTTTTATTTCACTTATGTCTATTTTTTACGTATTAAGACGACCTTTGTAAAGTGCAGGAGCTTATTAGTACGTATCTTCCGCGTTAAGCAGTGTCTTACTGTATCTTATCTTTCTTAGTTTTTGAATGATACGAAAAGCACATCAAAAATAAAGAGGGCTGTTTTAATATTCAATTATGTTTGTTGTCAGCCCGTCTGCAAAATATTTTTTCTTATATAAAACACAGAAATTCTGTATTGCAGTAAAAATGTTAAAAAGAATTTGTTGAATTTCTATTTTTCCATATTTATAACAGTTGCTTATGAAATTTCCCTTGTCGGTATTTTTACATTTACCTCTGAACTGCGTCAAATATAAACCGGAGAAATATAAATGACAGAATAAAAAGAAAGAGATAATCGAACCAAGCATTAGAATCACGAGCGCGGGAATGAGATAACAAACACATATAAGGCGTTACACCGTACTAAGCTGTCCAATTCTTCTTTTCACCGCGCTGTCAAGCGTGTGGCAGGAGAAAAAATGCGAAACAGCAAAAGAGAACGTTATACTAGAGTAGAAAACATAGTAGATTCTTTCCCCACTAGCTACCACGTACAGATAGCAACGGAGGCTTTGTTCCAAAGCTACTTCGTTTGAATAATGTTTCCCTTATTAAATATTGAGCATAGCTCTTTTCTCTTAATGAATAAATTGTAGAATCGTTTATAAATGTTCCTAAAATCAGTTAAATTGCAAGCTGAATTTTTTTTCTAATGAATTCAATCTATTATAATAGGCTGCTTTAGTCCAATATTTAACAATGTCCAATTTAAAATAATTCTCAATAGAGTAATACCCCGCTTGACGCGGGAGATATGTTCCATTCAGTTCGTGCGTATGCGCTATACGAGGTAATACGGTAAATAAAAGGCATAAGTGAAACAGAACCAGCGTTGCCAGATGTTCCGATTTTGGCGGGACGCCCCGATTTTTAAATCAAAATTAAATGTCCCGCGCGGGACAGGCTCAGTCCCGCTTTTCGGGGATAACTCGACTGTCCGTAAATAATTATTCTCTTATTGTAAGTTGCAATTTGTAACACTCACTCCTCAGACTATTGTTTGAAACGCCATATTTTTCTAATGAATAAAACTTTTTTGATTTTGATGTCTATTTTTTTTATTTTTTTTTTTATTTAGAAGACGAATAAACTCAACTATTTAACGATAGGGTAAATCTGATTTAAAATATCATATTTTTATTAAAATACATTTTCTATGGCTATTTTTGCTATCTATTGTCACGTAAACGTAATTTGAACTCAAATAAAAAGATAAATATTTAAAAACTTCTGACTATATACGTTTTTTACTATGTCCCGCTTTCGACGAAAGAATCGCGCTTTTTTCACTCAAAAAATTCCAAAATCCCGACTTGGCAAAAAAAATCTGGCAACGCTGAACAGAACCGAGAATAAGAAAATTTGTTAGATTTTTTTAAACTAAATTTTGTAACATTTTATCACATTAATTATAGATTTATTGATTGCTAATCAAATGAAAGTTCGAGTAAGAAGTTATGTTTGTGATAACGAAGGTTTGTGACGAAGTCATCTAATGTCGTTTGCCTTTTTCTGTTTCGTTCAACAAGCTGTTGTCGATAGCAAGATATTGCATATCCATATTTGAATCATTTTGTATAAACTGATCCATAATTTGTGTTATAGTGGCTAAACATTTGATTTTAGAAACCGCGTAATACTGAAACAACGTTAAGCAATGCAGCGTTATGTGAGGTCTTACTGTACTCTTTCTTTTGTCGTCATTTTCACAATTTTGGTAGCTATGCGTCTTTTTAAACAACATGTATTATAAAAATTATTCTTCAGATTGTGTTCAACAAATGAACAAAATTACCATTTCAAAAAAAATTGAATATATATAAATTCTTTATTTAAATATCATTTGTTTTGTAATTCTTTCTATTTCGTTTAAAGAAAACGTTCATTTTTGTAAAGGTTTCTCTTTTAAATAAATGATTTTAAGAACCTACAAAATGAATTTTCTGTGAACATTTTTATAAATAGCGTTCTACATCAAATGTAATGTTTTAACATAAAGAGGATAAAAAACAAATGTAATCGTTTTGAATAAAACCAAAACAGCAATTCAATTGTTTGTCTTATTCTCGGTAATGTTGTATACGTCTGCTTTTAAATAAATTTAAAAAACTCAGAATGAATAACTGTATTTGCAAAAAAAACTTCCATACTTAGCGTTGCTAACTAAACAATAAATACGGTGTTTCCGATATTACATTACCCATTTTAATATTCAAATAAAATTCTTTTAAATGACTTATTCAAAATTACCCTTAACTCAAATTCAAGTTTTAATTCTGGATGCAAAATTCATCACCCAAGTTCACCCGTTCTTAAGAAATCAAAACGTGAAAATCTCATCTTTTGATAGAATAATTATTATTAATGAATAAAAACCCGGGTCGCAGCGCCAAAACCCTGCCGACAATATAGTGTATTTGATAATACAGGCAGTGTGGCTTTATTATGCGAACTTAAGTTTGTTTTTTGGCAAAATAAAAAATTTGACTCCTTAATACACCCCTTAAAATAAAATTTTTTTTTCTTAATTGCAACATTATTATCAATCGAACCTCTACACCAAATTATATACAACTTTCAGTAAATAATTCACTATCTGCAAAGTAGTGTTTTCATAAAATTTTTAAGTCCGGTCCTGTCGGGCCGATTTTTTTAAAATTTTAGGGACATTTTTCAATTACTACTGGAAGGTTAAATGTCAATTTTGAAACGATTCGGAGAATTTTTTCGGTATTTTGGGGCCCAAAAACGTTTTTCAACCCCTAAAAACTACCCTTAAAATAGCCCGATTACGCCCATTTTAAATAGGCTTCTTGCGGTGATGGATTTCAACACGTGGGCCAAATTTCGTTAAAATTAATTAACTCTTTCGAAAGTTATTGCCCGCACACATATATATATATATATATATATATATATATATATACGCATATATATATATATATATATATATATATATATAAACATTTTTAAAAATGGTGCCAAAGTGTTTAGGAGGTTATGAAACGTCGAGAAATTTTGGTCCGACCCCTAGGTCCCGTCATCCGACCGACGCCAATAGTGTATGTTGCCTTATGGCAAATACACTAATAATAGATATAGAAAAAGTACGTGGCTTATTAAGAAAGCCTGGACACCAAAAATCATATTGTATAACAATAAAAGACATTTTAAAATTCTATCTCCGTAAATAACAAACACAAAATTAAATTAAAGACCTGCATCAATAAAATATTAATTATTGTAATGAAATATGTTTTAAATTTGATTTGCCTAATTGTGTTTCAACAGTTTCATTCTAGTTATTTTTAATAAAATTTTTCATTCCAAAATGTAGTACAAAGAGAGACATACTTTACACCACATTTTAGGAAAATAAATTTTATAAAAAATAAAAAATATCAATCGATATTATATTTTATCTTTTTATTGATGAGCCTGCGCGGAATCACGTCAATATCGATTTTGACAAAACCCTTATCTTAACCCGTAGTGTAGTTTGATTAGAAGTAAATGCTGTAGGAAATTTCGACAATTAAATTGATAAACAAAATTCTCAAATCAGTTAATTAATTTAGATACAATATACTATCGCCTATACGTTTTATTTCAATCTAATCGCATTTTACAAAAATATCTATTTTAAATCGTGTTGTAAAGAAATAGATGATCCGGTATTTTGGATTTGAAATTAATTAATAAATAGAGACACAACAATTATAGAAACAGTTGTTTGTGCTTTGGTTTTGTATAAATTAATAAATTAACACAAATATGGTATTTATTTTGAAATAACAGACTCAATTGTATCTATATAGAGATTATTTTACTTTTTTGTATATAATCGTACATTATTGTCAATGTTGCAAATTACTATTTCGACATGTACCTACTTTGATATTTTAGTTACAATATAATCTCTTTTATTAAATAAAGCGTACATGGTTATATTATATTTTAATTATAATTTCAGCATGAAACGTCACAAAGTAACAATGCTAAATGTCAATTATTTCTAAAATCAGCAATTTTGTTTTCATTCACTTTATTATTTAGCATCAATCATTGGCGGCTTGGCAATATTTTTTGTAAATATGTAAATTTGAGCACACATCAATCCCAAAATTCAGTAGCTTAAGATAAATGGGAAAAAACTTACTCCATTTTAGAATATCATTTTTTTTTTCAAAGTGCTGCTTTTATTTTATAGAACGGCTGCCAGCAAATTTCAAAAAGCTGGTATGTTTTATAAAATTATTCAAATAGTTTCAATAGCAAGGCTTTATGACAAAATGGTCCCTGCTTTACGATCAGGTCGTTGCCTAAGTATCGTGGCTTAAAATTTTATGTTTAAAGGGGCACTAAAGCAGGTCACTAGCAAATCGCGTAACTAAATTAACTCCTTGAATAATTCTGTGCGTTAATTTAAAGTGATTAAGTTATTTATGGTATGCTGAATATGCGATACGAATTTTGATAAGTGTTAACTGCTCGTCATGATTATTGATATGGTCTAAACCAGTGACTCTCAAACTCCAACGTCAAAAAAAAAAACAAAGTAATAATCACACATTTATTTTCATATACCATTCAGACGACAGATTTCAGATCGTCAACTATCTTGGATTCGAATCCGATCTTCGCTCATGCATGTTTTGTGAAGTCGCTAAATTTAATTTGATGTAATTAGATACTAACAACATTTGTTATCGAACATCTATAATAATAAATAAATAATACGCCATGTTTATAATTAAAGTGTCTGTAAATAATTATTTTTTATCAAAAACACTTTTCGTTTTAAATAAAATTCATGCAATGTGAAATTTAATTTGCATTGATTTTTCACTCGGAACTCGGAAGAACATGATTAATAATGACAAACAAAAACACTTGAAATTTCTACAAAAAATATTATTAAATTATTTCTCGACGATCGTTTCAGACAGTAAGTCCATATTCTAAATTCCTTAGGATGTAGTTATTGACCGAAACGATCGTCAAGAAATAATTTAATAATAATTTTTGTAGACATTTCAAGTGTGTTTATTTATTTATTAGTGTGAAATTTGTTTATAATGTACCCTTAAATCTTTCCATACGAGACGCCACTGTTGTTTATTAATGCGATTGAGTATCTATTATCACAATGCAATATTCACATATTGAATAAACCCGCATGGTGATACGGTTTTGATTTCAAAGCCTGTTTATGAAGCGGATAAATGCTTTCATTGAATTATCCACAAAACACATCTGCCCGACGATAACTTTAATGTTGTGTTAATCCGCCATACAGTTTTCATTGCTCATTCATCCAAACATGTTTATTGCAAACAAAATGTTACGATGAAAAAATACTTACATCTTTTTCACAAAATCAACAAGCACAAATGGTACATTTTGTCAAACGACCGGTTCATTTTTAGGGCTCTGCAATTTAAAAGAGAAACAAATTTGTCCGTATTTTTCTCGCAGTCAAATTTCTCTGGATTAAATAAATGTACCAAGCTGAAATTTCGTCTAGATATAGAGCTTTATTTTATCTATATTCCAATACTTAATTCCGTAAATTTTGGAAGGCTAAATTTTTTCAATTGCGAAACAAACTTTCCATTAATTTCATTGTTATATTATCTCTAACGATTTGTTAATATAGCTATGTTGTCTAACGTAAATAAATATAAACTTAAGCAGCTATTAAAATAGACAGATTTCCACCAAATAGCTAAATTTTAAACTGTAATTTTGCAATGAAAACAATTTTAAAATATTAACTTATTTTGCGTTATTAGAGGGAAAAACAATTTCCAAAATGACGTATCAAACATTAATTTTTATACAGTATTAAGGTAGTTCTAGCGGGGTGTAATAAAAAAAAATCACTTTATAACAGATTTTTCTCATTTTTCTTCATAGGCCCAAAATTACGTTTTCTACTTAATCCCGAAGTTTCAGAATTTTTGACCGTTTAGAATACATGCTAATTAATAACAAATTTCGCAATTTTCACTTGCTGACCGTGAAAATTGCGAACTTTGTTATTATCTCGCGTTGTAAACGATCAAAAATTCTAAAACTTCGGGATTTATTAGAAAACGTTAATTTGAGCCTATAAAAAAAATGAGTAAAATCTGTCGAAAAGTGATTTTTCTTTATTATATCATGCTAGAACTACCTTAAGGGAGAAATTTCCTACCGACATAAAACACCTTTGGGACGTAATATACCTATACCAATTCCTTTGGTCAAATGGTAGATATATTTTATTGCTTAACTGTGTTCATTTTATTAACCCGCTTCAAAAAAAAGAAGGAGGTTCTCAATTCGTCGGAATCTTTTTTTTATGCATGTTCCCCGATTACTCAAAGACGCCTGAACTGATTTGGAAAATTCTTTTTTTGGTTGAAGGGGTATACATCGCAGGTGGTCCCATGGTCATCAGGTCAGGATCTGATGATGGAAAGCTGGAAAAATCGAGGGAAATCTTTAAAAATGTGCGAAATCAAATCCACCACTAAAAGTAAAAAATAAAAAAACTTAAAAAAAATATAATAACCTCCTTCAAAAAAATCACTAAAAAGATGAAAATAATGAAATTTTGAGGTCGGCGCTTATTTAATAAAAGTAGATATGTAATTAAAAGTTTTTGTAATGAAATTAGCTCCGACCTCAAAATTTCATTATTTTCATCTTTTTATAGAGATTTTTTTGAAGGAGGTTAATTTTTTTTTAGTTTTTTATGCATATTATAAGTAGTCCAGTTTTGTTTAAGGTGTGCAAATTTGAATGATAAAATTCAACACCCTCTACCACGTGTAATTAATATAAATATAATACGTAAATATTATACAAGTGTGTTGACGGAATATAAGCAAGCATGTGTATGTAATCTGGGCATAAAATCTGCCGTATATTAATAATAAAACACAGGGGTAGATGATGTTCATTACATGTAATACAACGTCAATACTAATCTTGTTTGTGTTTAATGCATAATAAATGAGTTATGCAAGTCGGCTGGTACACTGATACTCTCTACTATACCTACTATACTCGTATTCGGATTGACTACGGATCCAGATAATGCTACGTCAGAGAGTCCGGATGCATTTTCCAGTTTCCTGTACACAGTTTCTCAAGAAGCACGCATGCACAGGTAGACATTTTGTACTAATAAAACCAGTGCACACGCGTTACTTTTTGTAAAAAAAAAACAATCAAGTGCGAGTTGAACTCGCGAGAAGAGGGTTTCGTACCATTCAGTTTTCCGTGAGAACTTTGAGACTTAAGATTTTCGTTTAGGTTTTTCTGTAAAGTATGGGTGACGCCCTATATCCCCTATTTTTTTCAAAATTTTAGGCTCAGTTGTTTCGAAGATAAAGGGGGAAATGATCAATTTTCATCTATTTTCTGAAATAACTTTAAAACAAATTATATAAAAAAATATATTCCATATTTTCTTTGATAGATTATGCTAATCACTCAATATTTTTAAAAATATTTACGTTAAAACTATGTCATTGAAATGCCACGTCGAAAAACAATGGTGAACCAAATGTGAACTAATAAAATCTATATTTTATGGACAGAGATGATCCAAATCATTTGTTGGTCCTTTGTAGCAGGCTTGTTACTTCATTGCACCCATTTGCAACCGAATTAATTTACAGCCTTGTATTAGTCAACATTAATGTTTCTAGTTTTCCCATGCGTCGTTGCTATTACGGCTTCTAGTAGCTTAGGTAATTACAAAACCCTTTGCACCTATCATTTAATGAGGACTGATAAAATATTAACTCTGGTAACTGGTTCTATGTTATCTGACCTAGGAATAATGAATGATGACGTATTTGATTCAGTTAATTTGCCATATATGGCACATATACTATTGGCATCGGTCGGATGACGGGACCTAGGGGCCGGACTAAAATTTCTTGACGTTTCACATCGTTGTAAGTAACTTGGCACCATTTATATATATTATGTATATTTGTGTGTGGTCCATACCTTTTAAGGGAATTATTTGATTTTAACCAAATTTGGTTCACATGGTTGAAAATTGTTTTGGGGCGCAAAAACACCGACAAAATTCTCGGAATTGATTCAAAATTAAAATTCAACCATTAAGTATCAATTAAAAAGTGTTCCTAAAATTTGAATAAAATCGCTTCGACAGGGCCGGACTTCATTTTTTGAAAACACGTGCTTGAGGATAGAGAATTATACTTACTCAAGGCTGTATATAATTTTGTTTAGATGATGAATTGATAAAACAGATATTTCAAGGGGCATTTTAAGAGATTAAATTTTTTACATTTTCTAAAAACAAAATCAAGTAAACAAAACGAAGCCACAATGCCTGTATTAGCAAATACACTATATTGTTGGCAGGGCTTGGCACTGCGACCCGAGTTTTTTATTTATTAAGAATTGTCTAAAATGCATTGACGGATCAACTCGCAAATGAGATCAAAATAAAATGTTGACAAGTTTTAACGTTTTTAACTCAAGTGAATTGGCTTACTGTGTGGTGTTAGCCTTAAAAACAAGAAACAAAACACGCGAACATGTACAAATACGTGGCGTCAGTAATTGAAATCTACTTATTAGATCAATTCAATCAGTCCATTAGATTTAAAAAATAAATAGTTCGTGAAGGCAGTCATGTTATTTAGCCTGCTTTGCTGGTCGTTCTGTTCCATTGACAAGTGTATGCAATCATTTTTAGTTAAGAAAATATAGTTTCGAAAAATGTTTTTTAAAATACAAAAATCCCAAATAAATCAACAAAACTGATGTAGGTATTTTTAATTAGCTTACCAACTAGTGCGAAATGGGTTAGTTTACAACTACTATACAGACATGAAAAGCAGCTATTTTATAGGGCATAGGGGGTCGTGCAAAAAATATATTATAGCGTTTGTTGTACACTTCATAAAATAAGGAAACCGCGTTTTTAAGTGTATTAAAACTCTGTTATGTATTTTAAAGTTTGCCTGAAACATTTCTATGTATGTATTTACTTTTCCACGTTAAATTCAGATACAATACTCCATTCATATTCTTAATATAAGTTAAATGCTGACAAGAAAATGTACTTAAGCTTTTTTTAACAGTATTTTTAAACTTTTTTAGGTTGCAAAAATAGTTTTGTCATAATTCATCGAATCGTACTTTTTCTTTCCTTCTTGAAGAGAATTGTCCTAGGAGTGGACAAAAAAATAATAAAATGTTTAAAAAAATTATCACAAATTGAGTGTCTAAAAATTATAAAAATAGTTTTCTCGTTTATAAAGACGAAATATCCAAGTACAAAAGGTCATTCCAACTATCCTAATTTTTATATATACATGATAATCAACTGTTACCTCAAAATATTGTAAGATAGTTCTATATGATATTATCCGAATACAAATATGTTCGGCTTACATCCAATAGTATAATACTTGCCCCGGATCTAAAAGGTTCTGAAGTTAGTCACAAACAGCGTCCCAAATGCATATTTTAGAGCCGTCCTGATTGTTTTGTGGGATAGGAAGACTCCCACCACCTCCCAGTTACCGGCACAGAACGTACGCTTGTCGGTGATTGGTTATCGCTGGTTGTCGTGTTACTTGTCGCTTTCCTGCTATAAAGTACAGTACAGTACGCTATTGTTGTTTCTAAGATTGTTAAATGATCAAGATGCCTAATACAGTTTTGCATAGACAAGCACAAAAAATATTTTTTTGGATGACGTTATGCAAGGAATTAGACTTTTAGATTAAAGAAAAATTAAAAATATTAATATAGCGCGAGTTTGCAGTTTTTCAACCGACTCCATTTGCATCTAACTTCAGAACCTTTTAGAATCGTGGCGCATATTATACCGGCGGGGGCAGATGTGGCTGGGACTTTTTCCTACTGCCTGTTTCCGAGAAACGGTAATTCCTGTACCGGTCATCTTGATTGAGGTTTTCCATGGTTTCCCTCAATTAATTCCAGATAAATATCGAGATGGTTCCTTATTTGAGGCCATGGCCGATTACCTATCAAACTCCTAGTTCAAAAATTACCTACCTTATCCTAATTTCCTATAATTCCTTCATTCGCCCATTACTATTACATATGTTGAAGTTGTAAAAAATATAGAAAATAACGGGAAGTGGTAGATGAAAAAATAGTAATGGTGCGAATGGCGTCTGTTGTGACATAAAGTCGAGAAACGGACGTTAAGCGCATTATTATTATTGAGAATAATAGCTGCTGTCTGCTATAATTGTTAAGAAATATTCATTGTTGTAGCACTATATTAGAAAAATTTATTATTCCAACACGTCATCGTCTGGATTTAAACCAGAATATTTCCACTTTCGCGGCGAAATGAGTTAATCTATTACTCTACGGTGCACACTATTATACCAGACAATAGCTATTATTCTCAATTAATTCAGCAAGTACGTAGCTATAAGCGTACGAAAAATATCTACTAATATTATTAGTGTATTTGCCATAAGGCAACATACACTATTGGCGTCGGTCGGATGGCGGGACCTAGGGGTCGGACCAAAATTTCTCGACGTTTCATAACCTCCTAAACACTTTGGCACCATTTTTAAAAATGTTTATATATATATGTATATATATATATATATATATATGTATATATATATATGTATATATATATATATATATTTATATATATATACGTATATATATATATATATATATATATATATATATATATATATATATATACGTATATATATATATATATATATATGTGTGCGGGCTATAACTTTCGAAAGAGTTAATTGATTTTAACCAAATTTGGCCCACGTGTTGAAATCCATCACCGCAAGAAGCCTATTTAAAATGGGCGTAATCGGGCCATTTTAAGGGTAGTTTTTAGGGGTTGAAAAATGTTTTTGGGCCCCAAAATACCGAAAAAATTCTCCGAATCGTTTCAAAAATGAAATTTAACCCTCTGGTAGTAATTAAAAAGTGTTCCAGAAATTTTAATAAAATCGGCCCGACAGGACCGGACTTACAAATTTTATGAAAACACTAGTTTGCAGATAGTGAATTATTTACTGAAAGTTGCATATATTTTGGTATAGAGGTTCGATTGATAATAATATTGCAATTAAGAAAAAAAATGTGATTTTAAGGGCTGTATTAAGGAGTAAAATTTTTTATTTTGCCCAAAAACCAACTTAAGTTCGCATAATAAAGCCACACTGCGTGTATCAGCAAATACACTATATTGTCGACAGGGTTTTGGCACTGCGACCCGGGTTTTTATTATTATTATTATTATTATTATATTATACCTTCTATTGGTCCGAGCAAAGCTCGGTCTCCCACAAATATATGTATTTCCGAATGGCCTGTAGCATGCATATCCGCGCCTCGACTGGATCAATTTAAATTCTTTATGAACACGTGTATATCAGTCAGCAGAAGTATAAGAATTAGTTCGTTATTTCCTAAACAAATCAATCAACAATGGAGTAATATTTTCCGCCACGTGTGAGTGAACGAGCGAGTGGCTGAGAAGTTTTGCCAACGAAATGTGTGACTATTAATGTATGAGGAATGAGGTTGGCATTGAGGTGGCTGGCAGGAATCAGACAGGGGTGGCTATGCTTCATTTACACAGTGATTGATGAGTGAGTAATTTTCACCACCACATTTACCACCGAACCAGTCCCCTCCCCTCCGTCGACACAAGTCTTCACCTCCGCGAGTTGTACCTATGCACGCATTCTGTTGTTAAAACACAACAGGGGTGATTTGTTATTGATGTCTGTTTCAGTTCTGGAATTGTCTTGGGAAATACCTGCCTTCACGGAGGATGCTTTCTCTCCGCTTCGGTATTTATAGCGCAAGAGCTATTAAGCATTTTTAGATAGATATTTGAAGTACTGTGAAAATTTGTACAATAACTCTTTAGTAGTATCCGAATATTAAAACACAGACCTGGCTGAAGGATAGCGGTTAACCGATTTATCTGGCAGGTAAAATGTTCCACCGAAACGACCTGTCTTTTTGATATGTTATCTATTTTTAGTTACCGATATTATATCAACGTGCCGCAAATATTTTTTCTAGGTCTTAAAAACTATAATTTTGCAAACACCTAAGTTTTAGACCCAATTAAAAACCTGTCTTTTTTATTTTTTAACTCCTTAAAGACTAAATTTCAAGGGACTAAAATTTCAAAATGCCTCAAGGATTTTTTATTGCACAAAAATTTAAAAATCGGTTAAACCCCGTTACCTTTCAACCAGGTCTGTGTTTCTGTATTCGGATATTATCAAAGAATTATTGTACAAATTTTTACAGTGCCTCAAATACCTACCCAAAAATTTAATAATAATAATTCACCTACACTTGATTAAACTGTAAATAAAAAAGTGAAGTTGTAAATAATAATAACAAATATTTTAAAATACCAAGTTTCCTATAAAATGTAGGCAAGCTAGTCAGATATTAATATTGTTAAAGACAATGGAGTTAAAAGTATATGTTACAGATACATTGAAGGCCAGCTTAGCAGGTTTTGCATATTTTGTTTTGAAAGTTAATAAAATGCTCCATTTCACTGTAAGTCGTTAAGTCTTACTTCTCTTTCTCACTCATTACCTAGTATAGGCACGAATAAGTATTTAATATGAAAACTTTAAATAAAAGTAAATAAAAAGACCACATTTTTTTGTACGTATATAAAATTTTGTTGTAGTTATTTCGGTTGATTTCATTCTCTAACATTTCTTTACCAGTCGATTCGAATTTTTTAAATTTTTTTTTCTACTTGTTTTAACGATCGATTGCATTTTTACTTACACCATTTTTCGACTGATTTATATATTTATTGAAGTTATACTTCTTTGGCGCATTGAGGGTAAAATTTATGTGTTACGGAAGTTGCGTGGAACAAAAATGAGACACCATGAAGTTAGTTGTTTTATTTTATCAATATACATCTTTAACGAAAATTATCACGATCACGCCAAAGAAGTGTAACTTCTGCCATGCGTACACGCACCATTTCTTTTACTAGAACTATATATCCAACCTGTATAAAGCGCTATTAAAGGCTCAACTAGTTGCTTGATAATTTAAAATGAAAAATGCTATTACACATATTTATTTAAGACGTGAGATTAGATTGGATTTGTATTCTATTTGCCTTAGAAATAGTGTCAAGCATATATTTCAGATTGAAAGAGGAATAACGAGTGCGTATAACCTTGATAATATAGCATTATGAACGTTCTATGTTGATGATGTATGCTTTATTAATATCAGATTTGTACCGAATTATGGTGGATTTTATGTTCAGCGCTTTGATATGTTTTCAGGTAGTATTAGGTAAATTTATAATAGAACTTAATCAACGCCGTCATTGATTATAGTTACTACTTCAATTGAATTTTAAGGCCGGATTTAAAATCAGAGTAAATCGGCTTAGTTTAATTTAGGCTCATTTACCGCAAAGAATTTGTATACTGTAGTTATTTATCATAAAACGCTACAAGCGTTTCGTTATTTTTGAAATTATACTTCTTTTGGTGTATTGAGGATATAATTTTCTTTGTTACGGAAGTTTCGCATGCAGTGATAAATGAGACACTATAAATTTAGTTGTTAATATAATATGAATGTACTACGTGTATCGACAAGGTTGAAACCGTCGATAAAGCTGACTCTACGATGCAGTATAGTTTTCCTTTATATTCATAGATGACACATCTCATTTTTCTGTTACAATGTGTTGATGGAGTTGTCCACCTATTATCCAAAGTAAATAAGTACTACTCGAAGTGAACAGGCTAGCATCTGCCTAGACATCTTATTTTATTTTATCCATGTGCATCTTTAAGGAAACTGTAAATATCAAGTATCGCGATTACGCTAAAGAAGTATAACTTTTGCAACGCGTACATTTTTATACGCTAATAGCCATTACCCGCGGCTCTGCACGCAGTTGTGATGAAACACAGTAGTGGAGTTTTAAGGCTCCTCTGTTTTGGTGAGTTAAGACAAAGTCGATAACACAGAAGCCTTCTCCATGAAAAAATATGTATATCTGCCAACTTTTAAACTGTATCGAAGTCTATTATTCTAAGACATCCATTTTTATATATATATAGATTTCTGAAAATGAAAAAAGGCAACAATTACAACGCACCTCAACCGCTGTATAATATTAAACAATAAAGAATGACAACACACTTTTTTGGTCTGTCAGATTATACAACAGATTTAAACTTGTCACAGAATGTGGATTATCATGTCTGAAGATTAAAATTTAAAACTGTTTCTGCTGTGTTTCTTACATAATTTTCCAGCTTGTCTATTTTTCTGAGACACCTAACAGATCTAAAGAGTGCAAGTATCATGATGAACATAGCATTCAACTGTTTCCATCCTTCTTTTATAAACAGTATCCATCTTTGTCATACGTATGCATGGCTCTCGCGAGAGTACTTGTAAACTTTACACAAACAGTAAGATACTTCAACGAAATTAACTTTAACCAAAATATAAATGGCTGCACGTCGTACTCCAAGCAAGGCGTATCATTAAAGGCGACATTTATGTACTTATTGTTACTGTCTCGACGTTCCATCTCACCTCTTTCTCACTCTATATTTATCTCTTTCAACCATAATACTGTGACGACAATATTATATATGCGAGCATATATATACAATATATTTGTGCATACATTTCCCTCGTATAGTAAATAAGAAAAGAAAAAGGTAAATAATATGCTCGTACCCTGTGTACTAAGATTCTTGTACGAACTTAACTTCAACTTTGGTATTGTTTGCTTTTAATGTATTTTAAGTTAACAATACACTTCCTATGATGAATACGGATAGCAACGCAGAAGTGGGATACCCCTTCTTATCGTTAAGTCTGCCACGCATTTCGCTGAGACCTTGTTGAATTGTATATATTAAACTATACACTCTTTGTACCGAGCGGTGTAGCGCAGTGGTGACAGCACTCGCATTAGGGAGATACTGGGTTCGAATCCCGGCGGGGGCAGATATGGCTTAGGGCTCTTTCTAGCCGAGAAACGGTAATTCCTGTACCGGCCAATTTGATGAGGTTTTTCATGGTTTCCCTCAATTAATTCCAGATAAATATCAACATGGTTCCTAATTATCGACCTGTCAAACTCCGTTGCTCACAAAGTTGCCTATCTTATCCTAATTTCCTGTGATTCCTTCATTCGCCCATTACTATTAATTAAGTTGAAGTTTAAAAATGTAAAAAAATAACGAGAAATGTAGCAAATGGAAAGTAGTAATGGTGCGAATGACGTCTGTTATGGCATAAAATCGAGAAACGGACGTTAAACACATTATTATTATAACTATACAATCTTTGGTAATATTATGTACTAAATAATTTGAAGGCAGGGTTGGACTATACTAGTTTTTCAATTTTCTATGTACCACTTAAAAAACAGAATATTTTCAACTATATCATAAGATGAAAAATTGTTAACACGTACTACTAAAAAATGTAGTAAATTATGAAAAAGATATTATTTCTATAATTATTTAAAATAAACCAAACATGTGTTTTATTTTCGTTAAATGATTTTAAAAATAAAAGTTCAAACAATCGATAGACAACCGATAAACACAATATATTGTAAAATAGGTTACAAAAAAAAATTAATTTTTTGAAAACTCTTTTTGACGACATAGAAACAAAAATCGAATTTAAATGTCGTTTCTTACATTTTCGCATTTTATAAAATATATCTATTCACAGATTACGTTCTTAAAAAAATAAATAAAATTTAAACACATCGACTTGATAACCGGCTCATTTTTTGAAGTTAGTGTCAAAGAGGACGAAACTTAATTCAATTTTAATCCTGTTCTTATTTGCCTGACTAAAACAATATATTTAATAAGATTTGTATTAAAATTTAAAGCTGTAATAATTTGTGTCATTCGTGAAAATACTTTTAGGTACCTCGAGTTGTATTAAAATTGATGTTTTTGTTTCAGTTCCGCCTCATCAGTTGCTTATCTATAATGGCTCTGGTGTCGACGTCACGGGCATCGCGGGACCTCTACAGGAGGGGGCGGACCTCACACTCAAATGTGAAGTCAGAGGGGGTGAGTTCCACTTTCTCTTTAATTACACTGCGCTAACAACTTACTCTTTCAAGTGACGATAGCCGTTTGCTTATTCCTGTAACACCGAACAGCCATTTCTTAAAAAGCTAACCTAAAATATTTTTGAAGCAAAACTTCTTTAGGCGCGATCTGAGGTGTAACTCAGATCTTTTTCTAACAGAACTAATATTTATTCGTGGAAGTAAGCTAGAAATTTTATAAGGCAACGACCTTTGACTTTTTGATTTGCAATCTGAACAATTTGTGTACTTTACAGCGCGCAATTTAAACTAAAACAAACAAAACAAGTTGTGATCGAGCCAGTTTTAAAAAATTGTGAATAATAGAGAGTAACAGCTCTCTTGTGATTCACAATTTTTTTAAGTTTTTGGCTTGATCACAACTTGTTTTGTTTGTTTTAGTTTACACACATTTTTAATAAAGAGAATAACTGTTATTCTCTTTATTAAAAATGTCTGTAAAATTCTAAACAATAACGTTTCTCTTACAATTTTGTAAATAAAATTGCAGTGTTTATAATGTTTCACACTTTTTGAAAAATTTTCTATAACGCGATGTTTTTTTTCTCATGTTCCAATTTTGGCCGCCTCTGTAAATTTGCCAGCCCTAGTGTCCCTAGTGTAAATTCAGCGTTGTGTATACCTAATTTATTGAGTTATCGATAGAAATAGTTCGGTAAACAAGTGAAATAAATATTACGGGTCAGCAGTAAATATGACCTTGTTACACGTAAATATCCTATGTAAACAAATTAGAATGATCAAACAACGTAAAGTGCAAATTAGGACATTAGAACGCTTAAACTCTACCTTCTGACCACTTCATGCCTTTTCAGATACGCATGTTATAGGCAACACGGGACGAACGGTCGGTACCCTTCGACCGTTTCAAATCACAGAAACTTAAATCAATATAATTACAATCGTCCAGTTATATTTTAGGAAATTGTATTCAGTTTTTTTGAAGTTATACTTCTATTGGCGCGATGAGAATAAAATTTAGCAGGAAACGGAAACTACGCGCGTATGCAGCTATAACGAAAATTCGACAGTATGTAGTTGACCGCGGTAACGAAAATTTGAAAGTATGAAGTTGACCATAAAAGACCCAGACTGAAATGATAGATAGACGAAATCAATGCACTTTTTGCCATCGTAAACTAATAAGATACAGCGGAAAAAAGAAATTAAAATTTTGAAAGTGTTTTTAAATATTTGAGATTAATTTTTTGTCATATTCTTAAACTTTTTTAAGATTTTATTTCAATAAATGATTTGCCTATATGTTAAAAAAAATCGGGTCGCAGAACTCAACCGACAATATAGTGTTTTTACTAATACAAACAGTGAACTTAAGTTTTTTTTTGAGAAAACTGGCAAAAATGCAACCCCTTAATACACACATTTTTTTCTTAAGGTAGTTGTCGTGGTTAAGACACACCGTCAGAAAAATCTTAATTTTTGTATACTTATTAAGGACATGATAATACAATAATTACCCTGAAAATTTGAAGTCGATCGACCGTATATAATCCGAGATAAATTCAATTAAAAATTGGATAATTAACATTGATTGTATACGATCTCTGTAGTTCTGAACCAGTTTCTTATTTATAAAAAAAGAACTAACTGTCAGAAACTTTCTAAAAACTGACAGTCTTTCAATGCATTTGTTATGAGTTAAAAAAAAATAAGAAACATTTTTTGACCGTCTAATTATTTATAAATAACGGTTTAAAGTTCAATAAATTATAGAAAAGTATACATGCATATGAATACTGTATGGGTTACGTTTCCACGGGTACAGTCTTGCGCACAAATTATGGATCACTTAGCTACAAGCTAGTATACTTTTGTGGCGGGTATAATCTAGAACTTTTTGACAATATTGTACCACGACAACTACCTTACTTGCAATAATAATAGTAAAACCAAATTATAACTTTGGTCCTCATTATTTGCAATATATCCATTGTTTAAAAATATATTTTTAAAATTTAGTAGTGTTGAAATTAACGAATTTAGTTCACGTTATTCGAGCGCAAATTTTATATGAGAAATATAAAACAAAGTTTACAAAAATGTTACACTTGAGATAGTTGATTTGCATTTGAAATTATTTTAGTACCACTCATGACACCGCGAGGCGCTCTTTGCAATGGAGCCAGGTGCAAAAGTAATATTTATATAAAGTTTATTGCCTACAATTTACTAATATTATATGACAGCGGTAAAATATTTAACAGTCTGTATTTGTGTGCGGTTGTGTGTTTTAATATTTACAGCGAGGCTAAGCATTTTCTTGTTTTATTCTACACTCCCCCATTTTTTTTATTTTTGTCAAGTTTTCACACTGACGTTTTCTAATTTGTTTTAAACATAATTAAAAAAGAAAGATCCTGAAGTCCGTTCTTTCATAAAATAAGTAAATAAAAATCAATTGCCGCATATATGTATGAAAGATCACCACTTGAGAACGACTGGACTGATTTAGCTAATTTTTTTTTGTTGTGTTCGTAATTGTCAAGACAAGGTTTGTATGAAAAAACATTTGTGGAAAATCAACCCGAAAAGTGGTAAATTCGGATGATATTTTTGTATGAAAATCGCCATAAAAAGTGATGTTCAGTTAAATTAGTAGAAA
Source organism: Venustoraphidia nigricollis (assembly GCA_034508555.1). Lineage (NCBI taxonomy): Eukaryota > Metazoa > Arthropoda > Insecta > Raphidioptera > Raphidiidae > Venustoraphidia > Venustoraphidia nigricollis. Next base: position 740,777 of record JAVRKA010000042.1, on the reverse strand, counting down.
ATAAACTAATAACTTATTTAGTGACATAGACAATATATTATCGCGATAAAAATTGGTATATCTTTGGAAATTGTTGCGTCCATATTTTTTTTCAAACATACACAATTAAGTTAGCAGGTAAGTGGACCAATTATGTAAATCAATAAACCAATTATTAATTTAGCGACATTTCGATCATTTATTTGACCTTCATCAGGCATCTATAAAGTACTTTATAGATGCCTGATGAAGATCAAATAAATGACCGAAACGTCGCTAAATTAATAATTGGTTTATTGATTTACATCATTGGTCTGCTATCTTAATTGGTATATCTGTTTGAGATTAATAAACTTTGACACATGTATTTTGTCATGGGAAAAAGTTAATTTTGACCTAAATTAGAACCTACCGTTCCCAACACGTGGAGCCTGTAAAATAATAAAATAAATTTTCGGTACAACTCAAATAAATATTTTTTATGATATAATCATGTCTTGTTTCATCAAAATGTTTAGAAGTGACAAAAGATAAAGTATTAATTATATTATATTTCACTCAAAGAACATTTTTGAAAAGAAAATGAAACTTTTCACTAGTTTCGTTCTGCAGGCAAGTAGAAAATTAATTAAATAATTCTAAAACTTATAAAGAGGACGCATAGGTACCTAGCGCTCACGTAAATTCATGGCGGCGCGTTAACGTTCTTACTTTTAAAGGCCCGGCTACACTAAACCAATCTGGCCTCTTTCTGTTTATTTTGGTTGAAGTTGTCATGATAGTATTAAAAAATGTTTATTGGTTGTCATTAGGATGCGATTGAAGAATCTGATGATTTTTTAATGAAAAATCCGTACTTCATGAGACTCAGATTGTAAAATATGTTCCCGGAAATTTTGAACTGTGATCACAAGATTTGTTTTATTACTGTTTTTTAGCTGTGGTGAAGCACCCGGCTTTACAAAATTTGGATTATTGCTTAAAAATTTTTGATCTAAAAATTGACTCAAAATACGTGATATTTATAAATATTTTTTTGCAATACCTCACGAAATTTTGAACTACTAGAAGGAAAATTAACATTTTGTAGTTTTTCTTTACAAACGTATATTGAAAATACTGACAAATTTAGCTTGCTCAATAATTTTTTTCTAATTTCCTCGGTTTTATCTGATTTTAAATCCTATATTGATATCACATAAACTGTAAAAACTTGGCCAAAACTCATATGGGAAGAATGGTATATATTTCTAGTTTATTTTAAAGCATTAATCTCAAAGATTGAATAACGTTTTTTTATAGATTTCTGAAACTTGTGTAAGTGATTTTTACATGCAAATACACTTCCAACTGCTCGTATGCGGTTGAAAAAGGGAGAATATTGTTCAGCGGTACTCAGTAACTTTAATTGAGAAATTTCTTCGGAAAAACCTAGTTTTTAGAGTTATTTTAGTAACTTTAATATAAATATTGATTTTTTACTTTCGTCTGGCAACTACGAATTTTCAGTTTCCTATTTTTCCAGTTTTCATACTTCGATTCATTTTCTTTTACGTTTCCATTTTGTTCCAACCGAGTCTTCGATTGCTTCTTCATTCAGAAATCTAATTTAGAAATAATTTAGAGAATTTCTGTGTGTGTTAATTCTACATTAATATTCTACATATTTTTACTGTCATAGAACTTTCAAAACTGTTGCAGGGTGGTGTTTATTAAATTGTCAGCAATCATTTTTTCCTGTTTTTTTTCACAGCAAAACGCAACTATAAAATAACCGCGAACCTTCATACTTTTGCTGTTTTAATTTAATGTGTACTCACCTTTATAGAGACTCCGTGCCTTAAAATCAGTAGCGGGTGCTTAACTGTTTCTTTAATTTATTTTTCACAGATGTCAAATAGTTTCATTATTTGTATTGTTATAGCTTATTAACAAAAATAATCATAGTCACTTAAAAATATCCTGCCAATTGAAAGTAAATTTAGTCCTCCATAATATTATGTTCTGAAGTAAAACTTCTTTGGCGAGGATATCTGTTTGAAATTCATCTGTGACATTTAAGGGGAAATAACGCATTACGTTAAAGGAGAAATATAAGCGAAACCTTGATAACGCAAAATTGGAGAGGGACTCTAGCACCGTTTTGGTCAAAAATTATAGAGGAGGACTCCTAAACCGTTCTATCAAAAAAATAGAGAGGTAAAATGCGACATAAATAAAATTAAACTTATAAATTACATCCACGTTTAAAGAAATTTTACTTTCCCTGTGAGGCTATGTGAACCAGACTCACACATTTTTTCTCATAGTTTAGGTTAAATATAAATAATATTAATAATAATAATAATGCGTTTAACGTCCGTTTGTCGACTTTATGTCATAACAGACGCCATTCGCACCATTACTATTTTCCATTTTACCACTTCCCGTTATTTTCTACATTTTACTTCAACTAAACTAATAGCCATGGACGAATGAACGAATTATAGGAAATTAGGATAGGACAGGTAATTTTTGAACTCGGTGTTTCATAGGTAATCGGCCATAGCCTTGAATAAGGAACCATCTCGATATTTATCTGGAATTAATTGAGGGAAACCATGGAAAACCTCAATCAAGATGGCCGGTACAGGAATTATCGTTTCTCGGCGAGAGGTAGTAGGAAAAAGTCCCAGCCACATCTGCCCCCGCTGTGATTCGAGCCCGTACCTCCCGAATGCGAGTCTAGTGCTGTCTACCTAGCTCGGTAGTTTAGGTTTAATACGAAAGTATTCATAAATACGTTTTTTGCATTTTTTTTAAAATACTAATGTAATTTGAGTCCAATTAACTTTATGAACTTTTTTTAAACATTAGACACATTTTCGAAAAAGAGTTTAATAAATAACAATCCAATTATTATGTTGATATAATTATAATATGAATTCTTTTAAAACTAAATACAATAGGATAATTAGTCGTGACTCTTTTGAAACGGTAATAATTTAAACCTACAGCACTGTTGCCAACTGGAAGAATTCAAGGGTTGAAGAAATAAAAGTGTCAGGGCAACAAGGGGTGCAACTTTATTCCACGAAGCAGTCATGTCTCTCGTCTTTATTCGCTGTTCTGTAGGATGAAGGTACACACTTATCATTTTAAATTTCCCGTAGGATATTCTATTGTTGACACGGAGGTTGAATGCACAATGACACAAAGTCGCGGAAACGTTCAAAGAAATATTGCTAATAAGGGGAAACGTATTTTTTGACTTCATTAGATACCTTCTTATTTTTTTTAATTTTTTATTTGAACAAATGAAATTCATAAAACATTTAAAATAGTTTTTTTTTATTTATTTCTAGCTAGCGATCCGATCCTGCATCGCCGGGATGCGATTAAATATATAAATAAGTACTTTATTCTGTGATATTTCCATTAACCGGATTTGTAGATTACCTATTAATTATTATGCTGTAGTGAACTTCTTATAGAATAATAGGCATATTTTCCCGGTTTTGATTTAAATATGCTTAATCAATCAAATGAAAATATATGACACATTTGTCAAAATTAATATTAGACGATTAAGTACATAACATGCCTAGAAACGTGTATTGAATTTACGCGAATTTAGAAAATTCAAAATTATCAAAAAATCACAAAAAATCTGGTGATCCGATCACTGCCAAACTTCACAGAGTCATTCACTGGACTAATCTAAGACTAACTGAAAATTTCATCAAAATTGGACCAGCCGTTGTAATTTAGCTATAGGCATTTTCTAAAAACAATAAAATTTCTCACATTAATTTTCTTACGAAAACAGTTTAAACGTTTAAAAATATTAATTTTATTCGACAAAATTTTAATTTGCTTTTGTGTATGAATGATTAAATAGTTAATATTGATTTAATGGAGTCAACAAACAAGCTTAATTTATTACTTTTAACGTAATGACTTTGAACTTGTTTAATTAATTATATAATATAAATATTTCGTTGAAGTTTTGTGCGTGGGGCTTTACGTTTCTTAGCGAAGCTTTTTCTTTTCTTGTACCAACGCGGCTTTAGGAAGCTGATGTTCGCAACACTTCAACATACATATAAAGCAACAAAACACAATATTATAAAGACGGAGAAAATTATAAATGCAGAATAAAATTAACATTTTTGGTTGAAGGCGACGGCTTAACCTTAAAAAACGATGTAATTATGTAAAGGTGGTTTTTAAAGGTGGAAAAGTTTGTTCTCACACAAATAAATCAAAAGCCGAAGTTTAACCTAACTCGAAAATTTACGTAACTGAACAAATATAACAATGTATTTACTGTTATTATTTTTAAGGTTTTCTGTCTACATTTTGTAGTCTTTTATGTCTCTGAAATGATGCCACCGACTTTATTGAAAAGAGTTTCATACGAATGCTACATTTAATATCACGAATTGGAATCTAAATGTTTTATAAACTTTTTTATTGCAAGCAATTTGCGAAGTTTTATTAAAAGGTAAATTTTTCTATTTATAGAGATACCTAGGACAGCGATTAATACAAATATGTCACCTAATTTCTCAAATTGTTTTTTTTATTTTATTAGAAAAAAAATTGTGCTTTAATCTGAAGATTATTAGCACTACTTATTACTAGCATATAATGAGCATTCTAGTTTTGATGTCGAAAAAACGCAACTTGTTTTTTTCTTGATGCCATGATACGATTTTTTAAAATATCTATTTAAATAAAACAAATTAATTCAAAAACAAAATACCCGACTGTAAAAACAAGACTAAAAAAAATTAAATAAAAAAGTAAATTATAAAAATCAAAAAAATCCGACTGCGTTAAAAGCGAACTAAAAAGATGGAAACAATTTTAAATGATAACATCCAGTCGGATGCATCCGATATTTCTGTTCAACTTGTTACAGCTACTCTCCGACTGCATGCGTTATCATTGCTTCCATCTTTATTTTCGCAGCATACATTATAGCATCTTAAATCCACCATTTTGATTTTTTTTTATGTTACCCATCCTAGGACACTTGGGTTCCCGAGACAAATCCAACGATACCTTAATTTTAGAAATTTGTCCAGTCGTTTGGATGATACGAGGTAATAAAGAATATTGCATACATAAATACGCGCAAAAACATAACCCTTCTTGGCAGTTAATTTTAAATTGATATATAACCTATTCATTAAAAATAATTATTTCAAGGCTAGATTAAAACTGTTAGGTGAAATAATATTTATTTAGAAACATCGCCGTTGAAGTGTTATAAATATTAACTATAATTATTATTTTCAATTCAGTTTATCGAATTGAAATCTCATTAACAGCAATAACCTTCCAACTAAATATCAATTTGTCCGATAATCGAATAAGCGCGGTTTATATTATAATACTGGGTGGTATTTATATTGGGATAGTTTCGTCTACGACCTACGAATTTTCATCTTCGATTACGCTGACCGCTTTTTTTCTACGCTTTTTTATTAATTTTATTCTTTAAAAAAACTCGGGTTGTACTGCCAAAACCCTGCCGACAATATAGGTATTGTGGCAAAATAATAAAAATTACACCCTCAATGCACCCTTTAAAATAATATTTTTTTCTTAATTGTAAACTTATAATATCAATTGAACATCTACACCAAATACACTCTTCAGTAAATAATATCTGCAAACTAGTGTTGTCATAAAATTTGTTAATCTGGTTACTGAAGAATATAAATGGGGCAGAAAAAATTATGTAATCGATTTTTTTGTATATTTAGCTGAGGTCTAAATATAAACACTCGCTATATAAAATTATACTGCTCTGTAACAATGCAAATGAAATTATTAAAGCATTAAAAATATTGTTTATGAATAATTTGCTTTAAGGCAGTGAAACATGAACACTGAACATTATTATTTAATGCATTATCCACACATTTTATGAAAAATACATATTTTTAAAGTTTTTTTATTATTTAATCCTATCATCCTTGCTTAAGGCTCATTTTTTACAGTATGTGATTATGCGTTGCTAATAATCTATTGAGTATATAGCTTACCGTTAGTTTAGTTTATAATTTATGTTTTTGTTCCCAACTATAAACGGATAACTTTTTTTATCTTTATTCCATGAAGAAAATACTGTAGTACAGTGTGGAAATATAAAATACATTTATAAAAAACATACATATTAAAAAAAATCAGTTTTAAAAAAATTCTTATACGCTGTAAAAACAATATTGATTTAAAAGTTTTTTTCAATTTTTATAATTGTTTTTATAATGCCAAATTGCATATTATATCATAGTTTTACTATCATTTAAGCATATTGAGGTTAGTCACACCATTGTTTCTTTTTAGTAAATTATTTAATCCATAACGTTTAATATTTTTTATTATATGAATGTTAATTTTTGTAAAAAATTTTTTAGAGCTTGAAAAAGTCTTAAAGAAAAGACGACACGTTGCAATCAATGAGTGTTTAACACTAGAAAGACGGACTGGGGTCAAATGACCCATTCTAAAGTTACACTGCAAATATATAATGTACTATTTATTTATATGGCTTGGCATTTCGTGACTTTTAATGAAATTGCTTCAATTTCACGCCAAACGTGTTTATATAGTAATATTACTACAAAAATGTAAATAAATAGAACATCTACCTACAAAGACGGTTGGGGTCATTTGACCCACAACATACGGTGTAACCTAATTACCAGGTCGTCGAGCAAATCATAATGTTTTGACTGAACAGCAAGGACCTACTTCATTTGCACGAAGGCAAATTGGAGCAAAGTTTATTTCAGCTTGGAAACTTTTGATTGACGATACAATGTTACGCCATATAAAAAAATGTACTGAGACTGAAGCACATCGTCAGCTTGGACATACCAACTTTTCGGTTTCTCTCAAAGAACTTGAAAAATGTATATCTATTTTATACGTAAGAGGTGCTACCGGATCTAAAAATATATCTGTAAATGATTTGTGGAGTAAAATATGGGGAATACCATTTCATTCAAAAGTCATGTCAAGAGATCGATTCAAAGAACTAATGAAATATATACGCTTCGACATACGATCAGAAAGATCTTAAAGACTGACAACAGGCAAATTTGCACTGATTTCACAAGTATGGAATCGTTTTATTGCCAACTGTGTGTCCTGCTACAAACCAGGAGAAAATATGTGGATCTTGTAATAAATGCAAAGCTTTTATTTGTAATAATTGTATGTAGTGCTAAATAAAAAAATATAATACAAGTATATTATTTTTTATTTTGTTTTATTTTATTTATTCTTAATGTGTCTGTAATAATTTGTCAGTATTTACATACGAAATTAATTAAGAATGACTATTTATGAAATAAGGGATCAAATGACCCCAGCCGTCTTTGAATGTAAGCTGTTTTTTCAGTCTTTGTAGAGTTAAATTGATTTATTTTCATTATTCCAATTACCCGCGATACTGTTTTCCATTATAACATATATCTGGAATTGAACTTTAAAGATGTTTTTTATATTGTTTTTAAAAGCTAAAAGTGAGCTCTGAGATTACACCCAATTGGTCGTATTATAACACTAGTGAAGTTCACACTAATGTTATAATACGACCGATTGTGTGTAATCTCGGAGCTTTAAGATCCAACAAATTGAATGCACTGGAAAAAAATTAACATAAGACAAGATAGACGTCTATGGATGTCATTAGTGGAGTTTTATAATCAGCATGGATAGTGTAGCTAAAATAAATACCGGATTTTAAGAAAGGGGTAGAAGTAAGGTGTTTTTTCTCTTTTTATGTTATGTATGATGTATAGAGAGAGAAGGACGGAAACTGAAGGAACATCACTTGTATGCCGCAATAAGTTTTAATGTCGTCCGCATTTACATCATGTCCTCGTACTAAAAGACAGGTGTACAGCTTTTGTTCTTTTTATATTCTAGTGGAATGAATTCGTCTTCGCCGCTTTTTTTATTCAAAATACGCTTTGATGATATATAAAAGAAAAACAAAAAGAACTCAAACGCTAAATAACTTATTTAAAACTGTTTTTTTGATGTCAAAACTGATTCGGTCTTTTAAACAACAAAAAATATAATAAAATAGAAAAATACAATTTTAAGAAGGAACTGGTATTTAAGTTTATTAATGTAGATAGAATTTAGTAACGTTTTTATAGTAGGAGAGCTGTTAGACATTTTTGGATAGGTATTTTAGGTACTGTGAAAATTTGTACAATACTTCTTTAGTAATATCCGAATACAAAAACACAGACCTGGCTGAAGGGTAGCGGGGCTTTAGCAAATATTTTTTCTCAAAAAGCCCTTGAGGCATTTTAAAATTGTATTACCTTGAGTTTTACTATTTGAGGAGCTAAACAATAAAAAGCCGGATTTCTTAATCGGGTCTAAAACTTAGCTAGGTGTTTGCAAAATTATATTTTAGAAAAATTTTGAAAATATATTTAAGGCACGTTGAAATTTAAACATAATAATATTGGTAACTAAAAATAGATATATTCCAAAAACAGGTCGTTTCAGTGGAACATTCTACCTGCCAGGTGATTAAAAATTGAGGGTCGGTTAAGCCCCGCTGCCCTTCAGCCAGGTCTGTGTTTTTGTACTAATAATAATAATAATAAAAACCCGGGTCGCAGTGCCAAAACCCTGCCGACAATATAGTGTATTTGCTAATATAGGCAGTGTGGCTTTATTATGCGAACTTAAGTTGGTTTTTGGGCAAAATAAAAAATTTTACTCCTTAATACACCCCTTAAAATAACATTTTTTTTTAATTGCATTAATATTATCAATCGAACCTCTACACCAAATTATATACTACTTTCAGTAAATAATTCACTATCTGCAAACTAGTGTTTTCATAAAATTTGTAAGTCCGGTCCTGTCGGGCCGATTTTATTAAAATTTTAGGGACACTTTTTAATTACTACTGAAGGGTTAAATGCCAATTTTGAAACGATTCTGAGAATTTTTTCGGTATTTTGGGGCCCAAAAACATTTTTCAACCCCTAAAAACTACCCTTAAAATGCCCCGATTACGCCCATTTAGATAGGCTTCTTGCGGTGATGGATTTCAACACGCGGGCCAAATTTCGTTAAAATAATAATAATAATAATAATAATAATGCGTTTAACGTCCGTTTCTCGACTTTATGTCATAACAGACGCCATTCGCACCATTACTATTTTTCATTTTACCACTCCCCGTTTTTTCTACATTTCTTAAACTTCAACTTATATAATAGCAATGGGCGAATGAAGGAATTACAGGAAATTAGGATAAGGTAGGTAATTTTTGAACTAGGAGTTTGATGGGTAATCGGCCATGGTCTCAAATAAGGAACCACCTCGATATTTATCTGGAATTAATTGAGGGAAACCATGGAAAACCTCAATCAAGATGGCCGGTACAGGAATTACCGTTTCTCGGCGAAAGGCAGTAGGAAAAAGTCCCAGCCACATCTGCCCCCACTGGGAATCGAACCCGGACCTCCCGAATGCGAGTCTAGTGCTGTACCACTACTCTACCCAGCTCGGTAATTTCGTTAAAATCAATTAACTCTTTCGAAAGTTATTGCCCGCACACACACACATATATATATATATATAATTATATATATATATATATATATATATATATATATATATATATATATATATATACATATATAAATAAACATTTTCAAAAATGATGCCAAAGTGTTTAGGAGGTTATGAAACGTCGAGAGAAATTTTGGTCCGACCCCTAGGTCCCGCCATCCGACCGAAGCCAATAGTGTATGTTGCCATATGGCAAATACACTAATAATAATAATAAATGCCTTTATTAAAAGTATTCCTATACAAAAGTATATAATACAAAATTGCGTCCAGTATATAAATTAATATTAGAGATAGTTTTTTCTATTCGAGTTGATATCGTCCATGATATATATTGTTAAATTATTTTTTAAATAAATGACAAGTAGATATTACTAAAACATAACAAAGATTCTAAACTATAAAATTGCTTGAAGAAGTAGGAAAACTGCCTACGAAACGTCGCAAAATTTATAAAACTTAGGATTTTTATTTATTTATGTCCAAGTACCCGCTAACCATAAACATATATTAGAGATAGTCTTTTAGATTATAATAATTATTTTCTAAAGTCGTATTGTACAAATTTTCACAGTGCCTCAAATACCTACCCAAAAATGTCTAACAGCTCTCAGCTATTAGTTCGTTAGTGTTTCGTATTTTGAAGAAAACATTGTGCATAAATAATTTGCATAACAAGAAAATGTGAATAGTGAATCCATTAGGTGAAGTGTTTAATGTGGACAAAACACGATATTAGCATATAGTGTATAACTAAAGACTGTTGTAGAAAGACACATTAATGTTCGTATGTGTTGAGTTAGAGTTGCGAGATTAGTTTATGAAAGTATTAATAGTAATATTTTTATGCAATTTAATTTTAATTTTTTTTAACACGTTTTTATATGGTTCACCTGTATGTTTGGTTGTCTGTTTGTAATGGAATTTTTGAACGTGAAATTAACCCACTTCAAAACGTCAGATTAAACCAATTAATGAGTTCATCCCATTTTCTTTACCAGGACCTTTAGAATAAGAAAACTTGAAAAATTACAGCTAGTAAGCTAACACGCTGTACAGTGACGTACGTTAAGTTGCCTACTGCACAATCAAATGCAAATTATTTTTTAGTCTTATAATTGAAATTAGAGTTTTTTTGAACTAAAAAATGCAAAATAATTTGACAACAAAATTATCTTTACTGTAAAAAGCGTGGAGTGTTTAACATTGGTAATACATTTTTCATTTACTAGTGTATAAAACGCTGGCTTAGTACGGACAAGGTCGCCGGCTGTAAATAGACCAAAGAAAATAATAATGAATTAATGAATAAAACTATAAACCGTCAATAAAATTGAAAAACTTCTCAGTAAAATATTTTTTCAAAGTCTTAAATATCTAGTAATGGTTTTTGCTCTTGATGTGTCAAAAAAATATTTAAAAAAATCTTTATCAATTACAATAAAAATATAAAATTAACAGGAATGTGGACATGTTAAAAACGCAGACAATCAATTCCGCGACCGTTCGACTAATTTATTTGGCTTTCATCAGGCGTCTAGAACATACATGACTATAAAAATTACATCAAAAAAGGTCATTAGAATAAGTTTGTAAAATTAAAACAATATAAATATACCTTTATTTATAAATTTTAATTTATAAATCTTTATCAATTACGTTTTCCCTTTTACATAAATGAATCTAATGAATGGGCGAGTGAGTGAATGAACGAGTGAGTACGTGTCTTGGTGACTGTGTACTTTACACGTATGCGAAACGTCACTTGACTTAGCGGAATGCTTAATATCCCCAGTGGGAGTCGTTAGTCAGTCCGGTTCTTTTCACCTTAATCTCGACTCGAGGGACTCGTTTGTTCTCATCCAATGTATCAAACCGTACCGCACCATACCGCAACCGGACGAGGCATTTCCCCGCTGCAAGGGAAGAATGTGCATTGAAAATATGTCTTAGATGTCACTGACCAATTATCACTAATCATTGACAAATAGAGCTCAAGTCCGCCGGATTACGGGGAATGTGCAGAGAAAACAACATAACGAAAAAAATACTACATGGGTACGCCAGGTACTACGCATACAGGAAAGGTTTAAAAAAATATGTGCTAAAAAGTGTTTGATTCAAAAGCCAACAAGTATTCTTCGAAACTTAAGTTGATTTTAAATAAATGAGGCAGATACTTTTGAAGAAGTTACCACTAAAATACATCAAAGTTGAATTTTCAAAAATGAAAAAATAAGTAATTGATTCACGCTGAAATTTTTATAGCAACTTCATTAGATATATTTAAAAACATTTGCAAAAAACCAGACATTTTCTCCGGGGTTTAAAACTATTTTTGGGAAAGTGTTTTAAATCGTGCATAAGTACCCATAAGTACCCCGGAAAAGAGTCTGACTTTTTGCAAATACTTTTAGGTATATTTAATGAAGTTGCTATAAAAATTTCAGCATGAATCAATCACTTACTTTCTCATTTTTGAAAATTCAATTTTGGGGTATTTTAGTTTAATGTTAACCTCTCCAAAAGTGTCTGCCTCATTTACTTATTTAAAATAAACTTAACTTTCAAATAGTACTTGTTTGCTTTTGAATCAAACACTTTTTTTGGCTGATATTTTTTTAAACCTTTCCTGTATGCGCAGTACCTGGCGTAGGAACAGCAAACACTCATTTACCTATACACCATACCTACTTATACTGTTGTATAAAATAAAAATTCTACCTGAATCAAACACTTCATGAAACGGGTGTCATCAGCTCTTGGCCTATAATAACGTTGTTTAACCATTAGATAGATAGATAGAGATCTTTATTTGTTTGGTACAAATGTACATAAATAGCGTCGACAAAAGAATTTTACAAGAATTATAAAAACTCGTTCAACTTATAGTGAGCCTTGGCTAACAAGAATTTTTTTAATGTTTTTCTGAAATGTTTAGGGTTTACAGCCTTAATTTCAGTAGGTATATTATTGTGTATTTCTATCATAGCATTGCGGACACTTTTGTGAATCACTGCTAGTGTACAATTTGTAGTTTTTAAATTATTTTTATTTCTTGTAGGATATTCATGTTTGTTGTGATTTTCATTAACCAAAGATGGATAATTTTGTACAAAATTTGCACAATTTAGAATATAGAGATCTACTAGTGTTAGTATGTTATACTGAATAAATAATTTTTTACAATGTTCTCTAGGTACCACACCTGCTATGATAGGAATACACTTTTTTGTATTAGAAACATTTTTTCTGTCCATACCGAATTGCCCCAGAAGATTATTCCATATTGAATAATAGATTGGAAATATGCATGATAGACACTAAGCAGAATATTGGTATTAGTATATTTTTTTAAATAAGTTAGAACGAATTTAGCTTTATTTAACTTAGGCAAAATGTAGTCAATATGCTGTTGAGATTATTGTCTATGTATAAGCCTACGAATTTAACAGATTCTTTATTATATGACAATAGGTATGTCCAAGTTTAGTAACTGTGGAATGTTAAAGTAATTTCCAAGCTTAATTATTTCTGTTTTAGTATCGTTTACTCTAAGACTGTTATTTGTAAACCACTTGCTTAGGTCTACCATGCATCCTTCCATTCTACTTTTTAAAAGCGCAACTGCGATAAAAATCACACTTTTTCTTTGTACTGTTTTGTATATTGCTTTTTAATATGTAAATTTTACCATGGGCTAGGTGGAAGACCAACGAAAGTTGAACCATGCCTTTTGTGCATTTTATATGTACAATAAACATTTATTATTATTATTATTATTATTATCTCTTCCCTCACATATGACAGCAGTGTCATCAGCGAACAAGGATATTTTACTGTTAGTAGCCATCAGAATATAAATAATATGCTTAGAAACGGCTTTTGTTGATTATGGCAGGTGCATATTTTCCTCGTATTAAACTTGTTTCAGCACTGTCTAAAGTCGACCAATCTACTGGCCATATGAGGATACCGCCAGTCGTTGGGCACGTGGGACCATAACTGGGATTGGGGACGTAACCATGCACATTTTACACACACACAAACATGTTCTCTTCTGTATGATACAGTTGCCGCCGCCGCCGATGCCGACGACGGCGTCCCAGTAGCGGCCCCCCGTTTCTGTGTGTTTAAACTTTACTCAGTGTTCCGTTTGACTTGATCGACAAACACCACCGCTACTTGCGCTTAACAGAATTAAATGACGTTAAATTAATTTGCGAATTTGTTTCAGTTAAAAATGTTAATATTTATGTTTTTAATTACTGATTAAATGATTGGATTAACAGTAACCGTATTGCTGCAAATTATGTCACAATTTGCTTTGAAAACTATATTTATTATAATGTGGAAACGTAAATAAATTATTAACACCAGCCGTTTCGTAAACATAAACGGTGAATTGTAAATAGAAATTATTTCTTGTTATAACGTCAATGTTTATGAAATGAACAAGCTTATCTGTTTGTGTTAGCCAAAATATTTGTTTTTGTTTATAAAAATATGGATGACAAACCTCTCTTTCTTATCCTTGAAAAGCTAATTAATCGTGGTTATATTGTCGGAGCATTTTTGTAGCTTTCAATTAGTTAATAAGTATTTTAAATTGGACACTGTTTATTAACGATTAATTAAAACAAGAATACAGTCATGATTAGTGTACAATAGTGTTAGTTTTCTGTTCTAATCAATTTAGTAATTACATTTGATTACTATTGGCAACAGTAAAAGATCAACATTAGATCAATTGATGGTCGGCACCTCCACCATCTATACCCGCTCTTCCACCACATATCTACATATTTTATGCGCATTATGAGTTATGACAGTACAGTTAATAATATTAAAGACCGCTGTGTACAAGATACAAATACTCATTTTCAAAATACAATCGACATGTTGAAATACTAGGACTGACATAGTGAAAATGGAGAATTCCTACTTCTGCCATTAATCCAACTCCACAAGTGGCAAAATTCACTTTTCAAAATTTTACAATATTTTTTTTGAAGACACGCAGCTACTAAGCTATGTGCGTCGTTATACAACTGTTGTATTAAAGTCTATTTCTGACTAGTAGGTCTTAGACTGTATCATATTAAGATATACAGAGCATGGTAGAGTAGTGGTGACAGCACTAGACTTGCATTCGGGAGGTACCGGGTTCGAATTCCGGCGAGGGAAGATGTGGCTGGGACTTTTTCCTACTGCCTCTCGCCGAGAAACGGTAATTCCTGTACCGGCCATCTTGATTGAGGTTTTCCATGGTTTCCCTCAATTAATTCCAGATAAATATCGAGATGGTTTCTTATTTGAGGCCATAGCCGATTACCTATCAAACTCCTAGTCCAAAAATTACCTACCGTAACCTAATTTCCTATAATTCCTTCATTCGCCCATTGCTATAAGTTGAAGTTGTTAAAAATGTAGAAAATAACGGGAAGTGGTAGATGAAAAAATAGTAATGGTGCGAATGGCGTCTGTTTTGACATAAAGTCGAGAAACGGACGTTAAATGCATTATTATTATTGTTATTATTATTATTATATTAAGATTTTGGGCACCGTTATCGTGTTTTTGTTTCATTAGTTTATGATAACACTGCCCAACTCTATATGGAAACAATTTTGTCAATTTGCAGTGGAATCAAGGTACCTATTTTTGTACGAATTACATTAAAAATGAACATAAAATCAGGTTTTGTTTGTTTTAGAACTTCGTGAAATATTTAGTTTCAAAAGGGTTCCAAAAAAGATAGAGAACCGTTGCCCTAGATCTGTTTTGAAACGCGTTTGTCTACGCCACTGGTGCGTGGGTATAGAGATCGTAGAGGGAGCTGTTTTTTGTGCTTACCGACAAAGTAGTTTACTGTTCAACGACCGGCCTAATCGACTTAGTTTTAGTTTTGTTATGAATAAATTACCGATTCAATATTGTGTCCCGGCCGGCAACAAAAAGAGATTACTTGCTTACTTAACGACTTAAGAACTGTGTAAGTGGTTGGCTCTGAACTTATTGTGTCTAATATGTGACTGTTGAATTGTTATCATCCGCTTCTTCTTACACACTGACTTCTTCTTCTCTCCCCGTCTCTCTCCCTCTTTCTGTCTGCTACCTTTTCCTCGTTTCGTTTATCTTCCAATCGATTCGCCATTAAACTTAATGTTTGTTTTTCATACTAGTTTTGTTTTCTTTGTGGTTCAGTAATAATGACAAAAAGTGATTGAACTAAACTTAAAGGATTTCCGTCAAAATCAGAAATTCGCTGTGCATGTAAAATTCATATTTTCAAATCGAAATTTTTTGTATGGCGAAAGTAGGATGCAAGAGTTTCAGAAAAGCCATCCGGCTGCTAGTATATATTTTTCTAGTCACTACCCGCGGCTCCTTACGTGACGCAATGTTGTAACAAGAATGACATGTCAAATACATGTATGAATAAAATATACTATACTATACTACTATACTGTAGCCTGCTTAGCAACAATAATGGTAATGGAGCCTTGGGGTATATTGTAATCTTGCCTCACGACAGCGACAACAATAGTGGAGCAAACAAACAGTAATTTAATAGGACTAAAAATTTTTTGGGTCAGAAACCTTCGTAGGCGTACCTGCAATAACTCGCCAAAGTTTCATCGTAATCGGTCAAATGGTGTCGAAGTCTATTAATTTCAAACATCCATTTTTTTAATATAGATATTATAGAATCACAAGGTGCAATAACTTTTTGGGTTCAAAGATTTCACCATTGCATAGGAAACTGTTCTGTGACATTTAACTCCACAGAGATTCGAAACTACTTCCTTTCGAGTACGACTGTGGAATTATGTGATAATTACCATGAAGATTTCTATTCTTTTCTGCTAATGTCTGTCGTTATTATTCCATTTATTTAAATGGTTAGCGGTAACTTTTTCTTGTCAAAACGCACGCGAACGTTGACCTCTTTCGAATTTAAATACTACTATTAACTTAGACGCCTATTAAGTGAATGCCTTTGATGACCATGCGTGTTTTTTGTGTGGATATATTTACCACCTACGAATTTACTCTGGCCTTAAAATTCACTCTGGTTTTTTACTGTTTGTAATGTTCTTTTTTCTTTGTTCTCTAATCATACTTGTCTATGAAAATTAAAAAAGACGGTATAGAGGTGGAAGTTACTCGTTTGTTTAAACATTTTAATGATTATAATAATAAATAGTTTATTGTTTGCAAAAGATAACTTTTAAGTGATTTTGAAAAAGCAATTACAACGACTTGCAAATATTGGTGCCTATAAAATCTATTGGTGGTAAGAAATTGGATTCTTTCACAATTTGCAAAATCGTTTTGCCAATCTCTACGTGATCAAATGCTATTATCAGGAAAAAATTATAATACAATCGGTTACCGTCAGGATTAAAACCTAAAACTGCTAAATTCGCGAAAACATTCATTTTAAAATAATTAAGTACTCATTTGTCGTCATTAGAGAGAAAAAAAATCTCAAAAATGGCGTATCAAACATTAACTTTGATACAGTTTATTCTCAATTATTCAATTATTCAATTATTCTCTTTTTGCAAGTTGCAATTTGTAACACTCACTCTTCAGACTATTGTTTGAAACGCCATATTTTTCTAATGAATAAAACTTTTTTTATTTTGGTTTGTTTTTTTTTTTGTTTTTTTTTTTATTTTGAAGACGAATAAGACTCAACTATTTAACGATAGGGTAAATCTGATTTAAAATGCCATATTTTTATTAAAATACTTTTTCTATTGTTTTTTTTGCTATCTTTTGTTACGTAAACGTAATTTGAACTCAAATAAAAAGATAAATATTTAAAAACTCCTGATTATATACGTTTTTTACTATGTCCCGCTTTCGACGAAAGAATCCCGCTTTTTTCACCCAAAAAGTGCCAAAATCCCGACTTGGCAAAAAAAAATATCTGGCATCGCTGCCCTTTTCTAATGTTTATATCCACGCGTACTAGCTCTAATTGTATATTAGAGATAAGGTGGGATGAAATAATAATTATATACAAATAAATAGTATTTCTAAAGAAAAATAACTTATACTACATTAATTTCTTTAGCAAAACTAGTTGGATAAAAGTTTTGAAAGAATATTAATTATTTGAAATGCTATATTGGAAACATTGTTTTTTTGTGTTTTTATTTCTTTCTTGTAAAGTTATCGAGAAAAATATTTCACGTAACTTTCAAATCAAGAAACAAAAAAGTCTCTATATTAAATAATATTGTTCAGGTGGAAACAAAATGGTGTTTGTGTTCCAATCATTAGTTTGAGAAAATAAAAATATTTGCTTTAGTACGCTGTGATTGGTTAACGTCGAATGCTTCGTATATACGAGTACTAGATATATAATTTTGTTAGGACGCCTTGCAATGACAACCTACCTGTACGGTTAAAGACTCGTTCACAATAATCAATTGTCAAAATCTATTATTTTATTTCCCATTTAAATTAATTTTTTACTTCCTTGAATAAACTTTTAAACGGTTTCATTTAACCGGCATCAAACTTTTGTGTTTCGGAAAAGTTTTATTGTTTTTGGACTATTTCTTAAAAACTTATAATATGTACAAACACATATTTTAAATTTATCACACATTCCGTGTAGGTACAATAAGACATCGCTTAACGCTGCTCCGATTAACGCTGTTTCAGTTTTACGTGGTTTCCTAAGAAAAGTTTAGCCACTATAACGTAAATTGTGGATCAGTTATACTAAACGACTCAAATGTTGATAGAAGTTCAAAGGCAAGACGAAGTGTCATTGATGCAATATCTTGCTATCAACAACACCTTGCTGAACGAAACAGAAAAAGACAAACGACATCAGATGACCTCTTCACAAAAAACAAAATATGTCAAATGAGGAAACTTCCTCATCACAAACATAACTTCTTACTCGAACTTTTATTTGATTTTGATAAATGTTTTATGAACAAAAATCGATATTAGCAATTAATAAATTTATGTCATAAAAAAGTATTTAACAATAAATGTTACAAAAAAAAAACTAAAAAATCTTCTTACTCTCGGTTCTATTTCACTTATGCCTATTATTTACATATTAAGATGACATCGCTTAGCGCTGTTTCGTATAGCATAGGAATTTATTGGAACGTATCTCCTGCGTTAAGGTAGTTGTCGTGGTACAATATTGTCAAAAAGTTATAGATTATACGCGCCACAAAAGGATACTAGCTTGTAGCTAAGTAATCCATAATTGTACGCAAGACTGTACCGCGTGGAAACGTAACCTATACAGTATTCATATGCATGTATACTTTTCTATAAATTCTTGAACTTTAAACCGTTCTTTATAAATAATTAGACGGTCAAAAATTTTTTCTTTTTTTTTTAAAATCCTAACAAATGCATTGAAAAACTATCAATTTTTGGAAAGTTTCTGACAGTTAGTTCTTTTTTTATAAATAAGAAACTGGTTCAGAACTACAGAGATCGTATACAATCAATGTTAATTATCCAATTTTTAATTGAATTTATCTCGAATTACATACGGTCGATCGACTT
Organism: Venustoraphidia nigricollis; assembly: GCA_034508555.1. Classification (NCBI taxonomy): domain Eukaryota; kingdom Metazoa; phylum Arthropoda; class Insecta; order Raphidioptera; family Raphidiidae; genus Venustoraphidia; species Venustoraphidia nigricollis. The sequence goes on along the minus strand of JAVRKA010000042.1, from coordinate 721,634 downwards.
CAAATTTTCAGGGTAATTGTATTATCATGTCCTTAGTAAGTATACAAAAATTAAGAATTTTCTGACGGTGTGCCTTAACCACGACAACTACCTTAAACGGGTATTACTGTAGTTATGCAGCTAGTTTCAGCTGTTCAATGTCTACTGTCTCCTGTTAAAAAATTGTAATACCTCTTCCAACTAACCAAATGTTCAGCTGTCTGGTTTGCGAAACTTGCAGCTTTGTCTTTTCCTATAAACACTGCACATAAACAAGTATAAAAACATTTTCTATTAAAAAAAAAGAAAAACAACTTGTACCGTTGTTCAGTTTCACTAAACAGTTTTTCCTTTCTTTATAAACATTACATACGAACTTGTTATAATATATAACTCTAGAAAAACATGTTTAATTTCTCGTGAAGTTTATATTTAGTTTTTCATTTTTATTTTGTAAGGGAAAAGTGTTAGTCGGATCCTTTTAATGATAGTGTTTAGGGGTTGAAAAATGTTTTTGGGCCCAAAAATACCAAAGAAACTCTCAATATTCTATAATCTGCTTTGGTTTTTGAACTCAGTACTTGGTAGAATATGATTAATAATAGCAAATAAAAATACTTGAAAATTCCGCAAAAAATATTTTGTAATTATTTCTCGACGATCGCTTCGGACAATAAGTCTATCCTCTGCAGGAATATAAAACATATAGTATATATGTTTTATATTCCGTAGGATGGACTTATTGTCTGAAATGATCGTCGAGAAATAACTTGGAAATAACTTTTGTAGAATTTTCAAGTGTTTTTAATTATTTATTAATTCTTAACATCCCTTTCGAAATTGAAATTTAACCATTTAGTAGCAATTTAAATGTGCCCCTATAATTATAAAAAATGTTATAGAAACACTCGTTTGCAAATAGTGACATATTTACTGAAGAGTGTATATTTAATTTGATGCAGATGTTCGATTGGTAATAATATCGCATTAAAAAAAAATTAATGGATGCTTTAAGGGGTAGTTTTTACGTAATGAACCCACAATACCTGTATTAGTAAATACACTGTATTTTAGGCAGGGTTTTGACATTGCGATCCGAGTTTTTATTTATTTATTTTTTCTCAAATTTTCAGATCAGGTTTGAAAAACTGAAATATTTTCTACAGTTTCAGTTACATTAGAAATTTCTTCCGTACGACAAGTGTATTAAAGTTATGACCATATTTCAAACTACGGCCATTAATTACCGAAAAGAAATAAAGCAGGTCCACCTTGAAGCAAAATCTAATATATGTATGTAATATATAAATTTATCCAGTGGCGTTATTATTTTCGGAATCCTTACAGTCTAATATTTGTTGACTTTCAACTAAAACTAAAACATCTTATATATTTAAACGAGCAATTCTAGTATATTTATAAATTTCGCGTATCTCGGAATCGGCCTTAACGATTTGGATGAAATTCATTGAAAAGAAGTATTGGGGTACACAAAAACCGATCTAGCTATGTTTTATTTTCAGAAAAGTGTGTTTTCTCACAAATTTAACATTTTAAAAATTAATTTTTTGACGTTTCAAAATACTGTAATATTATAGGTAAGCTTTGGAATAACAATTGTGTCAAAATACTGACAGTGAATTTACTAATTTTATATTCATTAAATAACCGAGCTGGGTAGAGTAGTGGTGACAGCACTAGACTCGCATTTGGGAGGTCCAGGTTCGAATCCCGGCGGGGGCAGATGTGGCTGGGACTGTTTCCTACTGCCTCTCGCCAAGAAACGGTAATTCCTGTACCGGCCATCTTGATTGAGGTTTTCCATGGTTTCCCTCAATTAATTCCAGATAAATATCGAGATGGTTCCTTATTTCAGGCCATGGCCGATTACTTATCAAACTCCTACTTCCAAAAATTACCTATCTTATCCTAATTTCCTATAATTCCTTCATTCGCCCATTGCTATTACATAAGTTGAAGTTTTCAAATGTAGAAAAATAACGGGAAGTGTGGCAGATGGAAAATAGTAATGGTGCGAATGGCGTCTGTTATAACATAAAGTCGAAAAACGGACGTTTAACGCATTATTATTATTATTATTATCATTATTATATTCATTAAATATTACATTTATTTCTGAAAATTACTATTAAACATTATTTGATTGATATTTTAAATTTTTTAATACAATGTTTAAATCCAACGATATTAAATTTACAACACTGTTTTGATACAATAAAGTACGATTTTTTAAAATGGTATAATTTAATTGTAAAGTAAACAAGGGTGCGAAAATGCATCAAATCAATTTACATATTTTTTTACATTTAAATACTTCGAAAACAGTTTAGTAAAGTCAACGATTTTTTTAATTATGAAAGCATTCAATCGTAACTTGTGAGTTGCATTAAAAATTCTATAAATAGCTTTCGCAGTTCCGCCACTGAAGTTTCCCATCTTTACCTTACACACAGTGACAAAGTGCGTTATTATACGGAAATTACTTTTATAATTTATACATGGTACATTCTCTACCCGCATATCCCTTACTACAGTCTTTAACTTTGTTCTAAGAGAGCTGAGGACTAGGTGTCTACTGCTATTGCCGCATCCTTATACTACCTTCTTTCCCTTATACTTCATCAGAATGTTGCTAAGAAGAAAAAGAACACCCATTGTATACATTAGCCTTAATCGAATTTTCATCTTGATAGATTATGTATATCTGGGATCGTGTTCTTACTTGCGGAAAATGTACAACATAAGAAAACTTTTACTACGTTGTCTTTTTGATTCAATTAAATTATGTGACGAAATTCGGCACTTCTTAAAATCTTCTCTTTTTAATTGTACGAACATAACAGGTATTTCTTTAAACAACACTCAAATTCTTGCAAATAATTTAAAATAAATCTATTCAGTCATTGCATTGAAAATCTCTTTACACCCGAGATTATACAATCGTGAGTTTTGGCTTTGAAAAAATCTACATCGTACTCGAAACTTACAATTCTTTCCTGAAACTCACGATCGTGAGGGTTTGATTGATGGAAACCAGCACCAGCAGGATTTTTTTCAGTATTTTTCTCATATTTTTTGGAAACCACGTAACCACATTTTAACAGTATTAAAAGAATTTCATCTCTAAGGTGTAACGGGATATATAAAAACGATGTATATGTGATCTATGGACTTCAAAACGGCTGGACCGATTGTGATAAAATTTTCAGGCAATCTTTAAATGAGCCCAGCGGGTTATCCCCAAAAGTTTGGAAGCGATCGGATCAACCGATTTTTTTTTTCTTTTTTGTTTTTTGGCAACTTTGATATTACTTTCGATTTTTGATTATTCACTACTAAAGGCGAAGGAATTGAAAATTTTATGACAATGATTTTCATCTTTTATATCCTATATATTACGTTTACACCTAGGCGAAACCGGATTGGGCCTCTAGTAGTAGATTTTCTGTGAAATGCTTTTTTAATTTTTTTTCTTATCGTGTTTTCTTAATTCTATAACTCGTCTGTATAATATAATGAAGGTAATTGATTAAAAATTACATTTAAAGTTTAGATATAACAAATTTGTTCTAAAACTCAAGCACTCCGAAAATCTACACCAATGATTTAATAATCGAATTATAACTTTTCATATATATCAGAACACTGTTTTCTACAATTTAGTGTCCCTCTTTTTTCAATTTTTCAGTGAAATACGAAATGTCAAGTTGTTCCAGAAAGCTGCAGGGAAGACAAACTTCATAATATAAAGTACCTGAAAGTTGAGTTACTTAATAAAATTATTTTTTATAAAAGCTAACGAGGCAGTGAATACAAACACAAGTTTCTTTTGTGTGTTTCTTTTTATATTGCAAAGTTTTGTCACTTAATAAAATTAGAATCAATCAGGTGACAGAATAAGTTGAAATGAAAAAATAAAAATAATGGGATACATTTTGTAACTTGAAACATTTTCTTATTGTGGATAATACTTCTCTTTTAAAAGATAATTTTTTTCATAAAATAAATTGCAAAAATGAAAAAGGAATTTATATTTACGAGGAAGCTTCAAATATTTATAAATGATGAATTTTTTATTTGGAGGTTATAGGATCATTAAATAAAAACACCAGGAAATTTAATTATTTCTTGCGACGTTTCGTGCAAGAAATAATTAAATTTCCTGGTGTTTTTATTTAATGATCCTATAACCTCCAAATAAAAAATTCATCATTTATACATTCACAAGGATCCAAATAGATTATTCAAATATTTATGTTTATTAGTGGCTAATAAAAAAAGAACAGCAAGATCTCTCTTCTAAAAAAAATTAGCCACTATAACGTAAACTATATATCAGTTTATACAAAATGATTCAAATGTTGATAGAAGTTCAAAGGCCAGACGAAGTGTCATTGATGCAATATCTTGCTATCGACAACAGCTTGCTGAACAAAATAGAAAAAAGCAAACGACATTAGATAACTTCTTCACGAAAAACAAAATATGTCAAATAAGGAACTTCCCTCATCACAAACAGAACTTCTTACTCAAACTTTTATTTGATTTTCATAAATGTTTTATGAACAAATATCGATATTAGCCATAAATAAATCTATAATTAATGTGATAAAAAAGTATTTAACAATAAATGTTACAAAATTAAAAAAAAACTAACAAATATTCTTTTTCTCGGTTCTGTTTCTTTTCGGCCTATTAATTATCTACGTATTAAGACGACCTCGTTTAATGCTGTTTCATAAGTGGGGTCTTACTGTATAATAAAAAAATATAATAGAAAAGTATAGTTGTAAAAGAGGAAAAGAACAGAACCGTCTGAAGCCACGGAAAACGGAATATTACGGAACCCTTTTCTCGCGAGTTCTGACCGGTTTTTTATATTGTTCTCACAACAGAGAAAGTCTGTATCAGTTGTTTTTGTTGACTTACAATGAGCAATTAATCGAGCCAATCGGTAATATAGTGTTGTTTTTGATCGTCCCTCGTATAAACGAGCACAGAAAGGTCATGCGTGTAAGTAACATACGTATGAACTGAGGTACAAACTGGATATGTGTGCGTTACGTGTCTTGAGAGAAGGAAGGTGTTAGAGATTAGATATTTATCAGCTAACTACCCTTACCTTGCCTGTCTGTTGTAGCGGCATGTTAAACTTCCCAATTCTAACCTCCCCTCCTTCTACTTCCCTCTAGTCTATTATTATATGTTAAGTAGGAGGACTTGCTCATGGATTTGTATGATTTATAGATTAGATTCAGTGTTCATTCGACATTCGACGGATAAACATTAAATTAATTAATTAATTTGCGTGCGATTAAACGTGTTTTCTCTCGAAGAGGTGCGCTTGCATCTCTTCGCTTAGTTAACTTTTTTCTTTTGTTTTTTTAAAAATCATGAGTTTCTCTACAAATATTGCAACCACTTCTTCTGGGCACTGCCCAGTTGACAAAAAACGCAAGATTGATTCTAGCCAAAATCAATTAAGATATAATGTGAATACATCAAACTCATTTAGTGTTCTTAGTGACGACGATACTGATGATGACGAAAGTGACCAAAACGAAAGTGCTTCCAATATTAATAAGGATAAAGTTAAAATTCCTCCCATCGTGGTTTATAGCTGGATTAATCAACACAGCGAATCACTTGCTGGAATAAAATCTGCACTCACAGATGATATGTCAATTAAATTCAAAGGCAATCGTCTGTTAGTGTACACGAACTCAATTCAAGACTACAACACAATGCTATCTGTAATCGACAAAAGCAGGGTTGAGTACCACACGTACACTCCAAAATCTGAAGTTGAACCTCGCATGGTACTCAAAAATATGCCGCCAAACGTAACCTGTGGTGAAATCAAATTTGACTTAACATCAAAAAATTTAGCTGTTACTAATGTAAAGCAAATGATTAAAAAACTAAGTGACACGGAAATAAACTTACCCTTGTTTATTGTTACTTTTGACAAAAACACAAAAATTTCTGAAATCATAAAAAATAACAAAGTTTGCCATTGCCTAATTAAATGGGAAAAATACAGAAATCTAAGTGGAATTACTCAGTGCTTCAAATGCCAAAATTTCGGTCATATTTCAAAAAACTGTCACCGCGTACCTAGGTGTCTTAAATGTGCAGAAAACCACAATATAAAAGATTGCCCGTCTAAAGACTCAAACCTTTCAAAGTGTACAAACTGTGGCGAAAACCATCTAGCAAGTGACAAAAACTGTGCGGTTTATAAAAAAATACATCTGAGCCGAACACGAGCACCGAATGTCAACGACAACAACTCACCAACGGTCAGCCAGCGCTTTAAGACAAAACCCGAGGACTTCCCACCCCTGCCAAGAAACACATCAGGACGACAAACTACCAATGGCGTATCTTCCATCTGGACCGATCGCTCTAATAAACCGGCTTCACACGAGCCATCCGTCAGCAACGAATCAATCGGTGATGTATTCAAAGAAATAAAATCGATATTCACTAACATTAACTTTACCAAAATTCTTACTACACTAAAAACTTTAGGAAGCAAACTGAAAACTGCACCTGATGCAATTACCAAACTAGTTATTATTGCCGAAAATGTGTTTGAACTTTTCGATTAAGTCCATTCACTATAAATAAAATAAAAATATTAACGTGGAATGCAAATTCTATAAAAAACAAAATAAATGAAGTGTCACAAACTCTTGATAGCAAATCGATCGACATTCTAGGAATCAGCGAAACTCATCTTGATAACAACTCCACACTAAATTCTAGAGACTATATTGTTTATCGGAATGACCGTAACACTGCTGGCGGCGGCGTTGCTTTGCTTATTAAAAAAAGTATTGTTCACCATGCATATAACTTACCTCACTTAAACTCTCTTGAAGCCATAGCAGCCAAGATTAATACTTCCCAAGGGCAAATTTTAGTAATAGCAGCATACTCCCCACCGAATGTGACTCTACAATACACTGATTTGGCTTCAATTTTTAATTTAAACCAGAAAATAATATTAATGGGCGATCTCAATGCCAAACATAGAAGCTGGAACTGCTTCTCTAACAATCGCTCAGGCACAACACTACTTAACTTTAGCCTAAACTCTAACGTAACAATAACAGCACCCCAGGAGCCGACACATTATCCTACGCAAAGACGCTACAGACCGAGTGTCATTGACTTCTTTCTCACAAAAAATATCCGTAACGTCTCCCAGCCTCGCTCTCTTCCAATTTTAAATTCTGATCATAATCCGGTGTTGCTAACAGTTAATTCTAAATCTAAGCGTTATGAATCAATTACAAAATTCAACTATAACAAAGCTGATTGGAACCTATATAAAAACCTTATTAATGATAATATTGATCTAAATTTTTTTATACACGACACTGGCGAGATAGACAATAAAATTGACGAACTAACTCAAATCATGTTTAACGCACGGAACAAGGCAATACCGAAATTTAAAACACATTCCGATCGCGACGACATACCAGTATTCACAAAAACCTTGATAAAAATTAAAAACTGCGTAAGACGAAAATATCAGAGAACTCGAAATAACTTCTACCTCAATATAATGAATTCCTTAAATAACATAATCCATTCAAAATTAGCATCTATTAAAAACGCAAAATGGAATGAATTTTTGACAAAATTAAATACCAAAGATAACTCCCTATGGAAAATAACCAAGCATTTCTCCAAACGTAAAAATCATATGCCTCCGTTAAATGATGGAAACGGGTTCATTTATACCGATAGCGAAAAAGCAAATACTCTGGCAAACCATTTTGCCTCCATACATAAACAAAACGTTGATTTAAGTTCAGTTTACTTCACAAACAAGATTGTAAAAGAAACTAAATCCTATTTTAAAAATAACGTAAGCAATAATGAAATAAAACTGACTTCACCGAAGGAAATTCACTCGATTATACGCAGCCTCAAAACAAACAAAGCTACAGGAATTGATGACATTAATAACCGTTTATTGAAAAACCTTACTCGCAAAGCAATTGTTTTCTTAACAAAAATAGCAAATGGAATACTAACGCATAAATACTTTCCCTCCAAATGGAAAATAGCCAAAGTAGTAGCCTTACCTAAACCGAGAAAGGATCCTAAGTTCCCAGCTAACTACAGGCCCATAAGTTTATTAAGTAGCATCAGCAAAATAATCGAACGCGTCATCCTTTATAGGCTTAACATACACATAAACTCCAATAGCATTCTAAAACCTGAACAATTTGGCTTTAAAAAGAACCACTGCACTGTGAAACAGTTAGCGCGCATTACAGACTTGGCAATGGATAACTTTAATAAAAAGAAACACACAGGGATGATACTCCTAGATATTGAAAAAGCCTTCGATACCGTCTGGCACAAGGGGCTACTTTACAAACTTGTCAAATATAAATTCCCAGGCTATTTAATACACCTCATAAGGGCTTATCTTGCAAATCGACGCTTCACAGTTAGCATCCGAGATAAATTATCTAACGTCAAACAAATCGACTCCGGAGTGCCACAGGGTTCCACGTTGGGTCCAGTTCTCTTTAATTTATACATTAATGATATTCCACAATCACCAAAAGTAAGCATCTCACTCTTCGCTGACGATACAGCTTTTCTCACAAGCTCCTGGCGTATCGACACTATAATTAACCGACTGCAACAAGCCATCGACAGAACAAGTAGACATTTTCATAGATGGAAAATTAAACTAAATAATGATAAAACCGAAGCGATTCTCTTCTCAAAACGCAGACCAGTATTGAATAACCATATCATTATGAATCGCTCAAGAATTGAGTGGACGAACCAGGTGAAGTACCTAGGAGTAATTTTAGACAAAAGACTCACATTCACTAGCCACGTCAAGTACGCTTGTGATAAAGCCTACGCTGTAATTCACCAACTGTTTCCCCTATTCAACAAATACAACAAACTAAACATTGCCAATAAATTATTAATATATAAATCAGTCATCCGTCCTACATTAACCTATGCCGCACCCGTCTGGAGTTCTACTTGCAAAACCAATTTTAACAAATTGCAAATTGTGCAGAACAAATCTCTAAGAATAGTCTCCGGATATCCCAGATATACCCCTATAATACTTCTCCACCAACTGCTTAACATAAACTTAATAAAAGACTATATCCGAAACTTAACAATGAAATTTTACAACAAGTGCAGTGCTAGTAACATTCAAATTATAAGTGACATCGGGAATTACAATGTCGATAGCTTAGCTCATCGAAACAAACATAAGAGGATAAAACATATCCTTAACTAATTATAGATTTAATGACTGCCTGGGTTTTTTGAGACTTTTCCCAGAATAAAACAAAATAAGTTAATATTATCAACTGTGTACTATGCATAACTTGATTGTGGTAGGTTATAGGAACACCATGTAAAATAATACTAAATTCGATGTACATTTATTTTTATAACCATGACAATAAAATCTTATACTTATACTAGATTAGATTAATTAAGACAGTTTGAAACCAAACATTTATGTTTCTTTCAGAAGTATTTTTTTATTATTTATCACAGATTTTATAACTCTTCTTAAGAATATCTAACTGCAGTGCAGTAATATCTCGACATATGAGTGCCCTAACATACGAGTTCTTTAAGATGCGAGTGCGTCCCACGCGCCTCGAATTTTCTCGCGTCTCAGGCCTTAGTGTTACAACGAGGACCTTGGCCTCTGCATGGAAGAAGCTGTAGCCGAAACGACCTTCGAAGGATTCGAAACCGAAGTGTCAGTGGAGGAAGAGTTTGTGTCTCTGAGAAAATCCATGGGTCTGGAGCTGGATGAGAGAGACTCTCAGGAACTGACGACCGAGGAGTTACAAAAGTTACAGTCACAGCAAGTTACAGCAGTTCTGCAAGAAATTGGTTTCGAGGAGGAGTCAGAGGTGGAGAAGGTTATCTCTACAAGTGGGATAAAGGAGATCTTGGGGATGTGGGAAAGAATTTTACAGTTTGTGGAAAAGAAACACCCCGAAAAAGTGTCAACTGGTCCAATACACTTTTCTTATTCAAAAACACGTATCAAAAACAACCAGAGTGAGATTTTGGGAACTGGAACGAATTAATGGCATTTCAATTTATTCAAATGGGGAAATTTGCTTTGAGATACGAACAAGGTTACGTATTGAATAAACCTCGTATGTCGAGGGACCGCTGTATTTTTAATAGTCGTGCGTATAAAATTGTTCCAATCCAAATGAAATGATAGGTTAATAAGTGAAAAGTGGTAAACTATGTTGTCCTGAGGCGGGTGTAAGCATTTTACAACCCCTTCCCCTTTTTCCATGCATACCTGGCGAAGATATGTATGAAACTGTCGACATGAATAGGAGAACGGGGCGTTTCGCACCAGAGAATCGAGTGCACGGTGGGCGACGGCCCGGAGGTTGAGGCAGACTGTACGGAAGTCGTAATGAATTACCCCGGTCGTGTGTATTCCCGTCATTAGAGATTGTTGTTAAGATGATGTTAAGTAAAACAAATGCTGGCGCTTCCTGCAATTACGAGATATGGCGGTATATCCTTCTTGTGTGTATATTTTCCTGCAGAACCCTCAAACACGTGTGTATTGCATAATCACCTTACTATCTACCTGCGAGAATCTATACAATATTATACTTCAGATAGTTTCGGAGAGAGTCTCAAAATATTATTTTTAAAAACATTTGAAAATTCTACAAATAATTCTTTATTTCTCGACGATCGTTTCGGACAATAAGTCCATCCTCAGGAGCACAAAACTAAACTTTAAGGATGAAATTATTGTCCGAAACGATCGTCGAGAAATAAGGAATTATTTGTAGAATTTTCAAGTGTTTTTAATTACTTGTTATTATTAATCATGGTCTACCAAGTGCCGAGTGAAAAATAACTGCAAATTATATTATTTTTATTATACTCAGTCGAAAGTACGTATTTTCGGTTTTGATTTTGTGCCCTGCTGGATTTACTCGCACGCCATCTGTAACAGTGGACCGAAAGAAAGTAACAGCCAGACGAAAGAGATTTTTCTTTATACCCGGTAAGTAAACTAGGGAAAGACAGAAAAAAATCCAATACATTGTGAATATTTGAAAAAAGCGTTGAAATAAGAAACAAAAATTAAGCATGACCGTAGAATAAGCTGCCTTCTGGAACGTGGGTGTATTTTTTATGATAATAATTAAAAACGTTGATAATAAACGCACTTTCGATCGGGTATAAAGAAAAATAGTATACACCACACGAGCAGAAGATTGAACGCCCTGCACTGCGCGACATAATGCCCCTGTGGTGGAATATACTATTTATCTTTATGAACATTAAATTCATATAAAAAAAAACTATGTACCAACTAAATGACACATGTTCTTTCCATGCTCATAAATATAACATAGCAATCGAACGAGCATGCTATATAATATACAACAGAAATGAAACTTCTATGAAATCACAATTTAAGGAGTGTGTCATACATATTTTATACTCCACAATGTAATATTAAGGTAGTTGTCATGGTACAATATTGTCAAAAAGTTATAGATTATAAGCGCCACAAAAGTATACTAGCTTATAGCTAAGTGATCCATAATTTGTAGGCAAGACTGTACCCGTGGAAACTTAACCCATACAGTATTCGTATGCATGTATAGTTTTCTATAAATTGTTGAACTTTAAACCGCTATTTATAAATAATTTTTTCTTATTTTTTTTTAAACTCCTAACAAATGCATTGAAAGACTGTCAGTTTTTGGAAAGTTTCTGACAGTTAGTTCTTTTTTTATAAATAAGAAACTGGTTCAGAACTACAGAGATCGTATACAATCAATGTTAATTATCCAATTTTTAATTGAATCTATCTCGGATTATATACGGTCGATCGACTTCAAATTTTCAGGGTAATTGTATTATTATGTCCTTAATAAGTATACAAAAATTAAGAATTTTCTGACGGTGTACCTTAACCACGACAACTACCTTAAGACGCATAGTTTTTTATGAGCGAGACGGATATGCTGTACTATAATGATGACGAACTCCTTACATTTCGGTATTTGACTAAAGTTGCGTCGACTCTAGATACACACACACATCCATACGCTAACGGCGCAGAATACGTAGCGTTTAATAACGTCTTTCCGTTACATATTCATCCTCATTAATCCAATTCATTCTACCGTGTATAAATAAGTTTCACATCACTAATTTGTTAGTAGATTGCATGGATTTTAAAATCATGTGTAAAAAAATACGCGATAACTAAGACAAAAAATGATGGGTACTTTGTCATCATTCCATTAGATCTCGTAAAATATGATCTCAGGAAATTTAGAACTGTGGTCGCAAAATTCATTTTATTATTGCTTTTATTACCTGTGCTAAGCACTAAGTTTCACAAAAAGTGGCTTGCTGCTTAAAAATTTCAAAAATCATTGTTGTAAACATTCATTGTTACGTTGCTAAATTAGAAACATTATTTCAAACCCCAATCTTTCCACTTTCACGGCGGAATGAGTTAATCAGTTACTCTACAGTGCGATATCTTTAATCTCAACAGTTAATTCTTCGTAATAAAGCAAATGTAACATTAAATTCACTACATGCGAGAGCTGATTATTTCGTTAGGTATTTCTATACACGAATCATCACAGTAGCGAGAGTATGAATGAATGAAGTAAATTTCCATTTTTTATTATTATTAAATCATTATCTACCTTAGTACAATACGTAATTCAAAGGCAGATATAGGGGCTAATAGCCAACCTATGTTATCATATGGAAATTTTTATTAATACGAAATACTTCCGTAAAGATTGTCAATATAAGAATATGTTAATTCTGTAATGATTCAGAGCGAGCTATATAATTGTTGTAAACATTCATTGTGACATTGCTATGTAACAATGAATGTTTAAAACAATTATATAGCTCGTTCTGAAGCATTACAGAATTAACATATTCTTATATTCAAAAATCATATATATTTTTTAAACAAAACTCGTGATATTCTTCAATATTTCTTTACAGCACGTCACGAGATTTCGAATTACGGGAAGGAAAATTAACATTCTAAAGTTTTTTATTTACAAACTTATGTTAAAAATACTGACAAATTCGGTTTGCTCCATAATTATTTTTCCAATTTTATTATGTCTATACAAAAATCTGTGTAAAACTTGCCAATTTTTTTGTTTTTATCTGATTTTAAAACGTCGATTTATATCAAGTAAACTAGAAACTTGACTAAAAGTCATATGGGAAGAATGGTTCATATGTCTGGTTTATTTTGTACAGCATTACCTACCATCAAAGATTGAATAAGATTTTTCATAAAAATTAAAGATTTTCGAGACGTAAGTGCATTTTACATGCTCGTAACAAAAATCCTAAGAGACGCTCTGCAACTTTGCACATTATTATCATAATATAAAATTATTCCTTTGTGTGAACAGCTACATAAATACACATCAATAGCTTATTTGATATGCCGTGTTTCTTCTGTTTTATCTTCTAGAAACGGTCTTATTATACTTTTGTTCTGGTGTTTTATTGCAATATCCATATATACACATAAAATATATATATATTGTTTATGCTCGCATTCCCATAACGCAAGCACTTATACATCTGGCGATAACATTGCAAGAAAATGAAAAATTAATACTTAACCTAAAGGGTGTAACAAAAAGTGTTACCGTGTATCCAGAAATATCAACAATCAAACATCAACAATTTTATATTTAAAAGAAAAAAATATAATGTATTTTTTTGTATTATTTCATTGAATGTGAATCAATCTTTATTTCATTATTCTCATTATTATTACATAATTGATTTTGTTAAAATACTTATAAAATGTAAATGTTCAGAAATTCATGATCATTCGATTATTAGTGTATTTGCCATAAGGCAACATACACTATTGGCGTTGGTCGGATGGCGGGACCTAGGGGTCGGACCAAAATTTCTCGACGTTTCATAACCTCCTAAACACTTTGGCACCATTTTTGAAAATGTTTATATATATATATGTATATATATATATATATATTTATATACGTATATATATATATATATATATATATATATGTGTGCGGGCAATAACTTTCGAAAGAGTTAATTGATTTTAACGAAATTTGGTCCACGTGTTGAAATCCATCACCGCAAGAAGCCTATTTAAAATGGGCGTAGTCGGGGCATTTTAAGGGTAGTTTTTAGGGGTTGAAAAAAGTTTTTGGGCCCCAAAATACCGAAAAAATTCTCAGAATCGTTTCAAAATTGACATTTAACCCTTTAGTAGTAATTAAAAGGTGTCCCTAAAATTTAAATAAAATCGGCCCGACAGGACCGGACATACAAATTTTATGAAAACACTAGTTTACAAATAGTGAATTATTTACTGAAAGTTGTATATAATTTGGTATAGAGGTTCGATTTATAATAATATTGCAATTAAGAAAAAAAATGTTACTTTAAGAGGTGTATTAAGGAGTAAAATTTTTTATTTTGCCCAAAAACCAACTTAAGTTCGCAAAATAAAGCCACACTGCCTGTATAAGCAAATACACTATATTGTCGGCAGGGTTTTGGCACTGCGACCCGGGTTTTTCTTTGTTCAACATGGAACATTATAATTTTGATTTTTCTAAATCTTGTTTTTTGTTTAATAAAAATTTATTCATTAACAGTAATAAACAACTGTTTTTTAAATATCCCAGTAGCACCATAGGCTAGTCACGTAGGCATATTTTACTCTAATTTAGCTAGAAATTTAATTACTAATAAACTTTAAATTCTTAACTGAAATTAAATCAGACGCTATTTTTACGCTAAAAAGTTTGGGTAAATGCCAATGAAGAACCAAAAAGGACATTAGAGAGTTTACATGCGAATATTTAAACTTTAAAAAAATATAAATAACGTAAACTTTCACACATACAGTAAGACTCCGCTTAACGCGAGAGATACGTTCCAATAAGTTCCTGTGCTATACGAAACAGCGCTAAACGAGGTCATCTTATTACGTAGATAATAGACATAAGTGAAATAGAACCGAAAATAAGAAAATTTGTTTAATTTTGTAACATTTATTGTTAAATACTTTTTTATCACATTAATTACAGATTTATTTATTGGTATTATCAATTTTTGTTCATAAAACATTTATGAAAATCAAATAAAAGTTCGAGTAAGACGCTATATTTGTGATAAGGAAGGTTCCTCACTCGACATATTTTGTTTTTTATGAAGAAGTGTCTAATGTCGTTTGCCTTTTTCTGTTTCGTTCAGCAAGCTGTTGTCAATGACAAGATATTGCATCAAAGACACTTCGTTTTTCCTTCGAACTTCTATCAACATTTGAACCACTTTGTATAAACTGATCCATAATTTACGTTATAGTGGCTAAACTTTTTAGAAACCGCATAATACTGAAACAGCGTTAAGCAAGGTCTTAGTGCATCTAAACTGTCTTTCCGAAAATTCACCCGCAGGATCGTGATTCGTTGCTTTTAATTTGGTGTTTATCCGAAACCTTTAGTTTTAAAAGCAGCGTCTGGAGAAATGTAAGCATTTTTAGGCAAGGGAGGTGAAACTGAAATGACGCAGAGGATATTTGTACGCAGTGTAATACTCTTAAAGACACTTTACTGTATTATACTGAATTTCAAAAGGAAATCTACGTGAAATGCTTAGCAAAGTGCAATGTGCATCTCTCATTTTCAATTCGGATTTCTAAAGTATGCACCTAGTGTATAGAGTTTTATTTGCAGTATTACATAAACAGCTCTTGTCTCTTTCGTGCAGCGAACAGACAGAAATACATCTCTTCAAAGGCCTAAGCTTGCTTCTATTGTGTCTCCCGTGTGCTTTGATATTACCAACCTGTAAATAGTTCATGTTATTGATACTCTTATATACGTATCTAGCAGCACTGTCTACCTTTGTTTTCTCTTTCTATAAACGAAAAACAAATGTAATAATAATGTCTGTTGAATGCTTGTCTTGATGTAGTAATAATATATATATTTTTCAACTATTATGTACGATATAAAGATAATAACGTTTTTCTGCTATCTTCTATGTTATGCAGTGCTCGTTAAAAATACCCTATTGTCTTTAGAGTAACAGCGAAATATAAAAATATCAATTTTTAATTGACTTTTTTTCTTTTTTGTCCTTGATAATTAATATAAAATAAGTTGAACATCAACCGTAAAAATATTTTTTAAAAAAACGGAATTAATATAAAAAAAATTTTATGAACAATTGTTTAACTCAAATTTATATTTACATGTGTATTTTAACTTTTATATCTACTTGATCTAAACATTTAATAGTTATAAAGCTTGAAAAAGTTCCAAGCAAGGAACGAAACGTCGCTATAAATAACAAATAAGTGTTTACTTAAAAAGTCCTTTTTCCTGACAAATCGTTTTTATATCGATTTTTAATGTTTACACGAATAGTGATTCCCCAAAAATAACGCTTGAACACCATCTTGACCTAAAATTTTAAATGGAAATAATGTTTAAACAATAATCATTTCATTATTTCAGTACCAAAACTTCTTTTGATTTTAAAAAGCCACTTGACACTAATTGTACCAAGGTCTAGTCAAATGACCAGTTGTAAACTTTTGATTAGAAAATTCACATAGAATGTTATCGCTTGTTCACATTTGACTTCATGACTTTTCGCTTAAATATATACAGTTAATTTTATATCATTTATTTTTATTTTTTAAATCACAAAATCAATATTTCTCCATTCAATCAGGAAAAATAATGTTCTTATTTAAAACCCGATCATTTGACCGGTTGTGGTACAAATACTGTATATATTAAGTCTCTGTTCGTTTAGGGTTAAATTATAAGTTTGGATAAAAAACATTTTAATGTTGGAGGAACCAGTTTTTCACCTCGAAATTCGATGACATAATAGTAAAAATCAATCTCTTGGCTTGACTACTTCTCAGATTCGTCCAAATTCAAGAGTAAAATTGCCCGATTCGATCTCCCCGTTTATCATAAGTGTCACATGAGTCAAAGAAGAATAAAAATTCATAATTTATTGATTCGTCTTCCTAAATTTTTTTGAGAGACAGCTTGCCTCGCCGCGGAGATGCAGCTATTACTATAAAGTACAAACAATTTTACGTTAAAATAATTCACAAGTTTCTTTTTTTTTTCAGGTCGTCCAGCTCCTACAGTCTCGTGGTTTGTAAACGACAGACTCGTCGAAGGACAAATAGAAGCAACGAGTCATCATGTGCTAGTAAACAAGCTTCAGTGGCGTAACATTCGGCGGGAACATTTAAATTCAACGTTCAAATGTCAAGCGAGTAACACGAAATTAATGTTACCAGCCGAAAAAACTGTGCGGCTAGAATTATTACGTAAGTAGTTTTTTGCGCATATAAATATTAGCTCAGTTAATTTATCAAACGTATCTTATTATTTTAAACGAGCAATTCTTGTACATTTATTTCGCATATCTCCGAAACAACTCTAACAATTTAGATGAAATTTTGTATTTACATACAGTTTTGCTTTTTAAGTTTACTTAGCTGCATTTCTTGTAAAAATGCAATCTTACACATTAAAACGTCATCTCGTAAATTTTTGTGGTATTTGTATTGTTGCCAATGGATTATAATCAACTGTTACCTCAAAATTTTGAGAGATGGCGCTATATCATATGTAAACAAAGTACGGTGTATTCTTGATTTTTTTTTCTATGTTTCATAAGCTTTCTTTCTTACATGTCAAAAACTTTAAGCCTTCCTTTGACCCGAGCAAAGCTTGGCATCGAAAAAATCGCATGTTAATATAATTTCAATAACTTTATGTAAACAACTAGGCTGACAACTTTATAGTGTACCTAAAATTGAATTACTTGTCTAGCTGCTTCATCTTAAAATAACCTTAATATATACATTTAAGTAAGTGCATTTTGTTATAAAAAGTCAACACACAATTTAAAGTTTAAAACTCAATTACTGAAAGTTTTTTAGTTTTAAAATAATGAAATCCGTGCACTTCATGCTTGCGTAAGTTTTTGTTATTTTATTTTAAATACTTTTATTGAAAACTATTCTACTTTACTGCTTGTTACTGACTGTACAACACAAAAGTAATTTAAGAAAATTTAGAAAACTTTTTTTTTATATAATTATAGCGAAGTTTATTTTTCTGACAATTCTGTTATATTTGCATATTTCAGTATTTTAAGTTTCATGTAAATTCAAAACTAAGTATTTATTTACACTTCTTAGGAGCTTTTGTTTTATTAAAAAATAAGTTTATTTTATTTTTTAATATAACTATAACATTCCACAAAATAATTATCTTCTAGTAATTTTGTAGATCGCGGACAGTAACAGAGTTGGTCGGTTGAGCTTTGGTTTGATAATTCATTTAACATTTAACAGGTCATTGCTATATTTTAACCAAAAACGTGAATATATATTTATCTGAGATTTAAACACAATCGACTCATATTTTTTTGAAGCGTGAAATTATCATCGAAATGAAATTTTTTTCGGCTTTTCCTTTTATCATCCCAACCCACTAGTTCCCGAATAGTAGTAATTTAGGTCAAATTTTGAGGTCTCCTGAATCCAAAAAAACATATTTTTGGAAAAACTCTGGGCGTCTGTTTGTCAAACGGATGAACGAACTGAAATCAATTTCCAAGGTCCGGTTTTTAACTCACAAAAATTGTTATCTTATCAAAAATACAATTTAAATCAGAAATGTTTTAATGTTGTATCATTTCTCTTCCACAATTAATTTGATTAAGAAGAATATGACCTAGAAGTCACAATATATTTCTGTCTTAAAAGAAAACTTTTATTTTGTTAAACTGCAGAGAGAAATGATGAAACTGACAAGCTTTTGGGTTATTTTTCAAGATATACTACGTTGCCAGCTACCTTATATACTTGCTCTTCTGTGTTACGTGATTTAACTTATTTCGCAATTTTTCACAACAAAAAAAGAAGAAAATAAACCGTAAATCAGTAGCGTGCGCAAAATTGTAAAAAATATGTTAGAGGAACTAACACTTAATCGCGATTCCGCAAGTGTTAATATCGCTTAATCTTAAGTCGAGTTTAGCCAAATATAAAAGTGATCTATATTTCAAGTTTATATATAACTATGGTTCTTGATTTTAATGAAATTTGGAATCAAATATTGATTAATTAAAATCAATCCAGTGGTTTTGGATGTCCATACAAACAAAAAGATTGACGGGCAAATAAAAATATTGGAAACGTGGTCTCTTGTTTAGATGTCAAATTATCCAAAACCCAAATTATCACGAGATTCTAAACAAACTTCTGATTGCTATTAATACAATCAACATAGCAAAACGGGACCTCAGTGAAAACCTCACGGTTTTTGAGATATTCAGTAGAAATTTTTAAAGCTTTTGAATTTATAAGCACATTATTCCTTTAAAATATAGCATATGACCAGTGTTGCGGAAAGGTTATTGAAGATCATATAATTAACTATATATATTATCCAAACACAATTGGAAAATGTTCTTTATTAGTTACAGGAAAATAAAAGGATATATTTTATATTTTCAACTACAAACTTACTTTAGGAATTAACAAAATTTATAGTTGTTACCTGGAACAGTAATTTATTTTGCAACTACCGTACTCTTTTCCATCGCGTGTTGGAAAGTCAATTTCATCTATCAATGTTTGTAATTTCAAGTTAAGACATTAAAGTTTTTTTTCTTTTCCTTTTTAAACATGGAGACGATACAATGCAAGTTTATATAATTAGACAAATTACACAAAAGTGATCTTTGAGTACCAGTAATTTATACCGCACGGAATGCGTTGGCCAAATTCTCGCAAACCATCATTTCAAGCTATTTTGACCGGTCTTTATTTTCGAGACTATACCGAACTGATTTTTTAAAGGAGGGTTGAAGCTACCAATAAGCAGTCTAGGTGGAATAGTTTTCAAGAAACGAGTGTACCAAAATCACGATTTTGACTGCCTGAAGTTAATTTTAGGTGACATTATGGGCTGGTATCAAGCTTTTTATTCGAAAACTCCAAAACAATTTTCTATAGATGACACGTAACTTTTTCATTGATCGTTTAAATTGTTCCACGCCAATGATATTTGCTATTTCAAAAGATCATCTTTTCACATAAAACTTTTTTTGAAGAAAATTGCTCTTACCTAATGAACAGTTGCTTGATAACACTCGAATCGTAATTAATGTATTTAGATTACAGCAGCAGTATTACATTTAAAGAATTTTATTTTAAAAAACAGCAAGTTACTTTAGTATCAAATATTACAATTCACAAGTGTGAAATAATTTGAAAAGAAACTGTAATACAAATCAAAACCATAGTAGATTGCTAATTTTTATATATTTTTTAAATTATTGTTTTTAAATGAATGACAAGATGATCTCACTGCAAACATATCAACAAAGATTCTAAACTATAAACTTGCCTGAAGAAGTAGGAAACTAACCTACGAAACGTAGCAAATTTAGAAAACTTAGAATTTTCATTTATTTGTGTCCAATTACCCACGATCCATAATCATTAAAAAATATTTTTTTTGTAGAATTTTCAACTGTTTTTATTTTTCTGTTATTTAATGTTCCAAAAATCCCCACTAGGTTAAAGGCACTGTGTCTGGGGTGGCCTTTAAATGAGTCGATGCTGCTGCGAACGCATGTAGGGATGTTTCGTGACTGAGAAACGTGCGTGTTTCCCGTAACGTCATAATGTGCAGTCACGGATAATTTGATCAGTGGCGACCGCATTTACAAAGCAGTCAATTCCACTAGAAATGATGAATAAATTATAAGACAGAGTCAATGTCGCCAGTAAAATGCAACACGAAACAACGGTTTAATTGAATCACGTCAAACCGAATCGAAAGTTTAAACTTTGTTTTAATGAGATTTCAACGTCAAATTTTAAGTCTTTTTTTATATCTGAAAATGTGTTTCTTTAATGTAATTGAAAAACTTGATAGGAGATCTCAAAATTGGAAATTAATGATGTCGGATAATATTGTTAATCTCGTTAAAACCAAGTATCGAAAATGTTATAGCAATTTCAATATCATTTTAATAAAGTTAAAGTGATTGTTTACCAGCTGTTAAATAAGTCCCCATTTTCTTATCAGCAGTGGGATGCTTGTGTGCATGTAAAATGCTTTTACTCACGTTTCAGAAATCTCTAATTTCTACGAAAAATTTTATTCAATCTTTGATGGCACTGCTATAAAATAAACAATAAATATACGTACCATTCTTCCCATATGACTTTTAACTAAGTTTTTACAGTTTATTTGATCCAAATCAGAAAAAAACAAGTTAATTCGCATAAGTTTTACATGTATTTTTGTAAAATAATTGAAGAATTTTTCAGTATTTTTATCACAAATTTGTAAAAAAAAGCTTCAAAACGTTTGTTTGTCTTCCCGTAATTCAAAATCCAGTAACGCGCTGTAAAGAAATATTGACAAATATCACGTATTATTGATTCATTTTTAGGGCAATAATTTCTTAAGAAGCAAGCCAAATTTTGTGAAGCTTAATGTTTAATCACGACCAATAAAATAAAAATAAATTGGATTTTGCGACCACTGTTCGTTTACCGAGAGCATATTTTATCTTAACGTAACTGATCCCTCCGATGAGTTACGCTAAGATAATTTTTATTGCATGAAATGTACACTTCTAAATATTATTAAGTACTTTATGTTTACGTGGCATTTTTGTTTATGAAACTTTCTTAAGCTTGAGAAATGTTGGGTGCTACTTTTTTATTATTTGAATATACACCAATACCTCGCTTTGCGTTGTTTCGTTTTGCATTTTTTCGAAGTTGCCTCGCTGCTTAATTAGTACTAATTTTCACTGTGCGTCGTTATATTTTCGAGGTTGCGTTGTTTTGGGTTCGAATCTTTAATTTTTTTTTTTAATTTTTTGAAATTTTCTTTTTCTTCTAAAAGATGGTACCACTTTTCACCACTTTTATTTCTAATTAATAATAATAATAATAATAATAATAATGCGTTTAACGTCCGTTTCTCGACTTTATGTCATAACAGACGCCATTCGCACCATTACTATTTTTCATTTTACCACTTCCCGTTTTTTCTCTACATTTCTTAAACTTCAACTTATATAATAGCAATGGGCGAATGAAGAAATTACAGGAAATTAGGATAAGGTAGGTAATTTTTGAACTAGGAGTTTGATAGGTAATCGGCCATGGCCTCAAATAAGGAACCACCTCGATATTTATCTGGAATTAATTGAGGGAAACCATGGAAAACCTCAATCAAGATGGCCGGTACAGGAATTACCGTTTCTCGGCGGAAGGCAGTAGGAAAAAGCCCCAGCCACATCTGCCCCCGCCGGGAATCGAACCCGGACCTCCCGAATGCGAGTCTAGTGCTGTACCACTACTCTACCCAGCTCGGTTTTATTTCTAATTGCGCCATGCCATCAAAACTCGGGGATTCCCTTTCTAACTAAAAATCAACGCAATTTTAATTCAGTTTTATTTTCACTTTGTTTTGCTAATTTTAGAGTTCAGTTTCTATTATGTAGTGTGTTTTTTTTTTGGTTTTTTGTATGTATGTAATAAAATTTTATATTATTTTTGTTTTTTAAACGTTTACTTTGTTCAATTTTCTTTTTAAAAAGCAGTATTTTCGTAACCCTGGAACCTATCTTCGATCTTTACATGGTTTGGTATAGAAAATCTTAATTCACTTTGCGTCGTTTCAATTTGCCTCGTGTTTTTTTGGAACGTAACCCCGACGCTAAGTGAGGTATTGGTGTATGTTTTTAAAAAAAAGTTATCAAATAGTTAAATCTGGCGCTGCTAGAAACCCTTTTGATGTCCAGCCTAACTACCTCCCCTCCAATTATGTTATCTAGTTCTAGTGATGCTCCTTAGTTTGCCAGTATTTGATAACACTTGTTTCATTGTTGCAGTGCGTCCGCTAAGCGTTCGAGTAGAACACAAACCGAAGCAACTTATCGCCGACAACGAGTACACAGTAACCTGCGAAACGGTCGGTTCTAGACCTAGAGCTCATATTACTTGGTCCAGAGACAACCGGAAGTTCCGCCGAGGCAAGGTAAGCTGCACTCGTTAACTTTTAATACGCCAATGTTCGTCGGTCTGTTTTTATTTCAATAATGCTATGATTCGGATCTATAATAAAGTACCGGAAAATATAAAAAACTTAAACAATACTAAATTTAAAAAAACCCGGGTCGCAGTGCCAAAACCCTGCCGACAATATAGTGTATTTGCTTGTATAGGGCCGTGTGGTTTTATACTTTTATTATGTGAAATTAAGTTTGTTTTTGGGCAAAATAAAGAATTTAACCTCTTAATACACCCCTTAAAATAACACTTTTTTCTTAATTGTAATATTATTATCAATCTAACGTCTACACCGAATTAAATACACCCTTCAATAAATAAGTCACTATCTGCAAACTACTGTTTTCATAAAATTTGTAAATCCGGTCCTGTCGGGCCGATTTTATTAAAATTGTGGGGACACTTTTTAATCATTACCAAAGGGTTAAATTTCAATTTTGAAACGATTCGGAGAATTTTTTCGGTATTTTTAGGCCCAAAAACAGTTTTCAACCCCTAAAAACTACCCTTAAAATAGCTCGATTAGGCCCATTTTAAATAGGCTTCTTGCGGTGATGGATTTCCATTCGTGGCCCAAATTTCGTTGAAATCAATTAACTCTTTCGAAAGTTATCGCGCGTACACATATATATATATATATATATATATATACGTATATAATATATATATATATATATATATATATATATATATATATATATATATATATATATATATATATACATATATATATAAACATTTTTAAAAATGGTGGTTTAGGAGGTTATGAAACGTCGAGAAATTTTGGTCCGACCCCTAGGTCCCGCCATCCGACCGACGCCAATAGTGTATGTTGCCATATGGCAAATACACTAAAAATCATTAAAAGATGTTTTATTAAATTTAAATTTTTATCATGTTGGACAATTTTTATAACTTTTATGTACCTATTGACGCAATTTATATTCTTGTAAGAATGTCTAAATAAAGACCGCATTATTATTAGTGTATTTGCCATATGGCAACATACACTATTGGCGTCGGTCGGATGGCGGAACCTAGGGGTCGGACCAAATTTTCTCGACGTTTCATAAGCTCCTAAACACTTTGGCACCATTTTTGAAAATGTTTATATATATATGTATATATATATTTATATATATATATATATATATATACGTATATATATATATATATATACGTATATATATATGTGAGCGGGCAATAACTTTCGAAAGAGTTAATTGATTTTAACGAAATTTGGCCCACGTGTTGAAATCCATCACCGCAAGAAGCCTATTTAAAATGGGCGTAATCGGGCCATTTTAAGGGTAGATTTTAGGGGTTGAAAAATGTTTTTGGGCCCCAAAATACCGAAAAAATTCTCAGAATCGTTTCAAAATTGATATTTAACCCTTTAGTAGTAATTAAAAAGTGTTCCTAAAATTTTAATAAAATCGGGCCGACAGGACCGGACTTACAAATTTTATGAAAATACTAGTTTACAGATAGTGAATTATTTTCTGAAAGTTGTATATAATTTGGTATAGAGGTTCGATTGACAATAATATTGCAACTGAGAAAAAAATGTTCTTTTAAGGGGTGTATTAAGGAGCCAAATTTTTATTTTGCCCAAAAAACCAACTTAAGTTCGCATAACAAAGCCACACTGCCTATATTAGCAAATACACTATATTGTCGGCAGGGTTTTGGCACTGCGACCCGGGTTTTTATTATTATTATTGAGAAGGAAATATTCCTTAAAAAAATTTGCATCCACAAGCACCCAAACTTCAGGTTCGTCACCGTCATACTAGGGATACTTGTGGAGCAAGTTGTAACTGTAACCGCGTCTCAAACCATGAAATGGGCGATTACAGTGAGTTTGGGTCGTGCGCACGGAGTACACGAAGCGACCCAATAAGCACGGCCTTTTGCATACGGCAAATTAGTGACTCAGCAATACGCTGACATGCCGGAATAGTTTTCATACTTGCCAACAGTGACGGTTTTGCCCCTCCAAGAACACCAATTATAAGGACAATTAATTTAACAGTATACTCTGGGTACTGCTTTCTGAGCTCAAAAAGAAGATCTTGATATTATTATTATTATTAGTGTATTTGCCATATGGCAACATACACTATTGGCGTCGGTCGGATGGCGGGACCTAGGGGTCGGACCAAAATTTCTCGACGTTTCATAACCTCCTAAACACTTTGGCACCATTTTTGAAAATGTTTATATATATATGTATATATTTATATATATACGTATATATATATATATATATATATATATATATATATATATATATATATATATATATGTGTGTGCGGGCAATAACTTTCGAAAGAGTTAATTGATTTTAACGAAATTTGGCCCACGTGTTGAAATCCATCACCGCAAGAAGCCTATTTAAAATGGGCGTAATCGGGGCATTTTAAGGGTAGTTTTTAGGGGTTGAAAAATGTTTTTGGGCCCCAAAATACCGAAAAAATTCTCAGAACCATTTCAAAATTGACATTTAACCCTTTAGTAGTAATTAAAAAGTTTCCCTAAAATTTTAATAAAATCGGCCCGACAGGACCGGACTTACAAATTTTATGAAAACACTAGTTTGCAGATAGTGAATTATTTACTGAAATTTGTATATAATTTGGTATAGAGGTTCGATTGATAATATTAATGCAATTAAAAAAAATGTTATTTTAAGGGGTGTATTAAGGAGTAAAATTTTTTATTTTGCCCAAAAACCAACTTAAGTTCGCATAATAAAGCCACACTGCCTGTATTAGCAAATACACTATATTGTCGGCAGGGTTTTGGCACTGCGACCCGGGTTTTTTATTATTATTATTGTTATTAATTTTGTCTTTACATTTTGTAATGACCAGCGTACTTCGTGTACACAATACACCCAGGGTGCTGAAGTAGAACAGCTATTGGCTGGAGCTCGTCAAAATAAAGAATCTATTCACTTCTATTCTATTCTGTTATTATAGACCTAACCGTTTTCTATGACATAAGCTATCGTATAGTAAAAGCCGCATTCAAATCCGTTTAGTAGTTTTCGCGATTTAAATAATTCTCACAGTTTGGTTAAAAAAAAATCACATGGCAATTTTTCCCAGCAACCCTTAGAATTTCATTGTTTAGGTCATCCTGAACTTAAATTAGAGTTGGGTAACTCAAATCTGAACCGGTTCAGAGAGCCGACTCACTTTTTTTTGAGCCGACGGATCAACGCTTCCGCATAACTCAGTGAAACACTTAACACACAGAAGCATATTTTACACTTACGTATCAGTTCTCGCTTTGATGCATCTGTCAGCTCAAATGTTTGGCTATGCATTCTTGATTCTATACAGGTCGTGATATGATTGACTGAACTAGGTAACTCAGTGGCTGACTGCAGTAACATATTCAGAACTCGGCTCTTTTTGAACCGGTTCAGTGAGCCGGCTCACATACGGGATCCGATGCAAAGATGCAGATCACTAAAAAGACCCGTTTTTCTCATCTCTAACTTAAATCATCAACCGGAATTAATCCATCGGATTTTGTATACAGGATGCAGTCTAGTGCTCGGTCTAATTTTTTGTTTTAAAGCTTGAAATATCCCAAGAATTTCACTGTCACCATCTAGTCGACACTATTTATTTACCTCGAGCATGTATACTAAATGTGTACAACTTGTGTTTAACCAAAATCTAGCGTCCGTCACTCACCACCCTCGCCCACCCTTCAATTTTCTCACTTGCTCACCTGCTGAATAACCGCTATGCTCTCAGCGCCACTCCATTTAATATATGTAAATCTTTTGTGTTTGTCTATCGATTCAGTTGCTTGGTGAAGATATACAACTTTGAGACTACACTTATTAGTAGT
Organism: Venustoraphidia nigricollis; assembly: GCA_034508555.1. Lineage (NCBI taxonomy): Eukaryota > Metazoa > Arthropoda > Insecta > Raphidioptera > Raphidiidae > Venustoraphidia > Venustoraphidia nigricollis. The sequence goes on along the minus strand of JAVRKA010000042.1, from coordinate 694,552 downwards.
GTAGTCAGATTAGAAGGCAAACTTAATCCCTGCAATATTTTTTCTATTGCGTTTCACTCCAAAACTAACTTATAGACACTCGATTACCGAGGTCCTTACCATTTATAATATTATTTTACCAAATTAGATTTACACAGATTACACTATTACGTAAATAAATAAATAAATTGTATAAATCGATAGATGAAAATATATTCCCTTTGTCTGTGAATCTGTCACACTTTTTTGTGTCATTATTATAAGGGATGTATTAAGGGGTTAAATTTTGTATTTTGTTCAAACTTAAGTTCACGTAATAAAGCCACAATACTTGTATCAGCAAATACACTATATTGTCGGCAGGCTTTTGGCACTGCGACCCGAGTTATTTTTATTTAAAAGATCTTTTCAGGCAGTAACGTTTTTTGTAAATGTGAACAAATCAATATAATCGGTTGCTGATAGCTTCTTAAACTATCTACAATAAATATAGTTTAAAAACTATAGTAGCAATCCGAACAAAAAGGTAAAAAATAATCTTTTATTGTGCTTGATATCAACTGGTATAAATATTTCATTGGTAGCTATTTGTAAAAGTAGAGTTAGTATAATAATAGTAATAAACAACCCACGCTTTTTTACAATAGAAGAATTATTTTTTACTTTTTAATTCGGTTTGCTATTAAACCGTGTTTTTTTTGGTTTTTTAAACAGTAATTTATTATTTATTTTTTCGACTTATTTTTTTATCCTGTTGATCTTAGTCAGGATAATGGGACAAACTTATTAAATTATTGTATCGTTATCAGTCCCTAATAAGTGCAAAGTTTCAGTTTATTCTGATGTTTTGGAGTAGATGAATTTAACGTTCAAAAATTCCTTTACAAACGTACGTTCAAATATTTTATTTTTTATCCTGAAAGTCCTGGTCGGGATAATCGGACAGACTTATGAAATCATTGTATTATCATCAGTCCTTCATAAGTTTGCAACGTTTCAGTTTATTTTGACGTTTTGAAGTAGATGAATTTAATGTTCAAAAATCCCTTTACAAACGTACATTCAAATATTTTATTTTTCATCCTGAAAGTCCTGGTCGGGATAATGGGACAAACTTATCAAATTATTGCATCATCATCGATCCTTAATAAGTGTGTAAAGTTTCTCTTTGTTCTGACGTTTTGAACTGGGTGAATTTCACGTTCGAAAATTCCGTTACAAACAGGTGAAGCTAGCAAAAGCATGTTAAAAATAAAATCCAGTTGACGTCAGCAAATTCAGTGTCTATCTTCTGATCGCAGAGAGTCAATGAATCTGTCTATTCTCAACAGTGAATAGTCGAACTCTGCATATATGCAAAGTTTATGTATAAGATTTGAGAGTGGGTTTTTGGTATTACAACAGTGCAGAGAGAGGACACTGGAACCATATAAAGTGGTTGGTTTAAAATGCAGATGAAGCCGGTTAGGGTAACCACAAGTGTGTTGGTGGCCGAAAGAATGGGAATCAGGTGTTATATGTCTGCATAATATCTACACAAGTCCCTTTTTACTTATACACGCAAAGCTTCTTTATTTGACAAGACACGACGAGTAAGCAAAACGAGCTTTCGTGTTCAAATTCATATACAAATTATTGCATCTCGAACATCTTTGGCCTTTGAACCAATCTATCTTTGGTTTGAATCTTACCTTCGTTCGTTTAATTTAATTTGACGTAATATTTAGACGTTATAATCGGTATCAAAAATGAAAGGTGTTTTTTGTCGGTATAAAATATCTCTCTTAAAAGTGTTGGACCACTTTCACACAGTTTGTGCTGAGCCCAGCGGTACGAGGCGAGGTAGGCAAAAGATATATTGTGGATGTGACCTTCTTGAGCTCTGTCTCGCTCAAATCATCAGCACGTTTCAATTTTTGACTTGTGCCAACTACGAGGCTAAAAAATGTCATTGCAAGATTTATTGAAGATTTAAAAAACTTTTCCGAAAAGGGAAGAGTCACTTTAGGTTTGTGATGGAACAGTTTTGTGAAATAAGTACGAAAAAGGTCGTAGTTTGATATTGAAAACGTGTGTTTTTCTGGCACAATTAATGCCAAATTTTTTCTAGTAAATCGTACATAAATTACAAAAGTAATCCGTTAGAGGCCTAGATTTATCCTTTATCTTCCTTATAGAAAAAGAATTTTTGCAGAATGTTGACGAATAAGTCTACAACCAGTTGACAGCTCAAGCTCTATTTTTGGTTTAAATTCAGAGCGTTCCGACAGCCCTAATACTGTATCAAAATTAATGTTTGATACGCCATTTTGGAGATTATTTTTCCCTCTAATGAAAAATAAGTTAATATCTTAAAATTAATGTTTTCCTTAAAAAATAAATTCTAATATAACATTGTACTAATAGGTGTTTCATAACAATTATAACAAACCATGGCTGTTCTTCTATACTGTACGTGAAATCAAAAATATTTATCCGTCTTTTAAAACTATCAAGAAAAATCGGTGGAAATAATTTGTAACTGGAGTCTTAATTTTACATTACAATAGTCGGTGACAGCTTTCATAAGAATTTTACTTTAAAAAAAATAAAGACGGTCAATATTTGCAACAGTTCGATTGTACTGCAGAGTTGCTTGTCATAAAATATGAACATCTTAACATACACTATGTATGCGCAAAGAGTCACATCTCAAATCTAACTGACGGCAAGCTGAGTTAACTCTCCAGAGATAACTATATTCCTTCAGTTTTCCGAGAAATCCCTTTACTAACACTACAGTTGCTGTGAAGCGAAACACAGTTCTGTCTGAACATATTGAAAACTGCAAGAGACCAAGATGTGGTTTTGTTTAAAATAGCAACAGTTTACTTTTCAAATGAGTGAATATTATAAATAATATTGAGAATGGTTTCTTATGTTACGTAAAACTATTATTTTAATCTTGTGCCAAAAGTAGATGTTTAATTTGTGACATGTTTTAATAACATAATATGTAAAAAAATCACTTCTTTTACTGTATATTGAATAAAAAACAAACAGCTCCTTTCTCAGGCTTAACCTATATTATCATAGTTAACATTAATTTGAGAAACAAAATTCGATTAGATATTTTTTTCGAAGACATTTCATAGTACTTTCCCGTATAAAGTAGGGTTTTATGTTTTTTCAAGTCGTTTCTACTGTTCTTTCAACCAGTGACTACGTAATACAAGCTTGTAGATTACAGAGGTTGCCTTGTTCCATCTAACCAAACAGAGGATCCGCGAATAACTTTGCTGAGTCCGTTCATATTTTTATTAACCTATATTGACAATATCAAAAATGTTATTTATAATTACTATAGGACTACGTAAATCTCTTACCTTAAAAATGCAATTTATTGCAAATAGTATCTATATTCTGTCTTCTAATTTTTTTCACATTCGTCAAATACTTAAAGCTTATAAACAGCAGTCGTTGTCACAGAATTTTACTATCCCCCCGCTACAATTCAACGGAACGAGGCAACCTGTGTAATCTACTAACCTTGTACGTAATATTTTAGAGCAGTGGTACCCGACCTGTAGAAGTTTGCGGACCACTAATCCTGTAATTAAATCAGTACGGACCCCCCACGCTATATGCCTTACCAGTTGTAATCAAATTCAAAGGTGTTTAAGTATGAAAACAGTTTTTTAAAACACATTTTTAATATGATAGACACAATCATGGATATATATTCATCCGATCTCGTTCAACGCATATCGCTTTTAAAATTCCAATTTAATGCCAACTTTTTTATGTGCTGCCGGACGGGACTACTCCGAGGCTCTCACAGACCATTGGTTGGGAATCACTGTAAATTTAGAGGGATAGAAAACGCGTATACAGATATTTTAATTGTATACCTTCTTTTCCCAAGAGCCTAATTGAATAGGGGAGCCACCGCCCTTCTAAAGGTTTTTAATTTCATTAAATTAATTAAAATTGAAACTTGGCAGCTTATTGGTCAAATTAAGTTGTACCTTCTTGCCTTCTTATTATCTTGTAATAAATATGCAAAAGTTTGTAAGGTATTTAATTAGACTATTAATTGTCTGCGTCTTTTTGATCTGGTCATGTGCTGTCATCCGATTATAAATTACACTGGGAGAGGACAGTGTTGTCCAGTAGTTAGCGTACTAGGTTCTTGACCGGACTGTCGTGGGTTCGAATCCTGCCTCTGATGACCATGGATGTTTTGTGATGTCGTTTAGTTATAAGTGAATATGTTATTTGATGTAGTCAAGACACTAATGATCTAAATTGTCGATTGCCTATAATCTACAATACATTAAAATTAAATTACACTGGAAAACAGTTTCCTGTCGAATGAAGTAAATAATTTTTAATAATAATAATATTTTCACTATAGTTAAGTTCTCGATAACCAAACACTCAGCAATTCGTTATCAAGAACGAGTATTGTTCTTATGAAAAATCAATCAAGTTTTGCTGATATTTTTCGTTCCGGAGAGTTTCGTTACAGAAAGATTTTACTGTAATAGGTGTTTGCTATAATAGGGATGTCGACTATTTTTGGGAAAGTATTTTAAATCGTGCATAAGTACCTAATATTGCCACAAATATTTATTATTTTTATTTAAATACAACTCAAGCCTTAAAAATTGTGTATTTTAAATCCCGTTTCAAATTTCGGTCCAAAACGCCTATACTAGTCGCGTGACGTCACCTGTTCATACCAAAGGAGGCTCAAAAGTTTACACGGGAGCTACCATCCTTATAGATGCATATTCTGTGCTCATAAACGTTAATAAACTGAGGTGATGAAAAGTTGGTTCGTAGTCGTTGCTATAGTTACATTTAATTTGACGTTTCCTATAAGCAAATAATAATAAATTACACACTAAATATTAACCAAACAATGAAGTTTTTTGACAGCGGCTGAACATATGACGTCATGCGCTCTGATTGGTGTCTGTTGTCACGTGACTTGAGAGTGATTTTATTAGGTTTTATTTATTAAATATTAATTAGATTCCTTAAAAATAAGGAAAAATATAGTGTTTTTTAGTATTTCTATCATAGAAACTACTACCTTTCGTTAAAATTATGTTTTTATTTGAATGCATTCAACATCCCTATTACGACATTCAAGAACCTAGAAAAGGTCAGTTTTTGTGAATAGAATTTTCATCTGTTCCACAAGAAAAAGCTGAGTTCTCATGAAACTGAATTTCTAATTTATTCGCTTCGTGAGATACTGTTAGCGGCACAAAATTTATTTAGGAGATCATTAATTTCGAAATTCCCTGATTCCAGAACATAACAAATGTTCATTGGATGCACCAGACCTTTTTCAATTAAGACACTGTTGACAAATCTCAACGATACTTTAAAAAAAGTTTGATAAGCACTGGTTTAGACCGCCCATTGCGTAATCTCACGTGGCCTTATTTGTTCTCACTGCAAGAAATCGAATAGTTCGTTTGTCGTTTGTGTTTTTATGTTTTCCCATTCTGAGATAGATTGCGCAACGATGATAGTGGGGTAAAAGTGGTGATGTCGTCAAACATGCGATGGAAATACAGAACCGTAACATTAGCATTTAGAAAAACTACCCGGTCTTACCTTATCAGTGGCGCGACAATTTTATATCACACTGTTCAAGTTTAATAAAAATGTTTTTAAGGCCGTGCAGTTTAAGTTCATATAAAAGATTATTACTTAAAGATAAAAACGAGAAACAAAAAAAAAAGAAAAAGTATCTTGATTTGCTAAATTTTTTGAATTTTTGTACCAAAAAAAATTTAGTACTATAGGTTCTGTAACGTAGCTTGATCCAAAAAAAAAACATGGATGTACACTGAAATCAATGCTAAAATTAGTAAATCTTATTATAAAAATAATGACGTTTTATATGGTTAGTTAATGAATAAGTTTGTTAATTTTAACACTGATGTTTTTTAATACGTTGACTGCCAACTACGAGATATCTCGTAGGTTGTTTACTTTCCCAGGACGCCTCTTCATTACTTGCCATATTTGTACAACTATGAATAGATGACCTCAGGAAAGAGAATAAAAAAATCAGGTTTGACTTAAATGAACAGAAAAAACACTTAAACAATAAAAAAAATATTTTTAAAGCCTTTTGATTAATTATTAAAGTTTTTTATAATATAACATATTTAAATCAAATTGGCTCTTTAGACCAGAATCGTGAAAAATTCTGTGGCAGTCAACGTGTTAAGTAGTTTGCAAGCTACGTTACGGAACCTTACTTTTATACACGACTCAATTGACTGCTTATATCATTTTTTTAGTGTTGCATAACCGGTCAGAATTCTATGAATTATCTAAATTGTTAGTTTAGTTCTTTCTGTGATACAGTCGTGATCGTTTTTCGGATTTAAATCGTGTACTTTTTGTTAATTGCTGACGTATCGTGTGATCTATGTAGTGCAATTATTTCAGAGTAGTCTGAAACTGAAGGCTTCAGTTCGTCTTGCGTGTTCTTTTCAACGATGCATTTGAAGTTCGGTAAAAATAGACCTCGTGATTTGTTAATGTATCAACCATGAACTTAATGCAATCATGAAAATTTGAAGTGTGTTTTATTTCTACAGCTAAGTAAATTAAAAAAAAAAGGTAAATAAAAAATCTTTTTAACTTAAACGGTTTTACTATACTAAAAGCTAGAATATAATTTTGGGTCACCAATCTGGGGCTAATAAAACAATTGAAAGCTAGATATAGTTACCGGTCTCAGAACCAATGAAAATTATTTACTAAATGCGCTCGGAGATTTTATCTTAGTTTAGTCTAAGCCCCACATCGGTGACGCATAATTATTTTCTAGCTTTTAGTACATCACATTTTTGAGTTTTTCGTGTTCTTTATTAATAGTGCGATTCGTACCCGGATGAAGCTGCGCCAGTTAACTATTTACCATAACATTGTATTGTCATCGGAACTAATACAAAATTTCAACTCAATCGGATAACGGGAAACAGGAGAAAAATTTGAAACAAACACACAGTAAATAAATAACTTTACGGAATTTAAAGTAAAATAAAATCGTTTAAAAATAGTTTGATACTCTATTTGCAAATTAGAGCAATTTTTTTAATGAGATCCTTCATTCATTTTTCTCCGCAACTATTAAAAAAATACAACATAAGAGTGTATAGTATATAAACCTTTCTTAATCCTGATTAAAAAACCGATGACATTTTTTATTTCTACCATCTAAACTTTCATATTACACACATTGGGTGTGTTTTCTCAAAATGTTCTGATAATTTTGTACAGTCATTTCTGATACAATAAAATTTTGACTAGGTATGCATATATATTTCGACAATAAAACATTTCACTTCACGATATTATAAATTGATAGGAATACGACAGTTAAAAAACAGTAGGGATCACAAAAATGATTTACTTTCTGTGTAATCTGACAATGTACTGATATATTGCTCTCTTTTTCTATTCATCAATAAATAATATGACCAGAGAACATCGTAACAGATGTTTTTATTAAAATGTCCAACTTTGAAAAAACAGTGTCAAAATACAGTGTCGGTTATAAATTTGAAAAAATGTAAAAATTATAGACTACTGTCTATTTGTCCGGGTTATTCTTTGAAACGCCTAAACTGATGACATTTCACAGACAGGTAAAGAGCTATGTTATGAGTGGTCTGAGCTACATTTTAACCTAAAACTAAGCCAATAGTGTTTGTGTCATATTGCAAAGCGGTATATATTATATCTCATTTAATTCTGTATCAAAATTAATGTTTGATATACCATTTTGGACATTATTTTTCTCTCTAATGACGGAAATTAAGTTAATATCTTAAAATTAATGATTTCATTCAAAATTACAGTTTAAAAATTTTAACAATTTCATTACAGAAAATAACATTCAGAAAAACACAAATGTCGCCGTCTGGTAGCAATCTGTTTATTAGTGTATTTGCTATATGGCAACATACACTATTGTCGTCGGTCGGATGGCGGGACCTAGAGGTCGGACCAAAATTTCTCGACGTTTCATAGCCTCCTAAACACTTTGACGCCATTTTTAAAAATGTATTTGGCCCACGTGTTGAAATCCATCACCGTAAGAAGCCTATTTAAAATGGGTCTAATCGGGCTATTTTAAGGGTAGTTTTTAGGGGTTGAAAAATGTTTTTGGGCCCCAAAATACCGAAAAAATTCTTCGAATCGTTTCAAAATTGAAATTTAATCATCTAGTAGTAATTAAAAAGTGTCCCTAAATTTTTAATAAAATCCGCCTGACAGGAGCGGATTTACAAATTTTTTTGAAAAAACCAGTTTGCAGTTTATGAATTATTTACTTTAAGGTGTATATATTCGGTATAGAGATTCGATTGATAATAATGTTGCAATTGAGAAAAAAAATGTTCTTTTAAGGGGTGTATTAAGGAGAAAATTTTTTTATTTTGCCTAAAAACCAACTTAAGTTCGCATAATAAAGCCACACTGCCTATATTAGCAAATACACTATATTGTCGGCAGGGTTTTGGCACTGCGACCCGAGATTTTTTTAACAGGTGTCGGTAATATTAAGAATAGAATAGAAAAAAAATTATTTCCAGCCTATTATATTACGTATCTGGCCACTAACGCCACGAAGTATTCGCACGGGTCCGCTGGTACTAATTAATTCTAAAAACTGGTAGAAAATTGTAACAGCCCGATGTTACGCCAATGTCTGTACAGTAACCTATAACAACTTTGATCATTTTAGAAAACAGGGATCGGCCGTAAAAAGACTATGAACAGCATTGAGGGTAAATTCATAATTGCAAGTCAACATCTGTTGTTCTTTTCGCCAAGTAGGCTATGCTTTATCTGCCATTTGCAGACACAGCTACGGCGCAATACAACAGAAATACGACACCATTTAGTTAATTAAATTACACAGTCGATATTCCTGTATTGATTCGATATATTTTTTTTCTTTAATTTGTTTTTTATAATAGGATACGGACAGCACTTTCGAAAAAAGAACGCTCTCATGGAGTGGAAATTTTGATTTAACATAAAATATCAAATACAATATACGTAAAAAAAGTGTAGGGATATTTTACGCACTTTTATTTTTAATCAAAACAAACAGAAAGTTTTAATAAACATCAATCGTTTCAGAAATAGATGTGATCTTTAAAAAAAACTAAAACAGCACGTTTTTATGAACTTAAAAATTAAAAATAATTTAACAACAAAATTAGCTTTACTGCAAAAATCGTGGAGTGCTATCTACTAAAATTTTCACGATAGCTCTACGTTTATAATTAGTTAAAAAATGAAAAATGTATTACTGATATGAAGCACTCCACGCTTTTTACAGTGAAGCTAATTTTGTCGTTATATTATTTTGCATTTTCTAGTTCATAAAAGCGTGTTGTATTAGTTTTTTTTCCAGTAAAGCTAATTTTGTTGTCAAATTATTTTGCATTTTTTAGTTCATAAAAGCGTGTTGTTTTAGTCTTTTTAAACTCTATTTTTCTAGTTCATCTTTAAAATTCAATTCCAGATATATGTTATAATAGAAAACAGTATCACGGGTAATTGGAATAATAAAAATAAATCAATTTAAACACTCATTGATTGCAACGTTTCGTCTTTTCTTTAATTAAGACTTTTTCAAACTCTATTTTTCAAGTTTTTTCCTATATAAATTTTTTTCATGTTTCTTTAACAAACATTTCCTGTCCCGCGATTTGTTTGCAGCCATTTCCAGTTTATCAAATCTAAAACAGTTCTTCTAGTTCTTTGTAGTTCACTTGACTGATTCGTAAATCCAGATGCAAATGGCATCCTTCTCGTTAGAGTTCTCTGGCGTGAACCCCTATTTACGTGGGAGCTAGTGTAGAAGAAGTGAAGTTTTTAAAACGAGTAAACTTTGGTGCGAATGTGACCAGGATAGCCAACTTTGCGAGTTTCTAACTGTCGTGGTATATGTCCGTCGAGAACGCCGGAAAACGGACAAAAGACAAACATTATACTCCACCGGGAGTAAGAAATAGACTCTCTCTCTATAATATGTGTGTGTGTGTGCAATAATGGACTCTTAGAGTGTATGCTTTGTACTTACTTTTGGTTGTGTGTTGACTGTTGAGATCAGGGCTTTTTCTTCTTCTTTTCTTCTTTAAAAAGGGGGAGGTGTTTAAACCACCACCGTCAAGGTATTTAAACTTAATTTTTGTGACTATGCATATAAACTTTTTTTTCTAGTTTCTTAGTTTCCCTACGTTGAGGTTTACTTTACGTTCTTAATTTTTTTTATATAGAATTTTCACGCACGCTTTACCATTTATTTATTTTTTATTACCACTTTCTTTTTCAAACTTAAAGCCAGATTCTCTTTTATAATAATAATAACAGAACTTATTTGCGTATTACGTTCAACGCAGTTAAATAAAATTGTTGCTAAAAAATTCCAGATAGTTCATAGAAATTTTAATTAAACTTGCAATAATACAGCATGTTAGCTTGTTGCTGTAATTTTTCAAGTTTTTTTATCCTGAAGATCCTGGTCAAGATATTGAGACAAATTATTGGATTGTCATTCGTTCTTGAAAAGTGTGCAAAGTTTCTTAATCTGACGTTTTAAAGTGTGTGAATTTCACGTTCAAAGATTCCTTTACAAACAAACAAACATACAGATGAAACTAATAAAAGCGTGTTAAAAACGGTGCGTTCACACTACGGTTGCAATCCGTCCGGGTTTCCCCGGATTTATCCTAGTTTAGAGGGCATCCGGGGAGCGTCCGGGCCGGACTTCATTTATAGTCCGGGTTTAAAAATTTAAAGTCTTGGGCCGCCCGCGACTCACGCACTGTGTGTTTTATTTTAAGAATAAAAAAATTCTAACTGATTATTAAAACAATTTGTAACAAACTGTAATAAGATTCTATTTTGTTAGGTACATTTAAAATGATGAAAGATGACTCAATTTAATTTTAAGGTCCGAAAATAAATAAAAAGGTGATTTATGACATTTTCAACTGTTTTTTATTACACTGACTATGTTTAAAAAAAACCTGTTGACATGTCCGGATTCTGGGCTCTAAAATCCGGAGTTTTCATGCGTCTTGTCCTGGTTGCCAAATTTTAGAGATGGCAACCCTAGTTCTCACTATAAAAAATATTTCATCGAAAAAATAATTTGCCTATACAAATCTACGTTTAAATGACTGACTTTCAATTCTCGAAACCTTAGCGTTTAAAAGTTATAAGCTAGCAAATGGAGGAACAGAGCCGAAAACACTGACAATTTTACGTTGCTTTGTAGGATTTTTTTTTTGTGTAACAATTAAAAGAAACTACAAATAGTCAAACACAATTTGCGATCTCGACATTCCTTAATCTAGTGCTTGAATGGCGGCTATAGAGACAGTGTGTTGGCTATCATAATAAAAGCTCAGGATTATAGCTATATAAACAATTTTTAGTGTTTTTAGCGCTTCAAGCTTTAATAACCCTTTTCATGTTTGATATTCAATGCTACCCTATCTTTTAGGCGAATTCAGCTTGATACACAGTTTTCAGACATATTATTTTATATAATAGAAAACAATATCACCGGTAATTGGAATAAAAATAAATCAATTTAAACACTCATTGATTTGCAACGTTTCGTCTTTATTTAATTAAGACTTTTTCAAGCTTCTGAAAAAATTTTACAAAAATTAACATACATACAATAAAAATATTAAACATTATGGATTAAATAATTTACTTAAAAGAAACAATGGTGTTTTGCAATCAATGAGTGTTTAAATTGATTTATTTTTATTCCAATTACCCGTGATATTGTTTTCTATTATAACATATATCTGGAATTGAACTTTAAAGATGCTATTTTATATTTTAACCTCATTTTGCCCTATTTCTTAAAATTCAAACCATGGACACAATTACATATCGGTATAGGTACATTATTTCACAAAAGTATTTTTTGTCGGTAGGAAATATCTCCCTTAATACTGTATCAAAATTAATGTTTGATGCGCCATTTTGGAGACTATTTTTCTCTCTAATAACAAAAAATAAGTTAACATCTTAAAATTAATGTTTTCATTAATAGTTTAAAATTTAACCAACTAGTGGCAATTTGTTTATTTTAACAGTTGTTGGTAATATTGAGTGACGTAATGGCGCTGAAGTTTCTGAATAGAATTTCCATCCTATTATTTTACGTAACTGACCACTAGCAGTGCAAAGTATTCGGACGGCTCCGTTAGTTTTTACTTTTACAAAATATTTCCATGACAGATTTAAATTTACTGGAGAGTTTAAATATTCAATTTCTAAAACTATAAAAGTAAGATAACTTGTTAAACGATGTGGCTATCAATTTTTTAACCGATCAAATATCAATAAAATAAATTACCGAAAAGAAGTTAGCGCGGAAATTATTTTTTTCTTAATTATTGAAACATCAAAAAATTGCTCCTTAAATGCTCTATCAGAATCAGTAATTGCTCCATTTCTAAAATTATTAGTTTATTTATAATTAATTTTTTAAAAAATCTAATTACTGAAAACTTGATTTTACTATAGAATGAGAAATATTCACTATTTACACAATGTTTTTTGCTAAAAAAATTGCTCTCAATTTGCTCTATCAATTGCACAAAAAAATTGTTTAACTTTGACAATTTTTATAGTAATTAACAGAAAAATAATGTTTGTATGGTAAACCTACTGCACTGTGACGTCATCAATTGTCGCTGCAACTTATAAGGGTCATATTTACATGTATCAGCACTACAGTCATATTCATAGTCACCTTAATGTTTATGTTTTCTACTTTAATTAATATTATTTATGGTATTATTATAAGTAAGACTATCAAGTGAATTTTGGGGTATAGAATCATAATTATTTGTTATTATTCGTATTATCAAAGCCACATGATTGCTTGATAATTAATAACCTTACTTATAATAATACCATAAATAATATTAATTAAAGTAGAAAACATAAACATTAAGGTGACTATGAATAAGACTGTAGTGCTGATACATGTAAATATGACCCTTATAAGTTGCAGCGACAATTGATGACGTCACAGCGCAGTAGGTTTACCATACAAACATTATTTTTCTGTTAATTGCTATAAAAATTGTCAAAGTTAAATAATTTTTTTGTGCAATTGATAGAGCAAATTGAGAGCAATTTTTTTAGCAAAAAAAATTGTATAAAAAGTGAATATTTCTCATTCTATAGTAAAATCAAGTTTTCAGTAAATAGATTTTTTAAAAAATTAATTATAAATAAACTAATAATTTTGGAAATGGAGCAATTACTGATTCTGATAGAGCATTTAAGGAGCAATTTTTTGATATTTCAATAATTAAGAAAAAAATAATTTCCGCGCTAACTTCTTTCCGGTAAATAAATTGCATTAGTTTTCACAGTTTTGGTAAATATTCTTCTTTTTTTTTAAATAAACCGTTCTATATAACTTCCTGAATATCTAAATTGATTTATCGAATTGTTACAAGGTTACAGTTAATGGTTTTCATAAAGTAAAATAAACCGTTTACAAAGTACATATTAAATTTTGTAGCTACTTTAATGTTTGACAATATCCCAAAATTAGTGTAAAAGAAAAAACCATTAAATTGTTAAAACAAATAATTTATTCCATTTATACAACGCTTTAAAATTCGTATGTTACTTTGTCACACAATAACGTTATTTTATTTGTGACTTTTATTTACTCACCGTAATAAAATACTTTTCAAGTCCTTGCTTGTTTTAAACAATGAATTGTTTCTAAAATACAAACCACGTTGCATGATTAATACTATATGTTTATGGATCGTGGGTAATTGGACACAAAGAAATGAAAATTCTAAGTTTTCTAAATTTGCTACGTTTCGTAGGTTAGTTTCCTACTTTAGTTAGTCTCCTACGAAACGTAGCAAATTTAGAAAACTTAGAATTTTCATTTATTTGTGTCCAATTACCCACGATCCATAAACATATAACATCATGGACGATAACAACTCGAATTAATACTATATATTTTACTGAAAGCTATTTATATTTACTTAATTTCACAAATTAAGGAGGTATTTTATGTTCGTAAAGTAAACGGGATAAAAGCATAACAATTATACCAAAATTATTTTCGATATCTCGGAAATCCTCCATAATAATTTTTGATGACCAAATATTTTGCGTATTTTTAAGTTAGGCTTCCTGCTTTCTAGGACTTCTGGACTTCGAGATCTTTTCATCGCACGCCAAACACGGGTACTTATTGATCAACCCTCGTAAATATTAGACAGAAAGAATTATTTTTGGTTTACAGAAAGCAAAATAAAGATTTGGCAGAATTAAGAATCCGCCTTTAAAAATCGATGTCTACAGGAAGTCCGCGGCGGCAAAACGATACGAAATTCGATTATGGTTCTAGGGTAGTAAAAAGGAATGCAGTAAAATTAACTACGACGATACGGTCGACACCCGCTCCAAACTGTGTCTGTGTGTGTGAATGTGCGCCTTGATCTTCGTTCAGTACAGCGTGATGTGGCTATTGTACATTATGCCAATATACCGAGGGTCGACCTCAGACTATCGAAGCTTTCTTTTTTTTCTCGTGCATAATCTAAGAGGTTATCCTTAGATTATTTAAGTAGTGAGAACTGACGTATTATTCTACAAATTGTGTTTTTCTTGTTCTCGTAATGTATGTGCCTACCAGCGTTGCCAGACGTCCCGATTTTGGCGGGACGTCCCGATTTTTAAATCAAAATTAAATGTCCCGCGCGGGACAGTCTCAGTCCCGCTTTCTGGGGATAACTCGACCGTGCGTAAATAATTATTCTCTTATTGTAAGTTGCAATTTGTAACACTCACTCCTCAGACTATTGTTTGAAACGCCATATTTTTCTAATGAATAAAACTTTTTTGATTTTGATTTCTGTTATATTCAGAAGACGAATAAGACTCAACTATTTAACGATACGGTAAATCTGATTTAAAATATCATATTTTTATTAAAATACATTTTCTATGGCTATTTATGCTATCTATTGTCACGTAAACGTAATTTGAACTCAAATAAAAAGATAAATATTTAAAAACTTTTGATTATATACGTTTTTTACTATGCCCCGCTTTCGACGAAAGAATCCCGCTTTTTTCACTCAAAAAGTTCCAAAATCCCGACTTTGCAAAAAAAAAAATCTTGCAGCACTGGTGCCTACTTACTATTCCAAAAAAATCAGCCAACATAGTCATTTATTATTAACTTAATTTAATAATACACATTAAGGCGCAGAAATGTCTGAACTAATAGCTTTTAAGACATTCCGTCCGATGTCGCCAGTATGTATTATTTTGACGTTTATAGAAAAAAAATATTTTTTGTGATGTAACCACAAATTTATGGTTTTAGGATTTTTTTTTTTTTACTTGTGCTGTAAGACATTGCTTCTTGCCAAACATGATTCTAAGTCAACGGAAAGTACCCTACAGGTTTTGATTCTCTTGCGAGTGTCAAAATATGCCGCATAAACGGCCGTATATTTTGATTGCATCGACTTAAAAGTTTGATTTTTTCACATCTTCAAGGGATTGCAGACCTGAATATTTGATATTAACTTCAACTTGATATCTCCGCGCGTTCCTGAGAAAAATGATCTTGACAGACGGGCAACGAAGTGATCCTATAAAGGTTCTTTTTTTTTTTTTGAGGAACTCTAAAATTATCGAATTTGCATAGCAATAGCCCCTTGGACAAAGGCAGCGATCTTTGTAATAAACTATCAAATTTACGGTTTTCGGATTTTTCCCTTTACCTGTGCTATAAGATATTGTTTCTTGCTAAATTTCATGATTCTAGGTCAACGGAAAGTACCCTACAAGTTTTGATTCCCTTCCAGGTGTCAAAACATGACGCATAGAATATTGTCAATGACAGAGAGTTTCATAGCCACATTAGACTGCTCCTGCATGTAAAAAACAGTAATAATATACTATCACAATTTAATACCATTGTCAAATCAAATTCTCTGACACTGTTTTCTGCAAATACAATTACAATTTAAAATACAATGTGCATTTTTGGCATTTCAGTTGGGAATTATTTTAGGGGAGTCTTGTGTTTCAGTTATTATAATTAAATCATTTCATTAAAATAAGGATAAGTAGTAACACCAACAAAACAACATTATAAGAAATTATCTTCAATACAACGGCCGATTCTTAATGCGAAACGCGTTGTCGGAACAACTTCGCTCCGAACTACAGCCTAACATCAGAAGTGTGTGAGAGTATGTGTGCACGTTGTACCCTGACTGCCCTGAGTTTCTCTGTAGTAAAGTGGGAGGTTATACTTCGATGAAAATTAGAAAAGTTCGCTATAGGCGTATACAATACGTGTTTATGCTTTGATGCGTGTTTACTACAAAAATGGTATCATTATTTTATACAAATTATTACGTCATTCAAATTTTCATATCCAAATGTTTGCAGCTGTATTAAAATTTTAAAACTGTTGAAATGCAAAATAACAATACGCTTTTATGAACTATACAAAATGCTAAATAATTTGACAACAACATTAGCTTTACTGTAAACAGCGTGAGGTGCTATCTATTTAAATTTTCATAATAGCTCTACGTTTACAATAAGGTAGTAAATGAAAAATTTATTACCGATATTAAGCACTCCACGCTTTTTACAGTAAAGCTAATTTTGTAGCCAAATTATTTTGCATTAATAGCGTGTTGTTTTAGTTTTTTTAAACTCTATTTTTAATTATAATATTACATTTGACTATGGGGTAGGCAACGCAACGTACGTCACTTAACAGCGTGTTAGCTTTCTGGCTGTAATTTTTCAAGTTTTTTTATATCTTGAAGGTCCTGGTCAGGATAATGGGACAAACGTATTAAATTATTGTATTGTCATCGGTCCTTGATAAGTATGCAAAGTTTCAGATTAATCTAACGTTTTGAAGTGAGTGAATTTCACGTTCAAAAATTCCTTTGCAAATAATCAAACATACAAGTGAAGCTAATTAACATTTCTTTCACGACATATATTTCGCTAACTGTTAGCATTATCGGAAGATGATAACATGGTTTATAGCGGAATTTGTATCGAGTAAGAATTGTTATGAGCTGGATTTTTTGTGGCTATGTTTAACATTCAGAACATATTTTAAGATAATTATTTAGTTTAATATTTCAAGAAACTACGCAATGAATTTTTCAAAATTTGCTAACTATAGCGTATATTTACGCTTCAATAATCCCTAAATAAACAGTTTGTGTCTGTTAAATGGTGAAAACAATGCAATAATTATAAAGTAGCAAAGAGCTCAAATTATTACGCTTTGTTCGTTTTCAATAGACACTATATTTGGTCATAACCGACGCATTTATGTCATACATAAAATAGTTAACGTAAAATTTGTAAAGTAGGTCAATCCGTTAATTGATTTTATTCTGGGAAATTGGATAAAATGCATTCATTCTCAACTAAATTTTATCTGAAAAAATTCAGAAGTAGTGTGGAAAATCAACCTGTTTCGTACCGCTATATCTACATTTTTGAAACTGAAGTAATGAAATAAAATGCTCAGGCAACACGATATAAAATTAGCAGATATTTTTGTGAAATGTGATCAGGTTGAATTAAAACGTGTACGAAATCGGATATAGAATCTAAATTAATAAATATAATTATTTGATTTGAGAATTTTGTTTATCAGTTTGTTTAATTGTATAAATTTTCTACAGTAGCGTTGTTGTAACTTTACGCTAGGTACGATAAATCAATCGAACTAAATTGTAATATTTTTTTCTGTCTGCGAGAATCTGCTTTTTCGCATAACATCGATAAATTAATAATTTTAAAAGTATTTAAACAATGAAACAGAGCGTGTAACATTTACAAGCGATTGAAATAAAATTTCATTGGCGTAGTGGCACAATTTATGTCGGCAAGCTAGAAATATTTCAACTATGCGGCCATCTATTGACTAAAAGCTTCAACAGTTACCTTTTAAAATGTCTAGCTTACTAATATGCATAAACTGAACGTTACTTCCGTCAAAAAAAGTTACTTTCAACAGAAAAAGATTAAATTACCCCTCATGTCAGGACTAAAGAAATTCTACTTGAGACCAGTGAAACATTAGTTTTGATTAAAAACTTAGTTTTTGTCAGAAATAATTGACCAAAGGATTAATATTGATCTGTTTGAAATGGATACAGATCTATCTGTTTTAATGTATAAATTTGAAAGTGAGAAATTAAATGATCCAGTTTTTAATTCTAATATACGTCTGATAATCCTTAGAATTGAATATTTTACCAAAAAGAATATTTATCAAAATTGCAAGTAAAATCTTGGAAAATATGTAATTTTTTACTAAAGCGTTTACACGATAAAATGAGCCCACTGCGTGAAATTAATTCTCGAATAATTATATAATATATACTCCTTGCTATGCGCAATATTTTTGATGTTTTTTTCTTCTATTTCAGATTGTTGAAAACGGCAATGAAACGGTGATAGTCAGTTCAATGTCGTTCGCTCCCGTTCCTGAAGATGACGGAACTATCCTCAAGTGTTTGGGAGATAATCCACATTTACCTGGTACCGGGATCGAAGATTCATTTATGCTCAACGTTGTCTGTAAGTTAATTTTTTTTTTTAATAGAAAGAGAAAAAAATATAATTATGCTTTAGTCTTAAGTTTATTAGCACTACTTATTATAACTATACAATAGTGTAGTGATAATGTAGTGATCACAATACAATTTTGTTTTCAGGTCTCCCGAGTTAAAAAAAATATTTTGTGAAAAAAGTATGTGCGTCTGTTAATCTGTGAACAGAATACAGGTCGCCAATTATGTAAAAAGACTAATAACTTTCTAGTGAGCAATTTTGAGGTTATACGCAATAATAGCTGTTAGCTACTACTGGCTGGCGGCAATCTCACGTATCAGTGTGCACGAGATAACTCTTTCGTCCCGCTGCTACGTTCTATCGATCCACTGTTATAGATGACGAGCGCGTAATTCCAACAGAGCATAAACGTTAGGCGTTCTGGTTTAAAATCGATACCAAAAGTACGTCCTTTCGACCGGATATAAAGAAAAATATATTCAAGACAGATTCTAAAAAAAAGAGATAACACGAAATAAAAACCCGGGTCGCAGTGCCAAAACCCTGCGGACAATATAATGTATTTGCTAATACAGGTATTGTGGCTTTATTACATGAACTTAAGTTTGTTCTTGGATAAAATAAAAAAAAAATTGAACCCCTTAATACACCTCTTACAATAATAATTTTATTAGTTGAAATATTGTTATCAATCCAACATCTGCACCAAATTAAATACGACCTTCAGTAAATAAATTCGTATACGCAAACTATTGTTTTCATAAAATTTGTAAGTCCGGTCCTGTCGGGCCGATTTGCTTATAATTTTAGGAGCGCATTTTAATTGCTACTAAAGGGTTAAATTTCAATTTTGAAACGATTCTGACAATTTTTTCGGTATTTTTGAGCCCAAAAACTTTTTTCAACCCCTAAAAACCACCCTTAAAATGACCCGATTGGGCTCATTTTAAATAGGCTTCGTGCGGTGATGGATTCCAACATGTATGCCAAATTTCGTGAAAATGAATTAACTTCTTCGAAAGTTATTGCCGCACATATATATATATATATATATATATATATATATATATATATATATATATATATAAACATTTTCAAAAATGGTGCCAATAAAGTGTTTATGAGGTTATGAAACGTCGAGAAATTTTGGTCCGACCCCTAGATTTCGTCATCCGACCGATGCCAATAGTGTATGTTGCCATATGGCAAATACACTAACAAGCTATTAAAGATTCATCGTAGATAGATCATACGTATTTTGCTTCAACACGGTATAACAAATTTATTGGTTTTTTTCCCGGTCTGTATTTATCTAATAAACGAAATTTATAGCATCAAATTGTCAGTGGACAATATCAGGACATATCATGAACAACATAATACAAAAAGTGCAAGATTCATGGGAGTAAATCCCCAAACATCGTCCTGATTTATTTATAATCCTCAAGGGACGGGACAGTTTGTGTTAGTACGTGGCGGTATGATTATTTTGTAACATGTCGAGAAACGACTGGCCCTGCGACGCCGCCCCTCCTATATTACCCACCCATTGTGATTACAGCTCGTACAACTCAACGTTACACAACGATAATTGTACTCGTGACGTAACCACATTATCTGACGTAATAGTTTAATAATTATAGTCTTTATTTGTCAGAGAGGAACGTAATTTATTACGTTATCCTGTCGCGGCAAGATATTAACTTCATTAATTGGAACTTGATTCTTAGCTTTAAAAGCTTCTGCACGGTTAGTCTGCATATTGCTGATTATAGTTAATATTATAATTTAGACCAACGCTTCTCAAACTTTGTTGACCGCGGCCCGGAACGAGGTTTTAAAATGATCCAGAAGAGATTGAGAATCTATGAATTAGACAATAGGGATGTTGACTATTTTTGGGAAAGTGTTTTAAATCGTGCATATGTACCTAATATTGCCACAAATATTTATTATTTTTATTTAAATACAACTCAAGCATTAAAAATCATGTATTTTAAATCCCGTTTCAAATTACTATATTACAATACTAGTCGCGTGACGTCACCTGTTCATACCAAATGAGGCTCAAAAGTTTACACGGGAGCTACCATCCTATAGATGCGTATTCTGTGCTCATAAACGTTAGTAAACTGAGGTGATGAAAAGTTGTTTCGTAGTCGTTGCTATAGTTACATGTAATTTGACGTTTCCTATAAACAAATAATAATAAATTACACACTAAATATTAAGCAAACAATGAAGTTTTTTGACAGCGGCTGAACATATGACGTCATGCGCTCTGATTGGTGTCTGTTGTCACGTGACTTGAGAGTGATGTTATTAGGTTTTATTTTTTAAATATTAATTAAATTCCTTAAAAATAAGGAAAAATATAGTGTTTTTTAGTATTTCTATCATAGAAACTACTACTTTTCGTTAAAATTATGTTTTTATTTGAATACAGTCAACATCCCTATTGTTTAGATATTGAAAATTCCATAGGAGCACCTTATTAATGAAAGTCGTGACTTCGTAGAATAATACACTAGTATCCAACTTTATTTTCTTTACTTGAAGAAAAATTTATTGATTTAATTTCAACTAAATGAATTTTCGGTGGCGAAATTATATCTCCTGAGTAAAAAAAATGTTAAGTTCTAATTTAAATCATGTTCAAAATATTAGAGGGTTTACTTTTTCTGGATAGTAAATGAAATTGAATCAACAAAAAAAAAGATTCGATGGTAAATTGGCGTCGTGCATTGACGAATTATCTCACCTGCTTACATATACACACATACACACATATAGTCACGCATGGACATGATATATAGTATATACAGTGAGCGTCAAAATCGTCTGTTATATTTGAATATAACTTCAAATAATCACTAAAATATTAAATTGCAAACTCGTTTTTTAAGTCTGTATTAGCAATTTTTTACATTAGTCTGAAACATTGACGTTTGGACTTGAACTGGTGAAACCAGCAGCCGTTTTTTATACTTACAGAAATTTCAAGTCATTGAAACTTAAATCGCGGCAACGATGTGGTCTAGTATTAGGTTTAATATAAACGAAGAAAAAAATACCATTGTCGTCATTTTTATTGGAATAACCATTTTTAAACGCTTTTTAGTGTATTTGTCATATGGCAACATACACTATTGGCATCGGTCGGATGGCGGGACCTAGGGGTCGGACCAAAATTTCTCGACATTTCATAACCTCCTAAACACTTTGCCACCATTTTTAAAAATGTTTATATATATATATATGTATATATATATATATATATATATATATATGTGTGTACGCGCGATAACTTTCGAAAGAGTTAATTGATTTCAACGAAATTTGGGCCACGTGTTGAAACCCATCACCGCAAGAAGCCTATTTAAAATGGGCCTAATCGGGCTATTTAAAGGGTAGTTTTTAGGGGTTGAAAACTGTTTTTGGGCCCCAAAATACCGAAAAAATTCTCCGAATCGTTTCAAAATTGAAATTTAACCCTCTAATAACCTTCGGATTTACAAATTTTATGAAAACACTAGTTTGCAGATAGTGACTTATTTATTGAAGGGTGTATTTAATTCGGTGTAGACGTTAGATTGATAATAATATTACAATGAAGAAAAAAATGTTATTTTAAGGGGTGTATTAAGGGGTTAAATTTTTTATTTTGCCCAAAAACAAACTTAATTTCACATAATAAAAGTATAAAAACCACACGGCTCTATAGAAGCAAATACACTATATTGTCGGCAGGGTTTTGGCACTGCGACCCGGTTTTTATTTACTTTGCCCTATTTGTTTATTTGGGTCAAATCTAGTAATTAAAAATTCAGCTTCTTCTTGCTGACAGATTGATCTGATATTGGGCGCACACAGTTAGTTGTGAAGACAATACAATTTAATACATTTTGTATCAATATAAATTCAAGATGGCCGCCGCTACAAAATGGCGGATTACATATTCTTTTATAGCTACCTCAATATGGGTATCAAATGAAAGGGCTTGAATAGAAGAATAAAGTTCTCTATGGAAAAAAAAGATAATCCAAATGGCCGCCAACAAAATAGCGGATTAAGTACATATTTTTTCACCCCCTTACTGTTGATTTGTACATCAACTTAAGGAACCTCATTTTTTTTTACCAAAAAGTAAACTGTTTAAAATAACATAAAAATATGGAAGTTTCACTTTGGTCATAACTTACCCTACGACAGTGCCTTTTCTCATTTCTGTTAATACTATCAAAAAAATAAATAAATAAATAAATAAACATGAATCATATCTTCAAATTTAATTAAACCATCAAAACAAATATTGAAATTCATAATTTTGGACAGCCATTCAGCCAAAACAAACGTGAAGATTTATAATATTACTGGCTAGTGATAGTTCTCTTTTCATTTCACGTTTATTTTAGGTTCAACTATTTTTCTAAAATAGGTAATCGAGTGAAGTAGAGTTGGGTAACTCAGATCTGAACCGGTTCAAAGAGCCGACTCCGACAAAAGATCCGTGAGAGCCGACTCACTTTTTTTTGAGCCGACGGATCAACGGATCCGCATAACTCAGTGAAACACTTAACACACAGAAGCACATTTTACACTTATTTATCAGTTCTTGCTTTGATGCATCTGTCAGCTCAAATGACTCATGCATCACATGTTTGGCTATACATTCTTGATTATATACAGGTCGGAATATGATTGATTGAACTAGGTAACTCAGTGGCAGACTGCAGTAACATATTCAGAACTCGGCTCTTTTTGAACCGGTTCAGTGAGCCGGCTCACATACGGGATCCAGATGCGAAGACGCAGATCACTAAAAAGACCCGTTTTTCCCATCTCTAGAGTGAAGAGAGATATTGTTTGACACACACTGTATATAGTATATACCTATGTGTCACATATATTTTTGGTCGTCACCGGACTTAATCACATTGTGCGAAGGTATTAATAAGTATTCACATGTGGTCACATCCAACGCACACATGCCGGATATCCAGGGACAGGTTTGCGTGATACATTACTCATGTTTCTTGGAACCAAACGGAACCCACATTTTCATTATTAAAAGACTGCAGATTTACAAAATAACTCGTTCTTACTCGCGATTACTCTCGCGCAAATGTTGGTTTTGTTGAGTTGCGTTAATGTTTTGGCATAGCCCGGCAAAAATAATTCTAGTTTGAGTTTCAATCGATTCATAATTGTATCTATAAAAATATTTCCAAATAGCTAATGTAAAATATTAGTAAAAAAAAACTTTTTAAAGACAATGTTTTATTGAAAATATTTTTTTTATAATTTAGGTTCATCATTATAAACGCGTGGGTTGTGATTAATAAACTATCACGGCGTTTACAACCCACGCTTTTATAATTGTGAACCGGACTTATAAAAAAAATATTTTTTTTCCTTTTTAGTACATTTCAATAAAAGCTTGCCTTTATAAGAGTTTTTAACATGAATATTTTATCTTCGTCATTTTAATCTTTCAAAATTTTTACTATTAATATAAGTAATTATTTATTAAAATTATTTATTTATATATATAAATTTCATATTAGTTAATCAGCTGACGCTAATAATTTTTGGACTATTATTGTACTTCATTATTTTATTGTAAAAAAATATTGGTATGACTTATGTTTTAACAGAATTTTCGAGATACCTGAAGAAGTCAGAATAATACCGACGAAACATCGTATATCGAATAAAAACGTACCTAAAAATTGGTCTTTTCACCTGATCCTTTTTATTTATTTATTTTTTTAATAAAAACGACTAAATCATATATTGTCATCGAGAATACATATTGTGTGTAAAAAAAAATATATGTTTTTTAATATTCAAGCAGCAAGTCAAATTTTGTGAATCTCACAGGTAATTTAAAAACAGTAATACCTAAAACGAATTTTGCGACCACAGTTCAAAATAACCCGAGAGCGTATCTTACAATCTTAGTGATCTGTCACTTTGGGTACATTTTCAAGGTTATTTTATCGTGCTTGTAATTGCTTTTTGTAGTTGAATTTGGACTTGCCTGTACGACAGCATTACAGCAACGTTAAAATAACATATAGCGACACATCATGTTTTTAATAAGATGAAAATCTGGCTCAGTGCGTCAGCATCCCATGTATATAAACTGTTGCCAACCCTGCAAGTGTGCGTGCATTGAATATAATGAAAAATCCCTAACAACGATATTATAACGGACACAAACTTCCTTGCCTAGCTTGACTTCAAATTCAAATCGCAGGATGATGTCGGTTGTTTATTATTATCGTGGCCATGGGCGCCTTTGTAACAGTATCGAGCAACAACATGTCTCAGTAATACAGTAAGACCTCGCTTAACGTGGGAGATACGTTCCAATAAGTCCCTGCGGTATACGAAACAGCGCTAAACGAGGTCATCTTAATACAACAGAACCGAGAATAATAATTTTTTGTTTAGTTTATTGGTTAATACTTTTTATCACATTAACTATAGATTTACTTATAGCTAATATCGTTTTTGTTCATAAAACATTTATGAAAATCAAATAAAAGTTTAAGTAAGAAGTTATGTTTGTGAAGAGGAAGGTTCCTCATTTGAGAAATGTTGTTGAAGAAATCATTTTTAATGTCGTTTGTCTTTTTCTGTTTCGTTCAAAGATATTGCATCAATGACACTTCGTCTGGCTTTTGAACTTCTATCAACATTTGAATCATTTTGCAAAAAGTGACATTTCATGAAATAGCCAGTGACTGCGACTAAACAGTCCATACATTATACATGTATCTATTTTAATCCTGTATAATTATATTGATTATCTATATCACAAATTTATAACATAAAGTTTAGATTACAAGTTTTATGATTCCATCGAACTGCCAACTTATCAAACATTTTTGTTTTAAGTCTCTAATATCTGGCAGTTTACGAATATTTAATATCCTCCTTGTCAGGTCATTGATCTCTCAAAATCCTTTGCTTGAAAAACCATGCCTCACATATTACATTGGCAGACACATAATATTTATGATCGCAAGGCAAAGTGTTTTATGTCAAATTTTTATACAATAAAAATAAAGACAATAATTTACTGCAGTCTTCAGATAGCAGGTACTTTATTTCGAAAAAGGTGTCCCACTTAATGGAACAAACAAAAATGAATATTCAGTCACTAATTTTTATTGCGAAAAAATAATTTACTTGACAAACAGAAGTCCTGAGAATGTTTGAGAAACTTTTGTTGCAGCAGATATCTTCAGTCGGCAGAAGAATTCAATATGAAACGCAATTACAGTATAATCGCGGAAACCACAGTAATTGTATTTTTATTCTGAATCCTTAGGCCTACTGAAGATACTTCCATCAACAATAAATTATAAATAAAACTAAAAAAAATATAGTGCTGCTTATTACTAAAATACCCTACCACAAATTTAAAATTCAAAATTAATTTTCTGCTTCTAATAACGCCTGACAGCAACTTTTCATTTCTCATTGTTTTGCGAATTTATTCATTTTGTTCAAATCATATTCATTGCGATTAATTTATTAACTACTTATTTTAAATTAATTCTTCAGCTGTCAGAATGGATTTGAGCGTTCAACGACGGGTTACTAAGACATTGTGAAATGTATTTTTTTACTCAAAAGTTGTGTAAAGATAAGTCGTTCAAATACAAAAAAAGTTAAAACAGATTATTAAAAAAGGAAAAAAAAATTGCCTAAGCCATTTTACTTTGTGGACAAAGTTATACTGCATGCCTACATACCTTTCTATGTATAAACATTTTATGTAAATTACGTAATATATACACAAAGAGCGACCAGAGCTTGTGGCAAGAAATTTAGACGCCATAAATATAAGCTCTGTGATACTTTTATACTTCAGTGGTGTACATGCATATGTACAATACTCTTACATACTACAACAGTGGCTTTTAAACTCTTGCTGTCAAAGGACCTTTCAAGTTTAAAACCTAACAATCTCTGTTCTAGCATGAGTTGAAAATAATATGTCAAGTCGCTATATTATACGCATTGCAGGAAAAAATATACAGAATTGGAAACTTTAAAAGAAAACTAAATTTGACGAAATACGAAATATATTCATCTTCTTTTATGTTGAAACTTTAGTCAGTAATACGTATGCATATTTTGACAATCAAGAAAATGTTGTTGGAATATTTGCTTGAAATCAAGTGATAGGTAGTGACTTACTTATTACATAAAACAAAGTTTGAAAGTTTTCTTATTTTGGAAGGGAGTACATAATATAGTTATATGAGAACAAGTAAATATAACAAAAAATATGAGAAAATTATGTTCAGAATAAAGAGTGCTTTCATTTTTACGGGATTAACCCAAAGAAGGAAGTAAAAGTGTGATTTTCTGCACAGTATCTACAGTTTTAAACGAGATTATGCAAAAGCTATCAAAAATTCCATCATCTCCTTACCTTATTTTCTATAAAATAGATTTAACAGTATTACATATAGACTAAGCCAATACATACACGTCACTATGTATACAGGCTGTCTCTAAACGATCGTCAGTATAAAATATAAACCAAAGCGTTTCGTCAAAAACTGGTCAAGTGCGAGTCAGTCTCGCTCACGAAGGTCTCCGTACAGCGTTGCCAGACGTCTCGATTTGGCGGGCCGTCCCGATTTTTAAATCAAGATTAAATGTCCCGCGCGGGACAGGCTCTGTCCCACTTTTTGGGGATAACTCGACCGTGCGTAAATAATTATTCTCTTATTGTAAGTTGCAATTTGTAACACTCACTCCTCAGACTATTATTTGAAACGCCATATTTTTCTAATGAATAAAACTTTTTTGATTTTGATTTCTGTTTTTTTTATTTTTTTTTTATTCAGAAGACGAATAAGACTCAACTTTTTAACGATAGGGTAAATCTGATTTAAAATATCATATTTTTATTAAAATACATTTTCTATGGCTATTTTTGCTATCTATTGTCACGTAAACGTAATTTGAACTCAAATAAAAAGATAAATATTTAAAAACTTCTGATTATATACGTTTTTTACTATGTCCCGCTTTCGACGAAAGAATTCTGCTTTTTTCACTCAAAAAGCTCCAAAATCCTGACTTGGCAAAAAAAATCTGGCAACGCTGGTTGCGTCTGACGGAGACCGGCCTAAACCACTAGTAATGTATAATTGTTATTAACTGAGCATTATTCTTAAATGAAATCACATTTGATTTTTGGCTACCTATTTCGGAAACATTCTTTATAATAGAAACGATTTTTCATAAGGATTTTTTGTATAGTACATCTTTTTTTAATTTAGTTATCATATATTTGAAAATAAACAGAGCGCTTATTAAAGAATTTTAATGACATATTTGTAAAATTTTTCACGTTACATTTATTATAAACGTTAACATCTTTATATTCGCTTGTTTCTCCAAACTTATAAAAATGGTTTCAATTTTCATTTTATTTTTATTTTATTAGAAAAAGAAGAAAAATATAGTTGTCCTTCAATCTTAAGATTATTATTATTATTTTCATTTGTGTACATCATGGATTCTTAGCGGGGGCAGGACAGTCCCCCAGTAGGCGCTGAAATCTTTCATGGGGGCTTTGTGATTTTTAATAAATAAATTAGGTAAGATAATATCCAACAACATTTTAATATTTCATATAAAATTAACTGTTGAAATTTTATTCAATTGATAATTCCAGGCGCGATGCTCAAATAAATAAACGAAGTTGAGATATCAAAAAGAAATTTTATTTATTCAAAATTTACTAAATTATTACCGATGCTTATAAATTGAACAAAAGTGATAGAATACTGAAAAATGTACAATACAAAAATTTTGTCAAAAATTTATTACATAACAAATTATTTAGTTTCGTAATTAGTAGCTAATAATAAAAAGAAGGATGCGTCTCAATTAGAATTATACAAAATTATTTTTATTATTGAGAAAGCGTAATATTTAACATTAACCATTGTGGATAACGGGGCGTAGGAATTTTTTGTCTTGAAGAGGGCGATTGTCCAAAAAAGGTTGGAAGCCTCTGGTGTCCATAAAACAGTGGTAAGAATGAACGTTTTAAAATAAACGCTTTCTGACAGTAATTAAGTATTTCACACTTTATATTAATTAAAATCTGAACAGAATCCTTATTCCCAACTCAACTCAAATCCGTTTCCTTCGAAAGAAATCACATAGAGAAGCCAATCTTATCTGTGTTCGGTGGAATTAAACATTTAACTCGTTCCTTTAAGCTCGGCGATAGTGTCCTAACTAGTCCTTAGACTGACCATCTTATACCGGGACACGGTAACGTGGGTCTGGCGAGAATGTTCTTAAGGATGCATTATTCAGCAGGCACCAGTTCCGATAAGGATAATAAACAACCCATAGGTCATTTATACAGACTGTTTCAAAAACGTTTGTACTCTATACCAGTTATCGTTGAAGGAAGTTTGAACAATCAAAAGAGGAAAGCTTTACCGATATTTCGCTTGGTAAAGCTTTTCTCTTTTGTTTGTTCTTCATCCGAACTTCCTTCAACGATTACATTATTAGAACAAAACAAATAATAATAAGAATCAGTTATGTCGATTCATCGGTTCAAAGGTCACTAAGCACTGAAGAATTTGTGCAAAATTCACAATAGATTTTGTTGTACTTTAGCTCTAAAGCTTTTACTACGTGTTTATGTTTTTTGTTTAACTTTATGTTTCATCAGGTTGATCTGTTTCAAATCTTGCGACCGATTAAATATAAATAATAATGTAAATCAAATATAAATGCCCTATTTCAATGTTTAATATTAACAAGTATATGTTTTTGAAGTTACGAGAATAAGATGCTGGCACGTGGGTTAAACCCTGAAGCCATAAGTGACGGTTTAAAAAAAAATATTAACGTTATTTTTTTTTGTATTAGTGGACATTCTAATCGTTTTTTTATTTAGCCGGTAATTGGGCAATTTTTGTAAACCCCCTTGTATGTTTTTACGCAGCTCTTTAACGAGGTTGTATTATATGAATCTAAATAGACTCTGCGGAAGGAAAGACAGTTGAAGGTTTGCCTCATGAAACTTTCTTGACTTGATCGATTCTTGCCATAGGTAAAATAAACCTTCTTTGTATATACAAATATTGCAGAAGTCGACTTTAATATTAATAAGACGCGTGTAAGGCGAGCTACGGACAAACAAAAATTTTAGTTGTTTTATCAAAATAACTTTTTGTTTACGTCTTGAAAACATTTTATGATATCAAAACAATATCAAGTTCTTCGTATTTTTAGATCATTGCATTTTATTCATTTGAAGTATATGAAGCTATATGTTAATAAAAATAGTTCAAACATTTTTATATCTATTATTTTGACGTACATTAAATCCCAAATCTGTTTCATTTTAATTTATAGACAGGAGTTATGTGTTATGATTACGTAAATTGTATACCGTTTGATTTAAATTATTGCTATTGAGTTTATTTCTTTTTTAATGTAAAAGTAATTGTTTATAAATAAATAATTAAAGTGATAAGGAAATAATATTGTTTTATCTGAAAAATAAAAATGAAACATCTTCAAGAACAAACATCAACTCGCTTCCTAGAAAAATTCAACCCAAGGTCCATTCAAAGACCCGCTACCGTTACACTATGTAGATCGGTCAATTATTTTTCTATGAGTACAATCTAATATTATACACGACAGGCGATTCCACAACGACATTAGAATATTCCTGCATGTGTAAAAAGTATAATTATATGATCACAATCTAACGTCATTGTCAAAGCAATTTTTTTGATAATGCTTTGAGCAACCCAGCATCAATTTAGTTAAGCAAACATAAACGTTTTTTTTAATATAAATAAAACGCTTTTCTTTGGTCGAGTTAACAAAATATTAGTTACCCACGTTTGATTTGAGCCTATAGAATAGGTAGCTATGTTTGTACCACATAAATATAGTAGATGTATGCTCTAGAGTCTATACAAAGCGTCTGTAACTAAACTTGGCCTGCTATTGCTAAAACACGCGGGCGAGGAAAGTAATTTTACCGACATGCGAACACTGTAATCGAAGTAAATGTACCTATGTATGACGGCACCTCTCTCTCTCTCTCTCTCTCTCTCACACACACACACACACACACACGCATACATATTATGTACACACACCAACACCCATTGGTTGTTATTATTGCACGGGGCTTGTACAAACTTTTCAAGTACATAAAACCATTCTTTAACGTTGGCCTGTGAAAGCTCTCGAATACCACGATCTTTCTTTTTAAGATTCGAACTTAGATTGAAGTAAAATTTCTTTGGCGTAGTCGCATATTTTACGATTGAACTAAACTAAATAAAATTGGAGTTAAAAAACTAAAACAACACGCTTTTGTGAACAAAAAAATGCAAAATAATTTGACAACAAAATTAGCTTTACTGTAAAAAGCGTGGGGTACTGTCTACTTAAATTTTCATAATACAATTACCTACTAAATGAAAAATTTGCTACCGATTTTAAACACTCCACGCTTTTTATGGTAAGGGTCACTTTGTTGTCAAATTATTTTGCATTTTTTAATTCATAAAAGCGTGTTGTTTTAGTTTTTTGTTAACTCTAATTTTAATTATAAGACTAAGAAACAATATTGCATTTGACTTGGGGTTGCTTGCTGAAATTTTTCAAGTTTTTTATGCTAAAGGTCCCTGGTCAGGATAATGGGACAAACTTATTAAATTATTGTATTGTCATCGGTCCTTGATAAGTGTGCAAAGTTTCAGTTTAATCTGAGGTTTTGAAGTGGGTGAATTTCACCTCAAAGATTCCTTTACAAACATACAGGCGAAGCTAATAAAAGCGTGTTAAAAATAAATGACATTTGGTACAATTTATGTTGGTAAGCTAAACATTTTTTAACTGAGTGGCTACCTATTGACTAAAAGTTACCTTACAAAATTTCTAACTTACCGATATGTCGATAAACTGAACGTGGTTTCCCTTAGAAAAAGATTTGAGTTACTCTGCTTATCGCGCCTGAAGGAGTTATACTTTAATTCATTGTTTATCTACCTGTATTCTGTAAATATTGCAACTGTTCGTTAAAATAGTAAGTTGTTAAAACGGTAGGTAATTAACGCTGTTTGCTTGTACAAAACGAAGACGAGATAGTTCTTATCTTCTATTTGTTATATTATGTAACTTTGTTACACTTCCGGAATAAAGAGAAACGATAATTAGTCACATAACGTAACATCTAACTACAAAAAGAAATAATGTACAAATTTGACGTAGTTTTGATTATTTGTATTCGACGTCAAAAACAATTTGAGTTGACGCCGCGTCTTTTTTTCGCACCCTCCCATCCCTGTTCCATGTCAATGCATTCAATACGAAGTAACCTGGCTAGGCGTCGGTGGCGAGGATGGCGGTGACTCTGTCACCAACGAAAGGCGCTCCACCAGCATGAATCTAACTCACCCGTGAAATTAGGATCCTCTACCGTTGATTGGTAAGATTTGCTGAAATTGCTTTTGATTGTTTCGGTGTAAATGGTGAGTTAAATGGACAAAGTGCGTTTTATTGTTTTGTATTTACCGTATTGCGCATCTGTCGAAAATAAATAATTTGTCTTCTTGAAAAGTTATCAACTTTTTTAATTAAATTCAAAGTGTATTAAAAACTAGCCGCTATTCTACACGTCATTAAGATATACAATGTGTTGTAATATTACCGCTCGTATGACTTATAACTCGTTGGCGTTCGTTGCAACATAATGTCACTTACTCGTATAATTGATTCCATTTTAGATATTTAAACTACTGTGTCGACCCACCATAATTGGTGCGATGTACAAAAAATAATAAATATAAAAATAATTTATTTCAACAAAATATCCTACTAATAATATGTTATATTATAATATATTTTGGAATTAATCTACCCAACGTGGCAAGACCAGTGCTAGAGTTTACAAAAAGAATAATTGTAAATAATAGACGCTTAACCTCTGAGGTCATGAGCATCTATATAATAAATCAATAAATCAACACAAAAATAAAACAAAACAGTTAAAATATTTCAATATGTATAATGTTTTATATTCCTGAGGATGAACTTATTGTTCGAAACGATCGTCGATAAATAATTTAATAACAAATTTTTGTAGAATTTTCAAGTGTTTTTTATTTATTTGTTAACATCAATAAGAGTTAAAAACCTATATAGACATTAAGCATTAATAGAAAAGTGTAAAAATAAATAAAATTATATAAACCGGTATCTTTTAAAAATCTAAACATCAGATCTATATTATCAGGATAATTTTTTAAAACCACTAACAGATCACCATAAAGTTAATATAAAAATATAAATTATTGATAACAAAGTGATTTTGAAAGGGTCCTTTTAACTGAGAAGGCGACGAATTACTTTACGAAACTTTCATCCTCAGAGGAAAGAAAAATTCGACCGCGTGTATAACAAACTGCTTTTGTTGGCATCTGCAATGTGTCCTTATCCAACGATAGGAAACGGCTGTGAATGCGAGGAAACGTCGACGGTACGGCGGCAGCGGGGGGAGTAGGTACGCCGAAAGGGAAAAGACACAGAGGGAACGGTTTATAGTCGACGGCCACTCGAGAATTGCCATTTTCACGGAGACACTAAAAAATTTGCATAATGACATTCGTTCGTTGCTATGTTCAGAGGAGAGTTTGAATTTCACCCACACCGTCCTCAAATCTCTTCTGTAGTCGACGCGTTCACAATGACACTCGTCACAAACTAATACCAATTAATTATTAAAGATTAAAAGGTGACGTCCTTGAACTTCTTATTTGTGATGAGCTCGAAGACAGCTTCGACGAATGGTCAGCGTGCTAGTTTTTGGGTCCGAATCCTACCTCCGCTCATGAATGTTTTGTGATGTGGCGTATATAGCAACTGTTTTATTTAATGCAAGTTTACTAGAAACTAAGGTTAGGTTGAAGATGTGTCTAGGCTAGACACGAAAGAGGACGGAGGAAGTAGGTTTGTGAAGTCTTTTTCCAAACAGTTGGGGTAAACATAATTCAATAACCAAACCATGGGCATCAGTGACGTAACAATCGACGTCTTGCCTAGTCACAACTTCAACAATGCTAACCCCCAACCTTAGTTTCTAGTAATCTTGAAATGTTTTCATTACCGCAAAAATGATGAAGGTAATGATTAAACTCAAGTCCCTATCCGAACATGTACCAACCGAGTAGATCAGTTTGTTTGGATATGGTAACGGACACTGTACAAACAGTTAGCTTGATTCCGTTGTACTCCAAGTTTATGTTAAAATATTGAATGTAATATTTTGGTAACCATGAGATAAAGAATCAAGATAAGTTAATATTTAATCCTGCCGTGGTTTGTTTAATGCTATGCTACCAGTTCAAACAAGATTTGGAATGAAACATTCAATTTGATTTCTACACATTCAATTATTAGTGTATTTGCCATATATGGCAGACACACTATTGGCGTCGGTCGGATGGACGGACCTAGGTATCGGGCAAAAGAGTTAATTAAATTTAACGAAATTTGGTCCACATGTTGAAATCTATCACCGCATGAAGATAATTTAAAATGGACCCAATCGGGTCATTTTAGGGGTGGTTTTTATATATTGAAATATGTTTTTGGATCCCAAAATACCGAGAAAATTCACAGAGTTAGTGAGTTATTTTTCTTGAAGGATGTATTTAATTTGGTTCGAGTAATAATTATATGACAATTAAGAAAAAAAATAGTATTTAAGAGATGTATTAAAGGGTTAAATTTATCATTTTGTGAAAAAACAAACGTAAAATCAGACAATAAAGCCACGCGGCCTGTATTAGCAAAGACACTATATTATCGACAGGGTTTGGCATTACGACCCGAGTTTTTAATATTGTGTAGCCAGTGCATTTATTAATAATTGTTCATTCAAGATTGTTGACGATGTTGTCTCTGTTCTGATCATACCAGGTATAAAAGCAATTATACGAATTACGTAAGAGGTATTTATGCATTAGTATTGCAAAATAGATATTTTAATAAGCGAGATTATAATATGAACCTAGACGTTTCATTTGATTTACTCATACGAAATGTGTGTATAGAATGAACGAGGAAGATAATTAAATTTGTTCTGAGAATTTCATTGTACTTGGTAATTCAAAAATTCTCAGATATAATTACATGCTGCTTTAATTAAATCTTAGATATTCATTAATCAAGAATATGCGTTTGAATACCTTGTTTTTGTTGGCCATGTGTCAATCTTTTTCGGTTATATTATAATA
Source organism: Venustoraphidia nigricollis (assembly GCA_034508555.1). Lineage (NCBI taxonomy): Eukaryota > Metazoa > Arthropoda > Insecta > Raphidioptera > Raphidiidae > Venustoraphidia > Venustoraphidia nigricollis. Next base: position 659,564 of record JAVRKA010000042.1, on the reverse strand, counting down.
ATAATAATAATAATAACAATGCGTTTAACGTCCGTTTCTCGATATTATGTCATAACACTCCATTCGCATCATTACTATTTTTTCATCTACCACTTCCCGTTATTTTCTCCATTTTTTACAACTTCAACTTATGTAATAGCAATGGGCGAATGAAGGAATTATAGGAAATTAGGATAAGGTAGGTAATTTTTGAACTAGGAGTTTGATAGGTAATCGGCCATGGCTTCAAATAAGGAACCATCTCGATATTTATCTGGAATTAATTGACGGAAACCATGGAAAACCTCAATCAAGATGGCCGGTACAGGAATTACCGTTTCTCGGCGAGAGGCAGTAGGAAAAAGTCCCAGCCACATCTGCCCCCGCCGAGATTCGAACCCGGTACCTCCCGAATGCGAGTCAAGTGCTGTCATCACTACTCTACTCAGCTCGGTTTTTCGGTTATATTATGCGTAATTATTTTTTTATTATTAGTTTATAACTACAGTACAGTAACAGTAATGCTTCTTTCCAGAAAAAAATATTCAAACCCCTTGCCGATTACTTAGCAAACTCCGGCATCTGTAAACTCCCTTATCTGTAATTGTACCGCTCACACTTTACACTGCCAAACAAACATTAATTAACGATTTATGAAACAAACCAAATATTCGATGTATCTAGTCTCTCTCTCTCGCCTTTTAGCGTATGGTTTCAGCATTCTACTCATCCAGTTGGTTAATTTTGGTCGTTGTACGAAAGCATTGTACTGTATTGATTTTCAACTATGATATAGAATATTTGAAGACTGAAATATTAAATGTTTGGCATTGCCTATATATTTAAAACAGCCCATTTCCCTACTTAATCAATTTGGACATTTTTTTCTCTGGGAAACTCTTTGTCCAAGTATATATCTGTCAAAAAGAAATTAGGTAGCTGATAAACATGCCTTGGTTAATTTTTACATATGAAACCATACTATATAAGCATGCAAATAAATAGTATTACTAGCCGTTTCCCGCGTCATTGCACGCGTTAAAAGAATATTTATTTTATGAATATATCAAATATCAATATGTTCGAGTTGAAATGACCTGTTGCCCAGGCTGCAATTTTGTTCTCTTTTGGGTAGATGGTCCTTTTGGATAGATGAATCTTTTGGATAGAAGGCTTTTTTGAGTAGATAGATACTTTGGGTAGATTGATTTTTTGGGTCGATGGATTTTTTGGGTGGATAGATGTTTTAGAAGATGAATTTTTTGGCTGAAACGATCTTTTGGGTGGATTATTCTTTTATGTGGATGGATCTTTTGGGTAGATGAAACGAGTTCATATAATTCTAAAGAAGTTTCACTTCCCCATTGAGCTTATGTGGGTGAGGCTAACACGTTTTTTTCTCACTACGTCAAATTTCGACGCGGTCAGTTCAGTTTTATTGAATGCTGTATTTTTTCGCTAATATATTTTATATGTTATCCAGAATAAACACGTGCGTTTGAAGCAATTTTACACGGAATAATATTAAAGTCTAGTGAACTTTGACTCGGTATATACAATTTATCATAATATAACGCTTAACATGCGGATTCTATAGGTTACCTTCTATACTCATAATGGCTTTCCGAAAAAAAGAGCACAGTCGACTTTTTAAACAACCCACTCTGACATATTTATGTGAACAACAGTGCATTAAATTATCATTTTTTCCGTCATAAAACTTTTAAAATTTAAAAATACTGCCTGTTAATTACTTTCATTCTTCACAGTTAAAATGTCATTATGTCTAAATAACAATTTAGCTTGAGAGAACGAAGCCAGCGACTTTCTAACAAGCGGCTTCTGTTCTCCGGCTTTTGCCTCTGTTCTGTGCTTCCTTTCAGATAAAGATGTTTTTAAAGAAATTATGGTGCTCTTCACTTTAAGCCATGATTTTAATTCGTGAGAAATTATAACAAAACAGAAAGATTTTATAACAGTGGGTAGCTATAGATTGCTCCAATTCTTCAAACTCAAATCCTAATTTATTTTGCAAATAAATATTTACAAAACCGTCATTAATATAAAAAAAAAACGTATAATTAATTATTACAGTGCGAACAGTTCATTGATTGAGTAAGACTTTTTATTTTTTTGAAAGATCTTCAAACTGTATTTTCTTGTTAATGTTATTTAGTACCAGCTGTTCAAAATGCTTCCTTTTTCACCCTTTCGAGTAGTTGGATGTGGATGCATGTGCTCACGTTTCGGAAATATATAATTTCTATGAAAAATATTATTATATCTTGGACGGTAATCCTCCAAAATAAACTATAAATATGTTCGGTTCTTCCAAGTCAAGTATTTATAGTTTATTTCATCTAAATAAACGGTTAATACAAACGAGAAAATTGTCATAAGTTTTATATGAATTTTTGTATAAAAAGAAGTTACATTTGAAAAAAATTATTAAGCGACTCAAATTTGGCAGTATTTTTAAGATAGGTTTGTATAAAAACTTTAAAATATTAGTTTTCCTTCACGTAATATGAAATTTCGTGACGTGCTGTAATGCAATATTGACGAATATCACGTTTTTTTATTCTATTTTCAGGGGCAAAAATACATGTTTTTTGAAATTGTTAAGCACTAAGCCAAATTCAGCGAAGCTTAATTTTTAATCACAGCTAATAAAACAGAAATCAAATGAATGTTGACTCAAAATATAATCTTGTAAAATCGTGTTTTTCTTCACTTAAAAATTGCCGATAAAAATTAAATGAGCACAACTTACTATAATTTATGAAACAATAATGTAAAAATACTGGTCTATTTGCGTAGGTATATGAAAAATAATTGGAGCTTAATATGTTTATAGACCGCAGAAAAGCTTTTATATTTCGATATATATATACCTAAAACAATATTTTTTTGTTACAATAATAATTATATAGACATTAAGATATCTAAAAATGATAAAAAAATATTTATACTTGACCTTAACATCGATTGTCACATATTTCATTTTTTAGGCGAATGCATATACATATATACAGAAATTTAGTTCTGTTAAAGAATTTCATTTTCTTGTATAATTTTCGTAATTTTTATATCCATTCAGTATTTTTTGCCGCGTTGCTTATAAAAAAATGAGAATATTTATCACGTACACATTATCCAGATGTTTTAAAAATATCTAAATAGAATTTTCAAAAAGAAATGGTTGTATCGTAAATTCACATTAAGATTATACAATAAAACTATAGAAATTTTTTCATCTGTGTAAATATTATGCATAATTTCTCAGTGGACACATTATTTTTCATATGTAAAAATTAAAAACATAACGGATGTTTCCTTAGTAGCATTTTGACTTATTTTTTTTTTTTAATATAAAATACCAGATCAACATATTTCATGTTATACATGGTAGTGATGGCTGCAGAGATATCACGGTATTGGGAGTTATGCCCACTGCACTAATTATTATAATAACTAATTATATTGTTAATAAGGGGTTGTTTAATAGTTCATTATATAGATTAATCGCTTTCGCTTAGGAGCACGTCTTGTGGAAGCCGTTTTTTGAGCCTGTTATTGTAACTTTTCTGGCCTAGTTTCAAATAGGTCGCGCTGGGACATAGGGTCATATTGTCGAAGAACTTTTTGGCAGTCTTTCGGATAAACTCGTCTATAGTTGGTACGTTCAATTCTCTGTGAATTTGTTGATTTCGAATAAACCACGGTGAATCAGTTATTATTCTTAGAATTTTATTTTGAAAAGTCTGTTTTGACTTATTTTAAAACAGTCATACATTTTTTTATAAATAAAGAAATTCATATACACGTCCAGTGTCGAACTGGTTATAGGTTATCATTAGCATTACGTTCAGTAGTGTGAGCGCGTAACTTTGTCTATGACTTAACACCAACCAATTTCTATCTTAAAGAAGTCCGAAGATGTGTTTAAGAGGCGAATTGATTTGTCCAGACCCACAGGAAAAGTTAATTTTTTATACCCTAAGCACAAAGTTAAGTAGTTTCGGAATTTGCTTTCTATGTAATGTATTTTCAAAGTTCTCTAAGTTTTCAACACGGGTTAAACTATATAAATTGTGCTGAAATTTTAAGCTAATCATTTTTTCAATATATAGAACCATTTCAAGGGGTAGCAACACAAAAAATTTGAAAAAAAAATTGGCTTATACAAATAAGAGCCAGTCTAATAATAGACTGGCCCTTATTTTGACAAATTGGAAATTGTCAGATGATAACCTTTAAAATGGTTCTTTACATTGAAAAAATAATTCTCTGAAAATTTCAGCTCGAATGATTAAAATTAAGCCGTGCCGAAAACGCTGTAACAGTTATAGGTTTGCGGGCTTGCCGGAAGCCAGGCGATAGGTAGAATAGTGGGCCCAAGCAGGCAAGGTCCCAGCTCTTGCGACCTAAATGTAAACTAGATCAGATAGTTCATTCATACAAAAAGAGAGAAATGAAATAGAAAAATATCCCATCTATTATTATCCAGGCTTGGGCCCCGGGCTTGTGAGGAGCCACTAGGACCTTTTCGGCCCAGTCCGACCCTGTACCATGTTTTTAAGTCTGCCGTTCTAAATAAGATATACTTTTATTTTTTTGCAAAGTGCTGTAAAGTTTATTTGAACCTAAATTCCCCAAAAAGAAAAATAAGTTAATATCTTTTAATTTGTTTCCATTAAAAAATTACAATTTAAAATTTAGCAATCTGATGGCAATTTATTTATTTTAACAGTTGTCGGTAATATTAAAAAGCGTAGTGGCGCTGTAGTTACTGAAGAGAATTAAATTAAATCACGTAACTGACCACTAGCCGTGCGAAATATTCGCCCTGGTCCGCTAGTCTTAATAATAATTAATTGTCTTAAACTGACGTTAAAGCCTCATTCAGTATATAGTCCAGTGTTAACTAACATTAGAGCGCAATATACATACATCAGTATAACATTGCATCAGAAATGCGCGGTGAAATGGTGAGATGGTGAAAATGGTGAAACATCGCATTTCGTATACAAGCTAACCGCGCGCTCCGCTATAAATATAAAATTATGAGCGTGTTTAATTTAATTTTCGCAACAGAAGTTTTGTTCGTGTGACGTCATCATGTGCACCTATACATGCATGGTCGCAAGACAAAGTGGTGTAGATCAATTTTTTTCTTAAAGCAGGATTTAAGACATTTTAAGCCGGGTCCAGACGTGTGTAACGTGTATTGTAAGAATACGTGTAATTTAGCGTCAACAGTGTGGACAGCACACGAACTCAACGCGAATCGTGAGAGCGAATCTTTGTCAAGAGCTGTTTCCACTCAGTTGCTATGAACATGTCATGGTAGTTGGTGCTGCTTTTATTTATATATATTTATTAACTAAAGATTTCAGGTTTTTTTAAAGTAATCCGGATTTTTTGGATCCCAAATAACACGTTTTTCTTGATACAAACTGATAAGTTCAAGCGATTGTTCGTATCATGAACGTACACACGACACAGCCGTCACGAACGCCGTCCAAACGAGTACTGCGAGCGCCTTTGTGTTCGCGCTAAAAACCGACAGCCGATGGATCACGGCGAGCGCCGGCGCGAGCGTTACATGTAATGCTCGTAGTGCCGTCCACAAGCAGAATTCGTGTTACATTACGCGTTACACACGTCTGGACCCGGCTTTAAACATACATTTTTAGTGATATTAGTACCTGGAATGAATGAAGATTAGGTAATAGTCTATCAATGGAAAAAAGTTCGCTCCAAAAATACGCTTCACAAAAATTATACTGTTTGAAATAGCAGATTTTAAAAGATCTTTTATTAAGGCTATCGGAACGCTCTGAATCTAAGCCACACTACTATACTAAAAAATGCTGTTGCAAGGGTGCCGCTGTCAGTTGATTACTATAATTTCTGGAAATATTTTTAAGATTTAAAAAACTTTTCCGAGAAAGGAAGAGTCACTTTAGATTTGTGATAGAACAATTTTGTGAAATAAGTACGAATAAGGTCGTAGTGTGACATTGAAAACGTGTATTTTTTGCCAACTTTTTTCTAGTAAATCATACATAAATTACAAAAGTAGTCCGTTAGAGACCTAGATTTGTCCTTTGTCTTCTTTATAGAGAAAGAATTTTTGCAAAATGTTGACGAATAAGTCTTCAATCAGCTATCAGCCGAAGTCCTATTTTTGGCTTAAATTCAGAGCGTTCCGACAGCCTTAATGTAGGTAGGTATCGCTTGTTTTGAGATATGTTAATAAATAATGCATTATTTAACCTTTGTTACTAAATAATTGGCAAAAATTAGTAATACCCAGATGAGCTAAGGATTTCTCATTTGACACAGGTATAGAGTATCAACTGGTGTGAAATAAGTCTCAAACGTTCCTATACGAAGAATGGGTATTTCTTTTTGTATTTCTATCATGGGATTGAAATGAAAATGAAATTAAAAGGAAAACATAGCGTTAAAAATGTTTAAAAATGCCAATAAATATAAAAAATTCTGCTTAAGCCACTTTACCTTATAGTTACAGACATTCACTTGCAACAGAAGAGACATACAAAACAGCTGATTCAAAATACGTCTCTCATTTTTAAAAATTATTTGATTTGGAAAATACCGTTAATTATGAACTACAGTCGATATTATGTTAATTACTCTTGAACGAAAAGTAGATACATTTATTTATTTATTAGCGGCCAGGTATGACTTCGCCTGGGTGCAAATCGTACTTTTTAAATTTGCATATTAAGTAGAGCGAAACGTTTTGTTTAAAATTGCACGATATGTAATTATTTTTCTACTTTATTTTAACCATCACAAAAAAAAATTTAATACAATAATTTATTTCATTTTCACCACTCGTTACTAAATTACCATATAACATATTCAATACCAAAATTCCTTGAGCTGGGTTTTTAATATATTTCTAAAAATTAGTCAAGATTATAATATTTACAATAGTTATATCACTGAAGATATAAGAGTTTAGTACATAATATAATTGTTCTTTATGCCCGGTTGAAAGTACGTACTTGGGCTTTGATTTTAAGGCATACAGCCTAAAATTTATGCTCTGCTGGAATTACTCGCACGCAATCTATAACAGCGGGACGAAAGACTTTTCTCATGCACATTGATCCGTGATACTGCCGCCAACTAATAGTAGCTAACAGCTGTTATTGCGTATAGCCTTAAAATTGCTCACTTGAAAACTATTAATCCGGGTCCAGACATGTGTAACGTGTAATGTAAGATTACGTGTAATTTAGCGTCAACAGTGTGGACAGCACACAAACTCAAAGCGAATCGTGAAAGCGAATCTTTGTCAAAAGCTGTTTCCACTCAGTTGCTACGAACATGCCGAATAGGAAAGTCATGATATCTGGTGCTGCTTTTATTTATATATATTTATTAACTGAAGATTTCAGATTTTTTTAAAGTAATCCGGATTTTTTGGATCCCAAATAGCACGTTTTTCTTGATACAAACTGATAAGTTCAAGCGATTGTTCGTATCATGAACGTACACACGACACAATCGTCACGAACGCCGTCCAAACGAGTACTACCAGCGCCTTTGTGTTCGCGCTAAAAACCGACAGCCGATGGATCACGGCGAACGCCGGCGCGAGCGTTACATGTAATGCTCGTAGTGCCGTTCACACGCAGAATTCGTGTTACATTACACGATAGATAATACATAGATTACATTACGCGTTACACACGTCTGGACCCGGCTTTAGCTTATATAATGGTGAAACGTACTTTCGACCAGGTATAAAGAAAATTTTTATGTGCAATTCAGAAGAATATTTTTGAACCAACTTTATTCAGAAATATACTTGTTTCTTGTATTGCTCTGGAAGCTTTACACTTTTTTCTCTTATAGTCAAATCTGATATATTTTCTTCATTCCGTCGTGTTATTTCTTCATTACCAAATGCGAATGTCACAATTTAGCTCGACTGTACACGTTGGCTTTTCCCCATTGGCTTTATTTTTCCACCCACTGTCTTACGCTAGCCTTACTTTATGCCCTTTTACCAGACCTGGAATCCTACATATTTTTCTCTTAAATAAATTCTGTTTATTGTAGTAGTAATTTTAATCACATTTTTATTGGTTATTTTTGACCGAATTAATTAATCTTTTGAGTAGTTATGGAAAAAATTTAGTAAAATCAAAATAATAAAAAAAAAACGATGAAATTTTTTACTAGACTGCCGATGAAATAGATCATAAAAATTATTATGATTTTATGGGACAATTAAATGATGCTTCGACGACAATCTTTGAACAAAATTGTGACTAATTTTTTTCTTCTTGCAAAAGTAAATTTGAAATAATATTTTGCAGAATATTTCTTCGTTTGACAGTTAAGTAACGAAACAAAAAGAACGAAAACTAAAGGACACCGATGTGTAGATACTTAACTTAACCAATATTTATTTCATTTGGTTTTTTCATCGTTGACAAAAATCTGCACCATTTTATTTTCATCGTAAAGAACGTTTACAGAGCGCTTTTTTCAACAGACTATCATTTTAGGAATATTTTATATTCATTTAAGGTAACCAACTGGGGAATTTATATTATTTAAAGTTGTCACTGAAGTGTCGCTTTGGTACAATAGAAACAAGTGAGTAGGTTGCTACTATAATGCTTATAAATTTATATTTATATTGTATTATGTACAAAAAGAATTTATATTTAGATTCATTTACTACAAGCGTTTTTACGTAGGCACATCTATTAATTTTCTCAAAGAATAACATATAAATGTAATCGAATATAGAAAAGTTTTATTTTAAACAATACGAATCATTATTTCTTGTGTTACGTAAACATTTATATTTATAACTATGGATTTAAAATAAAAAAGTCGAATTTGAATACCACGTTCCATATCAATTTTGGTAATACAGGTTGATTCTTTTCTTAACAGCGTGTTGAAAACAAATAGACGAACAAATATTTCAAATAACTTTTTTATCAAAACTCCAAAATAAGAATGCAATAGCCTTTCAAAGTTTAATTAAACTTTTTAAATTTTGAAGTCTGTCCTGGCGTTATGTTATGTAACTATGGAAATTAGATTAGCTTATATCATTATTAGGTATTCACAGAAATTGTTCAAAATTGTCCCCGTTTTGTTGAACACAAAAATGTACAGAAGTATGTTCAACAAAACGAGTACAATTTCGAACAATTTCTGATTTATTTCCATAGTGAGATAACATTTAAGATTATTTAAACTTGAATACGATCACCGTAATTTGATTTATTAGTACCTATACATTTTTAAGTTTTATAAATTTTTTAACAAGAATACTATTTTTTTGTTTCAGATCCACCACAAGTGGCTTTGCGTTTAGGAAGTACACTAGATCCTGAACAAATCAAAGAAGGGGATGATGTGTATTTTGAATGCAGTATTCGAGCTAATCCAAAAGAGCACAAAATCACCTGGTTTCATAATGTAAGTTTCTTTTTTCAATGCATATTGTAAATTATAATAGTAGGAGAGCTGTCAGACATTTTTGAGTAGGTATTTGAGACACTATGAAAATTTGTACAATACCTCTGTAGTAATATCCGAATACAAAAACACAGGCCTGGCTGAAGGGTAGTGGGACTCAAATTTTTAAATTACAACGTTTTTTTCGCAATAAAAAACCTTTGAAGAATTTTGAAATTTTAATACCTTGAAATTTAGTACTTATAGAGTTGAAAAATAAAAAAGCCAAATTTCTTAATCGGGTCTAAAATTTAACCCGGTGTTTACAAAATTATATTTTTGAAAAATTTACCGAGCTGGGATTCGGGAGGTACCGGGTTCGAATCCCGGCGGGGGCAGATGTGGCTGGGACTTTTTCCTACTGCCTCTCGCCGAGAAACGGTAATTCCTGTACCGGTCATCTTGATTGAGGTTTTCCATGGTTTCCCTCAATTAATTCCAGATACATATCGAGATAGTTCCTTATTTGAGGTCATGGCCGATTACCTATCAAACTCCTAGTTCAAAAATTACCTACCTTATCCTAATTTCCTACAATTCCATCATTCGCCCATTGCTATTACATAAGTTCAAGTTGTAACGGGAAGTGGTAGATGTAAAAATAGTAATGGTGCGAATGGCGTCTGTTATGACATAAAGTCGAGAAACGGACGTTAAACGCAATATTATTATTATTATCTTTGAAAAATTTTAAAAATATATTTGAGGCACGTTGAAATTTAAATAGATTAATATTGGTAACAAAAAATAGATATATTCAAAAAAACAGGTCACTTCGGTGGGACATTCTACCTGCCGGGTGATTAAAAATTTGAGGATCGATTAAGTCCCGCTGCCCTTCAGCCAAGTCTGTGTTTTTGTATTCGGATATTACTAAATAGGTACTGTACAAATTCTCACAGTGCCTCAAATACCTACTCAAAAATGTCTAACAGCTCTCGAGCTATAAATAAGGCGGACCTATGTTTTGAAACAGTCGGTATATAGTTTCCATATGTGTTTTGACAACGTAGTAGTGCACGAAAGGTAAACATTCGATAGCAGGACCGATACATGTGTTTTATTTCTGACAAAACTGATAAAACAATGTAACTACAACAAGCAGGACGGAGAAGAACAACATCTTCAATCCGTTTGGTAAATAAAGAGACGCTGTAACAGCGCTTATAACAACAGACTGACTACTCTCACGACGTCGACGTCGTCGGCGTCGGCAGCAGAGTTTCTCTCTTTGCCACAGGCATGCCTTGTTTCCAATCTCAAGGGCGACCGATACTAAAAATATACACTGTTTATCTTTTTCATCTTTTGCCTTTGTTGATATACAGTCATTGTAATTAATTATCCTTCTAATAATGGGATTCTTGATTTCTTACTGACATTAAAGGGAAGAACTCGTATAAACGGCACGACTTCAGAGGCGTATGTTTAACTTGTTAACTTTCCAGTATATTAGGGAGTTTGCACTGATTTGTCACTCGACACTTATAGTAGAACATGATTAATAATAACAAATAAATAAAAATACTTAAAAATTCTACAAAAATTATTTTTAAATTATTTCTCGACGATCGTTTCGGACGATAAGTTCATCCTCAGGAATATAATACATATACTGAATAATTTAAAAATATTTTTTGTAGCATTTTCAAGTATTTTTATTTATTTGTTATCATTAGGAAGTTATTGCAATGAAGCCAAAAAATGTTGTGTTACAAGGTTTTTAAACTGCCTTTGAAAAGATCTGTTTCTCTCTCTCTCTCTCTCTCACTGTGTGTGTGTGTGTTCAAAAATCGGTCAAGCCGTTCTTTTCTTTTAACAAAATAGAGTCCAAACAAGTATATTTTACGCAAAATCTCGCTAGTAAAAAATTATACTGATTTCGTTTAGATGTCCATCGAAGCATGTTAATGTCATATTGATCCGAAAGAAATTTTGTCTAAATGGGTTCAGTCGTTTCTTTTTTTTGTTTAAACAAAATGACAAAAAGTGGATTTTACAAATGAAAAACGATATCAACTTCGTTGTGGTGCCAATCGAACTGCTTTTTGTTTAAATGAAGATAGAGAAACAGGTAAATTTTTCACGAAATCTCGCGAATAAGAAACGATATCGACTTTATTAGGATACTAATTGAACGCAACATCATTCGAAAGAAAAACAAATTTTAAGTCTGCAAAAAATGTGAAACCTCTAGGGTCGCGTGTAGTGTCATAATATACGACCCACCTCACGGCTTATTATTTTTTTTTTATATTGGTACGCCACTGCAATAGCTTTTAGTTGAGCAACGTGTTAGCATTCAATAGTGTGTGTGCTGGTGTTTTCAGTGAAACACTTCGATAGACAAGTCAGACTGTTTTCACAGCAGACAACTATTTACGTATGCCGTTTCTTTTATTTAATATAACATGACGTGAATATTTAATCTAGGATTATTTACACAAATACAGTAAACAAATAGTTGCACCAAATACAGTAAACAAATAGTTGCACCAAATACAGTAAACCAAATACAATTGCACTCCATGGGTTGGCATAATTCAAAAAATGCGATTTTGAAGATAATATAGTTCTCAACATCGCAAAGTAGTCGTCAACAAAGATTAAATTCAGACATACACAATTAAGTTAGCAGGAAAGTGGACAAATTGATGTAAATCCTTATACCAATTATTAATTTAGCGACGTTTCGGTCGTTTTAAATTAATAATTGGTATAAAGATTTACATCAATTTGTCCACTTTCCTGCTAACTTAATTGTATATGTTAGAAAAAAAATATGGATGCAACAATTTCCAATTAAATTCAGTATTCGATCATCAATCTTAAAATGATTGATCCCTCAGATTGTAAAATATGCCATCGGGAAATTTTGACCTGTGGTCGCAAAATTCATTTTATTACTGTTTTTATTAGCGATTGTTAAGCATTATGCTTCGTAACATTTGACCTCCTACTTCAATTTCAAATAACATATATTTTTGTCTTAAAAAATGAATGAAAAAAACGCGATATTCTTCAATATTTTTTTACAGCATGTCACGAGATTTAGAATCACAAGAAGGTAAATCAACAATTAGAAGTAGTTTCTTTACAAACTTATGTTAAAAATACTGAGAAATTTGGCTCGCTCAATAATTTTTTTTTCAAATTAAATTTTTATGTAAAACTTTCCTCGTTTCTGTTTGGTTTTAAATCGTTTATTTAGATCAAATATAACTGTAAAAACTTGATTAAAAGTCATATGAGAAGAATTCTAGTTTATTTTGAAGCATTGAATAATATTTTTCATAGAAATTAAAGATTTCCGAAACAGGAGTAATTGCAATTTACTGAACTATGTGGTTGAAAAAGAGAGCATATTGAACGGCTGGTACTCTGTCACTTTAACTTGTTTGCTTTCTGGTGGTTGAATATTCATTCATGAACAAAAAAAAAGTTGTAAATTTATACGTCTGAAGTGAGAACCTCCTTATTTTTGCGGTCAGTTAAAAATGAATACGGAAGGTACATAGTATACTAATTACGGTTTAAGGTAGTTGTCGTGGTACAATATTGTCAAAAAGTTATAGATTATACGCGCCACAAAAGTATACTAGCTTGTAGCTAAGTGATCCATAATTTGTACGCAAGACTGTACCCGTGGAAATGTAACCCATACAGTATTCATATGCATGTATACTTTTCTATAAATTGTTGAACTTTAAACCGTTATTTATAAATAATTAGACGGTCAAAAAAATTTTCTTATTTTTTTTAAACTCATAACAAATACATTGAAAGACTGTCAGTTTTTGGAAAGTTTCTGACAGTTAGTTCTTTTTTTATAAATAAGAAATTTGTTCAGAACTACAGAGATCGTATACAATCAATGTTAACTATCCAATTTTTAATTGAGTTTATCTCGGATTATATACGGTCGACCGACTTCAAATTTTCAGGGTAATTGTACTATCATGTCCTTAATAAGTATACATAAATTAAGCATTTTCTGACGGTGTGCCTTAACCACGACAACTACCTTAAGTGTTGAGCGCAGAAAGTTTCAAGATTAGACATCCGGTGGCGTCTGGATATATAATCTGACAGATTTGTGTGTAGAATGTTTGTAAAAGAAGAGATTACAACGTTACTATAATAATATTAAACGTTAATAAGTTTTCTAATAATTTGTGCGCAAAACGCACACTAGATACAGTGTTATCTATTATGGTTCAAGTAAACTATACTCTGGTCTATAAATATAATGTATTGGACTAAAACAATTTCCCCGGGGATTATGGTACAACGGTTCTGCTTTTCCTGAGCTTGTAAAGTTAGAACCTTGTACCACTAAAATGGATTCAAAGTTTCGACTAAATTTAATGTGTATAACGTTCATATAATATTTGCCCTCGCGAATTTGTGTACAATATTGCGAAAAGATATAGTTAAAGGCTTCCAACTAATACCTCATATTGATACCACTTGCTTTATATCGGTACATATTATATCTCAAAGGTGTTTTTGAAGTTTAACTTCTATAGCGACGTATCTGTTTGAAAAAAGTAAGAAATCGAGGGGAAGTAGAATTACCACATAAAGGGGAAGTTAGTTTGTCTCCTAAATTACATGAAACTGACAAGGACAGAAGCTTATAGCGTGTTGCTAAGTATGTGTAAATATTATTAGTTTCAAATATAAAAAAATAAAACTTGGGAATAATGCTAAAAACTTAAAAAACCCGGGTCGCAGTGCCAAAACCCTGCCGACAATATAGTGTATTTGCTTGTATAGGGCCGTGTGGTTTTATAGTTTTATTATGTGAAATTAAGTTTGTTTTTGGGCAAAATAAAAAATTTAACCCCTTAATACACCCCTTAAAATAACATTTTTTTTCTTAATTGTAATATTATTATCAATCTAACGTCTACACCGAATTAAAGACACCCTTCAATAAATAAATCACTATCTGCAAATTAGTGTTTTCAAAAAATTTGTAAGTCCGGTCCTGTTGAGGCCATTTTATTAAAATTTTAGGGGCACTTTTTAATTGCTACTGACAGGTTAAATATCAATTTTGAAACGATTCTGAGAATTTTTTCGGAATTTTGGGGCTCAAAAACCCCTAAAAACTACCCTTAAAATGGCCCGATTACGCCCATTTTAAATAGGCTTCTTGCGGTGATGGATTTCAACACGTGGTCCAAATTTCGTTAAAATCAATTAACTCTTTCGAAAGTTATTGCCCGTACACATATATATATATATATATATATATATATATATAAATATATATATATATATATATATATATATATATATATATATATATACATATATATATAAACATTTTCAAAAATGGTGCCAATGTGTTTAGGAGGTTATGAAACGTCGAGAAATTTTGGTCCGACCCCTAGGTCCCGCCATCCGACCGACGCCAATAGTGTATGTTGCCATATGGCAAATACACTAAAAAGTTAAACATCTTATGTGAGCTTATAAGATATTTTTTTTGTCGGTAGGAAATATCTGCCTTAAAATACTGCATCAAAATTAATGTTTGATGCGCCATTTTGGAGATGATTTTTTCCCCTAAATTACGAAAAATAAGTTAATATCTTAAAATTAATGTCCTATTGAAAAAAGTGTTTATTTTTTTTAGGATTAATCAGTTTAAATATTATATTGTTCACATTGCAATGAAAGCTGCGTACAGCTTTTGATATGCACTTTACTAATTTGCAATTTTTATCATTCTCATGGTCCATCCCTGCATGCCATTTGGCGTCCCTGTCTGTAGCACTTAAATTGAATGAATTAACAATAGAATAGCACTATATTACTTGCTAGTGCATAAAAAATTGAATACCTACATATGTGCCTATGTGGCGTAATGGCTAACACATTTGGCACAAATCCCGGTATTGAAATATATCTTTTTTTCCGATGAATAAACACTTTTAAAAAGTTAATGCTCCAAATAAAAAAATAATCAATATGCCTGTACATAAAAATGGATGTTGGTATATCTTTTTGAGATTAATAGACTTCGACAACCGTTGACCGATCACTATGAAATTTGGCACATCTATTTTTTCATGAAGCAGGTTTCCACTTCGTTGTAACTGCAGGCCACTAGACCGTAATACGATGGAACCGAAGGCTCTACTACTATTGTCACTGCCATGTTTCATCTCAGTCGTGTACAGAGCCACGGGTAGCATCTAGTTGAAAACATTTTTTGAAAAATATTGCCAGACGTCATTTTGATAAAATTGACCAAGTCAATAGTCTACTGACTGCTGTTTGGGTCAAAATAAAATTATCACTACCTAATCTATATATACTTGTATGTATGTGTGTTATCTATGGACTGCAAAACGGATGGACCGATTTTGATGAAATTTTCAAGCAATATTAGCCCAGCGGGTGATCCTGTGAAGTGATTTGTTGTTTGATTTTTTTGCAATTTTGATGTGTGATTTTTAACATTCACAATTAAAACCTATTGAATTTACGCAAATTCAATACACGTTGATAATTTTATGATAATGATTCTCATCTTTTGTAACCTATATATTACATGCATACCCGGACGAAGCCGGACTGGGCAGCCGGTTAATGAAATGAGTAATATAATTGGAAGTTGACATAAGTTTGTGTGGAGTCGATTTATAAAATTAAGCTTTCACCATGAAAATTAAAGTTCTTTTAACGTTATCCTTAATTTTATCAACAATAAATTGGATAAAAATCCGTTGGTACTAAATGACAACGCTAATCCTTTAACTGTTGCTTTTATGGCACGTCGACAGAACTGTATAAGGATTTTTCCTGAATTGTTCCAACACATTCTTATTAATCTTAGTGAATGGTCTCTTTAACGACCGTTACAGTAACTCAGTTGTAGCGTCAACATCTGAACCAATTACATCTGAATGTGTTTATAAAGGGTCACACAATGAAACAACGCCGTGTTCACGCAACACACAAATTCGAACGTGGATCAACAAACCAGCTTCAGGGCCGAATTATACTCGAATTTTATACAAATTAAATTCGCGAATCGATCGACTACAATAATTCAACTTACAATAATTCACCTTATGGCATAATTTTAATTATGTTTTATTCGTCAAAAAACAGCTAAGGAAGTGTTCATAAACCACGTGGCCCCCTTTTCAATCTCTCAGAATAAAAGAACAGTTTAGTTTTTAGTGTATTTGCCATATGGCAACATACACTATTGGCGCCGGTCGGATGGCGGGACCTAGGGGTCGGACCGAAATTTCTCGACGTTTCATAACCTCCTAAACACTTTGGCACCATTTTTAAAAATGTAACTCTCGAAAGAGTTAATTGATTTTAACGAAATTTCGCCCACATATTGAAATCCACCACCGCAAGAACTTTATTTAAAATGGACCCAATCGGACCATTTTAAGGGTAGTTTTTAGGAGTTGAAAAAAGTTTTTGGGACCCAAATACCGAAAAAATTCTCCGAATCGTTTCAAAATTGAAATTTAATCCTCTGGTAGTAATCAAAAGTGTCTCTAAAATTTTAATAAAATCGGCCCGACAGAACCGGATTTACAAATTTTTTGAAAATACTAGTTTGCAGATAGTGACTTATTTACTGAATGATGTATTTAATGTGCTGTAGACCTTCGATCGACAATAATTTTGCAATTAAGAAAAAAATGTAATTTTAAGGGGTGTATTAAGGAGTTAAATTTTTTATTTTGCCCAAAATCCAACCAAGTTCGCATAATAAAGCCACACGACCTGTATTAGCAAATACACTATATTGTCGGCAGGGTTTTGTCACTGCGACCCGGGTTTTTTATTTTCAAAATATTTCCAAAACTATGAATCTTAAAAAACTCTATCTCACGAAACTTTCTTGGAAAAATAAATCGAATAATAAACAGTTATAAAAAATATACCATCATTATATGAGAAACAACATTATAACATATATTTCTTCTGCGCATAGGGCTTTTCATATTTGTATATTAAAAATCTTCCCAAAATTTGGTTTCAATCTGCTCATCCGTTTGACCTGTATTGTGTTCACAGACAAACCGAAAAAGCAAATTTTGAAGTAAATTAACACCATTCCCCACTAATGGGGTTGGAATGGTAAAATTATATGACATCAGGATTACCGCGAGCATTTTTGTGTTTAAATGTTTTGAGATAAAATGTTTATTGAAATATTTATCGATGAAATAAACCAAGCCTGGCCATTTATTCACACATTAGGGAAAAGGTGTTTTGGTAGAGCGGCTTCAGTCTAGTTTTAAACAGTTTAGAGGTGGCGGAGATACTATTGCAATCTACTCTAATTTAGTCCGTAGGGCAGAGTAAGCTCGCATAACAGGTTAGGTTAAGTTTTTCCTCAGTAAATCGAATTTGTCAGAAATACTCAAAATGTTATTGATGTATGTAAAACTTTTTTAGCCAAGATGTCTGTTTGAAGTTTCCTGAGACGTTTAAAGGAAAAATAGAGAAACCTTGGCAACGCAAAATTATATAAATAACAATTATTTATTATTTATTATATAAATAACATCTACGACTAAATAAGCTGTACTTCAACCGCAAACTTATGTGAATGAGGCTTACACATTCTTTTTGAGCTTCTGTCTAATCTTTATGAAACATTTTAAAATACTTTTTATTCAGCTAAGTTCGAGTTAAGACCCAATGTAAGGGTGGTTTTAGGGATTGTAAAATGATTTTGGTCCTAAAAACACTCACAAAATTCTCCGACTCAATTAAAAATTGTAATTTATCCTTTTACTAAGGATTAAAATATGCTGCTAAAATTTTAATAAAATCGACTATAATCGACGATAAGGATTTACTTAGATACTTAAGAGTTAAGAAAAACATTATTGCTTTAAGGGGTTACATTTTTTAATTTATCTAAAGACTAACTTAAGTTCACGTAATAAAGCCACAATACCTGTATTACCAAATACACTATATTGTCGGCAGAAACTGCGACCCTAGTTTTTTAGTGTATTTGCCATATGGCAACATACACTATTGGCATCGGTCGGATGGCGGGACCTAGGGGTCGGACCAAAATTTCTCAACGTTTCATAACCTCCTAAACACTTTGGCACCATTTTTAAAAATGTTTATATATATGTATATATATATATATATATATATATATATATGTGTGTGTACGGGCAATAACTTTCGAAAGAGTTAATTGATTTTAACGAAATTTGGCCCACGTATTGAAACCCATCGCTGCCAGAAGCCCATTTAAAATGGGCGTAATCGGGCCATTTTAAGGGTAGTTTTTAGGGGTTGGAAAATGTTTTTGGGCCCCAAAATACCGAAAAAATTCTCAGAATCGTTTCAAAATTGACATTTAACCTGTTAGTAGCAATTAAAAAGTGTCCCTAAAATTTTAATAAAATCGGCCCAACAGGACCGAACTTACAAATTTTTTGAAAACACTAATTTGTAGATAGTGACTTATTTATTGAAGGGTGTATCTAATTCGGTGTAGACGTTAGATTGATAAGAATATTGCAATTAAGAAAAAATATGTTATTTTAAGGGGTGTATTAAGGAGTCAAATTTTTAATTTTGCCCAAAAACCAACTTAAGTTCGTGTAATAAAGCCACACTGCCTGTATAAGCAAATACACTATATTGTCGGCAGGGTTTTGGTACTGCGACCCGGGTTTTTTTTTTGATTGGTAAGGTTAAACTAACAAACAATATAAATCCATATAGAAGTAACCTCTTAGTTGATTACTGACGCAGTTTTGTTTGAGAACGCCTGCAATAATGCCTGCCTACATATACATATGTATGTCGAAACAATTTCAGTAGCGTGTAATGGAGAATTGAAGCACGGATGAATACGTACCGTTTGTTCTAATTAAGAAAGTATATATGCCGTCGTTTATATATTAACTTATTATTTGTTTCCTTTTTTCCAAGCTTAATTAGTAAACAGTCAGAACTATGAATAAAAAATCAGTTTGTTATCGGCAGTCGAGATCTGTACCTTAATTGACTGTTTTATTCATTTTTATTGACACTTTATAATATTGTTGGGGAACAAAGTACCTTTCTTTATACACGGTCGAAAGTACGTTTCGATTTTAAGACAGAAAGGCTATAACATTTATGCTCTGCTGGAATTACAGTCAAAGCCCTCTAAGTGCACAGCTCGGAACCGAGGCCCATCCTTTAAGTGCACACTTCCCCTACGATCTTTTTCATCCCCACTCTTCTAACTCCTATAGCTATCTTTATTCAATCAGATGCTCTCTCTCTCTGCGCGAAACATTGCGCAGAATTTAAAAATGAGTTCAAACTCAAACTGTGTTTACAATTATATGACATGTGTTGACATAAGCGCGCTTACGGTCGCACGTGATTGGTCGCAGATTATTCGAAGTGGGGGCTGGGGAACGTGCACTTAGAGGGCGAGTTCGTGTGCAGTAAGAGAGCGTGTGCATGTAGAGAGCGTGCACTTAGAGGGCTTTGACTGTACTCGCACGCCATTTGTAACAGCGGGTCGAAACTGTTTTCTCGTGCACACTGATACAAAAATACGTACTTCCAACCGGATATAAAGAAAGTTGAAATTCCTGCCCTTGCGGTGGAATATACTATTTTTCCACTACTCTCTATAAAATAGCATATATATCTGATATAGAGCCGCAAAATTAAAAAGTAAATGCATGTAATTATAGAAAATTTGTACCAATCAGCAGAACCGTAACTAGGCAGGGACACTAGGACCCAGAAAGACCTCTCAAATAACGAAAATTCGTCACAGGTATTTTCTTTGCTTATTTTGATATACATGATAGATCATCGATATTAAATGAAATTTAAATTACGGACAGGAACAATTGAAAGAAGAATAGTTATTTTGGGTAATTCAGAAATCATGTTTTTGCTCTAAAAATTGACTAAAAAAACGCAATATTCATCAACATTTTTTTGTACAGCGCGTCACGAGATTTCGAATTACGAGAAGACAAAATTTCATTTTGAACTTTTATCTTTACAAACTTGTGTTAAAAATGCTGACAAATTTGGCTTGCTCAATAATATTATCAAACTAAATTTTATCCAATTGTATAGGCTTTCACGGCTGGCGTTGTTGCAAAGCTTCTTGGTTTCCGGGCTTGTATGCCGTGGTCCATTGGTATTGGTCCATTGGTATTTCTAGAAATACCAATGGACCACGGCGTATAAGCCCGGAAACTAAGAAGTTTTGAAACTAATTTTTTTCTGTACAAAAATTTATATAAAACTTATGCTAGTTTTCTGGTTTTCAACTCATGATTTTAAATCGTTCATTTAATACCAAATAAACTTGGCTAAACGTCATATGGAAAGAATGATACATATGTATTTCTAATTTATTTTGAAGCATAAACATCAAAAATTGAATAAGGTTGTTCATAGAAATTGGCGATTTCCGAAACGTAAGTGCATATTACATGCAAGATAGAGTGACAAAGGGAGCATATTGAATAGCTGGTACTCTTAACACTGATTGTATCAAAAAGGACAATCGTTATGCATGTTTATGTGAGGGATTGTAATGGAACTTGGTCTGTACAGCATGCACATTGTACAATAGCATGTTTATACCCAATATAGCTATATATAATGCTGTTGGTCTATGCGGAGGTGTATAATGTGTCCCTTTGGACGGATAGATTGCTGACCACTGCTCAATGCCCTACACTTTTCGCTATTAAATTCTTATAAAACCTATTATAATCCGACCACCGTTTTTTGGTCACACAGTTTGTATTTATTTTTACGATTTAGTTTTTCAGTTGTACCCACTGAACGATAATTAATGGAATGTTGATTACTCGAAATCGAATCCCGATAGAGTCGTTATGTGATATAAAATGTGTTCTATGTTCATGTTTTTAAACATGATATTTTTAAAATCTGTTTATACATGAGAAGACTTAATTGTGTTTATTCTTTGTCGTGTTTGTCAGCTGAAAATATTTTTTAAATTCATCATACCGTGTGTATATGGGTTTTGTAATTATTTCTAGATAATACTTGTGGTGATAAAAATCTTACCAAAGCTCAAACACATAAAAATGAAAAAAAAACTCTTGTCGTAATGCCAAACCCAACCGACAACACAATGTACATATTTGCTAATACAGGCACTGTGGATTTATTATGTGAAATTAAGATCGTTTTTGGATAAAATAAAACATTTAAATCCTTAACACAGTCCTTAAATTAACATTTTTTTTCTTAATTGCAACATTATTATCAACCCAAAATCTGCTCCAAATTAAATACATTCCTCAGTATGTAAATTCGTATCTGCAAATTGTTTCCATAAAATTGGTCTTGTTGACTCGATTTTACTAAAATTTTGGGAGGACACTTAAATCCTTACTGAAGGACTAAAATTCAGTTTTGTATGTGCCATATGCAAATGCAAATGGAAATCTAGCCAAGTTCCGTTACAGTTTCAAACTCTAAGTATTAGATTTGAAACATAAATTTAGAAAGAACCAACCCTATTTAATTTATTTCTAAATTGTAAATACTTACAATAGTTTTTGTATTAACTAATTTACAGACACGATACAAATTCACAGTATTGCCTAGTTTACACGTTTGCGCGGGTAAAGCCGAATAGTACGATTAGCCTTAAATTCTTACCCATGAAATTTTAAGAAATGTGGAAATCTATTTATTCAAATCAGATAATAATTGTACAACTCTCCTTACAAATTAATTATATATGTATATTTTGTCTGTTAATGAATTGGAAAACGCTTTTCAGATTTTCAATTAAAACGCCAGAAATAATGAAAAATCTGAAAACAATATTGCTATGTCAATACAAACTGAAAATAATCATATACTATCTAGAATTTAACAAAAAACTAATAGAATCACAACAGTAAAAACAAAGTTTTGATGCTTTTATTGCAATTATTTTTCAAATAAACAATTATGGTGCAATTTCAATTATTTTCTACGCAATCAGTAAAAAACAATGCCTCTTATGAAGGAGGGGCATGACTAATTTTTCAAAAGCAACAAAAAAATTTAATTAAATGATATTTATCTGTACCGTCACGCAAACCCCGTGAAAAGTGATGCATGGTTTATATTCAGAAATACATCCTCCCAACAATGAAACATCACACAGTGTAAAAGGTTTGGCAAACTTTAATGGAAATGGGCCTCAAATATCTCTGTAAATTGGAATCCCTTAGCATAACAAGTCACGGATACCGAAGCATAATATTGTTAATACAGTAAGACCTTGCTTAACGCGGGGGATACGTTCCAATAAGCTACAGCGCTATACGAAACAGCGCTAAACGAGGTCAACTTAATACGTGGATAGTAGGCATAAGTGAAACAGAACCGAGAATAAGAAAAATCGTCAGATTTTTTAAAATTTTGTAGCATTTAATGTTAAATATTTTTTTATCACATTAATTATATATTTATTAATTGCTAATATCGAGGTTTGTTCATAAAACATTTATGAAAATCAAATAAAAGTTCGAGTAAGACGTTATATGTTTGTGAGGAGAAAGGTTCCTCATTTGCTATATTTTGTTTTCTGTTTCGTTCAGCAAGCTTCGTCTTGCCTTTGAACTTCTACCAACATTTGAATCATTTTGTATAAACTGATCCATAATTTGCATTATAGTGACTAAACTTTTTTTTTAGAAACTACGAACTACTGAAACAGCGTTAAGTGAGGTCTTACTGTATATCAAAAGCTGTTGTGTCATGTCGAATTCCAAGAACAGTAATCCCTTTTTGATTCAACATTAAAATCGAAATACTCAGAATGAGAGACGGATAATGCTACTAATATATCTGCAACATTAGTGAACAACTATAATTTAAATGTCACTTAAATTTCGATAAAATCGCTCACGAAATAATTAAATACGAAACAACGGCAGAAAATAATAGGCACTTATTATGCATTACTATAGCCCTATAATAATAGTGTAATACGTTCACATAATATGCATTTTATTCTGTTGACATAATGTTAGCTTTTTTGCTTTATACTTGTAGCTGATCGTGTAGCTCAAATATTACCAGCACACATAACATATGTGATAGATATAGATACAGAATCCTGTGCAGGTCCAACTAAATAGTATATTACACCGCAAGGGCAGAAATTTCAATTTTCTGGCCGTATGGTGTATACTATTTTTCTTCATACCCACGTACGCACGAGAAAACTGTTTCGGCCCGCCGTTACAGATGGCATGCGAATAGTATCAGCAGTGCATAAATGTTAAACTTTCTACTTTAAAATCGAAGCCGAAAGTACGTACTTTCGACTGGGTCTAAAGAAAAAAGTGTTTTCAAATCTTAACCACACAAAAAACTCGGATCGCTTTGCCAAACCCTGCCGACATAGTGTATTTGCTAATACAGACAGCATGGTTTTATTATATTAGTATGTAAACATCAGAATGTTTTTTTTTAATTTTATTTTCTTATACTTTCTCACAATGTAAACTTTTTTTTTCATATATAATTTGGAGATTTCAACGGTAATTGGAGTATCAACTCTGTTGTTGAAATAAATAAATAAATAAATAAATAAATAAGCTTGTTTTTGGACAAAATTAAAAATTTAACTCCTTAATTCACCTCTTATATTAATACTTCTTTTTGATTATAATATTTCATCTCTGTTTAATCAATCCATCATCCGCACTAAATCATATAGGTACAGCTTTCTGTAAGTATAATAGTCTATCCGCAAGACGATTTTATTAAAAATTTTGGAAGCACTCTTGGATATTAAATGGATAAATTTCAATTTTGAATCAATTGCGAGACTTTTTTCGGTATTTTTGGTAAATAACGTCCTCTTTTTGAAAAAGCTACAGTTTGAATTTTCTTGCAAAATTAAGGGGCTAGGTGGGTTTGAAAATTTCAAAAAATCAATTTTTTTTTGTCTTGTTAAATAGTACAATATGTTTAAAATATTCTCCTGAAATTTCAAATCGATCCGGGTAAAATTCTAAGAGATAGACCCTTTGGAAGTTCCGCCCATCAGGCCACGTCAGTGCAGCGCTTCGCAGATTAAACGCGTTTATCTCAAAACTCAATTTTTTAAGTCGGTGGACACGATTTCTCGAAAAGTTATGAAGCGATTTTGTTCAAATTTTGCACACATCTTTGAAATAACATTATCTAGTCACTGAACGAAGGATTTTTTTTTTATTACAACTTATTTTTTCGAGCCAATACATGGCAAAAATTTTACCAAAAAATGTGTTTTTTTTGTTCAAAGTCTGTCAAAAATTCAAATTTTAATTTTTTTTTTCCTTCGTTCAATAACTAGATTTATCCATGTACTAACGAAATATTTTTGGTTTTTTGATTTTGGAGGAATCAATAATGAGTTATTCTGTCCACGGCAAGAGCATTTTTTTTAAGACATCAAAGGAGATGAGGTACCAACCGCTGAGTTTTTGGAATTTTTAAATAAAAATTTCACAAAATACTGTTCAAATATGTATCTTTGATATGCTGAATTGTTTATATAAAATATATGATTGTATATATTAAAAAAAAATAGTAAAAATGCTCTTTTTTTGAACCTCTGAAATCTACCTAACCCCTTAACCTAGCAAAGCGTTACCAGAGCACATTCTCGCTATGGATGCGTGCAAATAAATGTTGTATACGGAACTGTTTGTGTTGAATGAAATTGGGTAGAATCAACATGTTTACGTGTGTGTAATATTCTGTTCATATGTATAATACATATGTGTGTGTTTGTATGTGTCCACACACACCATCACGTAGGCCTCCCTGCTTTTTATTACATGCCAGTTTTACATTATGAGCATGTGCTTTGATATCAATTCTCGTGAGTGTCATTTTAAAACTATATAAGAAGAAGATTGCTGTGCAGAACAGAATTACTAAACGACCGACTTCACTTCAACTCTACAGTGGTGTGCCGTTTTCGCACTATCAAAATCCTGACTTTTTAAAGTGAAACTTCTATTTTATCGCGGCAGAGTACGTCGAATCGTGACGGCTTGCATGTAACCGGGTCACATGAATAATCAACGATAAATCAATCGGTCGATTTCTATTTGTTTATCTCAAGTAATGGTTACTAAGTGACAGAAACGTGACAACATTTTGTTAAGGTTCGCACACACTAGATCGGCTTGGCTCGGCATGATCGTCAATTATGAGATATATGAAGTTTGAGTTCCCCGCGCACTAATAGGCTGGGATCGACTCAGCGACATCCAGTGTGCCTTGCCGAGCCGGTCCGATGAGATTCAGTGGGCGTGAGCCTTTATTTATTTGTGATGAAAAGCCATGACATACCCTCAAACAAAATGTATATACACCTATCCCACGATTTACACGGTAGATCCGTTCCTGAGAAAAACGTGTAAATCGAAAATTAAAAATTTTCAAGTCAAAACCGTGTAAATCGAAAAGCTTGCAGAAAATGCATAATTTTGCTATTTAACAGTTGTGATTTTTTTCAATATTCTTAGGTGTACACAGAAATAAAAATAAAATGCATTGACAGGTTAAAATATGTAATATATTACGGAAACACTGTTTTTTTATTTAATTACAATACATTAAAGAGAAGAACAAAAAATAAAACCAAAGGTGTTTTATTATCCTTCATCACTGTCAGAAATTACTCTCATTCTTTTTTTCGGAATCGAAGGTTCGAATTCATTTTCATCACTCGAAGTTATTTGTGCCGATTCGATGTTTGAAGCAGAAATATTTACATTATGAGAGATGGTAATAAAATCGGTTATTAACAATTGCTTCGAATTTTTTGTAAGATCTTTGTAAACTTCTTCATATTGAGCCAAGCAGCGATTTATGTCACGTTGGAATCGCATTTAGTAGAGTGCGATAAAAACAAAAAAAAACTTATTTGGAAAACCGTGTAAAAGCGAAAACGTGTAAAACAAGTACCGTGTAAATCGGGGGATAGGTGTATTTACTATTTCAAGCGCAATTCATTTTTCCATGTAAATATATAAAACTTTTCTGAGAATTACTTTGCGGGAAAATGGTAAAACGTTATTGCAATAACAGTTTTTTCTTTCATTTTTTCTAGTATATCTCAAAAATGTTCAATGGAACTGAAAATTAGACGACGTTTTATCAAATTCAATTGAATTATTAAGCACAAAATTTGCTATTTATTGACTTAATTTTTTAAGAACTATCTCAATATAAAAAATTATTATATAAGGGATCTGTTAAATTCGGTGTACCGTTTCCAAATGATTAATTTTGTAATCACGCAGCTACTTATTTCAAAGGAAACAATTGAAAAATGTAAAAATAATGAAGATAAAAGTGAAAATGCCATTTGTTTCTTCGACTTAAATAAATATAGACTGACTCAGGACGCCATACTTGTGAAAATGTATTTATTATACATTTCAATCATATTCTTTACATATTTTCTTTTTAATTGTTCATATTGCATTCTGACATTTTCTTTTGACATGGCATTACTATACACAAATAAATAGATGCAGCATTTCTTCGTAGTTGTGTTTAGGCAATGTTTCACTTTATGTAATTTGCTGATTATTTAGTTAACACACTTCTAATTACTTAAGTTCTAAAAATAACACCACCCTCATTAAGTACGAGAGAAAAGTTTAAAAATCACCCACATTTGAAAATTTGTTAAATTAAGTAATTACATATAAGTTATCAAGTAGAAATACAATGTAACCACGGTTAGATACATAAGTTACCTCGTTCCATTGGACAGTAGTGGGGAGATAGCGTCATTCAGTGGACTGTCAATTGAGATTACATGATTGATAAAAATATAAACGGTCTCTCAGCTCATTCATTAACGAGGTAACATGTGTATTTTAAACGACCTTGAGTATGCCTATAAAAATCAGTGGATTGATTTTAGTTTTATGTATTTTTTTTTTATTTTGTAGTAAATATTATGTCTACTCCTAATCTTTGCTCAGCAACTTTTTGCTCATACTGTATATAATATTAAAATGTACGTGAAGGTATGCCCATGAGAGGAAATTTCCAATTTACTTTTAAATTAAAATATTTCCATGAAACTGTTACGAATTTTTCTATTTTTATTCGGAAATTATCTATTAATAAAAAGAAAATTTTATAAAGTTTTTCGAAACCCTGAATTTCTATAGTGTTTCAGTAAATGAGAACATTTCTAGCTCGTTCTTTCCCAAAATTATTGAATGATCAGATAAAGCTTCTCTGGACTTGAGAACGATGCTAGATGAGACAAAATAGCGTACTGATAGTATTATATATTGTAAGAATTTCATTGACTTTTTCAACGATTGGCCGGCTAGGGCGAGGCTCATCTTTAACATCAAAATTCCCGGAACTACGTTCACTTAAGTACTCATTACCATAAACACCACACAATTTTCACTTTTCGGGAGTAAAAAAGCAAAATGTGACGAAAATGGCCTTCTGGAATCTCCATTTATAAAGCGCAATTTTTGACTGAGTAAACGAATGACGCTAACTTTATATCTAGAATGTTTTCAAACGCGCTATAGTATGGCTTCATTGAATGAGATACGCAACTTTAAAGCCATCTGATTGGCAAAAATCGAAATAACCTTTCCACAACCAGATATACCTAATAAAATGTTCTATAAAAATGGTCTAATAAGAAATCTAATTGCAACTGAAAATATTTTTGAGACTCGTGCGACTGCACAAAAAGTTTCGACAGACATTTTTTTGTTACTGCACCAGCATTTCTCTAGAATTTTTGATTGGTTATTCGTAGAGTTTTTATTGCGAACTATTCACATGGAATTTATAAAATATATTCCAGGGGTGTACATAATTCGATAGACTTTTTATTCGCACCGTGCATCGTTTTTTATTTTACAAAAAAAGGTTCTATTCAAACTATACGCAATGAACAAAATATATAAGTTGACTTTATAATTTTCACTGGTTTTTCACTCGGCACTTGGTAGAACATGATTAATAATAACAGATAAATAAATACACTTGAAAATTCTACAAAAAAAATTATTAAAGTAGTTGTCGTGGTACAATATTGTCAAAAAGTTATAGATTATACGCGCCACAAAAGTATACTAGCTTGTAGCTAAGTGATCCATAATTTGTACGCAAGACTATACCCGTGGAAACGGAACCCATACAGTATGTATACTTTTCTATAAATTGTTGAACTTTAAACCGTCATTTATAAATAATTATAGACGGTCAAAAATGTTTTCTTATTTTTTTTAAACGCATAACAAATGCGTTGAAAGACTCAGTTTTTGGAAAGTTTCTGACAGTTAGTTCTTTTTTTATAAATAAGAAACTAGTTCAGAACTACAGAGATCGTATACAATCAATGTTAATTATCCAATTTTTAATTGAATTTATCTCGGATTGTATACGGTAGATCGTCTTTAAATTTTCAGGGTAATTGTATTATCATGTCCTTAATAAGTATACAAAAATTAAGAATTTTCTGACGGTGTGCCTTAACCACGACAACTACCTAAAACGTCACGGGAAGTTTCAAACAGATACTCTCGCTAAAGAAGTTGTACTTCAAAAATATGTGAGACTCATTCACACTCAAGTAAACATTTGATATAAGAAGTTTGTACATCCCTAAGTTCCAGCTTTTACAACGATACACAATTTATAAGAAATCTCATTACCGTATTGTGAACATTCATAAGACTAACAGAATGTCGCATATTGAGTTTTTTTAGTGCGCTAAGTTTTTTTAAACCTTAGCGTGACGGTTAGGATATGAGCACGTCAGGCGTTGTAAATATCTATGTTCATCTCTACACAAACAACACGGTTACAGTCTAATGTAAACGCTGTATTTGTGTATGTAGGTTGTCGGCAAAAAGAACACATAATATGAATACGGATGGCATAATATTATATAAACATACTAACTGGCAATTTATGGTAAAAATTTTTATAACGTACACGCTGATAAAATATGTGTTTTAAAGTCAAAATTACATTCATTAGTTTCCTTTTAAAAATGCCATAAATTTCTTGTTGGTATAATTTAATATCCTCTTGTTATTTTTTTAATCAAAACTGCAGTTTTACTTGGCGCTGAAGTTCTTATTTATTATTATAATTTATAATTATTTTTAATAATAGCTGCAATAGTGTTGAAGATGCATTTAAACTGGAAAACTTGCAGACAGTAAATTATCCTTATAAAATAAGAATTTCGGTACTTCAAATTTCATATAATTATTAATATGTAATAAAAGAGGTAAATTACAGTAAAAGATTTTTTTCTTCATTTTCTAAAAAAATAAACAATATTTGGAGTTTAAAAAAACTAAAACAACTCGTTTTTATAAGCTAAAAAATGCTAAATAATTTGAGAACAAAATTAGTTTTACTGTAAAAAGCATGATGTGCAATCTACTTAAATTTTCATAATAGGTCTACGTTTACAATTAGCTAGTATATATTAAACAACCCTCCCTTTTTAAAGTGCAGCTTACTGTAAAAAGCGTGGAGTGCAATACATTTTTCATTTACTAGTTAATTGTAAACGTAGATCTATTAAGTTGATAGCACCCAACACTTTTTACAGTAAAGCTAATCTTGTTAAATTATTTTGCATTTTTAGGTCATAAAAGCATGTTGTTTAAGTTTTTTTAAACTCTAATTTTAATTATAAGACTAAAAAAATTCATGCATTTGACTATGGGGTTATCAATGTACAGCGTGCTAGCTTGCTTGCTGTAATAATTCAAGTTTTTTATCTTGAAGGTCCTGGTCAGGATAATGGGACAAACTTGTCAAATTATTGTATTGTCATCGGTCCTTGATAAGTGTACAAAGTTTCAGTTTAATCTTATGTTTTGAAGTGGTTGAATTTTACGTTCAAAGATTCCATTACAAACATATAGGTGAAGCTAATAAAAGCATGTTAAAAATGAATGTGGATCTGTAAAAAGTTATTCAAGCATAATAAAATAGTCCGTCTGTTGTACTGGTTAAAAAAATGAATCATCTTGTATACTGTAGTTTCTTTTATCTCGCGGTATTCTTTTATTACAAAGGGGTGAAAATAATATATTGGCCATGTTCGTATACCGCCAGATTATACAACACTATTAGTGATATGAGATATCTTTCAAATGCACACATCCAGCCGTAATTGTTTCAGGGGAGGAAAAATGAATGACACACACGAAGAGCATGCCACTGACAAGCCTCCTCTTAGTGATTACGTGTTATAAATATTATACCTGATACAGAGATGCTATCATTACTTTATTTCAAACAAAATTTTATTTTTTTTTTTGTGTAGAATGTCAGGAAAATTACTGTTCAAAGGGAGATCTCAAATTTCTTTTGAAGAATCTTGCGAACAGATTATCTGATATTGAAATGAGTTAGTACAGCAGTTCTCAAACTAATAACACTTAGAAATTATACTAAAATTGTTAATAAATTATTCCACAACGATCGCTTCGGACAATAAATCAATCTTCAGGAATATAAAACATATATCTACATATCTATGTCGTATATTCCTGAGGATGTCGAGATGATTTTTGTAGAATTTTCAAGTGTTTTTGTTTATTTGCTATTTATTAGTGTATTTGCCATATGGCAATATACACTATTGGCGTCGGTCGGATGGCGGGACCTAGGGGTCGGACCAAAATTTCTCGACGTTTCATAACCTCCTAAACACTTTGGCACCATTTTTAAAAATGTTTATATATATATATGTATATATATATTTATATATATATATATATATATATATATATATATATATATATATCCGTATATATATATATACGTATATATATATTTGTGTGCGGACAATAACTTTCTAAAGAGTTAATTGATTTCAACTAAATTTGGCCCACGTGTTGAAATCCATCACCGCAAGAAGCCTATTTAAAGTGGGCCTAATCGGGCCATCTTAAGGGTAGTTTTTAGGGGTTGAAAAATGTTTTTGGGCCCTAAAATACCGAAAAAATTCTCCGAATCGTTTCAAAATTGAAATTTAACCCTCTTGCAGTAATTAAAATGTGTCCCTAAAATTTTAATAAAATCGACCTTACAGGACCGGATTTAAAAATTTTAAGAAAGACTAGTTTGCAGATAGTGAATTATTTACTGAAAGGTGTATATAACTTGGTATAGAGGTTCGATTGATAATAATATTGCAATTAAGAAAAAAAATGTTATTTTAAGGGGTGTATTAAGGAGTAAAATTTTTTATTTTGGCCAAAAACCAACTTAAGCTCGCAAAATAAAGCCACACTGCCTGTATAAGCAAATACACTATATTGTCGGCAGGGTTTTGGCACTGCGACCCGGGTTTTTTATTTATAATACTGCAATGTGCGAATGCTTATTGGAATGAATGGTTCGTAGCGTAAAAACTATTTGAAAAGTTAAATTCAGCATAATCGTTTGAAAAGTTGATACTTTTTTCACAAATTATTAAAATTGTGGAAATGCTGATGCCGTGTTGCATTTAACGATTAGTTTAACTAATCAAAGCTGTTATAAACAAGAAAGATACACAGATAATTATTTGATGTTTACTCGGAATTTCCCGTCCCTTCTTTCCTCAACATAAGAGATTTAAATCAATACATCACCGCTAAGTTTATCCCCATAGAGAGTGTAATTTAAGCACGCTGGTACATAGTTTACTGGTGCTGGTACTGTTCAGAATTGTGTTGTGTTGTGCTTAGTCCCCCTCAACAATACTTCTACCCCCTGGAGCTTAAGGATGTCATACACATTTACAGTACAGTGGCGGAACGTGGAACTAAAGCCATTCATATATTAAGTTCTATTTAGTATAATAGCTTATAACTGCTATAATTGACTTAGGACCGTATTAATAATGAAAAGTTCATCTTTGATTCATTCAAGAGCCTTTGCTACTGTGAGAGTTAATGTCTAGCTATAGCTAAAAATAATTGGCGCTGGCATGTAGTGAATTTGAGTGTTGTAAATCGCTATATTATGAGGGATTAAAATGTTGAATTGTGTGCACCGTAGAGTAATTGATTAACTCATTCCGCCGCGAAAGTGGAAAGATTCGGGTTTAAATCCCGACGGTGACGTGTTGGAATAATATTTTTTTCTAATATAGTGCTACAACAATGAATGTTTCTTAACAATTATAGCAGACATAAGCTATTATACTAAATTAATTCAGCTGGTACGTAGCTACAAGCGTATGTAAAATATCTACTAATATAATTAAGTTCTATATGTTATGTCTTCTTTTATATAATACCCAGTGACCCGGTTCGACTTCGCCCGGATTTGTAAAATACCTATTATCTAAATTAAATGAACTAAAGGGAAATTTTGGTCTAAATGAAATACTTAAAATAACTACCATATTTATTTAAATAAGAATTAATACTATGTCGGTAAAAATACCTTCGCAAATAAAACATTTTTTGGACCAAATTTCAAATGGTTATTGTGAATTAACCTTAAAAGATAGACATATGCTATCGCGGACTTTCTTTAGAAATTTTTAAGGGGCACTATACCACTGTACAATTTTCGCATAATTTTATTTACGCAGCGCAAGCAATGGAAGCCCTCAGAAGGCACGATTTTTTTAGACTTCACTCACAAAATAGCACCATATCGGTAGCTTATTTTCGCAAAATGTTCATAAATTATAGCCTACAAGCTTCCTAGTTAATCCCTCTTTTTATTGGTGAGAACCGTATAAAAATTTACTTAGTTACACCACAAATTTGATCTAAAAGAATGCTTTATTTGCGAGGGTATTTTTACCGACATTATTTAAATAAATATGTTAGTCATCTTAGGTATTTAATATAGAATTAAGAAAAAAATATTATTTTCAGGGGTGCAAAAATAAACTTATGTTCAGATAATAAAGCCATACTGCCTGTATAAGCAAATTCACTATATTGTCGGCAGGGTTTTGGCACTGCGACTCTAATTTTTTAATTATAAATTATGTCAGTTAAATATGAAAGAGAATTTTGCACGTACAGTTGATGATTCATCTTGTTTCCCAACAAATGGATTCCGACTCTACGCCTCTGGCGTCAATCAGGAGGTGCTATCTCTGTTCACGGCAAGTTAAATACCGCGAACTCCGGTAACAAGAAGGAGGAGGGTTGCATGAATGATTCAAGTCGAGCCTCCACTCCTCCTGCCGGAGGCAACCGAGCACGTGTGTGCGCTAGTTCATCATAATGTGTCTACATGCAACGCTTAATGAACAAGCTCAATTAAAGACTCGCTATTATCGACTCTGCGCATGCCATCAGCGAATATATTTATCTAATCAAATGTGAATACGCCTTCATCATTGTGAATACGCCTCCATCATTATACTTCAATTTTAATTTATAATAATAATAATAATAATAATAATAATGCGTTTAACGTCCGTTTCTCGACTTTATGTCATAACAGACGCCATTCGCACCATTACTATTTTCCATCTACCACACTTCCCGTTATTTTTCTACATTTTTAAAACTTCAACTTATGTAATAGCAATGGGCGAATGAAGGAATTATAGGAAATTAGGATAAGGTAGGCAATTTTTGAACTAGGAGTTTGATAGGTAATCGGCCATGGTCTCAAATAAGGAACCATCTCGATATTTATCTGGAATAATTGAGGGAAACCATGAAAAACCTCAATAAAGATGACCGATACAGGAATTATCGTTTCTCGGCGAGAGGCAGTAGGAAAAAGTCCCAGCCACATCTGCGCCCGCCGGGATTCGAACCCGGACCTCCCGAATGCGAGTCTAGTCTAGTCCGTTTTTTTTTTTAAATTTTATATTCATTTGTGAAGTAATTTTTTATCTGCAGAATCAACATTTTTTTATTATTGTTTACCGTATTTGTCTACCATTTAGCAAAGTACGATAAATGTAATATGAATAATGAAAAGCTTTTACATTTATGTAGCTTTGGTCGGCATGGTAACTAAGAGGGATAAGATTTAGAAGCAATATTATTAACATTTAATTGTCATTTTACCCTTACAAAGTAATGAAATGGTAAAAATATTTGCAAACAAGTATATCCATAGTCTTCAAAGTTATTCAACAACTGGTTGTTCCCGTATCGAATTGTTTACCTACTATTTCTCCAAGCGTCGAATTTTACTAATTATAAAAAAACGCACGCGTGGATCAACACAAACCAGCACTTTTTAGTGCAGATTCCGTGTGAGGTTCACATTTTCCTGTTTTGAAGTTTCAAGTAGTGTATCTCTATCGTTGTAAGTCGTAAGGTTACTGAAATCCAAAATTGGACATGTTAAAAATTTTATTTCTTATCATCTTCATAGCCCTAATAACGTACAGACATTTTTTATTAATTACACCAATGAAATCAGCAGCAAAGCTCAAGTTTATTCAAGATTAAAATACACTATTTGCTTTTGGGATATGTCTTCTCAAGCAAATGGTGTATTTATCCGCCAAAAGAAAATTATCAGATGCTGGTGTGTCGCAGCGAACAAGTTGCAGAGATATATTTAAGAAATATAGAATACTTACATTAGTTTGCATACTAATTTATGAACTGTCAACTTATGTTTTTAAGAACCTTAGTAGGTTCATCAAGAGCTCGGACATTCATAACTTAAATACCAGATCAAAATCTGAACTTAGAGTTCATTTTAACACGAAAGACGGGCTGGGGTCAAATGACCCATTCTAAAGTTTCACTGCAAATAAATAATGTACTATTTATTTATATGGCTTGGCATTTCATGACTTTTAGTGAAATTGCTTCAATTTCACGACAAACGTGTTTATATAGTAATATTACTTCACAAATGTAAATAAATAGAACATCTACCTACAAAGACGGTTGGGGTCATTTGACCCACAACATACGGTGTAACCTAATTACCAGATCGTCGAGCAAATCATAATGTTTTGACTGAACAACAAGGACCTACTTCATTTGCAGGAAGGCAAATTGGAGCAAAGTTTATTTCATCTTGGAAACTTTTGACTGACGATACAATGTTACGCCATATTCAAAAATGTACTGAGAGTGAAGCACATCGTCAGCTTGGACATAGCAACTTTTCGGTTTCTCTCGAAGAACTTGAAAAATTTATATCTATTTTATACGTAAGAGGTGCTACTGGATCTAAAAATATATCTGTAAATGATTTGTGGAGTAAAATAATGGGGAATACCATTTTATTTAAAAGTCATGTCAAGAGATCGATTCAAAGAACTAATGAAATATATACGATTCGACATATGATCAGAAAGATCTTCAAGACAGACAACAGGCAAATTTGCACTGATTTCACAAGTATGGAATCGTTTTATTGCCAACTATGTGTCCTGCTACAAACCAGGAGAAAATATGTGGATCTTTTAATAAATGCAAAGCTTTTATTTGTAACAATTGTATGTAATGCTAAATAAAAAAATATAATTCTAGTATATTATTTGTTGTTTTGTTTTGTTTTATTTTATTTATTTTTAATGTGTCTGTAATAATTTGTCAGTTTTTATATACGAAATCAATTAAGAATGACTATTTATGAAATAAGGGGTCAAATGACCCCAGCCGTCTTTGAATGTAAGCCGTTTTTTCAATCTTTCTATTGTTAATCGTTTAACTGTTTCCATGAAATCCCCAAATAGTTTAGGTATTGCTGTTTATAATAAATTACCTCAAAACATTAAAGAATGTTATCGCATTCTTTAATGTCCTTTCAACGATTACATTATTGGAACAAAACATATAATTATAAATTGTAGTAGATATTTAAAGAATTCTACATTCTCAACTTATTTAATTAGTTATTTTGGTTATTGTTAATTTGGTGACTCTTGTTTCAGGGCGTACTGGTGACGCAGAATATGTCACTTGGAGTGATCATAAGCACCCACAGTCTCGTGTTACAGAAAGTAACGCGTTTTCACAGTGGAGCTTATACCTGTTTGGCAGCTAATCCTCGGGGGGAAACGCTGTCAATGCCAATATTTCTTCGTGTCAGATGTAAGTATATTGTCGTGAATAGACATTTACATAATATTTATGTCTACCAAATGGCATTCTTCTTTTTTAGGTAGTGTTTCAATTATTTTTATGTCTTCATAAAGGATTAGTAGTGTAGTGAGAACTTAAATAAATCAAATACTAAATTTCACAAATTTGCGACGATTCGTAGATTATTTTTCTACTTCTTCGGGCAAGTTTGTGGTTGCAAGATTTGAAACAAATAAATACACAGAACGTGAAGTTAAAAAAAAACGTTTAATAATACCCCGTCGCTTGTACTCGTAAACATTTAGATGGAAAAAAAACAACACAAATTAAAATATTATTTATTGTAGAAAAAATGTTTTATTATTAAAATTATAAAAATGCAAGTTTTTAATCGGTAAATTAACATTCTTCAGATTCTGATATTAATGATGTTTAACTCTTTGCATTACTAATTAACTGTAAATGTAATTCAGTAAAATATGTTTGGTAGTAATTAAATGTTCACAAATAACCAGATGACCAAAACAAACTAAAATCTAGCTGCAAATCTGAAAGTAAAACTATGCCGTCGTCAACGTAGTCTAACAATGTGCCTACTTAGCAAAACTAGGTTGTGTGGAATGCATTGCAAAAGGACAAAAGCTTTCTATTAACCTGTGTATAATGTAGGCTTACGCAACGTTAAAATTAAATTGTATTAAATTACAATTATTTAACTTATTAATCTTAATTCTGATCTAAAACAAGAAAAAATATTGTAAAATATTGGTCTAAAACTTCAAACACAGTATTGATAACTTCCCAATAGATTGGACAGTTATAATAATGGGACCGAAAATCTTAATCAAAATTATTTAAAAAAATGTTATGTTTCAAAGTTACTATACTGTTTTAAAAAAATGTCTCTGTGAATGTGTACTGTATACGTCAGTGGTCTTTTCTTTCTAAGACGAATTAAGGTGCCAATCAAAGGTGCCATCAAATTCGATGCAGTCGTTTTTTTTTAAATAAAGATACTGCAAAAACGTAGACTAACAATCTGGTAAACAAAAATTGATTGATCACTCTAGTCCATTGATGTAGCTGCGGGGGGAATTCATTGAGGGACGGTCACAAAGCATTGGTACAACGTAGCAATGGTGTCGATTTTTGATTGACCAGCGGACTGTGCTGCATACAAAAGAAATTTTCTTTTTCCACCATACTACCAACATAAATTTCATACCAGTAGACATGCGCAGTGCGCCGGTCAATGGAAGGCAGACACCACTCACCTCGTCGCGTCCCTTGATCAGCTTTACTCCCCTCGGCTAAAACCCTATAGTACATAACTGTCTCTATATTTTTGTGTCTATGCTCTTGTCCCAATAAACGACTCACTTCACATTCATGCCGCTAGACATGCGTAGTGCGCCGGCCAATGACAGGCAGACACCACTCACCTAGTCGCGTCCCTTGATCAGCTTTACCCTCCTCGCCGAAAACCTTAGTACGTAATCTGTCTCTATATTCCTGTCTGTACTCTAGTCCCAATAAACGACTCATTTCACATTCATGCCACTAGACATACGCAGTGCGTCGGCCAATGACAGACAGACACCACTCACCTCGTCGCGTCCCTTGATCGGCTTTACTCCCCTCGGCTAAAACCCTATAGTACATAATCTGTCTCTATATTTCTGTCTCTATATTTCTGTCTCTATATTTCTGTGTCTATGCTCTAGTCCCAATAAACGACTCACTTCACATTCATGCCACTAGACATGCGCAGTGCGCCGGCCAATGACAGGCAGACACCACTCACCTCGTCGCGTCCCTTGATCGGCTTTACTTCCCTCGGTTAAAACCATATAGTACATAATCTGTCTCTATATTCCTATGTCTATGCTCTCACTTCACGGCCTGTTATATTGTTATACTGTCCTAGTGTAATACACATGTAAACGGAATGGTAGAGTGAAGGCAGTGGGTAAAAGAGAAAATGCTGGTAACAACTACGTATGAACCAAACTGACTAAGCCACGACCGTCGTTTTAAAGCACTGACACAATAACCGGAGCTTAACCTGGATTCCTCTTCTAATTAGGGATACTGCAAGCAAATAGTAATGCCTCTTTTGTGTATATAGCAATGCACAACATATTACAGTGCTTGCATGCGTGTATTACGTAAACACTTATTTAATTTATTTAAATAATAAATGTTACATAATTACTATGATGAGTAGTGTACCGACCGGACACTGGACTGCAGGCCAGGCCCTTGCATAAGGCGAACGGACCCAGGAGGTAGTAAAGAAAAATAAGAGAAAACATTTCTTTTTCGCTGTTCGATATTTTGATTGTGATGTATAATTCAATAATAAATCTCAGGTATTTTAAGAAAAAACAATCGTGTTATTGTTAATGTTGCAACGTTTCAACTCTTATTAAATCCAAATACCTGAGATTTATTTTTGAATTATTATAATAATTTTGGATGCGACATCATGTCGAATTGTGATGTATATTAGGGGCAACCAAGGAAGGCTCCATATTTGGTTCTCGCTCCTTTCTAAGAGTTTCCTCCTGGGTGAAACATCTGGTAGTTTTATTCCGATTTAAATCCATTTAGTAGTTCTCGTATTTTTAGCGGACATACAAATAGACAAAGCGATTTAAATAATTCCCATAGTCCGGTTAAAAAAATTGCATGTTGATTATTTCAGGACACTTTTAAAATTTCATTCTTTAGGTCTTCCTAAACTTAAATCGAAACGAAATCGCCGGATTTTTCATACGGGATGCAGCTTAGTTCCCGGTCTATTATAGTTTCTATATCTATCATTTTCTCTATAATTTAAGTATTACTAGACTAACGTTTAAAGAAAACCGTGGAAGTAAAAATATTTTACTGACTGTCTGACTGTTTTCTGTGAATCATTGTGAATCAGATTCTCGTTTCCAGGGAAAAGACAATAACTCTTCAAAGATTAACTGATGTACGCTGCTTGTCAGGCGTAGAGACCTCTTCAACAGTCATAAGCGAAGAACTTATTTGATGTTATTTCTTTGAACAGAATAATATTATGTAATATTTCAGTATCTCGAAGTAAGAGTTATTAAATAAGTCTTCTTAAAATATATCTGTGGCCACAAGGCAAACTAGCTTAAGTCATCTCTTTAGTAAAATAAGGTTTTTAACTAAATAAATTTTCAATGGGTCCCGGCATTCATTTCAGTTCAGTTATGCAATTTTTACTATTTCAGTTTATGTAGAATGTTGGCTACCAATGCTGGTAATTAGCAGCAAGCGTGAATAAATGCTATCATACTTTCAAATGTACCCAGACACACAAGAGAACTATGGTTGTGCTACTTAGTAGTCGACCGCGGCGCCATTCGGTGTACAAGAATGTTTGAAACATTTATTTACAACTTTTAGTAGACTGCGGGGTTGTTTATCTCAATTTAAGACAGTTTGTTAGTTTTGTTGTTTACTGCGACAATATGTAAGTAAATGTGTCTAGCCATTTTAAAACTCAGCTAAAATTTTATTTAGAATCCGGATAGAAATGAAAATACACAAAAACAACTCAACATACTTATAACAACAAGTACCGAGTGGTATAGCGTAGTGGTGAAAGCACTAGACTCTCATTCCTGAGACACTGGGTTCGAATCCCGGCGGAGGCAGAAGTGGCTTAGGGATTTTTCCTACTGCTTCTCGTCGAGACACGGTAATTCCTGTACCGCTCATCTTGTCAAGGTTTTCCATGGTTTCCTCAAGGCCATGGACGATAACGTGTCAAATTTCGGCGCTCTTATAGTTGCCCAACTTATCTTAATTTTCTATGGTTTTTTCGTTCATACATTGCTGTTAGTAATTAAGTTGAATGTAAGAGAATAATGAAAAGTGTAGTAGATAAAAAATGGAAATGGTGCGAATGGTCGAAAAACGGACGTTAAATGTATTATTATTATTATTATTACTTACAACAACATGTCACCCTGTGATGACCTGAGGAAAGTGTTTTATTTACCTGACTTTTTCACCTGCTTGAGAGAACAAAAAAATATACGAATGTTAAATAATCCTTTGCTCTAGAACAACTCTTATGCGATTTATTTTCTTCAAATCATTACCAAGCCCTCGACAGAGAAAAATATAGAGCTTATAAAATCAATAAATACGAACTAACTGTTCAGTTCGTTATAATTTTTTAATTCAAGAAAAGACAATAATGACCGATTTTTTGTCTTCTCTTTAGATAAGTTTAAAAAGTTTTTTTTTTGCTTTTTATGCTCCTGATAAGAACAAAGAGAGTTACACTTTTAAAAAACATTAACTTAAAAATCGTTGTTTTAATTCGTAGCTATATAGGAATATAATAATAGAATATTGTTTTAATATTCATAATTAATAATAATAATAAAAACCCGGGTCGCAGTGCCAAAACCCTGCCGACAATATAGTGTATTTACTAATATAGGCAGTGTGGCTTTATTATGCGAACTTAAGTTGGTTTTTTAGGCAAAATAAAAAATTTGACTCCTTAATACACCCCTTAAAAGAACATTTTTTTCTCAGTTGCAATATTATTATCAATCGAACCTCTAAACTAAATTATATACACCTTTCAGCAAATAATTCACTATCTGTAAACTAGTGTTTTCATAAAATTTGTAAATCCGGTCCTGTCGGGCCGATTTTATTAAAATTTTAGGAGCACTTTTTAATTGTTATTAAAGGATTGAATTTCAATTTTGAAACGATTCTGAGAATTTTTTAGGCATTTTTGGGCCCAAAAACTTTTTTCAACCCCTAAAAACTACCCTTAAAATGGTTCGATTGGGTCCATTTTAAATAGGGTTCTTGCGGTGGTGGATTCCAATATGTGGGCAAAATTTCGTAAAAATCAATTAACTCTTTCGAAAGTTATAGCGCACACACATATATATATATATATGTATATATATATATATATGTATATATATATATATATGTATATATATATATATATGTATATATATATATACATATATATATAAACATTTTTAAAAATGGTGCCAAAGTGTTTAGAAGGTTATGAAACGTCGAGAAATTTTGGTCCGACCCCTAGGTCCCGCCATCCGACCAACGCCAATAGTGTATGTTGCCTATGGCAAATACACTAATAATGCGTTTAACGTCCGTTTCTCGACTTTATGTCATAAAAGACGCCATTAGCACCATTACTATTTTCCATCTACCACACTTCCCGTTATTTTTCTACATTCTTAAAACTTCAACTTATGTAATAGCAATGGGCGAATGAAGGAATTATACGAAATTAGGATAAGGTAGGTAATTTTTTGAACTAGGTGTTTGATAGGTAATCGGCCATGGCCTCAAATAAGGAACCATCTCGACATTTATCTGAAATTAATTGAGGGAAACCATGGAAAACCTCAATCAAGATGGCCGGTACAAAAGCAGTAGGAAAAAGTCCCAGCCACATAAATACAAAACGCGTCAGAATTTTTCAAATATTTTACATTTAAAATTCAAAGAAAATATATTTGATAAGTTACTACTTCAGTGAATTATATAGAAAATAAATATTGATACAAAATAATAACGCGATAATATAACAAGTACAACCGAGCTGGGTAGAGTAGTGGTACAGCACTAGACTCGCATTCGGGAGGTCCGGGTTCGATTCCCGGCGGGGGCAGATGTGGTTGGGACTTTTTCCTACTGCCTTTCGCCGAGGAACGGTAATTCCTGTACCGGCCATCTTGATTGAGGTTTTCCATGGTTTCCCTCAATTAATTCCAGATAAATATCGAGGTGGTTCCTTATTTGAGGCCATGGCCGATTACCTATCAAACTCCTAGTTCAACAATTACCTACCTTGTCCTAATTTCCTGTAATTCCTTCATTCGCGCCCATTGCTATTATATAAGTTGAAGTTTAAGAAATTAGAAAAAAACGGGAAGTGGTAAAATGAAAAATAGTAATGGTGCGAATGGCGTCTGTTATGACATAAAGTCGGGAAACGGACGTTAAACGCATTATTATTATCATTATTATTATTAAAACAAGTACAGATAAAATATTAATTATATCAATAAAAGCACAGATTTCGGTAATATTCTGTGTATCAAGCTAACTAAAAATTTCAACGTGAGTCTTAAGTTTTGAACCGCACTGTAAGCTGAGCCACTTATTACATCTAAATGTCGTTTGAAAACAATTTCCAGACTATAGATATTGTTTTCGATCCCCTACTCCAATCTTCTACGTACCTACATTATAACAATGCATATAATCTATATTATATAACTACTTACTTCTTCTTATTGCTATGTCAGCGACACTATTTCCCGTCTCTATCTACCCTCATATTGTCTTTTTCTGGCGTACAGTTCAAAATGAACAGTCAACTCAGCTATTGCTACCACTTTATCTGTGAGTTAGAGGAGAATATAGTTTACAATATTATCTACATTAGAATACAGTTTTAACAAAATAACATGTCAGCTTAACATTTCAATATTTGCACAATTTATCTCTTAATTAAGTTTATACAGAAATCAATTGGCATGGGACAGCTTTTATCTTCAGTTTTTTATCAGTGTATATAAATGAGGCGTTTTCATAGCCTCAAATATCATTACGTTTTTTAATTTAAATAATTGTTTTCAAACAGTAGTGTAATTTGTTCCGAACCGGTCGCTTCACTAACTATTTGGGACAAATTACATTACTCTTAAAACGTTCATTTGACCTTATTAATCAGTTATTTCATTTTTCTCTTTTTCATGGTGTTTATTGGTAAAATTAATTTTAATAATTAAATTTAAAAACCTGCATTATAAAGAACAGGCGATTTTATTGTCAGGGTTCTTTATAATCAGGGGGTAGTGTATTTTTTGTGCTTAGTTTCCTGTTTCATAAGTTTAGCGAGGCTTCACCTCGCCCAACTTCTTGAGACCATCAGGAACTTTGCCTGTATTATTTTTTATTCTGTATTAAATGTATTAAATTAAATATATCGTTTTAAATACCAAATCGTCATTATTACTTTAGTTTAAAATTAAGCCCAACTTGTGGAACTGGGTGGGCCCAGCGGTTCAGAATTTACTTAAACTTAAATAAAACAAATAAATACTTAGATACAAAAAGAATTAGCAAG
The DNA here is from genome assembly GCA_034508555.1 of Venustoraphidia nigricollis. NCBI lineage: Eukaryota > Metazoa > Arthropoda > Insecta > Raphidioptera > Raphidiidae > Venustoraphidia > Venustoraphidia nigricollis. The sequence continues at coordinate 615,830 of JAVRKA010000042.1, read as the reverse complement.
TGGGTTTATAAAAATGAATATTGGTCTGTTTAAGATTAAATACCTGGGAGGCTGACCTTTGCTCGGGCCAATGGAAGGTTTAAAGTTTTTGATATATAAGAAAGAAAGTTTCTGAAACATTATAAAAAATCGTTTTTCATAAAGCGGCATGCCACAAAATTTTGGATTATCATCCGTCGGGAACAATACAACTACCAGAAAAATTTACGAGATGGTGTTATATGAAATAGTTTTTTGTGTGTAACATTGCGTTTTTACAAGAATTACAACTATAGAGGTAAACTTAAAAGGAAAACCTTATGTAAATACAAAATTTAACCGAGCTGGGTAGAGTAGTGGTGACAGCACTAGACTCGCAGTCGGGAGGTCCGGGTTCGAATCCCGGCGGGGCAGATGTGGCTGGGACTTTTTCCTATTGCCTCTCGCCGAGAAACGGTAATTCCTGTACCGGTCATCTTGATTGAGGTTTTCCATGGTTTCCCTCAATTAATTCCAGATAAATATCAAGATGGTTCCTTATTTGAGGCCATGGCTGTTTACCTATCAAACTCCTAGTTCAAAAATTACCTACCTTATCCTAATTTCCTATAATTCCTTCATTCGCCCATTGCTATTGCATAAGTTGAAGTTTTAAAAATGTAGAAAAATAACGGGATGTGTGGTAGTTGGAAAATTGTAATTGTGCGAATGGCGTCTGTTATGACATAAAGTCGAGAAACGGACGTTAAACGCATTATTATTATTATTAAATACAAAATTTAATCAAAAACTGAATAAGCCCACGAAAGGAGAATCAAATTGCCAATCTTTTCAACACAAATATAAAATTCAACCCATTATAAATAATAATTCCATTTAAAGAAAGTAGTAACATAAAAAAAATAAACTTATACCTTATAGAGATAAATAGAAAACTAAGATGATTTCTTGTTAAAAATGCTTGAAGAATTCTTTATGCCATTTCTGTTGTGGAGATGTATGGGAACCGGAACCAGTCTAGATCAGATTCTTCCGACATAGCTGCTGAGTTTATTGTCAATTTGTTGCCGATAGGAAGAAATTGGTATTTCGCTACACAGTATATGCGGTAGAAAGATATTCGACACCGAGGTTTCTCTAACATGCGACATTGCTTGATACACATCCCGATACTTTAACTTGGGTTATGTTATATGGGGCAAATGTTGTGGGTAAGAACGCATGCTACTATACCGCAAATGGGTTAGTTCATCTCAAGATTACTGAAATACTAGAAGGTTGCGCGTAAGAGGCTATAAACATGATCACGTCTGTGATTGGTTGAGTCGACTGCTTACGTCACCGATACCCCTGGCTTGTTTATTCAAGTATGTTTATCCTGATTGTTTAGAAAAAGACTCCACAAGCCAATTTCCCCCGCCGTCTCTCACATCTCGTCAAGACACACCTTCAATAAATTATTATGCTAACGTCCAACCTTAATTTCTAGAAATCTTAAGTTCATTTCCGCAGCTAAATATATGTATGACGTCAGAAGTTATAAAGATGAAATATTTCGAGTGAAAATTGTCGAACTATTCGATTATTAAAATAAAAAACCGGGTCGCAGTGCCAAAACCCTGCCGACAATTTGCTAATACAGGCAGTGGGACTATGATGTAATTTTTTTCTTAATTTCAGTATTTCAATATTTTGTCTCTGTTTATCTATTAATTATTTGCACAAAATTATAAACAGCCTTCAGTAAGTATAACTTTCTATCCGCAAACAAATGTTTTCATCAAATTTCTAAGTCCGGTTCTGTCGAGGCGGTTTTATTAAAATTTTATGAGCACTTTTTAATTGATACTAAAAGGTTAAATTTCAATTTTGAATCAATTCTGAGAATATTTTCGGTGTTTTGGGTCCCCAAACAAATTCAACCCTTAAACACACCCCTCAAAATGGTGCGATTCGGCTCATTTTAAATAGGTTTCGTGCGGTGATGGATTCCAACATGTGAACTAAATTTCGCAGCAATTTTTCCGAGATGTGAATGTTTTACTTGCATAGATTTTTAACTATTCTTTTTGATGTCACAACTTGATAAAATGGTTTGTATATTAAACCTACCTGTAAATATTTGCAGTATCAAGCGCAGCATGCACAGGGATAAAAGGTTCCCTGTGGAATCGACGTTAGGGTGTAAGTGAAAAAGACTAAACGATAAGAATTATCATATTTTACTATGGAATGATTTAAATGCAGTTCTGATCTTCCATCGTTTTGTCATATATAAAAAATAATGTCTATAAGTTTAAAGAAAGCAGTTCAACATTTTTCAATAAAAAATATATTTATTGTATATTATAGTAATTACAGTTCAAGGTTAAGTAGAGCAGTGTCTTAAAAGTACTCAGATTTGTAGATTTTTAAATTGTTTTTTTTAAAATAGAAAAGCGAAAAAAAATTATAGACACCAGTTTTGAGTATGAGTAAAAATATTTGCACGGGTTTCGCTAGTATGCTCAGAGCATTCACATTTATATAAAATTACATTTTTGAAGTTTAACTTCTTTAGCGACGTAAGTAAAAAAATCGAGGGGAAGTAGAATTGGTCCCTAAATTACAAAGACAGAAATTTATAGTGTGTTGCTAAGTATGTGTAAATATTATTAAATAGTTTGACAGAAACAAAAATTAAACTTGGGAATAATATTAAAAAATTTTTTTTTTATTTGAGTACCATCAGACTCTAATTTGTGTTTTGCACTAAATATATTGGAAAAATTCGGGCCAGCCAGACAACAAAGCAATTCTAAACAGTACTACTGAATGTCTCACTTACTGAAAAAAAATTAACAAGAATTTGTTTTTTTTAATTTCCATGGTAAGGTAATTTGACAAATAAAATCAACTTTTATAAAGTTTTCCCATCCTTCCTACGATGCTTATCATTGAATATATAAAACCAACAGTTTTTTTTTACGTTTAAAATGATTTGCAAATGGATCGAGTGTGTTTTAATAAATTAGAAAGTCTAGAGATAGTACAAAATACAGCCAAAACGTATTCCTGCAAACGACATTCATCGATCAGTTACTAAATTTTAAAAACGATAAAATAAAAATGTTGATAAACTGAGAGATAATTTCAGTATGTTTACTTCCTTTTTTTATGTATCGACTTCAGTAGTGCATTTATAATATCTATAAACATCTATAACATCTATAAACTTTAAAACATGAAAGCTCATCTAATTTTAAGAAATGAACATAACGTATTTTATTTCACTCATTTATGAAATGAAACATATTTATTGTTTTTAATCGTTAATGATAAATCATACGTTATTGTTTTAAATTTATTTTTATGGGATTGGTATTTGATGAGTTTATTGAAGATCCATCGATTAATAATAGATATTGAATACACTTTCCTGTTTATTTTTATAAATTAAAAAATGTCATCCTATCTAAATAAACCGCACTTGTACATTTCAATTTTCTTTAAAATGATCTCTTTTTTAATATTTTGACTTCATATTTTACTGGAGTGGTTTTAGCTTAAAATTGAAACTTTCAGAACTAGTCTTTGTCGCATTGTACGTTTATTTTATTTTTAATAAAACTGTCATTTGTTCAAGTTTTTGTCAAAGCCAACTCACATGATGCTATTCAAACACCGTACGTCTTTTATTCTTGATATAATTCTCAATATACCTACTTTCTACATAGAAAAGTAGAAAGGATGTAGCAAAAAGGAAAAAATAGTTTGTGGACAAAAAGAACCATAATGGGTCGTGCGTTTGACCTTTACGACACATGAATCTTAGCTTTCAATTCAAGTGTGCCTTCTTCTAACACATATAAAATATTATACAAAAGATTCTCTATCGCAACTTTTAATCCAGTAGCGTACTGAAATTGCTACAATACATTCGGAGTAGCTTTACAAAATAGGTCACTGAACTCGACGAAATCTCACCTACCGATTGTATGCTATTTATAACTGTAATTTTAACAAAACACCTCCCAGAAGATATGTTAGATTTTGTGAAATAAAACTTTCTAAAACTTCTAAAAACAAACTAAACATGACAGTACGTAAATTAAGGTACTTAACTCATTGTGTTCGTTATTAGTAGACTCTAAATAGAGTAGTTTAATGCTTCTTGTTCGGCGAGGGTATCTGTTTAAAATTTTCTGTGACGTTTAAGGGGAAATACCGTATTACGTTAAAGGGGAAATTTAAGAGAAACCTTGGCAACGCAAAATTTTATAAATAACATTTACGACTAAAGAAGTTGTACTTCCCTCACAAGCTTATGAAAATGAGACTGACGCTTTTTTTTACACATATTGATTAATTTCATTGTACATCGGTTGAATTATTAATACAAGCATATAAATAAGCTAATTAAATTAATTTCACCTACGATTTTTGTAACTGTAATTTTAGATTTTTGTATACACTTATTTTTTTATTGAATAATTTCATTGCATACAGGTTGAATTAATACATGAATGTAAATAAGTTAATTAAATTAATTACTGTCAGACATAAGATTTTGGTAACCATTTAAACACGCTAGGTTTTTTTTTGTGCTGCAATGAGCTTTTCAGAGACTTATTTCAGTTATTTGTGTAGCACAATAAATGAATAAATTACCGATTATCTAACCAGTTAATCAACCAATTAAATATCCCCAGTAATTTATTATAAATAGTTGTGGCTATTTGTTAATATTATACATATTCATAATTCTTCTCCTCCGAAACGGCTTGATCGAATTTGATGTTTTTTTATGCACTTATGGCGTCACCTGGATGGTTCTTAGTAGTTGGACCCGGTAGGTGGCGCTGTTGTCGGGTCCAGAATTATTTTTTTAATTTTCCAACTAAATTTTTTTAGTATTTTTTTTTTGATTTCTCACATAAAAAAATATAGTTCCAAATTTTAAGGCTCCCAGCCTCTCAATTCAATGCTACGGAGTTCTGTGGCAGGACAACGTTTACCTATCGGCTCCGCTTGTTTTTAATATATTTCTTCTAACCTACTTAACATTAGTGCCCTAACCCCACTTTTTTGACACGCATTGTATATAATATGTAGATAACTAGTATCATATATATCTGTGGTCAAATGTTAAAATGACTTATGTACTGTTTTTGTTAAAATAACACTAATGACACACTTACACTCATTTATTACTTGAATCCCGACGCTATGGTTGGATAAAAGTAAACCCTTTAGTTATAGTCTAAAGAATTTTTAACATCCCAACTCCACAAGTGGGGAATGGCGCTAATTTAGTTCAAATTTTTTTTTAAATCGATCAATAGTTTCTTCGTTTTGAGGTACCCTAAATCTTAAACATATATTTTTGGAAAAAGTATGTTTGTCTTTTTTAGTCTGTGACCACAATACAGGCCATATAGCTGAGTGGACCAATTTCGATAGAACGTATGATATGTAAGGAAGGAGTCCTATTTTAAATCGGCGCTTTATGAACTAAAAAATGCAAAATAATTTGGCGACAAAATTAGCTTTACTGTAAAAAGCGTGGGGTGCTTAATGTCGGTAATAAATTTTTAATTTACTAGCTAATTGTAAACGTAGAGCTATTATAAAAATTTAAGTATATAGCACCGCACGCTTTTTACAGTACAGCTAATTTTGTTGTCAAATTATTTTGCATTTTTTAACTCATAAAAGCGTGTCGTTTTGAATTTTTTAACTCTATTTTTTTAATTATTATGTCAGAAAATTTTTGGGGTTGAAACGGTTCCATCATTTGCCAAAAATAGACATGTGATACTTTATAAAAATAAAAGAATAGTAACTTCTTACTACCAAAGATTTATTCAGCCAAACAGTAAACTCTTTTCATTTCAGTGTTTTGTTGAAGATGGGAGCTTAGCTCTCGAAATGTAAATTCACTGAATAAATCTGTTGTGGTAAGAAGCTACTATTCTTTTATTTTTATTTTGTTCCTACCACAGTGCTCTTAAGGTAGTTGTTGATGTACAATATTGTCAAAAAGTTATAGATTATACGCGCCACAAAAGTATACTAGCTCTTAGCTAAGTGATCCATAATTTGTACGCAAGACTGTACCCGTGGAAACGTAACCCATACAGTATTCATATGCATGTATACTTTTCTATAAATTGTTGAACTTTAAACCGTTATTTATAAACAATTACACGGTCAAAAAAATTTTCTTATTTTTTTTAAAACTCATAACAAATACATTGAAAGACTGTCAGTTTTTGGAAAGTTTCTGACAGTTAGTTCTTTTTTTATAAATAAGAAACTGGTTTAGAACTACAGAGATCGATTACAATTAATGTTAATTATCCAATTTTTAATTGACTTTATCTCGGATTATATACGGTCGATCGACTTTAAATTTTCAGGGTAATTGTATTATCATGTCCTTAATAAGTATACAAAAATTAAGAATTTTCTGACGGTGTGCCTTAACCACGACAACTACCTTAATGTTTATATGTGATACTTTGCCTTGTGAACATAGATACATTTAGGTATGAAACGGTAGTCAAGGTTACCTTTCATCATAATACACTCATCTCTCCGCTAGTGAGTGTATAGTGAGTATAAGGGGCACAGACATCCCGCGGAGCAGCTCAGCAAGTTCAGGCGTCTGGAAGTGATAGCACCAGGCGAACAGCACAGCACAGAATACGGTCTGCCTGCTCCCTTGTTCTCTAACTCCCGATCAACCCCACTGACAGTCAGAAACGCCCCACCTTTGCGTTCGCACGTTGAATGCGACAGTTCAAACGGCACACTGTAACATTTGGATATTTTCCGAAATTATAAACACGACTGTACAGATGAAAGTAGATTGAGAAACGCAGAAAATTATTTATATTATGTACTTTTTTTTTGTTTGACACGCTGTGCGCTTGAATAAGAATGTATTGTATGCGGCAATTGTAGACAGTGACTTATAATAATAATAATAATAATAATATAATAATATAAAACCCGGGTCGCAGTGCCAAAACCCTGCCGACAATATAGTGTATTTGCTAATACAAGCAATTATGAGCCTTTACACTGCACGTCATGCGAAATTAATCGCCGAATGTCGAATGACTTGCACTATATTGGCTGTTTCGCGGTTTATAATCATACAACGCAGTCGGTGGAAAAGATGGATTACCGGTCTTCGTTGACTACAGTGGTACTATATGAATTTGTTTATTTTTGGAGAAAATAAAAAATGTAACCCCTTAATACATCCCTTAAAATAATATTTTTTTTTCCTTAGTTTCAAAATTTTGCTCCTGTTTAATCAATTATATACAGTAAGTATAATTGTTTATGCCCAAAATTGTTTTCATAAAATTTGTAAGTCCGTCCCTGGCTATCCGATTTTATAAACATTTTAGGGACACCCTGGAATTGATACTGAAATGTTAAATTTCAATTTTGAAACAATTATGAGAATGTGCAGTTTTCTTACGTCCATATTATTAAATGCTCGAAATTATAATGAGATGTTCGGACAATTAGTTCACAAATGTTTATTACTAAATTAGCAACGTTTCGATATCAATGATATCTTCATCTAAGAAGCCTGATGAAGATATCATTGATATCGAAACGTTGCTAATTTAGTAATAAACATTTGTGAAATAATTGTCCAAACATCTCATTATAATTTCGAGAATTACGAGAATATTTTCGGCGTTTTTGGGGGCCTAAAACTATTTTCAATCCCTAAATACACTCCTTTAAATGGTGCGATTTGGCCCATTTTATATAGGCTACGTGCGGCGATGGATTCCAACGTGCGGATCAAATTTCGACAACATTAAAATATCTTGAGTGACGTAGTGGTGCTGAAGTCTCTGAATAGAATAGAATAACATTTATTTCTTCCTATTATATTACGTAACTAACCACTAACGGTGCGAATTATTCGCACGGGTTCTCTAGCTAAAAAAATTTATAGATGAAAAATTGTCTGAGGACTTAGGATCAATTTTTTAAGTCAATACTAATACCTCAGACAATTTTTCATCTATTTAATTAGTCAGGATCGGCAAATCTTTAAAAAAATTTATATTTTTGGAAATGTGATAATTTTTAAGTCCCAGTTTGTACATCTCTGCTTTACAGTAAAGAACTTTGTAAGTATTAGTAGGTACTTTTAGCTTACAAAGGTGCCAACGTCAACTTTGGTGACTTCCTTCCGCAGTTATACAGAAGCATGTATTCGTCCGTCTACCGCTTGTCCTTTTCCACTATCCCAAAACACCGGTGCGCGAGAGATTTCGAACAGAAATGATATACGGTCCAATAAAGAGGCCTCCTGCCCGCCTGTCTCTTTCACATATCACTCTACGGACGACAAACAAGCATGGAAAACGTTTGATTCTAGGGGCTTATATCATTTTTAAATCAAAACTGTTAATTCCCATACTTAAAAAAAGGAAGTGTCTATTTATACTGGTACTGTATAAATAAAATAATCACTATTTATACGGGTACTGGATAAATAAAATATAATTATTTGTCCGGGTATAATTATGTTTTGTTTTTTTTTTTAATTACGAAAATTATACAAAATAAACGCTAGAAATCGGAGTTATTTTAGAATAATTATCAGTAAAAACTTTATATATAATATTTAATAATAATAATGCTTTTAACGTCCGTTTCTCGACTTTATGTCATAACAGACGCCATTCGCACCATTACTATTTTCCATCTACCACACTTCCCGTTATTTTTCTACATTTTTAAAACTTCAACTTATATGTAATAGCAATGGGCGAATGAAGGAATTATAGGAAATTAGGATAAGGTAGGTAATTTTTGAACTAGGAGTTTGATAGGTAATCGGCCATGGCTTCAAATAAGGAGCCATCTCGACATTTATCTAGAATTAATTGAGGGAAACCATGTAAAACCTCAATCAAGATGGTCGGTACAGGAATTACCGTTTCTCTGCGAGAGGCAGTAGGAAAAAGTCCCAGCCACATCTGCCCACGCTGGGATTCGAACCTGGACCTCCCGAATGCAAGTCTAGTGCTGTCACCACTACTCTACCTAGCTCGGTATTATACAGGGTGTCCCATAAGTCGACGTCCAAACGAAGTGAGGTGATGGGGGAGGTCATTTCCTATCAAAATAACCATAAATGTGGTTATCCAATTATATACGGTTCGAATGTTATTTCAGTTTTTGTATTTTTCTCTGAAATCGTGTAGTGCTTATTAATACTAAAAAATTAATTTAAAAAAATCTATGAGTTGTTTGGTTGATTTCTTTTTTTTTAATAGGATCCTGAAGGGTCTGCCTTTCCAAAAAAAATAATTTTCATGAGCTCTGTTATCATCTGTCAAATAAAAAAAATGGTTTTGTAAACACTTTTCGGTGGCAAGAAAAATATATTTGATTTTAAATTCACGTTGACAGAAAAAAAGTGTTATAAAAAAAATTGACCAATTATCAGAAAAACTTGTCCATTTAACAGAGATTCTAACGCGGTATAGTACAACTCGTTATTCATGACAGTTTTTTTTATAACAATTTTTTTACATGCAAGTCGTGTTTGTTAAACGCTTTTTTTCTGTCAACGTGAATTTAAAATCAAATATATTTTTCTTGCCACCGAAAAGTGTTTACAAAACCATTTTTTTTATTTGACAGATGATAACAGAGCTCATGAAAATTATTTTTTTTGGAAAGGCAGACCCTTCAGGATCCTATTAAAAAAAAAGAAATCAACCAAACAACTCATAGATTTTTTTAAATTAATTTTTTAGTATAAGCACTACACGATTTCAGAGAAAAATACAAAAACTGAAATAACTTTCGAACCGTAAATAATTGGATAACCACATTTATGGTTATTTTGATAGGAAATGACCTCCCCCATCACCTCACTTCGTTTGGACGTCGACTTATGGGACACCCTGTATATATAATATTAATTAATCTTTTTTTATGAGAAATTAGCAGTATAATTGGTTTGTTTTCCTTCTTTTTCTAAAGTTTATCTGAAATTCGTGTGCATTGTTACCACCCATACGAACTGAAAAAAACTTTAAATTTGTGTATAACTTCAATCGCGCATAAAGGTTACACACACATTTTTAACGGTTCTCTATTTTAAACTGTTTAAAAAAAATTGTCGCCATTTTAACGCACACTTCACGCATAGTGTGAATATTTCGGTTACCGTACAGGCCCTATAATTTAAGAAAGGTTGTCCATGCCTTGTTTGAATTCCACATTGGCATAGTGCACAGCGTTTGTTTTAAGCGCAAACTATTTCATTATGAAATTTTATTAAAATATGGGTACCTTCATATTTATATACCTTGTTCAGAGAAGCAATTCCACTTTCGAGATGTATAATAACATACAAATATTTACATGTTATATACTTATGACCAAATTTTCTTACTGTTGAATGCACCCTTGTTTTTTATTTAGTACTTAGTGCTTGTAATAACGCATTGAGCACTTATCGGTACATATTTTTTCTCAAAGGTGTTTTTCTATCGGTAGGAAATATCTCCTTTAATATTGTACCAAATTCGTGTTTAAGGGGGTATTCTCATGTGAACGCATAAATTTTACCTCTTTTTAGGGAATTTTTTTTAGACGACAATAACATTCAATCATTTTAATGTTTTTATATGTTTTTGTTTGTATCTTTAACTGTATAAAAAAAAATTTTTTTCTCTTATTTTAAATTTTTTATATATATATTTTTTTTAATTAAATTAGACAAAAAAAAACAGGTCACTGGTCATGGTAATAGCGGCTGTTCATGTTGTCTGAAATAAAAAAATCAAATGAATCATTGTTTAGTAGGGATGTCGCTATCGTCCCTATCAAAATTAATCAATTTCATTAAAAAAAAAATGGCGGACTGTAGAAAAAAAGTTTGTGTTTTTTGTTAATTTTTTTGTTTAAAATCGTTTAAGAAAAATAAGAAAATATTTTCGAAAATAAGCAATTTTGGTACGGACGATAACCATTAATGAGTAGAAGAACATATATAAATTTCAAAGCAATCGGTTGAATACTTTTTTTTTAGGACCATGACAGTTTTAGAAAATAATGTTTCCAGATAAATGCGTTTAAAGTTTCAAGAGTCAACAAGTCGCTTATACGGCTCGTCGGCGACTATGAGTTGTAATTTATTTAAAACTAGTAATTTCGGTCTCTATTTATCACAGCATATTTTCGATAGGTTTTACTATTGAAATATGAAAAAAAAATCGATTTTTCGAAGTGGTCACATAAAAATACCCCCTTAAGCTAATATAATGACACCTGCCATTTAATTGTTTTTATCAAAATAAATTTGAGTTGGCAATATTCTTTAAGCAGACAGAATGCAATACAAAACAATAGAACATCGTGCTATCCGAGATTATTGGTTATTCCTTTGTTAATGCAAGTTCTGGCCGAATATCTGAAGAAAAAGAAGACAGATATCGAGAAAGAGAGAGAGGTATCTTTTCTCATTTCACAGTGCGTAAAGCTGACATAAGCTGTTATTAAGAGATGAATTGTTTTCCTTTGTAACTTAAACGAATAACGTTTTTAGAGAAAAATAACGTTTTTATGACAAGGAGATTACTCGAGAGTTTTAAATGATTGCAAGGGAGTGAGGAACAAAGGGTGTTTTATGTATATATATTGCTGCAGATTGTTCGCCGCCAACCATAGAACTGTTTCGACGCCTCAGATAAGGAAGGAGGGACTGTTTTATGATTTTTCAAATGCAGGAATTCGTTTCTCTTTGATTTAACTACACCGAACGCTGCTGTTTAGACTATTCCTTGGAGAACTTCACTGGATTTTTGGTTGAGTCTCATTATGTTGTATATTATTTTGAAATTGATACTGAAAACGGCGGATGTGCGAGAAGGGCTCCGTACAGCTATAACAATTTGGCAATTGCTTTTTTGAAGTTGGCAATTGAATGAATTTTTTTTTACGTTAATGGAAAGATCACATACAAGTTTTATAGCGAAACTACTTTTATTATTTTATTTAATTTCATAATGAAAAAGTTATATTTGTTTTAAAAATAATGTTTAAGCTTAGATCCGATAACGCGCCAAAAACCTCTGTGACGTCAAAATGTTTTTATGGTCCTGGTTGCCATGGTTACTTTGATAGTATGTATTATAAAGCCATACACAAATGCACAACTTTTGTCATTTTGACGTCACAAACATTCCTGGTACGTTTTGTAATCACGTTATATCTTTTGAAGTTTTATACATTTTAATTAATTTGTTATTAATTACATATGGCTTAATTTTTTTTTTCTTTTCGATCCCCAATATTATTTACGATATATTATTTAAAAAATAGTTTTTTTTTTTTAATTCAAATACTCAATTATTCAAAATCAAGTTTGTCGCATACTAATTCCACAAATTATTAAAAATTAATGATTTTCGGATTGCTTTCTTTACTTAGGCTATATGAGACCTTCCTTCTTGTTAAATTTCAACGGAAAGTATCTTGGTTTTGATCACAATCGTAATTCTTTGTATCTTTTTTCCATTGTATAGATTTAGAAGCTTGAATTTTTTAACAGGAATATGGGATTATATTTCTTGTAATTTTAACTTAATGTCTCTATAAGAATACTAACATAAGTTAAATAATAATTTAAGAAGTCGATATTATATTTCTAAACAAAATGTAAGTATTTAAAATTTCTTGGCTTCCGGGCTTGTAGGCCTTTATCCATTGGTATTTCTCCTTTGCGTTTCGTCTAGAACTACGGTAGACATTATCAAATAATACATTTTTGTAGAATTTTCAAGTTTTTTTATTTATTTGTCAAAATGTTTTTAATTTAAAATATCAACGTGTCATAATATCTAACCAGCTTTAGAAGTTGTATTTTATAATCTAGGACTGTGTCGACAGTTCATGATCAAAGTAAAAGAAGAAAACCTGAAATTGAAACACAGCAATACCTTCGTCAAGTTACTTAGGTCTCTCGTAACCTAAAACTGTTTGTTGTTTTACACCACCAATTTGTATCCGAAGTCGGTGAAATTGGATTGTTTGTAAAGTGTTACATAAAATGTTATATAAAATTTTATGCGAAATATCAGGAGGGAACATTCTTTTTATAGTGCTTGCGTTTAGCTTTAAGAAAATACATCAATTTAATACCATTAAATAATTAATAATGGAATTTTTGTTATTGCTTATATAATACATCTTCCTAATTGTACATTGATACCAATTTTGACGAATGATTATTCCAACAATTTATCGACTAATTTAACTGATGTGTTTTTAAATTCTGCTGTAAAGAATTATAGCAAATATTATTTAAGATATTTTATAATCTGAGGGATCAGTTATCCTACTCGAGTCAAATTCTTTTACCAAATCCGAATAGGATTACTCCTATTAGGAAAGTTTGCTCAAGATCTTTCTTCAAGTAGTAACTCCTTAATGTGTATTTAAATATTTTAATATGCAGTATTATATTCATTAGATCATATAATATAATTAGTTGCTTTGTTATTTTACGTCTAATATTTTTATAAACTTGCTTCTTTTCATGTATTGCATAATTAAGTAGTTGAAATTATAATACATACAGTCCACAAATCTGGCGTTTGTTGAGTTAATATTTATTATTGTCAACAAAGAAATAAGTTCTGATAAGAACTTTAACAATGCTGTTATATATCTGTACACAGTTTCTGAACTAACTTTACACAATAGAATGATAAATTACTGCAAACCAACGGAAATGAAAATTGTCTCTTAATAGACTTAACTATATTTTTAGTGCAGATATTTTTAACTTTTTTTGCCGAGATGAATTTCAGTTTCTTTGAATAGTACTTTATTTCACGATTTAATGACCCTTTGTGTGTATTTTTTGTTGTATTTACTTAAAAAAACACTAAAACAGCACTAAAGTCTAAACAATAACTAATTTATTAGTGTATTTGCCATATGGCAACATACACTATTGGCGTCGGTCGGATGGCGGGACCTAGGGGTCGGACCAAAATTTCTCGACGTTTCATAACCTCCTAAACACTTTGGCACCATTTTTAAAAATGTTTATATATATATGTATATATATATATATATATATATATTTATATATATATATATATATATATATATATATAGGTATATATGTGTACGGGCAATAACTTTCGAAGGAGTTAATTTATTTTAACGAAATTTGGCACACATGTTGGAATCCATCACCGCACGAAGCCTATTTAAAATGGGCCCAATCGGGTCATTTTAAGGGTGGTTTTTAGGGGATGAAAAAAGTTTTTGGGTACAAAAATACCTAAAAAATTCTCCGAATCGTTTCAAAATTGAAATTTAACCCTCTGGTAGTAATTAAAAAGTGTCCCCAAAATTTTAATAAAATCGGCCCAACAGGGCCGGATTTACAAATTTTATGAAAACACTAGTTTGCAGATAGTGACTTATTTATTGAGGGGTGTCTTTAATTCGGTGTAGATGTTAGATTGATAATAATATTACAATTAAGAAAAAAAAATGTTATTTTAAGGGGTGTATTAAGGGGTTAAATTTTTTATTTTGCCCAAAAACAAACTTAATTTCACATAATAAAAGTATAAAACCATACGGCCCTATACAAGCAAATACACTATATTGTCGGCAGGGTTTTGGCACTGCGACCCGGGTTTTTTTAATTTAACAGACGATCTACGGAGTTTATTTATTTACAAACGCGTTGCATTATTCGTCTTGAAACCGCTTATGTTTTTATGTAATATATAGATTGTAGATTATAGACGCTCAACATCTTAGTTGATCAGTGTCTATCCTGTGAAATATAATCTGTTAATTAAATATTTGAAAACAGTACTTCTGCCAACATGACGCTTATCACGACAACAAAAATTGAACATTAATTTTCTTAACACACAAATAAAAACACTTGAAAGTTCTACAAACATTATTCTTAAATTATTTCTCGACGATCGTTTCGGACAATAAGTCTATCCGAAACGATCGAAGAGAAATAATTTAATAATAATTTTTGTCAAATCTTCAAATGTTTCTATTTATCTGTTATTATAAATCATATTCTACCAAGTACCGAGTGCAAATTATATTAATTTTCTTGTATTATGTTTAAGTAACAAGTTAATTCTAACTCTAGAATGCATTAACCTTTTCTTTAGGGTCGGATTTTAGGTACGGGTCGTAGGTACCATAGTTCGTTCAATTGATGTAATCCTGCATGTAATGTTTAAAGGGTTACTCGAAATGTCTATATATGAATAAAACAGACTAAACTCAAATTGTATGTGAACTTGGCATAATGTGATGTCGGTAATGAAAATTTAATTTCTTCATTTAATTGTTGATGAAGATTAGTGTTCCAATTACAGATCCAGCAACCGCATAGCATTTAGCATACATGCTGCTTTTGTCTTTGTACCTCCACGGTTACCAGTATTAGGCCGAGAGCTGTTAGACATTTTTGGGTAGGTATTTAAGTCACTGTGAAAATTTGTACAATACGTCTTTAGTAATATCCGAATACAAAAACACAGACCGGACTGAAGGATAGCGGAGCTTAACCGACCCTCAAATTTTTAATCACCTAGCAGATAGAATATCCCACCGAAACGACCTGTTTTTTAAAATTGTCTATTTTTAGTTATCAATATTACCTATTCTGTTTAAATGTTAACATGCTTCAAATATATTTTTTAAATTCTATAATATAATATAATTTTGCAAACACCTGGCCAATTTTTAGACCCGATTAAGAAATCTGTTTTTTTTATTTTTCGACTCATTAAATACTAAATTTCAAGGTATTAAAATTTCAAAATGTCTCAACGGCTTCTTATTGCGTAAAGATTCTCAATAAATACTAAATTTCAAGGTGTCTACATTTTAAAATGTTTCAAGGGCTTTTTATTGCATAAAGATTTTGCTAATTTAAAATTTCGAGAGTCGGTTAAGCCCCGCTACTCTTTAGACATTTCTGTTTTTTTGTATTGGAATATTACTAAAGACTTATTGTACAAATTTTCACAGTGCCTCAAATACCTGTCCAAAAATGTCTAACAGCTCTCCTCCTATATGAAGCTGTATGGTACGATATGTCTACAAAAGCTGCTTGTATAAAAGTAATCCTCTTAAATACCTGTTTTCCACCTTTTATTTGTTTAAAAGAGTACTCCGGAGGCAAATGCGAACAAACCGACCAAGCACATGGGCGACGTTCACACACAGACATGGGGGGCATTCATTTCTTGATCCTATTTAATCTTATTACAAAAATATCCAAGCTTTGGATGACATTCACAGTGAAGCAGCACTCCTAGGGCTGTGACATTAGCTTTGTTTACGTCGGTCGCAAGAACTGATAATAACATTTACTGGGGCAGTTATTGTGTATTCAAACTATTTATAAAACAATTTTGAAACCTATTAATTATGTATTTATTTATTTTTTTGTATAATAATAATCATTTTTATTTGTGGTGCCATTGTGAGTACAAAATTGTTGGTTAGGGATCAATCAAGGACATTAGTAGGTCATTCATGACATCAGAAATTCATCTATTTTATAAAAGGTGCTTGCTAGCATAAACTCTTTTAGATATTTTTTAAATTTTGGTAGTTCGACATGTTTTTTTAATATGTTTGGCTATAAAAAACAGTAATACCTTTGGATATATTTAGATTTTGATTGGGTATATAAATCATGAATGTCTGAGTTCTTGATGAACCTACTTGAGTTCTTGAATACATAAATGGACAGTTCATAAATTAATATAAAGTGAGTTCTTGGCACAGAGTGAATATCTTTTAAAATCTTCCTTTGAAATTAGAATTCTAATATCGTATTCAGCCTAAGTTACAAGTTGTACCAGAGGACAGTGTGCTGGCTTGTTGATCGGACTGTCGTGGGTTCTAATCTTACCTCTGCTCATGGATGTTTTGTGATGTCGTTTGGTTTTAAGTGATTATGTTATTTGATATAATTAAGACGCTAATGACCTTCTAAGTTGTCGAGTGTCTATAATCTACAATAAATGAAATAATCAAGTTTTATCGACCTATCAATCATTGAGTAAATTGCGTCAAATTCGAAACATTAGAAATGTAGTTACAATTTTACTTACGCAGGAGAAATTACTTTTAACACATTAAACTCTAGTCGGCAGGTACACTTCTTTGAAAATACTAGTATTTTATTACAGAAAAAAGGCTCCTAAATAAGTAATATTGCTCCAAAACTCTATTCAACCAACTAAGACTAATGGTGTGGAATGAAAATCACTTTGCATTGACTAAAAATAGTTCTTACCGAAAGATATCAAGAAGTTAAAGTAAGTATGGTTATATGTGATTGGAGAATTAACATTGAAAAACTTCAAGCCAATTCGCTTATAAATGCTTGTGTTTTTCCCAGCCTTGTTTTAACAAATCTGGATTAGAGAAGGTCGAGTTTCACGAAGCGTTGCGTGAGAACAGTTGACAATCGTGAATAAACGACACAACTATGAGCAGGCGTCTTTGTAACCAACTATCAACTATCTAATTGTAACAACTATTTTGTCGTTGTGCACGTTGTATTGTTGTATATTCATTCAGACGTGAAAAGGTCACACACTTCAGACCAGTGAACGGTTTTCGATCTTTGGCTTATCATGGAATTCTCTATTGTTAGCCGAATAATTTTATGTGATCCTTGTTATCGAGCGTTTATAATTTACAGTACCGAGAATAAAAAATTCAACGTATATTTTATTGCTGCACTAATTATTAAATAGCAAAATAAATATAATGATCGTCTTATATTTGTCTTTTCTTTATATTCAATTGTAATTTTTAGCACGTCTCAAAAGTAAAAGCTTGGGGCTGTAGGCTTGTAATAAAGGAGTCATGGAATCGCAAAATAATCAATGGCATTGCTAGATGCACTACTGTTAAATTTGTTGCTATTTTTTATTAACTTTAACTCTATGATTGTTTGCAAAGAAATTTTTGAACGTGAAATTCACCCACTTCAAAACGTCAGATTAAACTGAAACTTTACACACTTATCAAGAATCGATGACAATATAATAATTTAGTAAGTTTGTTCCATTATTCTGACCAGGGACCTTCAGGATAAAAATTACAGCTATACAGTGACGTACGTTGCGTTGCATAGTCAAATGCAATATTGCTTTTAGTCTTACAATTAAAATTAGAGTTTAAGAGAACTAAAACAACACACTTTTCTGAACTAAAAATGCAACGTAATTTGACAACAAAATTAGCTTTACTGTAAAAAGCGTGAAATGCTTAATTTCGGTAATAAATTTTTCATTTACTAGTTAATTGTAAACGTAGAGCTATTACAAAAATTTAAGTAGATAACATCCCACGATTTTTACAGTAAAGGTAACTTTGTTGTCAAATTATTTAATTCATAAAAGCGTGTTTAAGTTTTTTAAACTCTATTTTTTTATATTGAACTTCGTTGACCAAAATAAATAAAATGTACCTCGTCACAGTTAGTGTAATTTAAAAAGTTTAATCCTGTAAAACAAGTTTGTAAAGTAGCTGAACAAAAATAACTGCAAAACTAACAAATCAGACGTTGTAGGAATTAAATATGAACGAAACGTCTACACTATAGCATGACCTGCGGTGTAGCGTGTCGGCAGCGATACAATATTCTTCATTATAAAAACGTGTGCAATAATATAACACGCGAAACGATATTATGTCGAACAATTCAAACACGTTTGACATCACCTGAAACATTTGTTTGACCGATGTTTTTTGAAATGGTAATTATTATCGTGTGTGTATGTGTATAATCACGGGATTTATTTTATGAAATCCTGACTCGTGATTGAATCACTTGTTGATTTGGAGATTATTTAAGCTTCAAAGGATTTTTATCCAGTTTAAATGTTACGCAAATAATCTGATTTATTTCAAATCCTCGTTGTACAGGGATTATTGAAAGAGTGCTTAAAAAATCGACTTTTTAAGGAGTTGCCATAAAAAACATTCAAGTGGACCAATTAACTAAAGTGTTTTTTCATTAAAAATATCGAAAAATTGTCATAATTTGGTTGTTACTATATTTCGATACAGGCCTTGAAGAAGATACGACGACTTGTGAGGAGATATTTGATGTTTTCCGAGATTTGTTGAATCAAATTTGTTTTGTGGCCCCATTTCAGCCTCTCTGGAACCCCCCCTCTCTTCATTTAAACTTAACGTAGTCTTCCTATAACCCCCCCCCCCCCCCGCCGTATGGAACATATTTTTTTTTATTATCAAGTCTAGAAGACATTTTGCCTTTTCTGTTAACAAACTCTATTAAAAAAAATTTGGATTAAAATGACCAAGACTGATATTTGTTATATGTAGATATTAAGAGATAAAAGTAACCAATGTTTGAAAATAAATGTTCAACTTACTCTGCAAATTACGTAGCTTGACTCTAACTCCCCCCTCCTCTCACGTAGCTCAGCGTAGCTTTCGAATTGATTCCCCCTCCCTCTTGATCGCGCTACGTGGTTTATGAACGCTCCCTTACTGGAAACGCTAATTCTAACTACAAAATTACAATAATTAAAGTACTCTAACTCCCCCCTCCCCTCACGTAGCTCAGCGTAGCTTTCGAATTGATTTCCCCTCCCTCTTGATCGCGCTACGTGGTTTATGAACGCTCTCTTACTGGAAACGCTAATTCTAACTATAAAATTACAATAATTTAAGTACTTTAACTCCCCCCTCCCCTCACGTAGCTCATCGTAGCTTTCGAATTGATTTCCCCTCCCTCTTGATCGCGCTACGTGGTTTATGAACGCTCTCTTACTGGGAACGCTAATTCTAACAATAAAATTACAATTATTAAAGTCTGAAAGCCTGCAGTAGTCTTATTTGGTATTGTTTGAAAGTAGTGATAGAAGACAAACTAGGTGTATATTCGCTCGGATTCGATGTTCGTTGTTGAACAGCTTCACGCCATTGCTGAAAGGGATTACAACTTATGTCCAAGTAAGCTTGTGCAACATACAAGGCATCACGCGACACTCTGTTGCTTAACAGACAACCAGATAAACCTTGCTTTCAAATCGAATATAAGGGAATCGTATCAATGAGCAAACACAATACAATCACTGTTCACTAATCAACCAGAGCAAATATCACGCTAATTTGAAAGTGTCAAACTAAATAGCCGGGTTTTTTATAACTCCGACTCCACAAGTAGGGAAATTTAGGTCAAAATTCAATTTTCAAAATTTTACGGTATTTTTCGTTTTGAGATCCTCCGAGTACAAAAAACATTTTTGGAAAAAGTGTGTGTGTCTGTTTCGGATGATCGGATTGAAACTAAATTTTGTGAGGATGTTTGATATGCAAATATGCAGTCTTATTATTTTTGAGAAAAATTTGCGCAGGCGCAAAAGTGATATGCGCTCTACTGTTATTTATCCCGATATAATAATAATACTTTTATAACGGATTATTCTATTTATTTTTCTAAGAAAACATTGCTAAAAAATTTGTAGTTTCGGAAATATTTTGAAAAAACAATCAGCTGTCTTATTCTGAAGATCTGTCAAAAAAAATAGTTGCAAACTATTCGGAGATTTTCATTAATTTTAAACTCTAATGATCATTATTATATTGCATGAAAACACAGAATTTTCGTGGAAATAATAATAATAGTAATAATAATATTTATTTGCTTGCCAATAAAGGATACAAAATTGTCACGGTGGATCCATCAAGGACAGTAGTAGGTCCATCAAGGACTCAATCATTCATAACCTAGAAACTCATCCAGTTTGTAAAAAGCGTTTGATAATAAAAATTCTTTTAATTATTTTTTAAACTTCGACAGTTTACCGCATTGTTTAATATTTTGAGGTAGTTTATTATAAACAGCAATACCTAAACTATTTGGGGATTTCATGGAAACAGTTAAACGATTCAGATTTTGATCTGGTATTTAAGTTATGAATGTCCGAGTTCTTAATGAACCCACTAAGTTTCTTAAAAACATAAGTTGACAGTTCATAAATTAGTATGCAAACTAATGTAAGTATTCGATATTTCTTAAATATATCTCTGCAACTTGTTCGCTGCGACACACCAGCAATACATCTGACAATTTTCTTTTGGCAGATAAATACACCATTTGCTTGAGAAGACATACCCCAAAAGCAAATAATGTATTTTTATCTTGAATAAACTTGTGCGTAATAAAAGTTTAATAACTGTTATGGTGTTAATATTTGTTTTAGATTAATAAACATATAATGATAACTACAGAGTTTGAAGGCCAAGTATTTGCAGTGATTTTTGAAGTTTAAATGTTGATCAACATTTAGACCCAAGAATTTAGTAAATTTAGTTCTTGAAATGATGCTATCATTATATATATATATATATATATATATATATATATATATATATATATATATATATATATATATAACAACATTATTTCGAGTAGATTTTTGGATAAACCTTACGCTTTACTTCTCTGTTATTTATTACATAACTGCTGCAGCCAGCATTGAACAAGGCAATAAACTAAGCTTCCCATTTGAGAGTAATATTTCGATTTAGACAACCACAAACCTTGTCTATACGTATATATTATATATTGTTTTGTTGGAAACTAGCAGTATCTACGTTCTGTACATACCGAAACGACAAGTTTACAACTATTACAAACCGCTGATACATTATTGACTGATGCAAGTTCCTTTGACTTGAATATAGATAATCCTGATGTTAATTTATATGCGATGCACCTGCATACTCTACTGATTAGTCACTCGAGCTTTTGCATTGTGACTACCTATTGATTAATCTCCTCCTAAATAGTTGGTTTGCAATACATCTTAATATATTAAACCGTCCTTATGACAGATCAACACACCTGACTTGTCTACCGTACTCCTTAATATTATTTCAGTTTGAGGTATTAGTTTCGTGACTCTTGGAGCTATAAAAATGTAATTATCTTATGCTTTTGTAACATTAGACAGACAGAAAAGCAAGTTAACTGCAAGCTTGTAATAAAAAAAGAAAGTTCTTAATAAGTCTGATAGATTAATACGACTTATTTCTACCGGTTTTTTTTTTCAAAACTTTAAATGGATTTTTTTGTTGATACACCGGTTGAATCAAAAAAAGTTTTAGGCAAAAGCTGTTGGGTTTTGAGGGGGGAATAATTTACACGTAATACCAACCCCCTCCCCCACCCCTCGACAGGGGAGAGGGTAACTTTTGTTTTTTAAATGAAA
This sequence comes from Venustoraphidia nigricollis, assembly GCA_034508555.1. Taxonomy (NCBI): domain Eukaryota; kingdom Metazoa; phylum Arthropoda; class Insecta; order Raphidioptera; family Raphidiidae; genus Venustoraphidia; species Venustoraphidia nigricollis. Next base: position 593,538 of record JAVRKA010000042.1, on the reverse strand, counting down.
ATCCCCGATAAATGAGTGAGAATTATTTCTGTCTACAGGATAAACAAACAACCGAGAAAGACGAAAAGATGAAAAAAAAGAAAATTGGCAACTCAGAACACTCCCCCATCCCTCATCATTATTATTAATATTATCAAGACTTTACACAAAAATAACAGGGAAAATTAAAAAAAGTTTTAGGCAAAAGTTGTTCATTTTTACACAAAAAAAAAATAATCATAAAAATCGGGGGTTTCCATTTAAAAAAACAAAAGTTATCCCCTCCCCCTGCTGAGGGATGGGGGGAGTGGGTTGGTATTACATGTAAATTATTTCCCCCTCTAAACCCAACAACTTTTGCCTAAAACTTTTATTGAGTCAACCGGTGTACCAACAAAAAAATCCGTTCAAAGTTTTGAAAAAAACACCCGGTATGTATTTTTTATTACAGTTTACCTGACTATGTTTCCATGTACCTTAATTAATAACTGTACGGTTTTATTTTATGATGGAAGTTCAATAATTTAATGTTTGTTACAGACGCTCCGGTTTGTTTCGACAACGACGTTGTGATAATCGGCGCATCGATTGACGAAATCCTGCGCGTCCGATGTCACGTGACCGCCGATCCGATTGATGTGACTTTTGAATGGCAGTTGAACAACAGCGGCGACACTTTTGATGTATCACCGGCCAGATTTGGAACTGCAAACGGTAGCATAAGCGAGCTGATGTATACCCCGGCTTCGGAAAGAGACTACGGCACCCTGACTTGTTGGGGCAAGAATGATGTTGGGGTGCAAACACATCCTTGCGTTTTTCAAATTGTACAAGCAGGTAAAATATTTCATATAAAATGTATTATTGTGAACTTTGGGATGTTGGAATTTTTTTTCTTCCTAAAGAGGCGATGGTCCAGAAAATGATGCGAATTTCTGATGTAGAATCAAATCTCTGGTTACTACTGGTGAAACAGTTTTAGTTAATATATATCTTTTTCAAGAATACTTACCTTAAAAATTTTTATGCATCGTTTTTTACAAATAGTTTCGAAACAATAGTTTGCAAAAATACTTTTTTTCAGGGCGACTGGATACATTTTTGCACATACAAGCTTCATTGTAGAATTGGTATAGCGCGAACAGTTTTGATTTATTTTTCAGCACTAGTGGTGTAATGCGGATCATTTTGCATGCCTGAATAAGCACATATACAAATATTTAAAGCAACTATTTCTTAGAGGGTAGTGCGGAAAAAAAAACGATTTGTGATACGTTCTCCCACCATCAGCACCGGGACTTCCATCATATTTTATTTTGTCCTATTTTTTAAACTTTATTATGACTTAATAAGTAATTTGAATGTGTCCGTCGCATTTTGAATGAGAATCAAGCCTAAAGTGGAGATTCTCATTAATTTATTTATTTTTTTACAATTTCGAAGTCAACAAAAAAAGTAAAAAATTACAAGCGATTTCCTCGAACAAAATATGTCAGATGCTGTACTTGTACTATTAAAATGTGATTTCCTTTGCAAGGTTTATGAAAATTTTTTTACTTTGAGCTTGTTATATTCCTTCACCTTACATTTGTATCCAAAAGATTACCATTTGTAATATATAAGGATTTGAGGGAAATTTAAATTTCAAATCAGTTGGCACGAGCAACAGTGTTCGAAGAAAATAGAAGTGGCAAAACTTACATTAGAACGAGAATAAAATACAAAGCACCGAAAAAAAATAAACGTAATTTTTTCCGCCATTGTACTCTACTAATAATAATAATAACAATAGACTTAGAAATGTACAAAATATCAAAACTTTCTTTTTGATCTCAGAAAGCAATACCCGGAGTATTCTGTTAAATTAGTTGTGGATAAAGGGAACAATGGACGTCTTCTTTTCTGAAGTTTTCCACCCCTAATCTATAATTTAAATTCTATCAAATATACCTACAGTAAAATAAGTTAAATTTAAATTTTGTCTTACAACGACATTTAAGTTGGAAAAAAATTGCTTTTGAGAAATTTATTATTAGAAATTCAATTTTGTAAATGGTTTTTTAAGGGCAACAATTGAATTTTGTTAAATATATGAACAATAACATTTTTTGGACACATTAGATTTTTCTAAATGTTGAAGACATTTTTTTGTAATTACCAAAAATAATATATTTTTTTTACAAAAAGAAAAACATGTTATGCTAATGCTGGGTTGCAGGAAACATTGTCAGAAAATTTGATTTGACAATGACCTTAGATTACTGTTTTATGTGTGCTGGAACAGTCTAATATCGTATTCAAATTCTTTGTTATGTGGAATATTAGATTGTACTCACAGAAAAACAAACGACTGATCTACATCCAAAAAGATCGCTTTTCAAGCTAAACTATGACCGAAATACGTTATCATACATTGTTTCGAAATAGAATTTCTGAAAAAAAACTATCTAAAAATACATGTGTATACAGTTTTAAAAGAAACATCGTTTCAGTCTATCAATTATTTTGCGAGCAGGATTGATTTAAAATTTTATAATGCCCTTCTTATGGAGAAATATGTGTGGTCTCTAAGGTTGGTCAAATCAAATTTTCTGATAATGCTTTTTGCAATCCAGCATGAACGGTATTATAAATACATCTTAATTTAAATATGAGAATAAACATTTTTACATCAAGCATTTATCAACTAAATTTTTATAAAAAATTCAGTGGAATCAATTTATCAAAATTATTATTATGCTCGAGCATATTAAATAATTCAAAATCGCAAACATCTATCAACTTTAATAAAACTCCAAGTCTACACACGTGCAGGGTTCCATTTGTGTACATTTTAATAATATTTTTTTAGTCCAGATGGAATACAGAAAAGTCAAATTACAATATTTTTTACAAATTTTTCCCATACTATTGGGTGTTACATTAATTAGGTAATTTATTCACACTTCTTTAAATTTTTTAGGTACTTATTTGTTACAATTTTTTTAACTTAAACAGGCAATTTCTCATAATTTTTTTGTTCGTTATACACTGGATTTTTTTCATAAAAGACTGTCCTGTATTTAATACTAGACTGATTTGATCTTTGATTTGATCTTGTATTGTACTTAAACTTAAAAAGCAAATCGTTATCGCAGTACAATATTTCATGCAAATCGTTGGAGCCGTTTCACAGATATTTATATATTTATACAAGAATTGCTCATTCAAATATACAGTAGAACCTCGGTAAGTTAAAATCCAAGGGAAAGTTATCGAGTTTTTTTACATATCGAGAGTGGAAGTTAGAGAAGTTGTCAGAGTAAAATTTTCAACTTACCGAGGTTTGTGGAATTTATAGAGGATGTATTTAGTTCAATAGAGGTTACATAATTTTTTTTGTCTATTCATTTATTCATTTAGAATCAATTATCTGTTTATTTATTTATTTATTTAAACAATCAATTATTTAAACAAAGAAATCACTAAAGCGATTTAGTGGAAGACTAAAATGAAAGTCAATTAAGTTCTTGGCAAAACCTTTTGTTTGGATACTTACTCATGATGACTCACTGATAATACTTTCAATTATGGAAGTCGCAAAACTTCTTGATTTCCGGGCTTGTACACCGTGGTCCATTGGTATTGGTATAGATAGAAATACCAATGGACCACGGCGTACAAGCCCGGAAACCAAGAAGTTTTGCAACAACGCCAGCCGTGAAAGCCTACACAATTGGATAATTATGGAAGTCATCAAAATATTATTTTAAGGGCGATGTTCAGAATATGTGTTTAAGTTACCGAGGTTTTGTGATTTAAGTCATGGAGGTTTTATGCTTTCAGGGAAAGGAAGTTCAAAAAAATTTTAACTTACAGAGGATCTACTATATAAGATGTATTTACACCTCACAAACAGGTCAAGACCTAACTATATTAAGATAAGATAGGAAACTTTGCACGCGCAGTAATTCGTATGGTGTTTTGCGCAAGTCTATCGAGAACCCTGAAAGTACGAAAGCTGCATTCGACCATTCATCATAATATAAATCGAGCGTTAAATTGTCGAGACTGTCGGTTGGATTGTGGTGTGGTCGGGCAGCGCAACATTCGGTTGTAAACCGTACAAACAATATCATTATTATAATATATGCGCAAGGCGGAGCGATCACAAACTAAACGCTAATGTAATAATACCAACTGTGGTCAATAATAAATCTTAAAATTACCCTATTATCTCACTGAAGTGCTAAACATGAGGTCGTATTTTGTTGATTAATTGCTACTGCATAGTGCGATCGGAAGGAAACTAGCTATACTTTAATTGCTGAAAAGAAAGAAAAATATACTGTATTTTTTTTTTTTTTTTTGAGACAACATTAATACTCTACATTGTCGACCACAACATTGTTTTGTTTTGACTTTCTATTAGCTAAAAAACAAACAAGTATAAAGTATAGTCTGATTTTCAATCTCGTTGTAAACAGATGTATTTAGATATCCTTCTGTTGCAGTCACGATCCTCGCTTTTTAATCAATTTTAATGTCCACAAAATAAAAAAAGGCATCTATTATGCTCTTCTAATAATCCATTAGCTCTTTATGATTCCCAGTCTATTAATATAATCTAGTATTCATCCCAAACTGATGTCTTTAAAATCTTTTGGTAACATTCAGGTTGATCCAAAGTACCCGTACCTTGTCTGTGTGACTTACAAAGTATACGAATAGGGGTTTCCTATGCTTCTTTGCGCTTACAGCAAAGTACATCGTTGGAAATGTACAACTTGTGTTTGTTAAGATGATGTTAAGAACGCTGATAACACCCCAGTCAGCGTTCTTAAACTATGCCTACTGAGCTTTAGTGCTTCTGTAGTTTTTTTTTTTCTTAAAGATTCTTCGGTGAATTAAAGCTTATTTAAAAAATATTACCTATTTTGTTTTTAAGTTTTTAGTCATAAAATAATTATTGATTATACAATGAAAAAAGATTTTAAAAACACGTTCTCCCACCATCAATACCTGAACTTCCACCACATGCTGTTTTTTAACTCGGATTACTAGGCTACTGGTTAAATGAATAAATTTGAAAAATACCACTATAAAATATGTATAATCAGATCCTTTTAATGTTAATAAATTATAAATATTTTAGAGGAATTAGGATCAAAGAAATAAAAGACAAATTATTATTTCACAACGTTTCGTATTAAATTAATACTTCATCAGGTGATCTAAAATAAAATAACAAGACAATTTATCAACCAATAATAAAACAAATAAATAAATATTAAACATACCTTAATTAATTGTCTCAATAACTAGATTTAATTCAATTATCTTGTTATACTATTTTAAATTATTAAAATTAAATCTAGTTATTGAGACAATTAATTAAGGTATGTTTAATATTTATTTATTTGTTTTATTATTGGTTGATAAATTGTCTTGTTATTTTATTTTAGATCACCTGATGAAGTATTTATTACGAAACGTTGTGAAATAATAATTTGTCTTTTATTTCTTTGATCCTAATTCCTCTAAAATATTTATAATTTAATACCACTATATTTAAATAAATTGTATATATTTTGTCAAATCAATTACTGTTCCTGACAGCTATTGAGTACTACCTATTAGTTTGCATTGTCGACTTAATAATAGATGGAACATTGTTACTCGTAAAATAATTTTTAATCAAAAATTGATTGTAACAAGCAGACATGTTTTGTAGCCGATGTGATGTAATAATTTAAAAATAAATTAAGAAGTGTTTGGTAATAATTTGAGCCAACATTTCCAGATAAGTAAACTTATACATAATTGAAACTCTATAGCTATTGGCTACCGATTTCCAAGAGGAAAAGTTTCTATTTTTCTTTTCCCCGTGGAAAACTTTGTATATCTATTATCAATAAGAGTACTTTTATATTGCTTTGTTCTGTTAATCTCGTTTTTTATATCTGTGCAAGTTGCAATTTAAGGAAACACGATTTATTATAAAACGAAACTACAAAAAAATGTGTGCCTTCACAAAAAACAAAATATGTTAAATGAGGAACCTTTCTTATCACAAACATAACTTCTCCCTCGAACTTATATTTTGATTTTCACAAATGTTTTATGCAATCAGCAATAAATAAATCTATAATTAATGTGATAAAAAAGTATTTAACAATAGATGTTACAAAATTAAACAAAAAAAAAACTAACAAATTTTCTTATACTCGGTTCTATTTCACTTCTGCCTATTATTAAGATGACCTCTTTTAGCGCATGAACTTATCGGAACGTATCTCTTGCGTTAAGCGGGGTCTTGCTGTATTGTATTTCAAAATAACTTGGATTTTATATTTAGTATAATAGCTATTGTCTGCTATAATTGTTAAGAAACATTCATTGTTGTAGCACTATATTAGAAAAATTTATTATTCCAACACGTCACCGTCGGGATTTAAACCCGAATCTTTCCACTTTCGCGGCGGAATGAGTTAATCAATTACTCAACGGTGCACACAATTCAACATTTTAATCCTTCATAATATAGCGATTTACAACACTTAAATTCACTACATGCGAGATTTTATAGTTGAAATTATTATCAAATTGAATAAATCTAAATAAAAGGAATTTGATATCATTATTTGGTTTCCGATAATTAAGTTGTATCTTGACACTAAACATTTCAAAGTATACCAGAGTTATGTCGCTGTGTGTATTTGTAAGGTACCTACTCTTCTAACATTGAATGCCACTAAACTAGCTCAGATTTGAAACGAAAGCAAACTTGTGTACAAGTTAGTAATTTGTCCACGAGTCAGTGATTCGGATGAGGGTTAACGGAGTTATTTGAAGACTGATAATGAGGTGATGCGGTTCGCTTAATGGGACCGTTCTAAACTTTGTGCGGTGCTTATTGATTATAATCTCACGATGTTAAACAATGAGGTGTATTTTAGAACTACCTACACGATATGCCTCTTCCACCTAAATTCAACATTTTCTTTTTGCGTTTCAAAGTTTATTATTAATAATAATTGTAAATTTGACGGAAGTTAAGTTTGCAATGAGGAAGGTTCCTCATTTGACATATTTTGTTTTCTGTGAAGAAGTCATCTAATGTCATTTGCCTTTTTCTGTTTCGTTCAACAAGCTGTTGTCAATAGCAAGATATTACATCAATGACACTTCAGCTTGCCTTTGAAGAAGTATTTTAGAACTACCTACACGATATGCCTCTTCCACCTAAATTCAACATTTTCTTTTTGCGTTTCAAAGTTTATTATTAATAATAATTGTAAGTTTAACTGAAGTTAAGTTTGTAATGAGGAAGATTCCTCATTTGACATATTTTGTTTTCTGTGAAGAAGTCGTCTAATGTCGTTTGCCTTTTTCTGTTTCGTTCAGCAAGCTGTTGTCAATAGCAAGATATTACGTCAATGACACTTCAGCTTGCCTTTGAAGAACTATTTTAGAACTATCTACACGATATGCCTCTTCCACCTAAATTCAACATTTTCTTCTTGCATTTCAAAGTTTATTATTAATAATAATTGTAAGTTTAACGGAAGTTAAGTTTGCAATGAGGAAGGTTCCTCATTTGACATATTTTGTTTTCTGTGAAGAAGTCGTCTAATGTCGTTTGCCTTTTTCTGTATCGTTCAGCAAGCTGTTGTCAATAGCAAGATATTACATCAATGACACTTCTGCTTGCCTTTGAAGAACTATTTTAGAACTACCTACACGATAATGCCTCTTCCACCTAAATTCAACATTTTCTTTTTGCGTTTCAAAGTTTATTATTAATAATAATTGTAAGTTTAATGGAAGTTAAGTTTGTAATGAGGAAGGTTCCTCATTTGACATATTTTGTTTTCTGTGAAGAAGTCATCTAATGTCGTTTGCCTTTTTCTGTTTCGTTCAACAAGCTGTTGTCAATAGCAAGATATTACATCAATGACACTTCAGCTTGTCTTTGAACTTCTATCAACATTTTAATCATTTTGTAAAAGCTGATCCATAACTTACGTTATAGTGGATAAACTTTTTTTTAGAAACCGCGTAATACTGAAACAGCGTTACGCGAGGTCTTACTGTATAGGCTTACAGGTATTTCAAGAATATCAACGTCTAGGATAAATAATTATATAAGTTATATTGTTTAGTTGTTATTAAACTAATTATTTCTTTGCAGCAAAACCGCAATCGCTTCGCAATTGCACGCTTCGAACAGCCGTAAACCAAACTATCGATACATTGGAAGTAGAATGTGTCGCCGGATACGACGGCGGCTTGCCCCAGACATTTATCTTGGAGGCGTACGAGTCCAGGACAATGAAAATGAGATTAAACTTGACGAGTATAAGTCCGGACGTGCCGTTGTTCCGTCTGGAGATGGCTGATTTGTTAACGGTGTCGTCCGAGCCCGGATTACCACCACCCACCTTGCACATTGTACTGTTTGCACAAAATCAAAAAGGACGCAGTGAAATAACCGTACTCGATGATATTACACTTAACGATGCTGAAAAAAGAACTGGTAAGCCAATTTTAAGTACCGACTTAAGGTAGAATATATTCCAAACTATCTCATAGCTTAAAAATTAATTTTCATTTCCAACAAATCAGTGCTTATCTGAACATTTATACCATTTTCAATTATTTATCTGCTCTATCAATTCTTTCAATTTTTCCACAAACACATTATTTACGTGTCTAATAGCTAGAAGGAAACTGATATAATCAGATAAGATTGTATTGATTTTCGCTGTACAAAATAAAATCACAAAAGATTGAAGAAATTGTTAGATTTATTTTTCAGTTTTATTATAGAAAACGTATATATGCTTTAAATTTATCACTATCTCGATTAAGAGTTCAAGCGATAAAATTGTAACAAATTAAAATTGTTAAGTAATTACCTTACATTGTTAGATTATGTTCTTTCACGTTTTTGTTTTTTTGTTACAATGTTATTTATGCAGAGCATATAACAACATATTATTATTGTGTGATGAAATGAGTTGCAACTTGCTGATGTTACTGCCATTTTATTTTCACTATAAAATTATTTAAACGCAATAAGTTCTTTTATTAAAACTTTCCGTATAAACAGAATGCGATAAAAGCAGCACTTTCACAATTTTAACTTGAAAATTGGTATTCATAAAATATTACCGACAAGTTTCGCAATATAGCGCTTTTACGGACGAAAGCTTTCTAAAATTATATATTTTTCGAAAGTTCTATTCTAGCTCATAACTGTTTATTACATAGAAGTCCAGCGTATACTTAGAAAAAACTCGGGTCGCAATACCAAATTCCTGTCGACAAAATAGTGTATTTGCTAATACAGGCAGTGTGGTTGTATTATGTGATCCTAAATTGGTGTTTGTATCCAAAATAAAAATGTAACTTCTTAATACACCAATTAATTTTTAGTGTATTTGCCATAGGCAACATACACTATTGGCGTTGGTCGGATGGCGGGACCTAGGGGTCGGACCAAAATTTCTCGACGTTTCATAACCTTCTAAACACTTTGGCACCATTTTTAAAAATGTTTATATATATATGTATATATATATATATATATATTTATATATATATATATATATATATATATATATATATATATATATGTGTGCGCGCTATAACTTTCGAAAGAGTTAATTGATTTTTACGAAATTTTGCCCACATGTTGGAATCCACTACCGCAAGAACCCTATTTAAAATGGGTCCAATCGGGCCATTTTAAGGGTAGTTTTTAGGGGTTGAAAAAAGTTTTTGGGCCCAAAAATACCTAAAAAATTCTCAGAATCGTTTCAAAATTGCAATTTAACCCTTTAATAGCAATTAAAAAGTGCTCCTAAAATTTTAATAAAATCGGCCCGACAGGACCGGATTTACAAATTTTATGAAAACACTAGTTTGCAGATTGTGACTTATTTATTGAAGGGTGTATTTAATTCAATGTAGACGTTAAAGTGATAATAATATTACAATTAAGAAAAAAAATGTTATTTTAAGGGGTGTATTAAGGGGTTAAATTTTTTATTTTGCCCAAAAACAAACTTAATTTCACATATTAAAAGTATAAAACCACACGGCCCTATACAAACAAATACACTATATTGTCGGCAGGGTTTTGGCACTGCGACCCGGGTTTTTTTTTCTTATTTACAATATTATTATCAATCGAATATTTACACTAAATACACTCTAACTAGTGTTTTCATAAAATTTGTGATTTCGGTCCTGTTAAACCGACTTTTATAAAGGCACTTTTGAATCGCTACTAGAGAACTGCATTTCCATTTTGAAGCAAATATGAGAGTGTTTTCGATATTTTGGGGCCTAAAAATATTCTTCAATGTCTAAAAACCACCCTCAAAATTACCCTATTGGGCCCATTTTAAAACAAAGTTAATGCGGCAATCTAAGAAATTGAATAACAATAGTCAATTAAACATTTAAAAAAATTCTACTATATGAAATATTGAAGAGAATTCCATTAAAGAAATCTGTATTTTAAGGACTAAAACACTTTTCAACCCCTAAAAACCGCTCTTAAAATAGTCCTGTTGGGTTCATTTTAAATAGGTTTCATGCGATGATGAATTCCAAATTTAGATAAAATCAATTAGCTCTTTCTAAAATTATTGTCCCCATACAAACAAACGCACATGTCCTTACGTTACGCTGAAACATATTTCTTGTTTTGGTTTAATATAAAAAAAATGTTAATGTCATTTTTCGAAAAAAAATTAAATTATATTCAGTTTGGTAGGTTCATCCACAAGTTGACATAGCATTTTGCATCTTTCAATTTTCAGACGGAAGTTCAAACTTCAGCATCGTCCCATTGGCAGCATTATTGACGGGCGTCCTTCTGACCTTGGGCATAGCTGTCTTGTTAGTTGTTGTTTTGGCAGTACGTCGTAGAAGGGTACCGTTGCTCCGTCCATCCAATTTGTCACATTGTACCCATCAACTGGACATTGATCAAGTTAAACAACAGAAAGTGTCACCTCTGCAACCATCTCGACAGAACTCCATGCTAGAAATAAATACTGGTAAAGAAATCATTGTATTTTGCATGTATGCAATCTTTTTTTAGTTGTCAATCTATATTGATTTTTTTATATTGAAAGTTACAGAAAAAGATATACAAAGTCCAAACGTTTTTCAATGTTGTAGCTAAATTAAATATTTAAGTTCGGCTCTGTTTGCTAGTTATGTAAGTTTATTTTGTGTTTTGCATAATAAAGGTGTCAATACATTTTTCTAACCCGAACATAAAATACGTTTTTATAATAAAATAATTATACAAAAAAGTGATGAAAGTTTCAAGTAAGGAAATTACAAGAAATAAATCTTAGTATCTAAGAATTATTGGGTCCAGCACCTTTTATTTTTCATTAATCCATCTCGAGAAGTTTCGACTCAGTTTTATTAATCGTGTTCTACTAAGTGCCGTGTAAAAATCAGTGCTAATATATATAATAGATTATTTTTTTGTAAAATCTTGAACCGTGAACTGTAGTTTGACTGAACACTTCTTTCAGGAGATCATCGATACGTAGTCGCGTACACTTTGAAACCAATCAATGGAGCCGACGGTCATGGCGGAGGAATTCCGCTAAAGCAGTCGTCGCCGCCGCTGCTTCAAAGTCCTTGTTCGATGCAATACGGGGGCGGCAGTGTGGCCGATTGCAGACAGCCTGACATATTGAACGCACCGCCATCTTCTAGACCTGTTGCAGGTAAATCAATGACCCATACACCTACCACGTCAGCGTGATTTAAACACAGGTCTCAGCAAACGAGAATTAACGATGCTGACAGTCGAGACGTCGATAGTGGTTGACGAAACTGTTAATTTTTTTACAATTGCAATTACAACTACTATAATAATAATAATAATAATAATAATAATGCGTTTAACGTCCGTTTCTCGACTTTATGTCATAACAGACGCCATTCGCACCATTACTATTTTCCATTTACCACCTCCCGTTATTTTCTACATTTTTTAAAACTTCAACTTATATAATAGCAATGGGCGAATGAAGGAATTATAGGAAATTAGGATAAGGCAGGTAATTTTTGAACTAGGTGTTTGATAGGTAATCGGCCATAGCCTCAAATAAGGAACCATCTCGATATTTACCTGAAATTAATTGAGGGAAACCATGGAAAACCTCAATCAAAATGGCCGGTACAGGAATTACCGTTTCTCGGCGAGAGGCAGTAGGGAAAAGTCCTAGCCACATCTGCCCCTGCCGGGAATCGAACCCGTACCTCCCGAATGTGAGTCTAGTGCTGTACCACTACTCTACCCAGCTCGGTTACAGCTACTATTATTATAGTAACTGTTACATTTGTTGTAAGAAAATAACAGTTTCACCAATCACTTTCAAAGACGACAGGCAACATTTCTCCTTTCTTTCATTCGCTGCACCAATGATATGCTACTACTGGCACAGGGAGGGTTTCAGGGGCGCACGAGTCGAAGGGTGTGAAATTATTACAGTTTCGAAAAACCTACACAAACCTCCGGAGGCAGTCCTCACATGTAAAATACGGGGGGTTAGTGAGAAAAGAGGGTGATATAGCAGCTTCAAACCCACGAAAGAATTCAATCGCTCCATTCTGTCTGATCTGTATAACGGTGCGAAAAAATTAATTTTCCACCCTAAAAAACGGGGGGCTCAAAGGGTTTTGGGGCGTTCTGACATTACATGTGCTAAAAGTGTACGTCTATAAAATCAAATAAAAACAGGTATTATAATACACGTATTACACAATGCTAACTTATTGATGATTAAATGAAAGGGAATTTTAAAATATTCAGTAGTACAAAAAATGCTATCGTAAGTTAAAAGTCTAATATAGATCCTTCCTGCTTGTTCTTCATCTTCTTCTTTTGTAGAGTTATACATAAGACACATTATTTATGACTGCAAGACAAAATTGGTCATGTTCAGTTTTTGTTAAGATGATATTTTTTTTATTATTTCTTGTTGTTTTCTTTTTTATATGTATAAGCGTAATAAGCGAAAAGCTGAATAAAACTTTTCAACGTTTCAAAATATAAGCAAAGTCGAAACAAGTTCCTGGTTTCCAGTGAATTGTAAAACATTTCAACTCAGCTTGTAAAAAATGATGTGGGAAAATTTGAAACGGTGGTTGCAAAAGGCATTAAGCTTTAAAAAACTTGCCATATTGTTTAAAAATGTGAAAAAAAATTGTCCAAAAAATTGTATATCACAGAAACGTGACATTTGTGAGTATTTCTTTACACAATATGAAATTTAAAAAGAAAATATCTGTGCAAATATATCCAGAAAATCCTGAAATATAATTGTTAAACATTTATTGTTACAATGCTAAATCAGAAAAAAATATTTTTATCCACCAACACCGTCGGGATTCAAACCCGAATCTTTCCACTTTCGCGGCGGAATAGCCCTTCTAAATAAACCTTCTGCAGCTTGTAGAAATTAAAACTTACATCACAGGAAATGAAGATTTGGTTGAGGATCAATGAATAAATAAGCTTTACCAAAGTTTCGCTAATGGCCAACGTTTCTAAAAATATATTTTCATCTTCAGGGCCTTAAGCTGGTCATTAGCGAAACTTTGGTAAAGCTTATTTATTTATTGATCCTCAACCAAATCTTCATTTCCTGTGACATTCTATTGAATCAACACCACCATATACTAAAACTTATATCTTATACTGAGATATAATGTTTGTTTAACATTTTTTTTTACTTATTAGTGTATTTGCCATATGGCAACATACACTATTGGCGTCGGTCGGATGGCGGGACCTAGGGGTCGGACCAAAATTTCTCGACGTTTCATAACCTCCAAAACACTTTGGCACCATTTTTAAAAATGTTTATATATATATATATATGTATATATGTATATATGTATATATATATATATATATATATATATATATATATATATGTGTGTGTGTGTGTGTGTGTACGCGCGATAACTTTCGAAAGAGTTAATTGATTTCAACGAAATTTGGGCCACGTGTTGAAATCCATCACCGCAAGAAGCCTATTTAAAATGGGCCTAATCGGGCTATTTTAAGGGTAGTTTTTAGCGGTTGAAAACTGTTTGTGGGCCCCAAAATACCGAAAAAATTCTCCGAATCGTTTCAAAATTGAAATTTTACCCTTTGGTAGTGTTTAAAAAGTGTCCCCACAATTTTAATAAAATCGGCCCGACAGGACCGGATTTACAAATTTTATGAAAACACTAGTTTGCAGATAGTGACTTATTTATTGAAGGGTGTATTTAATTCGGTGTAGACGTTAGATTGATAATAATATTACAATTAAGAAAACAATGTTATTTTAAGGGGTGTATTAAGGGGTTAAATTTTTTATTTTGCCCAAAAACAAACTTAATTTCACATAATAAAAGTATAAAACCACACGGCCCTATACAAGCAAATACACTATATTGTCGGCAGGGTTTTGGCACTGCGACCCGGGTTTTTTTTTACGTATACAACTTTGTGTTAAACTTGTGCAATTCGACATGAGCTACTTTGTCTCGTGACCATAGATCTATATATATATACATACCGATGTGTAGGTACATAATGTGGGAACATTATTGCTGAAATGAAAACATTTTTCGTCGACAGGTTCACCTCCTACGCCGGCACCTTTACCTCGACCCGATGCCCTGTTTACCGGCGGGGTCACCGTTAACAGCAGTTGCGTCCCCCATCCACTAGACAGCGGGGTCCAACATCCGCCAAGCGGGTGCTACACGGGCTTCTCGTTGCACTTCCCATCGCCGCCGCCGCCCAACAACGCCGGCTGCCCGGGGGATGGGACAACAGTCGACAGTAACGCCGCCCTTGTGGCGACGGACCGCAATCGTAACGCAAGTGTGGCTAACTTTGTAAGTTCATTTAATTAAATAAGTTCCTTCTCACGATGCTGTTACTTTAACAAACCTCTCGTAGCATAGGTAACCTGAAATGTTTTACAGGTTCGGATTCATTCCTTATATAATTACGCTCTACTCTACTTTTTAACTGCCGATGTAGATAAAATTAGAGTTTAAAAAAATTAAAACAACACGCTTTTATGAACTGAAAAATGCAAGTAATTTGACAACAAAATAAGCTTTACTGTAAAAAACGTGGGATGCTATCTACCTAAATTTTCATAATAGCTCTACGTTTACAATGAGCTGGTAAATGAAAAATGTATTACCGATATTAAGCACTCCACACTTTTTACAGCAGGTCAAATTATTTTGCATTTTTTACTTCATAAAAGAGTGTTGTGTTAGTTTTTTTGAACTCTAATTTTAATTATAACTAAAGAACAAAATTTCATTTGACTATAGGGTAGGCAACGCAACTGAGGTCACTGTACAGCGTGTTAGCTCGATTGCTGTAATTTTTCAATTTTTCTTAGGAACTTGAGTGTTTCAAATTTGATTTATTGGTAATTTCTGCAATCCTCCCACTACTATCTAACGGAACGAAGAACCTCTCTAATTCTACTAGCCTTGGGTACAGATATGTGTTACAGTGTGTGAATGCATCGTAAAAATTTCCTCTCAACATTTTTTCATAACGCATCAAAAGAATTATAAGTCCAAAAAAAAAAAATCCGCGCTTTTATCTCAAAGCTGTATCAAATATACTCTTTCAATTAAAATATAGATAATTTAACTGTGTTGACTTTTTTTATCGAAAATACCTCAGTAAGGTTCTGTTCAAACTTAACCTTCAATCTTAATTTTAACGTTTCAAAAGAGACTATGGAAGATGCAAACGGGGTAAAGTGTGGTTTACTTTCAGTTTTGACATTTCATATACATAGAGTGTATTAAACAAACGTTTGCTAACCCATATAATAATCTCTATAATCACTGAAACTTGTATATATTGAACGCTTACCTATTCCGAACACGGGTCGACTGGTTTCCAATTTGAGGTTCAAACCGGTTTGTGATGCGACTATTCTGCAATCGGTTTGCAATTGACGTTTCTTGTGTAAAAAACTCAAAAAAATATTGAACCATTGCAGTTTTTTAGAGTTTGATGTCATCAAAAATTACGCGTTGTTACATTGTTTATGTGTTGGTGTTTTTGTAAAAACAGAAATGACTATATTTATGCAGCCTTGGATCTACTATTTTTTCGAACCGGGGCAAAAACTTAATAGCGTTTGAGATCAATTGTCTAAAAAAACTCAAAAATGTATAATGGGTGGCATTTTTTGTGGCCGCGAGAGGAGTTAATATTTTTTTTAATAATTTTTTATCAATTTTTAAACTTAATATATTGTGATTTTGACGCCCTGGTGCAGAATAACAAAATCAAATCAAATATTTAAGAGAAATCAAATGTATTTTGTGTACTTCTTCGGTATACGAGACCAGAAATTATATCCACATAATATAATAATACTGCGAAGTCGAATTATAAGAAAATCTCCTTATTAAATTCTAACGCAATTAAAATATATTCTACGTTGAAAATAGACAAAAGATATTCTAAGAAATCCGATTATGAGTTAACCCCAGCTCGACTGAACTAAAACCCTTTTGAACTGCGCTGCTCACAAATTAAAATTGACTTGTTGACGTGGGTATCGAAAATAATTTAAGACAACAGCAATTATGCGTCGTTAGACGTACAATGAAATAAAATTATAAGGCAAATCTAATTTACTTCAGTCAGTGACGTTGGTGAAAATTTATCGCCTATCTCATAAATAATTTGCGAATCTTATAGGATTGAGAGACAAAATAATATTGCTTTCTGTTTTTTCACTCACACTTATTAAATCTACCCTAATAACCTGAGAGCTATTAAAACACAGAACTGGCTGAAGGGTAGCGGGGCTTAACCGACCCTCAAATTTTGAATCACCTGGCAGGTAGAATGTTCCACCGAAGCGACGTGTTTTTTTTATTTGAAGTTATATATTTTTGTTACCAATATAATTCTGTTTAAATTTCAACGTGCCTCAAATATTTTTTCTAATTTTTCAAAAATAAATTTTTTAAGTTTTAGACCCGATTAATAAATCTGGCTTTTTTATTTTTCAACTCCTTAAATACTAAATTTCAAGGTATTAAGATTTCAAAATGCCTCAAGGGGGGGAAGTAGTCAGAGAAATAGTAAAGCAATGCAGTGAAGAGTTGTGAAACCAAAATCAGCTCGGGCGAAAGCGGTCCAGGAACCTAGTGTATTTATAATTTAATTTCGCCGCGTCGAACCGTGTTTTTGAATTAATTGAGTTGTTGGTATTGAATATGTAAACATGATTTCACAGAGTTGGCATTTAAATTTTGTTAGTTTTGCGTTTATTGATTTGGTTGTACAAGATGGCTAAATTTAAACTGTATTTTTTTATTGAAAACATAAACTGTAAAGGCCCCAGTACACAGTGGTCTGTAGTGGGCCATTGTAGGCCATCGCCATTGTGTACAGGAGGTAATGGTCTGTAGTGGCGGACAATTGTGAATCGTGGTGCGCAATCTATTTGTTGTCGGTTTTTTTGACACACTTCAAAGGAATCCAGGCGTGGCGTGGCCTGTGGTGTTCACACAGTCGCCCATTGTTTGGACAGGTACCTACTGTTTTTGTTGCGTGCTATACTATTTAAATTTTTAATCGCCCAAAATGTCAGTACCCTGGAGCATTGAAAAGACTTTTAGGTTTATAATACTATAATACTTGTAAACAGTATATAAATAAATAGCCGCGGCCGTAATTACTTCCACGTCCATCGCAAGTGCTTCGCCAGGCAGAAATGAGCCATGGGCCATTGTGTGAACACCAAGTGATAGTGGCCTACAGTTGCACATTGCCAAGCATGGCCCACTACAGACCACTGTGTACTGGGGCCTTAAGATATTGATTTATTTTTCGTCATTAGAGAGAAAAATAATCGCCAAAATGGCGCATCAAACATTAATTTTGATTAAGGGAGATATTTCCTACTCACAAAAAGCACCTTTGAAAAATAATGTATATTTTCTTGCAGACATTGGCCACATCCGACATGCAAGCGTCAAGTCCCCAGGGAACTGCCACACTGGGTCGCAACAGGAGTAGGGGATCCAGATCTCAGCCATACTCGACACACATGGGGACGATGCGAAGGGACCATATAATCACGGATTCAATACCCGGCCCAGAAAGTTGTGTCTAACGACCCAATTAGATTGTATTATAATTGTATAAACTACAAACACTGCCTCATCCTAATAGGTACTATTCTATTAAATTCATGTGCAAATACGTGCAAGTGATTAACAAAAGATATGAGTAACGCAGTACTCGCGAGAACTGATGTGTAATCATGTGAGCTCATATTGGTATGAATACACTTTCTAAATGTATGTATAAAATGTAATTTTTTTTTATACCCATTCGAGAGTACGTACGTTCGGTTTCGATTTTAAAACAGAAAGCCTAACGTTTATATTCTGCTTGAATTACTCGCCGATCATCTATAACAGCGGGCCGATAGAGTTTTCTTGTACACTCTTAATACGTGAGACAACCACCAGCCACTGCTATTGCATATAACCTCAAAATTGCTCACTTGAACGTTATTAGTCTGTTGACTGATACGAAAATACGTACTTTCGACCGGGTATAAAGAAAAATAGAATACACCACACGAGCAGACAGCTGAAAGCCCTTTGAACTCGTCGCTGCAAACGTTGCTTATGTTTAAGGCAATAACTGCATCGTGGTTGTGTGTTACACGCATACTATGACACATTTACATGACTTAAAGGTCGAGCTGATGTTTACACATAAAAAATAATTAACTATATTATATAGTAAAAAAATATAATACGCCTCTATAGACTGTGTTTATAATATTGATATTTTATAATTCTATTAATAATACGAAATATTATAACAAATTTACAGTCGCTGTAATTTGGTTATTAAAAAGTATAATTTGTATATTTTGATAATTGTACAAAGTTATTATGATTACAGAGATCGATCGGAATTTGTTACACAGCTCTTAAAAAAACACATTTATTTACAATATTAGTGATGATTATGAATTTTACTGCTATTTTTAATAATTCGGCCATTGTGGTAATAAAACTAATAAAATGTGTTTCAAATGAAATTTCATTCCCAATGAATTGACCTGTAAGTTGTAACTCATATTAATAACGATTAAAGTTTATGAATACATGTTTTGAAAAGAAAACTCGTTATCAAGCCCTTAAAAACTCAAGTTAATACAGTAAAACTTCGCTAATCTGGGTCAGGTTCAATCCGAATTAGTACCGATTAATATTTTCAATACATTTATAGACTGCCCATTGAAACACCGTTTAAATTACACCCCGTTGATCACGGCTAATTTTAAGCCGTTTTGCTTACACTGTGATATAGTTTGGAAATTTCGGAAAAAATATACTTTTTAAAAACCTAATGATAGCGAAAATAGTAAAAATAAATGTGCCATGTGATAAGAAAATCATAGGAAAATTAATAATAAATTAAAATATTATAATTAGTTAAATGAAAAAATTGCTAAAGATTTGCCAAACAATGATAATTAAAATTGTGTTAAATTAGTGCAATAAATAAAATAATAATACGTGGAATAGTTTGATTTAACAGATTTAATTATGGTGCTGTTTTTTTATAAGAGCCTAATTTAACAGAGTTATTTTTATGCAAAGGGAAGATCTTTGGTTTTGCTTTTGAAAGTAATTTCACAATTAACCAAATAATATTGACGTATCTATTTTTTTTATACCCGGATGAAAGTATCTACTTTCGGCTTCGATTTTAAGGCAGAGAACCTAATATTTATGGTCTGCTGGAATTACTCGCACGTCATCTATAACAGCAGGCCGAAAGAAAGTAACAGCGGGACGAAACAGTTTTTTCTTTATACCTGGTAAACTAAAGAAAAACAGAAAGAAATTCAATGCATTTTGAATATCCAAAATAAGCGCTGAAAAAGGAACAAAAATTAAGCATGACCACATAACAAATTACCTGCTGGAATATAGTTGTATTTTTTATGGTAATAATTAAAAATTTTGATAATAAATGCATATTCAACCGGGTATAAAGAAAATATCTACACCACACGGGCAAAAGATTGAAATTCCTGAACTGCGTGACATGACAGGAATTTCAATCTTTTACCCGTGGGGTGTAATATACAACAGTGTAAACTCTATATAGCGACGTTGAAGAAACTGCGCATTTTCTGGCGTTCTAGAGACTTGTCGTTATATGGAAAGAAAGAAAAATCAATATTGTTTTGCTATTATAGTATTATTTAATAATAACGCATAAAATTTACAAAAAAACATTACTATTAACACAAATAAATACGGACTAGACAATAAAGCTGCAGGTCTTATCAATTTCGGCAACTTAGAAAGTACCTACAAACAATAAGTGCTTTATAAGTTGCCGAAATTTCTTACTTTATAATGACATATGGTCGTTATTTAGAGTGCGTGTGATGCTACATAGAGTGAAGTATGGACAACAACCAAAGTCGAGTAATTTCGACGTTTTAGGCAGTTTGACGTTAAATGGAGTTTACACTGTATTTTCAACGAAAGTTTAAGGACATTTTATATTCAATAATAGAAAGCTAATGCTTGCAAACAATAAATCAAAAATAATAATTTTCTTAAAGTTGAAGGGATTGAATTTCTTTAAATTTCTTGACAAGACGTGCTGAAAGCTGTATGCCAATTTTGATACCAATGTCCACAATAAAAGATTTAAAAAAAACGCGTATGCCTCACTCACATAAGCTCACGGGGGAAGTGAAACTTCTTTTGATGCGTTATTCATTTTGCTTTACCAAAGTTTCTCTTATATTTCTTCGTCGCTGAATCATTTTCCCTTTAACATTACAGAAAAATTCAATGTGTCGCCAAAGAAGTTTCACTTCAAAAATGCTCAATGAATGATTTGAAAACTATAATTTTAACACTGAAATAATTCGAGTGAAATTCGTTGTAGTAATGGAAAGCAGTATGTTTTTTATATGCAACAAGTATTTTAGAATGAAACCTGTCACTGCTATTACAAACTGAAACATATTGTTACTGTTACACAAAAATGTTACAAATCTTTATCTCTGTCCGAAACTCCGTTATTGCAGAATGGGAAACGTTTTATGAGGAAAGGTGCCCATGAATAAAAAGCATTTTTTACAATGAATATTTTCAAAAGCCCACTATTTTTTCTGTTAAATATTTTAAATTTCATTCAAAATAAATTTTTGATTATTAAAACTATGTAAAGCATAAATCAAAAACTCACAATACTACATTTCAAAGATTTTTATAGCTTTCATAACGTTCATAGTTTCTTATGAACTTGAATTTTTACAAAAATATTGTATAGGTAATAAATTTTCATTTTCTGATTACGATTAAGTTACTAATATGGAGGGAGCTTGTAACGTTTTTACTCAAAGTATTTCCTCAAACCTGAGTTTTTGTGAGTTCATTAAGAGCGCTGTCCTGAACATAAAAACCGAAGTCTGGCGGCTGAAATCGGGGGTAATGCGTTGGTGAACGCGGGAAAAGATGTCAAACTGGAGGTTATTTAGTGATACCTCCAGTTTGACATCTTTGGCCACGTTCACCCATTCATTGTCCCCGGACTCAGCTGCCAAACTGCGATTTTTATGTTCAGGATAGCTCACAAAAACTTAGGTTTGAGGAAATACTATAATACTAAAAGTAAAATCATCACTAGCTCTCTTAACCATAACTTGGTCACGACCAACATGACAACTATATATTTATTGTAGTAATAAGTATATTATTGTCATAAAATATGAAATAATGTTTTTTGACAAGAGAATTTGTCTTAACAAATATGTGTCATCAAGACTTAATTTATATACCTATATATTTTTTTTGGTAAATTTCGGTTTAACGTACCACTTTCGAACTACGAAAAATTATTTACCAATAAAAAACTTGGCGTCTGTACGGTGCTTTCATATAGATGGATTACAAAAGATATGACAATTATTAGGAAAGGCATTAAATTAATAATTAACAAAAATTATTTTGAATACTTAAGAAAGATTGTGGGCTTTTCAAATTTTCTTTACTTGTGACAATAATTTTACGTTTCCAATAAACTTTCTGTGTTGTTTTGTTAAATTATATTGAATTTTTTGGGAGATGTTGTTTTCCTAGAATTAATTAACTACAAAAATTTGTTTTTAATAACAAACATTCACTTTGTAGGAAATTAATCATTCAGAACTACAAATTTTGCAAAAATTCGTATTTTTTTATTTAAACTTAATATAATTTAAATTATCAAAAAATTAAATATCTATAACGAAAAGCAAGATAATCAAAATTTATGAATAAACCGTTTGCAATTTTGAAATATGAATAAACAAATGAACAACCTCCTGTGAAAATTATAAAATAAGTCAACTTATAAAACTGATTTTGTTACATTTTATTTTGTGAAATAAAAATCGAACAATTTTTTTTTTTCGTTTCTAGGTATTTTGCGACAAATGTGACAAAAATGATTAGTTCATTTCTTTTAAATATAAATAATGCATATAATGGGATATGGTATTAAAATAATTTAAGACTGTTGTAAATACTTAAAACTTACATTATAATTAAACTACTATTATTGTTAATTGATGTAATCGAGATTTAATTAATTATTATTATACCTACAAACAGTGTATGGTTAAGCGTAATCCAGCTTCATTTTAATGTTTGTATTAATGCGAATTTATAAATGTTAGCTGGAATAAATTTGTATAAAACATGAAAAAGTGTCGTTTTCTGCAAGTATGCCTAATTTGAAAAGTATCTGATATTATATTTCGGACTTTTCAGAAAAACAATTAGAATGGATCTATCTCCGAAACGGTAAGTGATACAAGCACAGCGGGTGGTCTTGGATCCGGGCAATATTCCAGAATTCCCGGAGAAAATCTGGATTCGCTCTATTCTTGAAACGGTTGTAGAATACGATAAGCTAGGTAACGTTATTTTAAACCCAAAATGCCAAGCGCCACAAAATGCATTTTTTTCCGTTATGAAAAATGTGTAACTAAAATTGTAAAATTAGAATATCAGAAAAAAACTTTTTTAAAGAAACAAACAGTTAATTGGGTTCATAATTATATATACCTAATTTGAAAAGACTCCGGGATATTTTTCAATCTTATAGCAATAATAATTTAATAAAACGTATTTTTAGAAAAAGTCTGTAGGTCTGTTAGTCAAACGGATTAGCGGATTGTAACCAAAAAAACTTATAGGTCCTCTATATAATATATATATATAGCTTAACATTCTGAGATTTATTTTTATTTTTATTAGTACGCTATAATCAATGTGGGTTCACATCTATGATTAATTAGTGCACGACGCTTTGTTCTAACGTGGTATTAATTATATAAGTAATAGTAGTTCAATCAATTAACGTCCGATGTCGCTACACCAATTTTTATTCATGATGCTATATTATTTTTTTTTACTTTACGTTCGCACTTTTGACGGTACGTAATTTAATGGCATCGGATGACAACCGTCGAAGTTCTGTCTCTCGAAGGCTATATTCTGCCTGACAGCAAACAGAATGGTCGCAAAGCGATTAGCTGTTTAGTTGTTGTACGAGAGCCCGTGTTGCGAAAGCTTGTGACTCGCATGTTGCGAGGATCGGCTTAAGAAGCGGCGTGTGGGTAATATTGGGCCAATTGTTGGCACGTGCTTTGAGCACGCGATTGTGGGAACGCAAACCTGACCCACCCCCTTTCAAAAAGTCTTAGTGTTCTATAAAATTTTTTTATTTTATTCACAGTTAAAACAAATTGTTATTATTATTATTTAATTATTAAAATTTTTTTTACAAATTTTAAAAACAATTAAAATCGATGCCCACCCCTCAAATCTCGAAAATTGCAAAAAAACAGCAATTTTATTGTACTGCGCATGCGCAGTAAGTAAAATTGACCGATTTGCATCAATGCGCATGCGCACAAGACCAAAAATTTGAAAAATATGATTTTCAAGCCAGCTATTGGGTATTTATAGCTTTTTGATCAAAAATCTATCCAAATTTTTTTTTCTTTTTTAATTTAAAAAATCGATCCGGTTTTGTAACCATTAATTATTATTTTTCCTTTTGTGCTGTGGGTGAGTGAGTACTCCACCCCATTTGTTTGACATATATGATCGATAAAATCATGCCTATTCTCCGATCCAGAGACGCCGCTTTTTGTGCCGACCTTTGTGTAGTCCATGTATAAACCATACGATTCGTAGTGATGCAACGACGTCTTCAGTACACAGTAAACTGGCGGTCACTATAGGACCACGCTGCCTACTGCCACGCAAAACAGAGCCTGTGAAAAGGCAGAGTCTAGGTGGTCACTTGCAGATATCATTAAATAAACGTACCGTAAAAAGTGCGAACGCAAAATAAAAATAGCAACTGATAAAAAAAAATTGTTGTGGCGACATCGGACGTCAATCAATTGAACTACCAATTAATTAGTACTCAAATAGCACATTAGAACAAAGTGTCGCTTACTAATTAATCATAGGTGTGAATCAATAGTAAACTGTATTGCATAAGTAAGTCACGATGTCGTGTCAACCAATTCATTAAGAACACGTAGAGTTCTAATAAAAATGAAAATATGTCTCCGAATGTTAAGTTATATATTATTACGCTTAATCAAAAAATACAATAATTCTTTTAGTTAATTTGTGTTTATTTTCTTGCAATCTTTATAAAATAATAATATAATAATTCAACATATTCATTCAGTATTATTCTTATTTTCGTCCAGCCACTTGATGTCGTTTCAACAAGAGCGAGAAGGTTTCTATCTGGAACAACAAGAAAAAGTTATTTTTTAATTCTTTATTCAAAACTGTTATTCTTCACTATACTTATGATATATGAAATTAAAAAAAAAGACTCGTGTCGTAATGTCAAACCTTGTTGACAATATGTGCTAATAAATTGCATTCTTATGCGAACAAAAAATAAAAAATTAAACCCCTTAATACATCACTTAAACGAAGCCAAATAAAGCATAATTTATCATTTTGTACAAAGTATGGCGATCTTTTTCGGTACGAAATTGAACATTTCATTTAACTTCTCAAAGAGCGAAATTTCAATTTTTTTGTTATCCAGCCTCCATAACCATATAAGAGGTATTATATTAAAATTTTTAATAGTAATAAAAATTTCGTGAATTATAGAATTTTAGGTATAGGTTATACCTACAGCTATTTTTGTTTATTGTATGTCGCCACAATAGGGAGAGTAGCTGCTTACATATTGTGCTCGTGATATAAAATAAAGGCTGCGTCAAAACTTAATGTTTATTTTCTCATTATCCTTACAGTTACAATTACAAAAAAATATAGTAATTCAACATATTAATTTTAAATAACATAGTAAAATATTTTACATATTCCAATATTGTTCAATGTTTAGTGTTTTTTTGAATATGGATGTTCTCTTTAATTTTCATTGAGTTTGACAATAACGAATAAAAAAATATAAAACAATCAAATTGTGACGTACCGTTCTTTGGTGTGTGTGGTTGAAAGAACGAGTCACAAATTTAATTAATTTAATTAGATTAATTTAATGTTTTTTTTTTATTTTATTTTATTTAAATATTAGTTAGAAATTTTATATTTGATTTTAGTTTTAATTTTGATAAAATGAATCAACGTTTTATAGCTATTATGCAATTAGATATTTTATTTCAAAATGACATAATATTTTATGATAATAACACTTTACAAATACTTAATAAATTTTACAATATAAAATTTTGATTTTTAATAAATAATTATTCTTTTATAAATTTCGATTTCGTCGGCCAGTCTTTTAGTTTTAATTTTTAAATTTTAATACAGCGATGATTGTTAGGTTTTAATATTAATTATAACTTTAGCGTAGAAATTATACTTATTTAGAAGTCTTTGTATAGATGACTGGATCTTAACAAAAATGACTTTGAATATTAGTTTATTTTACGATTTGTTAATAATTATTGAGCTGCTAGCAAAGACTGACCACCGACTTCAAAAAAAAAGTATGATTTGAAAAGACGTAAATGTAGCAATGCCAGTTTATTACGTAAAGTTTTGAACTTTATATAAAAAGGGCAAACTACAATAAAATGATTGAAAAAAAGGTACAGTACTTGAAATAAAACTTGGCATTGATACAAAATAAAAATTTAAAAAAGTCAGGGGATATCATCATGGCGCATGCAGTGTGGAAGTTACAGCAATCACAATCACTTGTCGAATCAAGAAGGACGAAGGCGAAGAAATATCTAGCAAAAAAGGGAAAAAAAGTTAAAGAATTTATAATTGAATTAGAGCACTATACAGGGATAAATGGAGCATTTACAAAATTATATATGAGTAATTTTTCTGAAATCGTTATGATTTTGGAATGACTAAAACATTAAAAACGAACATTTTAGAGACATATAGTTGTTCTATTAGATCAGCAATAGCCAGACTTATTTGGGGCTAGCACCAATTTATATTTTCAATTTATTACTTTTCGTTAGACAGGTGTCAGGTATCAGATAAATCAATGTTATAAAGTGTATATTTGTACACAAAATAATCATTGTACAAAAAAACAAAAAATAGAATTGAATATATATGAAAATACACTTCTTAGGTATGAATTAAAAAATATAAATAATACCACATGTAACGCTTTCCTTAGAGTCGCTACACCGTGTTTTCGTGACCCGAAAAGCGCACTCTTCCTCGACAGTTATCACTAGCTCGTTTGATAGATTTAATTCGTGAAATGAATGCCAGTGATAATGTCAAGGGCAATGGGATTTACTTTCTTTTGATTTGCGGCATTATAATTCATCATTCATCATAACATATCTTTCATCAAATTTTAAATATTTATAAATTTTAATTTTATTTTTGATTGCTAGAAAATTATACTACTTTTGAAATAATTTCATGTCAGAAAATTATCAGTTTTTTGAATGTTAAAATATATCCTTTTAAACAAAATAAACGCTTACTTCCTTAATTAATATCATTTAAAATGTTAAAAAGATTATTTGTAGGGAGAAAGCCACGCTACAATATTCTATTGGCAATTGTATGTAAAATGTATAATGCAATCCCAGTTATACATTTTAACGTCTGTGATGATCATTGTAAAAATTTTGGTTAGCGATGTATTTAATTATTCTGACTGCTAATTTTGATTTTTAAATATCTCATTTTCCTTATTTAAACGCAAATTTTCTGTTATTAGTGAAGGACAATATTTAAGTTATCAGAAATTATATTACCTTATGATGCGCTTGTTATAAAACCTTCTCGTTTTTTCGACAATGAATGAAATTTTATATATTGGTTGAGTATAAATTGCTCCAATTGGTTCGAGATATGAATAAATTCTAAGATTGCAATGATTTTTAAATATTATTATTTGTAAGAGCTGAAGGCTGAAAAAAACTACTGACTGTACTGGCTGAAGGCTTAGAATACTCTCTCTTTAAAAATTTTATCAAGATGATATTTGGTCAAAATTACAATATCCTCTAAATGATCTCCACCAATCAAGTTACGTGGATCTAGCTTGTTCATAACTTGCTTGCATTCAAGCGTTCATTACAGTGTTTTTTGAGTATACGTAAGGAATGTTACTTAATTTTAATTTTGACTTTTAATAATTCTTTACAGAGTGGTACAAAATAATAATGAATAATATTATTTTACAACGTTAAATATTAATTACTTGATATCTGTAACGTTGTAGCGTTACACACAGTTAAATTCTAATAACGATTTACTAATCTATTATACTCGTATTAAAATTCCTTTTATTTTCAAAATTTTTTTCAGTCATAATTTATTGATTCGCATTTTGAAAATATGTTTCGCTCATTTTCTAAAAAGTAAACTTTGTTTCTGCATTACTATTACGTTTTTCTAACAACTTGGCTTTACGGATTTTTGTCGACAAAGACATAGAGTTCCATCTATTTTCTCTGCTGCGTAAACGCTGTGTAACATGTTTGTATGGTGTGCTTACAAAATCAATACAAGTAGAATCTACAACCCCTGTGTTAGGAGGGATGAAATTATTTTACCCTTGATTCAAACACACGTATTTCAATGTGCTCGCGACGTGGCGCTAGTTGAACGATATTTTGAAGGTATATTCATAATCTAGTAAGGAGCGATTCATGAAATGCATCATGCGAAAATCATTCATTTTTGACCTCTCCAGCCTCCATCTCTATGTTTATGACCCATCACATCAACCTCTGTTTATTGTAGAGATGGAAAAAACGGGTCTTTTTAGTGATCTGCATCTTTGCATCTGGATCCCGTATGTGAGCCGGCTCACTGACTCACTGAACCGGTTCAAAAAGAGCCGAGTTCTGAATATGTTACTGCAGTCTGCCACTGAGTTACCTAGTTCAGTCAATCATATCACGACCTGTATAGAATCAAGAATGCATAGCCAAACATGTAATGCGCATGAGTCATTTGAGCTGACAGATGCATCAAAGCCAAAACTGATATGTAAGTGTAAAATGTGCTTCTGTGTGTTAAGTGTTTCACTGAGTTATCCGGATCCGTTGATTCGTCAGCTCAAAAAAAAGTGAGTCGGTGCTCACGTATCTTCTGTCGGAGTCGGCTCTTTGAACCGGTTCAGATCTGAGTTACCCAACTCTAGTTATTGTGAAGTCATCTTAAGACAAAAAAAAACAACAGCATTACTTAAGGTGATTGTAAAAGGTGTTCTCGGGAAATTTCGAACTGTGGTCGCAAAATTCATTTTATTACTATTGTGATCAAGCACTAAGCTGTACAAAATTTCGCTTACTGCTTAAAAGTTTCCAAAACACAATAATTTGCTCTAAAAATTGAATCAAAAGACATGGCTACGTAACGAGATTTCGAATTACAGAAGGCAAATTAACATTTTGACATTTTTTCTTTATAAACTAAAAACGCTGATAAATTTAGCTTGCTCAATAATTTTTTTCGGAATTTAATTGTTTCTTTACAAAAACTTATACTATTCTTTTTTTTCTAATTTTAAATCGTCTATTTGAATCAACTAAAAAAACTTGATAAAGTCATATGGGAAGAATGATACATATGTATTTCTAGTTTGTTTTGAAGCATTAACATCAAAGATTGAACAAGATTTTTCATAGAAATGAGAGATTTCCGAAACATAAATGCATTTTACACGTCCTATTGAAAAAGGGAGCATATTGAACAGCTGATACTCAGTAACTTTAAGATAGACGGAGTTCATTCCAATGATTTATTTAAAAACAATCGTTTAAATTGACTCATTTTCAAGTGCTAATGCCTACATTTTTCGATTTAATCGTAACATGCTAATTTTAGCGCCATATGTAAGACATTTAAATAAAACATATAATATTCACACGTCTTCCATATGTATTCCCGACCGACATACGGTGCACTAACAACAAGGAAGTAGTAAACTTTCGCACTTAACACAGAAGTCATTACAGAATTGAAAGTTTGTAGTTGGAACTTCTGTCTCGCTCTGTCCTATTACCAGAAACTGACTAAACAGTCCATTTCTAAATACGTGAACAATGTGTTCACGGAGAAAAATGCTGGATTATCGCTAAAAAATTTTTTCAATCAAAACACTTATGAATTTATGATGTCTCAAAATTTTTGGTCTGTTACATGACCAGCGCTAGATTTACACTAGAGGCTAGTGCCCAGAATGAAAAATTTACAGGGACGGCAAAATTTGAAACATGAGAAAAATATTTACGTTAATAGACAATTTTTCGATAAGTGTGATCGTGTTGAAAACATTCAAAAATATACCTTTTTTCTTTATTATTAAGAATGTGTGTAAAATTAACTGCCGTTTTATTTACAAAATTGTGAAAAAAAAATTAATGACACACATTTTTAGTAAAGAGAATGCCAAGAAAAAAAATTATTTTTTCTGAAAAAGGGTGTTGATAGGAAAGAAATGTCGCCGATATAAATCTAATAAAAAAAAACTTCAAATTTGGCAACAAAAAGAACTGATATATAATGACGTTGTTTTCACTGTTGAAATAACAATTTCAAATAAAAGTATTGAAATTTAGAAAAGTTTGCGTTTTCAAGTCCAGAAAAAATAAACATTTCAACAAATGTTAATTTTTTTTAATTCAATCTCTCTCCTTGCCAAATTTTATCGTAATCTGTTAAGTGGTTTAGGCGTGAAAAGGTAACAGACTTTCATTTATAATATTAGTATTGATTAGGAGCATTGACTTTCATTCAGTTGGTAAAAATGAAAACAATTTTTTTTTTTTGAAATCAGAACTTTCTCGAAAAATATATTCTGACCTACCATATTACAATGGCGTCTAATAAAGTAACAGGCCTGTCTTATATAGAGATGCTGATGACCTCAGCTGTTGAGCGTCTATAATCTACAATCTCTCTCTCTCTCTTATATTATAGAGTCTGTTGTCTGTTAGCACCAAGTAAAATGCGTACATAAGGCTCGTAAAGTGACGACTTGTACACGTTAGCAGACGTGCAGAAAGAGGAGTAAGCGGGGACACTGCGCACACTTTAAACAGAGCACTTTATACGCGAGAGTGGTTTCACTTAATTAATTAAACCTTATTAAAATTTAATTTAAAGTCACCATGAGCTAACACACGTACAGTTTACTTCGGCTCTGTACAAAATTACACGATATAAGATTCGGAAAACTTCGTCTGTCTGAGTAACTGACGTGGCCATTGAAACTTTAATAAATCGTTCGTTTTTAGAGTTCCGTACCTCAAAAGGAAAAAACAGAACTCTTATAGGATCACTCGTGTCGTCTGGCATCCTGTCACAGCCAATTTTCTCCGAACTACTGAACTGATTTGGTTCAAGTTTGGTACACATATGTAAGTCGGTGACCATAAGACGGACGTGTAACGTAAATAAATGAATTTTGAACATGGGGGTCATTTTTGGGGAAAAAATTAGGAAATTAAAAAAAAAAGTTTTGCGAACTGTACCGTGTGACATATCAAATGAAAGGGCTTATGGTAAGGGTCTCAAATATATTTTTTTATAATTTTAAAGTAAACAGTTTTAAAGTTATTTAAGAAAATAAATGAACAATTGACCACGCCCCCCTTATCTCCGAAACTACTGCGCAAAAAATTTTGAAAAAAATAGGGAATGTCGGGTCTCACACATAGTTTACAGGAAAATTGAAATGAAAATCTTAAGTCTCAAAGTACTCACGGGAAACGTAATAGTACGAAACCCTAATCTTGCGAGTTCGACTCGCACTTGACCAGTTTTTTCAAAGCTTTTAGCTGATAATGATACATACTTATAATTATTGAAAACTTTTTGAAGTTATTCTTTTGGCGCGCTATGAAGAACTGATGAGAGTGAATTTTTTCGATGCGCGCGCATACTGTAACATCAAAACTATCATGATGCAGTTTCTTGGAGAAGAAAACTACCAACAGAATAGAGTTAGACACGATTAAGTGTTCCAATATAATTGAGAATCTTATCGCCAAAGAAGTATATCTTCTAAATAAAATATAGCGGCTATAACTATCAACTTCAATTTGATATTCAGAATATTTTCGAATTTTAAATGATTTTAAAGCATACTGAAAAATAGATTAAATCCTTACGAATGGAAAATATTAAAATGTACATGTTATAAAATAATAAAATTGATAATTTAGAAACGAAATAAATTAAATGTATTTTTATAACCGGAAAATATTGCTACGCAGAAATGTAATAAATTTCCTGTAACAATTTATTTACTCCAAATAATTAAATTTTATACACAGAACAATACATCAAACAGTGCAAAATAATATCGGATACAAACATTTATTTTATATCGTATCAAAGTACATTGTTTCGAGAATAATATATTATTATATTTAGTAATTAGACTTTGTTGAATGGAAATGGGCACTGCCAAACTTTACCGCTAGGGGTGCCATCTAAATAATGACTTCAGTCAGTAAAAAGCTCACAGCAAAATAAGTTCATTTCGAATAATAAAACATTGACAAAGCAGATGTGCTGCGTTTACGTTTTCAACTTATACAGGTTTTATATTTTCAAAGGAATCAGAAGTGAAAAATAAATGATAAAAATCTTTATAAATAATGTGGCAATAGGTTGTTAAGTTTATTTTACTAAAGAAAATTTTGCAGCCTAGAAGAACACTTCGCCCGCTATCACATCGCTTTTGATAATGTCCACCGCAGTTGTAGACGAAACGTCTGGTAGAAATACTAATGGACCACGGCGTGCAAACCCGGAAGCCAAGAAGATTTACAAAAACGCCGACCGTAAAAGCCTGCACATTTGGTATATCAATTTGTTATTGTAAGCAATGACGCGTTCTTTTGAATATACAAAGAATATTGGTTTGTGAATATTTCTGTTTGGGACCATACTATAAACAACTGCAATTAACTTAGTGCCAATGTGAGGGAATAGTTCACTACAAACATTGATGCATTGCCAACATATTACATGAATGAACGCTTTTCTAAACACAAATTTATATTAAACACGCTACTTCATTATACCTCTGATGTATTTACAATACAAACACACTTTACATACGTTATCATATTAATATGCGACTTTTAAATTCGTTCTATTTTACTTTTCCATGTTATACGGTTTTGCTTATGCAAGTTTCTGAAACATTTAGACGTTTTCGATTTTCCAGAACCTAACAAACATATTCTTAAAGAGAAACTTCTTTAGTGGTGTATCTGTTTGCAATTGTCTGTAACGTTAAAGGAGAAATGCTTTAACGACGGGGAAATCTTGGTAACGTAACATTTAAGGGGAAATTATTCAGTGGTGGGGAAATATTAGAGGTAAGGCCAAACGGATATCGCATCAATGAAACGAATAAGTGTCATTTTCCCCGCGAGCTTATTTTGTTTTTTTAGGGTTCCGTACATCCGATTAAAAAACCGAATCTTTATCGGATCTTTCTTGTGACTATCTGTATGTCACAGCTTATTTTCTGTGAATCTACTGAAAGAAAAAATTTGAAATTTGGTATACATATAGAGTTACTTCACCCGTATAGCGTAAATAAACGAATTTTGATTTTGAGGGGCAAATTAGAAACTCAAAAAAACTCCAGTTCATAGTGTGACGTATAAAAGGGCTTGTTTAGCACCAAGTCTTTTTCTTTTATTTATAAATGACCTCCCAAAAGTAATTACGGATCGAATATTTCTATTTGCTGATGACACTGCTGTGATGTGTGAGTCAGATGATCCAACGTTGATCAAAACTAAGTTAGAACTTGTGATGTCCAATCTAAATGAATGGTTCACGAAAAACGGCCTAAGTGCCAATGTTAAAATACAAGCTAACTTAAAATTCTTGGGCGTTATAATTGACAAACATTTAGGTTGGAAATCATACGTTGATAGCATAATACCTAAACTATCTAAAACTCTTTATATTATTAGGCTGATGAAATATAATAACATAAATATTGATACCCTCTTGAAAATTTATTTTGCAATGTTTCACTCAGTGATGCAATATGGTTTAATCTTCTGGGGAGATAGTACAATGGCAATCAAGATATTTAAGTTACAAAAAAAATGCATTCGAATCATGGCAGGTGCGAGACATCGGGAGCACTGCAAAGATCTATTTCACTCATTTAAAATATTAACCCTACAGGACCAATACATTTTAGATTGCGCCAGCTTCGTAAAAAAATATTCAAACCTCTTTAAAATCAATATACAAACACATAACTATGAAACAAGAAATCAAAATAGCTTAAAAATAAATAAATCACATCTAAACGTTGCTCTCGATGGTACTCGCAATGCCATCATTCGAATGTATAACAAAGTGCCAAAGGAAATAAGTAAGATCACAACGTATGACAAATATAAATCTAATTTAAAAAAATTTTTGTTATCAAAAAACTATTACAATGTCTCATTTTATTTGAACAACGTGTAATGAAACTGTATATGTACGACGCTATTACATCCTCTATGGATTATTATTATTATTATTATTAATACAACAAAAACAAATTATAATTTTAAAACGCTTAATTTAAAAGATCTCCCTCTTATCATTGAAACTACCGAACCTAAAATTATGAAAAAAAATAGGGAATATAGGGCTTTTCTCATAGTTTACAGGAAAATCTAAACAAAAATGCTAAATCTTAAAGTTCACATGACTAACGAAATAGTACGAAACCCTTTCCATGCGAGTTCGGCTCACACTTAACTGTTTTTTGTCTGGTCGTTATCTATTACTTTTGACTTAAACCTCAGGATCAAATTTGACTCAGGAGGGTTAGACCTAGAAAATATGAAATATCACAAAATGTTTTTGAAATTTTTTATTTCAAGATGCATTATATTCCAAGTCAGTACGAAGCTGCAGTATTATCTTTGCATCAGCTTGGCTTAAAGAAACAAAAAGAGTCTTTTGATTTGAGCTAAGTAAATATATATACCTACATAATATATAGCCAGCGTTGATACATATACTGTTTATCATGCAAATTGAATATATCATGCTAGTAAAATTGGCTTTGCAGATTGCTCAGAGCCACACACGTTACTCTTCGGCCTTTTGTAAAGACAGACAATGCACCATATCACTGATGCCACCGATAAAACTTTTGCCTTTTTTTGTTTGAATAAAACAGAAACGACTTTTAAAAATACACTGAAATATCATCCTTTTGTGGTTTAAAACGAAAAGTTGCCTCCCTTTTTTGAAAAAACCACACAATTGCTCCACATAAACTTTATATCATTTTATAAATAATTGCTTGCTCTACCGACATCGACAACTAAAAAATCTATTATTGCTTTTGTTTTTGCAAAATAATTAATTATAACAATTATATATATAGATAACAATTATATATATATATAGATATACATTGACTCAGTATGCAACAATGCTGCCATCTGACGGTTCTAGCTTTGAAACAACGTCAAGATGATTGACGGTCGGTAAATTTTTTTTGTTTAATTTTTAATCAAAATTCACGTATAAATACTTTTCGTATGGCAGCGCTTCAGCTCAACGTTTTCGATACTTGCGACTCTATATGACAGTTTTAGAAAAATATTTTCTTGAACCGTCACTGAGCTTCGTAATGTAATACAACAAAAAGAAGAAAGTTATAAAGAGTGTGAGAAATTAGAAACGAATTTTAGTGCGAATTATTCGCACAGGTACCGCTAGTTTACAAATGATTTGTTACCATTTTACTTTAAAATATTTTGTATTATGAAATAAAACTACAAGTCCAGGAATCGTATCCGAGATGAAGTTAAATTTTTATGCAAGTACCTTTAAAACGTCAGTGTGTCTTTCATTCAAGGTTATTAGAAACTAAGTTGGGCGTTAGCATTGTTGAAGGTGCGAATTGGCGAGACGCGGGAGAGGACGGGGGAAGTAGGCTTGTGACGTTACATGGAGTCTTTTTCCAAAGAGTTGAGATAACAATAATTTAAAAACCAAGTCATGGACATCGTTGACGTAAGCAATCGACTCAACCAATCACAGGCGTAATCATGGTTATAGCCCTGAACCTCATTGTTGAAGATGTGACTATGAGAGACCAACATCAGCAATATTTTTAAACTCATGCTGTTTTTAGTTCATATCTAAGTTTGAATTTTATTAGAAATGTTTTAAAATATTTTGAACAGTTATTTTTTATTTGCTAAAAAGAGTACCATAGATTGGTTTAAAAGCGGTGGTTTGGAGCTGTATTAGAATTTTTATAAAATAAAGGAAACTTATTACAAATTACGTAAATTTACATAATAATTCCAAACATTGACGAAGATATATATTTAAATAATTTTATTAGAAATTTTCGAAAATAGAAATATTTCATATCTTTGATGTGATCGTAAAAAAAGTGAAGTCTTTGCAACGGCATTATCATACGGCCCGCACTTTTGCAAGAGTGAATAAAGAAGTACCTACTCAATTTTGTGAGTGTAAGAGAGAGGACAATAGGTGATCAAGTTATCTACATACTTTGTGTTAGGCGAATGTCATCAACGAAACTGTGAACTGCAACATACAGACCATAAACTACGTTGGAAAAAAATCTCATTCGATGTCGTTTGATGTTGCAAAAATGGTTTAACATGACTCCCTACAATATTTTACAGAAGGACAATAAAAACCTTCCATATTATCCAACAAAACAAATTTTAATAGAGACTTTTGTATTTTTGGCTATATGAAAATAAATCGTATTATTATTATTATTACGTTCTGATTCCTTCCTAGTTTGTTTTTTATTTATTTATTTTTTTGAGGGCGAAGAAATATTAACATGTTTCTGCAATGCAGGCATTTAGCTATATATTGTTGTTGCCAAACTTCTTGACTTCCGGACTTGAAAGCCGTGGTTCATTGGTATTTCTACCTAACGTTTCGTCCACAATTGCGTTAGACATTATCAAAAACGATGCGGTAGCTCACAGGTAACACTTACCTGTGAGCAGCCTAGAAGGACACTTACCCGTTACCACATCGTCTATAATGTCTATCGCAGTTGTAGACGAAAAGTCAAGTTGAAATACCACAGCCTACAAACCCGGGATCCAAGAAGTTTAATATTACAATTTGTTTTTTTTTATATTCTGAATTTCATTATCTCCAAAAGGTAGTTCAGCGGAGTTAATACATTCTTGAGAACTGTGTTTTATTTTAACTATTAAATTTGCACCATCGCTAAACCGATTGTAGCACTACAGATTTAATTCCATTTAGAAAACCATATTTTGTCGTAATATCGATTCACTTTTTATACGGTTAAAATGTTTGCAAACTAAATATAATTCCAACGGGAGCTATAATAATCATAAATTTATTTCATAAATAGCCATCAGCTATGAAATATGTCACATGTACACCATAAAATTCTACATAAAAAATTCATTAAGTGAGTACAAACATTTTAAAATTAAATAGTCTTTGAGCTGTATTTTAAATTTGTGAGGTGGAATATTTCTTATATGAGGTGGGATATGATTATAAATTTGAATAAGTCTATAGTTAATTTTTTTTTAAACATAGCGCTTTTTGACTTAAGCTGGTGAAGATCCTTGGAGGATCGAGTGTTGTAATAGTGGATAGCGTTGTTACTATCGAAGAATTGTAGATTGTTTCGAACAAATACTGCTGCTTCAAGTACATAAATTCCATATATAGTTAATAGTTTTAGATCCCTGAAGTATGGTCTACATCAGGGGTCTCCAAACTACGGCCCGCGGGCCAAATGTGGCCCGCAGCAGCGGATCGAATATGCCCTTTATCTGGCCCGTCATAATTAAATTGAATATTTTTCTAACTGTAATAAGCAACATAGATAGGACAATTACATATTGAAATGAAAAAAGAAACATAACTTTATTATGATCAATCAGACTTATGTAGCTGTGACTTTCCACTGACGAATGTTCGCAACGGAAATTATCAGCAGCGACTTCAAATGTTCATCCGTTTATTTGGATCTGTAAATATTTTGCGCGTAATTCAAAACTATATTGATGCTACGATGAGCCCAGGGCAGATGGGATAGGCCGTGGCCCTTGAGAACTAGTAGAGCACTCAGTGTGGCCCTTACGCTAAAAAGTTTGAAGACCCCTGGTCTACATGATGTTCGGTAACTTAAATTGAGCATTACGCGTATGCATTTTTTTGCAATTTAAATAATTTATCACATTCTGTTGACGCGCTCCACAAAATGATACCGTATTGTATATTAGAATAGACAATATCTTCTAGAAGTTTATTTTTTGCATTCGCACTTCGACATTACCGTTGAGTTCAAACCGAATGCAGCTCCGTGGAGTAACTCTGTACGTGCAAACTGAGCTATATTATTCTACACTCGAGTTCGTCCTTCCCTTTCTCTTTTAGACTTTATGGAATGAAGATATTTGCTTTAAACTTTGATGTGCGTGATACTTGGCAAAGGTAATGCGATCAACATTGACACTCCACCAGCTACGCACCGAAGACTAGGTAATGTTTATATTATGACGCTTGCAAATAATAATAATAGTGTCTATGTGCAAGGGTAAAGAGGTGATAATAAACTACATTGAACGGGGAGGTATCAAGACATCATACCACATACATGTCTCTCTTATACCACTCTCTCACCTATCACCTATACTGATACTACACTTCATAGCATAAGAATCGTTTTTTGACTTGAAAATAGAGCTGCATACATAATATAATGTTTTATTCCCGAATCGCTTGAGATATAAGATTGTTACCCAGGTGCGAACTGAATGTGCAAAAGTATTATCCACACTCAAAAATTTAACAATTTCTTTTGACTTTCATAGAGTGTTTATTAAGGGGATATTCTTATGTGACCACTTCAAAAAAACGATTTTTTTTTCATATTTCAATAGTAAAACCTATCGAAAATATGCTGTGAAAAATAGAGACTGAAATTCCTAGTTTTAAATAAATTACAACTCATAGTCGCTGACGAGCCGTATAAGAGACTTGTTGGCTCTTGAAACTTTAAACGCATTTATCTGGAAACATTATTTTCTAAAACTGTCATGGTCCTAAAAAAAAAAGTATTCACCCGATTGCTTTGAAATTTATATATGTTCTTCTATTCATTAATGGTTATCGTCCGTACTAAAATTGCTTATTTTCGAAAATATTTTCTTACTTTTTTTAAACGATTTTTAACAAAAAAAATTAACAAAAAACACAGTCCATTTTTTTTTTAATGAAATTAATTAATTTTAGTAGGGACGATAGCGACATCCCTACTGAACAATGATCCATTCGATTTTTTTATTTCAGACAACATGAACAGCCGCTATTACCATGACCAGTGACCTGCTTTCTTTAGTGTCTAATTTAATTTAAAAAAAAATTATAAAAAAAAAGTAAAATAAGAGAAAAAAACATTTTTTTATACAGTTTAAGATACAAACAAAAACATAAAAAAATTAAAATGATTGAATGTTATTGTCGTCTAAAAAAAATTCCCTAAAAAGAGGTAAAATTTATGCGTTCACATAAGAATACCCCCTTAAATAATTGTTGCGATTTTTCAGGTTATTTTTTTTTCACATTAATGTCTAAATAAATAAGAAATAAAAGAAAGCGTCCATAAAAATTAGAACATCAAAGACTAGCTGAAACGGTATTTGTGACTTTAATAGTTTGTAAATAAATTGATTCTAAACCTATAGTAAATAATATCGACAATTCCAAATTTTGTATAATACAGTATTGCTTACGTAAGCAATGGTTGATGTATTTGTATATAAAGCCAATGGGTTACAAAGTCCACATACTACGAGAGTTGCTGTTTTAATTAATTTTACAGAAGCTAGTTCAATTAATACAAATAAATAAAATCATAACGTAGCTTATAATTGTACAGTTTCAAAGATTCCCAGAGCCAATTTTCAGTTTTCAGTCAGTTTGTTCCTGCTAATTTCCGAAACGGTAAGGATTATCCACACTCAAAAGTTTAACAATTTCTTTTGACTTTCATGGAGTGTTTATTAAATAATTGTTGCGATTTTTCAGATTATTTTTAAATTAATATTAATGCCTAAATAAATAAAAAATAAAAGAAAGCGCCCATAAAAATTAGAACATCAAAGACTAGCTAAAACGGTATTTTGTGGCTTTAATAGTTTGTAAATAAACTGATTCTAAACCTATAGTAAATAAAACCGACAATTCCAAATTTTGTATAATACAGTACTGCTTACGTAAGCAATGGTTGATGTATTTGTATATAAAGCCAATGGATTATAAAGTCCAGATACTACGAGAGTTGCTGTTTTAATTAATTTTACAGAAGCTAGTTCAATTAATACAAATAAATAAAATCATAACGTAGCTTGTAATTGTACAGTTTCAAAGATTCCCAGAGCCAATTTTCAGTTTTCAGTCAGTTTGTTCCTGCTAATTTCCGAAACGGTAGACCGATGTACGAAGTAACTTAGGCTACTTTTTATGAAAAAAAGAATTAGCGTTCCGCGCCAAAAAATTAAAACCCATGAAGTATTTACTTATTAACATTATATAATCTATACATCTATATATACCAGGAGTGATCTACGCTACATTTTATTCCAAAAATAACCCTTATGGGGGTCAACATGGTGATGGAAACTTTCATAATAAGAATACGCTGAAATTACTTAAGTTAAAAAAGAAATTTCGATGGTCTTTTGAACACACTACCCGAACGGGGTTGGGGTGAATTTTATATAAAAGAATTTATCCGGGCACAATATATCTTACTATACCACGCGGACGAAATCGCGGGCAAAACGCTAGTAATTATAATAAATCAATAAACTGACATTTTGTTACAATTGGAACAGCCTGTTTATGTAAATGAAATAACAGAAAATTATTTTTTATGAACAATATTTCGATGCCATAATTTTGAAGGGAAGGTGCACTTTTCAGTAAAAATATGTTCAAACATTAATCTTAAAAATACGAAAATAAAAAAATGTCCATTCAACATGACATTTTATTTTTGACAATCATATAATTTTAAATGCGTTTTTATGTCTTTCTTCGTACATATTGTTCTCATCTTTTTAATAAAGGCGGATTCCCATACTTGCTTTACTGTTTTATGTACAATTCTTAAATTTAGATTTTGTAGTTCTGATAACAATAATTGATAAAGTAATCTATGGACATCGGAGACGTAAGGAATCGACTCAACCAATCACAGACGTGACCATGCTTATTGCCTCTTACGCCCCACCTTCGACTAGAGTTGGGTAACTCATATCTGAACCGGTTCAAAGAGCCGACTCCGACAGAAGATCCATGAGAGCCGACTCACTTTTTTTTGAGCCGACGGATCAACGGATCCGCATAACTCAGTGAAACACTTAACACACAGAAGCACGTTTTACACTTACGTATCACGTCTTGCTTTGATGCATCTGTCAGCTCAAATGACTCATGCATCACATGTTTGGCATACAGGTCGTGATATGATTGACTGAACTAGGTACAGTCAAAGCCCTCTAAGTGCACGCTCTCTAAATGCACACGCTCTCTTACTGCACACGAACTCGCTCTCTAAGTGCACGTTCCCCAGCCCCCACTTCGAATAATCTGCGACCAATCACGTGCGACCGTAAGCGCGCTTATGTCAACACATGTCATATGATTGTAAACACAGTTTGAGTTTGAACTCATTTTTAAATTCTGCGCAATGTTTCGCGCAGAGAGAGAGAGCATCTGATTGAATAAAGATAGCTATAGGAGTTAGAAGAGTGGGGATGAAAAAGATCGTAGGGGAAGTGTGCACTTAAAGGATGGGCCTCGGTTCCCAGCTGTGCACTTAGAGGGCTTTGACTGTAACTCAGTGGCAGACTGCAGTAACATATTCAGAACTCGGCTCTTTTTGAACCGGTTCAGTGAGCCGGTTCACATACGGGATCCAGATGCAAGGATGCAGATCACTAAAAAGACCCGTTTTTCCCAACTCTACCTAGTATTCTAGAAAACTGGCTAGACCGTGGATATTTTGTATCGGCCTGAAACTATCATCTCGACGAAAACACAGAAACCAGTGTAGGTAATAAACGTAAGAAAACACCTTTACGGCTGGTTTTTTTTATTTTCGTAATAGTGGATTTCGTCCTTTGCATACATACAAACACACACACACACACACACCTTCACAGATTTTTGTGTGCGGGGAATACAAATATTCACATGCAAAT
Source organism: Venustoraphidia nigricollis (assembly GCA_034508555.1). Classification (NCBI taxonomy): domain Eukaryota; kingdom Metazoa; phylum Arthropoda; class Insecta; order Raphidioptera; family Raphidiidae; genus Venustoraphidia; species Venustoraphidia nigricollis. The sequence goes on along the minus strand of JAVRKA010000042.1, from coordinate 551,689 downwards.
ACAGTGGGCGACATCTGTATTCTATGTACTTAACTGTCATCAACCCTGTGTGTAACCGCGAGGGGGATGCAAGCTGACACTGCAAGTTGGATGTTAAACGATAAACATGACGCAGACCAAACACACGCAACTTACTATAGTTAAGTACAGAACAGACACAACTTGACACGTTTCAATACCAACACAATAACAAGAAAAATAAAGTTGAATGGTATGCAATAATGCACTACTTCACAACACTGGAATAATATCGATAATAAATCCCAGCCAAATATAAATTAAAAAAACCCGGGTCGCAGTGCCAAAACCCTGTCGACAATATAGTGTATTTGCTAATACAGGTATTGTGGCTTTATTCAATGAAATTAAGTTTGTTTTTGGACAAAATAAAGAAAAATTGAACCCCTTAATACACCCCTTACAATAATAATTTTATTAGTTGAAATATTGTTATCAATCCAACATCTGCACCAAATTAAATACGACCTTCAGTAAGTAAATTCGTATCCGCAAACTAGTGTTTTCATAAAATTTGTAAGTCCGGTCCTGTCGGGCCGGTTTGCTTATAATTTTAGGAGCACTTTTTAATTGTTACTTAAGGGTTAAATTTTAGTTTTGAAACGATTCTGAGAATTTTTTCGGTATTTTTGGGCCCAAAAACTTTTTTCAACCCCTAAAAACTACCCTTAAAATGACCCGATTGGGCCCATTTTAAATAGGCTTCGTTCGGTGATGGATTCCAACATGTATGCCAAATTTCGTTAAAATGAATTAACTCCTTCGAAAGTTATTGCCCGCACATATAAATATATATATATATATATATATATATATACGTATATATATACGTATATAAATATATATATATATATATAAACATTTTTAAGAATGGTGCCAAAGTGTTTAGGAGGTTATGAAACGTCGAGAAATTTTGGTCCGACCCCTAGGTCCCGCCATCCGGCCAACGCCAATAGTGTATGTTGCCATATGGCAAATACACTAAAAATGTGTCATGCACATAAGCTCGCGGGGAAGTAAGACTTCTTTAGTCGTAGACGTTATTTATATATTTATAATTTTTATTGCCAAGGTTTCTGTTTCCCCTTTAATGTAACACGCTTTTCTCCTTTAACGCCACAGCAAATTTCAATTACATACCCTCGCTAAAGAAGTTTTACTTTAGAAATACCGTTTGTGTTGTACATGGCTAAAAGACGTCTTGTGTCAAGGCTAGTAGAGTACTTATAGATTAGATTACTTATTGTCAATTGGAAAATTACATTTCATCTGGCATGTCAAAAATTTAACAAGTATGTAATACATTAAAATTTATAATTTAAAAATTCATTAATTGAATAGAAACCTTCAAAAAGAAGGAATTCATTTATTTTCTTTTTAAATGCATTTGAGGTAATAGTGTGGTCTTTATAATTGTCAGGAAGTTTATTGTATAAAGTTATCCCAAAGGTGCTAGGATTGTATTTAAAGATATTAATGTTAGCCCTTGGGATATCTAAATTGTTTTTAGTACGAGTATTATACTGATGAGAGTTATTATAGGCTTTAATATGGTCACATCTGTGACTGGTTGACAACAATTGGTTACGTCATTCGAAACTCTTGACTTGATTTTTCGATTATGTTTGGCAGTTGGGAAAAAGGACTCAAGGTCTACTACACCCATCCTCTCTCCGATCTCGCCTAAACACTCTTTTCAACAATGTTACGCCCAACCTCAGTAATATACTAACCTTGGTTTAGTGTGACTAATCCTGCTCTCGTCACTGTCTATAAACCCATACCACCATTCTCTCTGATCAATTCGCCGATGAGGTCAGTTGTTAAGCCTCTAAAATCTACAATTTTCTGATCCGTTCTTCTAATTATGTAATTGTTTTTAATTATAGTGTCAGATAGTAAAATATCATAAAAACGTGACCAAATGTTCTATACGAACAAAAACCAATAATTGACTTTTTAGTGTATTTGCCATATGGCAACATACACTATTGGCGTTGGTCGGATGGCGGGACCTAGGGGTCGGACCAAAATTTCTCGACGTTTCATAACCTCCTAAACACTTTGGCACCATTTTTAAAAATGTTTATATATATATGTATATATATATATATATATATATATATATATATATATATATATATATATAGGTATATATGTGTGCGGGCTATAACTTTCGAAGAAGTTAATTAATTTTGACGAAATTTGGCACACATGTTGGAATCCATTACCGCCCAATCGGATCATTTTAAGGGTGAATTTTAGGGGTTGAAAAAAGTTTTTGGGCCCCAAAATACCGGGAAAAAAATCAGAATCGTTTTAAAATTGAAATTTAACCCTTTAATAGCAATTAAAAAGTGCCTCTAAAATTTTAGTAAAATCGGCCCAACAGGACCGGACTTACACATTTTTTGAAAACACTAATTTGCAGATAGTGACTTATTTATTGAAGGGTGTCTTTAATTCGGTGTAGACGTTAGATTGATAATAATATTACAATTAAGAAAAAAATGTTATCTTAAGGGGTGTATTAAGGGGTTAAATTTTTTATTTTGCCCAAAAACAAACTTAATTTCACATAATAAAAGTCTAAAACCACACAGCCCTATACAAGCAAATACACTATATTGTCGGCAGGGTTTTGGCACTGCGACCCGGGTTTTTTCTTTTTTGTCCGTTTGTCGGGAAAAATAACAAATTAAAGTGTTTACTTAAAAAGTCCTTTTTCCCGACAAATCTATTTTATTTTTTTTAAAAACCAATATTTTTCCTTAATTTAACTCTGAAACGTTTGGAAATTATCCAAGATTGTTCGCCTCTAATGTTTGTCTTTAGTGTCATAATGCGTCCTTGATGACGCTAGTGTATGTGGTCATTACCGCCTATCGGACTTTTTTTTAAATATTTGATGGTGTTTCGATATTTGTCATTAACACGTATAAGTTAGTAGCACACACGAAAAATAATACATTAGTAATAATAACAATGACAGATAAAATAAAAACACTTGAAAATACAACAAAATTTATTATAAAATTAATGTGTTTTATATTTTTGAGGATGGACTTATTGTCCCAAACGATCGTCGAGAAATAATTTAATAATAAATTTTGTAGAATTTTATCTGCTAATATTATGTTCTACCAAGTGAAAAATCAGTGCAAATTATAGTAATATTAAGTAGTGATAATATGCAATTATAACAATATTTGACATGAATCGGTCAGCAGACGTCTCCATATAGGTATATCACTCCAATAAAGTCATTCTCTGGTCATTGGTAAGTATTATACGTTTATAGTTTTTTTATTTAAATTGTTCAAAAATTGCGTTACCTCTAAGTCTTCAATTTTCTTCCTTCAATTTTCTTCTTTACTGTCTTGGGTCACCACTGCCTGACGTTAGGTTTTCTGCAAAAAGAAGTTAAGAATTCGATCAGTGCTTGTTGAAAGAAAATTATGTTTCTTGTTGTAACTGCCACAGCACTTGATTATCATTTTGACTGTAAAGTGAGTAGGTACGCAATAGAAGTTTCATATTTAGAGTTGTCTTTGAGAACAAGATGACATACCAGAACTAAGAGCAAAACCTCACAGTTTTATAGCCGGCGATGAAAGTGTTAAAGCACCCGCTTGGGAACGGCACTAAACTTACCGCTACTTTATGCAGTCGTTAATAATGCCTTCGAGACAAATGTTATTTTATGATAAACCATATAAAATCCATCTATATATCTATGCCTACAAAAATAAAGGAAAATATAAAATTGCCTATACTAAAAACTCACTTTGCCAATTTTTATGTATATTAAAATGTTACGAAGATTAAAGTTTACTTTGTCAAGAAGTTTATTTTACGCTAAGAATATTTCTTGTGATCAATAATTTTAAATATTATCGAACAGAAATCTCAAAATATTTTGGAATTTTAATGGCTTAAGTCTTACGTTTTGTTTCAGTCATTAATTATATTATGTTTATCAATATTTGAAATATCTTAAAGTAATTATAAGCACTCAATATAAATTAATAAACTTGGAAAATAACATATTTTTATCTCTAAAATAAGGATGTATCAGAAAAAACTAGCTGGATTTAAACTCGAAACACGATAATCGCTGGTTTCACTAATGAAATTAGTTTCAACTGTATGTTTGTGATGGAATCTTTGAACGTGAAATTCACCCACTTCAAAACGTCAGATTAAACTGAAAGGACCGATGATAATACAATAATTTAATAAGTTTGTCCCATTATCCGAGCCAGGATCATCCGGATAAATAATAAGACAAAAAATTAAACATAAATAATAGTTTTTTTTTTGGAAATTGTTGCGTCCATATTTTTTTCAAACATATTCATTTAAGTTAGCAGGAAAGTGGACAAATTGATGTAAACCAATAAACCAATTATTAATTAACTTTTATATATTTGGTTGTGTACTTAATTTTAATATGTGCTGTACTTTATAGATCAAATAAATGACCGAAACGTCGCTAAATTAATAATTGGTTTATTGATTTACATCAATTTGTCCACTTTCCTGCTAACTTAATTGTATATAGATAATAGTTTTAAGACACACACTTTAGAAGCAAACCGAACTAAAAAGTTAAAAAAGCTTGTGGAGCTTATTATTATTTTTATACTAACTCTACTTTTACAAATAGCTACTGATGAAATATTTATACCAGTTGATATCAAACACCCCACGCTTTTTTATAATAAAAAATATTTGTTACTTTTTAGTTCGGTTTGCTATTAAAACGTGTTGTTTTAAATTTTTAAAAATATTATTAATTTTATTTTTGTCCGACAATAACCATACAATAAAAATAGAACTACAGCGTAAAATAATATTGTTTTTAATCTTTTTGAATGAGTGCAATCAAATTTGTAATGTTTTTGATATTAAATTTGCGATGTAGCAGGACGCAAGTACGTATACTATGAAAAGTAAACAATAATGTTCCTGAATTGTTGTCTGGCAAATGCAACAAACAATTCCAGAAACTGGAGGCGAATCTGTAAACAGCCTCTTGCTTGAATATGTTTACACATCTTATAGAAACCTACTGATAACACAGCAAGGACTGTGGTCGTCTATAGTGTGTCGTTGCCAAATTTGGTAAAGAGATGAGCTTTGGAAAATGACATTTTTATAAACAACGGTTTGTTAATAGGGTATTTATTTTGAAGTTATACTTTTTCTGACGCATTGGGAGTAAAATTTTAGTGGAAGTTCCACTCACCTACTGATAACACAGCAAGGACTGTGGTCGTCTATAGTGTGTCGTTGCCAAATTTGGTAAAGGGATGAGCTTTGGAAAATGACATTTTTATAAACAACGGTTTGTTAACAGGGTATTTATTTTGAAGTTATACCTTTTTTGACGCGTTGGGAGTAAAATTTTAGCGGAAGTTCCACTCACACAGCTAATGAAAATCTGATAGAATGAAGTTTGCCGCGGTAACAGAAATTCGATAGTATGAAGTTGGTTATAAGAAACTCAGACTGAAATGATAGATGGACGAAATCAAATCAAATTAAAACTAGTTTACAAGCAGGTTTATGGTTCACCCAAATCATTTCAGATCAACTTTCCGTGTAGATGGTAGGTATATTACAAATATCTAATTTAGTATGTGATTTATATTCCTGAGGATGAACTTATTGTCCGAAACGATCGTCGAGAAATAATTTAATAATTTTTGTAGAATTTTCAAGTTTGTTAAAAGTATTGGTGAATAACGTATGTTTATTTTTTGTTTCTTTAAAAATGTTAACAGAAGGTCGTCTCATAATATTTTCAATCCTTCTCGATAAATCATCTTGCATATGAACTAATCAAAGAGAAAAATGAAAGAGTTTACTTTTTTATTTTAAAGCGATATTTTTATTAGTTCGACGGTAAAACTCAGAGGAAACAGACTAAAAGTAGTAACCAATTTAATTTTGAAGAAAATTAATTGTGTACATGGAATCCAATCAATAATATGCTTTTGTTTGTTGAAAATAACTGAACAATTAAAAAATATAACTTTTAGATTAGCACAATAAATAAACGATATAAAAATCTTTAACAAACGTTTAGTTTACAACTATCGAATTATTGCAGTTTTAGCTATGTCATGGCCCCATTAAAAATATAATAAAAATTGTGACGGTTTGTGTTGTAACAAAAAGGAAAAATTATAAGGACACAGAATTTTATGATCCACATTTTTATAGTTTCATTTGGTTTTTCACTGTTCTAAAATTATACAGGTTTATTAACTGCATCGTCAAAAAGCGCTTCAGCTGTGAACTAAGCTTCTGATAGCGGAGTCAGCATTTACATATTATGCACGCTAAAGAAAATTACAATATTCTTGAAATCAAATCTAATTTTCATTCTTATACCATTAGGAAAAAGAATTGCTTAGTTTTGCCACTGTTAAAATCTAAAATTGTTGGTTCTTGTTTTATGATTCTAAGGTTTGTAAAGGAATTTCTTCCACATACAAACTTTTTTAGTCGGAAAATAATAGCATTTACCAATATTTAAACATTTATTTGTTCAAAAAAAGGCTATAAAAAGACCTAAAGCATCATGTTTTTTCAAACTTTCGAGAAAACTCTCATAGCTTGAAATACTTTCATCATTCTATGACTCAATGCACGACGGAGGGGTAGGTTTGCTCTATGCATGGCATTCTTATAATATGAGGATGCTTACCATATAGCGCAGCGTTACTGAAACCCTTTTATACCGTCATACTTTTCACTCCTTCTTCCCCTTCTCAAGTTACGATAGATAGGTGCCTTTAAGATGTGCTTACGTATCAACATTTAGAATCTTGAATGACTCTAAAACACTTTCCATGGTACTGCTATTATAGACATATTGTCAATTTTGCTTGCATTTGCAAAGCTAGAGCTATATTTTTAACAGACTTAAAGAAAACGTGGTTTTGACTTAAGTTTCGTTGCTTTGTTTGTTTGCGTCTTTATTAGTATACTAGCGGCCCAGTCCGGCTTCGCCCGGGTGTAAATGTAATATATAGGATATAAAAGATGAGAATCATTATCATTAAATTCTCAACGTGTATTGAATTTGCGCGAATTCAATCGCTTTTATTTGTGAATGTTCAAAAATCGAAGAAAAATCTTATTTCCCAAAAAATAAAAAATTAAAAAATTCTGTTGATTCGATCGCTACCAAACTTCAGAAGATCACCCGCTAGGCTAATCTAAAGATTGTCTGAAAATTTCATCAAAAATGGTCTACCCGTTTAGAGTCCATAGATTACATATACATCGTCTTTTATCTATATAGATTATTAAAATGTAAAAAGTGGTTATTGTGACATAACGATAATAGTTGGACATATAGTATCGCGAAGTTTTTTGTAGTTATTGATATGTTCTTTAATATTGTAGAACATACTTTTGTTCTATCATCAATAGTTTCCGCAACGCATGCGACGAAAGATGTTTTATGGCATTTTTTTACACCTTGGGTTACGTTACTAAAGTTTTAGTAAGGATCCTTAATATTTTCTAGCAATAAATATATCCTATGTTACTCAGGGTGAATGTAGCTTTCTAATGGTGAAAGAATTTTTTAAATCGGCACAGTAGGTTTTGAGTTTATTCATTACAAACATATACACACAAAAATACAAATCTTTCCTCTTTATAATATTAGTGTAGATATGCCATATGGCATATACACTATTGACGTCGGTCGGATGGCGGGACCAAGATGTCGGACCAAAATTACATTACTGAACAATTTTGAACCATTTTAGGAAATACTTAACGCGGGAGATAACTTCTGAGCTATACGAAACATAGCGTTAAACGAGGTCATCTTAATACGTAAATAATAAGCATAAGTGTAATTAATTGCTAATATCGATTTTTGTTCATAAAACAATTGTGAAAATCAAATAAGAGTTCGAGTAACAACTGAAGAAGTCATCTAACGTTGCTTGCCTTTTTATGTTTCGTTCACCAAGCTATTGTCGATAGGAAGATATTGTACCAATGACACTTCGTCTTGCCTTTGAAAAACATTTTCATAAATTGATCCATAATATTATTTACGTTATAGTGGCTAAACTATTTTTGTTAGAAACCGCGTAATACTGAAACAGTGCTAAGCGAGGTCTTACTGTATAATGTATATATAAGAAATGTCGCGAATTGTAAATTTTGTCATCTGATTAATAAAACGTTTTTTCTACGAATTTAGCTTTATTTGGTCTCAAAAACGGTTTTAATAAAATTTAAAACATAATTCAGTAGGCAAGTTTTTTTGTTAAAAATATACCTCTTTAACAGGACTATTATTTTCGTCTTTCCTGCGGTTCTAGAGATTTGTTCAATAGGATGAAGGTAAATAGTTTTATACTATGAATAAACGGCATCTCCTTTCAGGCCTGAAACCATTACTTCAGTTCAACCCCCAATCTTATCGCTTTTTCTTCCCTTATCAACGAAAGCAATCTAATCTAATACCAGCCTTTAAATGACAATATACCTAAATTTTATACGGTTTATGTACATATTTTGTGGAAACTGTACCTTGTACATAATAGTGCTAACAGAACCGCAGAGCTATATGAGCTATAAGAAGAAACCATAACAGTATCGTTACATATGTTTATACGGGGTATTTTACCATATCCTATTTTACCTTATCCTTAACTGACAAATGTGTGAAATATTTTACTGTTTTTGAAAATGGCGCGTGAGAAAAAGTATTTATTATGGTCTTTTCCATTCTAACATAACATATAGTATTTTGCTATGGGGACATGCCCCTGATGCTGTAAGAGTATTCCGACTTCAAAAACGAGCAGTGAGAATAATAACTAATAGTAAGTCAAGAGATTCTTGTAAACCTTTGTTTAAACAACATAATTTTTTACCTTTGTCATCTCTTTTTGTTTACGAAAATTTACTCTACGAGAAACATAATCTCTCAAAATTCCTGATAGTTGAGGAGGTGCACTCTTACAACATCAAGAGCTATACTAATATTCGTGTGCCTTTTTTTAATCGCAACAAGCTGACAAATGGTCCAAATTATTTAGCACTTCAGTTATATAATCAACTTCCCATTAGTGTAAGAAACTTGCCAATTAACCTTTATTCAAAAGAAATAAGGCGAAAGTTATTAAACGAACCACTGTATTCGTAAAAAGACTTCGCGCAATCAACAACCACTTGGTAATTAAATATGCACCGTAAAATTTTACTTATCGCTGATTTTAATGTAATTCTTTTATTTGTAATTTTAATTGACAATCACATCTACTTGTAACATTGGAACATTAGCTCTGTGAATAAAGATATTCTATTCTATTATTAATTATTAACTAAGGGCGTATGTCTGAGACGGGGAGTAGGAGGTGAAAGACATTTAGATAATATCTACCTTAAAATAAAATCGCCATTGCCAAAATAACAAGCATTAAACAATAATAGAATGAAAATATCAAATTAGTGTTCGACCCAAATACCGTGTGGACTTAAAAATAAAAAGTTGACGCTTATTACCTTAGTTGTCGAGCATTCATGACTTCAGACATCTTATTGTTTTGTTTTGTGTTCATATCTTTATTCTCGAAAGTGTGATCATGTTGAAAACATTCATAAATAAAATACCTTTTCTCTTTATTAAGAATATGTGTAAAATTATAAACACTGCAGTTTTATTTACAAAATTCTGAAAAAAAAAATTAGTATCTAGAATTTTACTTACATTTTTAGCAAAGAGAATAAGTATCGGGTTATTAACATTTTTTTAAGTTTTTGGGTCAATCACAATTTGATATGAAAATTATTTTAGTTTAAATTGCGGTCTGCAAAATGCACAAATTGTCCAGTTTGCAAATCAAAAGGTCAGACGCGTTTGCTTCTGACAAGATCTCGCAATCGGTTTGTTTGTCAATTTATGACTTTTAATACGAAAAAAAATGTTTTTTGTGTAATTATTCCATTTACAATAAAAAGAAACTATAAATGATTCATTTCATTTACTTGAACATTGTAGGTAATAAGTTTTTTATTTAATCACGGGAAATTGGACAATTGAATTTTAATATAGATAAACTAAATTAAAAAATTTTGCGACGTTTCGTTAATTTCTTTTAACTTCTTCGGGCAAAACTGAAATGATAAAAAATACAAATTAGTTAATGAAATAATTATAATTTTTTTTAATAGAATTGAAATAAAAAAAAAAATTATAATTATTTCATTAACTAATTTGTATTTTTTATCATTTCAGTTTTGCCCGAAGAAGTTAAAAGAAATTAACGAAACGTCGCAAAATTTTTTAATTTAGTTTATCTATATTAAAATTCAATTGTCCAATTTCCCGTGATTAAATAAAAAACTTATTAATTATAATGGACGTGAACAATATTGAGATTGTAGGTAATGGGGCAGCATTTTCCAAGGAGGCACTTAGGATGAATCCGGTCCTGACGAAAAGTTAATGACTCACATTTTAAATTTTGAATATGTAGATACTAGCATTGACGTGAAACTTGATGCTTAAAATGAAAGAAATTTTGTTTGCTTGAACGGTATAAAACAAATACAGTGGACCCCCGGTAATCCGACAAACATTTTGCACGGCAGTGTCGAAATATCGAATTTGTCGGATTATAGAGTACTGCCTATAGTCCAGAATTTTTTACAAAAGAGTGCCTTGTAATCCGACAAATTACAGATCCAATGATAAGATTCTATATGTTATATATATGCACTCTGAACTTGTTCAATCATGCATTAGCGAAGATTGTCAAAAAAATATTCAATAATAAATAATAGACCATGTCGGATTACAGGAGGTGCCGGATTAGACAGGGACCGGATTACCGGGGGTCCACTGTACAGGTTCATTTGACGCGTTTACACACATAGATCCTATGTAAACCACAAATGGTTGAACAGACCGGAACCATAATAAAACATGGCCCGAAGTCGATTTATAATCGGACTACCGAAAGCAATAACAATACAAAATATTATTACAAGCTCGCGCGTTTTCCCTCGTGCATCTTTATATAACAGCCCGTTCTAGAGTTATCGATTTATGCTATAACACGGTAACTAGTTCACGATATAGTCGCTATCTACAGGCTGATTATCATTTTAATCATTTTAGCTGGGCTAAATCCCGTTTGTAAAATCCAGTGCATTTATTCTGATTGATGATTTAAGTTTCGCAAGTTCTAAAGAATGAAATTCTGAAGGTTGCCGGAAAAAATCGATGCAATTTTTAGCACGCTTTTATTTAGCTTCACTTGTTTGTTTGTAAAGGAATCTTTGAACGTGAAATTCGCCCTTTTCAAAATGTCAGATTAAACTGACACTTTGCACACTTATCAAGAACCGATGACAATACAATAGTTTAATAAGTTTATCCTATTATCCTGACCAAGATTATTAAGATAAAAAATAAAACTAAAAAATAAACAATTGTTTAAATAACTAAAAAGCGCTCTTTAATAGCAAACTGAACTAAAAAGTAAAACAACATTTTTTATTCTAAAATAGCGTGGGGTGCTTATTACTATTTTTATATTAACTCTACATTTACAAATGGCTACCAATGAAATATTTATACCAGTTGACATCAAGCACCCCACGCTTTTTTACAATAAAAAGTTATTTTTTACTTTTTAGTTCGGTTTGCTATTAATGCGTGTTTTTTTACTTTTTAAACTATTATATGTTTTTTATTTTTTTGTCTTATTTTTTTATTCTGATGATTGTATTATCCTTGAAAAGTGTGCAAAGTTTCAGTTTAATCTGACGTTTAGAAGTGGGTGAATTTTACGTTCAAAGATTCCTTTACAAACAAACATATAGGTGAAGCTAATAGAAGCGTGTTAAAAATGGCAGAAAACATAATAATTTTGATCTTATAAAAACATTGAAAATGGAACACAAAAGTATTAAATCGTTTTAATCCATAATTGATTTATAGAGAATGTTTTAGGAGTCACCTGTAAGTTTCTCGTCGTTTTAGACCATGACCTTACCTTTGATCCCTTAAACACTTTGCGTGCACCATCATAAATACTAGGTTTGGGGTAAAAGTGTGGTAAGAGTATAAATTGTCTTGCCACTGCTGAAGTATCCCCAATTTGACTGTAATCTTGCAATGTTTTCAGACGCTACAGTCTTATTTTTTCGCCATGAATCATGTAAACAACTCTCACTAAACAATAAAAGAACAGAGAACAAAGATTTTCGCAGATATTCTCGAAACAATGAATCAACTTTGGAAGACGGAGAAAGACATACATAATTTAAAAATAGACACAAAATTTGTGTACCAACTGGAAGCTGCTAATGACCCTTAATCATCGATAAGAAATATTATTATATTGCAAGACTTTTTTAAGTAAATGAGGAAAAATTATATTTGCTAGCTACACACAATTTTGCTTGATTTTTTAATAGCTTTGTTATTCTTAATATTTCAAAACTAAGTTGCGGATTTTGATAAAATAGTTTTAGTTTATATGCAAGAAATGTAATTTGAAAAGTTAGCTGAATATTATATTCTTATATAGTAGAATACCCCTCATTATTCGATTGTTATGAGTTTCAATTTATTTCACGCTGATCAAAAATTGTAAATAAAAATAATTTAAATTTTTTTACGTCACTTATTTATTTTTATTTCTATAATCTCTTGTTTAATGTGTGTTGCGGAGTTTAATTTAACGTTATGTATAATAAAATCTCGAGTATTCCGTCATAGTCACATGATCATAATATTAATAATTATTTTCTGCGTAATGCGGAGACAAAAATATGTATTAATAATAAGGCAAAAGCTTAAGAGCTTTATCAACGCCGACATTCTAAGCTCCACCCACAAGAAAGCTTTATGTAGAGTGAGTATATATTAAACAACATCTATATTCGACTTGGGACACGTAAAGTGTTGCTTATAATATTCCCTAAATTACATATTATATGCGGGGTTCTTTTTATTATACTAAAAATAATATACAACGAAAAAAGGTTGCATTCAAAAATAATTATTCTTTGCTATTTAAACTACGTCAATAAATTTTATAACAAAAAAAAAATATCACAAACCATCTCATAAAAACCCAGAAGTACTTATAGGACTTCTTTAAGATAGAAATTGGTTGGTGTTAAGTCATAGACAAAGTTACGCACTCGCACTACGGAACGTAATGCTAATGATAACTATAACCGTTACGGCACGGGTTAATATTAATCATTCGAGCTGAAATTTTCAGAGAACCATTTTTTCAATGTAAAGAACCATTTTAATAGTTAGCATGTAACAATTTTCAATTTGTTTAAATAAGGGCCAGTCTATTATTTGTATAAGCCGATTTTGTTTCAAATTTTTTTGAGTTGCTACCCCCTGAAATGGTTTTCTATATTGAAAAAATTAGCTTAAAATTTCGGCTCAATTTATATAGTTTAACCCGTGCCGAAAACGCAGAGAACTTTGGAAATATGTTACGTAGAAAGCAAATTCCGAAACTACTTAACTTTGTGCTTAGGGTATAAAAATTAACTTTTCCTATTGATCTGGACAAATCAGTTCTCCTCTTAAACACATCTAGGACTTCTTTAAGATAGAAATTGATTGGTGGTAAGTCATAGACAAAGTTACGCACTCGCAGTACGGAACGTAATGCTGATGATAACCGATAACCGTTACAGCGTTTTCGGCACGAGCTGAAATTTTCAGAGAATCATTTTTTCAATGTAAAGAACCATTTTTAAGGTTAGCATGTGACAATTTCCAGCTTGTCAAAATAAAGGTCAGTCTATTAGACTGGCCCTTATTTGTATAAGTAAATTTTTTTTCAAATTTTTTGAGTTGATATTTCACACATCAATTTTATATACATTTACACGTAGATAGATTAATCTATGCTAAAATATTAAATGCAGCTTTCCATTGTCTATTTTCCATACTTTCATAGACAGTCTGTATATTTATAGAGAGATACTTAGAATGCAAAATACGAAATGAGCAACACACTGGAATGATTATTTAATTATTCATTTCGTTGTGGTTGGTACTATTGTAGAATAAGAGAAAACTCTTATTGCTATATTCCGTTTGTGCGCAGATCTGTGGTGTGGGGACTCATCAAGAAGTTTAGTCAAAGTTACTTTGCTCTACGTTACCCTGCACTGTTGCTGCGACCCTCATCTCGTCTTAAGGTGACGTCTACATGTCATACAGGTGTTCCGTAAATTAATCGATTATTCGATTCCCGATTATTTGACATAAGGTAATTGTTGTTGTACAATATTGTCAAAAAGCTATAGATTATACGCGCCACAAAAGTATACTAGCTTGTAGCTATGTGATCCATAATTTGTACGCAAGACTGTACCCGTGGAAACGTAACCTATACAGTATTCATATGCATGTATACTTTTCTATAAATTGTTGAACTTCAAACCGTTATTTATAAATAATTAGACGGTCAAAAATGTTTTCTTATTTTTTTTTAAACTCATAACAAATGCATTGAAAGACTGTCAGTTTTTGGAAAGTTTCTGACAGTTAGTTCTTTTTTTATAAATAAGAAACTGGTTCAGAACTACAGAGATCGTATAAAATCAACGTTAATTATCCAATTTTTAATTGAATTTATCTCGGATTATATACGGTCGATCGACTTCAAATTTTCAGGGTAATTGTATTATCATGTCCTTAATAAGTGGACAAAAATTAAGAATTTTCTGACGGTGTGCCTTAACCACGACAACTACCTTAATACATAAGCAATAATATCATGTTTCATATAAGCAATGCCGAAGCTAATCTACGTAGGTAGATGTTTGTCCGTTTTAGATTAATAGACTTCGACACCGTTTGAGCGATCGTCATGAAAAATGGCGCACGCGTGTATTTTTTCATAGACAAGGTTTTTATTCTATCTACTTTGTGGGATCAAGTGTATAAAAGTAAAACTAAAAAAAATTAATCTAAATCTATCCAGTAGTTTTTGCGTGATACGTGCACAACGGCAGACCTCTATCATTTTATTTATATAGATATACCGAGCTGGGTAGAGTAGTGGTGACAACACTAGACTCGCATTCGGGTTCGAATCCCGGCGGGGGCAGATGTGGCTGGGACTTTTTCCTACTGCCTCCCGCCGAGAAACGGTAATTCCTGTACCGGCCGTCTTAATTGAGGTTTTCCATGGTTTACCTCAATTAATTCCAGATAAATATCGAGATGGTTCCTTATTTAAGGCCATGGCCGATTACCTATCAAACTCCTAGTTCAAAAATTACCTGCCTTATCCTAATTTCCTATAATTCCTTTATTCGCCCATTACTATCATATAAGTTGAAGTTTTAAAAATGTAGAAAAATAACGGGAAGTGTGGTAGATTGAAAATAGTAATGGTGCGAATGGAGTCTGTTATGACATAAAGTCGAGAAACGGACGTTAAACGCATTATTATTATATTATTATTATTTACATAGGTACTCGTTGATGGAATGTAGCGTTGCAACCCAAGACAACGGAGAAACAAATCTGCCAACAAATTCCTTTGAAAAAATGAACGGTTCTGTGTGGTAAAAAAATGTACTTCATCTTTGCAAAAATAATGTAATTACATTGCTTGAATAAATAGTAAGATATCTATTTATAAAATGCAAATTTGAACTTAAATTTCTTGTTAAAGAACAAAGAACTAATTCTATATGTTCTCAGGTTTCTGCTTCGCTATGTAGCGAAATAAGTTCCCTTTTAGATTTACATGCATATACCTTGTGATGCAACTATCATTAATTATAACATTGTAATCACTGCAGTTAATTATAACCATGCTCTAGCTGTCTTCTATAAGTGTATATTTGCGGTCTCTTTCAGTGCAAAAGAGCATTACTTTATGACTAAGTTTTATTTGTTGCTTAACGTTATAATTATTCTACTTTAATATAAAAATAATTGGTACTAGCGGACCTGTGCGAATACCTCGCACCATTAGTGGTCAGTTACGTAATATAATATTAATTTAAAATTCTATTCCTATCAGAGAATCAAGCACGAAAAATAGCCTTGGTTCTAATTTTGAAATTCAGCTTGTAAGCCCACAGAGGAGACCGCAGTGACATCATTTACATCCTCGCAACCAGCATGGCAGCCAGCACAAGTTCCAGCAGCGAATCCAGCGGCAAAACTAGCCTCGTGTGTAGCGGCCTTTACAATCTAGATCTCTTTGTGGTATTAAGTGATGCAAACTGACAAGTGGGATAGTGAAATTATCAGATATGTATGTCGCAGCGATGATTTTGTGTTCTTTTCTTAGTTAAATAAAATTATGATCATTATCTAGCTGTTGTATATGAACTACTACGAGGCTGAAATGGGCCTAGTAACAGCCTTAACCAGCGTTGCCAGACGTCCCGATTTTTAAATCAAAATTAAATGTCCCGCACGGGGCAGGCTCAGGCCCGCTTTTCGAGGATAACTCGAACGTGCGTAAATAATTATTCACTTATTGTAAGTTGCAATTTGTAACACTCACTTCTCAGACTATTGTTTGAAACGCCATATTTTTCTAATGAATAAAACTTTTTTGATTTTGATTTCTGTTTTTTTTATTTCTTTTATTCAGAAGACGAATAAGATTCAACTATTTAACGATAGGGTAACTCTGATTTAAAATAACATATTTTTATTAAAATACATTTACTATGGCTATTTTTGCTGTCACGTAAACGTAATTTGAACTCAAATAAAAAGATAAATATTTAAAAACTTCTGATTATATAGGTTTTTTTTACTATGTCCCGCTTTCGACGAAAGAATCCCGCTTTTTTCACTCAAAAAGTTCCAAAATCCCGACTTGGCAAAAAAAAATCTGGCAACACTGACCTTAACATAAATATAGAAAAGTATATTATTATGATTACAAATAAAAAATCAAATTTCAAATCAGAAACTTTTACATAAAAATGTAATGGTCGATCTTTAAACAGGAAATCAATGTTGCTTATTTTTAAGCTGGATGGTAAATATAAACAAAACAATTTTCGAAATTTCTTCGAAAATAATTTTCCGTTTTCTAAAAGAAGAAAATTTCAAATTGATGCAATATAGGTATAGAAGAAATCTTTAATAAAAGTGAGACGGTAAATCGTTAAAAAAACCATCAAAGTGAACGAATGTATCCTATTTCATTATAATTGGAAATTGAAGCTTCATTTGGACAAGAGCGACGTAAGTACGAGTTCTAGCAAACGAAAGAACGTTGAGCTTTATACTATATGTATAAGCTATTGTTTGATTCTCTTTTGCCCATGTACCTTGCACTGTCTTCTTCTTCTATTCATTTTATTCTCTCTGATAAATGAAAATGTAGTTTTATGTTCAATATTATGACTGGAGCGAAAAAACAAAATGACTTATGTCGAACATTTGAATAGATGCTGATGACCTCAGATGTTAAGCGTCTATAACCTGAAATCTCTCTCACTCGAACATTTGATCATCTATACGAATATTATAAAGAGGAAAGATTTGTATTTTTGTGTGTATGTAATGAATAAACTCAAAAGCTACCGTGCCGATTTAAAAAATTCTTTCACCATTAGAAAGCTGCATTCGCCTTGAGTAACATAGGCTATACCGTAAGACAAAAATGTCACGAAAAACTGGTATACGGTGATACCGGGTGTTTTTAGATTATATAAAACGCGTTACGAAAAATGTCTTATACGAAAGGGGCTTCGTTCCAAACGCGTGTCCCGCGACACGTTCTAAGTTTTTTTTTAATTTCTTTTTAGGAAATAAGATTTTTCTTCGATTTTTGAACATTCACAAATAAAAGCGATTGAATTCGCGCAAATTCAATACACGTTGAGAATTTAATAATAATGATTCTCATCTTTTATATCCTATAGATTACATTTACACCCGGGCGAAGCCGGACTGGGCCGCTAGTTTCTTATACATTCTTAAAAGAATTATTATAGAAGAGTAACTAATACGAACTCAAAAATCATCAATGTTTAAGATCTGATAACGCTGTAAAAGAAGTGAGAGGGGTGTACTTGAAATTATGCTACTTTGGCATGATTATTAACGAATTTCTAATTTGCATGCAGGTAATTTATTTAAATAAAATCTTCAAAAATTATTTATAAAATTAACCACAAATATTTGAAAACACTTTCAAAATTGTATTTTGGTTTTCTACTTTTATATTCAACCCACTGAGTAATCAAAAATACGAAATTATAAATCTCATTGGACGGTAGTTAAACCGTTGTAGTCGTGTAGTATAACTTCCAGGTGACAGAAACTGCACTGATCTCGTTCATCTATCATTCCATATTGAGTCTCTTATGGGCAACTTCATACTGTTGAGCACAACTTTCGTTGCCTGCTAAAATTTTAGTCTCAACGCGCCAAAAAAAGTATAACTTCAAAAATAGTAAACATTTTTCGAATTGTGACGAGAAAAGTCTTTCAATTCGTAACATTAAATTTTCCCGATGACGTTTCTCTGCGTTACTTGCATCACTTCCAAACAAACTGAACAAAAATAGGCCGCTAAAAAGCAGCATAGTGAACTAACTCTCCTGACTGCAGCATCAGGTCATGGTTTCCAGATTAATATATTATCATCGATACTACATAAGTATGGATAATTTCAAAGTAATTGATCAAGTGGAAGTGATTGAAAATTGACTTGCAAGATTTGACCCAAACTGACTGACTCCTGACTGACTGACTGGCAAACACATGAAGTTAAATAAAAGCTGGTGAAAATAGACATCTGAATTGGACAACTGTATTGTCTCAATAATTTAAAAGTTTGCCATAAAACACTTGACCTTGCTACTACAGAATAATACGATAGATGCATCCACCTTTTGCTTCAAGAGTGTATTTTTTCGAAAAATATTACATCTTATTTGCATTTAGTACCTTTTACAAAATGTATTTTTTTAAATAAATGCGTAGTAACTATAGCAATAATTAATGTCATATTTATTTATTAAAATTTTCTTTAGTTCAATAAAAGAAACTTTGAAGAATTTAAATATTGGAACAACATAAATAAAAAAAACATGTATTCATTTAAAATCATACAAAAATAAAAAATACTTAATCCGATTCTCTCACAATGTAAAAATTAAATAATTTAATCGATACAAATACAATACTTTTCTCCTTTTTTAAATAGTTGAATACTTTGAACCAACATGAAAATATATAGTAACGTAAAAAACCGGTGTCATAAAACAAGAAAACTATAAGAGCTTCCGATGGTATGAAAACATAAAACACAAAACATCCGCCCGTTTCAAAGCGCGATTCAGACTCACACTACATAGTTCGAGTTCAGCGGCGTCGATAAAAGAAATTTAAATTTTGTATTACAGTTACCTATTCAACAGCTAACATAATTTATTGCAGCACGTATGCTTCTTACGAATTTACTAATAGGCTAATGCTGGGTTGCAAATTGCATTAGATATCAGAATATCTGATATGTATATGCAGAAATAGTCTAATGTCGTCAATCGTTTTATGTAGAACGTTGGTAAACAGTTGAGTAACGTGAAGTGCCGTTATTCAACTGTTAACCAGCCCAGCATCGCACGCCATGATCATTCGATAAAGACATTTATGATCATGGCGTGCGCTACTGAACTGGTTAACAGTTGAATAACGCGAAGTGATCCTCAGTGTCCACTTTATATCCTGTGTAACGGTTACACAGTGCGCTATGTTTACACGTTGAGGAATAATGTCGACTACACGTTGAATATCATAAATTCACTTTAAATGATAAACAGTTTGAGTTGCAACAAGATGAATGGCCGTACATAAAACAACGTACCAACATGTGACATATTGTAACAGCATCACACAATGAGAAGACGATTTATGTGTACTTGTCAAATGTTTAATTCTTCTCATGTGAATAAAATGTTTGTGTATATCATGTCATGTGATTTCACCTACCTGATACTGCCGGAATGTTTTCAACCCTTTCCATACTGGTTTCCAATAGACTTCCAAAAATGGAATGATCGTTTCCTTTGTTTGAGCGGATTAGTTCGTTGAAATTGTCTAAGTCCACTGTTTAACTCACTTCTTTAGCAGCAGAGCTAGAGTTGGGTAACTCAGATCTGAACCGTTTCAAAGAGCCGACTCGGACAGAAGATCCGTGAGAGCCGACTCACTTTTTTTTTTAGCCGACGGATCCTCGTAACTCAGTGAAACACTTAACATACAGAAGCACATTTTACACTTACGTATCAGTTCTTACTTTGATGCATCTGTCAGCTCAAATGACTCATGCATCACATGCTTGGCTATGCATTCTTGATTCTATACAGGTCGTGATATGATTGATTGAACTGGGTAATTCAATGGCAGACTGCAGTAGCATATTCAGAACTCGATTTTTTTTTAACCGGTTCAGTGAGCTGGATCACATACGGGATCCAGATGCAAAGATGCAGATCACTAAAAAGACCCGTTTTTCCCATCTCTAGGCTAGATAAAGCACTGAACCTAAGTGCACTTTCATTTTGAAAAATGCTTAAAAGAAACGAGAAATTACTAAAGAGCTTTAAAGCATGAAGCATTTTAAATCAACTTCTTAAATCTTGACTTCCAACATTAAGTTATGCTATAAATTTTGAACATGAGCAATATTTCTAATTGATGGGGAAGTTTGAACTTTATTGAAGGTGCTTTTTAAACATTTAAAAGGCTTATTAGTGGCAACATACACTATTGGCGTCGGTCGGATGGCGGGACCTAGGGGTCGGACCAAAATTTCTCGACGTTTCATAACCTCCTAAACACTTTGGCACCATTTTTGAAAATGTTTATATATATATATATATATATATATGTGTGTGTACGGGCAATAACTTTCGAAAGACTTAATTGATTTTAACGAAATTTGGTCCACGTATTGAAATCCATCATCGCCAGAAGCCTATTTAAAATGGGCGTAATCGGGCCATTTTAAGGGTAGTTTTTAGGGGTTGAAAAAAGTTTTTGGGCCCCAAAATACCGAAAAAATTCTCAGAATCGTTTCAAAATTGACATTTAACCCGTTAGTAGCAATTAAAAAGTGTCCCTAAAATTTTAATAAAATCGGCCCAACAGGACCGGACTGACAAATTTTTTGAAAACACTAATTTGTAGAAAGTGACTTATTTATTCAAGGGTGTATTTAATTCGGTGTAGACGTTAGATTGATAATAATATTGCAGTTAAGAAAAAAAAATGCTATTTTAAGGGGTGTATTAAGGAGTCAAATTTTTTATTTTGCCCAAAAACCAACTTAAGTTTGCATAATAAAGCCACACTGCCTGTATAAGCAAATACACTATATTGTCGACAGGGTTTTGGCACTGCGACCCGGATTTTTAAACATTTCTAATGATTAATAAGCTAGTTGAATGCTTATTTAGCAATTCATAATGCTTACGTGCTTTATAAGTAGGAAATGCTCTGAGCATCAAGCATCGAGAATCTGTTTTACAAAATGCTTTAAGCATTACAAGCACTAAGCTCTCAGCATTACCCAGCTCTGCAGTTGTTGAAAGATAGAAAGGAATTTTTCGTTTGTAATTTATAATAGAAAATATTTCAATTTTTTTCTTTAACAAAACGTGACATCACAGCGCCCTCTCTCACAGCACTGAACCAATTAATATTAATTTACAACCGAAAACAAAATGTTGTTTATGTAATCATTCATTTTGTACATTTTTTTGTAAGTTAAATTAACGCCGTGATTTACTGAAAACTATTTTTATCTATTTATTGATTATTATTAAACAATCACAGAATTTAACAAACTACTAAACTGCTCCGAACTTAAAAATAAATAAAAGCAAAACTAATTTATCAAATATTCGTGGTTTGATAGTTATCATTCACCTAAACAACGAAATAAAAGTTTGACCTTTCGAAATTATTATAGACACTTATGCAATCAACTTAAGAGTTATGCATAATGCACGCACATAGGCGTAGAACAGGGGAATGGCTTTATGTGGACTAAAAATAAAATATTACCTTTTGAGTGACAACTGATTACTCCAGTGGCGCACATAGAAATTTTTTATATAGGGTGAATAAGATTTTTTCTGGTTGTTTCTGGTTTTGAATTATTAACTTAAAATTAATAATCGACAAATTAACGTTGACTAATCTTTGAACGTGAAATCCACCCACTTCAAAACGTCAGATTAAACTGAAACTTTGCACACTTATCAAGGACCGATGACAATACAATAATTTAATAAGTTTGTCCCATTATCCTGACCAGGACCTTCAGAATAAAAAAACTTGAAAAATTACAGCAAGCAAGCTAACACGCTGTACAGTGCCTACCCCATAGTCAAATGTTTTTTAAACTTCTAATTAAAATTAGAGTTTAAAAAAACTAAAATAACAGGCTTTTATGAACTAAAAAATGCAGAATAATTTGAAAACAAAATTAACTTTACTGTAAAAAGCGTGAAGTGCTTAATATCGGTAATAAATGTTTCATTTATTAGCTAATTGTAAACGTGAAGGTATTAAGAAAATTTAAGTAGATAGCACCCCTTGCTTTTTACAGTAAAGCTAATTTTGTTGTAAAACTATTTTGCATTTTTTAGTTCATAAAAGCACGTTGTTTTAGTTTTTTCAAACTCTAATTTTATTAAGATGTATTCAGTTCTGATCACATTATCTGAATATCTGAATCTGTAAATTATATACACAAATATATTTATTTTAAGAACCTGGAAACTAGTAGCAAATAATAACATTTTTATTATAATAAATATCGTTTCGTTATAAAAAACTATATTTTGGAATGCTTTTAAAACAATAGTACGAAAATATTTAAAGTAGACAGGTCTCTACAAAGCAACCGTTGAAATGCAAACACGGTAGAGCGACATTATCCCATTTTGAACAAACAAGGATAGAGATATATAGCGTATAGGTATTTTACCTTTTGTGGTATTATGGTCGCTACATAAGTAGAACTTAAATGTTACGGAAACTTATATACAAAGCGACATGCTATCCCCCAATATATAGGATGTAACAAAAGCGTATGACCTAGGTTGGGATAATGTTAACGTATTTTTAAAAGATTAAATATTTTAAATACTTTTCACGAATACAAAATTCTAGCGTTCTTGAATCTTAAATATAACAGTGGTCCTCAAACCTTCTATTTATAACTATTAAGAATAGTGTTGAGCCGGCCCGAATTCATCCGAGTTATACTAAGTACACGTGATTCTAAGCAATCAAAAATGTATTTAATTATTTATGATTACTTAGGCTCATTTAAATAGAAAGGGAACGCCGTAGCTAATTTATTCCAATTTGCCAACATGCAACAAACTGTAAATTTCATGACGTCAGGGATCACCGTTTTACAGTTTTTGCGTGACGGAAAGATGCACGCATTTTCTATTTTATTATATTTTATTCTCACTACTATTGGTAGAAGAGGGCCGACAGATGACTTTTTAATGTCATAATTGTGACATTGGGTTATAACTCGACGAAACAAGTCACCAGTATCCAGAAGCGTAGCGTGCCTTGGCGGGGCCCCGTATAAAAATTTGTTTGGGGGCCCTTTTCCCGTTGAAGTAAATGACTTAAACGGGGAAATTCCGCAGCCCGCGATAACCGATGTAGGGTGTTGCCAACTTTTGAACGCACGTTTTACGCGGGAAAAAAAGAAATTGCTTTTTTTGACTTTTGTCATTTCTGAAATAAAAAAAAAATTGGGAAGTTTTTATTAATTTTTGCTTACGCACGTTGGGGGCCCCCGTGGCCCGGGGGCCCCGTATAATTAATACGGCAGATACGGCGGTAGCTACGCCCCTGCCAGTATCTGAAAAATATTGTGTCTCATATTACGGTGTAACATTAATTTATATGAAACAATTAGCGATACCCAATTTAATTCAAATTAAAAATAAGGTTTAATTAAATAGGAATAGTAATTGAAATTTACGCAGTTATTAATAAAACATGAACCATATTATGGCTTTATTGTTATTTCATCATTATAATTTAGTGTATATTACATATACGATATATTAATAATTCATTAATTATTTATACATTATATAAACAATAATTATTACTAGAGGTAATAATATTAACATAGACCTATCTATTTATAATAAAAAAGGATACTATATATTATAAATATGACAGCTGATGATTACTTTAAAGAAAAACATTGAGGAAAAGATAAAAAAACCGTTTTAACTATTATTTACAAATTAATTAATGCCACTACACTCATGTCCTCTAATGTTTATTTATGACAGTGAATCTACGAATTAACCGGAATTAATAGTATATTACACCGCAAGGGTAGAAAGTTGAAATTCCTGCTCGTGCGGTGTATACTATTTCAATTTATACTCGGTCGAAAGTACGTCCTTTCAGTGTGCACGAGAAAACTATTTCGGCCCGCGGTTACAGATGGCGTGCGAATAATTCCAGCAGAGCATAAATGTTTTTTTTCTGCCTTAAAATCGAAGCCGAAAATACGTACTTTCGACCGGGTATAAAGAAACATTATTTAAAATATTTAGTTTCTCAAATATGTGAGAAATGTTGAAAATACTTTGATAGAATACAAAAGTTTGATAGTTCTTGATATCCGACAAATACGTAGATTTAATTTGTAATCTTATAACAGACCAGTATTTCTATCAGCCTTTAATATTTTGTTGAATTATTATTATATACAATATAATAAGAAATATTCACAAAAAAATGTATACCTGAGAATATTTCTTAGTATTATCAAGATGGACACGATAGCTAATATTATTATACAATATATTTACAAGAAACCAATAACATACATTAACGTTTTGAAATCGAACTATAAACTTATAGGTATTTTTGAAGTGGAACTCTTTCAGTCGCAATGTAATTTCTTTTAACAGTGTAAAGAAAGACGACGCCATCAGGAGTGGAGGATGTTCGATCGGGATTGGTTGTCAGGTAATGCATTGAGGGGAAACTCGATCGACAGGTCCATTTTTGTTCGCATAGTAGAAAACGTTTTCAGTCGGAATGTAATTTCGTTTAATAGGTAAAGAAAAAATCGAGAAACGGCATTGTTAGGAGTGGAGAAAAGGAAACGATCTGCTAGTGGATTGGTTTGCAGGTAGTGCGTTGAGGGGTAACATGAGACACGCCTCTTTCTGTTCGCATAGTAGAAAACGTTTTCAGTCGGAATGTAATTTCGTTTAATAGGTAAAGAAAAAATCGAGAAACGGCATTGTTAGGAGTGGAGGAAATGAAACGATCCGGCAGTGGATTGGTTTGCAGGTAGTGCGTTGACGTAAGACACGCCTCTTTCTGTTCACATTATAGAAATAATAACCAGGAAGCATGGCTGAATTACGAGACGTCAAGAAGCGTATATGTGACAGTCAGGAGAAATACATATGTGATATAAATAGTTTAGATCAGAACCTACATATGTTAGTGTTTAATAATACAAATGTTTACCTGAAAGGTTTCACTTCAGACGCATGAGGTTTACCTAGTTTTTTTTTAAGTCATATTTCCATACAGATTTAATTAGGAACAATTATTTAACATTCGAGTGATAATAATGTTTGATATTTACCACCCCTTAAAGATGCATTTTTGTTTATATTCATCAACTATCATTTTATAACACAAAGTACGATTAGCAGCAACGAGCATGGCTGGTTGTCAATATTAAAAATTATGGTCGAAAAAATTTATAAAGAATATTTTGTCACGTCATAAAAACTAACTTACCTTGTAGTTCATACGACTATAAATATTTTTTGAAGAAAACGTACAAAACTATTACGCAACGTCTTAAAAACTTTCGAGATAATGTGAGAAATGAACGTAAAGAAATTAATTGGCAATATTTGTACATAAACAAACTTATATCACAGAAAAGTAACCCTATTGTTAATTATTTTTTTTTATTTTTGGTAGATATATCATTTCACAGATTTGTATCGTAACAAATCTTCATTAATGATTTTCGGTGGAAAGACTATATAAAATCAAAATATACAATATGTTTGAAAGAAGAAAGCTACTAATATGAAGATTTCGAATATTGTTCTCCAAAAAGGAACAACACAGACAATGACAATAAAAACTATCTTTATAAACAAATTCGTAATCAGACGGCGATCACAATAATTGTAACGGGGGGATAAACAGGCAGACAGGATCCAGGGTGGGGAGTAATGGGTTCAATTATATCTATATGCAGCTTTCCTGTATCCTGTTTGATGTGGTGACTACTTCCGGTTTGTGTTTGTGTAGGGTAAGTGTGGAAGACACGGGAACAATCGGACAGAAGTTTGTAATGCTGCCGGTTAAGACGCCGCCGGTTAAGACGTTGCCTCCCCCGATGACGTTTGATGACGTATTGATGCACGGACCACGATCTAGAGGGCTGATCGCTGTTACGCCCTTATTGGCTCGCGATCGCTGATCCCTCTGAAGACTGAGGTACATCTATACAACATAACACACACGATTCAAAACTTATACCATCTATACTAATATTATCAAGAGGTAAAGTTTTGATTGGAATAGAATAGAATAGAATTTATTTTCTGTTTTGTACATAGAAGAACATAGAAAATTGTCTATATGAAAAAAAATTACAAAAAATCATTTATATTATAGTGACATAGATCACACAGCATATTTTTTAACTGAATTTTGAATTTGTGTAGAGGCAGTTTTTTTATTTCCAGCGGAATTTTATTATAAATTTTAATTATTGAATTTATTACTCCTTTCTGAACTACAGTAAGACATGATTGCTGTTGTTTCCAGTTCTGCTTATGTCTCGTATTGTGCATATGCTCAAAAGAATGTATATTAAACAGTTCTGGATTTTGCTTAGCAAAGAGTGCACATTCATAAATGTAAATATCAGTGAGAGTCAAAATTTTTAAAGCTTTAAATAACTCCTTACAGCTGTCACGGTATCCTACTTTACAAATAATTCTTACACATCTTTTTTGAATTTTAAATAAATCATTTGCATTTACCGATGCCCCCCAGAAAATGACACCGAATCTTAAATGAAATTCCACAAGCGCTGAGTACACATTAACTATTACGCCCGTTGGCATTTCTTCTCTCAAAATTCTTATGATGTATAGAGATCTAGATATTTTAGCAGCGATATGTTTTATATGTTGTTTCCATTTAAGATTTTTGTCTATTTTTATGCCCAAGAAAGTAACATCTTGTTGAAATTTGATGTCATTTATTTAGGAGGTAATATCCGAAACAGCTCAGCCGATTTAAAAAAAAATCACCAATACCTTCAGGATGGACATACTATCGCGTTAAAATAAAAACGCTTTTCATGGAGACCAATATTATAGAAACCTATACTAATATTATGAACAGGTAAATTTTGTAAGTTTCGATGTAGAAGGTAATTTCTGAAACTACTCATCCGATTTCAAAAATGCTTCACTAATATTTAAAATGGAAGAAGTTTGTAAAGAAAAAACTTCAAAATGTTAATTTGCTTTTCCGTAATTCGAAATCTTGTGACGTAAAGAATTATTGACGAATATTTGTTTTTTTTCAATTTTTTGACTTTTTGTGAAACTAACGCTTATTCACAGCTAATAAAAACAGTATAATTTTGTGACCACAGTTCGAAATTTTCCGAGAGCATATTTTACAATCTGACCGATCAATCACCTTAACCACAAATTTTAAGAAATAAGAAACAGAAACTTACATTTTTGGTAGGACTATACGTTCTCTTGAGAGACGGCTTTGGTTTGAACACATGACGATCTTCGTCGTCATTCTCGTCGTCTTCGTCACCCATTGATGGCAAAGGCGTTTCGTAGATTTTCATAAATCCTAATACCGGCCTCCTTTCAGCTGAAAGAAATAAAAATATATAAATTTTGTAAAGTGTTTGCTTCCTGGTATTAAAAATAGCAATGACACAGTTTTAACTATTTGTTTGAAATTAACATACATATGATATGTCGACTGTAAATATTTTTCTAGTGAACGTAAATAACAACTAGTTTACCTCTAATTTTTGCTAAATTAAAACATGTATTTACATATCCTTATTTACATATCCTTATAACTGTTTCAAAATCAAAATTATAACGAGCTCTCAGCTTGTCATTTCGTTTTCTTATGGGTTTTTTCAGATACAGGATTTTTTAGGAATTGTCTATTTGTTTTTTTCCATAACTCGAAAACGGACTGACCTATTTTTATGTAAGATGATACACTAGAAACACTACCTAAAATAAAATACAGAGTATTTTTGCCGGATAACTTTCCTGTCGAAACCGACATTAATTTTAACATGGGTAAAAGCCGGTTAACGTAACACAAGGTTGCTAGAATACTAGAAGGCTGGGCGTAATAGGCTATGAATATCGTCACGTCTGTGATGGATTGAGTCGATTGCTTACATTACCGATGCCCATGACTTGGTTTTTCAATTGTTAGCCCAACTGTTTGGAAAAAGACTTAATGTAACGTCACAAGAGGCAAGTCGTAAATTCTAGACGCTTAAAACTATAAACTAATACGTTCATTCAAAATATGAAGTTGAAATTACTCTAGATTATAAAATCCTAGCTTCTGAAGTCCGACAACTCTTTCAAGCAGCATCGATGCTACGGCGACGTTACTCAAATGCAAGCAACTTAAAATTCGACAGCTCTTAGTTTGTGGTCTCCGGATAAAAAAAGTAAATTCGAAACTAGATATTATAATGATCAATTTGATCTATTGATATAAAATAAAAAAAAACCCGGGTCGCAGTGCTCAACTCTGCCGACAATATAGTGTATTTGCTAATACAGGCAGTCTGGTTTTATTACCTGAATTTAAGTTTGTTTTTGGTCAAAAAAATTTAACCCCTTAATACACCCCTTAAATTAACAATTTTTTTCTTAATTGCAAGATTACTATCATCGAACATCTACATCAAATTAAATACATCTTTCAGTAAATAACTCACTATCAGCAAACTAGTGTTTTCATAAAATTTGTAAATCCGGTCCTGGCGGGCCGATTTTTTTCAAATTTCGGGAGCACATTTTAATTGCTACTAAAAAAGTAAATTTCAATTTTGAAACGATTCTGAGAATTTTTTCGGTTATTGCCCGTACACACACACGCACATATATATATATATATATATATATATATATATATATATATATATAAGTGCTTAGAAGGTTATGAAACGTCGACAAATTTTGGTCCGACCCCTAGGTCCCGCCATCCGACCGATGCCAATAGTGTATGTTGCCATATGGCAAATACACTAATAAATAAATAAAACACAATAAAATATGATTTATTTAAGTCGAGTTCTAATACGTCCGATCACAACGAGATTGAAAATTATATTATACTTGTTTGTTTCTTAAGCGTCGCTAATATAAACTCCAAACAAAACAATATTGCGGTCGACAATCCCTAGTATTAATGTTGTCTCAAAAAGACTCAAGAATAAATCACTTACCATACTGATTCCTAATAATATCTGGTTCAGTCTCTTCATTAGGTCCAACAACACCTCCGCCCGGTCCGTGAGACCCTCCTCTGTCGCTTATCCCGAGCGGTGCTGGTCGAATGTCGGCACTTCTTTCGCTCCCGCATAACAACTGCCCATCGGACATGCCACCTCTGAGAGGCGTGCTGGCGTTCACGACGTGATAACGCATCACGCTACCACCGTTCTCGGTGGTTTCGGTAGCGTTGACGGCAGCTTCCTCTCCGTTCAGTGCTTCCATTTGGATATGTTTGGCTGTCAGCTGACCGTGCGAATGGTGATGTGAACCCTTCTTTCGATACATCGCGATTACAACCAAACACACGCCAGTCGATAGGAGAATTGCAGTGATCATCAGGATGGTCAGTAGAGGGCTAAGTGCAATGCCGTTTGAAACGCCTGCAAATAATTAATAAGGTTTAATTTAAATTTATAATGTCAACTCTTGCTTAAATTAAATTCAGCTACTTATTTTAAGTTGTATGTATATATAAATAGATACAAAAATATAATTTGCACTGATTTTTCACTCGGCATTTGGTAGAACATGATTAATAATAACAAATAAATAAAAATACTTGAAAATTCTACAAAAAATATTACTAAATTATTTCACGACTATCGTTCCGAACAAAATATCCATCCTCCGAATATAGAAGAATTTATAGGTTTCGTACTCCTGAAGATGGACATATTGTCCGAAACGATCGCTGTGAAATAATTTAATAATAATTGTTGTTGAATTTTCATTCATTTTTCAATCACTTTGTGTATTTGTATGTCGACTAAAAACTACTAAACGAATCTGAATGCAATTTTTACCGTTTGATAGTTTATTTTTTAGAAAAAGTTTAGGTCTATAATAACTTGCTAACCTGGCTTCATCCGGTGAAAATCGGATTGAATTCACTATACTGAAAGAATTAGAATGAGGTTTATAGTTTATATATTGTAAAAATTTGATATCTATAAGTCCGGATTCATCCAAGTAAAAATTAGAATGATTCTAAATTGAAGATTGAACGAACGAAGCGAGCGATTAACTTAATAATTATTTAAAAATTTGAGCAAACGAGTTACATCCAGGCACCAAGAAACATTCCGTTTTGAAATCCCATTGAATTCAGTTTATAGACTTAAATTTTTTTTTCAATAGATAAGTTATCGAATTGCAAAAACTTCCATCAAATCTGTTCTCGCGTTTTTAATGGACATCCACAAAACGCGATTTAAATAATAACTCCCATGGTCCAGTAAAAAAAAATGTGCCCCGATTTTTTTTGGAAAGCTTCAAACTTTCATTCTTTAAGTCTTCCTGAGCATAAATCATCAATCCGAATGAATCTCCGAATTTTTCATACAAGATGCAGCCCAGCGTCCAATAAGAGTCTAAATTCCTAAAAATACAGTAAACAAAATTCGCACGGATTCAAAAATAAAATGGCAGGAACATGAATTAAAATGTGTATAATAATTAATACACTTTAGTTATTTCTGTAACGTTTCGATCAATATATTATTCGTTCTTCATCAGGTATCATAATAGGTATTTCGCAATAAACATTATAATACAATTTATGACATTCCAAATAAACCAAATTATGAAAAAATGTTTCCTTTTATCGAATGGTTCTGTATATAAAAAAAATTTGCAAGTATGTTCTTAAAAAGGTACTTTTCTTTTAAGAATTGAAAAATTAATGACATTTATTTGAAATATTTTATATTTTTGAGAAGTAAGAGTAATACGTTGTGCACCCAGGAGACTTGAGCCGCTCCCAACTGTGACATTATTATTTCGAACAAACGTTCACTTTAAAACTTTAACTTATAGCATTGCATATTCACATTTAGTCTCATTACGTCTTCCGTCGGCGTTGAAATAAAAAAAATACAAAAAACCGACGTCGGAACTACGGCATGCAGATACTGGATTCCATGCTGGCCACCGCACTTGCATGAAATACATAATCTAAATTCTACAGAGTGTAAAAGATAAGAGCATCAAGGTTCACAGCACGCTTACTACTTTTTAACGCGCTTTTATTAGCTTGACCTGCATGTTTGTAATGGAATCTTTAAACGTGAAATTCACCTACTTCAAGACGTCAGATTAAACTGAAATTTTGCACACTTATCAAGGACCGATGACAATACAACAATTTAATAAGTTTGTCCCATTATAAATATCCGTGATTGGATCATCCAACTCTGTACCAAATTTCAACTTTTTTCGTTCAATATAGACTTGGAGAAAATAAGCTGTGACAGATAGAAGAACAGACAAAAATAAACGAGAGTGATCACATAAAGGTTTCGATTATTCCCTAATGACTACCGGTATATTATATCTTAAAATACTTTTTTACTATTTCAAGTTTATAAAATGATCGGAGGAATTTCACAAAAAATGCAACGAACTAATCGGACTTTATTTAGCATAATTTATATTATTACAGAAAGTTCAGCTCCTTATTTTTAATTAAAATAAATAGTTGAAAGGATATTTTATGGAGCAGTAATAAATTATTACGAAACGTCGTGTTAAACAAAATAAATATTGACTAATTTATCTGCTCCATAAATATCCTTTGAACTATTAAATTATTTTAATAATTTATATTGTTTTTCGTTCAAAAAATTCGCGTGTTGTAAAGCAGAAAAGCAAAAAATTATTGCGGAGTAAAATTTTCGTTAAGTATTATCAACAAAACACCAAACGTTACTGATTCTTGCGGCCAAAAATTGTGTCACAGCTTGCATATAACAAGTGCAAACTAGCAACAATTTCTTTTTGAAAACATACTGTATACAAGGGCACGCTAGTTTCATGTTCTATATGTTGGTATGTTTGTTTGTATGGGATATATAACATCTACTTACAATATAGTGAGACATAAATTTTCATTAAAAACGCAAATGCAGAATACTATTTTTTCTACTTTTTATATCATTTTTTGAATAAAAAAGTGGAACTCAACAATGTTGATATACTTTATAATATACAAAGTAGGTAAAATGCAGTTTCTAATATTTATTTTATTCTACTCACCAACTACCTAGGTATAGGCATTATTTTAATTGTGACGCGTTGCATTTCGTAAATAAATAAATATATTTATGCGAACGGTAATATTACCACCACGCTCATGCGCAGTAGACAAAACGCGTTCCAACCGGGACATAGACGGTTTTCAAACTGTTCTTTAAACGTTCCAACCGAATTTGTGACCGTTTGGTGACGGTTTCGAAACTACCATTTCGATACATGGTGTACAGTTGAAAACAAAATGAAACTGAGGAAAATGACATGCGCATTAAACATTTTGTTACGTTTGTGTCTGTATAATACTCAATAAGTATGGAGGTCCATGAAAATATTGAGTAATGACAGTTCTTTATTCATTTCAAGTTTGTTTTAGCTGAATTGCTGTGCAAAATTTTTAATTTGAATATTTATTTTGATAGTTTAAATTTAAAAATATGAATGATGAAAGAGATAGTGATATTTTTTCTGATGTTAGCAAAAATGGAAAGGCGTTGTCGAGAAACTTCTATGATTTTTATTTTAAACAATCTACTTTTTTCGATATAACAACCTTACCATGGTTTTGGAAAACAAATTTGACATTTATCATGACACATTTTTCGTTTCGTAACAACAATTTTATATATTAGTTGAACGTTTTATTCTGTTTTTGAATTTTATAACTCGTACGCAATTCTACGTTGCTAATGGGCAGATAAATTATTAGTCGATAGTATTTTTAAAATAGTCTCAATATTTAAAGAATAATTCGATTAAATTCAAATTTAAAAGTTGACAGGCTGTTAAAATACAATAAAATAAATTTTTAATATATTAAAAAATAATAAATAAGCTCGTTTTCATGTTACTTATGCTTTAGAAAGGTATTATTTGCTTTCTAAAGTTTAAGAAAAGTTTTTATGTAGTTCTCATAGTTTATTAGTTCTTATTAATTTTGCCAGACACGAAAATACACTTTATAAAGAAGTTTCTTTCATACTCTATTTGACAGGAAAATTTTACACAGAAAATCTTTCGTTTAAACAGTTACAAAGTAAATTAATAAAAAAAAATCAATGTATGGCATAAATATTTTTCAAATAGTGATGACAAATTGTAAATATTAGAATACGGTAAAATTTTCATAACTAATAAAAATTAAACATTTCAATAAAAAAAACATAAGGTCACGGGGGAAGTGAAACTTCTTTAGATTTATAAACTCGTTTCATTTGTGCATTATCAATTTTGCGTTACCAGGATTTCTCTTATATTCCTCAGCCGTTGAATAATTTCTCCTTTAATTTTGTGTTACCAAAGCTTTTCTTATATTTCCCCGCCGTTGAGTCATTTCCTCTTTAACGTCACAAAAAATTTCGAACAGATCCCTCCTCACTAAAGAAGTTTCACTTCAAAAATCACTTACTTTTTCTAAATATTGAACAAAATCTTTAATCATATTATAATTATTGATGATCATTAAACAAGAATTTTATAAATACTGATAAAATTTTCTTTATAAAAAAAATGTAAATTGCTTACTTAGATTCTGTTAGCAGGTAAGGGAAACGAACAAAGCGGTGGAACTTGGAAAGCGCGTATAACCTTCCCTAACACACACACACACACACACACACACATAATAATATCTGTATATAGGAAGTTTAAACTTCGTTCGCACCGTGGTAGTTATCGGCTGTATTATTTTGTTGAGAAGTAGCCTCTAGAGAAATTTCTCTAATAACGCAAGTGCAGAGAACAATTTTTCTAAAAATATCATCCCCTGTGAATTTGATCGATATTAAAATGCGAATTGTATTTAAACCAATCCCGATAAATTGGCTTTGCCAAAACTATATTATTCAATCGTTTCCGTTGTGTGGAATTTCAATTTAAAATTGTCGAAAGAGTTCAGTTGTGAGAGATTTTGCGCTTTTGTCGATTTTCATACACATATTCAGAATGAATAACAATTTTTGACAGTTATATAACCTCAATACTTGTATTTTCCTATTTTATTTTATCAATGTACATCTTGAGCGAAAATGTGAATATCAATTATCGTTGGAAAATGTACGGATTAATATCCGTGGCGCAGGATCAATTGTGAAGCAACACTATGATATTTACTGACGTTTCGGTGCACTTCGTACCATCTTTAGAATGCTGTCAAATCATATCAGTATTTTGTTGAATAAAAATAAAGATTGTGAACATGGTCTGTACACTTTTTTTGTGAAAACAGTTAAGTATTAACAAAAAAATATCGGTTTAAAATTAGTTGATAATAATAATAATGCGTTTAACGTCCATTTCTCGACTTTATGTCATAACAGACGCCATTCGCACCATGACTATTTTCCATCTACCACACTTCCCGTTATTTTTCTACATTTTTAAAACTTCAACTTTTGTCATAGCAATGGGCGAATGAAGAAATTATAGGAAATTAGGATAAGATAGGTAATTTTTGAACTAGGAGTTTGATAGGTAATCGGCCATGGCCTCAAATAAGGAACCATCTCAATATTTATCTGGAATTAATTGAGGGAAACCATGGAAAACCTCAATCAAGATGACCGGTACAGGAATTACCGTTTCTCGGCGAGAGGCAGTAGGAAAAAATACCAGCCACATCTGCCCCCGCCGGGATTTGAACCCGGAATGCGAGTCTAGTGCTGTCACCACTACTCTACTCAGCTTGGTAAAATTAGTTTATATCACTAATTAAAAATGATGGTAACCGCTTTAGATTTTTTTTAAGACCACGCCATACGTACGTACAGAAGTAGACGCACCACTTTTTTTCATTTCTGTTAAGTTTCCATGGTTCATTGATCTATGAGGCGACATCGGGCTCAATGCAAACGAAGCTGTATAAGCTGGGTCAGAGGCAGATGCGTCCTGCGGTATAACATTTAATTCTCATTTCTACATTATCCTAACTGTGTCTCCACCGTGTGTCGTTCCTGAATTTCCATAGTTTATTCTGGCTCATGAATTATTCACCTACACCGCTGCGTCGTGGTTGCTTTGCCTCGCACAGTTCTCTACGTATGGCATATGGGAACTGACGACACAAAATCATACTCAATAGTTACTGCATCGGTTATTTCCAACGACGCTATAAAAACTCACTAAACGCTTGCTATTATTTTAAGCAAACCCACTTTGCATTATTTCATATACAACATATTATTTAAATAATATAAACAACCAGTCAAATGCTCATTTTAGAAGTTACACTTTTTTTGTTGCGTTGAGAGTAAATTTTTAATATGCAACGGAAATATAAAGTTAAGCGTGCTAGTAGTAGTAGAGCTGTTAGACATTTTTGGTGTTTGAGGCACTGTGAAAATTTGTATAATACCTCTTTAGTAATATCCGAATACAAAAACACAGACCTAGCTGAAGATTAGCGGTGCTTAACCGACCCTCAAATTTTTACATTAACAAGATTTTTTCATAATAAAAAGCCCTTTTGAAATTTTAATACTTTGAACTTCAGTATTTAAGAAGTTGAAAAATGATTATTTCCGGCAAAATGTAAAATTTAGTTTGAAGAACTGAAATCCTAAACAAGTTCTCGGATTATTGAGGTTTCTAGAAGCGTTTGGTAGTTAAATAAATTTAAGTTTATAATCTACTAGCGGCCCAGTTCGGCTTCGCCCGGGTGTAAATGTAATATATAGAATATAAAAGATGAGAATCATTATCATTAAATTCTCAACGTGTATTGAATTTGCGTGAATTCAATCGCTTTTATTTGTGAATGTTCAAAAATCGAAGAAAAATCTTATTTCCCAAAAAGAAATTTAAAAAATTCTGTCCATCCGATCGCTACCAAACTTCAGAAGATCACCCGCTGGGCTAATCTAAAGATTGTCTGAAAATTTCATCAAAAATGGTCTACCCGTTTAGAGTCCATAGATTACATATATACATCGTCTTTTATCTATATAGATTATTAAAATGTAAAAAATGATTACTGTGACATAACGATAATAGTTGGACATACAGTATCGCGAAGTTTTTTGTAGTTATTGATATGTTCATTAATATTGTAGAACATACTTTTGTTCTATCATCAATAGTTTCCGCAGCGCATGCGAAGAAAGATGTTTTATGGCATTTTTTTACACCTTGGGTTACGTTACTAAAGTTTTAGTAAGGATCCCTAATATTTTCTAGCAATAGATATAGCCTATGTTACTCAGGGTGAACGTAGCTTTCTAATGGTGAAAGAATTTTTTAAATCGGCACAGTAGTTTTTGAGTTTATTCATTACAAACATACACACAAAAATACAAATCTTTCCTCTTTATAATATTAGTGTAGATAAGTTACACATAAGTAGTAACTACGTAATTGAAAATAGTTATGTTACAATATGATATTAGGTATAAATGATTCAATAAAAATTAAGTTAATGTAAGAAATTCTTGAATTAATGAAGAGACACAATAAAGAAGTTAACGTAAAAAAACATTTATTTCCTTGCCATGAAGGTGGAATGTCGCAGGGAAAAAGAAATCCGTAAAACAATCCCCTGAGTAAAAAATAATTCTTGGTAAAAAGACACAACACACATAATATAATAAAATATATTAAATGTCCAAGTCAGAAAAACCCAGAGCTAAACATTAGAAAGTCTCTTCAGAGAAAGTAATCTTGCATTTAAAATGTAAACCTATTATTTTTTCCTTCATTAATTATTTAAATTGCTCGTGCTTTTAGCTCTTAAATAACATCTTATAAACCGCTTGGCCTAATTTCCCCTTTTCCTTTTTTACATACAACAAAAGTAGGTAATTATCCGTGTTCAGGGATCATGAGACTTTGAATATATATTTTCACTTTCAAATTGTCTTACAAAATTTTATAAATTATAGTTTTCAAACAGTAGAATAGCTATACTTTGCTACAACTGTTAAGCGACATCTATTGTTACAATGCTATATTAAAAAAAAATATTTTCGAACAACTGTCACCGTCGGGAATTACACCGGCGGAATGAGTTATAAGTTACTCACCGGTGTCACGCAGCTCAGGACTTTCAACTTTCTGCCCGTGTCATACTATTTTTCTGTATACCCGGTCGAAAGTACGTATACTTTCGACCCGGTATAAATAATAAAAATAATAATAATAGTATTTACCTTGTAATTTCGCAACGCCTTTGAACGTCACCGATTCGATAACAGTCGGGTCGCTACGACCTTTGGCATTGACAGCGTAGAGGTTAACTTGATAACTGGTTCCGGGTTCCATTCCTTCCACATTGAAGTTTGGTGGTATTTGATAAGTTGACATGTTATAACGCGGTCGCAACGACGGCAGTTCCAACAGTTCCATGAAGAAATGTTGCGGCAGGCCGCCATCAAAACCTTCACTGCATTCGATTTGAAGTGAGTCTGAAGTTTGATTTACAATTGTGCAATTGATGAGTGGAAAAGGCCGACCTGAAAAAGAAATATGAAATTAGCTTTCGATTCTGAGTTCTATTTCAATATTTAATAAAATTATAATCTATTTAAACAATGCACATTGCTGTTATTTACTTTTATTTATTTATTTAAAAAACCGGTCAAGTGCGAGCTGATCTCGCGAGAAGACGGTTCTGTTCGAGTCCTTTTTTCCGTGAGAACTTAAAGTGTTCACGGAAAACGAACTTAAGGTTTTCGTTTAGATTTTGCTGTAAACTATGAAAGACGTCCTATTTTCTCTATTTTTTTTCAAAATTTACGCTCAGAAATTCCGAAATAAGAGTGGGGAATGCTCGATTTTTATGTACTTTCTTCAATATCTTTTTAATTGTGCATTTTAAAATAGTAAAAAATATACTTGTGTTTCTCATAATGAGCCCTTTTATTTGATACGTCACATTATGAAATTGATTTTTTTAGATTTTTTTTATTTGTCCCTCAAAATGGGAATTCGTTTATTTAAGCTATATGGTCGTGATTGGGTAACATATTCTATATTTTTAAGAGACATTTACTTTATTTTTTTTGATTATAAATTCTAAATAAAAAAAAAGTATTTTGAAATAATATCAAAAAATATTTACACGAAATAACAATGTATTAAGACGACTATTGTAATACAAGTAATTATTCACAAAAAATTCCTTTCAACTTGGTTTCAAATTAACATCAGTTAAAGTGATTTTATGAGTGTTTATGGTAATATCAAGCATCGTTAATGTAAATTATCAAATACAAAAATGATTCATAATAACGCTAATATATTTTTAAAATTCATTCCTCTCCCAAATATATTCAAGAATAGTGCGAAGCTTTACTAACAATAAATTGAGGAAATAAAAGAATGACAAAGGTTAAAAAATTGTAATAAAGTACGTCTATAATACCTTTTTTTTAGCGATTGTAAAAATATCAAAATTTCCACTTTCGTTGAAGTTTATATGCTTGTAAAACACGTAATAAAGTTTTTTTATTATTTAAAAGAAGATCTGACAATATTGCGTTATTATAGCAAAGTGTCGAAAAGAAATTTAACTCCTACAATAACGAAAAATACATTTTCAAATTGTTCGATTAGTTTGGAATAAATGGTGTCGTTACTTGATTAAATAACATGAAATTTAATCTTCAATTTTAAACCGTCGATTATTTTAATTATTTATTAAGTTTGACATAAAATACCCATTACTTCCGCCATTTATACCGGTTCTTCCACCATGCACTCGTTTAAAATAATAGAACTTTATTTCTATCGTCAAAATTCCTTGTTTTTTTACATGAATTTAATACAAAATGTTTTTTAAGGTTTATTTTGAAAAGCTTTTTGTATTTTGTATTTTTAGTTCCTCTGATATTACTTTATTGTAGCTATACTAGAATCTTGTCATTGCAAGCAGACCCCTACTGAACCCACTATATGAGGTAAAATTCCAACCTAATATCATAATTTCAAATAAAAAAAAAACATTCTATACAATATAGTAAATTAATAAAATTTAAACGAAACGCTTGTATTGTTATTTACTGTATATTGTTGTATAAAACGTATTGCAGAATCGTATTACACATGTTCATCTAATACAGCTTCATCTATTATTATGAATCGACAAAAATGTTTCAGCCAAATCTTACGTATTTTTGGCCGTAAAATTCAAATTCGCAATAAAAACTAAAGGTTTCCATTAAAAACAACGAATTTGATCTTGAATGACCTTAACCCTTCCACCCAAAGTCAAGGTTACATAATTATACAATACATACACATACACCATTTTTGTTTGAAACATTGTTATTATTAAATTATTTCTCGACGATCGTTTTGGACAATAAGTCCAATCTCAGGAATATAATACATATTTAGTATATGTTTTATACACCTGAGCATGGACTTATTGTCCGAAACAATCGTCGAGAAAAAATTTTATAATAAATTTTTGTAGAATTTTGAAATGTTTTTATTTATCTGTTATTATTAATCATGTTCTACCAAGTGCCGAGTGAAAAATCAGTACAAATTATATTTTTTCGTAGAGTACTTATAACTCGAGATATTTTGGAATGGAATATACAGGCTGTATATGAAACATATGCTACATACATAAAAATAAATTAAATTTTCTTTCGCTTGTTTCAAACATAATTATCAAACCCGTCATAATAATAAATTTATTCTACCTAAGTGTAACTTATCCTTATTTTATAATAGTCCTGAATTTGCGGCGTTGCGAATGTACAACACATTACCAGAGCACGTAACTGCAATGCCTTTTTTTAAATTTAAATCCGAAATAAAGAAACGTTTGTGTTCACTTTGCTTATATTCAGTTTCTGATTTCACATTTTAAATTTTAATATTATATTGAGATTGTCAGATGAATTGTCTTTTCTTTGTGACAATAAATTAAGTAAGTAAGGAAGTAAGATCTACTAGATTTATATTTTGGTTAAGAATTTTATAATGACACTTTCTTGCCTTTTTGACTATATGAAAATAAATCCTCTTATTATCATTATTATTATGTTTCATTTTGTTTTCTAAAAACGTATAAATTGTTGGTATAACGAGAAAGTCTGTCAGTGTAGAAAAGAACTTTTAATAAAAATTCATATATCAAAATAACGACACATACCAGGATATATTATGTATACAATGTATATATTGTAGACTATATGTTTACAGAAGTCCGGTGGTCTCTATAACATGTTCAATTACACGCTCCGCTAAACAAACCGACCCCGCTTTACCCAACGTACAGTCCAGAACGCCCCGCCACCGTCCCAAAGACAACCACTTGCTCTTCTTAAGAAACATGACGTGTAACGTGTATTGCGTTGTTATTATAGTTTAGGTCGTAAATTCTAGATAGTGATTCATACACTAATAATATTCACAATCTATACTAATAAATACAATTCTTTGAATGCATGTGTATTTGAACGGATTGAACAAAATTATTTGACGATTTTTGATAAAACTTTTTTTTGTAGAGCAAGACCCCGCTTGACGCGAGGGATACGTTCCAATATATTCCTGCACTAAACGAGGTCATCTTTCACTTCTCGTTACATTTTTCAACTAAAGTAATAGCAACGGGCGAATGAAGGAATTATAGGAAATTAGGTAGGTAATTTTTGAATTAGGAGTTTGATAGGTAATCGGCCATGGCCTCGAAAACGGAACCATCTATCTCGATATTTATCTGAATTTAACTGAGGGAAACCACGAAAAACCTCAACAAGATGGCCGGTACAGAAATTACCGTTTCTCGGCGAGAGGCAGTTGGAAAAAGTCCCAGCCACATCTGCCTTCGCCGGGATGCGAACCCGGTACCTCTTGAATGCGAGTCTAGTGCTCTAACCACTACTCTAACCCGCTCGGCTAAAAACGCGACTATGTTATTAGTATAGAAACTAGTTGTCGTCGCTTTAAAAAACCATCGTACGATAGGTCGAAAGATTATTTATATGAACGATATGCAAATATTTATTGTTTCGTAACGAAATCTTTTCAAGTTTGCACACACAAAGTTAAAAAGAAAAATCTCAAAACGGGAAAAAGAATAGAGGATTACTGGCGTTTGTAACTTCTGAAAAGAAGGCCATAAGATCAGTTAGTGTATCCTGTATCTGCTGGTGAAAGGATACATATATCAACAGGTTTGAAAAACCAAAGTTCAGCAGCATTTGAACGTCGCTACAGTAAATTAAGCATAGCAATTACTGTTATTGAACATTTTATGCGGAAGACACGTGATAAATATGCAACGATTCCAGTTTTACGATTACGATCAAGAAATCAATGATCGTACGATTACGATTATAGATGACTTAAAGATATAATGTAAAAGAATCTTTATTGGTCGATGCCTTCGCAAAATATATCTCTAATTTCTCTCTTTTCAGTATGCGACATTTTTTTCCGAAAAACGTTCATTCAACGAAAAAATGAACAATTAAAAAAGTGCCCAAAAACAATTGAACCGCACTTGAAATAAAGCAGCGTTAAACTTTAACAACTAAACAAGTTAAGTTCTAAATATGCAACGATTCCAGTTTTACGATTACGATCAAGAAATCAATGATCGTACGATTACGATTATAGATGACTTAAAGATATAATGTAAAAGAATCTTTATTGGTCGATGCCTTCGCAAAATATATCTCTAATTTCTCTCTTTTCAGTATGCGACATTTTTTTCCGAAAAACGTTCATTCAACGAAAAAATGAACAATTAAAAAAGTGCCCAAAAACAATTGAACCGCACTTGAAATAAAGCAGCGTTAAACTTTAACAACTAAACAAGTTAAGTTCTAAATATGCAACGATTCCAGTTTTACGATTACGATCAAGAAACCAATGATCGTACGATTACGATTATAGATGACTTAAAGATATAATGTAAAAGAATCTTTATTGGTCGATGCCTTCGCAAAATATATCTCTAATTTCTCTCTTTTCAGTATGCGACATTTTTTTCCGAAAAACGCTCATTCAACGAAAAGATGAACAATTAAAAAAGTGCCCAAAAACAATTGAACCGCACTTGAAACAAAGCAGCGTTAAACTTTAACAACTAAACAAGTTAAGTTCTGACAATCAGCTATAGGTACGTATAATGTATTATTATAAGCTATGTAAGGTATGTTTAAGTACTAACAAGTAACATACTAGTACCGATTCATTAACACATAAATACTTATCAGCTGTGGTTGTGCAAACACGTGTCTGTTGCACCATTAACAATAATTGTAGATTACCATTAATTAAACATAATAATATAAAGCGATTTTTTAAAGACAAAAAGTCAATTTAAAAATATTTTGTCTTGACGCGATGAGTCCATATTAACATAAGTTATCTCAAGTAAATCAGAAATTTAAGTAGAAAATCCATTATCAAAATATTATCTTGATAGAAAATCTTTTGTAAAAATTTCAGAATTATTATGCTTAAATTATAATCTTGAAGCGATAATATTTTAAAACATCGTCATTTGAAACAACTTCCACAGTACATACCGCGTAACATTCAAATAAGGTTTTCCATATCTGTGTGAAGCCTTAGGCTATATAATTCTACGTCTGATTTTCTTTAGACAAGAAAAAAAGAAACAAAAACAACACGCTTGATATACAAAACATTGAGAGTGAAAGCTAAATTCTTGGAACGTAAGACATTCTGATCTTTTCCAGAGTATCCCACTTAAATCAGTAATATACTCCTATTTTGAACATCAATTAACAGATTATATAGTATAATTAGTCACACACTTTATCTTGAAAACGAAAAATTACGTTTAAAATCTT
This sequence comes from Venustoraphidia nigricollis, assembly GCA_034508555.1. Lineage (NCBI taxonomy): Eukaryota > Metazoa > Arthropoda > Insecta > Raphidioptera > Raphidiidae > Venustoraphidia > Venustoraphidia nigricollis. Next base: position 508,226 of record JAVRKA010000042.1, on the reverse strand, counting down.
TTTAAACTAATTTAACAACTAAAATATGAAAATATAAACATTTTCAAATGTATATATTAGTGTAAAAATAAAAAAAAAGTGGAAACTATAAACTATCAACGTTATAATACAAGCACAACAGATTAAAACATATTTTTATAAAATAATAATAATAATATAAAATACAAAAAAAAAAAAACAAAACAAAACAGATGGACAGATAGACAGATACGAGAGTGATCCTATAAGGGTTCCATTTTTTCATCAAATGTTCGGAACTTCAAAAAATATGTAAATAAATTATTAACCCACAGTATTTAAACGAATGTTGTTTGTTTAATGGTTTCATCATTTTATTTCTTGCGCAAGTTTTAATATAATGTCGCTCTATAAAAAAGGCCTAATTTTCTTTTTTCAATTTCCTTATGTTTCTCTCCAGTGAAAATGTTCTAAAACTCAGTGACATTAAAAATAAAAGCATTGGTATTCAAAACAGGTTTGTAGGCCTCAGGAAAGAGTTATATGCTTCGTATACACACTGCTTATGTGTACACGTAGCTGCTGTTTGTCTCGAAAAAAATATAGAAACATGTAAGTTCACTTCTTTTTTCCAGAAAATATCAAAAATAATACATTTGAAAGAACACGAATGTCATCAAGTGAATACGAAAATTCCGTTTGCAGTTTTTTTTATAATACATAAGAGCTAATTTTAGTTATATTTCTGCCCGTGTGATGTATACTATTTTTCTGTATACCCGGTCGAAACTACGTATTTTCACTATTATATAAAAAGATTAATAACTTTCAAGTGAGCAATTTTGAGGTTATACCCCATAACAGCTGTCAGCTACTACTGGCTGGCGGCAGTCTCACGTATCAATGTCCCGCTGTTACTTTATTTCGTCCCGCTGTTATAGATGGTGTGCGAGTAATTCCAGCAGAGCATAAATGTTAGACTTTCTGCCTTAAAATCGAAACCGAAAGTACGTACTTTCGACTGGGTATAAATAAAAAAATATAATAGTGGTTCAAGTTTTTATATTTATGAAACAACTGGTAGAAATGTATACCTTCTTAGTTGCTGCGTTGTTGCAACATATATAAGAAGGCTATGGAACATAACCACGCAGCTTTTTGTGTTGGCAACGATATTGCTAACTACATGGCGCGCTATTGTAGTAATGTTTTTTAGAAAGAATTTCCAAGAAATGTTTAAAAAATGGCCCCGATAATGTATTGAATATTAAATAACTAACGTATTGTTAGTTCTTAAGATTTATATCGAAAATATCGGTTTAATCTATAGTTTACTACACAGAGCTGGAAGAGTTTTTGAAGTGAAGCGTATTTATTTTAATATTCTGTGACGTAAAAGAGGAAATAGCGGGCAAATGTAAGAGAAACCTTGAGCGCAAAAAAGGAATGACCAATTGTATACATACACACATTTACACGTGTATAACCTACGTGGCAAGATTGACTTAATAGTTTTGCGTGAATTTTATAATTGTCAAAATACCTAGGTAGAACATAATAGAAAAAAATGTGTGTGGATAAATAATTTATGTACAGTGTTTACATATTGTATACATATACATATTTACATATTTATTGTTAACATTTGCATGTGCTTATAAATACATTTAAATATGTGTATTTCGTTGATTGTTAGCGCAATGTTATTATTTCAGCTTTAATAAATAATTGCGAAAGAAGTTTCACTTCTCCTGTGAGCTTATGTGAGTGAAGCTCACACGTCTTTAAAACTAGTTATTAAAAAAATCGGGTTTTTGAAACCGTTACCACAGAATTGGTTATTAGTGTATTTGCCATATGGCAACATACACTATTGGCGTCGGTCGGATGGCGGGACCTAGGGGTCGGACCAAAATTTCTCGACGTTTCATAACCTCCTAAACACTTTGGCACCATTTTTAAAAATGTTTATATATATATGTATGTATATATATATGTATATATATATATATATATATATATATATATATATAAGCATATATATATATATATATAAGCATATATATATATATATATATATATATGTGTGCGGGCAAAAACTTTCGAAAGAGTTTATTGATTTTAACGAAATTTGGCCCACGTGTTGAAATCCATCACCGCAAGAAGCCTATTTAAAATGGGCGTAATCGGGCCACTTTAAGGGTAGTTTTTAGGGGTTGAAAAACATTTTTGGGCCCCAAAATACCGAAAAAATTCTCAGAATCGTTTCAAAATTGACATTTAACCCTCCAGTAGTAATTAAAAAGTGTCCCTAAAATTTTAATAAAATCGGCCCGACAGAACCGGACTTACAAATTTTATGAAAACACTACTTTGCAAATAGTGAATTATTTACTGAAAGTTGTATATAATTTGGTATAGAAGTTCGATTGATAATAATATTGCAATTAAGAAAAAAAATGTTATTTTAAGGGGTGTATTAAAGAGTCAAATTTTTTATTTTGCCCAAAAACCAACTTAAGTTCGCATAAAGCCACCCTGCCTGTATAAGTAAATACACTATATTGTCGGCAGGGTTTTGGCACTGCGACCCGGGTTTTTTAAAATCTGGTATTAAAGAACCACGCCCTAAGGGTATGAGGGGGAAGCAAAATTTCCTTAGTTGCAGATGTTATTTATAATTTTGACGTTGCCAACGTTTCTCTCACATTTCCTCTTTAACGTCACAGAAAATTTTAAACATGTACCGTCGCTAAAGAAGTAAATAATTCTTTGCCCGTCACTACTTTAGTGTGTATTTCTTTCCCGCGACTGGTTGTGTCTTTCCAAATTTACGTCGCATCGTCAAGAGTCTAACACCAGCACGAAAAAAGGTATCGCCATATATCTGTTTTCGGTTGTCTTAACGACGACATAACCTATTTAGGCAGCAGAAGGTGTGGTGGCGTGCATTTTGAAGACCGACATAATAGAGTTAGCAGGCCGCTGGAGAAAGCTGAAATGATGTCTGTAAGAGGTGTGGTTTTTGGAACATAGATACGTTTCATATATGTTGTCGGAAAACGGTGCCTAGTAGCGAAAATGATCCGAAATATACTGAGAGTTAGATTTCCGATTGGAACGCGCGGCATAGTATACAGAGTGTCTCAACCGACGTTGACTAACATGGGTAACTTTGTTATTAGTGGAGATAGAAAGTCGGTTAAATGGGCAAAGTAGTGCAGAAAATTGAGCTCATTAATGTCCCGTCGAAAAAACAATTGAATTTTGACACCCTATGAATTTATTCAGAAAATAGTGAAAATTGTCATTTATGAAAACTGGCCATAACTTTTTTATTTATAAAGATATTTGAAAATTTCATTAACCATTCTTTGATAACTTTTTAAGGTCTTTTCAGTGGTGTAGGTTCATTCAACACTGTGAAGAAGAATTAGTTTTAGCTCGACAGATAGTTAACCTGTCGATATGTATTTGTTTCAACAAATTTTGTTTTACACGGCACACTTCGATCGAAGTCAAAAAGCTATTTTGGTCAGTTTTGTAGCTTCTGATTGGTTTAGATATAGGATATGCTATGTCAAATTATTCAGAAAAATAAGCAGAATTTAAATATCTGAAAATCAAAAATGCCGTCCATAAGAAAAACCAAAGTTCATGTCAATATCTCATTGTCTAGTGGAAATAAAAAAATTAAACCTACGCCACTGAAAAGACCTTAAAAAGTTATCAAAGATCGGTTAATAAAATTTTCAAATACCTACATAAATACAAAAGTTATGGCCAGTTTTCATAAATGGCAATTTTCACTATTTTCTGAATAAATTCATAGGGTGTCAAAATTCAATTGTTTTTTCGACGGGACGTTAATGAGCCCAATTTTCTGCACTACTTTGCCCATTTAACCGTCTTTCTATCTCCACTAATAACAAAGTTACGTCGGTTGAGACACCCTGTATATTACACCACAAGGAACAGAAGTTGAAATCCCTGCACTGCAAAGTCGAGGGCATCAAGGTTTTCAATCTTCTGTCAGTGTGGTTTACACTATTTTTCTTTATACCTAGTCGCAAGTGCGTTTATTATCAAAATTTGTAATTCATAGCATAAAAAATACAATCGCGTTCGAGCAGACAGCTTGTTATGCGATCATGCTTAATTTTTTGTTCATTATTTCACCGCCTTTTTCGGATATTCCCAATGCATTGAATTTTTTTCTGTCTCTAGTTTACTTATCGGTTATAAAAAAAAAACTCTTTCGACTCGCTGTTATAAGATGGCATGCAAGTAATACCAGCAGAGCATAATTCTGAGGCTTTCTGAATTGAAGTCGGAGCCGAAAGTACGTACTTTCGACCGGGTATAAAGAAAAAAACTTTTCTCTGTCACCAAACTAGATAATTTGATAATTCAAGGCTCATGGGGGTTTCCATACAAAGAGAAAGTAAAACTTAAAAATGTACCAATTGATAATAATTTCAGGGGTATTTGGACAAATGAGCCTTAAATATTAAATTGATTTTAACATTAAATTGTTCAAATACTCGTGACATTATTATCATTAATTAATTTGTTTGGACATGAACTGATGATGAATCAAAAATGTAGCTTTCATCAATTAAAATTCAACACAATAATTTCACAAGTTACAACGATACTACAATTTTTAAATTTTATGATGTATGAAAAACTATTAGTTTTTTAATGCAAAATAAATATTAGTAATTTGCATATTTTTACAATTTTAAATTGAAAAATTGATTAAAAATTTTTACTGAAAATTCATTAAGAGTATTGATGACCGGCTAGTGTACATGGACATTTTTGATTATATATTGTTTTTCAGAAATTGAATTTTGCATTAGGTTGTGGGGGCTCGTGGGCTTGGGCCCGAAGTGCCCTTATGTAAATCCAACACTGGAGATGTTCCAGGATAATAAATCTTGCTTAAATTTGAAACTTTCTATCTCTTGGAATATCTAAATTAATGAGAAAAATGTAATTTGATGATGCTAATAGTAGCGTGACTCATGTCAATTAGTAATTAATTGTGTGATCAATATTCTACGCGTTTAAAAATGAAGATTTTTTGGGTTGGCTCAACAAAATCACGAGATTACTTTTTTGGCACTGAGGACAGGTCAGGTGGCAGAAGAAAAGAGCGTATTTATCTATATATAAAAAATCGACGTTTGTGATGTGTGTGTGTGCAATGGACTCCAAAACGACTGAACCGATTTTGAAGAAATTTTCAAGAAATCTTCAGATTGTCTCAGCGGCTGATCCTATGAAATTTGGTAGCGATTGAATCAACAGATTCTTTGTTTTATTTTTGGGTAATTTTAATTTTTCTTCGATTTTTGAACATTCACAATTAAAAGCGATTGAATTCGCGCAAATTGAATATACGTTGAAAATTTTATGATAATGATTCTCATCTTTTATGGCTATAGATAATTAGTATATTCGGATCGGGCCGCTAGTTAATAATAATTATTATAAATGCCTTTGTTAAAAATACTTAAAAATTCATTAATTTCATCAAGTGGTGATTGATTTCGTTTTCATTTGTCGAATACGCGTTCTTATAATAACATTATTTGTCTATCGCGTAGATTATATCGCGAATTTGTGAAAAATGAAGATTTTCAGTTTGTCGATAACACATTATCAACGTAAACACGGTTATTTAATGTGTGTGTATCTGGTATGTAAACTTCTATCGAAAAATTTTGAAATCTTGAAAAGAAAATTATGTAAATAATACTTAAAAGCTTTCATGACGTCAGCGTTAATACACATTTTGACCTTGCTACATTTATAAAAAAAAACTTTTTTAGAGTATAAACCTCCTTCAAAAAAGTCAGTAAAAAGATGAAAATAATGAAATTTTGAGGTCGGTTCCACTTTAATAAAAGTAGATGTCTATGTAATTCAAAGTTTTAGTAATAAAATTGGCACCGGCCTCAAAATTTCATTATTTTCATCTTTTTACTGACTTTTAGAAGCAGATCAATATTTTAGTTTTAAAAAAGTTTTTTTATTTTTACTTTTTAGTGGATTTGATTTCGCACCTTTTTAGAAACTAATAAACCAATTTGAGTAAAATTTATGTGAGATCACCTTGAAAATGTGCCCTATTAAATAAGAAAAGAATTATCATCAAAATCGGTTCACAAATGCTGGACGCATGAGTTGGCATTTATAAAAAATATGTTTTTTTGATGCCATTCAAAAACGGATAAACCGATTTTATTAAAAACTATATGATACTAATACGGTAACATTATGAACAAAACGGCATTGAAAATTTACAAATCGGTTTACAACTGACAAAAATATCGGTGCACAAACAAAAAAAAAAAAATACAACCGAATTGAGAACCATCTCCACTTTTTTTAAGTTGGTAAATAATCCGATTGCACCCATTTTAAATAGGCTTTGTGCATTAGATTCCAATGTATATACGAAATTTCGTTGAGATCAATAAAGTGTTTCAAAATCTCAATAAATATTTATTTTTATGACGTGAAACGTTTTCTTCAATTCCGCAACTATTTATGACGTGAATGTAATAGGCTTCAGGGTAAAGAGAAGATTTGTATCGGATGGTAGCAGAAAGCGAGCGTGACGTTGTATATATGACGTCACTGCAGTAGAGATAAAACCTTAGCAGGAAATACACCGTATGCTAACAATCGCTACCACTTGATATACGCAGTGATATCAGCTCTCTATCTATTCTACATTACTGCTGAATGGCTGATACTGTTCGGTTCAATGTTGCATTATAAACAGCATGCGTATTATTTGAATACATTCAGATTCAACAACGTTACAGGATCGAGTGGAATGGGGAGCACAATTTAAAATAAAAGACAAATATTCACTCAATGTAAAAAAGCTGACGCTATTTGATATTATACGTATTTCTATGTTTGGTTTTATAATTTACTTAATTCGCGGCTAATTGAAAAAATATGAATCAGAAACCAACTGTTTTAAATCACTGAAATTCTGAAATGTAAAATTATTTGTAAAAAAACTGAAAGGTTTGAAATTACGCAACATACCGAAATACCATATACACCCGGTACCTCCACCATATTCAACTCAAATTTCAGAACCTTACGTATTCGTTTGTTATAAACAAATAACGTTCACTGATGTAGTTTTTTCAGTATTTTGAATGCTTCAACGATGTTCTTGGAAGAATAAAAACTGCCTTTATCAAGATTTTCCATAACAATATTATATGAATATGAAAATAGGTTAACAAATAAATAAAAACACTTGAAAATTCTACAATCATTTATTATTAAATTATTTCTTGACGATTGATTCGTACAATGAATTCATCTTCAGAAAAATAAAAGACATAATATATGTTTTATATTGTTATTGTCCGAAGTGTTTTTATTTATCTGTTATTATTAGTCATGTTCTACCAAGAGTTGAGAGAAGAATCGGTGCAAATTATAGAAAATAGGCTTATTCATTTTCGCAAAAATTTATTTACCTTAAGGTAATTGTCGTGGTACAATATTGTCAAAAAGTTATAGATTATACGCGCCACAAAAGTATGCTAGCTTGTGGTTAAGTGATCCATAATTTGTACGCAAGACTGTACCCGTGGAAACGTAACCCATACCGTATTACTATGCATGTATACTTTTCTATAAATTCTTGAACTTTAAACCGTTATTTATAAATAATTAGATATTTTTTTTAAACTCATAACAAATGCATTGAAAGACTGTCAGTTTTTGGAAAGTTTCTGACAGTTAGTTCTTTTTTTAAAAATAAGAAACTGGTTCAGAACTACAGAGATCGTATACAATCAATGTTAATTATCCAATTTTTAATTGAATTTATCTCGGATTATATACGGTCGATCGACTTCAAATTTTCAGAGTAATTGTATTATCATGTCCTTAATAAGTATACAACAATTAAGAATTTTCTGAAGGTGTGCCTTAACCACGACAACTACCTTAAGGTTTAATGTAGTTTAAAAAACGTGTTTTTAACAACATTTGAAACCTTTTCACAGTTTAAAAAAACATGGATATCCTATAACTTTTTCATAATGAAATATCTAGAACTTTAAACGCTTGGATCTTTTACGATTCACTAATATAAATTTTGTACTTCAGTTTACTGTAATTTGATGTTCCATTCTTTACCAATATTGGAAAATGTAAGGTGTAAGTTTACAGACATTTGCGATTAAATACCAAATAACATACTTAAACGATGTTAGCACAACATAAGAGATTGGAAAAAAATATCAGTTCCACTATAATTTTGTTTTCTACGAAGTTTAATTTAACACTTCTATTCCGAAATTATATTAGTTTAAACATAATTAAAGAGAACTTGGTTTGTGCTTTTATAAATCGTGTACCCTAAGATTACTAACGTTTACCCAGAAACAATTTTGTAGAATAATTAATATTAATTTATTACCGAGAATTTATAAGTTGAAAATTTTTTTTTCTGAATTTAGTGACTAATTTTTAGTCGAAAAAATAAACATACGCTATACAATAAACAGTAACTATATAGAGAGTTTATGTCACGTAATTTGTACTTTTAACAAGAACTAAAAAGCAATAAGAGTACACGGCAAATTCATTTGGTTATTATTACGATAATTGACATTAAGTTATTGTACATAAAACACAAAAGTTACAGCACATAAATTTAGAAAACCGACAGGGTCGGTCTCATATCAAAATATATCTAAAATTATCAGCATTAGTATTTTAAATTTTAATTTATTTTACAATGCAAAATATAGCACAAGAGTAACGTAGATGGCAGCAGGTAAATAATGACCTAAGTTATGATTGGTTTTCAGTAAGGAGTATAGTAAAAACCAAGTCTACGTGTTCCATTGTAAGTTGCGTGATTTAAATATGGAATAATTCAAAATAAATCTGTGCTGCTTGTTATGACCATCCTTTAAATTCTGTGATTAATTTCTAACCTAAAAATAAATAACTTAATTCAAATATTTTTCTATCTCACTCCTGATGCTTTCTGTGGCAGCTATCTCTCTCGTGCTACCGATATATAATTTACTGCATTTTTCGAAACCACTTACTGTCTCCGAGACTTAAATTGATCTAGCTCCTTATTAAACTACTGAATTTCTGTATGGCAAATTAATTTTAGGTTCTTTGACAGCATCATATTTAATTTTCAGCTATACTAAAATTATTTGAGCATAAATGTTTTTTAATTACTGAAATAACATTAATTGGCACGGTGTTATAGCAACGACTAAACTGTATGGCACTTTACGTTGCTAAAATTATGAAAAAAAAAATCATCCTAAATTGATTTGAAAATACTAAATTTGTACCTGTACAAATAGGACACGCTCCTGGCAGCCAGATGTGCATCAACTCTCAATAAGAAAAGGAAAATAAAAAAAACAGCCGACCTAAAATTCCTTTTTTCATGACGTTGCTAGCTGACTATCATGACGATTGTTTTCTAACAGCTTTTATCAATAATGTTTCTGTTACGGTTCTGTGATCCCGTTAAGTATTTTATTATACGTAAAAAGCGTATGCAGTACTTGCATAATTTAAGGCATGCAGTAATATAATTTCATAACATGAGCCTGTATAATGTAGATATATATCCATAATTGAGATCGATTGGTACATTTTGTGTCAGTCGGTGTCACGCTATTTAGTTGACATGACGGCCGTGAGGCGGTCCGATTCTGTCTGCTCTAATGAAATTTGTAGAAGGCTAGTGGACGTTACGTTGACCTCACAACTAAAATAAAGTTCTCTTATAAATAACACGGAAATCGATAATACGATATCTACGCCGACAAGGCTAAATGGATTATGATGTTTAATGAGTACGGTCAGAAGTTTCGGAAACACATATCATGAATAAATCATTGAGAAAACCAACTCCAAAATTAAATAAATTAAATACACTTTTCAGTAAATAGCCCACTACCTGTAAACTAGTGTTTTAAAAAAAAAATTTAAATATATTAAATACAATCTTCAGAAAATAACCCACTATCTGCAAACTAGTGTTTTCATAAAATTTGTAAGTCCGGACCTGTTGGGCCGATTTTAACAAAATTTTGGAGGAATTTTTGGATTGCTACAAAATGGTCACAATTCTGAGAATTTTTTCGGTGTTTTGGAGCCTACAAACGCTTTTCAACCCCTAAAAACGATCCTTAAAATCGGTCGATTGAGTTCATTTTAAAATAGAGTTAGTGCGGTAATCGAAGGAAATGAATAACAATAGTCAATTAAACATTAAAAAAAATCTATATAAAATATGATATGTTGAAGATTATCCCATTAAAGAAATCGATATCACAAATAATCGAGCACAGCAAACGGACCAGAATTTAAAAGTTAACATAGTTCATACTTAGCTATCCAAACGATAAATATCTTATTAACTACGATTAACAGTTTATAAATTACTGGCCTTAACAGATCTGAGAGACGGACGAATAGCTATGGCTTTTTTATCATTATAATAATAATAATAAATTAAATGGTAAGTGTATCGGAGATTTAAACTGTTATAAATGTGTTTATCAAAAAATAAACATGAGCCACTTTACGTTGTGATCATAGATCCAAGCACATTAGTTGTAAGTTAATAGAATATGGTCTTATCTGACCATTTTCACATTTAATTATGGGGGTCGCCAGTATTAACTTTAATTTATTTAATTCAAGATTTCGTTCCTTGTATCTTTATCATTCTATACTAACAACGAATATCAGGTTATTTGATGTCATGAACTTCGTATTTATTATGTTTTACGTTTCTAATTTAAATTTTGATGTCAGACTTCTGACTTAATTAAAAGTCCACGATTGGCACGTGCTGTTTCGCAGAAAAAATATACTAAAAATAAATTATTAAAAAATGACACGGGTGTTAAAAAAAATTATTACGTAAACGTAATAGTAGAAGAGCTGTTAGACATTTTTGAGTAGGTATTTGAGGTACTGTGAAAATTTGTACAATACCTCTTTAGTAATATCCGAATACAAAAACATAGACCTTAAATTGTTTTGAATTAGCAAAAATGTTTTCACAATAAAAAGCCTTTGAGGCATTTTGAAATTTTAATACCTTGAATTTTAGTATTTAAGGAGTTGAAAAATAAAAAAGTCAGATTTCTCAATCGGGTCTAAAACTTAGCCAGATGTTTGCAAAATTATATTTTCGAAAAATTTAAAGAACACATTTGAAGCACGTTGAAATCTAAACAGAGTAATTTTGGTAACTAAAAATAAAAATATTTTTTTCGACTTACCAGCAGCAACAACTTGGAAGACACAAGGAGACCTTTGATGTCCTACTGCATTTTGACCCCAACACGACAAAGTCCCGTAGTCCATATCTGATATAGGTGTATAATTGAGATGCGAAATTGTGCCCTCGTGAGTAAACCTGGACGGTGGGACTTCAGCCAAATCGCCGGAATTGTTGAACGTCCAGTGGAACTTGACGAGAGGTGGATTCGCGTCAACTTCACATCGTAACACTACTGATTCTTGCTTCAGTGCGCCAAATAATTCCTCACGTTCTTCTCTACAAATTGGTACATCTGCAAAAAAAACGGGATTCAGAAGGTTTTATTATACAAAATTAATAAATACAGATGAAATAAAACACAGGGTGTCCGAGAATTATCTTTACAACTTTGAAATTTAATAACTTTTGAAATAAAAAGGATATTCACATTCTGTTTTCTGCAGTTTTTAGTGCAACTCATAAAGTTTTTAGGTTAACACCTCCACATGTGCACCACGTGTGGCCCGAAGCACATCCAGTCGGTAATCGATTTCTTGCCAGGTACGCTGTAACATAACGTCTGTGACAGTGGCAAAAGCCTCTGTAATGCGGGTTTTTAAGTCAGCAATGTCAGTAACCTTTCTCCGATTAACAATATCCTTCAAGTAACCCCAGAGACGAAAACTTTATGAGTTGCATTAATAACTGCAGAACACAGAACGTGAATATCTTTTTTATTTCAAAAGTTATTAAATTTCAAAGTTGTAAAGATAATTCTCGGACACCCCGTATTTCGAAACGTTAGCCACAAGCGAACATCGGTAAAGCTTTTCTCTTTTGATTGTTCCTCATCCGAACTTCCTTCAACGATTACATTATTGGAACGAAACAAATAAAAAACCCGGGTCGCAGTGCCAAAACCCTGCCGACAATATAGTGTATTTGCTTGTATAGGGCCGTGTGGTTTTATACTTTTATTATGTGAAATTAAGTTTGTTTTTGGGCAAAATAAAAAATTTAACCCCTTAATACACCCCTTAAAATAACATTTTTTTCTTATTTGTAATATTATTATCAATCTAACGTCTACACCAAATTAAATACACCCTTCAATAAATAAGTCACTATCTGCAAACTAGTGTTTTCATAAAATTTGTAAATCCGGTCCTATCGGGCCGATTTTATTAAAATTGTGGGGAAACTTTTTAATCACTACCAAAGGGTTAAATTTCAATTTTGAAACGATTCGGAGAATTTTTTCGGTATTTTGGGGCCTAAAAACAGTTTTCAACCCCTAAAAACTACCCTTAAAATAGCCCGATTAGGCCCATTTTAAATAGGCTTCTTGCGGTGATGGATTTCAACATGTGGCCCAAATTTCGTTGAAATCAATTAACTCTTTCGAAAGTTATCGCGCGTACACATATATATATATATATATATATATATATATATATATATATATATATATATATATATATATATATATATATAAATATATATATATGTATATACATATATATATAAACATTTTTAAAAATGGTGCCAAAGTGTTTAGGAGGTTATGAAACGTCGAGAAATTTTGGTCCGACCCCTAGGTCCCGCCATCCGACCGACGCCAATAGTGTATGTTGCCATATGGCAAATACACTAATAATAATAAATACAGTGTTATGTTAAAAATTCGACACAACATAAAAGAAATAGCAATACAGTTTTTAAGTATAATCTTATATATTTTAAACGAGTAGTTATTGTACATAAGTTTTTAAATTTATTTCGCGTATCTCGGAAACAACTCTAACGATTTAGATGAAATTTTGTAATTAGATAGGTTTTTCTTTTGAAATTTACCTAAATAGTTTAATTTCCTGCAAAAACGCAATTTTACTCAAAAAAAAAACGTTTTATACCTATTTCATATAGCGCCATCTCGTAAATTTTTGTAGTATTTGTATTGTTGATGATAATCAACTGTTACCTCAAGATTTTGTGAGATATAAAATACGAATATATTCGGCTTACATGTCGAAAACATTAAGCCTTCCATTGGCCCGAGCAAAGCTCGGTCTCCCAGGTACTGTATGTTAAATATAAAGTTAAAAATGTTATTAAAAATTCGATATTCAGTATTATTATAGAATAAACACTAAAAAGCATGCGCTAATTAAATTATTCCGTTAATATTCATGCAGTAAGAATATAAAGTCACAATGGTGTGAGAACAGTGTTGCCAAGTCTAAATATGGTTATAATATGTTGACTGTAAAATATAATAAATTAACGATGTACAATGTCAGTTTTATTAACTTAGCAGGAATAATAAAACAATACAATAATAATAATAATAATAATAATAATAATAATAATGCGTTTAACGTCCGTTTCTCGACTTTGTCATAACAGACGCCATTCGCACCATTACTATTTTCCATCTACCACACTTCCCGTTATTTTTCTACATTTTTAAAACTTCAACTTATGTAATAGCAATGGCCGAATGAAGGAATTATAGGAAATTAGGATAACGTAGGTAATTTTTGATCTAGGAGTTTGAAAGGTAATCGGCCGTGGTCTCAAATAAGGAACCATCTCGATATTTATCTGGAATTAATTGAGGGAAACCATGGAAAACCTCGGTCAAGATGGCCGGTACAGGAATTACCGTTCCTCGGCGAGAGGCAGTAGACAAAAGTCCCAGCCACATCTGCCCTCGCCGGGATTCAAACCCGGACCTCCCGAATGCTAGTCTAGTGCTGTCACCACTACTCCACCCAGCTCGGTAATAAAACAATACAATATGAAATACTTTATTTTATTACCATTTTTGTTAGTTTGATGAGTTAATATGCGCGCGCTTGTGAAGATTTCTGACCCAAAAAAAATTCTTATTAAATCAATGGCAAAACTGTTATATTGTGGAGTCGAAGGTGCTGCCTAACGGAGCGCAACCCGCGATGCAAGACAGTGGAGCTGAAGTCTTCCCTACTTCTGTCGCTGTGGTGTTTCATTTCAACCGCACGCAAAGCCGCGAATAGTGGCTAGTATAATATAATTCTGAATGTTTAAAATTAAAAGCAAGATTTCTTTAGCATCTTTTCAAATACAGCGGGTTTTTTGGTCTCATTATAATATATGCATAATATTACAACCTGCAAAGAAATGTGTATTATAAAACGGTCGGCTTTATTCTACTTTTCTTTCTCTTTTTTTGTATTGTATTATATTTATATAAGTAGGGCTTTTTGTTTCAGGATAGGTTATGTTGGTGTTATTATAGTGTACGAGCTGCGGACCAAACTCTCATATCCGACGAGGTTTTCGTTTTACAGTGTTGGCATTAGACTCAAAATTCAATTTTACGGAAATTGCATTATTATTAGGGAATATTGTATAAATTTCATGTCGTGAAAACTTTTATGTCTTTTTTACCAGTTGGATGTATGTGTGCATGTAAAAGGCACTTACGCTTCGGAAATCTATGAAAAAACTTATTAATTTTTGATATTGATACTTCAAAATAAACTAAAAATATATACCATCCTTCCCACATGACTTTTAGTCAAGTTTTTACAGTTTATTTGATTCAAATAAAGGATTTAAAATCAAATAAAAACGAAAAAATTAATTTTACACAAATTTTTGCACAAAAAAAAAATAAATTTGAAAAAAATTATTGAGCAAGTCAAATTTTGCAGTATTTTTAACATATGCTTGCAAAGAAAAAAACTTAAACGTGATATTTGTCAATATTTCTTTACACCACTTAACGAGATTTTGCATTCCGGGAAAACAAATTAACATTTTTAAGTTTTTTTCTTTGCAAGCGTATGTTAAAAATACTGCAAAATTTGACTTGCTCAATAATTTTTTTCAAATTTATTTTTTTTTGTGGAAAAATTTGTGTAAAATTAATTTTTTCAACCAAAAATTGAATAATAAAACGTGATATTTGTCAATATTTCTTTACACCACTTAACGAGATTTTGCATTCCGGGAAAACAAATTAACATTTTTTTTTATTCAATTTTTGGGGCAAAAATATTTGTCTTTTTAAATCTTTAAGCAGCAAATCAAATTTTGTGAAGCCTAAGACTTAATCACCGCTAATAAAACCAGCAATAAAAATAATTTTGCGACAGTTTCTCGAGAGAATACTTTACAGTCCGTGGGTACAGTCAACTTAATTTAAACATGTTTTCAATTTTGACATACAAACACTTACGTTCTAGATACAACATTGATTAAACGCGTTAGTATTATCTGATTAACTAGATTATTAAATTAAAAAACTGAATCCAACCCTGTTCATTCTGAATCCACCAGCCCCCAACATCTCCTATAGCCATCTTTATTATTGTTCTCACGGAACCATTGTTTCAATGGTTTTATATGTATTATGCCACACTACACAGAATATACCACAGCGCTTTACTTCTCTTTAACATTTTTCATATGAGCGTTTATTTCTGAATTCTGCAATTTATTCCGACAATTACGTTCAATTTCAACTCTGTTCTGTACATATATGCGATTTTTTAAAAATACTCCACAGTAAGACCTCGCTTAACGCTACTCTTCTTGACGCTGATTCAGTCTTACGCGGTTTCCAAAAAAAAGTTTGACCACTATAACGTAAATTATAGAACAGTTTATACAAAATGATTCAATTATCGATAGAAGTTCAAAGGCAAGGCGAAGTGTTGTTGATGCAATATCTTGCTATTGACAACAGATTGCTGAACGAAACAGAAAGAGGCAAGCGACATTAGATGACTTTTTCACAAAAAACAAAATATGTCAAATGAGGAATATTCCTCATCATAAACATAACTTCTTACTCGTACTTTTTTTGATTTTCATAAATTTTTTATGAACAAAAATCGATATTAGCAATAAATAAATCTATGATTATTGTGATAAAAAAGTATTTAACAATAAATGTTACAAAATTAAACAAAAAAAAAAAAACTAACAAATCTTCTTATTCTCGGCTCTGTTTCACTAATGCCTATTATCAATGTATTAAGATGAATTCGTTTAGCGCTGTTTCGCATAGCGCAGGAACTTAAATTGGAACGCATCTCTAGGAATAAGCGGGATCTTACTGTACTTGCTGAATAACTTTGTAACTTAATAACGAATGATAAATTGAAAACAGATTTTTGTGACAGCGTTTTTTTAATAATAAGTAAAAAATAAGATAAAACTTTTATTGCATCTTATACACTCCGACGAACTTTAAAAAATCTAAAACAGCATGAATATATTTTTCTTTTTCTATTCTTCCTTTACAAGAAAATTATAAGTTTTTTTTTGTAAACAGTTCGCTTTTGAATTTTTCAAGTACCTATTTCTTATTTATATATTTTCGTCGCAAATTATTTTTGCCATTAAATGATCTTACGTTGAAGCACTTATCTGTTCCACTTCTAGCTCTTGCTACATTGCGAAAATGTTATATCAAAACATAAATTTCATCAAATTATAATGCGAAGCACGAAAAAAGGAAATTTTACAAATTTTAATGCGAATTAAAAAATATCGGAAAAATATACCAGTATCATGTTATGAAACGCATCGAATACTTTTGATAGCTGAGCTCATAGCATTACGAAAAATCAGCTTATAACGTACCGAGTCTACATTTATACTTGGTGTTCTAAAAATTCCAGCCATTTAGACGACAGGGCCATTCCAACTACACACATATTGACATTTGACATAATAAATAAAATAAAATATCTGCGCGCTACTAATAAATAGTTTGATATATGCTGTTCGCTTGCATGGTTGCATAATATGATTTCGGATTTAAAAATTAACCAAAGCACGTTTCTCAGCTATTTAACTAATCACTTTTTGACATATTTGCAGAACAACGAACAACAATTTTTTTTATTTTTAAAATATTTACGAAACTATAAAACTTAGATAAACAATTACTTTACAGAACTTTCTTGGAAAAACGAATAGAATAACGAACCGTTTTTAAAAGTAAACCGTAATAAAAATAACGTTATAGCACATATCTTTTCTGGGCATACGCCGATTTTCTCCAAAAACAACAAGGATTCACATATTTACTTCTACAAGTTCACGTAATAAGGCCACAATATCTGTATTAGAAAATACACTATAGTATCGGTAGGGTCTTAAAAGACGCATCTGTAAGTACCTATAATTTACTAGTATTTTAATAAATTATAATAAAAAATTCGATGAGTCAAATTCAATTAGAAACTAACCCTGGCTAATTACTTGTCAGAATAAGGGCCACTCTGTTTAAAAAAAAAGAAAAAATTCAACTGATACATTTACGCGTTTTCAAGTTTAAATCTAGGTATTAAACGGATCGCCGTATAAATAACGGCGTCTCAACGACCCATTCAGTTCTATTCTTCACTACTTTTTGTTTTATTCTTTTGTCTTTTTATATTTCCGTTGACTACACCGATCTGTTAAAGAATAGTGGAATTAAATTACTTGTTGGATTAAGCATCATAGATAATATGTGTATGGTAGTTAACGCGCAGAGCAGTATTGTATTATTCAAAGAAAACAGCACTTAGACTTTTTGTTGTCGAGTTCGGCATACCAGGTGGTCGTTTCTATATTTGTATGTTTATATATGTGTGTGTGAAGAACCCCACTGAGAGCCACATAGCCAGTTCAAACAAAACAGACACCAGGGTACTTTGCTGCTTATTACGCTAATTTAATTACAGTAGAATTGTAGAATGCTTCGCCTGCTTTTGCCACTGTTTATTTAATATTTATTTTTTTATTATCATATATTAATTTAATTACAAATCAGCATACGTAAAATTTCCGAGAATTTACATTAAATTAAAACTAGAAAAATTTAGGGAAAAAGATCAAATTAATTATTTATAAGTTTGCTGTTAGTAGTCTTTTTCTACGAGCAACTTCACCCTGTTAATTTTAATGTTACAATGTGCGCGCGCATCAACAAAATCTTGTCTTTACAAAGTTTTTTAACTAATACTTAATTTATATTTATTTTCGTTATTTTAGTGACACTGCCATAAATGATGAGAATCATTATCATAAAATTCTCAACGTGTATTGAATTTGCGCGAATTCAATCGCTCTTAATTGCGAATGTTCAAACTTTGAAAAAAACTAAAAACTAAAAAAAGTCTATTAGTCCGGTCGCTACCAAACTTTATAAGATCACTCGCTAGGATAATCTTAAGATTGCCTGAAAATTGCATAAAATCGGTCTAGCTGTTTTAGAGTCCATATCGATTATTATATAGATAGATTAATTGATCAATAAATCTGTTGTGAACTAAAAAGCTTTTTTATCGTAACATGATATTTGTTCAACCCCAATAATATGCGAGCTCAACGATGCAGGAATGATAAGAATATCCAATACTGAACATTTCAAATCTAATAAAATATTCTATAATATTAAAAGAAATTTGTCCACAGTGCATTATTTTTAATCCAATAGAATGATTACATTTTCTCGTGAATTTCTCTTTGTACGTTTCCAATGTAATATTATATGCCAGATTTATTTTAACGAATGAAAATTAACTTTTCTTTCGTTTTTTTATATTTCAAATCAACAAGCTGATAAATTTCAGTATCTCGGAGCTTACACGTCAATTCATTTCCGTAGCATAAAACAGCTTAAAGTATCTGCCACAAAAAAGCTTCTTTTAAAAGAACTAAACGATTTGTAAAGCATGAAAGATAAATCACTCTCATATAAAATTCAAACCGATATTTATATTTACTACTGTTGACAAAAAGATTGAGTAAAATAGTATGATAAATAAATAATAATGGTGTGTGTACGCACAGCAGAAGTTATACTTCTTTGGCGTGATCGCGATAATTGATATTCACAGTTTCATAAAAATAAAATAAAATAAGATGTCTATGGAGATGGTAAATATAGTTAAAAGTTAGCCTGTTCACTTCGAGTAATACTTATTTACTTTGAATAATAGGTGGTTTCATTGCTTCAATCCGATTTTAACTAAATTTGAAACATATATTGTAATTTGAAACGATTTTTTTAATAGACGTGACCCCAACATAGTTCTACTTGCATTTTTTCTATTCACACATTTTGTCGATACCTTTCGAGTTCAAAACAATAAGTCGTTAAAAATTATATTTTTTTCTTTATACCCGGTCAAAAGTACGAACTTTCGGCTTCGATTTTAAAAGGCATAAAACCTTACATTTATGATCCGATGGAATTAGTCGCACGCCATCTATAACAGCGGTACGAAAGAGTATTCTCGTGCACACTGATACGTAGGACTGCCGCCAGCCAGTAGTATCTAACAGTTGTTTTTGCGTATAACCTCAAAATTACTCACATGGAAGTTATTAGTATTTGTATACAATTGTGAAAGTATACGTACTTTCCAGTTATAAAGAAAAATAGTATACACCACACAGGCAGAAAGTTGAAAGCCTTGAACATTGAGGAATTTCAACTTTCTGCCCTTGCGGTGTAATATACTATTGTAGCCTGTGTGAGCTTAGTCTTAAAAAGCTCCACAAGATGACTTGGTATTTTTCAGGTGTCACGGTATCTGATTATATAAAAATGCTATTTAGTAATCCCGCAGTCGATTACCAGCCAGAGCTGAAAGTAATTTTTCTCCAGCGATTTTCGCATTAATCTTGTTGGAAAAAGGGGTGGATATAGTAAAATCTACGCACATGTAGGTGAGCCAAAGCAGAATGTAGTAAAGTAGCAAGAATTTTTTTTAAGATAGATTGTTTTCTTTTAAAAAGTTGTTTCAATATTTTCAAGTTTTCAAGAAACACTAAAAATAAAAGTTTCAAGGCGAATTTGAATACAAAATTTTAAAAGTAGAGGATGTTTTTATATACTAAATTCGCGTGCGGTTATTGAGTTTGTCACTAAAGTAGATTAATTTAATTTTTAAAAACTTCTCGCAAATATAAAAATATTTTTTATATTTCCTGGAAGCACACAGAACTTATATATTACTGTCCTACGTTTCTATCAAAAAAAGTAGGTGCGTTTACTTATTTACACGCGTTTGAAGTTATACTTCTTTAGCGTGATAAAATCTAAATTTTAATAGATATGCAAATAATTTAATGAAACAAAAACCTCAAAAAATTTAAGAATAATAATTACAAAAAATTAACCTTGTCGTAGAAAACACTTTCAAAATTTTAAGTTATTATTTACAGTCCTACATGTTATAAATCGTTGATTGTCAAAAAATGTATCTTCAAAAGTAGTACGGCATTGTATCACTTCTTCAAATATATCAAGATAAGATAAATATTTATTCATTAAATGCCAAGAATTTGTACAAAAAAATACATAACAATACATATTAAATAATGCTAATATCAAAGTAATTTTTAATTGAGTAAGGACATTTAAATAACAAAATATTTTTAAGTTCACCTCTCAATTTTCTTGCTTGCATATTTTTTAGTCTGTACGACAAATGATTACAGAAATAAATACTTTGTATAACACAGTTTTTCTTAATTAATGTTTGTTCTTGGTGGACGCAAACGATCTACAGACTAACCTCTGGTATTAAAATTATGATCCATTTCGTATATATTACTATTTACCTCTTTTCAGAATCTCTTTTCACATGTCAAAATGAAAATTGCCCGAAAAATACGACGAAAGTTGAGGCATGCTCACATAAAATTTTCAACTATGGAAAAGTCTATTATGTCCAAATTAAATAACGTGATAAAAACGCTTATGGCTTGTTTTGTCGAACGTCTATAATATGGAATATCTATCGAAATAGTGTGGTCGTCGACGAATCTTTCCATTGAGTATAATCGCATGTGTAAATTTCTATACAAAATACAGCAGTAATAAACTTGGTTCGAGTATTAATACCAGTACCGCTTGATACAGATTGAAACTTCGTCTCATCTTAGAACAACAACGAATAATAGATTCATCCATCTAAAATCTATACTTCTAGTTATATAAATAAACTAGCCGGTACCCGTGGCTTCATTCCCATTTATGTCTACTTTCTCAACTAATTTTAGCACACGACTTTTAAATTAGTATAAAATTAGCATTAAACTATTTTGTCATCTGATAGAAGTACTCTATAGTTATCTCTTGACGTCTCGCTGTTTAGTTCTGCACTCCGGGTATTATTTCTACTATGCCAACAGTGGGCGTGTCGTTTTTCCCTCAACGTACTACCTGACAGCCAATCCCAATCGGACATCAAAAAAGGTTCACTTCAGAATTAATATTTATTGGATAAAAAATTAAAAACTAGGGTGGTAGTATCAAACCAAACGAAAACATTTGTTAAATCTAATATTTAATACATAGTCCTTATTCAACGCCAAAGGCGGGGGCAGATGTGGCTGGGACTTTTTCCTACTGCCTCTCGCCGAGAAACGGTAATTCCTGTACCGGCCGTCTTGATTGAGGTTTTCCATGGTTTCCCTCAATTAATTCCAGATAAATATCGAAATGGTTCCTTATTTGAGGCCATGGCCGATTACCTATCAAACTCCTAGTTCAAAAATTACCTGCCTTATCCTAATTTCCTATAATTCCTTCATTCGCCCATTGCTATTATATAAGTTGAAAATTTAAAAATGTAGAAAAATAACGGGAAGTGTGGTAGATGGAAAATAGTAACGGTGCGAATGGCGTCTGTTATGATATAAAGTCGAGAAACGGACGTTAAACGCATTATTATTATTATTATTCAACGTCAAAAACCTCTTTAAAACGGAAGGACGTACACTAATAAAAACTAGCGCAAATTACTTTAAAGTGGACACGTAATTTGAAAGAATATTTGTGATGCAACGGGTAACAATCCGAAGACAAACTATAAAGTTTCCTTGCGCGCGCTGTATTCATTCATTACTCTAAGATAATAAACGCCAAAACTGTTAGTGCCGTTTGGAAAGCCCGAGCTTCAACACCAAGTTGTGGTTGTGTAATTACTTAACCTCGAAGCTCCGGGTAAGACCCGTGCTTCGCTCTGTATTGCTTCGGATAGAGTATGCCGAACGCAAACGCTGTACCGAGTTAACGACTTGCTAAATGAGACGTTAATGTCTGTATTTCTCGACAAAGGTTTACAACTGCGCCCGCCAGGGGCGACACTTCAGGGCACGTCTCTACAAAAACCCTCATGAATTTATAATTTGTCTTCGTGTTATGCACGGATCGATACGAAGATATCAATCATTAATTATCGGATCTCATTTAAGCGTAAGTAATTTTATTTAACGTCGAATTAAAATTCACACAAACCAATGGTTTAAAATAAATCAATTTAAATATGTTTTCGTACTGTTTTCATGTGTGATATTTCGATTTACATAATATTATTGATAATTAATAATGATTCAAAATGAATATTTAACTCATATGTTGGGACAGTACCGGTCTAAGATAAGTTTTAGAACGGAGCGAGAACCAAATATGGCGCCCCCTTTGTTTATCTCTAAAAAAATATTTTTTCGCTTTTTGATTATGGCATCTTTTAAAGGCAAGCTAGGAAGCCCCAAGTCTCAAAGGGCGCTTTAATGGTAAAGAAAAATAAAGGAAAAAATATATAAAATAAAATAAAAAAATTGTCTTATTTTTCTATACAATTGAGGCGCTCCCTGGGAATTATGGTAGAACCAGCCCTGTGTTGGAACCACAATGATTTTTACGTCCGATCGAACTGCAAATTTAAATCGCATTTTCAATTTTATGTACGAATTGAGATATCATAATTAAAATATTCCGAGAAACGCCGGAACATTCATTTCTCATAAAAAAAATCTGACATTAAAAATTTTGCTCGATAAATATTAGTGAATAACACCAGAGTTTAAACTAAATAGCTATCAATCTTTATAGTCAAATCTACCAAAAATATTCAATTAACAATTCGGTGAGTTGTAATAATAAGTGAGTAGACAGTTTTTTAAAGTTCGCCACTGTTTTGGACAGTATCTGACACATACAAAATGAAGTAAAGTAAATGAGTCAAGTGGTGAAGTATATTAAACAAGGGGTTGGACCGGCTTCCTCCCCTATAGAGGAGGTCGGGGTAATATTACCAAGTGTGTATATGGTGCGGTTGTTTTATGTCTTGTGTTTTGAGCACAGAGCTATACTATATTACATTCCTTACTTAGTAAATTATTTATTGAAGTCAGTCTATACATCGTATAAAGAAAACAAACACGATAAACATATATAACACGATCCCTGGCTCAACGAACACAAAACAGAACATACGTTTAAAGTTGTTCAAAATATTATTGGATGTTTTTTATCGATTCAATTTTATTTAGATAGTTCTGAAGCATATTTTATTGCAATTATTTACATTGAAACACCGGTTAACTTCCTATATTATTTGTGAAAACACCGCGAAGCAACACTGTAATATGCTTGAGCGAGACAAGACTGTAATAATATGGTGGAACCGAAGGCTCTACTACTATTGTCGCTGCCGTGTTTTATCTTAATTGTGTGCGGAGCCGCGGGTAAAGGTTAGCTTGCAATAAAAGTTGTTATATAACTATTGTATTGACATATGTGTCCGTCACTCAAAAACTCTCCAACGACAAACATTTGACGTTACGAAATTTACACTGTGTTTGGCAAATCCGGATGAAAGTTAGCTCTACCCGGGCGAAGCCGAGTTCGTCAGCTGGTCAATAGATGTAGATATTATGGAGTTTTTAAATTTTTGGAAAAGTATAAAAGTTTACATGTTTTACTGCAATTTTATACCATCTTTTATTAAAAATACTAATATATGTATTGTGTTTGTAAGCAGCCTGTATATAAAACAAATAGAAAAGTCTTAATGTTGCAATCACTTTCAATAAACATTAGTTGTATTTTTATGTAGTAATTTAATTAAACATTCGTTTGTGAAGGGTTACATAAGTGTATGTAATTCATTTATATCTGCGCAGTGTTAATCAATTTGCAAGTTCGGATCAAATAAACGTTTTTTCTTTTAGCTTCTTGGAAAAAAGAAGGCCGGCTGTGAAAACATACGGTGATAGTAAACGGCAAAAAGGCACTTCTGCTTCATGTAAAAATAACATTCTGTCGACGGCTATCATTTGTTTTAGAAACAGTTGATGCCGAAGTGTATTACGGCACCTACTAAAAAACAAAAGAACGCCAACGGAACCGGATATCGATTTAATTATATCGGTTGCTCTGGTACAAATTGTCTACCGGGAGGCATATTTGCCCTTTTTTTCTCTCGTTACGCAATTTTCCTTTTATATATATATGCGCAAATGTATATAAAATGCGTTCTGGAGCTTCCTTTTATATAAAACGAATTTTTGACAAAAATATCAAATATTCGCTGGAAAAAATATTACCAGAGAGGTGCAGAGTGTGTGAGTTTATTTTTTATGTGTGTTATGTTGTAATAAAAAATAAACATAAAGTGAAGAAAATGATTTATTAAGGCCCGGTATTATAAAAGGGCAAATAAAAAACTTGCTGATTAAATTTTAAAAAAAATGCTACACGTTCAATGGTCGGTGTGCGCTTTTGTTTTCAAGATACTTTGCGTTTATTATCTGAATAGATATTGGATTGTCTCACAAAATAAAATTATAGGATTAACCATCTTATTACTAAAATATCACTGCTAAATCAATAACAATAACATTAAAAAAAAACACGGAATTCATAAAATTTTACAATTTTGTATTTAATTTAAAGATTTTTCGCATTTTTTGTTTGATTTTAGACTTAGGTATCCATAAAAAACCTCACAGATACAGATACGATAAAACATACTATTTTTAAATTAGTGTCTAAAATACGTATGAAAAAAATCTAAAATTCTATCAAGTCATGAAAATTCTCTGACGCTTACTTCAAACGACATTAAGCTCTACAACATTTTCTACACACAAATATTTAGAAAACTACTTTTATTCTTTTAGAAAAATCTGTAAGAAATACAGAAAAAAGACTATGTTTTTTAAACCACGCACTACCTCGCCACCATTTCAGCTTAATGTACTACTGCCAGTTTTTATAGTATAATGTAGACGTATATTGCAGCGTTTCGTTACATTTTCAATCTCATGAAGCGATTGTACCATGCTGTTTAACTTCAAAAAGAAAAAATACAAATTTCTGAAAGATGATATTTATTTTCGAAGTATTTATGTGACCGTGTATTAAAATTAAAAACTTTCTCAACGAAATTTTGATTTCATTTAATAAACGAATGTTATGTAAATGTCAGATTTATATTATAAAAAAATATTTCCCGGGAGGAATAATGAACAGAAGCTCTTCTATCGGAAGAAGCTTGCTCCAAAGTGAATTGATCTTTATAAATAATAAAACAGCATCGATTTAAAGTTTACAAGCCGTACATTTATCGTATTAAATATTCAACTGATGAGAGAATTTAATAAAAGCAAATGTAGTACTGCCAATGTAAACAACGCAACCTAGAATGCGTCTATAGAAGAATGTGCTAGATGTAAAAAAAAGAGTAAGGGGAACCACAAACAGACACTGACCACATCCATATGTTTAAAAGTTTAAAAACAGCGGACGCATAAAACGTTCACGAATAGAAAAAGCTCAGAATACATTAATGTAAAAATACCTACGCGCATAAAAGCCCGCGCTGACAAGTTTGGCTGGCATTTTCTATAATAATTCCTACGTGAGAATACATTTTCGTTATATCCAGTCGAAAGTACGTACTTTAGGCTTCGATTTTAACGCAGAAATGCTCTGTTGGAATTACTCGCACGCCATCTATAACAGCGGGACGAAAGAAGTTTGTGAGACTGCCGCCAGTCAGTAGTAGTTAAAAGCTCTTATTGCGTATAACCCCAAAATTGGTCACTTGAAAGTTATTAGTCTTTTTATGACAGATCTTCAGATTTTCAAAATATTTCCTAAGCTATATCGCTTAGAAATGTACAGAAGAAAATATTTTACATAAAACTTTCTTGCAATAGAATAATAAAATGATATGAAAACTGCACCACAGAACATGCCCAGATTTCCTCAAAAAATAGTAAGGCTCTTCATATAATACATATCAAACATCTTACAAAAATTTAGTCTCGTTTCTTTCAACCGTTTAGCCTGTATCGTGCTCAGAGACTAACAAATAGACAAAGAGACTTTTTCCAAAAATATGTTTTTGGGACTCCGGGGAAATTAAAACGAAAAAAATATTGTGATGTTTTGAAAAGTGAATTTTAATCTAAATTAGTACAATTCCCCATTTGTGAAATTGGAATGATAAAAAGAAGAGATTGCAAACAGAAGGTTTATTAGATTACATTTTACAGACAAATCATATGAACATTGAGCAAACATTTTGTACACACTGTACCGTTTCAGGTTATGTATTATGTAAATATGTGGTGAAATATTATTAACCGCGAGTTAAACAGATTGTGTAATCTCAAATATTCGTAAAATTAATAATATGGTAGATCAAAATCGTTATTTCAAACCTCAACAAAAAAAAAGAAGATATATTTTGATGTCTCTGAAACCAAGCAAATAGAACCTAATAACTTCTGCAAGACAAAGTCCATTATAATTTGGTTTTGAGGATTATTTTACCAAGAGACTGTATGCATTTGTCATTGAAATTGTTAACAGATTTAATAGAGAAATATAAATTTTAAACAGTTTAAATGAATATATTTTTGTACATTTATAAGAACAATAAAGTTTTAATTAAACGTTGCATACGCTAAAATACGTTTCTGAAATCAAAAATGTTGTACGGTATTTTTGATTTAAATATTATTGTTATATAATAATAATAATAATAATAATAATAATTTATTAAGTTTCAGAAAACTCACGAGAGTATGAAACATAGTCATGTACAAAGATAAAAATTAAACCTTAAAAAATTCCTGTAAATTATAAAAACATCCTTCAATCAGGTAGTTTTTCAATGCAGATTTAAAATTATTAAGGGATGCAATATTTTTAATGAAGCATGGTATAGCATTGTAAATTTTGGCAGCCATACTAGCAGGGCTACGCTCATATAGCTCCAGAGATGCTTTCGGCAACAATAAATTATTTTTATTCCGTGTGGAACAGTGATGTTCCATAGCTCCAAAGATATTAGAATGAGTTCTAACAAAAATTGCAATAGTGTAAATATAAATCGATGGCAGAGTTAAAATTCTGTGCTTTATGAAGAGGTCACGATAATTAAAAAAATCAGATTTTCGCGAAAATCCTAGGGAGATTGCAAAAAACCGGGTAATTGGAACCCGGTTTTTTGCAATCTTCCTAAGATTTTCGCGAAAATCCGAGTTTTTTAATTTTTCTACGACATATACAATAAGTAGATTTTTATCTTGAAAAAATTGACAAAAAATAGTATCTTAATAACTGTGCCTATGACATTTTTATTATATAAATGGTTTCTGACGTCAAGCTAGGGAAAAAAACACCGCCAGTTGGGAATCAATTTTCTAGCGGAGTAGGTAATATTAAAATAGAGTGTATGTATAAACTAATTACAGTAAGACCTCGCTTAATGCTGTTTTAGTATTACGCGGTTTTTGAAAAAAAAGTTTAGCCACTATAACGTAAATTATGGATCAGTTTATACAAAGTGATTCAAATGTTGATAGAAGTTCAAAGGCAAGACGAAGTGTCATGGATGCAATATCTTGCTATCGACAACAGCTTACTGAACGGAACAGAAAAAGGCAAACGACATTAGATGATTGCTTCACTAAAAACAAAATATATCAAATAAGGAACCTTCCTCATCACAAACGGAACTTATCACTCGAACTTTTATTTGATTTTCATAATTGTTTTATGAACAAAAATCGATATAAGCAGTAAATATATCTATAAATTATTCATATCATAAAAATGATTTAACAATAAATGTTACAAAATTAAACAAAAAAAAACTAACAAATTTTCTTATTTCTGGTTCTGTTTCCCTTATCTACGTATTAAGATGACCTCGTTTAGCGCTATTTCGTATAGCGCAGGACATATCAGCCGCGTTAAGTAGGATCTTACTGTATTAACGAAAATAAAAATATTCTTTTAGCTAGTCATTGTAGCTAATGTACTTTCAAAAAGAAAAATATAAAAATCGTCTGAACATTTAGATATAAAAAAATTGATGATATAATACTTTACTTGCTGATATGTAAAAAACAAAAAAAAAGAGAGAGAGAAGAAATGTAATATATAAAAAGCGACAACAAAAGTATTTTCGGATCATTAAAGCACAATATTCGTTCGGAATGGTTTTTCATGTAGCCTACAACATTACATAACACGGGGGGGTCGGTGAATATATAAAATGCTGTTAGTTCAGCTCACTGCCGCTACACTCCGTCTGCAGTATCTACGGTCACAAGGCAATGTGACTTAGGTTAGATTTTTGGTAAAATATAGATCGATGACGATTTCACTATCCAGTCAACAACGGTCACAGTTAAAAAATAATTTTTTATTGTAAAAAAGCGTCGGGTGCTTGATATCAACTGGTATAAATATTTCCTTAGTAGCTATTTGTAAAAGTAGAGTATAAAAATAGTAATAAGCACACCACGCTTGTTTTACAATAAAAAAATATTTTTTTGATTTTAATTCGGTTTGCTATTAAAGCGTGTTTTTTACAACTATTATTCATTTTTTATTTTTTAGTCTTTTTTATCCTGATGATCCTGATCAAAATAATAGGACAAACTTTAAATTATTGTATTGTCATCGGTTATTGATAAATGTGCAATGTTTCAGTTTAATCTGACGTTTTAAAGTAGGTCACTTTCACGCTCAAAGATTCCATTTCAAACTTACAGGTGAAACTAATAAAAACGTGTTAAAAAAACTATATCAGTTATTATTATTTACGTGCCGTAAATGGTTGACGTTATCGTAACTCTACTATATAATATAATATATAAAATTATATTTGTAAACGAAAATCCATCATAAACCACTTCGCCTTGTAGTCATAAATATGTCGTGTAGAAATGTTAAAATACGGTGAGTGTTTTAAGGTCGTAGCTTGGACACATTCAAAATGTTTGTTTAAAAAATAAATACTACTACCATTCATATTCGTTTACTTTAACCGTAACATATATCGCCACCTCTGTTTTGTTTTCACACTCACTATGGCTACTTATGTCACGAAAAATTTAAGAAAAACATTTAAAAATTATAATGTACTACACTTTATCAGTAAACACAAATATTTTACAAAACCCAGGGAGAATTTTACAAATAACTTGTTCTTACTAGCGATATTTTTTTATAAAGTAAATATTATACGACACCCTTAAATTTATATCTTCATATGTTTTATTCTTCTCTTTCCGTCAAATTCATGCTATTTGTATATGTGTGCGTTTCATACATTTTATTTTATTGAAATTTTGCGTAAATACGTTGGACGTCAATTTTGCGAAATTTATTTAAAAACTCGAGTTTCGTAAGTGTATACTACCAATGTTAAAAGTATTAATACACTAATCAGATTAAAATATTACACTATTCTTAGAAATTAATTAAACAACCCGCTCGAAAATAATAAGACAAAATTTTGACTCTGCAGTGACAAAAAAAATCAACATTTAATTTTTGACATTTTTAATTTTTATGTAAAAAAGGATTCACAGTTACTTTAGAAATGTAAATTGCGTTACACATTTCTTCCAGTTTGTATATCTAATTAAAACATCAAAGTAAAAGTAAATTAAAAAAAAAATTGATATCAAAAGATAATCTGTTGATAAAAAATGTAAAATTAATTAGTGAAACATGTAGTGCAATTATTTTGTAATTATAATACATTTTCTAAACAGTTGGAATTAAATTGTGACGACAGAGCTGGAAATACATTATTTTAAAACCGAGAAACTTTCTAATACGCAAAATTGTACCGCGTCACAAACAGTTTTATATAAATAAAAGAGTTTGCTGTAACTTTTTTGAAAGTACGCTTCGTTCAACTATTATAGTGCAATGTTGTCACATATGATGTGGCACCGACTGGTTTCAGCGATGTGACGGAGAGAGAGAGGAGAGACGAGGGTTTGTTTTCACTCTGATAAAACTGACGGTCTTTCACCCGTTATTCACTGACCTTTAATATATGGATTGTGAGTAACTACGTCCTGCAGTTTCTAATAGGTTTTTAACGTTTTATAAGGACTAAATATAATCCATAAAATTAAAGATTAATACACAGATATTAAGCTTCACTATAAATAATCTTAGCTGATCAATATGCTATCTTTTTTCACCTGCATAGCTCTGTGTGTATATAAAATGGACTTACGTTTCAGAAATCTCTAGTTTCTATGAAAACTTTTATTCAATCTTTGATGGTAATGCTTCAGAATAAACTAGAAGTGTGTACTATTCTTCCCATTTGACTTTTGTTCAAGTTTTTATAGTTTGCTTGATCGAAATAAACGATTTAAAATCAGATAATAACGAAAAAATTAACAAAAGTTTTGCACAATTTTTTGTAGAGGACAAATTAAATTTCAAAAAAATTATTGAGAAAACCAAATTTGTCGGAATTTTTAACATAAGTTTGCAAAAAAAAACTTCAAAATATTAATTTGCCTTCCTGTAACTCGAAAACACACGACGTGCTGTAAAGAAATCACGTTTTTTATTCAATATATGCCAAATTTTGTGAAGCATAATACTTAATAATAGTTAATAACAACAGTTATGAAATTAATTTTGCGACTACAATTCGAAATTTGTGGAGAGCATATTTTACGACCTTAGGTTAAATATTAATAACAGGTTTTAATTCGATGTGTACGCAAAGTCATTTATAATGAGAGTAAAAAGGCGACACTAATTGAGCAGTGATGTCATGGAACTATAAACGTTTTTAAACCAATTTTTCTATTTAAAAAAACTACTATTAGACTATTATTGATTACCGATAAATTTAAGTAAAAGGTTTATAATAAAAGCTTATCAATTAAATAGTAATTATTCGGTTTGTAATTTTATTTTTGATAGAAAAAGACAACCAGCTTCGGTTTTAAGGGTTTTATGACACGTTAAATGAGCTCTTTCCCTAAAAAACTTATTCGTTTTCGTCTACTAAATCATTTCATTTACAGTTAACCCAAAAAAAAATGAAAAATCCATTTTTCTTGTTCTCCCAAATTTTTAGATTACTTCCCAAATACAGCGACAAATATAGCCGTACTTTTAAAGAGTTAATCCAGACAACAACTTAATATTTTGTTTCACTAAATATAAAATACAGATTCAGGACTAGAATTTAATCAATTTTATGTGTATTATCGGGAAGATTGTTACCAGACAGCTGGTATATAATTTGCAGTACTTAAAATAAGACAATTTTATACCAGTTTTTAATAATATTGAAACAAGAATGAATTCACTTTTACAATTCGCACCTACCCTTTGAACGACAGGTCATCTGTTCGACAAACAATCGAATGTTTATTTTGAACGTAACCCTGTCACAAGTGTGTGTGTGTGTGTGTATATGAATGTGGGCAGAGAATGGGGCTAAGTATGACAAAACTGATGGCCTTCCACTGCGGTAGAAACATATGGACCGACGGCAACAGCACGTGTGTTTGCGTTGTGCGGTTAAGTTTGATTCGAGACCAAGCCAAACAGTTTCTTTTTTACGTTAATAATTCACTATTTCTTCGGGGCAAAGCTCAATATCAGAGCTCGCCCTAAGGGAACATTTGGCGCCCTGGATATTTGTCCAATATTTTCAGGCGACATTTTGACTATAAGTATAAAACTATTGATGTGTTAAATACTCAGTTAATATAAAAATTCACCAAGCGGGGCAGAGTAGTAGTGAAAGCACTAGACTCACATTCAGGAGGGACCAGGATCGAATCCCGGCGGAGGCAGATGTGGCTGGGACTTTTTCCTACTGCCTCTAGCCGAGAAACGGTATTTCCTGTACCGGCCATCTTGTTGTTTTCGATGGTTTCCTTCAATTAATTCCAGATAAATTTCGCAACGGTTCCTTATTCGAAGCCATGACCGATTATTTATCTAAATCCTAGTTCAAAAATTGCATATATTATCCTAATTGCCTATAATTCCTTCATTCACTCGTTGCTATTAATTAAGTTGAGGTTTTAAAAAACGTAGAAAATATGTAAAATAACTGGAAATATTTTATGACCGATACTATTTAATTTTTAATAATTATATATATTATAAATATATATAAAATAATTTGTTATTATATAAATTATTGTAAAATGCTATGAAATATTTTTTTTTTAAATTAATTTCTATGTATCTGCTTGAAATACGTAATTGTGGAGATCTTGAGATTTGTTAAATGTATTATGAAGTAATTTCGACTTAGGGATCAGTAAACCAATTATTGTTAAGTAATTTATTACCTAAAGTTTCGTATAATATGCAGACATTATCAAAGATCTGTCAAGGAAAATATAAAATTAATATCCAATACAAAAATCTTATGTGGTGGAAGTCACGGGTTAGGTGGTGGGAGAACGTGTCTCGAATCTACAAGCTTTTTTGTATATTAATGTATTATAAATATGACTATTTAAAAAAAAATTAATAAAATGTATTGAAAAGAAGAAGAAGAAGTTTTAGAAATATATATGGTTGCCGTTTAAAATAATATTTAAACATAATGAGTCTTTTTTCATGTTATTATATAAAAAAAACTGAGTTGCCATAATGTTTGATCGTTAATTAAGACGGCAACCATATATATTCCTAAGAAGTTCTTACCGATCAATAAATTCATAAAAATTAAAAGCTCTAACCGTATGGGACTTGTAACTGCAAGTGGCATTTCTCCGCTGTTTTACCTAAAAAATCGGAACCATTTTTTACGTTCGCAGCTCCTATCATACATGTTACAATTAAAACGCTCTGGTTTTTGAACGCACTTTTCATTTTAGTTAGGGTGACTGTTTACTAGTTGTTCAAGATGCCACCATTTGTCACCCGCATAATAGTGTGTGCATGTAAAATACACTAACGTTTCGGAAATTTTTAATTTCTATGAAAAATCGTAATAAATCATTGATGGTAATGCTTCATAGTAAACTAGAAATATGTATCATTCTTCCCATATGACCTTTAGCCAAGTTTTACAGTTTATTTGATCTAAATTAACGATTTAAAATGAGATAAAGAGGAAAAAGTTAGCATAAGTTTTACACACATTTTTGTATGAATAAAATTAAATTTGAAAAAGAATTTAAGCAAGGCAATTTTTTCAGTATTGTTAACATAAGTTTGAGAAGAAAAAAACTTCAAAATGTTGAATTGTCTTCCCGTAATTTGAAACTCGCGAAGTGCTGTGAAGAAATATTGACGAATATCACGTTTTTTTAATCAATTTTTACGACAAAAATATACGTTTTTTGAAATTTTTTGAAGCTTATTGCTTAATCACAGCTAATAAAACCAGTAATAGAATTTATTTTGTAACCACAAAATTTTCAGAGAGCGTGTTTTACAATCTGAGGGGATTATTTACCTTAAGTGTGATTTGTCTGTTTCAAATATACATAAATTCCCTAAAAAATTACCGTTTTTCATTGTCGAGCCCTCGTATAATAAATGTATCGTAGCTTAGGCACCTATGGATACTACTGCAGTCGTACAGAATGTTGTCAGGGGTAGGGTAGGGAATGGTCATGATATGTGCTTGCATACGGCGCTGTGCTCACAGCTGAATATATTAAACGTTTATTTTAGCTTTTCACATCGCTGGAAAGAGTAACTACGCTACGCTACGAAGCTGTCTGCCTTGCGGGTTATAGGACTGCCGTAAAGTCCGACGGGGGCGGAAAAAGGACATCGGCTTCTGTAAACACAGACGAGATCCGAAACGCTTTTTCGTGTCTCATTCTAGTCGATTTAATTAGTTTTGAATTGAAAAATAGCACGGATTCTGATTATAGTATCAAAAATCATATTCAGTGAAAAACAAAAAAAAAAAAAACATTTACGAAATGAAGCTACTTGCTATACTGTTCAAATTTATTTACTGAAATAAATAACAACGTTTCAACCACTTTTGTGGTCCTTTTCAAGTTTTTAAAAAAATAATAACTGTTCAAATAATATTAAAACAAATGTATACGAACAAATAATAAATTTTGAATAATGTATATATCAGATCCTTTTGATGTTAATAATTTATAAATATTTTAGAGGAATTAGGATCAATGAAATTAAAAGACAAATTATTATTTCACAACGTTTCGTATTATTTATTTGTTTTATTATTGGTTGTTAAATTGTCTAGTTATTTTATTTTATATCACCTGATGAAGTATTGATTTAATACGAAACGTTGTGAAATAATTATTTGTCTTTTAATTTCATTGATCCTAATTCCTCTAAAATATTTATAAAATAATAAATTTTTATTAAAAAAAAACACCTTAAATTTGTTTAATCCAATACTATTTGAAACAGATTTAATTAGATAAAAGACTTCGGCGTCAATACGTCAGTTAATATTACCGACAACTGCTAAAATAAACAGATTGCAGCAGACGGCAACATTTGATTTTTTCTGAACGTAGTTTTGCAATGAAATTGTTAAAATTTTTAAACTGTAATTTTTTACTGATCACCTTAAGTTTTAGATAGTAACTTATTTTTCGTCATTAGAGAGAAAAATAATCTTCAAAATGGCCTATCAAACATTAATTTTGATACAGTATTAAGGCAGATATTTCCTACCGACAATAAACACATTTGAGAAATAATATATACCTGCCTAAAAATATCTACGTATAGCGAATTTTTTTACATTTATTTTAATTTACTTGTCAGCAGTTTAAGATAGAAAAGGGGTGATTGATCACTACTATAAAAACGTAACAAAATTAAATTTGGCGCCATTTTCATTTTGTTAGTACATTCTGTACGTAATTACTACCAATCTGACCTTAAAGAACAATATTTCACTTATGGATGGAACCAATCAATAAATGCTTGAAATATGATGTAATAATATAGTTAGACCTAATATTATAGAGTTGTTAGGGCATTCAGAACAAAGTAATAGTAAAATAAATAAGCGATGTTACAATGCGACTCATATAACATAAAAAACAATAAAAAAAATGCCGGCAAACTTTTTTTAATATGCGTGTTCCACAAAAGTTTATAAAATGATAAAAGTAAATGAAATGCAAAAATAATTCAAAGACAGGAAGTAAGAAACAAGTTAAATAGAATAAAAGACTTACATCTAACTTTTAACGTGACGGGGTTGCTTGTACCCTTGCCTTCGGTGTTCGCTGCCAAGCAGACGAACTCTCCAGCTGTTTGTCTTGTCACTCCCTGCAGTACCAAACTCTGGTCACTGAGGATTACTCCTGCCGTTACATTGTGGTGCATTTCCATGCCCTGGAAAAAAACAATCCTTTAGGCACATTTTCGAAAAATTGACCCCCGATAACCTTACCCGCCGAGCGTCTATATTCTATAATCAGTCTATCTTTACAATTAAAAAAAACCCGGGTCGCAGTGCCAAAACCCTGCCGACAATATAGTGTATTTACTTATACAGGCAGTGTGGCTTTATTATGGGAACTTAAGTTGGATTTTGGGCAAATTAAAAAATTTTACTCCTTAATACACCCCTTAAAATAACATTTGTTTTTTTAATTGCAATATTATTATCAATCGAACCTCTATACCAAGTTATATACACCTTTCAGTAAATAATTCACTATCTGCAAACTAGTCTTACTGCCAGAAGGTTAAATTTCAATTTTGAAACCATTCGGAGAATTTTTTCGGTATTTTAGGGCCCAAAAACATTTTTCAACCCCTAAAAACTACTATATATATATATATATATATATATATATATATATATATATATATATATATATATATATATATATATATATATATATATATATATACATTTTCAAAAATGGTGCCAAAGTGTTTAGGAGGTTATGAAACGTCGAGAAATTTTGGTCCGACCCCTAGGTCCCGCCATCCGACCGATGCCAATAGTGTATGTTGCCATATGGCAAATACACTAATAATATCGACTGATACTGGCAAAAAATTCCAGCCAATTGGGCGACAGGACCAGTCCAACAAATATTGACATTTGATATATTATAATAAATTAAATAAAATTTCGGGTAAAGCGTGCGGTGGCGCGGTTAACGACTAGTAATAAACTTTACAAAATTTGGTATTCAATTGCATAGTGACATAATATGGATTTACATGTAAAAATTAACCAAAGCATGCTTGTCAGCTATCTAATTTATTTTTGACAGATCTTCGGCAAAAATAATTTTGAAAATATGAAACTATGAAAGAAAATTTTTACGAAACGTTCTTGGAAAAATAAATATAATAATAAACCATTATAAAATATATCATCATTAAACAAAATATAATGTTATAAGCATCTATCGCTTCTGTGCATGTGTCGATTTTCCCCAAAAACAATAGAGCTCTTCATATTCGCATATTAAATGTCCTCCCAAAATTTATTTTCAATCCGCTCATCCATTTGACCTTTATCTTGTTCACAGACAAACCAACAAAGTGAATTTTAACCTAAATTAGTATCATTTCCGACTAGTGAAGTTGAATGGTAAATTAACAGTATTGGTCATACTATAATGTTTTTGTTTCTGTATGCGTTAATGTGCTCAAAAATAATCATCTAAGTGATCTTCTGTTGTAAGTAATCGACGTTGTATTACATATATTCATTTTCATTACAAACAAACCGTACACGAATCGAAAAAACAGTTACCGAGAATATTCTAGTTCATTTTCTAAGCGCGATATTCGTTACTACTGTAATCGGCATTAATGACAAACCCGGCAAATTTACAAGGTGGACTTAACCTAAAAAAAGATCAACCAATATTTAAACACAATTAATCAAATAATCATTAAAATGTAATCGTTCTCTATTCGTTATTTTTATTGATATTTAAAAATGTAATTTTCCTAGTGGCGAAATGAAGCCGTTATGAAAGGCTCATAATTTTTTTCTGAACGCTAAAATATCAGTTCCAATTAACTGACTATCTATAAAAAAAAATGGTGGCTTCCAAACATTGTTCTTCAGAACAACAAAAAAACAAAACACTAGAGCAGTTTTCAACAGTTTATTTGAAAGAATTAATTAAGTAATGTATTTGTATTTAGGTAGATATTGGTTATAAAATTAAAATTAAAACCTTGCCCGGAAACTAAAATCTTTCTGCACAGCCTTGTATGATAATTAAAGATAAATTAAAGAGATATTTAACCGGTAATTTATTTTTTTACATCACTAAGCTACTAGTTACTGTATTGTTGTAACGATTTATTAACAGCATTTATAACAACAATCGTAAAATAGATCAAGGAACATTGGTTAAGTCCATTTTAAGGGACCTAATATTTACTAAAGTACGTTTCTACAAACATTAATACGTATATTTCAAAACGAGAAAAGCCCTACAACTAAATTCTAAATTCTGCCCACAGTTGAATGTATTCTCTACAGTCGCAGGGTTTGTAAGCAAATACCGACAGTGGCGTAGCTTATATGTTACCAGAAGGAGCTTTCACGATTGACGTCGGTTAAATAGCGAAACATAGAGATCGTATCATAGCGATTTGAACAATTTGGCATCATGTTTGGAAATGTATATAATATATAAACATTCCCAAAAATAGTGCCAAATTTTTCAGAAGGCTATAAAACTTCGAGAAATTTTGTTCCGCCATCCGACCGACTCCATTAGCTAATGAGATATTTCTTAATTAATTCGCTCAATTTCTTTTTTAAGCTGCAAATACGATCAAGTAGCATATTTAAAATAAGGGAACTGGAACCTTCCTATAATCCTATCTAAACGCAGTCTGTTGATAATATTTATTTATTGTAATTATAGACGCTCGACAATTAAGCCCATTAGCATTAAACTGAATTAAATTAGATTAAACATTTAAAAGCAGAAGTGGGATTTGAACCCACGGCGATACAAAGGTCAGCACGCTGATCATTATACTAAACTGTACTCTGTTGTAAATTTCAAAACGACATAATGACGCACGCCACTGTAGAAACGTAATACTAATTCACTAATTATTAACTAATTGAATATTTCTTAATTAATTCGCTCAAATTCTTTTTTAAGCTGCAAATACGATCAAGTAGCATATTTAAAACGGGAAAACTGGAATCCTTCTATCTGAACGCAGATTATTTACTGTAATTATAGACGCTCAATAATTAAGCCCATTAGCATTAAACTGAATTTAATTAGATAAAACGTTTAAAATCAAAAGTGGGATTTGAACCCACGACGATACAAAGGTCAGCACGCTGATCATTATAGCAAACTGTATTCTGTAGTGGATTTCAAAACGACATAATGATGCACGCCACTGTAGAAACGTAATACTAATATTATATAGCATGCATTAAAGTAGAATGTTATTTACATTGTGGTACCAAGCCAGTTTGTACGCCTTGGGATTGGCTCGAACATTGCATTCAAAGTAAACATCGTCTCCTTCTTTGATGTCGTCAGGATTTAAACTTGAACCCATCTTCAACGACACGATCGGTAAATCTGTTTGGGTGTTTGAGAAAAAAAGGTAAATATTATAGCGTTCACTCACACTTTTCATCCAACTTTATTATTATTTTCTGAAGTCAACAGTGCCCACCAAGAAATCATTTTTGCACGACTTCCTACAAAATAGCTGCTTTTCATGCTTGTACAGTGGTAGTAAAATGATCCATTTCGCACTTGTTCGTAAAATATAACAAAAGAAATGCAAAATGTAATCGTACTACAATTTCCATAATAAAAGTATGAAAATCAAATGTAACCCACAATTGGAAGTGAACCCATTTTTTTTAAAATTATGTGAAAATTTGCTATTTTATTGGAGATGCGTGCAACAAATCTTATACGTCTCTCGTGCGTAATAATATGGCTCGTGTGAATGTCAAAATTCGCTGAAACTCGTTTTTGACGTGTCAAATTCGTCATAATATTATCTCATTCAAGAAACATAACCAATTTTGTGTGTCTAGGTAGGCGAAAGAGAAGATGACATTTCTATTGTTCGATTTATTTGATACAACGCACCGCACGAGAGAGTTTTTGAAATTTCCATGCCAAAAGTCTTGAAATGTCCACACAAAAAATTGTCACTTTGTGCTAATAATTAATTACTGTACTAAAACGAAAACAGATGTTTGATTAGACGCAGAAGCTTCTAATAACATAAGTGAATTATTAAATATTTAAACTGTTGTAAAATTGAGCACTGAAATTTTCGATGAATAAAATTAAAAACACTGCTTCATTGAAAATAATAATAAAAAGATAAAAGCTATAAAAACTAAACTGTAAAATAATAAAGAAAAGTATAAGAAAGAGTAGTATGTACTTTGCAAGAAAATAATTAAACTTAAAGAATACAAATATTTGTTCTGATGAACAAAGAAATCAGTACGTAGATTCGACAGGAAATTCTGGATCTATAAAATACACATTTTGTATACATTGTTAACACTCCAGGCATTTTATTATATAATATAAAATCGGTGGCTACAAGGTTAAGTCACGTATGTCAATTTTTTGAAGTTATACTTTTTTTGGCGGACTAAGGGTAAAATTTTCTCTAGTACGGAAATTACGCTGCGCGAATATATTGCAGACGTTACGTTGCGGATGTTGTTTCTGATAACGTCAAAATATTTATTTCATAAAACAGCGACATCGGACGAAACTTTTTAAACGCTATTAGTCGTTTTTCGTAGACATGTCTTGAATGAATAACAACTTTTGACAGTTAAATAACGTACATTTAAGATAGAAAGGGACAATACTTCGGATTTATTAAATTTAAAGCTATTAATAAAAATCGAAATTGCGTCTAGTGAAAAGGTTTCTTAGGGTCAAATTGTCTCAAAAAGCGAACGTAACCCACTTCGCATTTTTACCGCATGTAACTGCAATGCTTTTCTGAGAGGAAGCAAATTTAAAACTTTATATAATTCTGAATATATATGTATTATGTTGTTCTGCAATATGATGAATTTGTTTCTGTGATAATCAAATGTGATCTCTGTTAATATTAAAAACGAAGAAAATTTTAATTTAAATTTTTTACAACCCATTATGTTAACAAGTTCATTGTTTACTTCATACCACTTACAGAAATAATCGAAAGTCAGGGGTGTCTTTCGATTTTTTTAATACAGTATATTTTTTCATAATAATTTAAGCACACTAGGGTCCAATAGCTCGAAACCTTTCGAAAAAAAATCGATTTTTGTAAGTAATTTTGTATTTTTAAAATTAACTTTAGCAAATTTTGAATAAGAAAGAGGGGAGAAATAACAGACGCTATAGTTTTGCAATCAACTGAAAGTATGTTTGGCGTTAGAAGCTGATTTTTAAGTGACTTCAAAAAAAAGAGGTTATACAATTCGACTCGTTAGTTGTGAACGGATTAGAAAAATTTCGACGCCATTTTGTTCAGAATATTATTGGATTGGTACGGTTGAGTCGTTTTGAGACAACATTAATACTCTGCAACAAACAAATATATTATAATTTTCAATTTCGTTGTGATCAGATGTATTAGAGCTCGTCATGAATAAATCAAATTTTATTAAACTTGTTTGTTTTTTATGCGTAATTAATAGAAGCTCAAAACAAAACAATGTCATTGTCGACAATGCAGATGTTTTAATGTTGCCTCAAAAAGACTCAACAGTACCGCATAGTCTTTCTTAAAATTGGCTCATCTGTTTTTAAATGACTTCAAAAAAACATTATTTTTTTGTAAAAAAAATAATAATATATAATTCATGTTTGTTCTTCGAACAGTTAAAAACTCTGATTTCCGTAATGTGAACAAAGCAATATGAAGTAATTTTCATAACATGTTAATACAAATGCATTGAGCGATGATAACGGGTTAAATTCTGGAATAGGCTCTAGGCTCTGGCGTATATGCATAATGAACACAAATGTATGTTTATTTACGTACATAAAACAGTTGATAATTCTATCTCGCTTATTCATTTGCATCTCTTGTATATATCTCTATGTATCTGATGCGTGATCGAGTCTTTTGCTTGCAAATAATAATCATTAATATTTTTTGAAGCAATATGAGGGATAACTCTGATCTTTTCTATCGAAAGTAACTTTATCGCACGGAAAGAACGATCAGAATTAGAATTAGAACCTTTATTTATTCAAAAAGCCTTTGTAACATAGAATATGTCAATAGATGGCCACACAGTTGTAAAATTTCTAGCTTACCGACATGTATTGTGCCAAGTGTCACGTGTTGTCACGTGCAAAATGCTATATTAGGATGTAAATTAATACATAAATAGATAAAAAAAAATTATAAATATTTATAGAGACACTAAAAACAATAAAAGATTGCACAATTTTATTAGATACAAAAAAGTGCGAATAAAATAAAACAAAATATTGGTCAAATCGGATTATTTCAAAACTGAAATCAGATTTATCTCGAATTCTAAAAGTATTACCGTAATCGTGTAATAAAAAAAACCCGTTAAGCTCTAACATTGCAACAAAAAGTTTATAATCTCTAGAGTGCATGTAATTCTGAAAATTATTAGTTTGATAGATAAAAGTATTAAACTATATTAACCTAGCCTCTACCCGCGGCTCTATACGCGATTGAAATGAAACACAGCAGCAACAACAGTAATAGAACCTTCGGCTCCACCGTATTAGGTGAGTTACAACAAAGTGGATAGCATAAAAACCTTCTCTATGAAAGAATAGATTTAGAGTAAGACCTCACTTAACGCTGTTTCGGTATTAGGAGGTTTCTAAAATACATTTTAGCCACTATAACGTAAATTAAGGAACAGTTTATACAAAATGATTCAAATGTTGATTGAAGTTCAAAGGCAAGATGAAGTGTCATTATTGCAATGTTTTGCTATTGACAACAGCTTGCTGAACGACACAGAACAAGGCAAACGACTTTAAATGACTTCTTCACAAAAGACGAAATATGTCAAATGAGGAACCTTTCTCATCACAAACATAACTTCTTACTCGAACTTTTATTTGATTTTCATAAATGCTTTATAAACAAAAATCGATACTAGCAATAAATAGATCTAT
The DNA here is from genome assembly GCA_034508555.1 of Venustoraphidia nigricollis. Lineage (NCBI taxonomy): Eukaryota > Metazoa > Arthropoda > Insecta > Raphidioptera > Raphidiidae > Venustoraphidia > Venustoraphidia nigricollis. The sequence continues at coordinate 465,742 of JAVRKA010000042.1, read as the reverse complement.
AATTAATGTGGTAAAAAAGTATTTAACAGTAAATGTTACAAAACTAAACAAAAAAAAAGAACAAACTAATTTTCTGTTTCACTTATACCCATTACCTACGTATAAAGATGACCTCGTTTAGCGCTGTTTCGTATAGCGCAAAAAGTATCGGAACCTATCTCCCGCATTGAGCGGGGTCTTACTTTATGTGCCAACTTTCATAGTGATCGGTCAAACAGTGATTATAGAGTCTATCAATCTCAAGCAGACATATCAACATCCATTTATGTAGATAAACGTAGATTTTACAATACGGATTTTAATTATTCATGATTACGACTTCAAACAGCAGAGGGTCAATGGTTTCAGAACAATGAATGAGTCTGATATAGCTATATATAGACATTAATAATGTATGCGTAGTAGTTAATTTGTGAATGCTTCAGTTTTAGCGTATGCTTTAGCGAGATAAAACTTTATACATAAACTACTGCCGCTATATACAACTACCTAACACACTTATTGTACGTATTAAGCCTAAATATATTATATTGTAGTCATGCTCGATTTACTTAATTCTCGGGGAACTCCATAGGCTGTTTATAAACTGGGTCAACACTCACCAGACCAATAATAAGTAAAACGTCAGAAAGTTAATTAAGAAATGGGTAATTTACTAAATGTGGTCGATAATGGACGAAAATGTTTGTCGACATTAACCAGATTCTTAGAACGCATTGGAATTTTTCCCTACTTTATGCAGATACGAGGATGCAAAGTTGTTTTCCTGTCATTTTGCGCTAATTTAATAGACAGGCGGCGTTATTTTGTATGGCCAGTGTTAAAACTAACAGCGTTGTTAAATTTCTGTTGCGTCATGCTAAATTTATTAGAAAGTGGCACAACATTAACAGGACACTAAATTCTTAGGACGAGATATCACCAAACTTTAACACCACTTTAATAGTTAACATTAACCATGCAGAATAGCATCAATAAATGGTAAGTAAAATCATGTGATAATGTGTATTCCGAAATGTAGAACCAGTACATCCTTTTCTAATATTAATATTGTTTTTATATAATACTGGATTAAAAAATTGACTGACATAAAATAAATCTGTTAGAAAAGATATTTGTGGAGTTCTGACGCTGTTTGCTACTTCGACTATAAAAAAAAACTCGTGATATAAAAAAGCATAAGTGACAATTAATGTCCTCTAAAATTAAATCGGTCTTTTTTTTGAAATCTCAGTTATGTGATGGAATGAAAACAAGCTTCTATATCAATTTAAATCAAATGTTTGGAGTGTCGAAGTAAATCAAGAATTTGAAGGCGCTACAGTTCATTAGTAAACTGTTTTTAAATTTTTACCCCCACTTTTTTTCATGCAAGTACAACTAAAATAGGTAGGTCACTAAAAATCTACGTACTGATATAATGGTAAGAATTTTATCTGTTAGAAATAAAAATTAATTTGTCCTTGTTCATTAAAATCGTTAAAAAATAGTTTTAGTATGAAAGACACTTTAAATAGTATTGAATTATATTTCATTTATATTCTGTTCAGTGTGTTCTCTACTTCAGGAACTACAAATTTAAATATATGATTAAGAAATTGTAAAATGAAATTCAAAAAAATTAATCTTTTGAAATGTGTTGAATATTTTGTAATCTCAATCTTTTGACAACTAAAATATACTTTCAATTTGATGACCTGTTATTACAAGCTTGATACTTTTTAACATGTCATTGTTTAAATTTTATTTTAAGAAAACGCGCAGCTACTAGACTTTATGCGTCAATATAAGTTTATTGTTTGTGACAAACAATTATAGTTTGTAATATAATATTAAAACAAGTTGGCTTCAACATGCAATTCAAACTCGATTTAAAACGAACAAAAAAGTCAACGAATAGAGTCCGCCGCTCATCACTTACGAAACTTTCATCGCAAACTGAGACATCTAACTATGCCATACGTTTATTTATTAAAAAGAATCAGAAATAAATTTGTTTTTCTAAAATAAACATAAACTTATTGCAGTACAAATGCTTAATTTGTTAACGATTGCACAGCACAGATGAACTTTAATAAGAATGTATAGTGAAGTAAAATTATCGGTTATTTATTTAACCATTTTGGCCGGCTAATTTACCGGCTATCTATAATACAACATGACGGTTTCCGGTTTCTGTTTGTCAGAACAACAAAAAAAAAACAAATCAATAGAGCAGTTTTCAACAGTAGAACCGAAAGAATCAATTAAATAATGTATTGATTATAATTATAATAATAATAAATAGCGGCGGCGATTTAAAATAAATTGCAGCAGTTATTTAACCGGATATTTAACTGATCATTTATTCTTTTACATCACAATATATCGAGTAAAACTCGTTATCCAGCAAACGGCAGACTTGACTGATAAATTAACGTGTATTACAAATACGAAGTCCTGTAGATGGTAAGTTTAAAAAAAAAGTATAGGCTGCTGCTTACTAGATTACAAGTTTTAGTAAAACTAAAACTTGCTGTCCGCTAGATCGCGGTTTTTAGTAATGATAATTATAATAATAATAATAATATATATAGAATGAACCCTCACAACGCACGTTGAGTCGCCACTTGTCTTCCAAGGCGCTGTCTGGAATTTGCGGATTCTCGGCCCGACATGTAAGATATTTACCGTCGTCCTCGATGCTTGGTACGAACGCCAGGATGCTCAGACTCTGGTTGCCTTGTTCCGAAAACTAGAAACAGATTACCATTATACAAATGCAAAAGTCAAAAAAAAACGCACAAAGAAAAAAATAAAAAAAAAACACTCTAGTGAGAGTCAAATTCGCGAGAAGAGGATTCTGCATCATTCCGTTCTTCAGTGAGAATTTTAAGACAGGATTTTCGTTTAAGTTTTCCTTAAACTATAAGTGAGGCTATATATTATCTATTTTTCCCAAAATTTCGGGCTCAGTAGTTTCGTATATTTTCTTTAATATCTTTTAAACTACCCAATGTCAAATTATAAATAAATATATATTGTATTTCTCAAAACAAGCCCCTTCATTTAACACGTCACATTTTGCACTTGAAAAAAATATTTTTTTTAAATTTGGTCCCCAAAATTAACTCCCAAAATCGGAATTCATCCATGTACGCTATACGTCCGTGATTAGCTCATCTAACTCTATATTTATACCAAATTTTAACTTTTTCGTTCAATAGATTCAGAGAAAATAAGCCTAAACCCTAAAAAGAAACATCTGAAATGCACATAAAAATAGTCTTAATTCTTCAATCAGAAATTGTTCAAGCGAATAAAAAAAATTAAGATCGGTTTTGAGAAATTTGGGTCATTTCTTGAAATAAATTTTTAGGCAGATATAACAGCTTCCTTATACGGAGGTTTGACTGTATATTATCGCCACGTGCGCTCATAATAAGGGTAGCGCTATCTCTTATAACGTGTCACTTAACACTATGCCATAATATACTTGATTAAAACTTAAAGTAAGAAAGGAACATATACTAATTTTGTTATACAGTTTCTTAACACTAATTGAAGTGAAAGCTCGGCGGGAAATAAGTCCCAATGGTCTCAAAAGTGCACACTCAAGTTATATCAAAACCACGATTACATAACTTGCCACTCTCGTGCATACAAAAAAAACTATACCAACTATACCTTTCTAATTTCTATTTGTGTTGTTACGATTGCAGAGAATACAGATTTTAATTTAAATTATTGAAATACTACCGCATCTCGAAGAATTGAAACTATATGAAACTATATAAAATTAGTAATTTTAGTACAAAGTTCGCTTTAAGGTAGTTTTCGTGGTACAATATTGTCAAAAAGTTATAGATTATACGCGCCACAAAAGTATACTAGCTTGTAGCTAAGTGATCCATAATTTGTACGCAAGACTGTACCCGTGGAAACGTAACCCATACAATATTCATATGCATGTATACTTTTCTATAAATTGTTAAACTTTAAACCGTTATTTATAAATAATTAGACGGTCAAAAAAAATTTCTTATTTTTTTTAAACTCATAACAAATGTATTGAAAGACTGTCAGTTTTTGGAAAGTTTCTGACAGTTAGTTCTTTTTTTAAAAATAAGAAACTGGTTCAGAACTACAGAGATCGTATACAATCAATGTTAATTATCCAATTTTTAATTGAATTTATCTCGGATTATATACGGTCGATCCACTTCAAATTTTCCGGGTAATTGTATTATCATGTCCTTAATAAGTATACAAAAATTAAGAATTTTCTGACGGTGTGCCTTAACCACGACAACTACTTTAAGCCAGGCGCTTATCTGCGTCGTGTTTGAAAAATCTAGTGAATTCTTTCCTATAGATGATTTAAGGTCAGGAAGACCTAAAGAATGAAATTTTGAAGGTTGCCGAAAAAAAACATTTCTGCAATAAGGAACCAAGTTCTTGGCTCCTTGTTGCAGATATGTTTTTTGCTGCAATTTCATTATATTGATGAATATAATTTGACGCAACACGCCTGATTATAAAATAATGACTTCAATAGTAATTCTTGAATATTATTAAGGACGCTACCAGACGTTAATAATAAACCAATATTTAGTCTAAAGTTGTACCACTAATATGAATTTTATTTAAAATCGATATTTGATAAATGCTAATAGAAAAGTAATTCATAGAAAATTATCTGTATTTTTATAAAGCAATTTTGTGGAATACAAATTTATTTCGTTTTAGGTAATAACATAATGCATTTTAGTGTTTATAAGCAATGGGCCACTTTACATGCTAGGTATATTAATGTGAAATTTTCATATACTGAAACGCAACAATCAAGTATATTTTAATGTAAAAGCTTATTTGATTTGAATGTATCTGAATACACATTTCGATTGTAGTTATTTATTAAATTTTTTATTGATCGCCAAATTATATTTAAATGTTATATTAATTAGTAAATTATTATTAGTATTAAAAGTCATATTCTTTTATCATATACCAGGCGCTAAGTGGCGAGTCATAACAAAGTGGATAAACCTTCTCCATGAAAAAATACATATATGTGCCAACTTTCATGTCCAAGTAGAGATGGGAAAAACGGGTCTTTTTAGTGATCTGCATCTTTGCATCTGGATCCCGTATGTGAGCCGGCTCACTGAACCGGTTCAAAAAGAGCCGAGTTCTGAATATGTTACTGCAGTCTGCCACTGAGTTTAGTCAATCATATCACGACCTGTATAGAATCAAGACTGCATAGCCAAACATTTGAGCTGACAGATGCATCAAAGCAAGAACTGATACGTACGTGTAAAATGTGCTTCTGTGTGTTATGTGTTTCACTGAGTTATGCGGATCCGTTGATCCGTCGGCTCAAAAAAAAATTGAGTCAGCTCTCACGGATCTTCTCTCGGAGTCGGCTCTTTGAACCGGTTCAGATCTGAGTTACCCAACTCTATGTCCAAGTTTATTAAGGTCAAATATACCAACATCCATTTTTATATACATATATAGTGGCTAAACTTTTTTTTACAAACCGCGTAATACTGAAATAGCGTTAAGCGAGGTCTTACTGTAAAACCTTTCGAATGAGTAAGTGTAGATGGAATCAATATAATGAAGTTATATTGGGTTTATGTGTATATAGATCAATGTAAGGGAGACTTTATGGGCCGATTGTTTTAATGTGTCATTGATTTATAATTCTACAGTAGGTGTGTTTATAGTTATTGTGACCGTAACCACGTCAAATTAAAATTTACTGCCCAAGAATATTGTCTCAAACTTGCCATTTCTCTAATACATAGTTCTCGTGACATTTTCAAAGACCTTTATTTCACACACAGCACGCCATTCGTATATCGTATCGGTAATATGAATCCATTTTCTTTTCTAAAAGTTTGTTATTTATACGTTTTTGAAGTTACTGAGAAATGTGTGATATTGCGAACGGTTTTTGAAGCTATTTTGGCTTATTAGAAGGAAAATTTTAGCAGACAACGAAAGTTGCACGCGCACAGCTAACGAAAATTCGACAGTATGAAAGTGGTTGCACTAAAGAAAATTCGACAGTATGAAGTTAATCGCGCTGACGAAAATTCAGCAGTATGAAGTTGGCTGCGTTGACGAAAATTCGATAATATGAAGTTGGTCACGCTAACGAAAATTCGACAGTATGAAGGTGGTTGCGCTAAGGAAAACTCGACAGAATGAAGTTAATCGCGCTGACGAAAATTCAGCAGTATGAAGTTGACGAAAATTCGATAATATAAAGTTGGTCTCGCTAACGAAAATTCGACATTATGAAGTTGGCCATAAGAGATCCAGATTGAAATGATAGATGGACGAAATCACTGCAATTTCTGTCATCTGGAAACTATATAATATACTAGATGACTATAACCTTTGATTACAAGCAATTAATCGTTCTAAGTGTCAACCAGTTGAATTTATAACGCTGTGTTTTTGGTTACTCAATCAATTGTATATCAAAGTAAAAACCAAAATAAAATTTTGAAAGTGTTTTAAGATAATTGAGGTTATTTTTTGCATGTTTTATGCTTAACTTTTTTGAAGATTTTGTGTCAATAAATGATTTGCATGTATATTAAAAATTAGTTTTTATTTACGCCAAAGAAATGTGCCTGCATACAGGCACCCACTTTTTTGCAATTAAGTGAGTTAAATGTTATGTAAATCTGTCGATTTATTGAAACAAATGACCACACTTGAGATAACAATAACGACCTAATAAGAAAACAGTCGATGGTGTAATATGGTAATGATAAAAGAAGTCGAAACAAAATAGGCTTCGTTTCCCTTTTGTTTGAACAAAACAGGGAGAACAAAAGAATGCGACTACGTGTTTTTCTGTTAAAGAAGAGTGGAGAAAAAATTCAGTATTCTTTCATAAACAAATTATTTGTGAAGGAAGTGCCATTACCGCTTCCTTTTTATCCCCGTTTCCCATTTATATCATAAAGACGTTCCCAACCAATGGTATCACAATATGATTAAACTATAAAACAACTGACATCCGATCGTTAAAAAAGATTCTATTAAAAACTCAAGTGCAAAAATTAAATACATTACTGAAAGTTACGGAATTTCGAAAGGACTTCTTTATTATTGGGCGATATTATAGTTTTTTAACAGTATTTGTTTTGTTCCAATAATGTAATCGTCGAAAGAAGTTTGTATGAGGTATAATCAAAAGAGAAAGACTTTACCGATGTTTCGCTTGTGGCCAACGTTTCGAAATATTTTATTTATTCTTCATGGTCTTAGGCAAGTAAATTGTACTAATAATAATATACATGACACAACAAATTTTAAATAAAATTGTTTAATGTTAATTTTAATCACAATATAAATTGTAGTAGCTTTAAGATTATGATCATGTATATTATTATTAGTACAATAAACCAACTTAAGACCCTGAAGATGAAATAAAATATTTCGAAACGTTGGCCACAAGTGAAACATTGGTAAAGCTTTTTTATATTGATTGTTCCTCATCCAAACTTCCTTCCAGCGATTATTGTTTCTCGTTTTACATAACAAAAGAATGTAAAACTTAAATTAATAATTTTAAAAAACCCTTACACAAAAAAACTTCTGAAAAGTAAAAAATAATATAGATTGATCTTTTAAGTTTAATAAATAGTAATATCCAAGGTAGTCGCTTTCCTTAACGGTCCCCTCATACGACGTCGTTTAAATAAAAATATACATTTTTTAATATTATGTATAGATGTGCTGTATTGCATTTACGAACTTAGTAGGCCACATGTCACATTTGTCGCCAATTCATCGAGTAACCCATCCGCTATATTCACAAAACGTGCCTAAGGAAATTTTACTCCAAATAAACCGTTTAAAGACCACTGGTAATTGCAGCTGACCTAATCACTGGTACCCTTTTTTTCACGCGCGGTCGTTCTCGCTCGGGTTCAACGAAAACTCTATTTCCTTCGGGGTAATTTTATCATCATTTAAAGATACGTCGACTTTATAGCCAGTTAATTATTGAGTGTAAAAGAACCTTTTATTTGCTTATTGAATTACAAAACAGCACACTAAATTATGCTTTAATTGTTTTGTGTCTATTATATATAACAAAAATATAATTAACCCGATTTATTATCCGAAACGATCGTTGAGAAATAATTTAAAAATAATTTTTGTAGAAATTTCAACTGTTTTTATTTATTTGTTATTGGAAGGATAATATTAAAAAATAAAAAAGACGTGACGGAAGTTTGTCAGCCATAAGAGTCTTTGTATATAAACTAGCGCAACAAAATACATGTAAATCAGATCAGCTGTTCTCGAATTACAAGGATATTAGCGGACAGACAACTGACTGAGAGACGTTGCATTTTATTTATAGATGTTGGCAAACCTTCATAGAACGAACAGCAAATAATATTATTTTACAAACAAGGTCATTATAATCATACTCCTCTTTTAAGCCAACAAAAAATAATATATATATATAACAAAGACATTCAAAATAATTAAGTTTTAGAATATTTTACAGATAAGCTTAATAAACTCATTTTAACGTTATTGGTATAATTTTGCTATAAAAATTTAATTAGCAATAAAAACTTACTCATCTTTTAATCTTCTATTTCTCATATATTTGGGAGTGGCCTGGGCTGACTAAAATAACTTTTCCAGTTTAACTCATTTTTTTTGCACTTGAGACAACTATTTATTACGAACATATATTATTCAATTTAAGATCTTTAAGCTGTCATAAAACAAAGTTTAACTAAAAGAAAAAAATATAGGAGAAAAGTAAACTTTAAAGTCGCATTATTTCATATTAAATTCAACGGAATGAATTCCTTTTAAATCCAGATGATGTCACCTGCATCCAAGTGATATAAATATTCAGCTGTGTTATGGCGCGGTACAAAAGTATCCCCATAAATAATTTCCACCTGAATCCACCTCTCTCTTCCACTGTGGCACACACACAGAGAAAAAGAGAGAAAGAAGACATTTATAAAGGAGCTGTGTAAGTGCTGCATGTTTAACAATACGAGCAAATAATTAGAAAGAAGAACCAGCCTGTTCAATGTGAACCAACAAAACATTGACTCCACACAATTTTAAAATGGTTAGCATTGTTTGGGCAAAAATGTATTTTTTTTAGAGTAGCTAGCTAACCCAATACTTTCTTGTCAAGCCGCTACCATAAAGCTAATGGAAAAGGTGGATTGCAGTAAAGGAAAAACTAGCATATATTTTGAAATTTTACTGAGAAATAGAACAGTACGTCATATATTATGTAAAGTCAGCGGGTTTTGCATTATACTTTGAACCACAGCTGGACAAAGTACCAAGCATCGAGCACTTACCAAAGTGCTTTAAGGGGTGAGATGCAGTCAGATTTTTTGAAAAATCGATTTTTTTTTGCATTTTCTTGAAGTATGATCTTTCAAAAATATTAAAGCATCAAGCGCTAAGCATATCAAAGTAAGTTCTTAAACCTTATCGAAAAAAATCCCTCTTGGTTTCGAATATATAATTTCGAGAATCTGCACCTTCCCAATCGTTCCATGCTCGTTGCTTTAAGTCCACGTTTTATTGTATTTGCGGACGAATAATAGACCATTGAAATGGTTTGATAAAGGAAAGTTTCCGCGTGGAGATTTTAAAAAGAATAGCGCTTAGATAAGAGCGCGCTCTTAAATACAATCACGTGTTTTGTGCGTGCAATTTAAAACAACTGACTGCAAAGGCTTAATCTTTCTTTATATATACAATGCATTACTGCACAGAAAGAATTTATAGATTACGGAACAATATCATTACATGATTATTTTGGATGGAATTGGGTATATTATTTTATTATTACCCTACTGCCAGACTATGCTCCTCACACTGCTTCTCGCTCTGCTCATCGCGCTGTCGCGATGTTGCCCTAAGCGGCCAGACACTGCTGTACTCGCGACGCTCCGCACTCGGCTTTCGCCTCTCGGCAATGGAGGTCGATACTGTGGCAGCGTGCGCACTATGCCTTTACACTTAGACCGCTTGGCGCGGGAGTATGTGGCCGGCTTACTCGCGCTCTTATTGCCGGTCCTTTGACTCGCGCACAAAAAACCGACAATCGAGGGAGCACTGGGCATGACGAGGAGCATGACGTGCGGCATGACGAGTAACGCGGCCACACAGGGTCTCTGCCTCCTTTCCTCGCTACTTCCCATGCCACTCGTCGAGTGTGTGGCTGAGGCATTAGAAATTATAAAATTCTCAACGTGTATTGAATTTGCGCAAATTCAATCGGTTTTAATTATTTTGAATGTTGAAAAATCGAAGAAAAAAAATCTGGTGATCCGATCGCTGCCAAACTTCACAAAATCACCCGCTGAACTAATTTAAAGATTGCCTGAATATTTAATCAAAATCGGTCTAGCCGTTTTGGAGTGCATAGTTAACATACATTTTTCCTGTATGCAGATGACAACTGACAGATATTACTATAATAATAATAATAATAATATTAATAATAATAATAATGCGTTTAACGTCCGTTTCTCGACTTTATATCATAACAGACGCCATTCGCACCGTTACTATTTTCCATCTACCACACTTCCCGTTATTTTTCTACATTTTTAAAACTTCAACTTATGTAAAAGCAATGGGCGAATGAAGGAATTATAGGAAATTATGATAAGCTAGGTAATTTTTTAACTAGGAGTTTGATAGGTAATCGGCCATGGCCTCAAATAAGGAACCATCTCGATATTTATCTGGAATTAATTGAGGGAATACATGGAAAACCTAAATCAAGATGGCCGGTACAGGAATCACCGTTTCTAGGCGAGAGGCAGTAGGAAAAAGTCCCAGCCACATCTGCCCCCGCCGGGATTCGAACCCGTACCTCCCGAATGCGGGTCTAGCGCTGTCACCACTACTCTACCCAGCTCGGTGACAGATATTACTGTTATACTGGTAACATTAAATTACTTTCGTTTTACATTACGGACTAGTGGAAAAAAGGTCATGCAAATAATATTTTTTTTCACATTAACAGTGCCTGTTAAGAGAAATAATTGCACGATAAAAAATGGTCTTAAAAATACACGCCTAACAAAATACGTTTGAGTTTTTTTTATAAAAAAAACAATTTATTAAAATGTTTATAAAATCACGAAAATATTAAATTTGTTACCGAAGGCAAGTTCAACGCATTCGTAAATAAATTTTAAATCTCTGAAAAAAAATAATTTCTTTTTATACCCGGCATAATATAGGTATACACGAATTCCTGAGGGTAGAAGTGAATAGGAGGGAAAGAAAAGGAACAAGTCACGTCTGGAAGGTCCCGTAACACTTCTAGAAATGTTGGCAATAAATATGAAAAAGTATAAAACTTCGCTTTCACTAGATGCGTTTGTGCCTCCCCGGCTTTACAACTGTGTTTAGCATATTTTATTTGTTGTATTTTCTAAAGAGAATTACATATTAGCATAACGTTTTAAAAATCCCCGCTTTAAAAATAGGTGATGAATTTACATAAAAACTATATCAAATAACTTTTATATCGACAAACGTACAGTTTTTTCCTTACGAATTGGATGACATAATATTTTCTACACAGTATACAAAACATTTCAAGATTATAATAACCGAATCGTTATTTCCCGGCCTTTCATTTTGTAATCCGTCTTTGACTGAAAATATTTCAAGGGCGTAATATAAAATTTTATTTCACCAAAATATCAAGTGTCCTTTGTATAAATCCTGGAGAGGAATATAACGCAATATGATAATTCTTGTAATCTTCTTAAACGAACATTTTCGCACAAAACTTATCTCCAAGGTCATTGGGACCTAGTGTCTATTGATTTTATTTTATTTATTGTATAGACACTCGAAAACTTAGGACATTAACGTCTTAATTGCATCAAATAACATAATCACTTAATATACTTGTAATTTGTACTGATTTTTCATGATTATTAATAACAGATAAATAAAAACGTTTGAAAATTCTACAAAATTTATTATTAAATTTATTCTCGACGATTGTTTCGGACAATAAGTCCATCCTCAGGATTATAAAACATATTCTAAGTATGTTTTATATTCCTGAGGATGGCCTTATGTCCGAAACGATCGTCGAGAATAAATTTAATAATAAATTTTGTAGAATTTTCAAACGTTTTTATTTATCTGTTATTAAAAATCACTTACAACTAAATGACATCACAAAACACCCAGATTCGAACCCACAACAGCCCGGGTAGAAGCCAGCACACTAAGCACTGACCCACACTATCCTCTAGTAGTAGTATCTATTGATATTCTCAATTTAATACTTTTTTTTTATTTTAACTTGCAAATCAATAAATACATCTTCCAGTTCTCGTGTTAGAGCCTGGTAACTGAGGGCTTGTATAACAGTTATGACAATGTCGGCATCGCTACATGCTCGGCTATTTTCAAGTTAAGAAATGTTTATAAATGTAAATTTGGCATTTATGTATGTAAATATTTAATCCAAGTCAGATCGCGTCAAGATAAAACAGCGGTACAACTAAAATTAAATTATACAGAGACAAAAAGGTATGAATTCTTTCTACTGACGGGTTTCAATGTTGACTAAACTTACATTTTTAGCAATCTTCTTTATTTGATGACTTCCTTTCCACCAAGTAATGACAGCTTCAGGTCTAGATCCGGACGTCCTACACTCGACTTCATACCGTTTGTCCGCCGAAACGAATTTCTCTTTGGTAAGAATATTCACCGACACTGGCTTAACTGAAAAAAATAAATAAATAAATATTACTTATAATTTTGAATAATGTATATATCAAATCCTTTTGATGTTAATAATTTATAAATATAACTATTGTGATTAATAATATAAACTGTTTATTTGTTTATTTAGTTTTAAAAAATTTTTACTCTGTATGAATTGTAATATAACTACTGTAGCGTTTTAGAGTTTTAGGACCCCCCTAAAATAATAAATAGTTCGAGCCTATGTGCATTTTTTTAAATAAATGTGTTTTACTAGTATCTATTTGACGAACAGGTAATAGACACGAATGGCTTGGCATCATGGAGTGTATCATTTGGCCGACAAAGAGGCACCTATAGTACCTATCGCGTGTGCAAGAGGGTGGGCGTTTCGCGACGTGTTTTAGTAGGCTGTCTATTTTGAAAGTCGACTGATAACGGCAGACTGCACAGGGACCGAGAACGGTACACACACGAGATAGAGGTGTTACCATTATCTTGATGTTATGATAAGATGGATTGTTGTAGACAGTTTTAGACATCTATTGTTGCTAGGATTATTATTATTCCAGTTGTTTAGTTAGCATAGGTGATTGTTGTCGTTTGATTGGGATAATTTTTGGAAATTTGATTTTGACTGGTTGTTGTTTTGGGGGTTGGTTTTGGTACGCTGCTATTGTTGCCGGCGTTAGTTGTTGTAAATAGGAGGGCGTTCTGATCGTCACCTATTTGATCTTCTGCGATCTAAAAAATCCTAGAACAAAATTATAGCTTTTGTGTTCAGTGGCGTGCCATTTTAAATATTTCGCCAGTGTTAGTACCGTTGTTATTATTTTCGTTGATTATTTTTTATCCGTTATTATTTATCATCGTTATTTATTGTTGTTTTATTGTTGTTATTGATTTCTTACCTGGCGACAGTTTAATCTGTTTCGAGTTTTGTGTTATTATTTCACAAAAGCCTTGTGCAGTTGTGTTTTGTCATTTATGCCCGTATTTTATTTATAATTTCTTACATTCGGGGATTTGGGGGCTGCTGCAATTTTAGTGCACCTCGTTGGACCTAGAGGCGGAGCGTGAATCAGAGCGTTAAGTGGTCCTGGCGTCCTTTATTTTTTTTCATCTAGTCGGTGATTACGTCTCTGATTTTTTTTTTTTTCAACGGTTGCCGTAGTCCCCTTGTCGTTTTGGGGTAATAAGTGTAATTGTGTTCGTCTACTTAAATAGTGTTTGTTAATTGTCATGTGGTAGGTGGTAGGGTTTTTTTCTTTCTTTAAAAACAAACTGTTAATTGACAGTATTGTTATTTTATTCCTGAGGGAAAGGAGTAAGCGTCGAACTCCTGTTGAGCGTAGCTTACTCCCCCCCGAATTTAGGTCAGGTTATTTAATATATTTTTTGAAAAGATCGATTTTTAGAGCACAATATTTCGAACCACGATCTAGCGCCGCTGAGTAAGCTAGCCGGAGACCTTGTGTGATTGAATTTTAAGATTCTCCCTAATAATTTAACAGACACCCTGAAGTGTACGTCACACTACTTAAAATTTTGATTTGTTATGATATCTTAAAATAGTATAACAAGACAACTGAATTAAATCTAGTTATTAAGACAATTAATTAAGGTATGTTTAATATTTATTTATTTGTTTTATTATTGGTTGTTAAATTGTCTTGTTATTTTATTTTAGATCACCTGATGAAGTATTAATTTAATACGAAACGTTGTGAAATAATAATTTGTCTTTTAATTTCATTGATCCTAATTCCTCTAAAATATTTATAAATTATTACTTATAATATAAGATTTTTAAATATTAGATCAAAACTAAACTTACAAAAAACTCGGGTTGTAGTGGCAAAACCTGCCGACAGTATAGTGTACTCGTATTTGCTAATACAGGCAGTGTGATTTTATTACTTGAACTTAAGTTTTTTTTGGATAAAATAAAAAAAATTAAACCCTTAATATACTTAATATACTGTTTTTAATCCAACATCGGTACCAAATTAACTACGCCCTTCAATAAGTAAATTCATATACGCAACCTAGTATTTTCATAAAATTTGAAAATTCGGTCCTGTCAGACCGATTTTATTAAAATTTCAGCAGCAAACTCTAATTTTTATTAAAAGGTTAAATTTCAATTTTAAAAGATTTGTTAGAATATCCGTATTTTAGGTCCAGAAACATTTTCAACGCCGAAAACCCAGCTTTAAAATGGCCCAATTGAGCCCATTTTAAATAGAATTCTTGCGATGATGATTTTCAACTCGTGAACCAAATTTAGTGTCAATCAATACCGCAAATACATACATATATAAACATTGGTGCCAATTGTTGCTTAAAATGATATGAAACGGTGAGAAATTTTGGTCCGGCCCCTAGATCCCGCAATCCGACTAACGCCGATAGTGTATATGCCACATGATAAAAAACACAAGATACTCAAATCCGGACACCTGGCAATCCTGCTTACACCCCTTCGGATACACCGCAGTTTGGGAAACGCTGGTATATTTGATACCAACACCCACACACAAAACATGATTGTTGATCGGGTAATATATTGCTCCAACCCGATATATTTGATTCTCGCTCGATTTCAGGTTAAAATAAGTGGGCTGATGTTAGTTTTTCCACCAACAGCGAGTATAGAGTACAGACCACCGTGCTACAATGCAGAGGGCGTATTAATTCGGTCCCGTAGATATAGTATATCGCCTGCTGCCGCTTTGTTGTAACCAGGGCTTCCATAGCGGAATTACAAATTTGCGACCGAAACTTTTTAACATAATTCCGGAACTAATGAAATTAATATCGGATTTCCCAAAAGATTAAAAATTAACACATTTTTAGTTCATTTGTCGACCAGAAAGTTAGATTTTTTTATCAATGATTGAAGAGGTCTCCATAGAGTTGTATAAAATAAGTTTAATCACAGTTAGAGTTTTGCTATCACTGTTACAAAACAATACAATATTAGAAAAATTGATTTGACTTAAACACGAAACTTTTTATTATCGCGGAGGAATGAGTTATCAGTTACTCTACAATGATTGCAAAACTGTAGCTTACTGTAATTAAATAGTTTGGCTGCAAACCCACTTGAAATTTCATTCAACGTTTTCTATATCAATTTGTAAACATTTTTCGATTTTTCGATGTTTTTTCTACGTGTGGTAAACTTTTCTCGATATAAGAATCAAAAAATCGAAAACAGTATGAGAAAGGTCCGATGTTGGAGGCCCTGGATGAACATCAAACGGCGCTTAACTGAATACCATAGTCATATTAGACATAGTAAATTATATATACATCTAAACAAAAATAACATGTAATTGGAATTTACTTTTTTCCATTACAGAAAAAATTGAAAAAAATCCATTTTGGAGCCTTTGGGATTTTTCAATATCTATGAAAATATATCAAAATTTCGTTTTTATTATTGCAAATTTTTATATCCTCTTAAAATGTTTAAAAAGGTAAGTTTTGTAACAAAAAAATAAATGTACTTAAAACTACGCGATAGGATTAAAACTTTTTGACTGTTTTGCGTTTCCAAAGACAGATGGCAGCAACAACCAATCGCGTATTTTACTCTATTTTTCTTTCTCATTCATATCGCATGCAATATTTCTTTAAGTCATTAGTTAATTAATCGACTATTTATTCGGTTAAAATGATAGAGTCAAAAATAATCGGTAACTTCACATCACTACTTTCCGTACGTTTGTTAAAACAGAATAAAATTAATATAGTATAGTACTAAACATGAAAGAAAATACGTCGGAATTCTTGTGTTAAGGTAGTTGTCGTGGTTAAGGCACATCGTCAGAAAATTATTAATTTTTGTGTACTTATTAACGACATGATAATACAATTACCCTGAAAATTTGAAGTCGATCGACCGTATATAATCCGAGATAACTTTAATTAAAAATTGGATAATTAACATTGATTGTATACGATCTCTGTAGTTCTGAACCAGTTTCTTATTTATAAAAAAAGAACTAACTGTCAGAAACTTTCCAAAAACTGACAGTCTTTCAATGCATTTGTTATCAGTTTAAAAAAAATAAGCAAATATTTTTGACCGTCTAATTATTTATAAATAACGGTTTAAAGTTCAGCAATTTATAGAAAAGTATACATGCATATGAATACTGTGCGGGTTACGTTTCCACGGGTATAGTCTTGCGTACAAATTATGGATCACTTAGCTACAAGCTAGTATACTTTTGAGGCGCGTATAATCTATAACTTTTTGACAATATTGTACCATGACAACTACCTTAAGATTTTCTGGAATCTATTTTTTTTCTCTGTAAACCGAGAAAATACTAATTTGATTAGCATTGATAACGCTATGCATTCATGGTAGTTATATGTATACTATGACTTTTTTATAAGCAGGACGAACTACGGAAACCATGGCTCGCTCTATTCACCCATCCCATTTCATTCGCGTATTTCCCGCGCAGCTACCGGCTCTTGTTACATTCATACACGTAGACTATATTTGTCATAGTGAATATATGGGATTTTCACTGTACATATAGATTTAAACCTAACTTTAAAATAATCAAATAATTAAACAAAAATGATCAAGATTAATTAACAGACTTCAAAAAAGAGTGAGAGATTCTTAATTCGGTTGTATGTTTTTTTTGTATGTTACGCGATTACTCCGCCAATTATGAACTGATTTAAACATTTCCAACGCCATTTTGTTCAGACTGCTACCCGATTAGCACCACATAGTTTTTATTGAAAACACTTTATCCGTTTTTAAATGACATCAAAAAATCATTATTTTTATATAAATGCTATCCTCATATCGCCAGCATTTTTGAACCGATTTTGATGATGATTCTTTTCTTATTAAATAGAGCATACCTTCTGGGTGATCCCACATAACTTACTTAATTCGGTTCAGTGGTTTTTTTATTATAATTTATTAACAAAGCAACTACGAAATATTATTAATCAAAATGTACTTACGATTTAGATCAAGGATGACCACTTTTGAAGCTGGCGGCGCCAGATTGGTGTTCGCTGCCTGACAAATGAGGCGAGAGTTAAGATCTTGCCGACGAACGTTCAGGAACACAAGATGATTGACGACTACACCGTCTGGACGGATATCATACGAGCTATCAATTAATGTGTTCTCATGAAACCAGGTGACACGCGGTCTGGGTCGTCCTGAAACAATTAAAAAACCTTGGCGTTAATACAATAGCGATTGCCAGTTCAGTATAGCACGATTTGAAAATTTTATGGGCTACTAGCGGCAATTAAGATGGAACACAGCAGTGATAAAAGTAGTGAAGCCTTCGGCTCCATCGTATTACATTATTGCTTCGCAAGACATATGATTTGATAAAAATAAGGTTGTTTTCTTGGGTCAGAAACCTTTGCGAGCGCGCGTACATTAGCTCACCAAAGTTTCATCGTAATCGATTGAATGGTATGGGAACGCATAGGTACCGAACAAAGGACAAACACTCATTTTTATATATTTGATTACCACTTTAGGGATGGAATTTCAAAAAATCCATTCTTAGCAGCTATTAATGTCATTATAAGAATGCATTGTCAAAATCTTAGCCTTTTAGGTCCAAGGTCTGTGCATTGTCTGGATAGAACTTTCTTCCTCTATTTCCATCTCTACAGGTTTTTTTCGAGGGATAAAAGGTAGCCTATGTCCTTCCCCAGGATGCAATCTGTCTTCTTGCCAAATTTTATAGAATCTGTTCAGGGGTTTAGGCGTGAAACTATAACAGACTAACAGACAGAGCTACCTTCACATTTAATACGATGGATTTTTTATTAAATGATTAACTATAGCGTCCATGAATCTCTTCCAGAGGAATGCAGTCTTTCATGTGAAAACTTTGATATTATAAAATAATCATAAACTACGCGTTCATTTCGCTAACCGCTAATCATGCTAGCAACATTAGGAGATAAAATTCTATTGAATGATAAATTTGATACGAAAATCTACGACCAAATAGAGCAAATCTTTGAGACGCATCGATTTTGATTAGTTATTGAATTACGTTTTGGTTGTTTCGGAGATTAATTCTAACATTTGATAGGCACAACACGTGTAGTATAAAAAGTGGTAGATTAAGTCACAATAAATCGGTAGATAAAAAAAAATTGAATATGAAAAAATATCTTTCGGCTTACGATTGACGTTCATAAATATCTAGATTGTATGTCTAGGCGTTTATTTAGTTAAAAAGATATTAATTTTGAAGGAAACTAACTGTAAAATAAATAAGTTGTGACACAATAAGTCTTCATATAAGCGACGTAGAGAATAAAAATCAATAATTTAAAGGAACGTTGACTACCAATAATTGATAGCATCAATGTGTCTTCAGGAAAAGGAAGTGTGAGAGCAAACAAAACCAACAGAGGAAATTGAACTCACCTCCAACGACTTCACATACGAGACTAATATTTGTGCCCTCATTGTACGGCTCGAGAAGTTTCGTTCTGTCTCGTTTCTTTTCGTCGAATATCACTGGTCTCTCAGGCGGTACTGTAACAAAACAAAAAGTAATTAATATTGATTGGAAACAAAACTTAAAGACAAAATAAATACGCCCAATTATAAATAATTAAATTAAATTCCTTTCTTAAGGCTGTCGGAACGCTCTGAATTTAGGCAACACTACGCGGCTAAAAAATACTATTGCAAGGGTGTCGCTGTCAGTTGATTACTCTAAATTTTGGAAATATTTTGAAGATTTAAAAAACCTTTCCGAAAAAGGAAGAATCATTATAGGTTTGTGGTGGAACAATTTTGTGAAATAAGTACGAATATCTGAATTCAAGTCACACTACGCGGCTAAAAAATACTATTACAAGGGTTCCGTTGTCAGTTGATTACTCTAAATTTTGGAAATATTTTGAAGATTTAAAAAACTTTTCCGAAAAAGGAATCGTCACTTTAGGTTTGTGATGGAACAATTTTGTGAAATAAATACGAATAAGGTCGTAGTGTGACATTTAAAACGAGTGTTTTTTGGCACAATTAATGCCAACTTTTTTCTAGTAAATCGTACATAAATTACAAAAGTAGTCCATTAGAGATCTAGATTTGTCCTTTATCTTCCTTATAGAGAAAGAATTTTTGCAAAATGTTGACGAATAAGTCTAGAATCAGCCCAAGTCCTAATTTTGGTTTAAATTCAGAGCGTCCCGACAAAAATTAAAACACTACTTTGACACAGTATTAAAAATTCAACTGGAAAAATAATCATTGGTAATTATAAAGTGAACAGTTTTTTATGAGGCAAGCGTCTTTCTTTGCTCTGTTAATTTTTACTGAATTTATACTTCTTTTGTGTTCTAAAAGCTAACATTTCAATGTAAAGACACCTCGAATCTGACAACTTCTCGATGCAGACGTATGTATTTACTGGTTGGCGTAACATTCTTTGATTTTCTAACTAAAAACATTGTCGACGGAATCGTTTTCCATCAGATTAAAGTACGTATCAATCAGTCAAAAGAATGCGTACACTTGAGTGATCACTTTCAAATGGGATTCGATTTTTAAATTGCCATTTACTAGCATCTGCATTTTTCTCTTTCACGACTTTTGCTACGCTCTACCTATTCTATTTTATATATATATATATATATATATATATATATATATATATATATATATATATATATATATATATATATAAACTAAATGTATAAATGAGAGCATTACCTCTGTCTTTTTTTGTTTAATTTTGTCATGGAAAAGTAGTTCTCGAACACTCTTTTAATGTAAAGATGACTGTTTTCCCTTTTTCACCCACATAGCTCTATTTTACGAGCAATTAGAATCTCTGTGCAAGTAAAATGCACTTGCGTTTCGGAAATCATCTAATTTTTATGAAAAATCGTATTCAATTTTTTATGGAAATGCTTACAAAATAAACTAAAACTATGCAAAACCTAGAAGTTTTGCAACAACGCCAGCCGTGAAAGCCTACACAATTGGATAAACTAAAACTATGTACCATTCTTTCCATATGACTCTTATCCAAGTTTTTACAGTTTGTTTGATTTAAATCAAAGTATTTTTAACATACGTTTGTAAATTTGTACATTTTTTTGTTAATTTTCCTTTCCGTAATTTGAAATCTTGTGACATGCTGGCTTTTCTTCATTTCCAAAACGCGTTCTAGTCGAATAGCATTATGGTGACGTTATGTAATCCTTTTGTGTTTGCTACAACGCGTTGTGGGCGTTCTTTTAAGAACCATAACATGAATTTCGCGACGTAGATATTTTACAGAAAACACAACACGTTGTGGGCTGTATTTTCGCTCAATGAGCGTTATCCTTCTTTGTGCTTAATATATATATTTACATAAAAAATGTCAAAATGATTTTAATTTGTTCAAGCCTTAGATCTTGCCATTCGACCAAAATCAATAGTGAACACTATGTATTGGCAAGCACACTAAAAACGATTCAGGTTTCAATAGCTGTCATGAATTCGATTTAATTTTAAATTTCCTGGAGAAATACAGATATGAATAATATATATATTATATATATATAATATTACTTTACGCCATTTCTCATACAGCGCTTCTTCTAGCGTTGAATTTATGTAGTATTTTTCATTTCCCTTTTCTACTGGAATATAATATTTCCGCCTCAAGGATAATACGAGAAATATCACAAAGAATGTTATTAGTCTCAAGTTATTTTTTTCAAATATTCTTAACAACAGGTGGAAAATCTCCAGTGCTCTTTTAATTCAACAAATATTTGGCATATGACATATGTAAACATTTATAAATTATTGACGTTTACTGATGCTACGGATTCCTGGTACTAATAATAATTAATACGAGGTTGACTCTAATTAAATGATTAATTAGAGTGGCTGTGATCCTTGATGATTGTTGGAGAAATTTGGATAAAATACGAGGCATAAGATCAATTAAGAAGCAATAGTGAATTCAAAATTGCATTTTTTACTAACGTTTCGGAACACTTTGTACCATCTTCAAAGTTTCAAATGCTGTCAAATCATATCAGTATTTTGTACCGAAACGTCAGTAAAAATGCTTAAATTCAGTATTGCTTCTTAATTGATCCTGTGCCATGGATTTTATCCAAATTTCTCCAACAGTGATCAAGGATCACAGACTTTGTCATAACCGACCTCATTTACACCATTACTGTTTTCCATTTACTACACTTCCCGTTATTTTTCTACATTTTTATACTGCATCTTAATTAATAGCCACACATCAGTAGTATCAAAAATACTTGAAATTATTAAATAATTAAACATGGAATGAACTCACCGAAGTACGGTTATAATCACCCTACCAGTAAACTACGCGGAACACACGAACTTAAGAACCACAAAAATATCTTATTAAAAACACACGAAATTAATTCAATGTAACACAGTTTAACGTTACAAATGTACTGTCGATTCTAACCAACATTAACGCGTTTAAACCCAGTATTGCATAATGATTCCAAGTACAGGACCGGAATCAATACACAAACTAGTATTTGTAGTGATGTAACTCATGATTACAATATCATTATCAAAGTCGAGATTCGTGTTTCTTTCAGTTGGCCAAAAGTCATTACTTGTCTATGACGACGCGTTTACCTAATACCCTTCAACCCAATATTAAAAGCAATTAATTATCATTCTAATTCTAGTGGGGAATCGTACTGTTGGGTCTTTTTGAGACAACATTAATACTCTGCATTGTCTACCACAACATTATTTTGTTTGAGTTTCTATTAGCAACGCTTAACAAGTATAATTTTAATCTCGTTGTGATCAGACGAATTTAAAGTTCATCTTGTTTAAATCAATTTTCATTGTTTTGTTAGTTTTTAATTTATATTAATAGATCATTTAGGTCAAAATTCATTTTTCAAAAAAGTATATACTTTTTAGAACATGTTTGTTTTTAAATAAAATATGACTTTGTTTTTTTACATATAACGTGAAAATCAACATCTGAAAATTTGGTTCTTTTTGTAAAAATAAGTCCGGAAAAATTTCTGAGTTCTGAAAAAAATAAACTAAAAAGTATATATTTAAGAATACTTTTAGCAAGAACACGAACTCTAAGAGTAGATCGATGCTACTATCAAAGTTATTTTTTTTCTGTTGAGATTTATCTATGCTTCGTCTTTTTCTTAAGAATTTCTTATAGCAATATAAAATCTATAACCAATGAACAGTTTCGTTTAAATTTATAAGCGTTGTGCTCAAGAGACGAATAAAAAATTTAAACATTAAAAAATATGTATATTAAGATCTACGTCCACTCGAAAAAAGGTACGTCTGGAAAAACCATTTAAAACAAACGATGTTCACGGTTATCTATGGATACTTAAGGAAAATAAAATGTACCTATATGGGAAATCGTCGTTCACAATACAGACTGACCTCCAATTTTATTCGCAAGTCAAAATTGAATTTCGACAAATTCACTCTGTTTGTAGTTTTGTCGAGCTAAGCGCATATTAATGGTCATAATCAAGCATTTCAATTTATGTAATTGAAAAAATAAACGAATAATATCTATTTTCAATTAATTAAGAATACAAAAAAAAACGTTTTATTCAAAAAAGATTTTAATATTCTGTATGAAATATCAACAAAAATATATATCTACCATGACTCGATTTTTCACATATATGTGAGACTTTTTTCTCAAATGTTAAGAAAAAGGATCCATGTGACGTCACAAACTTCCCCCACCCTTTCTCCCGTCTTACCTAGCCACACCTTTCAATAATGTTCATCCCTCAGATTGTAAAATATATTCTCGGGAAATTTCGAACTGTGGTCGTAAAATTCATTTTATTACTGTTTTTATTAGCTGCGATTAAGGATTAAAGCTTCACAAAATTTGGATTGCTGCTTAAAAATTTCAAAAAACATGTATTTGTATCCCAATATGTGATATTCGTCAATATTTCTTTACAGCACGTCTCGAGATTTCGAATTACGGGAAGGCAAATTAACATTTTGAAGTTTTTTCTTTACAAACTTATGTTAAAAATACCGTCCTAATTATTTTTTTTTCTGTACAAAAATTTGTGTAAAGCTTATGCTAATTCTGTCGTTTTTATCTGACTTTAAACCATTTATTTAGGTCAAATACACTATAAAAACTTGGCTAAAAGCCATATGGGAAGCATGGTACATATTTCTGGTTTATTTTGTAAGCATTCCCATTAAAGATTGAATAAGACTTTTTATATAAATTATAGATTTGCGAAACGTGGCTGGAAAAGGGAGCATACTGAATAGCTGGTACCCAATAACTTTAAGGTAGTTGTCGTGGTTAAGGCACACCGTCAGAAAATTTTTTATTTATACTTATTAAGGACATGATAATACAATTACCCTGAAAATTTTAAGTCGATCGACCGTATATAATCCGAGATAAATTAAATTAAAAATTAGATAATTAACATTGATTGTATACGATCTCTGTACTTCTGAACCAGTTTCTTATTTATAAAAAAAGAACTAACTGTCAGAAACTTTCCAAAAACTGACAGTTTTTCAATGCATTTGTTATGAGTTTAAACCAAATAAGAAAACATTTTTGACCGTCTAATTATTTATAAATAACGGTTTAAAGTTCAACAATTTATTGAAAAGTATACATGCATATGAATATTGTATGAGTTACGTTTCCACGGGTACAGTTTTGCGTACAAATTATGGATCACTTAGCTACAAGCTAGTATACTTTTGTGGCGCGTATAATCTATAACTTTTGGACAATATTGTACCACGACAACTACCTTAACGCCCAGGATTAGTTTCTAGTAACCATAGATTAGGTTACACTTTTGTAAGACAAGCGAAATAGTGTCAACACTTTTAACACGCTTTATAAGATTCACCTGTATGTTTTAATGTATGTTTCAATGAGGTATCAATCTATATATATCGATGTATGAATATGAAGGTATCTTTCAACGTTATTTTCACCGACTTCAAGACGTCTGATTGATAAAAAATTTGCACATGTATTAATTTACACTGAGGCCCAATACCAAACACACCTATTCTGTTCAGTCAGTATAGGTCAAACTTATTGAAACAATGGCATTGTTAACGTACACCCTGTATAGAGAGAGAGACGACATTAGCTGTACCTGTAGATAGAACGTGCAGCGGCATAGTTCCACCTCTTTGGCACAAAGATTTATAGGGAACCGGGGTATCCTAGGTACATGTACGAGTTACAGTTTAGACACTAGACTGAACAAAGGAGTCGTGCCAAAACTGATAAAATAATAAATAAGTTACGGCTAAGATAAAACTTGTTTTGTTTATATTTTTGACGTTCGATTTTTGGCAGTGGTACATTTTTATGATTCATGATAAAATGTTTTTCATAACTTATTCGATATTCACGTTATCAAAATCATCCCTGAAGGCTTACATTACACAAAATGTATTTAATTGTATTAGTAATCTACTTTAGTTATTATTTATATTGTCAAATATTGAAACTGCAGCCAGAAAAAATGTTCAACAAACGAAACTTCATTGAGAGAAATGCAACAGCTCAAAGAACTTCAAAAAATCGTATGTAGCATTTGAATCTGTCGAAACACCGAATCACTACCTATTTTTCAAAAGGGTTAAATTATATTGACAAAAATCTACACATATAAAAGGCGATGTTATGTATGTTATCTACGGACTCCAAAACGGCAAGTCTGATTTTGATGAATTTTTCAGACAATCTTTAGATTAGCCCAGCGGATGATCTTGTGAAGTTTGGTAGCTACCGATCGCCAGATTTTTGTTTGTTTTCGATTTTTCTTCGATTCTTGAACATTCACAATTACAAGCGATTGAATTCACGCAAATTCAATAAACGTTGAGAATTTTATGATAATGATTCTGATCTTTTATATTCTATATAATGCATTTCCAGCCGGGCGAAGCCTGAAAGGGACGCTAGTATAAAATAAGTAGTGAATTTCTTCCATCCATAAACAATGTTATGACAACGGCATCAGTTCTCGATTTTGAAAATAAAATAAATACGAGATGAATGCGACGGTCAAAATGGTGCTGAACAAGTCTCATCTATACATAATGTATGCTGCAAGCATCATTTTTTGATTTATATGTTCAATATTTGATAGAATATGATGTGTTTTTCTAGTTTTCAAACTCGTTTCTTGTTTTCCATTCCAATAAACTCGACTTGTCACTGTTTACCACACTATAAATTCACTGCAATATACAACATTGGCGTACGCAAGAAAATTATTCGAGATTTGTTCAAATCAAAGTTAACTGAACTGAGGATAAAAATATTGTAGAAAAAAACTATCGACGAAACAGTTTAATGAGTGTTAGCGAGTTTTAACAGTTAAACGAGCACGTATTTCCTTTAAAATAGCTAGTTTTTTTTCATTTTTAGTATATTTTGAAAATATTTGACATTTAACTTTGATAGAAGTTCAAAGGCAAAACGAAGTGTCATTGATGCAATATATTGCTATCGACAACAGCTTATTGAACGAAACAGATAAAGGCATTTTTCTGTTTCGTTCAGCAAGTTATTGTCAATAGCAAGATATTACATTAATGACACTTCGTTTTGCTTTTGAACTTCTATCGACATTTGAATCATTTTGCTTACATTGATCCAAAATTTACGTTATAGCGACTAAATTTTTTTTAGAAACCACGTAATACTGAAACAGCATTTAGCGGAGCAGCGTTAAGCGAGGCCTTACTGTAGTTGATTGATACTGGAAGAAATGTATTTTCGACAACGTACGCCAATGAATTTCTCGAAATAAATGTGTACCAGTCGCAAAGATACTATTCGATGTAAACGTATTTCTATTACAGAACTGCAACGACGAACGATTTTTTTTCTATTTTTGCAATCTTGCAAATTGAGTCATATATTTTATCAACAATGCTCAGAATTACAGGAAACTGTTATATTAGCCAGTATGTTTTCGAAGTTGCCAACCCTCCAGTAATGATGTGTACATTACAAATTTTATTTACATTAAACTATTTATCCAGTGCCAAAAAATGTTTTACTCGGCTTCTATCGAGTGAAATATTTACTCTCCACAAAAAATATTTTAATCATAATACCAGTTTTTTTCTCTATTCGCAAAATATATCAAGTTTAGGTGCTGAGGACTACTCAGATTTTTTCTATCGGAAGTAACTTTTTCTCACGGAAGTAACGTTCAGTTTATGCAAAGGAATATCGACATCAGTGTTGCCAGACGTCCCAATTTTGGCGGGACGTCCCGATTTTTAAATCAAAATTAAATGTCCCGCGCGGGACAAGCTCAGTCCCGCTTTTCGGAGATAACTCGACCGTGCGTAAATAATTGTTCTCTTATTGTAAGTTGCCATTTGTAACACTCACTCCTCAGACTATTGTTTGAAACGCTATATTTTTCTAATGACTAAAACTTTTTTGATTTTAATTTCTGTTTTTATTTTTTTTATTCAGACGACGAATAAGACTCAACTATTTAACGATAGGGTAAATCTGATTTAAAATATCATATTTATATTAAATTACATTTTCTATGGCTATTTTTGCTATCTATTGTCACGTAAACGTAATTTGAACTCAAATAAAAAGATAAATATTTAAAAACTTCTGATTATATACGTTTTTTTACTATGTCCCGCTTTCGACGAAAGAATCCCGCTTTTTTCACTCAAAAAGTTCCAAAATCCCGACTTGGCAAAAACAAATCTGGCAACGCTGATCGACATATTGATAATTTACAAATTTTGTAAGATGGTCGCAAAAATTTATAAATTGTGCCAATTGTCTTTTATTAATTTTGACACGTGTACTTTTTAACTTTGAATTTAATTTAGCAAATTATAATCTATTGTCGGTGTTACATTAGAATGAAAATTAATTTATAAATGGATCAAAGAACATCCGTTCAATAAACCAGCAATTGGTTGATTTTGAATTTGCATTTTATAGTTTAATCGTAAAATATGCCACTATCCCAAAGAATTTTTACTTGAAACGCGCATAAAGGTTACACACAAAAGTTTTTCTTTTTAATGGAGGACGCAAAATAGTATATTCATTTTGATTTGTGAATTTAAACAGAATGTTATTTTAGAAATTAAAAACCTTTTTTAATAACTGAAAATATGATTAATAACCAGTTTGATTACATCTTATGTTCTTTAAACAACACTGAATTTTGAGTAGAAAAAGAAATAGTTACTATTTCAAGGTAAGAAACAAAAGCTAGTAATAAATCGTTCTATTTCCGTAGTTATGGTGCTAATATTGCATAAAATTTACAATATGGTTCTCTCTACAACACAGTAAAACCCTGCTTAACGAGGGCATCTTAACAGAACCAAGAATAATAAAAAATGTTAGTTTATTTTGTAACATTTATTGTTAAATATTTTTAATCACATAAATTATAGATCTATTAATTGCTAATATCGATTTTTGTTCATAAAACATTTATGAAAATCAAATAAAAGTTCGAGTAAGAAAGTAGAGGAAGGTTCGTCATTTGACGTATTTTGTTTTTTGTGAAGAAGTCATTTAAGGGGGTCGTCTGGTGTGACAACTGTTTTTTTCGCGCTTTTTTGGGAATTTTTCGTGGCGAACAATGAATGTATACTACCTTAATATTTTCATCATGTATTTATTGACATTTCACCAATCTTTCCAAATTTTTTCACGTTGAAATGTACAGTCGAACCGACTGTAGATCTCCGGGATGACGCCCATGTAAAAAAAAAGTTGGCTGACGGTTGCCACGATACATACTGTTCTGCTTATGTAAAATCAACAAATCAAATTGCGTTTTAATTGGTAGGCCTGTGACTACAGCCGGTACCAGAATTAAGTCGAAATATTGAAAACTTCATGTTTGGCGAAGATTTGAAAAAAAAAATACGATTTTCATCGTTTTTTTACTATTCCAGCTTGAAGAATAAAAAACTATTACAGTTATCACAACGATTTTGGTTCGGGCTAGAACTATAGATGTACTGAAGATACCGTAAAAAATTCAACGCAATCGGATCATTAGTTTTTGAGATATCGTGGCAACCATTAAAACAATACAGTTTCGAGAAAAACGCGTTTGAAAAATCAAGTATGCGTAACAGAAAAAAGCATTTGACTCACGATCTACCTCTGTAACTTTCCAACGACTTCGAATTTCAAAAAACTCTTTCACAGACATAATCTGGAGATCCTAAAAAGGCAATTTAAGCAAAAAACAATTTTTCGGTTTTTTTGACCCCTCACACCAGACGAGCCCCATAATGTCGTTTGCCTTTTTCTGTTTGTCGGTAGCAAGATATTGCATCAACGACAATTCGTCTTGCCTATAAGCTTCGAGCAACATTTGAATTATTTTGTATAAACAGATCCATAATTTACGTTATAGTGGCTAACCTTTTTTTTTAGAAACCGCGTAATACTGGAACAGCCTTAAGCGAAGCAGCGTTAAACGAGGTCTTACTGTATAATAATATATTAGTGAGACGGAAAACCGCGTTACAGAAAAACTCATTAGTTATTTAAAGTGGTGCTGAAGTGGTTTCTTAATATACTCAACCATTCGTTATATCTGGTGACGTTAACGGCTTGAGTTAGGCAGTTTAACAGACGTCGTTGCTTTGCTCTGACTCTACATATTATGGCTGCAGATATTTCTAGTCGCTATAACAATAACGCTTCACAAACTCAACAATTGCCAGCAAACTGGAATTCAAACACTAAACTGGATACATATTGCAAGTTATAAACGCTTGACACCAAATTAACTTCACATAGTGTCGATTACGACGGACATTATTTTAAATTAGTAAATATTCATACTTTATAGTTCGTAAGACTTCATTCATAAGCAATATAATATCTATAGTTTGTTAAGAAGCATCCATTGTTACAATGCTGTATTAGAAAAAAATATTTTCCACACATTTATGTCTCGCGTACCAAGTTAAAATTAAATCTCGCATATCTACTGATTTATTATAAATAATTTGACTTAATTATTTAAAAATTATATTAATTTCTGTTCAATACATTTTAACAAAAGCTTCTGTTTTCAAAGTGTAGAAAGTATAATTCCTAATCTTAAGATACAAAATAACGATTGTAGACACGTTCTTCCACCACTAGCACCGCGACCTCCACCACATTTCATGTTTTCCATTTTTTAAACTTATTTAAATATGGAAACTAATTATAAATGCATGAGTCAGAAAATAGATTATCTAACATGACAGAAAAGAAATCCACTGTAAAAAATTATATTTAGAAATCAGGAAAATCTTAAAGTAGGGTCAAAATATGAACTGTCTTTAGAAACAATTGTAAAGAAATTATTAACTAATTTTTATTATAAACGTTTCGAAAACCAGATATCATTTTCTTGTCAAAGATAAAATAGCAAAAGTAACATTTGGCTTCTTTGGGGAAAAAATAATCAATTTATTTATATTATACACCTAAATAACAATGTTACAAAACTCGAGTCGTAATACCAAATCCTGCCAACAATATATAGTATATTTGCCAATACAGGTAATGTGAACTTATGTTTGTTTTTGGACAAAATAAAATTTTAACCTTTTAATACACTCCTTAAAATACATGTTTTCTCTTAAGTTCAATATTTTGTTTGTGTTTTATTAGATGAAATAGAGACGAAATACTGAAATTATCTGCACAAAATTATATACAGTTTTCAGTAAGGATAATTCTCTAGACGTAAAAGTGTTTTTATATAATTTATAAGTCCGACCCTGTAGAGCCGTTTTTGTTAAAATATTAGTAGTACCTTTTAATTGATACTAAGAGGTTAAATTTCAATTTTGAATCTATTCCGAGAACTTTTACGGTGTTTTTTAGAACTCTAAATATACTCCTAAAATTGATCCGATTAAATCTATTTTAAACAGAGATTGTGCGATGGCGGATTCCAACCAACACACACATATATAAACATTTCCAAAAATAGTAGTAATAATAATAATAATAGAAAATTTATTTGCAGAAACCAAAATAGGTATACAGAACGTCAATACTATACTTTTCATTAAAATAAATCATTAAAATTGTAGTGGACTTTAAAAATTAAAAGTTTTTTTAATTCAGTATTAAATGTTTTTGTGATTTTTATCATTTGTAAGTTTTCCGATAATTTTTGGTACATTTTGTAACCAGTATACACAGAGCTTTTTTCAAATTGTCACATCGTTTAGAATGATGCGAAATGTTGAGAAATTTTTGTCTGACAACTAGGTTCCGTCATCCGACCGACGCCAATAGTGTATGTGCCGTACGACACACTGAAAACCTGTACTTGAACTTTTAACATTTGATTTAAAAATGTAAGCCATCTTTTGAAAGGCACATTTTCATTAATTTGATGTATTTCGCTGGAAGTCAAACAGATTAACAGTAATGTATATAAAAGGAACGTTTTTCTTTTTAATTTTATAAAAAGCAAAACGTTTAAATAATGCGTACATTTTTAAAACCAGCCTCTTCTTCATTAGAGAATTGCCGCTTCTCAAATATTAAACACTGCAGCAAGTCGGGCTGTTTGAGTAATAGATTATTTTTAAACAACTTTAGAACTGTGTATACAAAGGTTTCGTCCTTTCTTTTTAAAGTGGTTAAAAGTTAAACCCATTCTCGGATGCAAAATAATGATACAACACAAAAACCTTTAGTTTTTTAGTTTAAAAAAATATCCACATAAATATATATTATTAGAGTCGGATTTTAGACAAGGTTAGAACATCGAGGCGCCTCCAAACTTTTCTAAGCTTGTTTTTAAATGTTTTTTTTATAATCTCACTTCACTTCCACATTCTAAATACGATTTTGCTCAAACATTGAAATTCAACGAGGACTTGACGAGCCCCAGTTTACTGAGACACAGTAATTGAATTTTTTGACTCTCAAATGATTTTTGTCGCTTCCCAGTAAGCAACGTGAAATAATCAAATCATATATGAAGTTCAATTTCTCGCTGCGTTCGTGCTAGACGTTCAATGTTTTGTCTATTTTTCAAATAATGAATTATTTATTTTCTGCTTTTCAGGCCTATACATCGGTCGAAAAATGACCCATTACACTCGCTTTGTCTGTGAATCTATGAGTCTGTGACGCTTTTTTTACATAATATTATATTCGTCATATGTCACCATGCACTAGAAACATATATTATTTTTCCAGGCGTACCAACGTGTAGTCGCAACGGTTAGTTATGTGCCGAGTTAGCAGCCAAGTGAATCGTTTATTGCTTGACAGTGTTACATAAGAAATTATAATTGACAAAAACAGGTAGTTCGTCATATGTCACCATGCACTAGAAACATATTTTATTTTTCCAGGCGTACCAACGTGTAGTCACAACGGTTAGTTATGTGCCGAGTTAGCAGCCAAGTGAATCGTTTATTGCTTGACAGTGTTACATAAGAAATTATAATTGACAAAAACCGGTTAGTTTAATCTGAAATGATAATCCTTGTTCTATATATCTCCTTCTCAATTACACATTACACGTGCTTTCATTTTTTTATGTAAGCTTTTTGTTCGCAAACAAAAAGGAGATATGCGGTCGAAAGAACAGAGAAAAATGATAAACACTGTTTCAAGAGTTAGAGTGAGAAAGAATAATGTAGGAAATACTGTGTATTGGTTGAAGGAGTGATAGGAGAAGGAGTACGACGGTGGCGACGCAAGGCGTGTGACCGCCAAACTAACATCAGTTCTGACACGAGAACGTAATCATGTAAATTAGATATGCTAATTCTTCTCTGTTGCTCTCTTTCTCGCATAGTATGCGTTCCTCTAACTTGAAATAGCGGTAACCATATAATTTCAAACTCTTCTGCAATGTGGGTGGGAAAACTACAACTGCTAAAGTATTTTTATACAACATTTTTTTGTATCGTCATGAAAACTGATTTTGTATTTCTAAAAATGTTTTAAATAGTTATAAGAACAAATACCGCATTTTTTAATGTCATATTTATAACTTGTTCTCAACTTTTTATAACACCTATATAGGGACACTTTATTTAAATTGCGAAAAATTTACAAAATTAAAATTCCAATAAACAATGCATATAATCTAACAACGTTCAAACTTTACATATTATATTGTGTATATTATTAAATTATTATTAAAAGAACTCCATAGAAATGACTAGGAATCTAGTTTTCTGATGTAAAAAAAAACATTTTTGTCAAATATTTTCCTTTCAACTTAAATTTAGCTTTATAGAGAAGTAATAAATTTCAACGAGACCTAAGTCTGGCTTTGTCTACAAACAGAAGCATAAAATAGGATTAATTATGGTTTATTCGTTCTTATTTCTGAGTTACATTAACTTTTTTTGTGTAAACGACGCCTTAATGTATGGATATTGCTACAAAAGCTGGTTATTCGTTCAACGTAAAAGATAATTAATTTAATATTTACCCATCCCTACTTTAAACTCATGCTTTACTCTAACTTTTTGTAGGTTGAGGGAAATATTTTTTACATTAAAACATTGTTATATTCTTCAATATAAACGTAAAATTATTCGGCGCATAGCATCTGTTCTCTATAATATTTTCTTGTTAGATCTGCCCATTAATGTAAATACTCCATGCATTAGAATGAGACAAAAACTATATTTATAACACAATGCATACATTAGAGTGGGATAAAAAAGTGCACTGTAGTATAATGTCGACATAAAGCAAAATAACCTGACATTGTTTATATATATTGTATATATCATGCCTTGATGAATAATGCAAAAATAATTTCATAATATGAAAGAGATGGAAATTTAATGACCATATAAAATAAAAAGAAAGATTGTGCATCATATATAAAGAATCAAGATAGTTATTCATACATTTTAATTAGTAAACATGATCCAATTATTCAATTTTAATTATCGCTCATAACCGGAAGGTACAAACATTTCCAATAAAATACAAAGTAAATAAAAAAGTTTTAATTATACAGAAACCTTATTTACAAAGCTAGAAAAACTCAGGTAATTTCGTGATACAGCTAACTTTAAGATCACAGCAATATGTGCCAAAACGATTTCGTAGGGATTTGATTACATATTTGTAACTTTACGAGAACTAACTCACTAAAAATTATGATACATATAATGTAAATTTGATCTAGTAAAAAAAAACATAACATATTTTTCATGTTGATAAAGCTTCTTGTTCAGGAAAAAAAGATTCTTCTCTTCAGTTCTTAGTTTAATCTAAAATAGTGCAGAAGTGAAAACGGTTGAAAATAGTAAGACGCTGTAGGGGCAGCACTAGGTAAGCTGACAAAAAGCAAGTTATGTGTAGTTTAATAAAAAAATAAAATAAAACCACCTACCCCTTTTATTTAAATAAAATACAAAAAAAAAAATAGTTTTCTACATAATAATTTGCGCGAATTTAATGTGGATAGCAGTTTACTATGAATAGTTGTTCCAACAAAATATCGCGTACGTAACGTAAGTACGTAACGTCATTACATGACGTCGTAGAAAAACAAACTAGACGTCATTTTTGAATAACACCAAAATCTTAAAATATCGTATAATCTGTCTCTCTCTCTTTTATAAACCAGAATGTCTAAGTATGTAGAAAATATAAGGGATGATTCAATCAATGTATTGGGATTACTTGTCGCTTAGTTTTTTATCAGGGCTTAAAAAAAAGTCGACAATTCCTGAGCTTTTTATAAAATATCTATATTTTATAAAATTTTCATCAATATACGAGTACTTCAAGATATGACGAGACACTTTATTATGGTCAGTTACGCCAAATAAATGCGATGTTGCTTGCTGAATTGATGTTTGTAATTCATTTATTCTTACTTTTTTGATGAAACCGCGTATATTAACATATACGGTAGATAAAAAATGATAAAATGAGTATTGTACCCTATGCCGAATTTTGGTTGTTAAAAATGAAACGATACGTCAGATTGTTATAAATTTACCAAACCCTACAGATCGTAGGTGAAATTCAAGTTCAAATATTGACAAGACATTTTTTCGACGGCAAACATGTAGTTTGTTTTGAAGAAGAGCTACGTTCTAGTCCTTATAAAAGCACTTACTATTTTTGAAACATTTTTACGAAAAAACGATGTGATTTTCAATATCAAAATTGCAGTTTTCCTAATTAAGATAACTGAACGGTTCATTATAAAATTAAAATGTGTTATGTAAACTGATCGGAATGTCTTCAATTCGCTAGTAAACTTAAAATAAACAATCCTCGAATCGAATGTATGAAAGTTTTGCACAAGATAGTGTAAATACTTGACTGTAAATTTTGTCATTATAGTTTATAGGTCAAGTAAACAACAGAATAATCTGAGAAAATTAGAAAATGTGTCAACTATTTAAGAGGAAAGAACAAATAATACGATAACTTATTAATATTTAAAGACTTCCAGAAGAACTGCGTACTGACTCACGCTATACGCATGATCACAGTACTCCACGCACTATCTGCGCACTATGGCACTAGAATCGCACCGTTGCACTAGTTCTCTACTTGTACACTAACATAAATAAAGCCAGTGGCGTGTCTCCCAAGAATTTTGTTGATCACAAATTATTATCGAAAATACAATGAGATTAGTGAACTATATAAAAATAAGTAACTTTACATCTAGTTTTATTTTCAAAGTTCTAAACCATAAATAAAAAAATTAATTGAAATTTTAATACTTTGAAATTTAGTATTTAAGGAGTTGAAAAATAAAAAATCCTGATTTCTTAATCGGGTCTAAAACTAATAGTCCAGCAGCTACCGCCTGTTTTTTTAAGTGACTAATAACAGGCTGAATCTTCGTGAGTTCGTTCGGTTCGACGAGACGCCCAAGTTTTTCCTCTGTCCAAATTCTCAAAGAGGTAGGTAATGAACTGCGCAGATGTAAAACATGTCGATTTGGTAGGATGTCGAAATTGTCTGACTAACAGTAAATTTTTCATTGAAATTTTAAGATAATATGATAATAAACTCGGAAAAACAATTGTCCTACAAAATCGATGGTTTGAGTTGGAGCGTCCTCCACACCCAATATGTCGAAATAACGAGGTCATAAAAATTATTAATAACCAGCTGATTTTTTGTATGCAGCTTACTAAATATTAGTATAATTGAATGGCCACAAAGTCCTACAAATGTGGTGGTAGGTTTTCCTAGTCCTACGCTTGGTAAAATTGTGTTCTACACTTTATCCCGATAGGACGAAATCAAACCTGGGTTGTTATTAATGAAAAAAGTGTTACCGTGGAATCGACAACTTCCAAGCATAGGACTAGGAAAACCTACCACTACATTTGTAGGACTTTGTGGCCATTCAATTATACTAATATTTAGTAAGCTGCATACAAAAAATCAGCTGGTTATTAATAATTTTTATATGACCTCGTTATTTCGACATATTCGGCGTGGAGGACGCTCCAACTCAAACCATCGATTTTGCAGGACAATTGTTTGTCCGAGTTTATTATCATGTTATCTTAAAATTTCAATGAAAAATTTACTGTTAGACAATTTCGACACCCTACCAAATTGACATGTTTTACATCTGCGCAGTTCATTACCTACCTCTTGGAGAATTTGGACAGAGGAAAAACTTAGGCCTCTCGTCGAACCGAACGAACTCACGAAGATTCAGCCTGTTATTAATCACTTAAAAAACAGGCGGTGGCTGCTGGACTATAAGCCAAGTGTTTATGTTTGTGAAAAATTTAAAAAATATATTTGAATAATATTGGTAACTAAAAATAAATATATTGAAAAAAAACAAGTCGTTTTCGTGGGACATTCTACATGCAAGGTGATTAAAAATTTGAGGGTCGGTTAAGCCCCGCTACCCTTCAGCCAAATCTGTGTTTTTGTATTCGGATATTACTAACGAGGAATAGACACATTTTCAAAGTACCTCAAATGCCTACCCAAAAATATCTAACAGCTCTCGGAATATTACTGTATTCGGTTACATTACTATTATATTAACAAATTCCGTGTGGGACGTAACCTTTTCTGTTTTATTAAAAAACACAATGAGAGAAAAATTCATTACTAACAATGAGTAATGCAAAAATGAAATGCTAGTATTATATTTTATTTCCTGGAAAAGATTTTTATACTCATTGTAAAATCTGTATTAATTTATACAAGTAAAACTTCATTAGGTCGGTAGTTGCACCATTGTTTATAAAGTTTGCATATAATTAATTTTTCGCTGAGGGAATATAAAAAAGTTGCATAGAACGTGACTCGAAAATATTATTCTACTAAGTAGATCACTACTTTCCGTACAAATTCTTCAACAATAAATTAAGGAGAAACTAATCATAAAGTCAGAAAATATTTATTGGTGTGGGATTGAAATAATACATGATTTTAAATCCAGTATAAAATTTTCCTACTTAATGCACAATAATTATTGTAAACATAAAAAGTCCAGAAATTAGGCACTGTTTATAAAATATGTTTAAAAAAGTATTACGTGATTTTGTACACGCGTTTGAATGTATATTGCTTTGATATTGCATTGATTTCGTCCAGCTATCATTGCAGTCTAGGTCTCTGATGACCAACTTCGAATTTTCGTAATTGCGGTCAATTTCATACTTTAGGATCTTCATTAGCGCGGTCAACTTTCATTGAATACTAAAATTTTACTCAAAACGCATCAAAAGATGAAGAACAGGGATGTTAACTATTTTTGGGAAAGTGTTTTAAATCGTGCATAAGTACCTAATATAGCCACAAATATTTATTATTTTTATTTAAATACAACTCAAGCCTTAAAAATCATGTAAATTAAATCCCGTTTCAAATTTCGGTCCGAAACGCCAATACTAGTCGCGTGACGTCGCCTGTTCTTACCAAAGGAGGCTCAAAAGTTTACACAGGAGCTACCATTCTATAGATGCGGTCACAAAGTAGGAGGCTGTGCTCGTAAGCGCTAGTAAATTAATGAGGTTATGAAAAGTGTTTTCGTAATTCTTGCTATAAAACATGAATTCTATGTTTTCGAACTATTAGCCTTAATAAATACACTTTCCATGACGTTAAAACTCCTTGCAGTCTTTTTTTAAAGAAATTTTCGAATAAATTACACACTAAATATTAACCAGACAATAAAGTTTTTTGACAGCGGCTGAACATATGACGTCATGCGCTCTGATTGGTGTCTGTTGTCATGTGACTTGAGAATGATTTTATTAGGTTTTATTTATTAAATATTAATTAAATTCCTTAAAAATAAAAAAAAATATAGTGTTTTTTAGTATTTCTATCATAGAAGCTACCCCTTAACGTTAAAATTATAATTTTATTTGAATAGTCAACATCCCTATTGTAGATTATAGACTCTCACCATCTCAGGTCATCAGCGTCTGTACGCGCCAAAAGAAATATAGATTCAAAAATCATATCCCGCAAATTGATTACATTTTCTTTCAGTTTCAATAATTAGCGCTTAATCAAATCAACCCTTTCAGTGATTCACTGATCGTAAAATAATGTTTTCAAAAATTTTGAAAGTCCGTTCCTGTCTGCTCGATTTGTTTAATAAATTTCGTTGGACGAGTCAACACTGTACCTTTAAGTAACTTTGTCCCTGACACTATAACAGTAGTCTTTACGCTGAGTGACTCTAAGGGCTGTTTTGTGACTCCCCTTCACTCCTTCGGGGGTTGTGTATTTACAAGTCTTATGTAAACTTTGTTACCCCATGCAATTCAAGCAATTGCCCCATTTAAAACGCTGTTTGTCTTCTCTACACATACTCTCTCGCTCTCTGATACACGCTGTCTCGCTCGCGTTCTGTCTTCGCCGTCTTACATTCGGCATTTATTCAAGATTCTCTTAACATAAACAAAGCAATAATCACTGATTAATTAAATTAAAACAGATTGTGTTATATTTGTTAGCATTATTTCAATCTCTGTATTGCAAGAAATACGTCGAGATATTTTAAAACAATAATAATGAAAGAATATAAAGAAAATATACTTTTTTTACTGACAATAAAAAAAACTTTACAATGTAGTTTCTTCTGTAATCTTTATATGGCTCCAAGCCTTTTCATATAAAATATTTTCTAATTTTAAACCTGGTAATTTCTTAAATAAAGTCGGGGATATCTATTTATAATATGTACGACACGTTTCTAATAAGGTCGTAGAAAACTGGAAAATTAAAAAATTATTAAATTTAATAATTTTAATTACGATAATACGATATAATCATTTTTTTAACTTTCTAAGACCTCAAGTAAACAGCCACCCATATAGTTTACGAATGTGAGGCTTTAACTTACAGGAGGACAACCATCTTTGGCTACTGTGATGAGGATGGAATAGTTCCATAGTAGCCAATATTCTGGAGCTCATAAGAAGATCCAGATTATTTGCTGACTAGATCCAGTAAAATGGGAAAGAACAAAAATGCTTTCACGATGTGGTGCATTTGAGCCAAGAGATCACCCCACTCTATTTTAATCTTTTAATTTTAAGACCTCAAGTATTTATAAAGTATGGAACCGAATAAAGGATAAGTTAATTTCTAATATAAACCGAGCTGGTTAGAGTAGTGGTGGCAGCACTAGACTCACATCCGGGAGGTCCGGGTTCGAATCCCGGCGGGGGCAGATGTGACTGGGACTTTTTCCTACTGCCTCTCGCCGAGAACCGGTAATTCCTGTACCGGCCATCTTGATTGAGATTTTCCATGGTTTCCCTCAATTAATTCCAGATAAATATCGAGATGGTTCCTTATTTGAGGCCATGGCCGATTACCTATCAAACTCCTAGTTCAAAAATTACCTCTTATCCTAATTTCCTATAATTCTTTCATTCGCC
Organism: Venustoraphidia nigricollis; assembly: GCA_034508555.1. Taxonomy (NCBI): domain Eukaryota; kingdom Metazoa; phylum Arthropoda; class Insecta; order Raphidioptera; family Raphidiidae; genus Venustoraphidia; species Venustoraphidia nigricollis. The sequence goes on along the minus strand of JAVRKA010000042.1, from coordinate 426,018 downwards.
CATTGCTATTACATAAGTTGAAGTTTTAAAAATGTAGAAAAATACGGGGAAGTGTGGTAAATGGAAAATAGTAATGGTGCGAATGGCGTCTGTTATCACATAAAGTCGAGAAATGGACCTTAACGCATTATTATTATTAAGTTAATTTCTAATATAAAGCATTTAGTTAAATAATTTTAAATTATGGTTAGTTATTTACGTAAAATATTTTTTATTGAGAATATAAAATATTTATCTGCCTACGAAAGCGAACTTAAACTAATAATACAACATTAAAAAAATAAGAGACATTAGAATATATAACATCAATGTGAAATCCTGCCGGTTGAACTTGTTTTATGAAGGCACATAAAGTGAATATGCTCCTGTTAATTTCCGGGACTACGTATCCTTGCTTTAGCATCCTAAACCAACAGTCCCCCCTTCATTCATGTTCCCGCAGGAATGAGGAGGCAAGTTCTCTTTCTCTGTAAGACTATATCTTGATAACATAATACTGACTCAATGTTAGATGCCACCAACCACCAGCAAGGATCATCTTAGTATGTTCAGACAAAACAGGGAAAAGGAAAAGCAAGAATGTACATAGATATACGTGCACCGAGTCAACTTTTCAACATTTTATTCAATGTTGTTTCGTATCTACAGGAAACCTTGTTGCGCAAACTTACATCATTTTTCAAGACGGACTGATATTACGGGATTTTAAAAAAAGCAGTAACATTTTTTTACAAAAGCAAATAAATAAATTAAGGGACAGGAATAGTGTATTACATCATACGGCCAGAAAGTTGAAATTCCTGCACTGTGGGACATGAGGCCCAATGCGAAGGCTTTCTCAAACTTATAACTTTATAGTTACCCCTATTAGATTTCCAAGACAACGACGAACCCCTTAAAAAAACTAAACAAAATAAGGTATTTGAAGGTAGTTCTAGCATGGTATAATAAGAAAAATCACTCTTCGACAGATTTTGCTCATCATTTTTTCATAGGCTCAAATTGACGTTTTCTCATAAATCCCAAAGTTTCAGAATTTTTGACCGTTTAGAACGCCAGATAATTAATAACAAAGTTTGCAATTTTCATGAATTACCGTGGTAAGGACATTGCGAACTTTGTTTCTTGCCGAAAATTGAATCGATTGTAGGAGCAATTTTGGTCAATTTCAATCTCAAATCAGATTCAGCTAAGCAGCTGCTATTATTAACAAAATAAAATTACTCGCAATACTGTTCAATATTTTTATTTATATAAAAGACGTTTCGAAACGTCTTTTATATAAATAAAAATATTGAACAGTATTGCAAGTAATTTTATTTTGTTAATATTCTATTACTGTTGGTAGAGTCAATATTATTAATCAGCTGCTATTATATTTAAAATGTTTTCGCGTCCACCCTTCGATCAACTGGTGTACTCCAAGGGTTACCCGTACCCCAAGATTACTAGAATACTAGAAGGTTGGGCGTAAGAGGCTACAAACATGGTTACGTCTGTGATTGGTTGAGTCGATTGCTTACGTTACCGATGCCCATGGCTTGGTTATTCAAGTATGCTTATCCCAAATGTTTGGAAGAAGACAGTGCTCATGCCCAAAGGTTGGGCGTAAGAGGCTATAAACATGGTTATGTCTGTGATTGGTTGAGTCCATTGCTTACGTCACCGATGCCCATGGCTTGGATATTCAAGTATGTTTATTCCAACTGTTTAGAAAAAGATTCCACAATTCTACTTTCCCAGCCCTCTTCCGCGTCTCGCCTAGTCGCACCTTCAACAATGCTAACGCCCAAAGGTTGTGCATAAGAGGCTGGTCACGCCTGTGATTGGTTGAGTCGATTGCTTACGTCACCGATGACCATGGCTTGGTTATTCAACTATGTTTATTCCAACTGTTTGGCAAAAGACTCCATAAGTCTACTTCCCCAGCTCTCTTCCGCGTTTCGCCTAGTCACAGCTTCAACAAAGCTAACGCCCAAACTTCTAGTATAATCTTCCCGAACCTCATTTTGAGAAACCCCGTACTAAGACTTCTTTTCCTTTATTACAAATTCTGTATGTAAGTTTAACATAACCAACAACTTTGTCAACAAAGTGCTGACGTTGTCTACGCTGCTTTCTCATTTTCTGAAAGATACAGAATGTCAACGTGTCGGCGGAGCTAAGACATGCTTATGTCTACCCTCTCGCGACAAACGTTAAAAGTGTTTATCTAACATAAGCCGCTGGGGGCCCGGTTCTCAGCACGCTTCACTCTAGTTTATGTAGGTAACTCTAAGTACATAGCATGTACTTATATATTGTTCAATACAATTTGAAACCAGTTAGTGTCAAAAGTTTAGTTTATCGAATATGTCATCATGTCGATATATTCTTATTAACTTTAACCCTTTGTGAGTTCTCTAACAAACAATTTAAAAGAAGTTCCTAACCAATCGCTTTGAATAGTTCTTGACTCTTGTAAGCCCGAAGTAAAATATAAAGGAGGTAAAACGAATTTTGCCTCCACGAAAACGAGTGAACATTAATGATGAGTAAAATTGTATTCGGATATTACTATAAAGAGACATTGTACAAATTTTCACAGTGCCTCAAATACCTACTCAAAAATGTCTAGCAGCTCTCCTAGTACAATCAGTGTTATGATATCAGTAAAAATATCCAAGAGTGTGTGCGGCAGCGTTGCCAGATTTTTTTTTGCCAAGTCGGGATTTTGAAACTTTTTGAGTGAAAAAAGCGGGATTCTTTCATCGAAAGCAGGACATAATAAGAAAACGTATATAATCAGAAGTTTTTAAATATTTATCTTTTTATTTGAGTTCAAATTACGTTCACGTGACAATAGATAGCAAAAATAGCCATAGAAAATGTATTTTAATAAAAATATGATATTTTAAATCAGATTTGCCCTATCGCTAAATAGTTGAGTCTTATTCGTCTTCTAAATAAAAAAAAAATTAAAAAAAACAGAAATGAAAATCAAAAAAGTTTTATTCATTTGAAAAATATGACGTTTCAAACTTTCAAACAATAGTCTGAGGAGTGAGTGTTACAAATTGCAACTTACAATAAGAGAATAATTATTTACGCACGGTCGAGTTATCCCCGAAAAGCGGGACTGAGCCTGTCCCGCGCGGGACATTTAATTTTGATTTAAAAATCGGGACGTCCCGCCAAAATCGGGACGTCTGGCAACGCTGGTGTGCGGTGTCGTCGACACATGAAAACAGCAAGCAAAATAAAATATCAAAAACATAGTCTTTTCATTTTACTCTCTATTCAAAAAATATTAATAACTGTTTGTTGCACTTGTTCTCGTAAAACCGAAATGATCAAATTTAGTAATTAATATAGTTTATAGTGCATAATTTAGTAAGTTTAGTGAGAATTAAACGTATAAATTTATAAACTGGAAAAGCGTATCCCATTAAAAGATTAAACGTTAACAATAAATGTGATATCAATTTATTTTAATTGATCCTAAAAGCAATATGAAACGTAATATGGAAATTTACCTGAAGGGTCGAATAACAAAAACGTTATATTTATACCAATCTTGAACTCTCAGATACTTAAAGCTAGTAATCTTTTTACGTATAGAAGATAAAAGAAATTCCTAATGTGACTTAAAGTAAATATGGAACAATGCAAAAATAATTACCTAAACCGACGTATTATATAAATTTAGTTCAAAGTTGGTATTTGATAGTCACTTTATAAAGAAGGGAAACTTTATATAATCCTTGTAAGGCATCGAATGAAGCTCTTTTGTTTAAGTGTACAGGATGGTTTAATAATAAATATAATAGAAAACAGTATCACGAGTAATTGAAATAATTAAAAATCAATTTAAACACTTATTGATTGCAACGTTTCGTCTTTTCTTTAATTAAGACTTTTTCAAGCTCTCAATATGCTTAAATGATAGTAAAACTATGATATAATATGCAATTTGGCATTACAAAAAACTTTAAAGATGAATAAATATAATTTGCACTGATTTTTCAAGCAATGCACCGACCTAAGTTATTTTTTTTAAGTTTTAGATTTCAAAAAAAAATTCTTTATTGTATTCAAACCAAATTTCAATTTTTTTCAGTACTTTTGAAACTTTTCATCAATAAAAATGTTTCGTTTTGTCGCCTTCACAATTTTCACTCCCTAGATATCTCCCTACTCAACTTTATCCATAAATTTCTCCTGTTTAACTCAGAAACCCACAGTAAATTTGGAAGGCTTATGTGTCCCAGTTTTATATGTTTTTGAAGCTATAGGAATAAGATGCTGGCACATGGGTTAAACCCTGAAGCTATTGGGAACGGTTTAAGAAAAAACATTTTTTTTCTAAATATCAACATTTAAAATTACTTATTATCTTTAAGCTCTGTTTTACAATAGTATTAAAAAGTGTGATCAAATTAAAAACCAACGACTATTTGATGCTCTTTTCTTTACAAATAATCGATTCACAAGATTTTTTTAATCATCCTATAAAAATAAAGCCCTATTCTTATGAACTGCGTTTGGAGGGGTGTGAACTTTGATCAAAGTTGGCAGAAGAGTTTTCTTCATTGATTTTCAACTAATTGTAATGATGAAACTTTTAATTGTAATCAGCTTACAATCTCCGCCGAACATATTCATTAAAATTTTTCGCTTTTTGTTATTCACGCTAATAATGTTCATTATAATCCGTGCAACATTAAAATATTGCAGTAACTAGTTTAGGATATAAAAACTGCCAATTAGCAACTAAGTTTTCAAAATTCATAAATAAAAATCGACAAATTATATTCTAAAACTAAATTTTAATTGGAATCAAAATATATGTTAAATGAGTATACTTCACATATTTGCTTCACTTCTTATCAGCGTTGGGATAGATAATTTGTGTTATATTGTTATTATTAAAATTCAAAATATAGTTTTATGTCTGTATGATTTAAAATGGTCGTTTTAGGGTTGAAAATTTTGGTGGTGAATTTTTGTACTGATAATTTAGCATGAAAACATAATAACAAAATAATATGTACTTATATTTGCAAACAAGGGTCAGAAACTTTAGCTTTATTAGAGTACGGTTCGAAAATAATTGTCAGGTTTGTTGAGGTTTATCATGGATTCCCTCAATTAATTCCAGATAAATATTAAGATAGTTCGAGGCTATAACCGATTATCTATTAAACTCCTACACGCGCATAAAATTGCGTATCTTATTCTAATTTCCTATAATCGTACATGCAAGAATTGTTATCTACCCTTTCTCTCTATAATGTAATATTTTCTAAATTGCTTTCCTTAGCTACGAGGAAAATAGAAAGTTGTTATTAATAACATTCTACCGAGCTGGGTAGAGTAGTGGTGACAGCACTAGACTCGCGTTCGGGAGGTTCGGGTTCGAATCCCTGCGGGGGCAAATGTGGCTGGGACTTTTTCCTACTGCCTCTCATCGAGAAACGGTAATTCCTTAACCGGCCATCTTGATTGACGTATTATAGGTCCGGCGCGGTGTTATTATAGGTCCGGCGCGGTGTTATTATAGGTATTTTAGGTCCGGTGCGGTGTTATTATAGGTATTATAGGTCCGGCGCGGTGTTATTATAGGTATTTTAGGTCCGGTGCGGTGTTATTATAGGTATTATAGATCCGGCGCGGTGTTACTATAGGTATTATAGGTCCGGCGCTGATAATTATTTCCGCACCGTACTATAGTGATTAGCATTGATTTACATACATGCGTATGATTTGTATCTAATCAAAATCATAATGACATTGTAAAATGTAAAACAAAATAACTGCTGACAACTGACAATGTAATAGGTGTTTAAAATCAATGCAGCAAAATGCTAATCGAATAAAAATCTAATATGGCTGGCAATCAACCGGAAAATCCAGTGCAATTACTATTTAATGAACATACGGTTTGTGTCCACCACCCACAAGTTTAAAAATAAATTTGTAGCGAAACGCTTGCAACAAAACAACATCGGCTGACTCTGATCACTTTTTAATTATTATTAAACGTTTTTTCAATAAATAAGTCGAAATCAAATCACTTAAATTATTCACACTATGTACTTTAACGTCCATTTTTAAACTACAAACACTAATTAGTTATAATCTTCCAGACTATAAAAAACCCGCTCAAGTGCGATCCGAACTCGGGTGGAGAGGATTGTACACCATTCAGTTTTAAGACAGAACTTTAAGAAAGGTTTTCCTGTATACTATGCGTAGGGTCCTATTATGACTATTTTTTTCAAAATTTTAGGTGCAGTAGTTTCGAAAATACGTATGCATAATCTCGTCTTTCGTATATTTTAAGCTATGCATTTTAAAATTATAATAAAAATATATTTGTATTCTTCATAACGAGGCCTTTCATTTGATACGTGACACGATGCACTTGAAAAATATTTCTGTAATGTGTAGTGTAAAATACACACCGTAACATAAAAACATGATGAAGTTATTCACAGAAAAAGGTTATCAACAGAACAGACCATGTTCACATGTACGTGCGTCTAATAGCTATAGACGCTGATGACCTCAGATGGTGAGCGTCTATAATCTACAATCTCTCTTTCTTTAATAGCTGTAATTATGTTAATCTCACTCTAGCCATTTTTCAATAAATTATTTCCCCGCAAATTGAAAATTTATTTTTAGTCACGCCGAGGATGTATAACTTCTAACATGCGCCTATTTTTTTAAACATAAATTTTGAAGTGAAAAATGTTTTAGCTGAGACTATCAGAAAGGTGTCGTTTTCAAGCAGGTCACTCTAGTGTGACAATATTAAATACACACACACACACATTGTGGTGTAAAGCTAAGCTGGTGCCAGTACGTAGAACGTCAGCTGTCACGCGCAGCTTGTACTGTCGCTTTAACAATGTCACCCTCACGCATGCTGCGCCGCAATGAGCATTACCCCTGTTACAACGTACCCATCCTCACCCTATATTATATATACTCAGCTCAGTCAATTTGTCGTAGTACCTACACCGATGCATTTGTAGCTGTCAAAGAATGTTAGAATAGAATAAATTTTATTCATCGGATATGGCAACATATTTATAAATACATAGAATTACTTTCCAGTGTTTTAAAAAACAACTGATGTAAAGAAAACTATTTCTTGTAGGTAGGGGGAGTCGCCCTAGCGCCGGGCAGCGCCTAGTACCGAAAAAAATGCGTCGAAACATGAAATAACGCTCATAATAACATTCGTGTAATTGAATACGTCAAACTCAACGGTTAGATCCCCCGCGACGCGGGAGGCGTCAATTGCTCTTACAGGTTATATGTTAGTCATTTTGCGCAGAAATTTGTTGCATCGAGTAATATTCAGAACGTCATTAATATGTTTACTTTTGTTGATTTATTTAGATTTTTATAATGTTTATATGGCTCAGGCGTTTAAAGCATATTAAACCCATAATTAGTAGGTTCTGTCTGGTCTTATGAGTTCCAATTTATACTTGTCCGGTACTAGCTGCCAAATTTAAATGAAACCAAAAACTAAAGCAATGATTGATTCCATTTTAAGTGGCTTAAAAATATACAATGTTCATCTTTGTTGATTTAATTTAATGTCATATATGATTGTTTACACTAAAATGTTGTGTCGAAATATAACATTCCCTACTTGCAGTTTATTTAATGATTTTATGGAAATAATAAAAAAATAACTAACGTGATTTGTTGTGTCATACTTTAAAAATAAGATAAAAACATTTTCTCTTTAAAAGTTGTCAAAAGTGAAATACTTTCCAAAGCACTGAAAAGCTCAGTTACATGTATACTGGTTTACGTTTACACAAAAACGAATATTATATTAGACTGAATCAAATTACACCGCTATTTTCATTTTGAAATTGACGAAAATATCACTGCTTTTAACTCTAACAATATTAAAAATATGGTGATTTTATTTTAGGGTGAAACAAAATACCACTTTAAAAGGTTTCTTGGTTTTAACAATGTTTTAAAAAATGTCCAAAATACGCAACATCGTAATAATAAAAAAGAGTAATTGGTGAACAAAAGTGAAATATGTTAGTTTATCATAAACTAGGCTTTATATAAGAAAAAAAAATTAGATTACACTCTATTCTGTTGCTAGCGTCTATTCTCTATTTTGTTAATATCCTTTTTCTGTGAGCAGTTTCATTCTGTTAACTTGATGTTACTGTGTGTTACTGAGAGCAACTGCAATCTGTTAACTTTGATGTTACAGTGTGCGCGTTCATCGAAAAAATTCACTTGAATCACTTTTTCATATTGTAATTTCAAAAAGTTATTTGTAAACCTGAAATTTCTTATAATAAAAGTACGAAAGTGAATTACTTGTATATTTCATAAAATTCTGTAGGTTACCAATAATTTTAATAGTATATATTGAACGTTTTCTATTTACAATACCCAGGGTCTTGAATCACCAGGGTTTGCCTTAGAAATATTTGCAGAAGTTAAAATAACCCCCTTTTTTAAATTAACGATGGAACCCGTTAAAACGGGTTAGCAAGAGATGTTGGATGACAAACCCCGCCTCTAAAGTTTTTTTTTCTAGCTACGGTCCTTGCATGCCGTTATCGTAACGTACTATGTTTATATAAAATATAAATATAATTAACAATGTTTGCAAACAGCGGGAGATGACTTAAAAAAGGGTTGCGCTTGTTGAATTCGACCAGGGATGCTAAATATACTCTAATCTCAGAAATTTTAATATAAGTTTAGTGTCTACTGCATTTTTTTAAAAATTAACAAGTATTAAAAAGTCGAGCACAGCATAATTTTTTTTTAAATAAGTTGTCTTTGCTTTTACATTCTTTGCTCTAAGTTCCAAGGTACGAACCCAGGAACCCGCCAACATATCAGTATTTATTTTTGAAGTGAAACTTCTATAGCGACAAGGTGTATTTGACATTTTTTGTTACGTTAAAGTGGAAATGATTCAACGGCGGGAAATATAAAAAAAACCTTGGTAACGCCAAATTATACTGGCTCGATAACAGAGCAAGTATTTTAGTATAATAGAAATATGAAAACGCGTATGTCTTTCATATTTCTTTCATTCATTTTACTAAAATACTTGCTAAGCATTCAAAACTGGCCGCAATCTCGTTAATGGATTATAAACAATAAAAAAGAATGGTTTACGGAAGTAGGGCCGGAAATGCAGCGTTTTATTTTTCATTAGCTTCTCTGCCCTGGCCTGCTGTCGAGATATTTGACGGTGTGTGTAGTAAAATTAAATTTGTCCGTATTAACTCGCCTTTAGTTGGTTTAGTTTTTAATATAATGAAGAATGGTCTTTTTGGGACGTAACAGATTATAATTGAATTTTCGTATACATTTTTCACAACTAAACTCAGTTAAAATTTTACACGCTCTGACAAAAACAGTAACTTTAATGGTTCTACCGTAATAAATAACAAAATTAATTATTCTAAAATATATTTTTATTTTCACACATGTTTCTGTTTGGTTTCGAAAACTTTATAGCCGAATACATTTTTTATAATATTAAACAGAAAAAAACATTATTTGAAAAATTAAAGGTTCATTATTAATTAGTCATAGTCAATTGAAATATTTTGTTTTTTAGTCTTATAATTAAAATTAGAGTTTAAAAAAACTAAACTAACACGCTTTTATGAACTAATAAATGCAAAATAATTTCACAACAAAATTAGCTTTACTGTAAACAGCGTGGGGTATTATTTACTTAAATTTTCATAATAGATCTACGTTTACAATTAGCGAGTAAAGAAAAATTTATTACCGATATTAAGCACTTCACGCTTTTTACAGTAAAGCTAATTTTGTTGTCAAATTATTTTGCATTTTTTAGTTCACAAAAGCATATTGTATTAGTTTTTTTAATCTCTAATTTTTTCATTACATTATCTGTTAAATACAATAATGAAATTGGAAAATGTTGCGTCCATATTTTTTTTTCAAGCACACACAATTAGGTTAGCAGGAAAGAGGACAATAATTGTCCACTTCGGTCTTTTCAAAATTTTTAGTAAATGTGTAAGCAATCAATGAGTGTTTAAATTGATTTAATTTTATTATTTCAATTACCCGTGATCTGTTTTCTATTATTTTGTTCTACATTTTGTAGTAAGTAAAGAACACCCTGTATAGATGATGTCTTAGCTTAAAGTTGGTAACAAAATCAGTTAGATTCTATGCTTTTTTTCATAACCCGTCAGATCCAAAACTGAATATCAAAGTCAGCTACATCCAATTTTTTGGCTCAAAATATAAATATTTTACTTCTAAAACAAAAGAATTTAAAATCAATATGGTGTTTGCTATACTTTAATCAAATATTGCTTTAAATTTTGACAATTATATTATTCACGTAATATTAATAATATAAAAAAATCACGTACTGTAAAAATTTCAATTTTGGAGTTAACTGAATTTGAAATTAGACGCCACAATTAATGTAAATCATTAAATCAATTATTAATTTAGCGACGTTTCGGTCGTTGATTTGATCATCCAAATAAATGACCGAAACGTCGCTAAATTAATAATTGATTTAATGATTTACATTAATAATTGTTCACTTTCCTGCTAACCTAATTGTGTATGTTTGAAAAAAAAAAAACAATATTGAAATTTTAGTAGTGTTATCCGTTAGACTTTAGATATGGTCAGAGCTTTCCCTATTACACTTTTAAAAAAAGTTTAATGAATTGAACAAAATAAAATAAAATTTGCGTTTTACAAAATATCTGCGAATATTTTCCTTGGAATAGCAAGAAAAGATTTTCCTTTAGACAGTTAAAAGGCACTTCGCACGTGAATATTCTTTGACGAGAGCAGGTAAAGAAGAGTTTTGTAGTTGTAGAAAGGTGATGACTATGATGAAATAGTGTTTACGTACATCCGCTTGTAGAGAATGACAACACAAAGGGGACGGAAAAAGGGGGGTGGGGAGGGGACGGCGTCCGTATAACAGAAGAGAAAGAGATCTGAGCGTCAAGCAAAATAGCGGAAATGCGAAACAAACGTCAACACACACACAAATAAAACAGGAACAGGATGTAGAAATGTTTAAGTCAACTTTTGTCATCAGAAAACATTTTCGGATCTTTAACTGAAATTAATCAGAATATGCTGTCTATTTCTTTCGGACGTTGAGTCGATTTTTTATAATATTTATTGAATGCCTCGTGTGGTTTTGTTCAGGTGCAATTTTAATATTGATCTTTTATACTTGCGATTTGTTATTTAGTACTTATACTATTATATTTTTTAATATCCACTTTTGATCTAAACTTCGTTTCACATAAACCTTAATTCAATCAAATATGAACCCGAACGAAACCGGATCAGACAGCTAGTATAGGTACACCTTCCTCATAAAACAAGCTACCCAACGATTCACATTAATTCAGTAGTGTTCGAAATTGGTCGTTATAAACATACAGACGGACAGACACCTACCGACACTTCCTTTTATACTATGTATAGATAAAAAACTGTTATAGCTAACATTAAAAATGATTTTATGAAGATTTTCTAAAAAATAGCTGATTTTCATTTCTGTATAGCTGTTAATGAGCCTCTTTTTTACTAGTGCGTGAAGTAAAACAAAAGTAATGCGATTTTTCAGTTACCATGAGCGATAGAGAAGCAAAGTAGACGCTGAACAGTCCACATAGATACCAATACGTGAACTGTCAAAACTATTACAAATATACTTATTATGATGTGAAAACCAGCTATTTTATAGAAAGTATGTGCAAAAAATTTAGTATATGTCTCAATTGTAATGCTTTTATGACTTGTGTGACTGCTTAAACTCGGTCGTCGCTCGTTATTAACACAATGTCGCAACTCATCACAAAAAATGCATTACAAACTAGATACGCAAACTACTATTAACGGGTGTTGCCACGTAATTCGAAAAAAAAATATTTCTTCAATTTCTTTAAATAGACGATTTTACTTCGAACATTGAATCCAAATTTTTTTTAACTGATTTGAATTTTTTACTTTGTACAAATTTAAATACTATGCAATTCAGTTCCTATATTTTTATTATATATTTGGGATATATTAAATAGGGCAACACAATATTGTTTTTATTTAATGAGCAATATTTTGTGACCATAGTCATTCATTGTATGGTCACGGATCAAGTTTTTTGGAATCATTTTTAAATTTAATGTTATCGTAGCAACCTAAGTACCTAATATCGTTCCTGTCAATATTTTTGATTTCATTAATAAATACAAAACAGAGGATTGAAATGTTTGAAATGATATAACAAAACATAGATATTTTAATAATTGACAGTTGGAAATCGTAGTGCAAAATTGATAATTGACCCTTTTGTTATTACTGAACAGATCAATCAATAATTAATTTATGAGTGATATTTTATTAATAAGTGATTATTTTATGAACCGCTGTTGAATAAAATAGTGAGTGAAGAACTACAAAATACTGTAAGAAATGACAAAAACAGATAAGTACCCTAAGTCAATAATCTGTATTATTGCGACTGAATTCTGTGAAAGATTTTCGTTTTGTGGTCTACGTACAATTCTCTCTATATATCTCCGAAACGAATTACTATTCCACGAAAATGCATCAACCGCAATTTATCATATTTTCATCATGGTTTGTTATTTTATTCCGATGATAGGAGCGATTCTCGCCGACGGAATTCTCGGAAGATACAAAACAATTTTATATTTCTCGATAATTTATTTTTTTGGAAACGTAATTATGTGCTTAGCTGCCACACCGCCAGTTCATCTTCCGACCGTTTCTTTCACATTTCTTGGCCTCATTTTGGTTGCATTCGGTACCGGTGGAATCAAACCGTGCGTAGCTGCATTCGGGGGCGACCAATTTCACATGCCACAACAAGAAGTTGAATTGCAACGATTTTTCTCAATTTTTTATTTCACTATTAATTTTGGAGGTCTCATCGGAATGACAGTTACACCGATATTAAGAAAATCAATAAGTTGCTTCGGGGACGATACCTGCTATTCACTTGGATTTGGTTTTCCCGCCGTTCTTATGCTGTTAGCAATTATATTATTCATAGTTGGTAAAGATTTTTATCGAATAAAACTGCCCAAAGATAACGTGACCTTGAAATGTTTCACTTGCGCGTTTTATTCGCTGTATAAAAAAATCACAAAGAGCAAATCAGAAAGTCGAACGCATTGGCTCGATTACGGTTTAGAAAAATACGACACCAAACTAATTCAAGACATGAAAATCGTGCTTTCTATTTTTTTCTTGTATATTCCACTTCCCATATTCTGGAGTTTGTTTGATCAGCAAGGATCACGGTGGACATTTCAAGCATCCAGGATGAACGGAGCTACTTTGGGATATGAAATAGTACCTGATCAAATGCAAGTACTCAATCCAGCAATAGCACTGATTGCAATTGTAGTATGTGATAAAATGTTTTATCCGTTTTTAAAAGCAATGGAACTTCTGGTAAGTCCTTTACAACGTATGACTGCCGGAGGTGTAATAACGGGTTTAGCGTTTGTTGCATCGGCTGTACTGGAATTCAAACTAGAAGAGACGTATCCCATTCAACCTGACAAAGGAGAGGCTTCTTTATGTTTTGTAAATACACTGTCTTGTGAAGTCAAACTGATTAATTCTTTTGATAAAACACATTACATAAATTCAACGGATTTGTTTACGTTCGCAAACGTTTCTGCTCATAATAAAACTAATTACGAAATGGTTATTGAAGCGCCCCAAAGTTGTGGAATGATAAACTTGGACCGGTTTGTATTGAAACTAAACATTACAGCCATTGAATATCAAGTCAACACAATGTTCATTGGTCTAAACAATAATAATGAAATAAATCTGTATTCGACAGATCCACTAGATTTGAAAAAATCGTTAAATGGTAAACCGAAATTATACATTGCTTTCTTATCGAGTTCAAATTTACTCAATAAAGTTTCGGTGAAGATTAAAAGTGATTCTAAATTTTTAGATGAATACTTTTTGTCGCATTTGAAAAATAATATTTCGATTTCTCAGTTTAGTGAATTGTCCTCTGGACATTTTGAATATTATGTGAAAGTTAATGACAAAATAGCATACGAAGATCATTTTTATCTTGAACTTGGTGGTGTTTATATATTAATTATCAGAGAAGATCAAAAATCTATCGTGTTTACAAAGTTACTGACAATGACGCCACCGAATAAAATTCACATGTTATGGCTCCTTCCTCAATACATTTTACTTTCTGTCGGTGAAATAATGTTTGCAGTGCCTGGTTTGGAGTTTTCATTCAGACAAGCGCCAAAAAGCATGAAAACAATTACAGTTGCGGCATGGTATTTAACAGTGGCGTTTGGAAATTTATTTGTTATATTTATTACGCAAGCGAAATTTTTCAAAAGCCAAGCAAATGAGTTTCTTTTATTTGGTATCTTGTTATTTTTTTGTATGGCAATCTTCTTCAAAATGACAACGAAATATGTTTTAGTTGACGCAGAAAGTGAAGCTAGTACTCACAAAACATCTGAGGATCGGGAAACCATTCCTCTTTTAGCAAGCTACGAAGGCTACGAAGGATCTGTTTATTTGAACATGTAATTTCTAGTTAGCGAGCGTCAATAAAATATGTCTGTATTTCTATGTGTTTAAATTTGATGCTACGTATTTTGAATGAATAACAAATAAAACATTTTTTTTATTTTAAGGTAGTTCTAGCGTGGACTTGACCTCACGATTTCACGTATTTAAAACAGAAATACAATGATTCGTTTCTGAATAAAAACGAAGCTCTCTTCATGTAACTATTAAAAATAAACTTACATTTTTATAATTATAGACTAATTTTGTACACATGTTTCATTTTATTAATGGAACTATAATATAATATAATACTGAAATACTGAAAACTATTTGAGTTGTATCTATGTGTCGATTTCTAAATTCTCTAAATAAGTCGTTTTAAGCAAAACTTAAATCATTACAGAAATAAAATAGGAGATATGCGGACATCTTCAAATAATGAAATAATTTAGAGCACTTACCAATAACTGTGAAGTTGATTTTTTGATTTCGCGTAGGTGAGTTTCGAAAGTCAACTCTGCACCTATACATGCCCTCGTCCTCCAGGTGAATGTCATCGACCATTAGTTGTGCAGGAGTCGTTGCGGTCCTGAAAAACGCGCGCGGGCCGAAAGCTTGCGGTGATGACCAAAGCTTAGCTTGGTTAAAAGATCGACCACGAACATCGAAACTGAAATAAAATATTAGTGTTAATTAATAAATAACATCAACCGAGCTGGGTAGAGTAGTGGTGACAGCACTAGACTCGCATTCGGGAGGTCCGAGTTCGAATCCCAGCGGGGGCAGATGTGGCTGGGACTTTTTCCTACTGTCTCTCGCCGAGAAACAGTAATTCCCTGTACCGGCCATCTTGATTGAGGTTTTCAATGGTTTCCCTCAATTAATTCAAGATAAATATCGAGATGGTTCCTTATTTGAGGCCATGGTCGATTACCTATCAAACTCCGAGTTCAAAAATTGCCTACCTTATCCTAATTCCCTATATAATTCCTTCATTCGCCCATTGCTATTACATAAGTTGAAGTTTTAAAAATGTAGAAAAATAACGGGAAGTATGGTACATGGAAAATAGTAATGGTGCGAATGGCGTCTGTTATGATATAAAGTCGAGAAACGGACGTTAAACGCATTATTATTATTATAATAAATAACAGCAATTAGAAATTGATATTGATTCTGATCTTTTATAGCTATAGATAATTAGTGCTATCCGCGCGAAGCTGGACCGGGCCGCTAATCGTTTGTAAGACAAAATAGGGTCAATTAATAGGAAAAACAAATTGTAAATAATGATTTCAATAAGACTGAATTTTTTCCTAAAGAAGAATATGTTTTGCATTGCTCGTGTGCCTATTCTCGTTCTTAATGCAAATATTATAAGAATTCATCTCACAGAACGATAACAGTTACAGAAAGTTGATTGAAAACGATTGTGGAAAAATGGAAATAATTTTCCACATGCATACACCGAATGTTAGCTTCTTCTACTATCAATATTTTATATCAACTTCAGTACAATTTAATGTTCGACTCAAATTATTGTGTACACTGTGTTCATAAATTATTTACATAATGCCATGAAAATATTTCTTGTGAACATTTTCACTGACTTTACACCGGAAAGAATTGTTATATTTGTTTTATTAGTGTATTTGCCATATGGCAACATACACTATTGGCGTCGGTCGGATGGCGGGACCTAGGGGTCGGACCAAAATTTCTCGAGGTTTCATAACCTCCTAAACACTTTGGCACCATTTTTAAAAATGTTTATATATATGTATACATATATATATATATATATATGTGTGTGTGTACGGGCAATAACTTTCGAAAGAGTTAATTGATTTTAACGAAATTTGGTCCACGTATTGAAATCCATCATTGCCAGAAGCCTATTTAAAATGGGCGTAATCGGGCCATTTTAAGGGTTGAAAAATGTTTTTGGGCCCCAAAATACCGAAAAAATTCTCAGAATCGTTTCAAAATTGACATTTAACCCGTTAGTAGCAATTAAAAAGTGTCCCTAAAATTTTAATAAAATCGGCCCAACAGGACCGGACTTGCACATTTTTTGAAAACACTAATTTGTAGATAGTGACTTATTTATTGAAGGGTGTATTTAATTCGGTGTAGACGTTAGATTGATAATAATATTGCAATTAAGAAAAAAAATGTTATTTTAAGGGGTGTACTAAGGAGTCAAATTTTTAATTTTGCCCAAAAACCAACTTAAGTTCGCATAATAAAGCCATACTGCCTGTATAAGCAAATACACTATATTGTCGGCAGGGTTTTGACACTGCGATCCGGGTTTTTTTATATTCTATGCAGCTTGAAGTTCATTCATTGTGTCATAACACAACGAAACACCCTATATCTAATATTAAAAAAGAGGTAAATTTTGTAAGTTCGGATGTAGGAGGTAATCTCCAAAACTACTCATCCGATTTGTTTTTCACCAACATTTCGAATAGACCCTTAGGATGAACATAGGCTATATATTATCGCATTAAAATAAAAGCGTTTTTCGTGGAAATTAATCTATACTGATATTATAAAGAGGTAAAGTTTCTAAGTCTGGATGTAGGATTAAAAATGGCCAATGTTTTGTTCTTTCTTTAAAAAATACCAAAAAAAAATCTAAAAATACCATTTTTTTCTCAAAGTAATCGCTACAAATAGTAATCAAATTTATAAATTGTTCACATCACTACAGCAATATTTTCCAGCATGATTAAACACATAAAATAAAAAAACCCGGGCCGCAGTGCCAAAACCCTGCCGACAATATAGTGTATTTGATTATACAGGCAGTGTGACTTTATTATGCGAACTTATGTTGGTTTTTGGGCAAAATATATAATTTGACTCCTTAATACACCCCTTAAAATAATTGCAATATTATTATCAATCGAACTTCTATACCAAATTATATACAACTTTCAGTAAATAATTCACTATCTGCAAAGTAGTGTTTTCATAAAATTTGTAAGTCCGGTCCTGTCGGGCCGATTTTATTAAAATTTTAGGGACACTTTTTAATTACTACTGGAGGGTTAAATGTCAATTTTGAAACGATTCTGAGAATTTTTTCGGTATTTTGGGGCCCAAAAACGTTTTTCAACCCCTAACAACTACCCTTAAAATGACCCGATTACGCCCATTTTAAATAGGCTTCTTGCGGTGATGGATTTCAACATGTGGGCCAAATTTCATTAAAATCAATTAACTCTTTCGAAAGTTATATATATATATATATATATATATATATATATATATATATATATATATATATATATATACATATACATATATATATACATATATATATAAACATTTTTAAAAATGGTGCCAAAGTGTTTAGGAGGTTATGAAACGTCGAGAAATTTTGGTCCGACCCCTAGGTCCCGCCATCCGATCGACGCCAATAGTGTATGTTGCCATATGGCAAATACACTAATAAAAGAATAGTTACTTCTTACCACAACAGATTCATTCAGTGGATGTACATTTTGAGAGCTAAGCTCCCATCTTCAGCATAAATTATTTTTGCTGAAGATGGCAGCTTAGCTCTCGAAATGTACATTCACTGAATAAATATGTTGTAGTAAGAAGTAACTATTATTTTATTTTATTGTTCCAGCTACAGTGCTCTTAATGTTTATATGATTAAACACAACTATAACATTCAGTTTTTAATCATTTCCATATCCATTAATAATGTGGAATAAAAAACACATTTTTATATCCGCGCCACGCTGGACAAAAGGCAAAGAAACAAGAAAGAGTTATTTGCTCAAAGTATGAGCGCCGAATATCACTTCCATTTTCATAATTGCATTATGAATAATTAAGTTTAGCATTTTTTTACATCTGTATTTCCCTTTTGAACAAGTACATATAAAAGTTATGAACTTTATTTCAACTTCTTCATACTTTGGTACTACGAACGCTATATTAGGAAAGTCTTTGTAAAAAGTTCCCGTTGTAGTTTCAAATTACTTCAGCGTGATGGTACGTTTCATATAAATAGATTTAAATTTTATTAGTTTTTTTCTGAAGGATTATATTATAATTAACAAGTTAAGTTCTTTATTACCACAATGATAATATTTCTATTAACAAATTATTTAATTAAGTACAGAATGAGAATAAATGATTATGATCTGAGTTGTCGACCGTTTATAATTTATAATCAAACAAAATTAAATTATTAAAATGTCAAAACTAACTCCAAAAAATTCATATCTGTAAGAAAATCAAAATACAACAGAAGAAAGGGACCTCAGGTTTATTTAGTGTTTTTCTCTTTTTTTTTCGGGAAGCAACTGGTATTTTTTTTTCTTTTTAATACTAAGTGTACCAAGATTTAATTTTTACTTATTTGTACCGCAACAGTTCAAATGACCAGTTTTTAGATACAGATTTTTTTGGAAATTTCCCGAGAGCATATTTTACATGTCATGTTGCCAACATAACAATGAATTGAAATAATCAGGTCAATTTAAATTGGACACTCTGTATAACGTAAGAGTTCATAATAATGTGAAAATTAATTTCTGAGCTATGAGATAATTTCGAATATACGCTTCAATGAAATTCAGATACCTTTATCTGACATTTTTCTGGTCTATAAAGTATGCATATATCTAAGAAGTATATTTTAAATTGACTATTAAAATAAAAATGTAATGAACTCCCTAAGTTAAATTATAAGAGCAGATTCTTTTTACTACCACGATGAAGTAAAGCCGAAGGAAAAAGAAAGAAAGAAATTATTATTTCCATATAAAGCGGACGTGAAAAAGAGAGACGAGATCATATTATTATTTCCATACGAGGTTGCTCGTGAAAGATTATCCAATTTCTTGTATAATGAACATAATTCATAGTGGGTATAGGGAAGAGCAACGCAAGGCGCAAGAATACTATATATATGTAGGGAGAGAATATAGGGTAAGACAGGGAAAGTGTACGGCGAGGCGTGAGGTAGGTAAAACGTCTTTGTGGATTAAATAATGGACTCTAATAAAATTCTAACCCAACTAAAAGAGTTTATCTTTGCCACCAAGAAACGCATACATTCCATACAGGGGATACAAAATTTAAAAGGGGCGATAATATTTATTTATTTATTTAATATAGATGTCAAACGGACTCTGAGTCCATACAAATGACACCCCTTAATACAAATAATAATAATAATAATAATGCATTTAAAATTTAAAGTCCGTGTCTCGACTTTATGCTACAACAGACGCAATTCGCTCCTATTTTTCATTTACTACACCTTCCGTTATTTTTCGACATTTTTAAACTTCAACTTAATTAATAGGTCCCACAATCCGACTGACGTCAATAGCCATATATGGCTAATACACTAATAATACTTCGATTACTACATCTGTCGATAGGAATGAGTATATCGCTTGAATGTATTATAATATGTACAATCAGAACAGATGATAGTAGAAGAGTTCTTAGATATTTTTGAGTAGGTATTTGAGGCACTGTGAAAATTTCTACAATACCTCTTTAGTAATATCCGAATACAAAAACACAGATCTGGCTGAAGGGTAGCAGGGCTTAACCGACCCTCAAATTTGTAAATTTTTTTCGCAATAAAAATACATTCTGAAATTTTCATAACTTGATTTTTTGAAATTTTAAATCACCTGGCAGATAGAATGTTCCACCGAAACGACCTGTTTTTTTAATGTCTATTTTTAGTTACCAATATTAATTGGTATCTAAAAATAAATGTATTAAAAAAACAGGTCGTTTCGATGAGACATTCTACCTGCCAGGTGATTAAAAATTTCAAACATTCAAGGTATTATAATTTCAAAAAGTCTTTTTATTGCGATAAAAATGTTGCTAATTAAAAAATTTGAGGTTCGGTTAAGCCCCGGTACCTTTCAGCCAGCTCTGTGCTTTTGTAATCGGATATTACTAAAGAGGTATTTTACAAATTTTCACAGTATCTCAAATATCTACCCAAAAATGTCTATCAGCTCTCGGGCTAATAGCTTGAATGTACTACAATATTATGTATATTCAGAACAGATGAGGCCGAGGCGTGTGCAGCAGTAAGGCCAGTACCTTTAGACTGACATTTGAATTGTAATAGCGCACTTAAATCAAGTTAAATGACGTGCGACATTTTCACACCGCAACTTCGTGACGGCGCTGCGGCAGTCGGCCTTCCTTGAGCTTTGATATGCCTTGCTCTGTGCCGCCGTAGCAAAATGCGATCACACAACGTTATCGCACAATGCACAGAAGAGCGCGGGAGGACGATGGCCTAGTTAGATAGTCCGCTTGTATCGAGATATTCGCTAACGACATAGCCGAAGCTAAAACGTTTAAGACTCGGTGTGAGTGCTAAAGAAACAGGTTGAGCTTTCCGTAAAAATAGTCATAGTTGTTGTTAGTGGAGGACTAGTAAAACGTGGTAAAATGGCATGTCATCAAGGTCTTAAGGCTGTCGGAACGCTCTGAATTTAAGCCAAAAATAGAGATTCGGCTGTCAACTGATTGTAAACTTATTCGTCAACATTCTGCAAAAATTCTTTCTCTATAAAGGACAAATCTAGGTCTCTAATGGACTACTTTTGTAATTTATGTACGATTTACTAGAAAAAATTTGGCATTAATTGTGCTAAAAAACACACGTTTTCAATGTCACACTATGACCTTATTCGTATTTATTTCACAAAACTGTTCCATCACAAACCTAAAGTGACTCTTCCTTTTTCGGAAAAGTTTTTTAAATCTTCAAAATATTTCCAAAAACTAGAGTAATCAATTGACAGCGGCACCCTTGCAATAGCATCTTTTAGCCTCGTAGTAGGCATTAGCCAAAAATTGAAACGTGCGGATGATTAGAGCGAGACAGAGCTAAAGAAGGTCACACCCACAATATGTCTTTTGCCTACCTCGTCCCTTACCGCTGGGTCTCAGCACAAACAAAATTCAGAGCGTTCCGACATCTTTAAAGCTCCTAGATTAGTAAATTTACCAAGTACCGGAATCTAATGTACCCATGAGATAATAATAATTTGGGTAACTTACGTATTTTTGAATATGGAAATGATTGTCTGTTACGGATACTTATTTTTGACTTGCCATATAGCACATACACTATTGACGTCAGTCGAATAGCGGGACCTAAGAGTTGGAGCAAAATTTCTTCACGTTTCATACCCTCCTGAACAATTTAGCACCATGAAATGTTTAACGTGTGTGTGTGTGTCTTCGGGCAATAACTTTCGAAGGAGTTGATTGATTTTAACGAAATTTTGTCCACATGTTGGAATCTATCACCGCACGAAGCCTATTTAAAATGGGTCCAATCGGTTCATATTAAAGGTGATTTTTAGGAGTTGAAATATGGTTTGAGGGCTTCAAAATACTGAAAATATCCTCGGAATTGATTCCAAATTGAACCATTTAGTAGCAACTATTAATAAAATCGTCCCAACAAGACCGGATTTACAAATTTTAAGGAAATACTAGTTTCAAATAGAAAGAAGTCTTACTTAAAAAATTTCTCTTCAAAAATAAAGGACGTCAGATATACTAAAAGAAGATAACATATATTATTAATGGAAGGCGATTTTGGAGATTATATTTTAATGACAAAAGTTACTTCTGGATTCAGAGAAACTTTGTGTCGTCAATATAATCAAGGAAATTGTTAGCATGCTGAAGGACACTTGAGAGAATTAACCTCCATATAACTTCACTTAACGCGTATCTAGGTATAACGTTGAACCCTGGAGTTAAAGGCCAGATTAGACGATTCAATTATTATGGTATCCAATTTGTGCTCACACATGTGTTTCCCCAATTTCACACCAATATTCGGTTTTACACTGACCCACACTGAGCTCGATATTATAATTTTTTTATATGAAAATTTTATTAACTGAATCTCGGGTGGACCTTTGTCCGTAAAGGTCTGCAGCCTAAAAATTAAAAGCTCTCTTAATTTTCTGTCACTTATTAATAACCTTAAAGCTAACGCGAAACAAACATTTAGTACTACTGTTTATTTAAGGTGAGTAACCGAGCTGGGTAGACTAGTGGTGACAGCACTAGACTCGCATACGGGAGGTCCGGGTTTGAATCCCGGCGGGGGCAGATGTGGCTGGGTCTTTTCCTACTGCTTCTCGCCGAGAAACGGTAATTTCTGTACCGGCCATCTTGATTGAGGTTTTCCATGGTTTCCCTCAATTAATTCCAGATAAATATCGAGATGGTTCCTTATTTGAGGCCATGGCCGATTACTTATCAAACTCCTAGTTCAAAAATTACCTACCTTATTCTAATTTCCTATAATTCCTTCATTCGCCCATTGCTATTACATAAGTTAAAGTTTTAAAAATGTAGAAAAATAACGGGAAGTGTGGTAGATGGAAAATAGTAATGGTGCGAATGGCGTCTGTTATGACACAAAGTCGAGAAACGGACGTTAAACGCATTATTATTTATTATTATTATATTTAAGGTGAGTAATCTCTCAGATCGTAAAAAACGCTCTCGGGAAATTTCGAAATTCATTTTATTTTATTACATTGTCTGTGACTAAGCATTAAGCTTTACAAAATGAGGCTTGCTGCTTAAAAATATCAAAAAACATATATTTTTGTTCTAAAAATTGAATAAAAAAACGTGATATTAATAGCGAAAGAAAGTTTATTTTTGGTTAAAATAATGGAAAAAAATAAGACAATGCCTTAATCCGAAATCATCGCATTTCATATTTTCCATTGTACGAAGAAAACGTCACAAAACCTGCGAGAATACAAAACAGCAGATGCGTAAGGAGACATCTGAATTATTAATGACGAAAGTACCTGAACATTATTTATTACAATTTTAATAATGTTGATAGATGATGTATTCCCCGTTTTCATTCTAACAATAATCAACATTTAATCAGATTAAGATGTTTCTGAAATGACAACAGTACTTACTCATAATATATAAACAAAACATTATGTATGTTTACTAAAGATACGTTCACAAATCTTAAGCAAACTCGCTTTAAATGCACTGTTCGAGATTGTATTTCGAAGGAATTAGTCAATAACTTCCCTCAAGGATGCACTAAAGTTCTTCTATATACAGTCGAACATGGATAATCAAGAGTTCAAGGGACCGTGATCTCTTTTTCGCTTATAGAGGTTTTTCACTAACCCGAGTTTCCAGCTTATATAGGTACAGGAATGGCCTTTCTCGCTTATAGAGGTCTATAAAAATACAGCAAATCTAGTGATAAATAAATAAATAAATAATTCAGCATAGATAATTCGACATAGATGCTAAAAAAAGAAAAAAAAATCTTACAGTAATATTTACTTAAAAAAATCGGTTAATTGCTTCTGCGTTTCTGTTTTTGAATTTTGTGTATATTTTTCTAGTTCATAAATTTTATCAAATATTGTTTTATCAACCGGCGAGTAACAATCTTTTTCGTGAAAGTATTAATACGTTCGACTATCGCTTATAGAGGTACAGGCAAGTAGTAGTCTCAGTTATAGAGGTCCATGAGTGAAAAACGTCTTTCTCTTATAGAGGTTTCTGTTTCTCACTTTTAGAGGGTTACAAAGACGGTATAATACGCGCCACGGTTCTAAAAAGTTCTGAAGTTAGTCACTAACAGCGTCGCAAATGCATATTTTTGAGCCGTCTTGGTTGTTTTGTGGGAAAGGAAGACTCCCACCACCTCCCAGTTACCGGCACAGAACGTGCGCTCGTCGGTGAATGGTTATCGCTGGTTGTTTTGTCACTTGTCGCTTTCCTGCTATAAAGTACAGTCCAGTACGCTATTGTTAAGTTGTTTCTTTGATTGTTAATTGATCAAGATGCCTAATACAGTTTTGTATAGACAAGCACGAAAAAGGTTTTTGGATAACTTAATAAAAGGAATTAGACCTTTAGATGAAAGAAAAATTAAAAATAATAATATAGCACAAGTTTGTAGTTTTTCAACTGACTGTACATGCGCAAGCCTCCATTTGCATCTAACTTCCGAGTCTTTTAGATCCATGGCGCGTATTATACCTGGCAATTACTCTCACTTAGAGTGTTTTCTCGCTTACCCAGTTCTCATTCACTCAGGTTTGACTGTACATATAAATAATTTAAATCTTTGGATCAAATTGTCGTAAATTCGATGTCTATATCTAATAATCAAGGAAAATTGTTATTTTCATCGATTATCAGATAAAAATGACGAATCATAAAAACACCAGCATCGCAGCACTGAATATCATAATAAAAAATCGGTATTCGTAATTCTAAAGATCATAAAACGAAATACGCATTTCACAAGAAATACAAACAGGCGTTAAGCAATTTGAAAATCCATTAAATCTCACAGTAAACTAAAAATGCGAACAATCAGTCGTTCATCAGCGGGTATTTTCTTTATCCATCTGTTCATTCGTTCGCAGAGAGAAGCAGGCATATATACTCTAGCCATTGTTCACTCCAAAGTAAATCTGAAACACACATTATAACAGAAACACAACACAAACACATAAGGTGTTCGCGTATAGTGATGTTTAAGAGTGATGATAATAGAATGCTGTGATATAACAACTATAAGCATGGCCTACTCGCTCTCTCGGCATCTCATAATTAAATGCATCTTCTTCTTCTCTACACTGTATATAATAATTCGCAAATACCACGTTCATATTTGATTTAGACGTTTATTATAGAGAAAAATTGTGAAACCGGGAGACGAAGTTTCTTACGTTATTTTTTGAACTCTAAACGTGATTTAATATGTAAATTTCTATTCATTTTATTAGTGTATTTTTGTCAAGCCGAAAAAACGCCATCCTCTTTAATTTGTGTATTTTATGTTCTATCATTTTCCAACGCAAAAATGTGAAGTAAAGATTTAAATCAAAAAATTAAATTTAATAATATTTTATGATTTATTTTCAAAAATGTTGCCAGTGGCTTAGAATGATATGAAACGTCAAGAAATTCCGGTCCGATCCCTAGGTCTCGCCATCCGACCGACGCTAATAGTATATGTGCCAGAATATAGCAAATACACTAATGCTAGGTTACAAAAAGGATTGTCAAATAATTTGATTTAGCAATGACCTTCGATTGTGAATTTTTTTCGATTCTGTTCGAAAAATAATTGATCGATTGAAATGATATTTTTTCTAAACTGTGTATACGTGTATTTAGCATAGTTTTTTTGCATAATTTTTACTTCAAAACGACATTTTTTTACGCATTTTAATCAAAATTTTACTTGAAAAACGTTTTTTTTCTGTGTAGGCCAAGCGTTTGTTTTTGTGTGAATATAATCTAATGTTGTATATGACAGGGAGTTTAAAATTGCTCTTGCATGTATAAAAATAGTAATTAGATTATCACAATCTAAGGTCATTGTCAAATCAAATTATTGGACAATTCTTTCAGCCATCCAACATAACAAATCTCAACCAAGTACACTACGATGGTTAAAACACAGATATATGTATATGAACAACCTTTGTACTTCCCTTCATAATACAACCGTACCTACTACTTAAATAAGTACATAATGTACAGTATATATACCTAAGTTATGTATTTTACTCTCTTGTCTTCTTCTTTGTAAGATATTAATTTCTCAAACCCTGGAGCTCTACACCGCATTGACGAAGTACCTCCGTAGTATTATTGGACTGTATAACAATAAAATATAGCTAAACTAGCTGAGCTACACTCATTCCATAACTAGTTCTAGTAAGGGCTTTTTGTCGAATACTTGCAAATGAGTCGTTTTGGGACACACTCTTCGCAGAAATCCATAACTGATGTATCACGAAAAACTACGAGTAGCCGATCAATCGACAAATCGCGCGTTGGCATTAATAAGAGTACACCACTACGAAGCTATTTCGATGTTACACATGTTTAAGAATAGCCGAGCGTAAAACGGTGTTTGTATATTTCAATCTAAAACCTCGGTTCCCAGGTTCCAAATCGAGAACTTTTTGAATTTTCAATATTTTAAAAATATGAATTCGTGCTAGGTTTAAATCATCTGTTGACTACCTTTTAAAAAAATATACACATACGCGAGTCATTTGTTTCAAACAAACGTTTGCCACGTAGGTACCGAGAAAGTCGTTTGATTGCTAAAAAGCTACAGCTCTCATTTTGATATCCAGGCTTAAGAAGTACTCTTATAAATAGTGTGAAAGACATTAATAACAAACAATATTTTTTCTGTACCTGTAAAGTGGTTCCCCTTCGGTTTCCTTGAACCATAAAACCATGGAAACCGAATCGTCGCGGTCGTAAGGAGTGATATCACAGGGTAAATTGGCTTTCTTGGTCATTACACCGTGCACTTCTTGTATCGGAACTGAAAAAGATAAAAAAAATGTCAATAATATGAAAGATTTAATACGTAGTATCAAATAAATGTACAGTTATGCGTTAAAAATATTTGTAGTACAAAAGCTAGACTTTCAATTCTTATTTGCAATTTTAATAAACAACAAAATAATAAATAATATGCTTAAATTGTTGGTAGCGATAGGTATAAATGAACAAGGTACCTACTTCAAAAATTCATGTTTTTATGAGGTAAATATATTACATTTATCTTTTCATTAAAACATATGAAAAAAAGTTAAATTTAAAAAACATAAAACAAAGCGTGTATGCAAAAAATATGTTATTTTGTTTCATTTTAAATATTAGAGACAAGTGACAATTCTGCAGAACTAGAATATAAAAAAGAATAATAAAAAAGGTCTGTGTTGAAATCAGTGGAAATTTTCAACAAATCCCATCTTATCCAGCGTTTATTAAAAACAGCCGTAACTCGTCAGGCTCGCTTCAACTTGAAACATTAACAGTCCCGTCATTTTACAGCCAGTAGTCCACTACAGTAAAATTAATAGGACAAAAAGTTGGCTTTTTGGAACCTTCTTAAAACTAAATAGATATGTTGCCCATATCGTAGCTATTACAAACTAAGAAGAATAATAATCAGATTAACAGCTATTGTTTGCTATAATTGTTACGAAACATCCATTATGTATGCTATATTAGAAAAAAATATTTTCAAACAATTGTCACCGTCGAGACTCAAATTCGTAGAGTAACTGATAACTCATTCCGAAGTGGAAAGATATGGGTTTGAGTCCCAACGGTGATAGTTGTTTAAAAATATTTTTTTCTAATATAATGGATATTTCGTAACAATTGTAGCAAACGATAGCTACTAATCTGATTGTGAATGTAGTCGTATGATCTATAACGTATATGAACATTGACTAAAATAATAATAATAATCAATTATGTGAAAAAATGTTTCCAAAATTTGTCAGTTCAAGCTATTGATCCAATTGACATCAAAATCAATAATCTTGGAGTCTTAACTGAGAAATTGAGACATTTTTCTCAAACACACAAACATAGAAAGGCGCCACCGTCAGGTAGAATATCACTTTTATTTACGTTTTGAGGGCAGGCCCATAATCTAACCTTTTCTCGGACACGATTTTTCGACCTATAAAATACAGAAATGCTAAGAAGGGGCATTGAACACATTGTTATTATTTTTATGAAACCCCACTCATAAAATTAGTAGTACACTTCCCGTTATTTTTCGACATTTTTAAACATCAATTTAATTAATAAGCAATGGGCGAATGAAGGAACCATATGAAACTAGGATAAGGTAGGGAGGTAATAAGTCATGGCCTCGAATACGGAACAATCTAGAAATTTATCCACAATTAATTGAGAGAAACCATGAAAAATGTCAACAAGATGGCGGGTGCAGGAATTACCGTTTCACAGCAAGAGACAGGGTCCATCAGATTTGTTTGCCGAAGAAGGAAGTATTACCGACCACTAAAAAGGTTACAATAATATTAAAGGTGTATGGGTGGACACGGTTCTTTAAGTGAGCGTTTTAATAAATACGCGTTAGGCAGTGGCAACATCCAGTAAGACAGAGCAAAGAAAGACTAACTCGCATGTTTTTTCTCAACTATCTGACTTTTCTCCTTTCATTCACTGTATATTTTTTACTGTTTTTCCAAGCTCTACATCGTTTTATATTGTATATAGTATAAACTGTCTGCATTTTCAACATACATTTACTGCAGTTGTTATTGCATTCCTTATGAAGTGAGGTTTTTTGCTCATTATTTATGTACTGTAGAAAAGTGCTTAGTAAAACCTATCATGTTACACAGAAGCTTGTGTGAAAAATCTTTATTAAATCTAAAGAAATGGCGCATTTTGCATCAAGAAAAAGATGATTTTCTAGCTTGTAGACGAGGACTACCACCGATTTATTTAACAGGAAAAGGTGCACTTTGTCTATGAAGCTTCAAATTTAAAACAGCAACATTTTTATACAGGTCAATCCATAATATACTAAGATCTCGCGATTAACGCTGTTTCAGTAATGCACGGTTTAGCCACTATAACGTTAATTATGGATCAATTTATACAAAATGATTCAAATGTTAATAGAAGTTCAAAGGCAAGACGAAGTGTCATTGATGCAATATCTTGCTATCAACAACAGCTTGCTGAACGAAACAGAAAAAGGAAAACGACATTAGTTGAGTTCTTCGCAAAAAACAAAATAAGTCAAATGAGGAACCTTTCTCATCACAAAACATAACTCCTTACTCGGACTGTTATCTGATTTTAATAAACGTAATATCCGAATATTTGAAATAATAAAAAAATATATTTTTTTATAAACCAGTAATTACTAGCAAATAAAAAAAATAGCTTTGATATAGGTCGCTTTTATAGAACCTACAAACAAGGTGTCTTTGATCTTTGGTTTTTGTGCTGTTAACTTTTGATACAATTTTCAAGCAATATATTGATTGGGTAAGTGATTGATTTATTAGTGAACTAAGGGCAATGACATACCTAATTTCCAGTCACATCCGTGAAATATTTGTGCGCATACCTATCGTCAACGTGATTTTACCGCTGGCAATTTACAGGATACATAGTATATATACATATAGATGTCAATATAGTTCATTCCGAAGAGCTAGTGTAATGACAATGTACTAGGATTGTCCTAAGTATAAAAGTTTGGCAAATAATAATTATAAATGTTTATTGTACATAAAATGCATAAAAGACGTGGTTCAACTTGCGTTGAACTTCCACTTAGTCCATAGAAAAAATTACATGGAAAAAAGTAATATATATAAAAACAGCACAAAAAGAAAAAGTGTAATTTCTATCCCAATTGCTCTGTCAGTAACTTGTCGTAAATAAATTTAGAAAAATGATTTTTATTATAATTTTTTCCATGAGCAGGCAAATCATTCCACATATTTGATGCAACGTATGTAAAAGATTTTTAATACGCTGATGTGTTAAGCAACGTAAACCAATTTTTCGTTTCTATGTCCATCACCGTAATTGCAAACAAGAAATATATACATTTTTCAAACACTGATTACTGATTAATCGTCAAATTGTTAAAGTTATGTACTTCTCCAGTTTCTGAAGAATTGAAAGTGTCCCTTGATTGATTTAAGATTACAGACGGTCGACAGCTATGGTTATCACTGTTTATGAAAATGCTTTTTTAATGATAACCGAAGAATTTACATATCACTACCATAAATACATTTATAAATCGAAAAAACGCAGTAGAGCATATTACAAATAAGGGTCTGACAAATAGAAGTCTAGACTTGTCGCAAAACTAGCTGGAACAGGTCATTGTACAGATATGAGCCGTGATATAATAAACCAATGTCGACTATATTTGCTTTGACAGACGGAAACTTATTTTCAGTGTGAAGAGGGTATGTTCAATGTCGCCTTCAATAAATTTTCAATAAATTCGTGAAATCATTTTTCATAATGCATCTCTAACTAACAAATGAATTTCCCAACAGTTCGAAGTTCACTGGTGTTTTCAAAATTTACAAATGAATAAATAGACGCACTGGGTTCTTTTTAAATATTTAGCAGATTTTATTTATAAAGAAAGTTAAGAAGTAGATCCAGTAAGACCTCGCTTAACGCTCTTTGAGTATTGCGCGGTTTCTAAAAAAAATTCAGCTATAACAAAAAGTATGGATCAGTTTATACAAAATGATTCAAATGTTGATAGAAGTTCAAATGCAATATCTTGCTATCGACAGTAGCTTGCTAAACGAAACATAAAAAGTCAAACGACATTAGATGATTTCTCCACATAAAACAAACTATGTCAAATGAGGAGTCTTCCTTATCACAAATTGAGATTTTACTCGAACTTTTATTTGATTTTCATAAATGTTTTATGAACAAAAATCGATATTAGCAATAAATAAATCTATAATTAATGTAACAAAAAAATATTTAACAATAAATGTTACAAAATTAAACAAAAAAAAAAAATGACAAATTTTCTTAATTTCAGTTCTGTTTAACTTATGCCTATTATTTACGTATTAAGATGACGCCGTTTAGTACTGTTTCGTATAGCACAGGAATTTATCGAAACGTATCTCCCGTATTAAGCGGGGTCTTAGTGTACTGCCATCTCAAGGGATTAAAATGAAAATTATAAAATCCCCGAAAAATAGTCGACTACCATTTGTGATATCTGACAATGCATAAAATATTAATATCGCGGTATTTGCAAGATCTAAAAAAACATTATTGCAAAGACAACCAACTCTTTGAATACTCGGTCTCTCATACCCTTTCTCGATCCGTCAAATCAATTTCAATACGGGAGTATTTCTAAAGCTCAACTGATAAAACAACAAACCGTATTGCTCACTGGCAGTCTGTAATATCGACATTTGGATTCTCTCGTCAAGTTCAGTTAAAATTAAGCTCACCAGCTCGATTCCGTATCATTTATAATTATGTGCACAATGTATTAAAATACCCCATTTTGTTTATTCCGGATGTATAATTTGTCCCCCTATCTACATCGAGAATTTTAGGCATTTTT
Organism: Venustoraphidia nigricollis; assembly: GCA_034508555.1. Lineage (NCBI taxonomy): Eukaryota > Metazoa > Arthropoda > Insecta > Raphidioptera > Raphidiidae > Venustoraphidia > Venustoraphidia nigricollis. The sequence continues at coordinate 394,424 of JAVRKA010000042.1, read as the reverse complement.
ATGACATCCGTTATTTGCAGTTGAAAATCACAGCGTGTTTCATAAGTTGAATAAACTTTTTTGTATTTAATCAAATTATTTTGCACTTTTTAGTTCATAAAAGCGTTTTGTTTTAATTTTTTTAAACTCTAACTTTAATTTTTAAAAGACTACGAAAAATATTACGGTAGAACTAAAGCTGAACCAACTCGATTTCTGTGAGAAATGTTTTTATCGTGTAAATAAAACTGAATACATTTTATTTTCCAATACACTGGATCTGTGTTGTTAGCAAGGATAAAAATTAATTTTTAATGATTCGATTACCCAGAATCCTGAACATATTTCGTGTTGTCGCATTTATATACAGCCGATAAACCGATACGCATTGCTTAGGGGATATTTAAGTGACAGACACAAAAAGAAGGTTGGTTTCTGAGATATCGTATGTACGTAGGTTTTAGGTTTCAATGTAGTAGAAAAACACAGATAGGATAAAAAAGTGACCACTAAAAATATTCAGTGTTTTTTTTTATACTATTTGTATATTCCTTTACACCCGAAAGAAAAATGTAGTTACGTGGTTTCCTTAGTGTCCAAAACATTGTTTTGAACACTTGTTTCTATGTTAATAAAGTATATTTTGGTGCACTCTCAGATAGATTGACAATCAATCGACTTTGGTTAATTGTTTCGTGTACGGTGTAAAATTTTTTCAAAGTCAAAACTCACGATTATATAATCTCGGATGTTAAAGGATATTCAGCTACTACCTAAAAATCATAAAATCAAATAAAACTTTGCATACACATATATAAAATGGAGAAACAAGAGGGATGGAACATCAGAATATAGGAAACAGGACAACGGAAGTGCCTCGGACCCAACACGGCGGGTAAAACTAACAAGAGGTCAGGAACACGGCCAGCTGGGGAAATTCAGTGTTAGAATTCATTTCGTGTATTATAAATACATAGTTATATATTGACATAGGTATACATTAATGTGAAATGATAATAACACTGTTGATATTTATAAAAAATAAACTATATTTTAACCTAAAAATTTTCATGTATATTTAATCGATAATTTTAACATCAAATAAAAGTACACTGCGTTAACTAAAATTCAAGCTTTGAAACTGAAAATTAATTCAGTAATCTTTATACATTGTTACAATGTGAAATTAAAATTATTACTTATATATTTTATACATCGAAATTAATTATACACTTCGTAAAATCTATAAGCTTTTCGTTTATTTTTATTGATTAATGAGAATATGTCGGTGGCAATATTTTACATTAAACATTAAAGAACAAATAATCCGGTATATTTAATTATATTTAATGCCACTAACAATAGAGCGACCTCTACATTTTATCAATATCCGTATGTGCGCTAGTTTTATATAGTCTAGTTAAGTTAATAGGGCAGAAAATAACAAAATAGGCTTCACAATAATCATGAAAATTGGTTAACAAAAGCTAGAGATATGAAATTTATGTATATAAAAACATTTTCTTTTTTGAAGTCAGTTACAAACGACTGAACCGATTTTAAGAAAAACTATACGGAATAACAACATTCTAAACAACGTGAAATAAAATTTTTTTTAAATCGGTTCATAATTGACAGAGATATCCTGGATCATATATAAAAAAATTGTATAACCTCATTTTTTGAAGTCTGTTCAAAATGTATCAAGATATGAAAACATATTGACATACAGCTCAGTTTAGAAATGGTAGGCTGGCAATAAATGTCACAAACATACTCAAGTTTATAGTTTCATAATGAAATATAAACGGCGTAGTTTTTATGCATGGACAAATCTAAGAACCGGTATATTTTTCTTCTTTAAGAACTGCAAATATACCCGAATGCGAAAAGAACTCTATCTCTCTACCTCTAAGTTGGTTGGTTTGAGAGTCATCAAATAATCATAGATTAAATTTAGGTTATCGCCTCTTACTCCCATTTCTTTCTTCAATATCTTATCATATATCATATCTTATATAATGTTAAGACACTTCAATGTCGACGAGAGGCTGCACTTCTAGTTTTTGCGTACAAAATATTTCATGGATTCATTGACAACAGTAACCTACTATCCCAATTCAACATTGTTGTGCCAAATTTAAAGACAAGGAGTAAATGTATTCGTTTCACCACAATCATAAAACCCACAACTTCGGCTCACGACAGTTCTCCCGTTGCTCAAATGACTCGATTGCTAAACGATCATCTGTCTACATCACCAGATATTGACTTTTTTTATATCGGCCTTCGTGAATTTATGTCCAGCTGCTATAATAAATGATTTTTAATGTTATTGGTATTATTGTGATCCTGTAAGAGCACATATATTTTTTGTTTTGAGTTATATCCTATTTTCTAATTTATGTACTCGTATGTTAATTATGAATACTACTCTGTAATTGGGCATTTTGTCTGTTGAGTACGTTCAATAAATAAATAAATAAATAATCCTTCTCAAACCCAATTAATTACTTGTTTTTAGCTGATTGTAGATCCGCACCGCTGGATTCAGCAAGGCCAAAAATGTGCTGGATCCAGCATAGCAATCGCTAGTCACTACTTAGAATTTCCGAACTAAACTCTAGGTACTACCGCATATATCTGAATGAACCTTACAGTTAGGGATCTTTCGCAAGGTGGAAGAGAAGGGAATAGTTGATACCGAGGAGATAGTGGAAGACCGTATCAATTGATCCCAGAGGACATATTGTATAGATGTATGCACACACACCCTCTACATACACACAAATAAACATCGACCCATGTAAAGAGACCAATGTATTGGTGTTAGTTATTTTAGGACTTCAACGAATTTACGAAAAACAGATCATTGTGAGTTACAACACGAGAACACTGCAAGCCCCTCTTTCAAAAATTAAAATTATTAACTGTCTATGATCTATACATATTGGAATCCAGTAAGTTCTTTAAAGGCAATCCAGAATTTTTTAGAAATAATATCTATAACCATAAATATGACACAAGAAATAAGGAAAAACTGAAAATAAAAACAGCTCATTAACTGTTATAAATCGTGGTATCACTAAGGCCATAATACGAGTGCACAATATGATCCCGAATGATTTAATGAATATAAAAGATCATAACAAATTTGCGTGCGCATTAAAAACATTTTTATTAGGAAAAAACTGCTATAGTCTGAATGACTTGTAATTATTTTACTTGACAATGTAATAGACTCTCTGTAAGTCTCTTTTACAAATAAATAAATATTCATATTCATTCCAAAATTGCGATATTGGAATTTATAGCTTGTAAGGAACTTCAATGTTTTTTTTTTCGTGCATAATTGATTCAATTATGGTTTGATTTTTTTTATATAAATCGACATTTGCAAGCTTTATCATAAAAAAATCAAATCTTTCCTTCAATAATGAGAGATTGTAGATTATAGATCCTCGACAACTCAGGTTTAATTTACATTTTTCAACGTTTTAACAATTTAGTTATAAAAAAGTGAGTCAATAACATGCCGTCACAGTTTTATATATCACAACATTTTGTAGCTTGGGCTACACCCGTACTTGAACATTTTTACGACTACGATGTCAACACCGAAACGTATTCCAATGCAAAACAATTTTACTATAAACTGCCTAAAAAAGTATAGACATTTTTCAAGGTCACTTTTTGTTTCAATATAAAAGAAACAATAGTTTAGTATATTGGAAATATTTGTTAGTAGTAATCGAATGGAACGTACAAATTATTATTTCACTATTAAATAAACTATGGCATAATAGTGTCCCCAAATGGAGCACGTTTTCCATTGTGATGTGTTACCTTAGTTTACCCTAATTTAGGCTGGACACGGGGACTATCTATAGAGACGCCCCATCTAATAGGGAGACAGTAAATTAATCCCATGCCTAATATATTATTTAACAGGTAAACGTGCGCTAAGCAATTGAATAAAGGTAGGATATCTCAGTCCATTCACATTCCAGATGGCATGGAACTGTAGTAATGTTTAAGAAGCAACCAAAAAAGAAACAAATTTTCACTTTAAAGTCCATTAACTAATAATAATAATAAATAATCGACAATTGGCTGCAGTTATTAGTAACAATAAAACAAACGATTGTTCTCACTATCCATTTATTAAAAAACAAATAAATTTTATGACGTTTCAGCCATTTCGGTTTAAAACATCTGAAGAGGACCATGATTTAAACTGAAATGGCTAAAATGTCTTTCGTCTCGCTGTTACTTTATTTTGGCCCGCTGTTATAGATGGCAGGCTTTCGGCTTTAAAATCGAAGCCGAAAAACCATACTTTCGACCGTGTAAAATGAAAAAGTATTTTTTAACAATAGTCTATCATTAATTTCATGTACCATATGGTTATTGTGTTGTTAGTCAATTGACTTGTTGAGTTGCTTGATGAAATCTTAATAAAAAGACGAAACGTCGCATACTAATAATTGTTTTAACATTGAATTATTCAAACACAACTGACAATATTATCATTTATTTGTTTGTTTGGATGTAAACTGATGATGAATTACAATAAATTTTAAAAATCGAATAGATTTTATGCATCCAGAGCGTGTGGTTCTAAAAACCATGTTTTGTGACGATAATGTAGATTACTAATGTTGTCAAATGTAACAATATGATTACCATAAAGTGATACGAAGTATTATTCAATGATATTACAACAAGGCGAGTCAGCTTCGTTCATTGATTGATAATAATAGCCGTTATCAATATTGACGACGTGACAGACTCATTCTCCAACATAGAGTCACGTCTCAAAATCACGTACAATGTGCGGGGTCACGCCGCAACGCTATACGAACGAAGTATACATAGATACTAGGTTATTGGGCGCCATTATATCTCTACTGACGTTACCAACTTACAGAACCATAGAGACATAGACGCGCTATATTCGTGGACAAGAATAGAAAATCTATTTTCACTATCAATGAGTGTAATTGTATTATTGTTATGAAAAATTCATATTGAAAAATTTCTGTCAAAGCGTGCGGTGATGCCGGTAACGACTAGTTTTTTTCATGGTTACATAATATGGCTTTGCGTGTAAAAATTAGCCAAAGCATGTTTCTTAGCTACCTAACACTTTTTTTACTGATCGTTAAAACATGATTTTTTTCCGATACTCCTTTGCACAAACTAAACGTTACTTTTGTTAGAAAAAGATTTGAGTTATCCCTCATATAGCGCCGAAAGAAGTTGTACTTCAAACATTTTCTACGAAATTTTCTTGGAAAACATACCTAGCAACTCATTTAGCACAAATTATACCAGACAACAAGAAATGATCACTCATGGAAACAAAGGCGTATTTTCGTTGGAATTAGTTGTTTATTTATTATTTTCCGATAATATCGATTAAAAACAAACCGTGTTGACACTATTGAATCAAACGACACGTTTCTTTGTTTACAAGCATTGTTTCTTCGTCATGTCTAAAAATATTGCGAAGTTTATGCAAGATTCTAAGTCCGTGATATCTATAAATATTTTATACATAATTATGAAAAACCCGGGTCGCAGTGCCAAAACCCTGCCGACAATATAGTGTATTTGCTTGTATAGGGCCGTGTGGTTTTATACTTTTATTATGTGAAATTAAGTTTGTTTTTGGGCAAAATAAAAAATTTAACCCCTTAATACAACCCTTAAAATAACATTTTTTTTCTTAATTGTAATATTATTATCAATCTAACGTCTACACCGAATTAAATACACCTTTCAATAAATAAGTCACTATCTGCAAATTAGTGTTTTCAAAAAAATTGTAAGTCCGGTCCTGTTGAGCCGATTTTATTAAAATTTTAGGGGCACTTTTTAATTGCTACTAACGGGTTAAATGTCAATTTTGAAACGATTCTGAGAATTTTTTCGGTATTTTGAGGCCCAAAAACATTTTCCAACCCCTAAAAACTACCCTTAAAATGGCCCGATTAGACCCATTTTAAATAGGCTTCTTGCGGTGATGGATTTCAACACGTGGGCCAAATTTCGTTAAAATCAATTAACTCTTTCGAAAGTTATTGCCCGCACACATATATATATATATATATACGTATATATATATATATATAAATATATATATATATACATATATATATAAACATTTTCAAAAATGGTGCCAAAGTGTTTAGGAGGTTATGAAACGTCGAGAAATTTTGGTCCGACCCCTAGGTCCCGCCATCCGACCAACGCCAATAGTGTATGTTGCCTTATGGCAAATACACTAAAAACTTGTAAATATATGGCAAAATAGGATTTAAATCTAGGATATACTGCTTACATGATGTCAATTTGAATTTCAGAAAGCACGATTTCAAATTACAAATTTTAATATTTTCTAAAGGTCTGTAAGAATCAAAAAAGAAATTAACTGTTGTATTCAGCTATCGGTTCTCTGAATTTAGTATAATAGAATTCGGTGGAGGTTGGCCAGAATGGTGCAGTTTACATATTATATAGGTACCCTTGCAACCCTCGGCGAGCGACACGTGCTTGATGGTCGATTGTCAGAATGCACCCCTCACCCTAAACATCAATTCGATATGCCCATGCTTACCTGATAACCTCAGAGCTGTTGACCAATTTTTGGGTAGGTATTTGCACAATATTTGCACAATACCTCTATACTATTTAGTATTTGTTGTAAACATTCATTGTTACATTGCTAAATTAGAAAAAAATATTTTTTTATCCACTGTCACCGTCGGGCTTCAAACCCGAATCTTCCACTTTCGGGGCGGAATGAGTTAATCAGTTGCTCTACGGTGCAATAACAGCTAATTCTTCATAATAAAGCAAATGTAACAGTCACTACATGCGAGAGTTGATATTTCGTTAGGTATCTCTAGACACGAATCATCACAGTAGCGAGAGTATGAATGAATCAAGTAAATTTCCATTTTTATTTTTATTAAATCATCAATCTACCTTAGTACAATACGTAATTCGATGGCAGATATAGGGGCTAATAGCCAACCTATGTTATCATATGGAAATTTTATTATTACGAAATTCTTCCGTAAAGATTATCAATTTAAGAATATGTTAATTCTGTAAAGCTTCAGAACGAGCTATATAATTGTTGTAAACATTCATTGTTACATTGTTAAATTAGAAAAATTTGAAGAATTTATTTTTTTATCCACTGTGGATAAAAAAATAAATTTTTCTAATTTAGCAATGTAACAACGAATGTTTACAACAATTATATAGCTCGTTCTGAAACTTTACAGAATTAACATATTCTTAAACCTCTATAGTAATTATCCGAATACAAAAACACAGATCTGGCTGAAGGGTAGCGAGGCTTAACCGACCCTCAAATTTTAAATTAGCAAAAAAAAATTTTGACAAAAAAAAATTTCTGGAGTTAAAAAAATCCAGATTTTTTAATCGGGTCAAAAACTTAGCCAAGTGTTTGCAAAATTTTGAAAAATTAAAAAAGATATATTTGAGGTACGTTGAAATTTAAACAGAATAATATTGGTAACTAAAAATAGATATATTCAAAAAAACAAATTGTTTCGGTGAGACATTCCTGCCAGGTGATTAAAAATTTGAGGATCGGTTAAGCCTCGCTACCCTTCAGTCAGGTCTGTGTTATTGTATTCGAATATTACTAAAGAGGTATTGTAAAAATTTTCATAGTGCCTCAATTACCTACCCAAAAATGTTTAACAGCTCTCCTACTATTACCTGGGGGGAAAGGACGTTCTGCCAGCATTAGCTATGAATGAGCTACCTACCAGCAATCTATGCTACCTGTATTGATTGACTCTACGTGTTCAAATTTAGTCCCGGTTCAGAATAACGTTTCGCTGCTGCATTCCTTTATTAAATAGCTCATCTATACACGATTTACATAAAATGTTTTTTATCTATATACAAGCGGCCCGGTCCCACTTCACCTGGATGCATTTAAATATATAGATACGTAGTTTAGTGATATTTCCTAATATATTCATCTAAATTAAATGGTATAAAGGACAAGTTTTGTCTAAATTAAATACCGACTAACATATTTATTTCCATAATGATTAATACTATATCGGTAAAAACACTTTCGCAAATAATACATTCTTTTATACCCAATTTGAAAATCATAGAAATGCTAATATTACAAAAAGAAATGGATATAAAATTTATTTATTCCGCCGCCAAAGTGGAAAGATTCGGGTTTAAATCCCGACGGTGACGTGTTGGAATAATAATTTTTTCTAATATAGTGCTACAACAATGAATGTTTCTTAACAATTATTGCAGACAAAAGCTATTATTCTCAATAAAATTTATTAAAATTCCAACTCTTTCAAAACAGTAAAACTGTCATAATGATGATTCCGTAATATTAGGTACCTAACTTGTTCGACATTTTCATCGATAAATTTCAATTGAAAATTGTAAAGCACGAAAAAGTTACCTCAACTGAATTTCTAAACTTTCAATCTCGCCATTCACATACATTCACTTTTATGACGAAATTTATAGACGATAGAAGCAATTTTCACAGCTAGTTTAAACGAAAGGTCATTACATAACCTTATAAAAATAATCTGTTCCTTTTACAAAACCGAATATGCAACACACTTTTTGTATCTTTTTAATAAATTTTTATTTCATAATTTTCAACACCGAACAAAAAACTTGTGGTGAAAGTCTAGACTAATAATCGCAAGGTATTTCATTTTATTTACCGAGCAGGGTTAAGTAGTGGTGAGAGCACTAGACTCGTATTCGAGAGATACCGGGTTGGAATCCCGGCGGAGGCAAATGTAGCTGAGACTTTTTCCTACTGCCTCTCGCAGAGAAACGGTAATTCCTGCATCGGTCATCTTATTGAAATTTTCCATGGTTTCCCTCAATTAATTCCAGATAAATATCGAGCCGGTTCCTTATTCGAGGCCATGACCGAATACCTATCAAACTCCTAGTTCAAAAATTGCCTACCTTATCCTAATTTTCTGTAATTTCTTCATTCGCCCATAGCTATTAATTAATAACGAGAAGTAGTAGATGAAAAAATAGTAATGGTACGAATGGCGTCTGTTATGACACAAAGTCGAGAAACGAAAGTTAACCGCATAATTATGATTATTATTATTTGATTTTATTTTGCCATTCGTCGTGTAAAAATAACTTTTACACGGCAATAACTGATAGTTTAATCTCATAAATCGCGGATTCCATTTTAATAAATTTTGTGCTTATTTCACATGTTTAATTTTTGTATTAAACAAATTATGAACATATTATTATACCATTAGCATGTACGTTTTTTCCAATTTGGGAAAAAATTCTACCACCAGATGTCCAGGCTCATTTGAAAGACCCCAATAAGTTCAGTAATTGATTTAAAAATTATGAATTATTTTGTTGGTAAATTCGTGTCCATAATTTTAATGAAGTTGGAATCGTAGGGAATTGGAGAGTTTATGAAAAGAATTAACTTTGATTAAGTTGAACGTTTCGTTGCTAATTGCATTGTAATATTTACTATTTTGTATTTTGTTGTTTGTTTTTAAATATACTTGCTGAGGAAGTTGCAATTAGCAACGAAACGTTCAACTTAATCAAAGTTAATTCTTTTCATAAACTGTCCAATTCCCTACGATTCCAACTTCATTATGAATTATGTTTGTAAAATATTTTTTATAGATCTGCTGCCACAGCTCCTGCTTTTTCGCACCTATGTAATCTAAAAAAGAGGTAAAATGCGAATACTTTTAATAATTTATATGGATATAATAAATATCAAAATGTCATATTTAACAGCACACATCTTTGTGTTGTGCTGTATTGTATTATATGCGGTATAGAATATCACGTCTACACATAAATTATATTCAAAGTCAATGCCTTTTATTCTTTCTTTTTTTCACTTTCATAACATCAACCATATATTATAAAGCTTTCAAGTATACCTGACACGAAAGCTCAGTCAGTCAATGCGTAGTGGAGGGTTAAACGCATGTAATATTGCGTCACTTTCAAACCAAAGCTCGGTCGCGGCTACCGCCTGAAACAGACCGAGAGAGGTTTATTCTTGAGCATTCACATTCCAGGAGGATCAGCTGTTATGACTATTTTAGACGGTCATAAAATATATTTCTATTTGTTTTACTCTATGGTTGAAAATAACTTCGATGTTTACAATATGTTGTAATTTCTAGTGAACATAAAATTTTCGCAAAACACTATAATACATTTTCAAACAATCTTTATTTTCATGTAAAACCTACTTTACAGTAAAACGTCACAGAATTTACGTAAAAAGTTTCAAATTCGTTCTAAAAAACTCGTACTGCTATGTGGAGATGTAGTACTACACGTGGTGGAGGTGCAGTGTTTATGGTGGAAGAAATGGGTATGCAGATTTGAAGCATACCCGTTATTACACCATAAATATTTGCGCCTCCACCATTTGTAGAATTACATCACGGACTTTTTAGAACGAATTTAATACTTTTTTCGCTATTTTTATTAAATTCTGCGTGTCATTTGTATAATCACACTGAGCTTCAGAGATATTTCGAATTTTATCAAAAACGTTTTTTTAAGTTAGCTTTAAAAATTGTAGAAGTGGAAGTCTTTCATATATTTTTCATAAATTAAAGGTTTGTGCAGAAAAAAATGTGCTGATTTCAATGGCACAAGCAAACTTCTACATACGTATTTTGGTTTAGAAATTTTAGGCACTTGAAGACATTTTTAAAAATTTTAGTAAACTTTAAATTGATTCAACTTCTAATTCCGAAGAAATACAGACGTTGGCTTGTGCTTATTAAAATCAGTGAATCTTTTTATATAAGCGTCGTAACTTTGAAAAAGTTCTGAGGGATTTCGGGTTTTAACCAAAATCACGTTTTGCAGTGAAAACTTTTTTGCTACCGTTTTGGTTTGAAACTCGATAAAACGGAAAAGCGACACTAAAAAGAGACAAATATATACATTTGTGAACTGCACACAATATGTTTTTTAAGGCATAAAAAATAGAAAAAATCTTAGTCTTTTAACTTTTTTTCTTTGTTGTCCTTGGTAATTAATATAAAAATGATTTGTCGGGAAAAAGGACTTTTTAAGTAAACACTTATTTGTTATTTATAATAAAACGTCGCTATAAATAACAAATAAGTATTTACTTAAAAAATCCTTTTTCCCGACAAATCATTTTTATCTTAATCTTTTAAGTTTTGAAATTGAAGACCGTTCTGGACTAGATAAATATCGTTTTTTTCTGCATACTGAAAAGTATTTAAAAGCTTTTTGTATGCCAGATCTCTCCTGCATTACTTGCTTTATTAAACACTTCACTTTACTATTAAAAAGAAAAACAGGTTTTATGAAGCTAATTTAATTGATATTAAAATGTCTTTTATTTGTACTTTTTTCATTTGATTTAATGTTGAATCGCTTTTTATTATAAAAATAAGACGAAAGAAAAATCTGTGAAGCAGTTTGTGTTGTCAGTTTAGTGATAGTTCAATTTGAGTTTGTGTTTCAGAATTAAGACGTGTCCGTCCATTTCAACTAAAAGTTTCAAACTGATTGCGAATTACCTTTGGGAACATACATATGAAGCAATTACTTTAACTACAAATGTATATGTCAAATAAAGTTTTGTAAGACGCCACGCGACCTCTGATCAATCTAAATGATGTTTTCGATTACCCACATCAAACAACCACGAAATATTAATCGTGTTTTTAAACTTATAATACGTTCTATATAATACCGTTGTGTATAATACACAAAACTCACTTATTTTCAATATTTTTGCAGTTTTGGAATGCTAAGAAAAGAATAACGGTCAGTTGCAGAAAGCATTGTCAAAAAAATTGATTTGACAAGGACTTCACATTCTGATCGTGTAATTTATTTATTTATTTATTTATTGAACGTACTCAACAGGCAAAATAACAGTTTTTATACATACATGAGAAGTCTAATGTTATTGTGAAACTCCCTGTTATGTAGAACATTAGATGTACTCACTGAAAAACAAACGACTGATCTACATAGATAAACATCGCTTTTGGTGCCAAATTTCGATCAAAATGCGTAGAAAAATGTTGTTTAAAGTGAAAATTGTGCAAAAAAACTATATTAAATATAGGTAAAAAAAATATCGCTGCAATTGATCAATTATTTTTCGAGCGGGATCAGTTTCGGTATGCTTTTCTTATGGCGAAATATGTGTAGTCCAATCTAAGGTCATTGTCAAATTAGATATTTTGACAATACTTTTTGCAACTCAACATAAGTCTAACAATTTTTCTCCTTCAATAGCTTCGGGATAAGTTTTTGTTAAATAATATTTTTGTTTTAGTCGGTATTAAGACCAGTACTATTAAATATTAATAATTAAAGCTGAGTCAAAAAAATAAATAAAACGACATCACAGGTTCGGGATTTGAACCCACGGCACACCGATCCAGAGGCCAGCACGCTGAAATAATATTTTAACCATACTAAGGACTTAGTACGAAACGCCAGTCAACCATGCAATACAAGATTTCTAAATAAATGGAATTAAGAAGGCTTCAGAATTTTATTTCATGTATTTATCAACCGATCTACAACGAAATTTTTGCAGGAAAAAACACCGTAAAACAGAAATAAGAATCAGAATTGTGTGTTAAAATAGTACAGTGAGAAAAACGTTTATCTGGTACGAATAAACGTGTCAACATCAATAATTCAATAAAATAAAATCGACGCCGTGTGTGTTTTTCTTTCCAGAAGTTTTTTAGTATTTTTCAATAAGATAAAAGTTTGAAATTCGGCACGGAGTCTCTTGGAAACCCGATATGAAAGATTTTAAATTAAAAATATGAAAAGTGACCGAATTATCGCTTTAAAAAGTATCCACTGAAATTTCGGGGAATTACATGTAATCATTAAAGATGATTACATGTAAATAAAATAAAATAGTAAATAATTAACATATAGATATAATAAAAGAACGAACATAAACTCAAAAGAAAATTTTAATAAACATAAAAAATACGTACTTAATATTTTCTAAATTGCTGTCCTTTAGCTACGAGGAAAATTAAAAGTTGTTATTAATAACATTCTACCGAGCTGGGTAGAGTAGTGGTGACAGCACTAGACTCGCATTCGGGAGGTTCGGGTTCGAATCCCGGCAGGAGCAAATGCGGCTGGAACTTTTTCCTACTGCCTCTCGCCGAGAAACGGTAATTCCTTAACGTTGTATTCTTATGTGACCACTTCGAAAAATCGATTTTTTTTTCATATTTCAATAGTAAAACCTATCGAAAATATGCTGTGAAAAATAGAGACCGAAATTCCTAGTTTTAAATAAATTACAACTCATATAGTGGCCGACGCGCCGTAAGCGACTTGTTGGCTCTTGAAACTTTAAACGCATTTTTCTGGAAACATTATTTTCTAAAACTGTCATAGTCCTAAAAAAAAAGTATTTAACCGATTGCTTTGAAATTTATATATGTTCTTCTACTCATTAATGGTTATCGTCCGTACTAAAATTGCTTATTTTCGAAAATATTTTCTCATTTTTCTTAAACCATTTTTAACAAAAAAATTAACAAAAAACACAAACTTTTTCTACAGTCCGCCATTTTTTTTTTAATGAAATTGATTAATTTTAGTAGGGATGATAGCGACATCCCTACTGAACAATGATCCATTCGGTTTTTTTATTTCAGACAACATGAACAGCCGCTATTACCATGACCAGTGACCTGCTTTTTTTAGTGTCTAATTTAATTTAAAAAAACCCGGGTCGCAGTGCCAAAACCCTGCCGACAATATAGTGTATTTGCTTGTATAGGGCCGTGTGGTTTTATACTTTTATTATGTGAAATTAAGTTTGTTTTTGGGCAAAATAAAAAATTTAACCCCTTAATACACCCCTTAAAATAACATTTTTTTCTTAATTGTAATATTATTATCAATCTAACGTCTACATCGAATTAAATACACCCTTCAATAAATAAGTCACTATCTGCAAACTAGTGTTTTCATAAAATTTGTAAATCCGGTCTTGTCGGGCCGATTTTATTAAAATTGTGGGGACATTTTTTAATCACTACCAAAGGGTTATATTTCAATTTTGAAACGATTCGGAGAATTTTTTCGGTATTTTGGGGCCCAAAAAACTGTTTTCAACCCCTAAAAACTACCCTTAAAATAGCCCGATTAGGCCTATTTTAAATAGGCTTCTTGCGGTGATGGATTTCAACACGTGGCCCAAATTTCGTTGAAATCAATTAACTCTTTCGAAAGTTATCGCGCGTACACATATATATATATATGTATATATATAAATATATATATATATATATATATATATATATATATACATATATATATATACATATATATATAAACATTTTTAAAAATGGTGCCAAAGTGTTTAGGAGGTTATGAAACGTCGAGAAATTTTGGTCCGACCCCTAGGTCCCGCCATCCGACCGACGCCAATAGTGTATGTTGCCATATGGCAAATACACTAAAAATATATATATAAAAAATGTAAAATAAGAGAAAAACAATTTTTTTTATACAGTTTAAGAAACAAACAAAAACGTATAAAAAAATTAATATGATTGAATGTTACTGTCGTCTAAAAATAAGTTCCCTAAAAAGAGGCAAAATTTATGCGTTCACATAAGAATACTCCCTTAAAAATGAAATTTATTCCATTCCTCTTTACTCAACATTATATAAAAAAATAATATTTCATAATATCGCGTTATAAAAAATCTGTTGTTTTTCAAGCGTTTATATTTTAAACCACGCTTATAGTCCTGATTTAAAACAAATGCTGCGAATGCAAATAAAAGATTTCAAGAAACGTTATTATTTATCATTTTATCACAGACTGCGTGCCAAATATATATACTGGAAAATTTATGGCTTGCTGATTTGAAAAAAGTAGCTAGTTTCAGAAGTTAACGTCAACTTATTTATCTAATACAAAGTTTGAATAATATGCACGCAGGACTTTTTTTTCCATCTGTTATAGATCAAAAAAGTAAGATAGCGCCATACATCACCATCGTCTTCAGAGTGTTTGCCTCCAGTGCAGTCCGTCTGTCTTTTACACAATCAAGAAACGCACTGAACATTTTTTTTTTATTTATATTAAAAACATATTATGAAACTGCTTTTCTGAGAACTTTGTGGAAGCATTTTCTATAAAAAAATGTCCACAAGTACTACCTATGCCACATACAATATGTTTACAAAAATGTAAAAATTACCCTATTAATTATAGTACAAATCTACACTAACATTATAAAAAGGGAAGATTAGTATTTTTGTATGTTTGTAATGAATAAACTCAAAAACTACTGTGCCGATTTAAAAAATTCTTTCACCATTAGAAAGCTACATTCACCCTGAATAACATAGGCTATATTTATTGCTAGAAAATATTAGGGATCCTTACTAAAACTTTAGTAACATAACCCAAGGTGTAAACAAATGCCATAAAACATCTTTCGTCGCATGCGCTGCGGAAACTATTGATGATAGAACAAAAGTACGTTCTACAATATTAAAGAACATATAAATAACTACAAAAAACTTCGCGATACTATATGTCCAACTATTATCGTTATGTCACAATAACCACTTTTTACATTTTAATAATCTATATAGATAAAAGACGATGTATATGTAATCTATGGACTCCAAACGGGTAGACCATTTTTGATGAAATTTTCAGACAATCTTTAGATTAGCCCAGCGGGTGATCTTCTGAAGTTTGGTGGCGATCGGATCAACAGAATTTTTTAAATTTCTTTTTGGGAAATAAGATTTTTCTTCGATTTTTGAACATTCACAAATAAAAGCGTTTGAATTCGCGCCAATTCAATACACGTTGAGAATTTAATGATAATGATTCTCATCTTTTATATCCTATATATTACATTTACACCCGGGCGAAGCCGGACTGGGCCGCTAGTTGTATATATTTATAATAGTACTAATAGCCTCATGGTTGAAGCTAAACCTTTTTTTTTGTTGTTTGTCAAATAAAAAAAATGCTACTACCAAAATGGCGTAGATAATATTCACTATGTGATTGGCTGGTTAGGTCAACTCTGCTGGGCAATCACAAGAAAGATAATTTATATACATACATTTCTATAAATAAAGAAGTGTGACTGTGTTATACGTTTATGCGCAGCGTTTGAAAATGTATTTCTTACAGTCTTGTTTGAAATTAAGATGGAGGATATAAGAACAAAAAAGTTGGTTTACATATGAACGTAAAAACGAGTCATCCCATCAGGGTTCTTTTTTTTTCTTTTGAGGTGTGGAACCATAAAAATTATTAAAGAAGACATTGTGTATACAATTTCACGATGAGCTACTACTTAATTTTACACCAAATTTACTATTTTTACAACAACAAAAAAACATTCAAAAAAGAACTCAAAATTTTACTGTATGCTTACTTCATGTTTTAATAACCTTTTGTATTCACTGATTGGCTATGCAAATAATTTATTTATGTGTCTATCTATCGATTTATGACACATCTATTCTATAAATTATTATTATTATTGTGAAGGAAATATTCCTTAAAAAATTTTGCATCCACAAGCACCTAAACTTCGGATTCGTCACTGTCATACTAGGGATACTTGTGGAGCAAGTTGTAACTATAACCGCGTCTCAAACCATGAAATGGGCGATTACAGTGAGTTTGGGTCGTGCGAACAGAGTACACGAAGCGACCCAATAAGCACGGCCTTTTGCATACGGCAAATTAGTGACTCAGCAATACGCTGACATGCCGGAATAGTTTTCATATTTGCTAACAGTGACGGTTTTGCCCCTCCAAGAACACCAATTATAAAGACAATTAATTTAACAGTATACTCTGGGTACTGCTTTCTGAGCTCAAAAAGAAGATCTTATTTTGTCCGCTTCTCAATCTCCTTTGCGGCTATGTTCGTTTCAACAGGGGCTGAAAACTCGATAACATACATAGTTCGCGCAGGTTTATCATTATTATTATTGTTATTATTCCGTCGGTATTCGAATGCGATACTTTCCGAGTCTACCTGATTGATATGAAGGACTTGTCAGACTTAATTTAAAAACCGCAATCTTGGCCAACTTAAACTGTTGCGGCTTTGAACAAGCCAACTTGTAGACGAATCGCGTTCAGTGGATCAGGGTAAAGACGGTGAACGACTTGTCAGCCGACTGATAAACACCGCAGACGTGACAAACTCGACTTCTTGTCACGGTTTTACATCGTCCTTCGCTTACATAACCACTACAGCTAACCACAACAGCATGTCACCGTAGTTTGTAAGCCTACAGACCAACTCTAAAACACACACATATATGTCATACACTGTGTCCAAGAATGACTGAAATTATTAATTCAAAATCTATATATCCTTCTCGTTTATGTAGCCACAGTTGCTGAGCAAATTATTCATTAAAAAAAATGTGTAGCAAGCGCTTTATATTTTTTCCAACATCGTTTAACATTTTTGTTAAGAACTATGATTTTAATATGCTGGGCTGCTGAAAGGATTATGAACACACATTGTAGAATTTTAATTCGATTCTGATAATTGAGCTATTGAAATGATATTATTTTTAAACAGTGTATAGGTGCATTTAACATAGTTTTTGCTTAATTTTTATTTCGAAACGACATTTTTCTACGCATTTGAATCAAAATTTGGCTTGAGGAACAATCTTTTTCTGTGTAGATCAAGTCTTTATTTTTTGTGTGAATACAATCTAGTTTTTGAACATTCACAATTAAAAGCAATTGAATTCGCGGAAATTCAATACATGCTGAGAATTTTATGATAATGTTTCTCATCTTTTATATCCTATATATTATATTTACACCCGGGCGAAGCCGGACTGGGGCGCTATAGTTAAGTATATATAATAAAAGAAAACAGGATCACGGGTAATTGGAATAATGTTTTCTATTATAACATATATCTGGAATTGAACTTTGAAGATGAATATAATATAATTTTAGAACGTATTTTTTAAAACAGATTTTAGATATCGTATATTTCCAAATACATTAAAGATTTACAGCTTAATACCGTACGTCTAAAACAGTTGTGGTACCACTGAATGTATATTATGTCAAGCATTTGTGGACGCACTGCAGAATAGCTCACGCACAGAATTGTGAGATGGGCGGGCGACGCTGGTTGTCGGAACTTGAACGGACGGCTCTCCCAAGACGCCTGGAACTGTATGCGTATAAGGAAGATTTAAGAGGGAAATGTACACTCTACCACTGTAAACTCTCCAGCTTGTTCTTTCCCAGTAAAACAGTTTTATTTTTAAATAAAATCTTGACGTTTATATAACCGCAGAAGAATTACGCGATACTTAACATTCTAGTCGATTAAGAAATGGGGCATGTATGTAACACTACAAACTACAGAAAAAGCATCTTACACTATAAATTAATCATTCTTCCTATTGGTCCCTAAATTACGTAGTAAGGTTCTCCAAGAGATCATTATTTATCGCACTTTTGTGCTATGAGTTTAATTGTCTTTCAAGATTTCCCGACGTTCGGTCTCTCTGCCTAAATAGTCAGTCCACATTCTTGAGGGTTTCAATCGACATTTTGTCTTAGAATATGGGCTAGGTTGCATCTTGAAGTGTGTTTAACCAATTCCAATTTCCTTCCACGTCGACTCTTTTTTAAATCATTCTTCACACAAATCCTCGTTGGAGATGACGTTCGGTCAACACCGACCCAAAATAGTTTTCAAATTCGTGCTAATAAAAGACTGTGTTTATTTTTTCCATTACTTTCTATGTCGCATTCCGCACTGACTTAGCAGTTAACTAGCCGCTATCCGCAGCTCTGCACGCTATTGCGATGAAATACGGCAGTTATAATAGTACTGAAGCCTTCGGATCCACCGGATTAAGCTTCAATAAAGTGAATAAAAACTTTGTCCATGAAAAATATATGTCAAACGGTGTCGAAGATATACAAACATTCATAGATGAATATGTTTTGTAAAAGACGATTTTTTAATCGCAATGTTTCCAAAACGTCAAGGTGGTTAAAGTTTAGTGATAAATTATAAACGATCGACAACAGAAAAGAAGATAATTGAAGTACGCTATTGGTATCATGGTATGTGAGCCTCTTAAAACAAGATATTGAAACAAGTACGCAATACTGACTACAACAATAGCAACTAGCGACATATGCGTATGTTTCTTCAACTCTTGTTTGTCCCACTAGTTTACCCACAGCTGACATCGTCCTACTATTTTGCTACCACAATTATAGTAAAACTTTTCCCAACTTGCTATACAAAATTTGGCATCCAACCAGAGACGTTATTACAGTTTAAAGAGCAACTACTGTGATTTATAGAAGTATTAAGTCCCTTTCAAATACCATTATAAGTTGGTTAGCCACAAAACAATAAGGTTTTTTCTAATGATTTGTTATCAAACCCACTTTCCACTTTATGCATAGTGATACTATAAAATTTAAGTTACAAAAAAATGTAGAAGCCACAAAAAATGTACATAAGAAACATTTCAGTGCACTGAACAAAAAACTTTAAATAGCTGAAAAAAGAACATTTCATGCCATCACAAATGTCATCGTCTTTTGAAAGAGTTCATTTATCTTTTCAGAATAGAGGTAAAAATGGATGTGTTCCATAAAAAAGAATAACTCTACTGGTTTTATTTTTCAATAAATTCACGACCGATTCAACAAATAGTTATATTTTTAAAAAATCGACGTTTTAATCTAATTGCTGGCCCTTTAATAGGGATATCGAAAAAAACACAAAAATTAAAAAGTTAAATTGACATACGTCAATTTTTTTGTCTGCTGAATTGGTCGTAAATTTATACAAAAAACATTTGCTTCATACACGTCAATCTATTAATATGTATTGCTTGTATTTTCCGCATCCACGAACAATTCAATATAAAAAACGTCGCTTCTCTTGCAAAACATTATGATTTTTAGACTTTAGTAAAATGTATATTTTATTATTTTATGATAAAGAGAACGTTTCGTAGGTCCCTTGTTGAATGAATAACGAATCCCGCTTTTTTAAGCTGAAAAAAGAAATTACATAAATTTCGTATATTCAGGCCCGTCTTCCATTGGACTCCAAATTTGAAAAAGTTTGCATTACATTGTTTTTCATTAGAGTTCCGTCAAAACGGAACTCGTATCTGTCTGTTCGTCTGTCACAGCTTATTTTGTCCGAATCTGTTGGACGAAAAAAGTTGAAATTTGGTACATATACAGAGTTTAATGACCCAATCACAGACATATAGCATAAAAAATGAATTCAGAGATTGGAGATTAATTTTGGAGGCAAAATTAGAAAATTTATAAAAATATTTTTTAAAAGGCATCATGTGACGTTATCAAATGAAAGGGCGCATTATGAGAAATACAAATATATTTCAATAATGCATATTATTAAAGGACAGTCCTGCATAGAGAATACGCCAGGATTATAACATTTATAAATATGAAATTAAAAATCTCAATTACTAAATTATTAAATTTGTTTGCATAAAGTTACGCATATATAAGACAATGGGATAGGCTGTAAATTTATTGTTTGAAACTTAAAATCCTTTATTCAAAACCACCTGAGACTTTAATCTCATTATCTTCTTAAAGGTTTCCAGTTCGGAACTTTTTCCTAACAGCATTCAGTTCTCTCTGATTGAAATGATATACTAGTGATGAGAATTTAAATAAACTACAAAGTTAGTGCAACCGATTTTTTGAAGATATTTTAAAAATCAAATACATTCAAAAATAAAATTATTTATGCATTCAAATGATTTTATACTGAATTTTTGCCTTGGGGTATAATAAAACGTAATTTATACTATTGAATTTAATTATTTAATGGATGTATGAATTGCAGTAATCTTAAAGTTGATGCTACTATGGATAGAGACAGCACGATGTTCACAATTAGGGGTTTCAGATCATTACACCAAGGTATCCTCGAACATCGATGCAAGAAAAAGGCACCTAAAATTGTGGCATCAACGTACTTTGTCAACGAAAAGTAATAATAATAATAATAATAATGTGTTTAACGTCCACTTCTCGACTTTATGTCATAACAGACGCCATTCGCACCATTACTATTTTCCATCTACCACACTTCCCGTTATTTTTCTACATTTTTAAAACCTCAACTTATATAATAGCAATGGGCGAATGAAGGAATTATAGGAAATTAGGATAAGATAGGTAATTTTTGAGCTAGGAGTTTGATAGGTAATCGGCCATGGCTTCAAATAACGAACCATCTTGATATTTATCTGGAATTAATTGAGAGAAACCATGGAAAACCTCAATCAAGATGGCCGGTACAAGAATTACCGTTTCTCGGCGAGAGACCGTAGGAAAAAGTCCCAGCCACATCTGCCCCCGCCGGGATTCAAACCCGGACCTCCCGAATGCGAGTCTAGTGCTGTCACCACTACTCTACCCAACTCGGTTTGTCAACGAAAAGTAGATGTTAAGATTATTCGTCTATAGGTAGTTAAAATAATTAAATGACCAACGGTAAATCAAAGTAGTTGTGAAACAAATTTGAATAAGAATATAAAGCAAAACTGTTAAATGCACAATCAAAGTCGGTGAGTCAAAACAGTTTACCACACTAATGCGACGTAGACACCCCCCAATAGGTGTGTATAACAGTGCACACTATAGGGACTTGTGAAGTACAACTTAGTAAAAATATACGTCTCTCAGATGAACTTGCGAAAGTAATATAAAGTTTTGAGTGGAGTTCTGAACACTGAGTAATAACGCAAAGAGCACACTTTACATTACAGGGCCGTATTAAATCACAAGAAAATTACAAAAAAACGAAGCTTACAAGTGCAATAATCAATTAAATATTTAAATGATAAAAGCAGAATCCACATATATACTCGTATATTATATATTTTGGTGAAATAATATAGGAATTATAAACGATGCTTAATTAGGGCTGTTTAGTTAATATTTACATATTAATTGAACGTTAATAGTTAAATAGAGAATTGTAAATATAACTGTAAGGACAATTACCTGTAATCAACACTGTAATACTGTACAGTCAATTGAAATATATCGTAAGTCACAAGGCTATACTATAATTACCATTTCATAGAGGAAGATACAAGGCGTCTAACGCAATGTTAAAAAAACTCGGGTCGCAGTGCCAAAACCCTGCCTAAAATATGGTGTATTTGATAATGTGGTTCGATTCTGTGAGCCTAAGTTTGTTTTTGAGCAAAATAAAAAATTTAACTCCTTAATAAACCTATTAAAATAATAAACTTTTTCTCAGTTAAAATATGGTTATCAGTTCAACATCTGAACCATATAAAACACACCCTTATACGCAAACTTACGTTTTCATAAAATTTGTAAATCCGGTCCTATTGGGCAGGTTTTATTAAAATTTTAACAGCACTAAAAGGTTAAATTTCAATTTTGAATTAAAAACATTTCGTTAGACATTATTTTAAAAGTGAAATAAAATATTTTATAAATTGAAAAAAAAACAAGTCTATCCTTCTAGTCTGCTCACAGGTAAGCGTGGTAACATCCTAGAAGGACACTTCGCCCGCTACCACAACATCGCCTTTGATAATGTTTACCGCAGTTGCAAACAAAACGCCAGGTAGAAATGCCAATGGACCACGGCGTACAAGCCCGGAAGCCAAGAAGTTTTAAACTGGTCTGCTTTGTATAATAATAATAATAATTTTATTTATCCAGTAATACATACGAGATATAGACAAGCCATGGGAAATACATAATTAAACAAAATATGGGCATTTTTCCAAAAGATAGTTTTTCAACTCAATGCTGAAATTTTTGTTGCCAAGCTTGGCCTTGATATGGTCTGGCAACCCATTATAAATGCTCACGACAGAGCAGCTTGCTTATACTTTGAGAGGCGATGCACCGGGACTTCAAGATCTTTTCGTCTAGTGCTTTACTGCTCCATAAATCACTGTCTACAATTTCCGAACTGGACTATAGAATATTTTTAATCCAGGCCTGGTTAGTTCGAATAAGTGTACAGTTGTCATGCAGATCGTAGGTAGCGTTGGGATGAATACATACATAGATAAACCGGGCGTTATAAGGTAGACCGGGGTTGTAGAGTAATTATCTGTTCTCCAACTTTACCTAATCAAGGCGAGCAAATGAAATGCCAGACTTTCTGATATGTGGCTTGTATAACTATACAAACCAGAAACGAGAAAACTTTATCATACAAGAACACTGATTTAATTCGCACGTTATTTTTAACTTAAAATCATTCACTATTATTTTGATCGAATTATTCATGGACATAACTTTTTGATAACCACAATAATTGTATTGAAACTAATACATAGATACATACGACCTCTGTTGTTCAGCCTCTATAATCTACCATATCTGCAACCGCACAAATACGTTTATGTAAAAATATTACGACCTCCCGCACTTTTTTAGTTCGACATAATATCTGTTATACGTACGAAATCTCCTATTGGTATCTATATATTATTTCCCAAAGGGTTTTTTTTCGGTATGAAATATCTCCCTTAATACTGTATCAAAATTAATGGGCTGGGTAGAGTAGTGGTACAGCACTAGACTCACATTCGGGAGGTACGGGTTCGATTCCCGGCAGGGGCAGATCTGGCTGGGACTTTTTCCTACTGCCTCTCGCCGAGAAACGGTAATTCCTGTACCGGCCATCTTGATTGAGGTTTTCAATGGTTTCCCTCAATTAATTCTAGATAAATATCGAGATGGTTCCTTATTTGAGGCCATGGCCGATTACCTATCAAACTCCTAGTTCAAAAATTACCTACCTTATCCTAATTTCCTATAATTCCTTCATTCGCCCATTGCTATTACATAAGTTAAAGTTTTAAAAATGTAGAAAAATAACGGGAAGTGTGGTAGATGGAAAATAGTAATGGTGCGAATGGCGTCTGTTATGACATAAAGTCGAGAAACGGACGTTAAACGTATTATTATTATTACTGTATCAAAATTAATGATTAAAAATCTAAAATTGGGATTATTATTAAACAAAATTTCGCCTCGTTCTTTATCGAGTACTGAGTTTATTAGAAATATTTATTTGTCAGCGCATTTAGATATACAATTATTGATTTTTATTTAATAAAGATACAAGTAAAAAGAGGAAGGTAAAACTTTATACAACAATTTTCAATTTTATTTCTCTTCAAATAAATTATGAAACAATAATTAAAAGTTAAAACAAACGATGTTAACTTCAGATATCAATCTCATCACAGAATATAAATTATTAAAACCTCGTTAAAAGACAGAAGCAAAATCAATATACCTACAGTAACATTCCATTAATTAATTATGCTTCAAAGTTTCAGTTTCCGAAATAGAATTGTTGAAATAACATAAAAATAACTACAGTTAATACAATTAGTACCACGGCCAGATTTGTTTGAAAATCAGTGAATACTGGATTTATCTTCTGGAATGTTTTCTATGATGAAAATTTACTATTTCTAGTTTAATTCAATCTAAATTAGATATTTTGAAGTGAAACTTCTTTAGCTTCGTATGCGTTTGAAATTTTCTGTACCGGTAAAGTGGAAATGATTCAATGACGGGGAAATCTTGGTAAAGCAAAGTCTACGACCCATTAATGAAACGACTCCAGTAATCTAAAGCAGTTTCACTTTAGATTAAACTGAAACTTTGTACACTTATCAAGGATCGATGCCAATACAATAATTTAATACGTTTGCTCCATTATCCTGACCACGACCTTCAAGATAAAAAAACTTGAAAAATTACAGCAAGCAAGCTAACACGCTTGACGTGCGATGAGTTGCCTACCTCAGAGTCAAATGCAATAATTGTTTTTTATTATTAAAAAAAAACTAAAACAACACGCTTTTTTTAACTAAAAAATGCAACGTAATTTAACTTTACTAGAAAAAGCGTGTGGTGCCTAATATCGGTAAAGCTTTTCTTTTAGTAACAATTTTACTAGCAATATTGGTCTACTTATCTTCATTTTTTATGTAATGTTATCTGACAATGAACTATTTTTTCGCTGGTAATAAAAGGTGTCATTTGTATGGACCCAGAGTCTGTTTGACATCCATGTTATATAAATAAATAAAAATAAAAATAAATAAATTGTAAACGTAGAGCTATTATGAAAATTTAAGTAGATAGCACTCCACGCTTTCTACACTAAAGCTAATTAGTGTATTAGCCATATGGCAACATACACTATTGGCATCGGTCGGATGGCGGGACCTAGGGGTCGGACCAAAATTTCTCGACGTTTCATAACCTCCTAAATACTTTGGCACCATTTTTGAAAATGTTTATATATATATATATTTATATACGTATATATATATATATATATATATATATATATATATATATATATATATATATATATATGTGTGCGGGCAATAACTTTCGAAAGAATTAATTGATTTTAACGA
Source organism: Venustoraphidia nigricollis (assembly GCA_034508555.1). NCBI lineage: Eukaryota > Metazoa > Arthropoda > Insecta > Raphidioptera > Raphidiidae > Venustoraphidia > Venustoraphidia nigricollis. Next base: position 368,852 of record JAVRKA010000042.1, on the reverse strand, counting down.
AATTTGGTCCACGTGTTGAAATCCATCACCGCAAGAAGCCTATTTAAAATGGGCGTAATCGGGGCATTTTAAGGGTAGTTTTTAGGGGTTGAAAAATGTTTTTGGGCCCCAAATTACCGAAAAAATTCTCAGAATTGTTTCAAAATTGACATTTAACCCGTTAGTAGCAATTAAAAAGTGCCCCTAAAATTATAATAAAATCGGCTTAACAGGACTGGACTTACAAATTTTTTGAAAACACTAATTTGTAGATAGTGACTTATTTATTGAAGGGTGTATTTAATTCGGTGTAGACGTTAGATTGATAATATTATTGCAGTTAAGAAAAAAAATGTTATTTGGAGGGGTGTATTAAGGAGTCAAATTTTTAATTTTGCCCAGAAACCAACTTAATTCGCGTAATAAAGCCACACTGCCCGTATAAGCAAATACACTATATTGTCGGCAGGGTTTTGGCACTGCGACCCGGGTTTTTTTTGTTTTCAATTTATTTTGCATTTTTCAGTTTATAAAAGTGTGTTGTTTTAGTTTTTTTAAACTCTATTTTTTAATATCTGTTTTGCTATGTATTAGTAAAAGCCTGTACGAAACAATTCAAATGATAAATCCAACACCTATACCCACATATATAAAACTGGAGTTTGGATGTGGCATCAGTAATCTCGCAATCAAACATAAATGCTTTTATGTAAATTCAAAACAAAAACCTTTATACGGGCGCCGTTAACTTAAACTGACCGTTAAATTGTGCAACCCCAGTCATAAACTCAGAGCGTAAACGTAAAAATATATCTAATTCTTTGCGTTGTGATTTCGCCTTGCTTTTTATTGCTCATTTTAAAATAAAACCTCCTTCACATTGTTCATTGTTCGAGTGATTTCCTTTATAAAAAACATAATATCTAATTTCAAGTAAAATATAGCAACCATCTCAACTTCTTGACTACTTACTGAGCATTGAAATTTTAAAGAGAGACAACAAAATAATTAGTTTTTATATTTTCAAACTGAAGTGAATTTCCAATGAAATAAATATTTCACAAATCGATACCAATATCATTTTTATTTCGTTCGTTATCGTGCAAAAACCTTTGGGATTATTTCGATCAAACTTATAGTAGGAGAACGTTTAGACATTTTTGGATAGATATTTGAGGTCCTGTGAAAATTTGTACAATATCTCTTTAGTAATATCCGACTATAAAAACATAGACCTGGCTGAAGGATAGCGAGCTCCAAATTTTTAAATTAGCAACATTTTTTGCGCAATAAAAAGACATTTTGAAATTTTAATACCTTGAAATTTAGTATTTAAGGAGTTGAAAAATAAAAAACACTTAGCCAGGTGTTTACATGATTATATTTTCGAAAAATTTTAAAAATATATTTGAGGCACGTTGAAACTTAAACAGAATAATTAAAAATAGATATATATTCAAAAAAAAACATATCGTTTCGGTGGGGCATTCTATATGCCAAGTGATTAAAAATTTGAAGGTCGACTAAACCCCGCTACCTTTTAGAACGATTTGTGTTTTTGTAATCGGATATTACTAAAGAGGTATTGTACAAATTTTCACAGTACTTCTCAAATACCTACCCAAAAATGTCGAACAGCTGTCGAGGCTATTATCACATAACGTTGATTCTGCAAATGATTAATTATTATTTTAAATAGAAGCTGGAGTTCCTGTCAAATAAAAATTAAAAATTACTGTGTTATAGAAAGCAAGCTTTAGAAAGTTTGTAAGAGAAAACGCAATATAGTTGGTAAGTATATTGCTTTTAGCCAGAACTTGTAATTGCCTTTTTCGATTTTAAACAGATAGGAGGAGCGCGACCCACTGAAAAGGTGGGGTTCATACATACAAACAATAAGCAATAGTACCAATCTAGTGTTGTGGAAAATCCCAGTGTGTGTAGAGGTACCAACCGATGTTGCTGAAGGCAGTGCAGCCAATAGACTCACTATGAAGTTCGGTACAGTTTAATTTACTTTTATTAGTGTCTCGGGAACATTTTTCTCTCAAAGCAGCTATTTACTTGTTGTTTTATTGTACAAGTACCTATTATGGACATAGAAGTCGAACAAGAAACAGGTCTCTTGAACCAGAATAAACCCATCCGTCATTTAAAATTATACGAGAGTTGTTTTGTCATTTCGAAAAACTATCATGTTAACATTGTTACCGGGTTTATCCCTAAAGTAATGAGATTCAGTCAGGTATATAGTATATTAGACCGCAAGGGCAGACAGTTTGTGAACTAAAAAATGCAAAATAATTTCACAACAAAATTAGCTTTACGGTAAAAAGCGTGGAGTACTTATTATCGAAAATAAATTTTTAATTTACTAGCTAATTGTAAACGTAGAGCTGTCATGAAAATTTAAGTAGATAACACCCCACGCTTTTCACAGTAAAACTAATTTCGTTGTCAAATTATTTTTCATTTTTCTGTCCACAAAAGTGTGTTTTAATTATGTTGACTTTTTGTCTAGATTTTTAAGTTGATAAATGAATCAACCTGTAGAATGTCTATAAAACAGATTATGTTATACAGGCTGTCCGAGAATTATCTTTGCAACTTTGAAATTTAATAACTTTTGAAATAAAAAAGATATTCACATTCTGTGCTCCGCAGTTATTAATGCAACTCATGAAGTTTTTTTCTCTGGGGTTATTTGAAGGATATTGTTTATCGGAGAAAGGTTACTGACATTTGTGACTTAAAAACCCGCATTACACAGGCTTTTGCCACTGTCACAGACGTTATGTTACAGCGTACCTGGCAAGAAATCGATTACCGACTGGATGTGCTTCGGGCCACACGTGGTGCACATGTGGAGGTGCTAACGTAAACAGAACAAAACTTTATGAGTTGCACTAATAACTGCAGAAAACAGAATGTGAATATCCTTTTTATTTCAAAAGTTATTAAATTTCAAAGTTGCAAAGATAATTCTCGGACACCCTGTATAATCATATGCTATAAACAAAGTCAATTTACAGTCGTAAGTTTTAAATAAATAAGAAAAATATTTTAAAGAATTTCAGCAACTGATAAAAGTATAAAATATTTACTTTTATTTTGTTTTCTAAGAACAAATAAAGCCAATAAATAAATAAAAATGCACATAAGAGATAGTTCTTTAAATAAAAAGATTTTGGTTACATAATAATTTATGTGTTTAAATGTATACGCGAGGTAACAAATTTATCTTATACATATATCGTAGCAGAGAATGTAGAAAGAAAAGCAAGACAATATAAATCGCAGAATTTACGATTGGAGAACTGAGGCCCACATGAAATGTCGTTTAGTATACCTATTTCAGGCCGCAACTTAATCCGTTGTCTACGACAAAAAGATATTCAAGTATTAGAATTTCAGACGTTTAACCTATACGTTACAATAATCCGTAATTCCAGTCAAAACATATTAATAAATCAATCATTCAATTTCTGCAACACACGATGTTACAAAATAATTTTATTTTTAGTTATTGTAGATTATAAACCCACGATAGTTCGGTCAAGGAACCAGCTAGCTAACCAGTGGACCATACTGCCCTTACAAAATAATTATTGTGGATTTTACACAAAATCGCGCGAATAAGAAATTATTTCAAATTCATTGGGGTGCCAATCGAAGCATGATACGGAATATTACAATCAGATCAGCCGCTTTCTCTTTTGTTTAAACACAATGACTGCAGAAAAGTGAATTTTAGGATTTCTTAAAATGAATGTATCGGATGTAATTTGTTCTGGTGGCAAAAATAAACTAATTTTTTTAGTGATAAAAATATTCACTTTTCTGCCTTATTATTAATACTCAAATTCAGTACTCATCCAACTGGGAAATTGGTCTGGCGAATCTTATTTGTTTTTTATTTAAGATCACTAACTGCTAGAATTAACTGGGCATAGTACCAATTAAAAATATTTTCTTTAAAGTGAATAATATTCTGTTTGACACAGCAGTTCAAAGATTATAATCTGAGAACTGTGGGGTTGTAACAGGTGAAACAAAGAAATACGCCCCATAAATATCGGTTTCCTTACAAATCTCGAACCCTTAAACCTTTAAACTTATTCATATAATAATTAGTTTAGTGGCTGAAGTTATCATCTGAGTCACTCAAATTTAATTAAAATGCATAAACTTGAGAGTAAGTAAAACAAATAAGATGAAAATTACTAAACTGCGTACATTGCAAAACTAGAAATAATTTTAATAAATGTAAAATAGTTATTAATTAACAAATATTTGCTGGTAAAGTTTGAAATGAATTACTTCAGAAACATAAACAACGATAACAAGCAAGTTATCAAACTCTGAGTTTTATAAACGCTCTAAATATTTTTTATATCGCATAACATTCCCTGTTTTACAAAGTATAAATTAATCTAACAAAATTGTAAACTAATCAGTAAAAATGAATATATTTATCCTATTAATTTTCTTTTTAGTACATTTTACTGAAAGTGTTTTGAAATTATTAGTTAAATATATAAAAAATGCTTCTAAAAATAACTGGAGACACGTACTCCCACCACCAGCACCGGAACCTCCACCATATGTCATTTTATTATTTCAAGTTTGCATCACGACGGGAGTTTTGATTTTTCACAAAATGAACGTTGAATAAAGATGCAAAAACAAACTGTTGAAACAGGCTAGTGTCGAGTCCCAAAGTTTGAATACGAATTGTGAAACAGAATTAAGGACACAAAGATAGGGATAGGTTACATAGTTCAGTTAAAAGTCATCTATGTGAAAGCGTTAAGGGAAAGAGTGCAAATAGGCACGTTGCCCTGTGAACAACAGAGAGGCAAAGTGTGTGATGATCAGGTGTAAATGTGTTCACATTGCATAAGTTTTGATTTCCTTTCTGTACCAAATGCCACTTCATCAGTAGCGTACGCATGGGTTAATGAAAATTGATTTACTTTTTTTATATATATTAGTGTTTCATAAAAATTTCGACGAAATTAGCTTCGTTGAATGAAATAAATTAGAAAGTAAATTATAAATATTTTAGAGGAATTAGGATCAAAGAAATAAAAGACAAATTATTATTTCACAACGTTGCGTATTAAATTAATACTTCGTCAGGTGATCTAAAATAATTAATAATAAATTAGAAAGGTTTATCAAATATAGGGTTTTAAATTTTGAAGATAAATGTGATTCTTGATTACTCAACTCTTTTAGAGCAATTTTAATCATGGTAATTGTGATAAAGTTTAATACTAAAAATATTGGAATTTAATATATGGACGGAGTTTAGGTCAAATGCAATGTCGAATCCGTCATTTTTTAGTATATTTGCACACATACACTATTGACATCGGTCGAATGGCGGGATTTAGGGGTTGAATAATTCATTCATAGCCTCCTAGACAAATTGGCACCATTTTTGGAAATGTTTATTTAAATGTGTGTGTTTGCGTGTTAGCATGATTACTCTCGGCAGACTCAATGGATTTAATCGAAATTTGGACCGTAAGTTAAAATTAGTCACCGCACAAAGCTTATTTAAAATGGGCCTGATCGGGCTATTTTAAGGGTGATTTTTAGAGGTTGAAAAAGTTTTTGGCCTCAAAAATACCCAAAAAAACTTCAGAATCGTTTTAAAATTGAAATTTGAACCTTTGGTAGCATTTAAAAAGTGCTCCTAAAATTTTAATAAAATCGGTTTGACAAGACCGAATTTAAAAAATTTATGAAAACACTTGTTTGCAGATAGTCAGTTATTTTAACTGAAAGGTGTATTTAATATAAATATTCGATTGATAATAATATTGAAATTAAGAAATGAAAATGTGATTTTGAAAGGTGTATTAAGGGGTTAAATATTTTTTTGCCCAAAAGCAAACTTAAGTTCGCCACACTGCCTGTATCACCAAGTACACCATATTGTTGGCAGGACTTGGCACTGCAACCCGAGTTTTTTGTAATAGTATTGCGTCATTATACTTAAAATTAAAAAAATCAATATGAAGAGCCAATCATTCGTAGCTATTTTGCTGTCTGTTTATTTTTAAATCCGTCATATTTTTAAATGTCAAGAACTCTTAAAATAGATTTAGCTTCTTTCAAAGCCACACCGATACGTAAAAATAGATCGGTGAAGTGCATCTCAATACGCTGCACATTTTGCAGTCAAGTCTACATAAAATGAATACAAATTCTTTAAAGTATCTATTCAAGTGAGGCAACGTTTCGCTTTCACGACATCCCTGAAAGGGCATTGTGTTCTATAAAGAGGCATCAGTTCTATAGTTTTGTTTTGTTTGGGAGAGTTTGTGTTGCATTAGTTGTACGACGACACGGGTGCAGAAGAAGTTCTCAACTGTAACATCTTACAAAAGACGGAAATGAGCCAAAAACACATACAAACACACACACGTAAGTACTTATTATGTGCAACAATGATTGCATTGCTCTTGCACGAGATTCAGCACTTTGTTACATATTGTACACAACCAAAAAGTTAAGTAAACACGAAGTGTATTTTATTGTAACAAGTATTGTATGCGATTTATTGTAATTATTGTGTTTGGATTGCATCGAAGTCTCTATACTGACGCTGATTACCTCAACTGTAAAAGCGACGGAAATCTATCACCCACTTTTCAAAGTCCGTAAATCTATATATAAAAAAGTATAATTTAAAAAAACTAAAACAACACGATTTTATGAACTAAAAAATGCAAAAATAATTTGACAACAAAATTGGCTTTAATCCAAAGACTCCACTATTGTTGCTGCCGTGATTCATCTCATTCGCGTGCAGGACCACGAGTTATAAAGATACCTAATCTATGCCCATATGATATAATATTATTATATTAATGCATAAGCATGTTCACCTAATCAATGATGATACTGAAAAAAGATTATTTTATAAATTTTTTACGTAGAGGGAAAGTTTGGTTGAGGAACAGTTGAAAAAAAGAAGCTTTACCGATGTTTCGCTTGTGGCCTACGTTTCGGAAAATATATTTCCATCTTCAGGGCCTCAGGCTAGTCAAAGGGTGGTAAATTGTACTAATCTTAGATTCTTGATCATAATCTATGGGTTATAATAATTTGTATATAAAAACACAATACTTTTCATTAAAATAGTTTTGCAAACTTCAATAAAAATGGTCTATTTGTTAAAAAGTCACAGGCACACAAAATATATTTTCCGAAACGTAGGCCACAAGCGAAACATCGGTAAAGCCTCTTTTTTTCAACTGTTCTTCAACCAAACTTTCCCTCCACGTTAAAAATATATATTGGAACAAAAAATATTAAAGATTATTTTATAAAGTTTGTGTTGGACACCGGAAACGAAATAATTTCGAGCAGTCGAGATGCGACAATGTAATTTTAATTTCATACATTAAAGTTTATACAACGATATTATTTTTCATGAAAGAAAACGTATAGAAAAGAAAAACGCACGCTTTAAAAAATAAAATCTTAAAAATCTATCAATCAAATAAATAATACCGTAAGCCAGTAAGATATATTTTAAATAATAAATTGAAAAACTAAAGCATTTTCAAGGAGAAAAATTAAACTGGTCACGTCATATTCAAGACACATTTTTCATTCTGAATAATATTCTTTGTAACAAAAAAAAAAAGTATCCATCGGAATTTTTCTTCTAGTCTTCAGGAACAGGGTAACAGCACAATAAAGTAGAATTAATTATGTACTCCCGACGGAGAAAAACATCACAAATTTATTTATTTTTTTAAGTAAAAGGCAGGATGTAAACAATAAAAAGTCACAAGAATTAACTACATAGACTGCCTGCATTTTCTTGGAAAAATTATTTGAACATTTTCTTCATGAAACGTGAAATGACTCTGATGCATTTTCCATTAAAATTTTAATCGAAATTCTGACTAAATTTTAAACAAGTATTTTTTCATATTTTCTGTATCCCTTTGTAGTATTCGAGAAGTTTTTTCTACATTTATTGATTTTCTATCAAAATTGTTTCTACTTATTAAAGCAATATTATACAAAAAAATGAGTTTTTTTTAGATAGTTTACAAATACTTTTACTTGCAAAATTTAATTAAAATTATACTAGTTATTATTATACTTATTATTTATATTAAAAAAAAATATAGGTCGCAAAATGGTTGAGTTCCAAAAACTGTAGTTTAATTCCTGTTTTAATTTGCACTGATTTTAAACTCGGCACTTGATAGAACATGATTAATAATAAAAATATGTACTTGAAAGTTTTATAAAATTGATTATTAAACTATTCTCGACGATCGTTTCGGACAATAAGTTCATTCTCAGGAATATAAAACATATATATGAAATAATCGGATTTTCGGGAAAATCCGATTTTTTTTAATTATCCTACGACATATATATGTTTTATATTCCTGAGGATGCACTTATTGTCCGAAACGATCGCCAAGAAATAATTTAATAACAAATTTCGTAGAATCTTCAAGTGTTTTTATTTTCTCTATCATAATTCCTGTTTTTTGACCCCACTATAAGGCCGTGATGTTTCACAATTAGCAATTAGGAATATCAAAAGTATCAGCTGCGTTGTGATTCGATATAAAACCGCAACATATTCAATTGAGCCTTTTTATAAGACGTGTGAGTCTTTAGATGACAAACTCAGGACACTGGAGATGGCGGCAACATTGGCAAATCATAAGGAACGACATCACCGAATTCTTCAAACAAATAGGCCGTGGCGAACATGTCAAAATAATGAGATTTGCAGCACTTCAACTGTCAACTGCGATAAAACTCAACGTGGATTCCGCTATGCTAGATGATTAATGGTCCTGCAGAGCGTTATATATTTTTTAGAGCTGTTATACTTGATATATTCCTCACGAATATAAAGCAGGCTATGGTATACTATACCGCTCAACTATACTACATACTACTGCTGTTTGTTAAAAAACAGGCGTGTATTCGTATCGATTCCGGTTAGAGATCGCAAGAAAGATATCTTGAGTTCAGGGGCGCTCACTGTTTGGGCGTTACGGAGTTCAAGCACACGCGAAAATAGATTTGAGAGTACTCAACACCCAGTCTCGTATTATATTCTGTGCAAACATCTAAAATTTACGACGCAAAAAAACCTAATAGTTGTTAATAATTACCTGGATTTTATTTTACTGTCGAACGAGAAACTTTCTTCGAAAACAGTTTTTAGAAATCAGAAGTTCATTAAATCGAGAACTAATAGTTAATAGAGACTATTTTTTCGTCAACAAAAAATATTCTTTTTAAATCCTTGCTAGCCATTTTAACACGCTTTTATTTGTATGCTTGTTTGTTTGTAAAGGAATCCTTGAACGTGAAATTCACCCACTTCAAATCGTCAAATTAAACTGAAACTTTTCACACATATCAAAAACCGATGACAATACAATAATTTCATAAGTTTGTTCCATTTTCCTGACCAGGATTTTCAGGATAAAAAAACTTAAAAAATTACAGCAAGCACGTTAACACGTTGTACAATGACGTACGTTGCGTTGTCTACCCCATAGTCAAATCCAATATTGTGTTTAGTCTTAAAATTTTAGTTTAAAAAAACTAAAGCAACACGCTGTTATGAACTGAAAATACTAAATAATTTGACAACAAAATTAGCTTTACTATAAAAAGCATGTAATAACCCTGTATCAAAAGATTTGTAATAATGCATTATATTTATGCTTGATAGAAAACACGTTTGTTTTCAAAACACAGAAATATAGTTCAGAGCAGTGGTTCTTAACCTGGGTTCGATCGAACACCAGGGGTTCGGTGAGTCAGTCTCGTGGGTTCGGCGGAGGTCAAGACACACACCCGACTCATATGATTCGTGATGACACGCCCCGCTTGTTCATCATTTTGAATAAATATTGTATCTTTCAAATTAAGAAGGCTTCAGTGAATTCGCATATGAAACTGGTGGGGTTCAATACCTCCAAAAAGGTCCAGACGTGTGTAACGTGTAATGTAAGATTACGTGTAATTTAGCGTCAACAGTGTGGACAGCATACGAACTCAATGCGAATCGTGAAAGCGAATCTTTGTCAAGAGCTGTTTCCACCCAGTTGCTACGAACATGCCCAATAGGAAAGTCATGATAGCTGGTGCTGCTTTTATTTATATATATTTATTAACTGAAGATTTCAGATTTTTTTAAAGTAATCCGGATTTTTTGGATCCCAAATAACACGTTTTTCTTGATACAAACTGATAAGTTCAAGCGATTGTTCGTATCATGAACGTACACACGACACAATCGTCACGAACGCCGTCCAAACGAGTACTGCGAGCGCCTTTGTGTTCGCGCTAAAAACCGACAGCCGATGGATCACGGCGACCGCCGGCGCGAGCGTTACATGTAATGCTCGTAGTGCCGTCCACACGCAGAATTCGTGTTACATTACACGATAGATTACATTACGCGTTACACACGTCTGGACCCGGCTTTAAGAACCACTGGTTTAGAGTATCTCTGTTCACGATTGTCGGATTTTTTCGTGGAGATAAATGAAACACAGTACATAAATTATCCAGTCAGAGAATCGATACAGTGATAAGAATTGGATGTTACTCCAGTCCTGATAAGAGAGATCGCGCGCTTACAACATATACACACGCCAGCACAGATATCAGTGGTGGCGGCAGCTAATGGTATCAGAGAATGCGGTTGAAGGTATGATGGTATGGTGGTATACCGTGTGGGTATTGTGTGGAGGTACAGGCTCTGCCGCAGGGATGGTACCGTCCGAAGAAGTAGAGAGAGTGGAGAGAAAAGCACCGACGTGATTAATCACTACACACCGGAAATATATCGACTAGTAGTAAGGCCGTCCACGCATACACGTATCGAGAAGTGAATGTGTGTTAGTACCGCACTATGACAGAATGTGTTTGCATCTACAAGCTGTTCGAACACATCAGCATATTGTTTTCGGACATACTGTACAATCTTCAGATAACGCCGGCTATTAGTACAGCTCCTATGTGCAGAGCAGCAACTAGCTTTTTGTAGATCCCGGGAAATACTTTCAAATTGGGACCCTCTTTTAATTAAAAAAATATAATGAGCCTCACCCTCATAAGATCACATAAGAAGTTTAACTTCTTTAGTTTTTAATATTATTCCCAAGATTAATTTTTTTTAAGTCAAACTAATTAAAAAAACCCGGGTCGCAGTGCCAAAACCCTGCCGACAATATAGTGTATTTGCTTGTATAGGGCCGTGAGGTTTTATACTTTTATTATGTAAAATTAAGTTTGTTTTTGGGCAAAATAAAAAATTTAACCCCTTAATACACCCCTTAAAATAACATTTTTTTCTTAATTGTAATATTATTATCAATCTAACGTCTACACCGAATTAAATACACCCTTCAATAAATAAGTCACTATCTGCAAACTAGTGTTTTCATAAAATTTGTAAATCCGGTCCTGTCGGGCCGATTTTATTAAAATTGTGGGGACACTTTTTAATCACTACCAGAGGGTTAAATTTCAATTTTGAAACGATTCGGAGAATTTTTTCGGTATTTTGGGGCCCAAAAACAGTTTTCAACCCCTAAAAACTACCCTTAAATAGCCCGATTAGGCCCATTTTAAATAGGCTTCTTGCGGTGATGGGTTTCAACACGTGGCCCAAATTTCGTTGAAATCAATTAACTCTTTCGAAAGTTATCGCGCGTACACATATATATATATATATATATATATATATATACGTATATAAATATATATATATATATATATATATATATATATATATATATATATATATACATATATATATAAACATTTTTAAAAATGGTGCCAAAGTGTTTAGGAGGTTATGAAACGTCGAGAAATTTTGGTCCGACCCCTAGGTCCCGCCATCCGACCGACGCCAATAGTGTATGTTGCCATATGGCAAATACACTAATAATATTTACACATCCACGCATGTACACGCTATTAACTTCTGTCTTTGTCAGTTTCATGTAATTTAGAAGACAAACTAAATCAGAAATCAGAGGCTCATTTAATCGAAAACTAATAGTTAATATAGAGACTATTGTTTCGACAACAAAAAATTATCTTTTTAAACCCTTGCTAACCATTTTAACACGTTTTCAGGGACAATTCTACTTCCTCTCAATTTTTATTTTTTCCAAACAGATACGTCGTTAAAAAGTTAAACTTCAAAAACATGCTTCTACGATAGTTCTGAAGCTCCTGTCCTTTGAGAGAGAGATAGAAACAGCCAAAGAAAAGTCATATGTGTGTTAGGCTAGAGAGAGATGTCTTGAGTTTGCAATTGGTCGTGTAAATATTGCAAATACTATATCTATCCTTTTTTAACTTATATTAATGTAATTTACCATTTTTCTCTAATCATAATTTCTCCATTAAAACTGTCTTTCGACGCTTTTATATCCATTCTGTATATCAAAGTAAACAAAGAAAATAGCTGAGATGAAATTTATATTTGAGAGGCTTTTCTGGGCCTTTCTGTCATCTGGGCCCTGGTTAAATGCCCCTATTACCCCTGCCTATGTGTATATTAAGGCTATGAAGAAATGGATTGTAATTTAAATAATTAAAATTTAATTTTTAAAAATGTATTTCATTTAAAATACACTTACAGAAATTGATCGCCACGAGGCTGTTTGTAAAACGTTTTTCTGAGAACACTTTTTGAACGACAGTCTATATATTTGAAGGATATTATTTAGGAATATGGATATATGTAGGTTTGTGTATGGGTGTTGTGTATGTCGGTTTGTGATGGTGTTTGGGGGCAGCGATCCCTGTTATTCCGTCATTTATGCGGTAGATTTCGCACTACAAATAGCGGAATTTGAGGCGAATTTATGTGCCTTACGCCATGTCATTAGTTTTGATTTTTTATATATGTTATCATGCACGTATTTAACACATAAAAGTTAGTAAGATATTTTAAATGTTTGAAAGTTAAACAACAAATTTCTCACGTTAATTAATTATTCATGGCTCACGCTTTAAAATGACTGGTCTCTCAAGTTGTACAATAAAAATTGCTCAATATTTTTTTTATACTTATTTTTCTATGAACAAAAAAATTGTGTTATCTGATTTTAAATCGTTTCTGTAGATCCAATACACTGTAAAACTTTGGCTAAAAGAATGGTACATATTCCTGGTTTATTTCGAAGCATTATCATCAAAGATTAAATATGATTTTTCATAGAAATTATAGATTCCTACGTACGAGAAATTAGATAATAGAGATAGAAATACGGTAGAATCGAAGGCTCCATCCTCCACTACTGTCGTCGCTGTCGAGTTTCATCTCAATCACGTGCAGAATATAAACAAATTGTTATTTGAAACCAGTAAACCTAATCGTTAAGAGAAGTTTTACTGTAGTAAAAACTCAATATAGATTTTTTGAGCATTTTTAAGTGTTGTTTACAAAGTTAAGTAATTAAACGTTGTTTGTAATTAGCGTATAATCTCATAATTTGAAAATGTATTTTCTTGATACTAGATAACAATTATAATTATAAAATTAAGAGGATAACGAGTCAATAACAGTCATTATGGCATAATGTTTATGCTCTTGATATATTTAATGTTTCTTTCTCGTTTATAGAACGCCTGATGAAGTGTTAATAGTAACACGAAACGTTGCGAAGTAAAAAATTTCATCTTAACGGTTATTTCTGATGCTTTTTACTTTCAATTTTATAATTACGTTTCAAAAATTCTCCCGCGTTATTCTTATCTCAGTTGTTCTAAGCCGTTAAAGGTAATTCATAGAGATTGCCTACCGATGCCATACATGGACTTTTTGTCAGAACGGAAGTAGGTTTTGCGTGAATTAACATCTATTTGTGTATGCATGTATCAAACATAGTGTATTGTAATTTTCGACATATTTCTTGGAACAAAGGTTTCGTAAACCTGTTAGTTTCAATTTTAATTATGAACCATCCATTGTTATATTATATTTAGCTATTATGTACGACTGTGACGTTCCTCGATTATATTATTTGTTTGTTTATTCTGTCTGTTTATGTTAGAGATTGATTTCTGAACCAACGCAAAGGTTTCTTTAACAGAAGCACACGGGAAAGGTCAAAACGTTCACAAATATAAGCAGTTCTATCAATTGGTATTTTGTTTTTTTAGTGTTTACTGTATATGACCCACGGGAAAATATAATTTTCACTGCTGATTTTCTCTATCCTGTAATCTGCCTACAGGCCATGTACAGGTATATCATAAACACGAGACCATATAGGAAAGACTCGTTATAAATTTAGAGTCGTTCGGGGCAAGAACACGTATCGGGTAAAAGATTGCAGTGCTAAGACCTTTGCGGGGAATGAAGTGATAGGGGACGCGTATATGACGAAATCATGGCGAGCGAGCGGCCATATTGAAGCCAGGCGTTACGTAGCTGCGCAGCGTTGTTGTGAAAAAAACAAACAAAAAAGACTAAATTTCATTGTTTATCACGTAGTTTTTTGTTCTGTATTTAACAAAAAAAAATTTGAATCCCGAGTTGGCCCATTCATGTGGTGAAAGGTTCCAGTCCGTGGATCAAATTTCATTTAAATCGATTGTCTGTCTTACGCCGCAAAGTCATATATAAATATTTTCAAAAATGGTATCAGAATGTTCAGGAGACTATGAAATTAGTTCGATCCCTAGGTCCCGCCATCCGACGGACGCCAATAGCGTATGTGTTAAATGGCAAATTGGTACACTAATAATGGCGTGCCGAAACGCGTATCTAATTTTATTGTCAACATAAAGAATTTAGTTAAATAATTTAGCGTTTTATAATCTATAATGTGTGAAATTATGTATTAGTCTAATAATATATTATGCAGATGAATTTAAAGTATAATTACATGACAAGCGTATGTCTATGATCAATACAGTAAATTTCGATTTAATGTGTATTTAACGAGGCGTTTAACGAACGGTATGTGTATTTACCCGAATATTATAGAGATTATAATAATGGACCGACTTATTGAAATTAAGCAGGCATGTTATTATGGACTGCCACATCATTATATACGATGTAAAATACGTGTTAAGTATATTACAATAAATTTAAAAGTTCTTTAAAGCTTAATTTAATTGAACAGGCGTATTAGGGTCTCGATGAATTCTTTAGGAAGCCGTCGTAATTATATTGACTTTGAGACTATTTGTTATTTCTATATATAACAAATAAAGAGAAATAGTATTTAAACTTCGGTTTGCATATTTGTGCTGAATTGCACAAAGCATCGTCAAAAAATTAGATTTGACAATAACTTTAGATTAAGATTATATAATTGGAGTTTTCAAATCTGCAGGGGTAGTCTAAGATCGTGTTCAAAAACATTATTTTGTATAAATCTATATCCTACATAGAAACAAATCGTTTCCAAGCTAAATTTTTATCAACATACGTAGAAAAATGTTGTTTTGAAGTGGAAATCGTACAAAATTTAAATACCTGTTTAAAAAAAATATAGTTTGAATTGATGAATTATTTCTCGAGCAGGATCGAGTTAAAATTGTAGTAGGATTTTTTTATGGATGTAGTCGCAATCTAAGGTCAGTGTCAAATCAATTTTTTTGGCAATAGTTTCTGTAATCCGGCATGAGTATATTATTTAAACTCCGTTTTTTATCTTTGAATCTCTTAACCCACTTTATTAATAATTAATAAATAATTTAAAAATATGGTCATCTCCTGATTATGCTAACATGCTTAGCGAAACGTGTGTCGAATAAAAATAGTTAGTTGTGCAGTGTGTATTGTATTTCCAAATATTTAGTGTCCCTTTTTTAAAATTAAAAAAAAAATAATTCTTTGAATATTATACGCTTTTATTTAAAACAAGCTTCTAATATGTCTCGTTTGACAAAAAATCTTTAATATTTAACATATCGAAATCGATTCAGCCGTAAATATACATATTGCAAAGACGTAGCCAGTCAAACTAAAACTGTAATTTTTTTAATAAAAGATTCAACTTGTGTTTAAACGCTACTTAAAAAAATATGAAACCACAAAAATCGTTAAACTTAACTAGGTGTGTCAAACAACGATTGTTTCTGTTTACTACGGCGCAAGAAATACACAGAACAGATTTAGTGTTACAAGGAGCGTGCTTTAAATCAGAATAGTATATGTTGTTTAACTCACACGAAGAACAGTAAATTCAAATTAAACATCCGTTTAGGTAACCGCGGGGAGTCCCCGGTTGAAGTTAGAGCCGGATGGTGTCTGCGTTGTGCACCACAGTCGGTACCGCTTTGCTTCGGTTTGTCTGCCAGTTGGTTTGGACTCTCCTCTCTCAATAGGGTCGTATAAATTTTTTTAGAACATTTATTATATTTATTAGTTTATTATTACTCTACGCCAGTTCTCACAACACAATTGTTAGAACAGATATATCATTCTCATCTAAACATTAAAACTGTCGAAATTACTCGAACTACTTCGAACCAACCGTCGAGACATAACAAACGATAGTTCTCTTTTGATAGTTTTACAAGAGTCTCTCGTTATTCCATAATATGCACTTTACATGATGTGACATAAAAATCTTTCTTTAAGGGGGTATTCTCTTGTTGGCTCTTGAAACTATAAACGCATTTTTCTGGAAACATTATTTTCTAAAACTGTCATGGTCCTAAAAAAAGAGTATTCAACCGATTGCTTTGAAATTTATATATGTTCTTCTACTCATTAATGGTTATCGTCCGTACTAAAAATGCTTATTTTCGAAAATATTTTCTAGGTTTTTTAAACGATTTTTTACAAAAAAATTAACAAAAAACACAAACTTTTTTTCTACAGTCCGCCATTTTTTTTTTTAATGAAATTGATAAATTTTGGTAGGGACGATAGCGACATCCCTACTGAACAATGATCCATTCGATTTTTTTATTTCAGACAACATGAACAGCCGCTATTACCATGACCAGTGACCTGCTTTTTTTAGTGTCTAATTTAATTTAAAAAAAATGTATATAAAAAATGTAAAATAAGAGAAAAAAAATGTTTTTGTACAGTTAAAGATACAAACAAAAACATATAAAAAAATTAAAATGATTGAATATTATTGTTGTCTAAAAAAAATTACCTAAAAAGAGGTAAAATTTATGCGTTCACATAAGAATACCCCCTTAAAACTGTCGAAATTACTTGAACTACTTCGAGCCAATCGTCGAGACATAACATAAGATAGTTCTCTTTTAATAGTTTTACAAGAATCTCTCGTTAATCCATAATATACAATATACATGATGTGAAAATCTTTCTTTAAACGAACCATTTCACCACCATATATGTTATATTATATTGATATAAGCTCGTTTTTTTTTAATAAATAGCATCTTTGAGAAAAAGTTACTATACCTCTTTGTGAAACTAAAATTATGAACAAAAGAGTTAAAAGAAACGAATACATTCTAAATGACAAAACACTTGTATATGTAGAGCTATCTAATCGTTTCTCCATTTCCCACAGTTTTCTACACATGTCACGAGACACATTTCCGCTCTTTTTATTTTTCTATTTTCTATCGAAAGAATACCTCATTTGAGACAATCAAACAATTTATTGTTGAAAAAATACTTTTACCGAATCAAACTTTTTTATTTTGAAATATGTGAACTTAATACAAGGTTACTAGAATACTAGAAGGTTGGGAGAAACCGGACCGGGTCGCTACTAGCATATAAAATGTTTTCAGGCAAATTAAGTAACGGCAACGAAATTTTTAAACATTATTAACCAAATTAAAATAAAACTATTTCTCTTATTAAATCTGTATTTAATTTATAGTAAGTTATTAGTGAAGCAAATAACATTGCAGTTGATTTCAGAAGCAAAATCATAATATTATGCAACTTTATAAAGCAACATCTGCATGCATTTACACAAAAAGTTTGAAATTGTGTATTATTTTATCTCTTTTGCATCTAATAAAGTTATTCAATACATAGTCAAGAGCTACAACCTCTTTTAATATAATTATTCAAACTGAAATGAACATTTATAAATATAACTAATTACCTGAGGCAAATTTTGAATATTTATAAATGCAAATAATATTGAGCATGCTTCTAAAAGTTAATAAAAAAACAACTGTTCGATTATTTTTAATTCCATTTTAAATTTAATTAATGTTACAATTTGAATTATTTATTTTCTTTATACCCGGTTAAAAGTACGTAATTTTGGCTTCTATTTTAAGGCAGAAAGCCTAACATTTATGCAGTGCTCGCATGCCATCTGAAACAGCGGGTCGAAACAGTTTTTTAGCGAACACTGATACGAAAGTACATACTTTGGACCGGGTATAAAGAAAAATAGTATACATCACACCGCCAGGAAATTGAAATTCCTGCCCTTACTGTGTAATAATAATAAATTTTATTTGTGTTGACCATAAAATAATATACAATTTAAAAAAGGTGCTTCGTTATCCATCTGTTGTAAGTCCTCCAATTCCCAAATACTGAACTAATGCATCATTAAAAAAAACTACTCAAAAATATAAAATTGCAGGCGGTATCCCAAATAACCCTGGATATCGGAAAACTTCGAAAAAATATCAATAGTTACGAAAATATGTTACATGTTAGCACGTGACTGTATTTAATATTTCAGTAGAGGTAAAAAAATGCAAATAGCAATGGAGGTGCAAACATGTCAATGTCACCTTCACTTGCAGTTTTAGTGAATTATTCATATTATAAAAAGAAAAGAATACAAGGAACTTGAAAGACACTGTGCCCAGAATCATAATACTACATAATAGCTTTTTATTTATACTTCTTCTTGTGCGAAGATGTCACTACAGATAATTTATATTGCGTAAGAATTATAGCCTCTTGTTCAAGATTAAATGATATATTACACTTGAGACTGTAATGTGTTCGCTTCCTATCTGTTCCACCATTTTATACTTCAGAATTTAATTTCTCGTGACATCTCAAGCTTATCAATTTCCAAAAATTTATACTTATTGTGAGATGCAATTGTGGTAACTGTTAATAAAAACCAATATTTTTTGAGCGATTTCAGGTCGGTGATGAGAGGAGGGAGGTAAAGTAGCTTTATAGCCCGTTGAATATGCTAAAGTAAAACCCAATAATAATTAAAAAAAAAATTAATTTATTACTTTCAATAATAAATAAAAATTCGGCAGCGGTCTTTAACGTTTATGAAACTCTGGAACGTCTCAAAATAAAACCAGCTTTTTCAGAATCAATTTTCTTCAAAACGTAGGTAACTCGAAAATGTTATATGTTGAAATCGTAAAAATAGTCGTGAAGTTTCTATAGATTTGAACTCGTTTTTTAAAACACATTATGAAAGTAAAAGTTATTAACGTGGGATCAACCTTTTTCGGATTGTGGACAAGGTTTATTTATTGAAAGATAAGAAAAATTACTTACTGTTTACACAATATATTAGAGCCAAAGTTAATACCAACGTATAATAACAATAAATATTTTAGGGTGCAGAAAACGTATATTTATTTTCACAGTGTATATATTTTAACCCTTAAGTACACAGCTTAACATGTAAGACGTTTCTCATACACGTAATATTAATTACATGGTGCAATTTGACAAATAGCGTACTTGACAACATAAATTTTATTTAATCTTTAATCGCAATTTAAAAGTTATTACGTGAAAATTTACATCTGTAATTAAAGTCTAGAATCAAAACAAAATATTGCCGCAAAGGAAAATTGGACATCTAGTTTTCCAATACAGTTGAAATCCCGTAAGCTGTTCACACTAAATCCTAAGCGGATATAATCAAGGCAATCTAAAAACGAAGTTTACAACCAAAATTTCCGGCGGAAATTTAATAACTCTATCACACACATGCTGAAAAATGTGATTTTATGAACTTTCGTTGGCAGAATTACGTTTTCAAAATGTACATAAGAAAACGTGTGAGCCTCACGGCGCTCACGGAAAGAGTGAAACTTCTTTAGAACTTGTTTCATTAGCCATTTAACATTACCAAGGTTCCTTTTAACGTTACAGATAATTTCAAAAAAACAGTTACGTCGCGAATAGTGGGACAGTTTTAAATGTTTACATGCCACGAATATCTTCTATACCGAATAAAAAAAATTCATCTAGGAACCCACTGGAAATGTATTGCCATAAATGATGCTTTTTGTTCTATCTCGATGAATTGAGAAATTTTTAAGTTACAAGCATTCGATAAAGAACATGAGAAATAAAGCTGTCGGAAAGAACTTGACGTTTTAGCCATTAGTTTCCAAGGCGACAAAGCACTTTTTTCTGGCTATATGTTTGTTCGAAAATATGTTGGTAAATTCGTGTTTAAGGGGGTATTCTTATGTGAACGCATAAATTTTACTTATTTTTAGGGAATTTTTTTTTAGACGACAATAACAGTCAATCATTTTAATTTTTTTATGTTTTTGTTTGTATCTTTAACTGTACAAAAAAATTTTTTTTCTCTTATTTTACATTTTTTATATATATTTTTTTTTTAAATTAAATTAGACACTAAAAAAAAGCAGGTCACTGGTCATGGTAATAGCGGCTGTTCATGTTGTCTGAAATAAAAAAATCGAATGGATCATTGTTCAGTAGGGATGTCGCTATCGTCCCTACAAAAATTAATCAATTTCATTAAAAAAAAAATGGCAGACTGTAGAAAAAAAGTTTGTTTTTTGTTAATTTTTTTGTTAAAAATCGGTTACAAAAATAAGAAAATATTTTCGAAAATAAGCAATTTTGGTACGGACGATAACCATTAATGAGTAGAAGAACATATATAAATTTCAAAGCAATCGGTTGAATACTTTTTTTTAGGACCATGACAGTTTTAGAAAATAATGTTTCCAGATAAATGCGTTTAAAGTTTCAAGAGCCAACAAGTCGCTTATACGGTTCGTCGGCGTCTATGAGTTGTAATTTATTTAAAACTAGGAATTTCGGTCTCTATTTTTCACAGCATATTTTCGATAGGTTTTACTATTGAAATATGAAAAAAAATCGATTTTTCGAAGTGGTCACATAAGAATACCCCCTTAATATAAATATAGTTGTTGAGGAAGTTGCAATTAGCAACGAAACGTCCAACTTAATCAAAGTTAATTCTTTTCATAAACTGTCCAATTCCCTACGATTCCAACTTCATTCGAAAATATGTTATCTGCCCCACAATAATGAAGTTTCATTTCAAAAACAATGCAAATATTCTAGTTATTAAAAAGACGAAGAAAATATCTGAAGATGATATTTTTCAAAAACTTTACTGTAATAAGCATTAAGCAGAATAATAACTTCAAGTATTATATCTACAATACTATAATTAAAACAAACGCTGGAAGCCAAATTTTCAATATGAAAAGGAACAAAGTACAATATTATGCACTTGAAATGTATTATGCACACTTTGTACTTTACTGGCGTAATTTAGATCTGTCTAGAGGCACCTCCAGACACGATACACGATGTGTACATAATAGGCCGAGAGCTGTTAGACATTTTTGGGTAGATATTTGAGACACTGTAAAAATTTGTTCAATACCAGTCACAACAACACAGACCTGACTGAAGGGTACCGGGGCTTAACCGCCTCTTAAATTTTTAATCACCTGGCAGGTAGAATGTCCCACCGAAACGACATGTTTTTTGAATATATATCTATTTTTAGCTATCAATATTATTCTGTTTAAATTTCAACGTGCCTAATATATATTTTGAAATTTTTCAAAAATCTAATATTTGCAAACACCTGGCTAAGTTTCAGACCCGATTAAAAAATCTGGCCTTTTTATTTTTCAACACCTTAAATACTAAATTTCAAGGTATTAAAATTTCAAAATGCCTCAAGGATTTTTCATTGCGCAAAAATGTTGCTAATTTAAAAATTTGTGGGTCGGTTAAGTCCCGCTACCTTCCAGCCAATTCTGTGTTTTTGTATCGGGATATTACTAAAGATGTGTTGTACAAATTTTCACAGTGCTTGAAGTACCTACCCAAAAATGTCTAACAGCTCTCCTACTAACATGATACACAATGTGTATAATATTGTAAGTGCATACGGTAATTCAACCGCTCGCGTTGCGATACTAGTTCCTCTAGTCTTTGGATCGCATCTGGGGTAATAATAAGTTAGCTGTCAAACTATCTAACGACAATGAGATTAAAAGTCATTTAGAAAAGATTACTCAGCTGCTAGTAACAATAGAGTCCTTCTATTCTTCAAACTGTTATAATTATTTATTTAGATCTCTACCAACGGTGCCCAAACTATGGCTCAAGAGCTCAATTGTGAATCAACTAATAAATAAATAGAAAAAATAAGACAGCACGCTTTTATGAACTAAAAAATGCGAAACAATCTGACAACAAAATTAGCTTTGCTGTAAAGACACGATCGAAATCGAGAGCAACACTTATTCGAGAACTGAAACATTTATTCATTCACGCATAGTACCAAAACACCTGTTGTTATATTACCTCACGAATCATTTCGAATGAATCATTTTCATATATAAAATTCCGTTATGCGTCTGTTTGTAATTGTTCTCCTTGCCCGATTTTAATGAATTTTTTTATACTTATGGGATCACCTGGATAGTTCTTAGCTAAAGTTGAACTCGGTAGGTGGCTCTGTTGTCGAGATCCAGAACATTTTTTTAAATATTTTTTTGGATTTCTCACATAAAAAGCATGTAATTCCAAATTTTATTTCAAGAAACATATATTTGCTAGCAAGGTCTCTGATACGACAACACCTGCTAGTTCGATTATAAAAATCATTCGACTAGGATTCTTTCGATTATTAAAACCACTCGATTATTCCCATAACTAATGCACAGTACCGAGTATTAATGTACTACAGTAGAGTATATTATAGAATATAGACTATGTATGTACGAGTATTATAGTAACATTCGTGTTGTCAAGTTGTAAGTATTACTCCTGTGCTCGGCGGGTGGACGTGTGTTATGTTTTATTACATAAGACAACTGGAGGGCGATAGCGCAGCAGGATCGCATGCAATGTTAAATGCAGACAGACCTAACGGAACCGACGAGTCAGTTACTGATATTGTATTAACATTTTGCGTTCATTTCCTAGACAGATAACATAGACTCCGAACTGCATATTATCTGCAGGGAACGGTCAAAGTGGTTTAAGTTGGGTTTTTTGTAAATTTTCTGACTAAACATTATTAACAGGTTCACTAGCCCGCATATGGGCTGTGTTCACATGTTTCCATACGACTAGGGATGGGAAAAACAGGTCTTTTTAGTGATCTGCATCTTTGCATCTGGATCCCGTATGTGAGCAGGCTCACTGAACCGGTTCAAAAAGAACCGAGTTCTGAATATGTTACTGCAGTCTGCCACTAAGTTACCTAGTTCAATCATATCACGGCCTGTATAGAATCAAGAATGCATAGCCAAACATGTGATGCATGAGTCATTTGAGCTGACAGATGCATCAAAGCAAGAACTGATACGTAAGTGTAAAATGTGCTTCTGTGTGTTAAGTGTTTCACTGAGTTATGCGGATCCGTTGATCCGTCGGCTCAAAAAAAAGTGAGTCGGCTCTCACGGATCTTTTGTCGGAGTCGGCTCTTTGAACCGGTTCAGATCTGAGTTACCCAACTCTACATACGACCTCAGCCCACATATGAGCTGTATGCTTAGCTAGATTGTAGATTATATTAAATTGAACTTTAACTCAATGGCATAGTTTATTGATGAACCTAACAGAACGGACAGTTAGCTAAAAACATGTGCTGGGACATGAGAAATATTTCTGATTTGTATTTGTAACCTACGTAAGAAAACTTGGAGCAGGTTTCCTTATTTTAAGCTGGACAGTGAACCTGGTGTCTTCAATTTTGTGTAATACTATGAAACAGCCTTTAATTTCTAAATAAAATAGTGAGAACATGAAATAAGAACCATTAAAGTTGAAGAGAAAAAACTTAAATAGTCAATAAGTAGCATGAGATATTAAATAGGGTCTAATAAGGACGTACTAGCTTTGATTGAAATAAAATGTGTAAATGCATTTATATATATTCTTAAAGTTTGTTCTTTTTATTATTTTAAAATAAAAGGGGGTACCTGTACAATCCCTTTCTGGATCATGGTAAAAGTTAAAAAATATTGGACAATAAAATTTGAAGACTTTATGTTTTTTTTTTTCAAATTATCAGAACTTAGTGCTAAAAAAGGAAACTTCCATATAATTATTTATTTACATCCGAAGCGTCCCTTTAGAAAATAAAGATGTACAAATATTTTACAATGAAAATTTATAATTTCTACTTACAGAAAAGATGTTTATTCATAGTATGAAAGAAGAAAGCTTACCTGAAAAAAAAGAAAAAAACATTAAAAATATTTTACTTAAATATAAATAAAATAACTATTTGTACAAAAGTTCAAAAATGAAAACAAAAATAATGCAGTAAAAATATAACAAATAGGGTTTAACGGCCCGATTTGGTTCGCACGGGCTCGCTAGTATATTATTATTTTCTCCGTAGTTTAATTTGCAACAAAGAGATTGAAAGTTAAAATATTCACACATCTGATTTTTCGTCAATTTTTACAATTGATTACACTCCGAAAGTAATACCTTGCTCAGATATATTCTCTCGAAAAATATGTTATAGTGCTTAATTTAAACCATTAAAACATTTACTACATGACCAAAATCTCTCTTGCTTCATCACGAAAACAAGCGGGATATTACAACCCCGCGTCAATTCAATTTTAAATTACGAGGAAAGGATCTGAATGAAATTTAATCTCTTAGTAACAATTTAATAATTCAATATTGTTTCGAAAGCTGCAAGCGAGCGATTCGATTGAATTAAATGAATACAACACGTCATAAATACCTCCTACAGTATAATCTGTGTATACGGGAACGAGTTACAGAGATGTGAAGAGACGATAGAAGAGAAACATGACTACCCCCTGCCGTGGTGAAAATGAGTTTATTCTCACCACTGCCGTCGCGTCGTCGAATTCGACTTTGCTATCATCGCAAACGCTCACTCTGATGACGCTCGTATCGGCCGACGTAAAACTTAACACCAACGATTTCAAATCAAAACACAGAACAGAAAGTCCAGTATTTTATACCGAAAAAATTTTTTTTTTTCAAAATTTTAAAAGTGAAACCATCTTTTTTATATTTTAATGTTGTCCCTTAAATTAAAAGAACAAAACTGTCTTTACTAGCACCAGGTCGTTTTAGATTGAAAAAATACTGACACGTGTGCAATCGAAGCAATCAATTTAAAAAGTATTTTTTTATTTCTAATATAATACTACATCCAGAAGAACAGGATTTATAACTTTGGCATTAAAACTCCTAAAATTTTTACATTTCTTGTAATTTTATTATATTTTCATACTAAGCTGAGTCAGCTTATATAAAAGCAGACAGTGACAAAAATTATTTACGCATGACAACTTAAGTCAATAATCTTAATTAATTACATCAAAAAACATCATCAATTAAAATCGATAATTTAAATATAGATCAGTAATTAGTAAAAGAGAGTACGTGCCCCAAAATAAGGGAGGCAAAACTTTTAGGCGAGACAAAATGCTCCCAAAATAATCTTTAAATGTTGCTTAATTTATTTGAAAATAGTTTTTTGCGTCCATAATTTATAATTGTTTCATTCTGAATTTAAGCAAGTTGTTCTATTATTTTATTTTTTTCACAAATGCTGAAAATAATTTGAGACTGTTTAGATAAATTTTTGAGGGGGCATACCACCGATATAAATCTAAGATACAGCATCGTTAAATGAATTTTAAGTTGACACGAGAAGTAAGTTGCATATTATTTTAACCATTCGTGCACAGAAAACAGTTCTAAGGCTTATATTTTTCCTAACCCCTATAAATGTTGTTATCAA
This sequence comes from Venustoraphidia nigricollis, assembly GCA_034508555.1. NCBI lineage: Eukaryota > Metazoa > Arthropoda > Insecta > Raphidioptera > Raphidiidae > Venustoraphidia > Venustoraphidia nigricollis. The sequence goes on along the minus strand of JAVRKA010000042.1, from coordinate 342,876 downwards.
ATTTGTTAAAATAACAAAGACGTCGACTAACGGATTATGACTAAATCTATGTTTTTTTTCGAAATCGTTTCTTGTATAAGCTGGATGGTCGTCCGTATGTCAGTTCTTGGGCATATACAGCCTGTGGACACATGCCGGTCCTTTTGTTCGATATTGATTTCATATTATATATGTATTAGTATAACTCACATTCACATATGTGTAACAATTTATATGTGTGCCTTTTTCTTTTGTTTGTTAGCCTAAAGGCATTTTTTGTTTCTGTCGAATAAAAAAATATGTTACTTTTAGATGTACCTTCTTTACGAATGAATCAATATTTGAGAGTTGTTGTCAGAAACTGGCTGATTTTTGTATATTATCTCAGTTTTTTATTTTATTCAAAGCGTCTGCATATATTTTATTCGTCACAACAAAGTTCAGAATTATTGTAATACATTTGTTTATCATTTTTAAAGCTTGAGGAAGTATAAATATAATATGAAACGCTACTCATAGTAATATGCAGTGCTATAATTCACTAATTTTCTCCAATTACACATGAAAGAATATACAAAACTCAAAATGTTTAAATTATTAAAAAATAGTTTATTGAAAATATGAATGAGCGCTAAGCCCAAATAGCCATAGCTGTTGGTGGCCTTAAAAAACCTGCGTAAAATGAAAATCTGAATTAAGAGATTATTATGTTAATGAAATTTGACAATTTTCTGATTCACTAGAACAAAAAATTATGCTAGTAATAATATTCTTTCGATTCTTTTCAGTTCAGAAATTTTTTATTTAGGGCATAGTCATAAATAGTCTATTGAGTATTTAAAATCGGTTCATTTCGTTCTAATTATGATATAATTACTGAATAGACACCGGTAATAGCTGACTGGAAAGAATTAATCAAAACATAGCCATTTAAATGCAAATAATATGTATTAAAAAAGTATGGTGCTATGCATTTTTGCTAACGAATCTGTCATCTTCAGATTCCAGTGCATACATACCTACTCGATAAATTTTTATTCAATTACTTTGTTCTTCTTTGATTTAATACTGATTTAACAGCTCAGTGAATCGGAAATGAAATACATGTAATATTTGCACATAAAAGGCATTTTAATTATAAAAGTAATTATTGTTATATACAATATACAAACATAATTATTATAGATTATAAAACACGAAAATAATTTTAGTTTATTAATAAAAATATACAGAATTTTGTTACCAGCCAGATGTTTATATTTTTATTTTTTTCGGACCTATAGTAACAATAATTAATGTAAGGAATTCATTAATTTGACGACAAATTTTAGCAGACAAAATTTAGTTGTCAAATTATTAAGGTTTAATTTTTATATGGACTAATTATATTAATACAAATATAGGTCCTTACAAATGCTTTATGTTCCAAACAGTAACCAACACAGATTGAATATGCTTTGACTTTACACAGCTATTTATTTGTAACAGCGAAATAAAAAATTAGACAGTACTAAATTAATTGTATGCCAAATTAATATTCTCACATTTAAAATATCACTTGTTCATTGTAAATCATAGAAAATTTCGATAATTAAATAAACGGACAAACAAAATTCTCAAATCAAAATATTATATTCATTAATTTAGATACAATATCAGATCGCGTACACGTTTTAATTCAAACTGATCGCATTTTACAAAAATATCTACAAGTTATATCGTGTTGCGTAAGCATAATATTACTTATTGTTCTTTACCGGCGTTGCCAGACGTCCCGATTTTGGCGGGACGTCCCGATTTTTAAATCAAAATTAAATGTCCCTCGCGGGACAGGCTCAGTCCCGCTTTTCGGGGATAACTCGACCGTGCCTAAATAATTATTCTCCTCAGACTATTGTTTGAAACGCCATATTTTTCTAATGAATAAAACTTTTTTGATTTTGATTTCTGTTTTTTTTATTTTTTTTTTTTTATTCAGAAGACGAATAAGACTCAACTATTTAACAATAGGGTAAATCTGATTTAAAATATCATATTTTTATTAAAATACATTTTCTATGGCTATTTTTGCTATCTATTGTCACGTAAACGTAATTTGAACTCAAATAAAAAGATAAATATTCAAAAACTTCTGATTATATACGTTTTTTTACTATGTCCCGCTTTCGACGAAAGAATCCCGCTTTTTTCACTCAAAAAGTTCCAAAATCCCGACTTGGCAAAAAAAAAATCTGGCAACACTGTTCTCTACTGAGGTCAGTTTCAAAAACGCAGAGGCAGCGGTACGAAATAAGTGGATTTTATTATAAATGTAAGGTACGTATTACATAATTATAAAAGACTTTTCAATATTTTTGAACATTTTGAACTGTCTTATAAACTGGATTAATCTCCACCCTGTATAATCAGTATTTGAACGAGTGACCGTTCGCAAAAATTGCGTAAATAACAACAAAAAATAATCTTTTAAAAGGGATGTCATGAAAAAACATGCTTAGAATAAATTGAAGTTCTTACTGGTATACGAAATAGCACTTAGATTAATAGAATAGGTCAATAAGTGTGAGTGAATAAGTCAAACAAAAAGAGTGAGATATCGATAGTGAAACATAGGAAATGTTCTTTGTGATTGATCACTTGTCAATGTCAAACGAATGGACATTTCTATATGTATCTAGAAACTAGTATTTAGTTCTATAATGCCAATACATTCGCACAATAAAATATATCAGTATTGTTGTTGAAAAACACAATTTGTGTCTCCATTACATGTATACTACGCAAGAGGACAAAAGAAAGCGCTTACATGGTACTCAATGTACGATTTGTATTTGCCAAAGCGTTTTTGAAAATCAATACACACAGTCCCGGGTCTACGATTTTTTCGAACCGGGACAGAAACTTGAAAAAAACTCAAAAAATTATATAATGGGTGGCTTTTTTGTCACCGGGAGAGGAGAATAAGAACCCTTCAAAAAATATTTTTTTTAATTAGACATTATATCGCATCCAAAATTATTAATATAATTCAATAAAAAACTTTACCAATCTCTCTGAACATTATTTAATTAATTTTAAATACAATGTGTGTTCAATATTATAAATTTTAAACATAAATAATTTGATTGATTAGTTATGAGCCTCACGAAGACTAAATAAAGTAGTCGAAACGTAGCAAGATTAACAATAGCACGATTGGTTTGTATTATTAATCCAAATACATGAGATTTATTATTGAATTTTTTTAATAATTTTTATTTTAGAGATTCGTATTAAAAATCTTTTTGTTTTCTTATACAAATTCAGTAGACTTAGCCGTACACTTACTTCGCGAGGATTAAAAAATATAAATAATCTTTATTTTAGTACTGTAAAAGTATATTTAAAAATAGAAAGAAACTGAAGCAATTAATGTTTTAATCCTTTACAACAGAATTTTATTTTTAATGTGCTACTGCTGTAAATGTTTTAAAAATTGTCCTGTCATTTTTTAAAATGTATTTTCCAAGAAATTTCTCCCGTTAATACGTTGCATTAACAAAAACGTAAATTAAGTTACTAATCCCTCAGATTACTATTTTTGTTAAGCTTTACAAAATTTGACTTGCTGCTTAAAAATTTCAAAAAACATATATTTTTACCCTAAAAACAATCAAAAATCGTGATATTCGTCAATATTTTATAGGACGTTACGAGATTCTAAATTACGGGAAGGCAAATCAACATTTTGAAGTTTTTTCTTTACAAACTTATGTTAAAAATATTAATAAATATTAATAAACAATTGTAATTTAATTTTATATTTGAAAATTGAAAAGGACCAAAACTGTTGGTTGAAACGTCTTTTATATAAATAAAAATCAATTGAACAGTATTGCAAGTAATGTTATTTGTTAATTAATAAATTTAACTTGCGCAATATTTTTTTCCGAATCTAATTTTGTCGGTATAAAAATTTGCGTAATTTTTTTTTAGTTTTTATCTGATTTTATATTATTTGTTTAAATCAAATAAACGGTATAATCTTGGCTAAATGTCACATGGAAAGAATGGTGCATATTTCTAGCTTAATTTGAAGCATTAACATCAAGAATTGAATAAGTTTTCCAAAACTTGAGTGAGTGCGTTTTGCATGCACAGATACAGCCAATTGCTCTTAAGGGTGAAGAAGGGAGTAAAGCTGGTAAACACCTTAAAATGACAAATGAAATTTCAAAGTGAAAAAAATCGTTTCCAGTATATCCAATGTAAACACAGAATTTTTATTTTCTGTTCGCTAGAAGAAGTTTTTTAATGTAGAAACAATGCACAATAACGTTCTAAAAAAGAAAAATTCATCCATCATGCATTATACGAACTCTCCGTTCACGTTCTCTCAATGTTTGGCACTTGGGGCCCAACACTGTGACACCCCAAACCCCAATGTCACCACCATACCCACACACAAACACACAAGTATAGATACAATGCATATCTCTGACGCATTTACACCAAAGACTGTTTTTTTTTTCGCTAGAGAGCTACACATTTCCAAAAAGTTAAGTAAAAATAAAATGAGGAAACACGAACTTGTTGTTTCTCTAAGAAAAGCAGCATACTTAAAAAAACTCGGGTCGCATTGCCAAACCCTGCCGAAAATATGGTGTATTTGCTAATACAGGCATTGTGGCCAGAATAAATTATTGAATCTCTTAATATATCCATTAAATTGTTATTAGTGTATTTGCCATATGGCAAGATACACTATTGGCATCGGTCGGATGGCGGGACCTAGGTGTCGGACCAAAATTTCTCGACGTTTCATAACCTCCTAAACACTTTGGCACCATTTTTAAAAATGTTTATATATATATTTTGATGTTCTCTTGCGTAGACGGACTCCCACTTGTTGCAACACTGTCTTAAAAAAAGAGAAAAGAAAGAAAGACAACAATTGAATCTGTGTTCTCGGCGTCGCAGGAGGATATCAGTTCTTAATTTGCTGGGCCCGTTTAGTTTCTTTGATAGAAATTTGATATCCGCCTATGGGCGTCCGATCAACACAGACCCTGAGGAAAGCAAGAAAGAAAACAATACAGTGTTTATTCCGAAATTATAATTAACAGTTTTATTAGACGTGCAGCGAGGTACAAAATCCAGTAGCGATTGTTCCGTATCAATAATACTTTTACGAAGAAGTAAATTGATCTCAAGGTACTGATTTAAATAAAATCGCTTAAATAACTAAAATTATAATAAGGTGAGCTATAGTACTATTCAATAAATAACGGACAACCCAAACGCAACACACAATTACTTCAGTAAATTCAATTAAATATAAGATAAGCTATTTTACTCATTAGTTACAGAAACTTAGATATTACAGACAGACAACAGGACAAATAAATAACATAATACAGACTTAATAATAACTAACGGAGCCGATGCTTAAAACTACAGACAGAACGAAACCCGATTCGCAAAATACCGACTTAAAACTACAGAACAGAAACGGATACTTAAATTCTACAGACCGAACGGAACACCATTCGCAAAATACCGACTTAAAAACTACGGAACAGGACAGAACACAATTCGCAAAATACCGACTTAAAACTACAGAACAGAAACGGATACGTCTATACTTCCCAGATACCGGAACAGAGAGAGTTGTTATTTTTAATATTGTTTATTATTTTCACGAAACCGTCACCTAGCAAACATATTCATTCACAACAATGTCAGGCTTTATTGTTCGTTGCTAAGTGAGGCACGATATCGTAGTAGCCACGGATATCAGAAAATGCAATACAGAAACACAGCTGCCTATAACTGTTCAGATATAATTAAATTATTAACTATTTATTTAATTAAGGTTATACTATATTAAGGTTATACTATATATTCTTGTGACATATGGGCATAATGTCACAATTTCCCACCAACAGGGGGACGGCGGGGAAAGTTCGCAAACATACTGCTCAAGATGGCAACACTGAACTGTCAAAAGTGACAACAATTAACCTCTGATCAACAAACAAAATTTTCACGGTGCAGATGAAACAAGGTTAAATCTAAATAACTAGCTTAAAATTACGGAGTTGGAATAAGTTTTAAACTTTCTTTAAGTGCTCCACGTGAGCTCGGAACAATCTATCAGTGACAGGGTCATTTAATTCTACACTAACTGTAGACAAAAATCGGACGATAGTACGGGGTTCGCTATACCTCGGCAGGAATTTTAAATGAAAGTTTGGCCTCATCTTTTGGTAATGCAATCTTTGAACTACGGAATCACCAACTTGAAACTTTGATTCAGGAGTACGATTGACATTATAATAACTCGCTTGACGATCATGCGATTGCTTCAACATGTCACGGACAACATCTGGAGTTAACGAATCTCGTTTTTCCCACACTGCAGGTAAATTCCACTTGAGATCCAGCGGGAATTTTATTTCTCGACCGAGAAAGACTCGACAAGGTAAATCATTAATACTTGTTGCCGGCGCTGCTTGTTACAAGCGGTCCCGTTAAATCAATGTATAAGCGGTTCCAAACCGCCGTAGGAGGACTAGACGACATAATTACTTTGTCGGGGTTTTGGTCACTTTTATGACGCAAACATAACTGGCAGGCCTTAATGTGTTGTCGGACTTCTATAAACATCTTTGGCCACCAAAATCGCCTGGAAATAGAGCGATATGTCTTGTTAATTCCGGGATGAGCACCCATTTCAGAGTTATGAAACTGCTCGAGGATGCTTGGCTTGGCTTCACTAGGTACAACAATACGGGCTTAATTATGGCGCCCCACTAGACGCACTAGAAAATTGTCTCGAACGGCAAAATGTCTTACGTTCACACCTTGCAAAATTTGTCTTTTTATTGAATTTAATTCAACATTTTTATTTTGTATGTCTCTGAGTTCACTGAACTCAGTACTGACGTCAACAATTGAACACATAAGATCGTCCATTTGTTTTAGATTCTTGGGCACAGGTAATCGGTGATGGCTTGGACCTTTTCACTATCCACAGCGAGACCAGACGACGAAATGCTGTGACCCAGAAACTTCAGTTCGGATTTCGCGAACTTCACCTTACTCGGGTTGACAGTCAGATTTGCGTCTCGAAGACGCCGCAACACCTCACGCATTTGGCTCATATGAGAGTCCAAATTGTCACTGTAGATGAGCAGGTCATCGAAAAACACAATTACATTTTTATATCATAAGATAGTTCACTCTTTAGTCGATTCAGAGCACTGGGCGATTCGGACAGTTCAATCTGATAAAACGCACTATTCAGATCCAGAGTTGTGAATACTTTAGCCCTTTTCAAACGTTGAAAGACGTGCTCAATCGCCAGAGCTGGAAACGCGTCCATACGGACCTTTTGATTTATCCTGTTTTCCGTCAAAGCCTCCGGAAATTCTGAACACAATCTATCAAATTTTTCAGTTGCGGAGTCCACGGCCATAATCGGAACCAATAATTCGACTGGGACGGAAGCAGGCAAGGAAATATACGGAATCGACGAATCCCGGTCAAATTCAAACGATACTGAATTTTCGGCACAGTTTAATATTGCCCTCGTATTTTTCAAGGACTTACTACCAATAATTACTGAGTATGAAATATTTGGCAACACAAAAAAGATAAGTTTCCAAGTTTTATTCTTAATCTTTACAACTAATGCCACCGAGTTAACAGAACGGGTCGTTTGACCATTGGCTACGCGAGCATATTGTTCGCATTTCTTATAATTACCTATCCTAAGAGAAACTAAATAATTGGCCAGGTTAGCGCTAATGTAATTTAGCGTGGAACCCGTGTCCAATAGAGCAGAAGCCTTAACGTTACCTAAACTAATATTAATTATAGGGATAGACTTATCGACTAATTTATTTGAATTGGCGGTTGCAGCGAAATAGTTCGAAATAGCTGCAATCGGAATTTTATTGAATAATTTTGGAGACGGGGCCGAAACGGGGGAAATTGTCGAACTATCACTATCAGTTGAACAATTACTACATAAAATTTTGGGGTCGTTATAGGCACTAACTACGGCATTGCATTTTCCGGTGATATCCGAGACTCACCAGAAACACCGGGCACTGGAGCACTGGGAGGCTGCGGCTCCCAGACGACTATAGGAATATCCGTTGACTGCGGAGCGGACGGGACGGTTCGGGATTTCGGCTTCAAGACGGCGGGCAGGTACCGGACAGGTTGGAACAAGGCTCAGGCTTTCCAAACTACGCTCTGCTACCTATTTGATGTTCTCTTGCGTAGACGGACTCCCACTTGTTGCAACACTGTCTTAAAAAAAGAGAAAAGAAAGAAAGACAACAATTGAATCTGTGTTCTCGGCGTCGCAGGAGGATATCAGTTCTTAATTTGCTGGGCCCGTTTAGTTTCTTTGATAGAAATTTGATATCCGCCTATGGGCGTCCGATCAACACAGACCCTGAGGAAAGCAAGAAAGAAAACAATACAGTGTTTATTCCGAAATTATAATTAACAGTTTTATTAGACGTGCAGCGAGGTACAAAATCCAGTAGCGATTGTTCCGTATCAATAATACTTTTACGAAGAAGTAAATTGATCTCAAGGTACTGATTTAAATAAAATCGCTTAAATAACTAAAATTATAATAAGGTGAGCTATAGTACTATTCAATAAATAACGGACAACCCAAACGCAACACACAATTACTTCAGTAAATTCAATTAAATATAAGATAAGCTATTTTACTCATTAGTTACAGAAACTTAGATATTACAGACAGACAACAGGACAAATAAATAACATAATACAGACTTAATAATAACTAACGGAGCCGATGCTTAAAACTACAGACAGAACGAAACCCGATTCGCAAAATACCGACTTAAAACTACAGAACAGAAACGGATACTTAAATTCTACAGACCGAACGGAACACCATTCGCAAAATACCGACTTAAAAACTACGGAACAGGACAGAACACAATTCGCAAAATACCGACTTAAAACTACAGAACAGAAACGGATACGTCTATACTTCCCAGATACCGGAACAGAGAGAGTTGTTATTTTTAATATTGTTTATTATTTTCACGAAACCGTCACCTAGCAAACATATTCATTCACAACAATGTCAGGCTTTATTGTTCGTTGCTAAGTGAGGCACGATATCGTAGTAGCCACGGATATCAGAAAATGCAATACAGAAACACAGCTGCCTATAACTGTTCAGATATAATTAAATTATTAACTATTTATTTAATTAAGGTTATACTATATTAAGGTTATACTATATATTCTTGTGACATATGGGCATAATGTCACAATATATATATATATATATATATATATATACGAATATATATATATATACGTATATATATATGTGTGCGGGCAATAACTTTCGAAAGAGTTAATTGATTTTAACGAAATTTGGCGCACGTGTTGAAATCCATCACCGCAAGAAGCCTATTTAAAATGGGCGTAATCGAGGCATTTTAAGGGTACTTTTTAGGGGTTGAAAAATGTTTTTGGGCCCCAAAATACCGAAAAAATTCTCAGAATCGTTTCAAAATTGACATTTAACCCTTTGGTAGTATTTAAAAAGTGTCCCTAAAATTTAAATAAAATCGGGCTTACAGGACCGGACTTACAAATTTTGTGAAAACACTAGTTTGCAGATAGTGAGTTATTTACTGAAAGTTGTATATAATTTGGTATAGAGGTTCGATTGATAATAATATTGCAATTAAGAAAAAAAATATTATTTTGAGGGGTGTATTAAGGAGTCAAATTTTTTATTTTGCCCAAAAACCAACTTAAGTTCGCATAATAAAGCCACATTGCCTGTATAAGCAAATACACTATATTGTCGGCAGAGTTTTGGCACTGCGACCCGAGTTTTTTTTCTTTCTTAACTGTAATATTATTATCAACCCAACATCTGAGTCAAATAAATACATCATTCAGTAAGTAAATTCATATATTTATTGTTTTTATAAAATTTGCAAATCCAGTCCTGTCCTGCCGATTCTATTTAAATTTTAGTAGCACATTTTAATCTTTATACAATAGTTAAATTTCTAATTTTAAAAGATTGGAAGAACTTTTTTCAACCCCTATTTTAAATAGGATTCGTGTGGTGATGGTTTCTAAGATGTGACCAAATTTCATTTAAATCGATTAAGTCTATTAAGAATTATCGCATCATATATATTGCTGCCAGATTATTTAGAAGGCTATGAAAAATTTTAGTCTGACCTCTAAGTTCCGTCATCCGACCGACGTCTATAGTATACATGCCTTAAGGCAAATACACTCATTAATATAGAAATAGTGCCGACGGAATCGCCATTTTCGTTAAACAAATATTCGCAATCAATTATTGTGCAGAATGGTGCCCGCACTCATCATAAAAATGCATATTGCTGGCCGAAAACCTGATGCGGTAGTGTTTGAACCGTCATTGTTTAAAGTTCAAAACAACTGAGCAACATTGATTATTTTTACAGTCTTTAGTTCAATTACAACAAAAAACGCCCAAGGGTTATTATTGTAGAGTCAATAGTTTTCGAGTAATATTTTTTTAATATAAAAATGCATCAGTTGTCGATATTCAATTTCTTGAGAGTACATTAAAAATTATGTACTTGATCGGCTACTATCTTTTACATCTTCATTCAATTATGCTGAACAAACTCTGCAAGAGCAATATCGTAATTTTTCGTTCTTAACGTTCGTTTTTTTTTAAATCGCAGTGATTCAACAAGTGCGAGAGAGACAAAACCAGTTATAGTATAGCTAATTTCGTTTCTGTGATCAATTTCTTAATTGACAATAGTTATTTTATAGTACGCTAGTACCTTACAGTACAACTCATTAAAAACAAAATTTTCGTCTGTTTCCATAGTCAACTCTGATGGAATTGTCGCATAACAGCGAAACCCATCAACGAGATGAAGTAATCGGTATCGTGGGACCTTCATAAAACACAGTTTCCGTGCTCTAAAGTCGTTGGCTGACTGGCCCTGCAGATATATAGATAGACAGAAAACGGAGAGAGAGATGCTAGATTGTGCCATCTTTGTGTGACCCAGTATTCAGTCATGAGTTCGGATCGAATACCTTTTAATTCAAATACCGACTCAGGGGAGCGTAATACTTTACACTGTCAGCAATAAGACACAGAGCTAAATAGTCACAAAGAATATGGCCAAAGGAATCTTAAATACAATCGTATTGAACTCTGGATATACGCTATATTCTTATTTTCATAGCACACTGTGCAACAAGGACAACCGAAACAAGTTGGCGTTATAAAAAATAAAAACTCTGGTCGTAGTGCCAAAACAACCCTACCGACAATATAATGCATTTACTGATACAGGTATTGTGCTTTATTACATGTTTTTAAACAAAATAAAAAAATTTAAAGATTTAATACATTCCTTAAAATAATAGATTTTTCCCGGTTGAAATGTTGTTATCAATTCAACATCTGCGTCAAATTAAATAAACCTTTCAGTAACCAAATTTGGATACGCAAACTAGTGTTGTAAGTCCGGTTCTGTCAACCCGATTTTACTAAAATTTCAGGGGCACCTTTTAATAGATACTAAATGGTTAAATTTAAATTTTGAATGAATTACAAGACTATTTTAGTATTTTTGGGCCCCAAAACAAGATTCAATCCCCAAATACATCCATTCAATTACTTCGATTAGACCCATTTTAAACAGGCTTCATGCGGTGGTGGATTCCAACATGTGGACGAAATTTCGAAAATCATTTCCATATTCAAAAACACGTAAATTACCCAAATTACACATCACATAGGTGCAATGAATTCGGTACTTGGTAAATCTACTAATCTAGGAGCTTTAAGACGTTGACATGCCATTGACCAAGTTTTACGAATCTTCCACGAACAGCAGCGCATTCTACTTACGAACTATAGTTTATTTACTAAATCGAAGCCATTTTTTAAACATTGCGCTCGAGTTCATCATACTTATACTTCACGGTTTAGACTAAACAATGTGAAATCGACAAAAACTTGATGCAACCTAACTTCGATTTGATTCGATTTGCGTCCGGGTGAAGCCTAGCGGGGCTGCTAGCTGTAATATCCTAAGTACTTAGTTCCACGTAAATAAACAATAACACGTCATAAAAAAAGCAAGTGAATCCAGGTGAAGTCGGTATGCGCACCAACAAGCACTCGACCCACCCCGCAGTGCCCTGGCGCGGCGTCCTTGTCCCAACGGAACACTCTATCATTGCGAGCTGTACTATGATAAGAACAAGATGACATCCAATAGTGAGAGAAAGACGAACGACAGTACAGAATGCACGACGGGGAAAGAGATAGAAGTTTGATGCCAACACACTGTGATGGAACTGTGCACGATTCGCCCGCCAGCACATTACTCTATGAACAACAGTAAGAGCAAGATCGGATAACAGGGGCGATCCATAATGGAAACTGCTGTTCGCTGAAGCACTCTCGTTTCACTGAGTTCCTTAAGGTTACTTAGCACCAGCTGTTCAATATATTCGTATATGGTGGTGTTGATCCAATAGAATGTCACAGGAAAGGAAGATTTGGTTGAGGATCAATAAATAAATAAGCTTTACCAAAGTTTCGCTAATGGCCAACGTTTCGAAAAATATATTTTCACCTTCAGGGCCGTAACCTGGTCGAATGATGGTAAATTGTTCTAATAATACACATGATCATTTTTATAAATTGATACAATTTTAAACATCACAAACACATTAAAATATTAATTCAATTGTAATAAACTGTCATAAATTAAAAAAATTCCTTTTCGAATATTATTATTACAAATAAATTTATTTAATATAATAAAGATTTATTTTCACAATTATAGTTGTAACATTAATAATGTTTCCTGTCCAACTTGGAAAAGCCAGTGCTAAGACAGAATCCAAAATACTGCTGTTGTGCAGATCTCTTGAATTAAAATTTTTTATTTTATTTGAAAATTTTAGGTACATTCTAACTTTATAAAACACTAAAAAATAAAATTTTCAATCTGGTTTGACTCCATCAAAAATAATATCCAACTACCAGTAATAGCAAAAAAGAGGTGCGTCAATTCGTGGATACATGACGGAAACTGTGCTCCATAATAGTAACAAAATTATTGACGTGACGATCGTTTAGTTTTAGTAGCTTGTGTTCGACGTTTACGAGAGAACCTGCGTTAAAAAAATACTAGAAAATCTAGAAGTTTTATTTTAAAAGTTTTGAAAGTTCAAAATGTTTTCTCTTAGTTTGATTTCTAATAGAGTATAAAAGATGCATTATCGAGAGACAATGCGAACGCTACTGAATGAATAAAATAGAGTTTGGCAAGGCAAGAAGTCCAGGGACATTGTAGGACACAGTGAGATGGCGACCACTATCCTTGATACATGCATACGTATATATTATGTGTTCCAAGAACTCTAACGTGAAGGTACATATTCCTTATATAGCACAGGTCCTGATGTTACTCCTGTCACTTGCCTCAGGCAATTCCTGCCACACAACCGAGAAACGCGAAATGTCGGTTACGCATTTTAATTCTGCTTCCTTTATATACTGGCTGATCTTCATTTATATTACCTACAGACACGCCACTGAATCGACTTCAAAAAGGAGGAGGTTTTCAAGTCGACTGTATAATTTTAGCACTACGACTCCACAAATCCACGAATGGTACTGATTTAGGCCAAAATTTACTTTTCACAATTTTACAGTATTTTTTCGTTTTGAGGTCCCCTGAATCAAAAAAATATATTTTTGGAAAAAGTCTATTCGTCTATTATTCTGTTTGTCTATTAGTCTGTTGATATATGTCAAACGATTGAGCATATCGAAACTAGATTTTGGTAAGATGTTCAACATGTAACTATAAAGAACCCTATTGTTCTTGGAAAAAAAAATTGACGCTAGCGCAGAAAATATCTGCGGTATAACGTTATTTTTCCTGTTAAATTACTTAGTATATTTTTATGTATTTTTATGGCATACATTTGTGATCCGATTTTGATTAATCTTTTCCTATTTAGCAAGGCATACTTTCGGGGTGTCCCACATAAATTTGAAGAAAATCTGATCACGAGTTTCGAAGACCAACAGGAAAACTGCTTAACGGGTGGGAGCCTTCCCGTAATTCTAAATCCCTGGACGTGATGAAAGAGCATATTATATAATTTGAGGGATCAATCAACTTAACCCGTTTTTTCTCAGTGTTTCAAAATCGGAACTCGTACGTTTGTCCCAGTGTTCCAAAACTGGAACAAGAGTTTACAAAAAACTATAATTATGTCGATAGAAATGTTCATAAAGTTTGTTAACCTGCATTATTTTAAACAGAAAAATCACACTTAATTAAAAAAATTGTTCTTATGAAATACTATTTAAATACAAAATATATATACTATTTACACAAAACTCGGGAAAAACGGGTTAATATATTCGTATATAACCAGTATATATAACCAATGTGAAATGTTCCTCTTTGACTTTGTATCCATTAAAACAATATTAAAGTGATTTGAAATAAAGAATCATAAAGATACATTTCAACGTTTATAATATTACCTTTTATTTCTCGTCTACAGTAATAATAATTATAAGTCATTTCGAATTTGAAGAAGAGAAGTTATACGCTGTGTGCAAAGTATTTAGAATAGCTTTCATTTACATAAATTGCGATATCGGGTACTGGTTTTCATTCCACGCATATTTCTCGCTTTAACACATAAATCGCTGTCTCGTATTGCGAAGTTACAAGTTTCTTAGAAACAATATAATTATCAAAGGGAAACTGAAAAGGATGTGCCAACTGCAGTTTACAAAAATTACTAAATAACATTGATGCAAGATGTTATATTTGCTAGCGGGTATAGACCACTCATTGAGCTCTGCTCAAGAATGCTTTTTTATGAAACAGATAATAATAATAATATAATAATAATAATGCGTTTAACGTCCGTTTCTCGACTTTATGTCATAACAGACGCCATTCGCACCATTACTATTTTTCATTTTACCACTTCCCGTTTTTTTCTACATTTCTTAAACTTCAACTTATATAATAGCAATGGGCGAATGAAGGAATTACAGGAAATTAGGATAAGGTAGGTAATTTTTGAACTAGGAGTTTGATAGGTAATCGGCCATGGCCTCAAATAAGGAACCACCTCGATATGTATCTGGAATTAATTGAGGGAAACCATGGAAAACCTCAATCAAGATGGCCGGTACAGGAATTACCGTTTCTCGGCGAAAGGCAGTAGGAAAAAGTCCCAGCCACATCTGCCCCCGCCGGGAATCGAACCCGGACCTCCCGAATGCGAGTCTAGTGCTGTACCACTACTCTACCCAGCTCGGTGTGAAACAGATAAAAACACTATAATTAATTCTCAATATTGTTCACGTCCATTATAATTAATAAGTTTTTTTAAATTATTTTTTAACGGGAAATTGGACAATTCAAATATAGTTAAACTAACTCAAAAAATTGCGACGTTGTGCCTGAAGAAGTTAAAAAGATTTAACGAAACGTCGCAATTTTTTGATTTAGTTTAACTATATTTGAATTGTCCAATTTCCCGTTAAAAAACAATAAAAAAACTATAATTAATGTCTAAAAATAAAGATATAACGACATTTACAGTGTCATTTGAAAACCTAACAAAATCCGTTCATTCGTAGTTCAAAATTTGTAATGCGCGTTTATTAGTTTATTTAATTTGCACTGATTTGCATTGAGTATAAGTTTTGTACTCCTGAAGATGGACTTATTGTCCGAAACGATCGTCAAGAAATAAAGAATTATTTGTAGAATTTTCAAGTGTTTTTTTTTTTAATTACTTGTTTATTTAATTGTTGAAAGGAATTTTGTATGAGGTACAATCAAAAGAGAAAACTTTACCGATGTTTCGCTTGTGGCCAACGTTTCAAAATATTTTGTCTCATCTTCAGGGCCATGAAGATGAAATAAAATATTTTGGCCACAAGCGAAATATCGATATATCTTTTCTCTTTTGATTGTTCGTCATCCAAACTTCCTTTCAAAGATTACATTATTGGAACAAAATAAATAATAATAATAATATATTTAATATGCAAATAAAAAAAAAAAAACAAAAAAAATACATTCGATTTTTTCAAAAGTCGTAGTCCTTCAGAAAACACTATGCGATGCAAATGAAATTTAGCCGATTTTTTAGAGAAATTTTTATAGTATAATTCAAGTACAGAATGACCGATAGTTTTAATTCAGATTAATTCGCATTTAACTAATCACTCCCTGGTTAGTTTATTTCAAACTTATCTGATTCAAAAACACTGGTCTATAAATTATTACTGACAGCTAAAGAGCACCAAAAGGCAACTGCATTCCGCGGCGCGATTCATAATGCCTTGGGTAATGTTTGGTTAATTACCTCTGTTAGAGTACAGTCTCTGTCTAAATATTGCAGAAATGTGATCACAGAAACTTTTTACATATCTGCTTTTATTAAATTGGCCCCGGACTCAAAATTTCATTTTTTCCTTCTTTTAGAATTTCTTGCAAGAAGATTTAATTGTTTCTTTTAAGTTATTATTTTTTACTCTTGAAGGTATAATAAAAAAAAATCTCTTTTCGACAGATTTTGCTCATTTTTTTTCATAGGCACAAAATAGTGTGTTCTAATAAATTCCGTTGTTTCAGAATTTTTGACCGGTTAGAACGCGAGATAATTACTAACAAAGTTCGCAATTTTCTCGGTCAGAATAAGAAAATTGCAAACTTTGTTATTAACTATCTCGCGTTGTAAACGGTCGAAAATTCTGAAACTTTGGGATTTATTAGAAAACGTTATTTTGAGCCTAAAAAAGTCGAAAAGTGATTTTTCTTTATTATACTACGCTATAACTACCTTAATGAATTACTTCTTTTTTTATATTTGATTACTAAACTTAAAACCAGAGACAGATAAACTACTAAACCGATTTAAGTAACACTTATGTGTAATAATTTATTCTGAAGATATGCTCTATTATATATAAAGAAATAATTAAAATCAGTTCACACCTAGCGTGGATATCGCGGCATAAATAAACTACTAAACCGGTTTAAGTAAATTTAATGTTGACTACTAAATAGAACAAGAATAATTAAAATCGGTTTACAATAGCTGGAGATATAAAGTAACATACAGAAAAAATCTCCTTTTTGAACTCAAACAAAAACGGCTGAACCGATTTTAAGAATAATTATATGAGACCAATACGGGCACATTTCAAATCGATGCTCAAATGAAGATATCGCAGAACAGACACAAAAAAACGCGTCGATTTTTTTTATAAAGTTGCTCAAAAAATAAAAACTCATCCTTATTTTCGATTACGTCAGAAGACTTCCTCCTGGATACTGTAATAACGATCTTGTTATTTACGAATACATTATAAATGTATTCAAATTGACGGTGTTTTGTTTATTATGCCACACTCGATATGACGATACCTTAAACAAGACAAATTATTCAACAAATATAAATGCAACACATTCAACCCTTGAACTGAACGATATTCAACAGCTTCTAACTTTTGAAGTGTATGTTTAATAAACTCAATTTGCATATTTTAATAAAAGAAAACATTTTAAATACTAGTATCAGTACGATTGGAAATGAAAAAATAATGTTTTTTAAAAGTTGGAAAAGATTTCCATCAAAATATTTATATATAAAATTTTATATAGAAATCATATCTATCATTATTTAGGCAGGGATGTTTAAAAAAATAGAATGAGTAAAACATAGTGCTGGGTTTTTTGAGCTAACTTTAATAATTATAATGATCATTGTGGTCCATCAATATAAAATAAATAAATAAAGCACAATCAAATTTGATTTAGTCAAGACGAAGACTAAATACGTCTGATCACAACTAGATTGAAAATTATATTTGTTTGTTTCTTAAGCGTTGCTAATAGAACCGCAAAACAAAACCAAGTTGTGGTCGACAATGCATATTATTTACTTATTTATTTAATAATACCAACAGTTATAAATACAACTAGTTAATGGTATTTATACCAATAAGTACATAGAATAGAATAAAATACAACATATGTAAAATATCAGGAACAAAAACAAAATTAAAAACAGTCAGTTATAAAAAAACATTGATATGGCCTCAATATTTTCAAAAATCAGCCTTTTAAATTCTTTAAGTTTCACTTGGTGAATATCAATATTTAAACTGCCTACTTTATTAACTAGTCTAATCATATTGTACAGAGGACAATGAAGCATGTAATTAGTTTAAGGGATATCAGGCATTACTAAAACTACGTTCGTTCTAAGAGTGATCTCAAGAACATTAAAAATAAGTAAATTATGAAAATCATTGTTGTGAATATAGTTGTTGATTACTTTATAAGGATATAATATAAGATTTTTTTATTCGAATGCAACAAGTTAAACTGGCAACAATAATAATCATAACCAAAATTATGATCCGTATATGTTGAGGTTGTTCTGTAAACGAGATATTTTATGAAATTCCTTTGAACACTCTCAATCATTTTTATTAAGAATCTTTGCCATGGGTACCATAACATTAATGTTGTCTCAAAAAGATCCCACAATAGAGTCTGGAAATTCCAAAAATGATTGAAGAGTTTTGAGCTTTCAACAGTAAAATGAAAAGTTAAAAAATCAGTTTTTGCCCTTGCGTTTCACAGAATATCTTTAAAGGTTAATTTGGATCTTTTGGAAAGCTAGGCACTAATTGAACAAAGAGAACATATACCTAAATCCATATTTTGCTACCTAACTAAATATATATCAACGCTATCCAAAAGTGTTGCGTAGTTCATAAATAGTGCGTCACTTGTCGCTTTTACATTTAATCGCCTCGCGAACTAGCCCTCGCTATAAAAAGTTAACTTAAAATATGATAAATGTCAAATGAAAAAAAATTTCGTTCGACTGCCCCGTTCCGCCGTAGTCATTATATTTGCATTTGTAAGTGAGAAGAGTGTAAATGTAAGTAGAGAAGAAGAAAACGCACAAGTGGTGCGAGTCATATTAACAAAACACAGTCGACATCATTATTTTCACAATAGACGACCAATTAGACCGCTCGTGCAAAGAACTGTTCATTTAAACACGTGTTCACTTCATCTCCCCTCCGTTTCGTTTCATCTCTTTCCTTCCATTTTGTTTTCTTATGTTTCTTTTTCTAGCTTCTCCTCTTGTTTTATTTAATTCTTCACTGTGATACTGATTACGCAATGACGAAGAGAATCGACATTGTTTATTACGTTTAACATTTTTATTGGAAACATTTCTACAGCAGAAATCAACCAGACAATTTGATCTTAAGGTGATATCAGACTATTCATTCGAATGAGTGTTCATTCGAATGAATGTTCGTTTTTGTTTCATTCCGCGTTTACACGACACAGACAGAATGACATAGAAAAAAACGTTCATCCAGTCTTTTCCTCGAAGTTGTCGTCGAAATGTTCATCTCGTCTTTTCCACGAAGATGTCGTTGAATGAAGTTATGCGCCTTGCAAAGTCTAAGTTTAAATCATTATTTAGAGATTTTATGGAATTTTTCCTTATTGTTCTGTCTTTGTATTCGTCGAGTTTGTGGTTCCAAAGATATTGATAATTTTTGAAATTCTTCAAAAACAGCAGCGTATTTTGGTCGTTCCGCTTAAATACCATTTTGTCTCATGCACAGAAAGAATATATTCACTATGCGGTATCATAGTTCCAAGTTCGTCCGCTACAAGACACGACACGACACAAAATGATCGAACCAGAATGAATGTTCTCTCTTGTCCAAAAAGAGTGATGGAACCTTTGGTGTGAAAATACGAAATAAAAATATATACCCACAAAACACCAAACCGTATCGAAAACTCTCGACGTACGTTTCGCCAACCAAGTTGGCATCATCAGGAGATGATTAAATCTAAATACTAAAAACTAGCTTCCTATCTTATATAATGGTTAAAAATTACCTGAACTATAACTAAAGGAACAAAATTGACCATAGAGAAAGAAAGTTTAAACTTACTAGGAATAAAATGACCTGAATTAAAAACTATTTACTAGGTCATAAAGCGGACTACCTGGAATAGGACCTAAGTCGTTGTTCATACTATTGCTTTTATGTTTATGGGTTTCAAGACTCTCTAAGGCGTTTAATTGCCTGATATTTGTTACATTCCTAATAAGTTTTTAGTATTTAGATTTAATCATCTCCTGATGATGCCAACTTGGTTGGCGAAACGTACGTCGAGAGTTTTCGATACGGTTTGGTGTTTTGTGGGTATATATTTTTATTTCGTGTTCTCTCTTGTGTTCATTCGAAGTGCGAATGAATCATGCCGAATGCCGATATCTAGCGTTGTTGGATCGGTTCATTAATGAATTCATTTATCACTATTGTTTCATATTGTATTCAGACGTTTCACTTCGAATGAAAGATGCTGAATGAAAGACAGAAATCAACACCTTTACCTAATATACTTTTTATTGTCTGCAGGTTCGAATTTGTAAGTCATGTATACCAAAGGAATAGTCGGTATGAATAACTACACATATTCATACCGACTATTTCTTTGGAGTTCTTTACAAGAAAAAAGAAAAACATGAAGATGTTTTGCTTTTATATAAAAAAAAACATCTGAATATCATCAATTCCCAGGAATCACATAATATTTTCTTACAATTGTACAAAATACAAAAATTCTGATTTTTTATACAAACGCAGTGAGGATTTAGTCCTGTCGACTTTATACCTGCAAACATCAACAAAGCAACGTTAGCGTCCTTTCGTTATAGGTTCAGCAAAATAAATCAAATTTACTCTACTGTGCGTATATTTTATTTAGTATAGATTATCGACACCCGACAACTAAGGTTAAAAGTTCAATTAGAAAAATATTTAAAACGAACTTTAAGCACGACTTTCATCGACTCTACCGGTTGCTATCGGTGACTTCAGTAGCAAGTAAACGGTAGACGTAGTGTTATGAGTCACGGTAGATCACCGGAGGCTATGACGTCTTCTTGTTGCCCTGAATAATGTTGCCTCGTTGTTCTCTTCCAACTTGTGTTCTCGTACAACGCTGTTTAAAATATCTGCCATGTTTAACTTGTTCGTTTATTTTATATACAAAACCTTCTCTTAATTAGTTTCAAATAATAACTGTTATTGCAAATTACTGCACATATTGATATTTTCACGTTTCACTGAACGATCTAAAATAATTACTCGCAAAAATTTAAAACTATTTGAAATTAATTTGCATGTTAAAATATTCGGTTACGATAATTTTTTGCCAAACGATTGAGTCCCCTTCCTCTAATTTTTAGACAGAAAGGCTTAGGAGTCCCCATTCGTCTACGTAATACAAAAAATTTTGGAAAATAATTTTTGAACAAAACGGCTTAGGAAACCCTTCCTCTAATTTTTGGACAGAACGCGGTTCGGGAAAACGCCGCATCTCTCTAATTTTTGGGAGTCCCCTCCATTTTCGTAACCGTTCTTGTTCGTAACCGTAACGCGTCACAAGCAATTTCAAACAGATAGCTCCGCTAGAGCAGTTTCACTTAAAAATTGAATCTTCTTTTAAATTATTCTATGATAAGAAATTTTTATTAATATAATTATTGTCCTTAATTTATCTACAGATTCGACGATTGACGACCCGTAAGCTTCAGGTTAAAAAAGAGGAAAAAAAGTACAAATTTCGTTCAACCATGGATTAATGTCTCATTTCCATTTTGAAATAATTAAAATATTTCTACAATGCAAATACTGAACAGCGCATACAACGTTCATATTATGTCGTAATTTATCTGTTTATTTTACATGATACAAACAATAACTTATTCATAACTCGAATTTACTTTTTTTTACATTTAACTATGTGAAAACAGATGTTGTAGTGCAATACTGCACTGTACTATGTTTGAATATAATAAATAGTAATTATTATTATACATTATACAATGTGTAGCAAGTCATTATAACCAACACTCAATTTGTTAGTATTGCTTTTAAAACTAATTAAAAAAACGTAGTAACTTACAAAAAATTGCAATGAGTTTATTTATTTAATAAAAACAAAAATGGAGAGGTACTATTTTTCAAAACTAACTATTAAGTAGAATTATCTATTACAAGTTCTAGTGAAAGAAAACTTTGTTTCTTTATATGTACTTTAGGCTTAGATTTTAAGGCAGAAAGGCTAACATATATGCTCTGCTGGAATGTCTCGCACGCCATCTATAACAGCGGGTCGAAAAAAAGTTACAGCGGGACGAAATAGTTTTCTCGTGCACAGTGATACGTAAGACTGCTGCCAGTCAGTAGTAGCTAACAGCTATTATTGTATGTAACCTCAAAAAGTTATTAATCTTTTTATATAATGGTGAATAAAAGTTAAGATGAATGCGAATGCTACAAAAAAAAACCTTACTTGAAAAATGTAGGTTCACCTGATGTAAAAAAAAAAACCCGGGTCGCAGTGCCAAAACCCTGCCGACAATATAGTGTATTTGCTATACAGACAGTATGGCTTTATTATGCGAACTTAAGTTGGTTTTTGGGCAAAATAAAAAATTGTACTCCTTAATACACCCCTTAAAATAACATTTTTTTTCTTAATTGCAATATTATTATAAATCGAACCTATATACCAAATTATATACACCTTTCAGTAAAAAATTCCCTATCTGCAAAATAGTGTTTTCATAAAATTTGTAAATCCGGTCCTGTCGGGCCGATTTTATTAAAATTCTAGAGACACATTTTAATTACTACCAAAGGGTTAAATTTCAATTTTGAAACGATTCGGAGAATTTTTTCGGTGTTTTGGGGCACAAAAACAATTTTCAACCTCTAAAAACTACCCTTAAAATGACCCGATTAGGCCCATTTTAAATAGGCTTCTTGCGGTGATGGAAGTCAACGCGTGGGCCAAATTTAGTTGAAATCAATTAACTCTTTGGAAAGTTATTGCCCGCACACATATATATATATATACGTATATATATATATATATATATATATATATATATATATATATATATATATACATATATATATAAACATTTTTAAAAATGGTACCAAAGTGTTTAGGAGGTTATGAAACGTCGAGAAATTTTGGTCCGACCCCTAGGTCCCGCCATCCGACCGACGCCAATAGTGTATGTTGCCATATGGCAAATACACTAATTATGAAGCTGTTTTAAATAAATACTGTCAGCGTTTTTAAAGAATTTTATTTCGAAAGATGACAGTGTTAAACTTCATGGAACTATCTGACATACCGAGTACATACTATGACCCATACAAATAGCAAATCTTTTCTGAAACTAAAAAAAGGATACAAACTGATAATAGCCTAGCTTTAATATAAAATTCCAGTTAATAAATCCTTTAACAAAGTGCACACAGACGGAAACGAATAATTAGCTATAATTACGGAAGGGACTTTACATTTGTGGTCACAAGAAAAAATTGTTTACGTCAGATTTGGTATATAGAATAACATTTATCAAGACTTAAGCATGCAGTGAGTTGTGAATTACTACGGAAATCTAGTCGTTTCATTTTTACATGAACTTTTTTGAAGCAGGTTGATATTTTTTTTAAGTTTTTTTATTTTTTACTTTTTAGTGGATTTGATTTCGCATGTTTTTATTAATAGATTTTGTAGCTGCTTTATTTATAAATTATAATAAGAAAACTTCAGAACCAATTTAAGTAAAATTTATGTGGGAGCACCCTGAAGGTATGCCCTATTAAATAAGAAAAGAATCATTATCAAAATCGGTTCAAAAATACTGGCGAAATGATGTAACATTCGTATAAAAAATATGTTTTTTGATGTCATTTAAAAACGAATGCATCGATTTTAATAAAAACCATATGGTATCAATCTGGTAGCATTCTGAACAAAATGGCGTCGAAATTTTTCAAATCGGTTTACAATTGACGAAAATATCGGCGCACATAGATATCAAAAAAAAAATACAACCGAATTGAGAACCTCTTTTCCTTGTCGGTTAATAAACTACTCTTTGCAAGAGAGATCAAAACAAAATAATTTGAATGTGTGAGGAAAACTCGTAATAAGTCACTCTGCCTTGTGGTCACAGATGTTTAACAAATAAAAGTACAACGTCGTAACGTTGAAGTTGTTATGCAACTGATGGTGGAAGTTCCGGGATTAGATGGTGGGAGCTGCGGAACACGATGTTGGAGATTTATTATTATATAGAGATGCTTTCAGTGATGAAATTGTGAACGAACCTTAAATGAAAAGTCAGGCAAACAGATTAAATTATATAAATAGCCTAACAATGTATTTATAGACACAGGAAATTAAACCTTACAAATATTTTGGTTGATGTTAATTTTAATGTGAACGCCAAATTTCGTTCAAAATCACACATATATAAACAATTTCAAAAAATTGTACCAAGTTGTTCAGAATGATGTGACACGCCTAGATATAATGTTCCTAGCACTAGGCGCCTATCAACTTCAAAATTGCGTGTCCGTTAGATATTGTTTAGAAAAATACATTTACAAAAAAAACAAACAAATAAACTTCTTGTAAAAAAACTACTCATAAAACTTGCAAAGCAATGATGCATCATTAAATGAGGGAATAGAGTTCTCAAAGTTCCGAAATAGTAGGATA
The DNA here is from genome assembly GCA_034508555.1 of Venustoraphidia nigricollis. Classification (NCBI taxonomy): domain Eukaryota; kingdom Metazoa; phylum Arthropoda; class Insecta; order Raphidioptera; family Raphidiidae; genus Venustoraphidia; species Venustoraphidia nigricollis. The sequence goes on along the minus strand of JAVRKA010000042.1, from coordinate 318,163 downwards.
TGTATCTAGTAATTAATTAAACATATTATGACAATGTGTGATGTTATGGTAAAACGAGCCTTAACATAATTACGCAGGAAATATAGCATTTTTTACACGTACCCCTATATAATAGTTGGGTTTCACTTAATTTTCTACATTTATGACAATTCATTATTCTGTCATGTGTAAATTCATTTCTATTTGGTTTTTTAAGAAAAAATTGTTTTTTCTGAAAGTTCTTTTCTGTAATGAAGTTGTTAAAATTTTTAAATTGTATTTTTTTAATGAAAACATTAATTCAAAGATATTACCTAGTTTTCGTCATTAGAGAGAAAAATAATCTCCAAAATGGCGCACCAAACATTAACTTTCATACACTATTAATAGTGATACGTATTTCTACCGACGAAAAAACACATTTGAGGAATAATATATACCGATTATTAAGGCTGTCGGAACGCTCTGAATTTAAACCAAAAATAGAGCTTCAGCTGTCAACTGATTGTAGATTTATTCGTCAACATTCTGCCAAAATTCTTTTTCTATAAGGAAGATAAAGACAAATCTAGGTCTCTAATGGACTACTTTTGTAATTTATGTACGATTTACTAGAAAAAAGTTGGCATTAATTGTGCCAAAAAACACACGTTTTCAATGTCACACTACGACCTTATTCGTACTTATTTCACAAAATTGTTCTATCAAAAACCTAAAGTGACTCTTCCTTTTTCGGAAAAGTTTTTTAAATCTTCAAAATATTTCCAAAAATTAGAGTAATCAATTGACAGCGGCACCCTTGCCTCGTATTGTGCACCAGCCAAAAATTAAAACGTGCAGATGATTTGAGCGAGACAGAGCTAAAGAAGGTCACACCCACATTATGTCTTTTGCCTACCTCGCCTCTTACCGCTGGGCCTCAGCACAAACTGTGTGAAAGTGACACAACGCTGTTAAAAGCACGTACGTCTACTATCGAGCATTTATTATATTCTACAAAATGTATCTATTTGTAGAACGGTGAAACGCAGCAGAACAATTTGTGACAAACAAGTATAAATACGGTAATGTTTATAACCAGTTTGAACTCAAATACAAATTGGAAATAAAAAGCTTTATAAGCCAGGACTGCGAAGAGTTACTTTAACGGTAATGTTACGTCAGTTTAGAGTTACAACGATGCGATGGAGTATTTTGTTTGTACGAGGTGTGAGTACAAAAAATATACCATATACATAATGCATGTGCTGGCGAAGCATGTACCTCTCCTGGCAGAATGCATTTCCCCATCCCCTTAACAATTCGGTAAAGAATAATGCACACTAATAAATATTATATACGATGGACCAAATATTTAAAAAACCCGGGTCGCAGTGCCAAAACCCTGCCGACAATATAGTGTATTTGCCTGTATAGGGCCGTGTGGTTTTATACTTTTATTATGTGAAATTAAATTTGTTTTTGGGCAAAATAAAAAATTTAACCCCTTAATACACCCCTTAAAATAACATTTTTTTTCTTAATTGTAATATTATTATCAATCTAACGTCTACATTTAATTAAATACACCCTTCAATAAATAAGTCACTATCTGCAAACTAGTGTTTTCATAAAATTTGTAAATCCGGTCCTGTCGGGCCGATTTTATTAAAATTTTGGGGACACTTTTTAATTACTACCAAAGGGTTAAATTTCAATTTTGAAACGATTCGGAGAATTTTTTCGGTATTTTGGGGCCCAAAAACATTTTTCAACCCCTAAAAACTACCCTTAAAATAGCCCGATTAGGCCCATTTTAAATACGTGGTCCAAATTTCGTTGAAATCAATTAACTCTTTCGAAAGTTATTGCGCGTACACACACACACACATATATATATATATATATATATATATATATATATATATATATATATATATATATATATATATATATATATATATATATACCTATATATAAATATATATACATATATATATATAAACATTTTTAAAAATGGTGCCAAAGTGTTTAGGAGGTTATGAAACGTCGAGAAATTTTGGTCCGACCCCTAGGTCCCGCCATCCGACCGACGCCAATAGTGTATGTTGCCATATGGCAAATACACTAAAAAAGGAAATGCGTGTTCTTATGGAAGCGCATTTGAAGTTATACTTCTTTGGCGTGATTAAAAACTAAGTTTTCTATATAGATAGATAGATAGAGATCTTTATTTGTTTGGTACAAATGTACATAAATAGCGTCGACAAAAGAATTTTACAAGAATTATAAAAGCTTGTTTAACTTATAGTGAGCCTTGGCTAACAAGTATTTTTTTAATGTTTTTCTGAAATGCTTAGGGTTTACAGCCTTAATTTCAGTAGGTATATTATTGTGTATTCCTATCATAGCATTGTGGACACCTTTGTGAGTCACTGCTAGTGTAGTTTTTAAATTATTTTTATTTCTTGTAGTATATTCATGTTTGTTGTGATTTTCATTAAACAAAGATGGGTAATTTTGTACAAAATTTGCACAATTTAGAATATAGAGATCTACTAGTGTTAGTATGTTATACTGAATAAATAAATTTTAACAATGTTCTCTAGGTGCCACACCTGCTATGATACGAATACACTTTTTTTGTATTAGAAAAATTTTTGCTGCCCATACCGAATTTCCCCAGAAGATTACTCCATATTGAATAATAGATTGGAAATATGCATGATAGACACTAAGCAGAATATTGGTATTAGTATATTTTTTTAAATAAGTTAGAATGAATTTAGCTTTATTTAACTTAGGGTTGATCAATAAGTACCCGTGTTTGATGACAGATGGTGTTAACGAGTGAAATTGACTTCACCATCGTGTGCTACAGACTTTTAAACGATCTCGTGCTGAGCTGTAGTTAAATTCATAAGTTAGGTTATTTTGACAGTTATTTGACAGCCAGCTGTATAATTGGTGTTTTGTATTTTTCGACAAAATGGAAAAAGAGGAATATCGATCCGTAATTCGTTTTTTTAAAAAACATGCGAAGAAATAGAACTAAAGTTGGACGTTGTCTATGGGGACCCCTCACCATCTATGACAACGGTGAGATATTAGTATAAATAACGAATTACGGGTCGACTTTGCTCTTTTTCCATTTTGTTGAAAAATCCAAAACACGAATGATACAACTGGCTGTCGAAAATAAGCTAGCCTATGAATTTATCTACAACTCAGCACGAAGTCGTTTGAACGTTTGCAGTACACGATGGTAAAGTCAATTTTACTCGTCAACGTCATCTGTCGAACACGGGTACTTATTAATCAACCCTCGTACATGCAAATAATTTATTGAAATCAAATCTTCAAAAAGTTTAAGAATAATACATGCAAAAAATTAACCCCAAATATTTAAGTACACTTTTAAAATTTTAGTTTGTCGTCATTATTATTATTCAATAAGTCAAGTTGTGGCTATTATTACTCTAAGTGAAGAAGCCAAAAGGCCCGTATATTAAAAAAAACTATAAATATTCTCAAAAATAATATTTGTTTTAACAGATGAAAATACTTTTTTTTTAGTATTCGCTGACAATATAGCTTTAAATCGATTTACTGTTCATAGCCAGCCATGAAACGAGAGCTCAACAAATTGGTGTATCTAAACTTGAATTCAATTAAATCAAAGCTTTTCAGGTAACAGATTTGCAAAACTTAATTAGTGAATAAAGTAATTTAGCGAAATACATGTTCAATGTCCCCTTTTAAGAGAAGGCAATGCGATCGTAGCCAGCTGTGTTAGCAATACCTGAAGGTCGTTACGTGGGGTGGGTTTTGAAGATAATTCAAACTAAAATATTGGTTCATACACCCCAGTTTGAAAATTATTTAATATTCAAGTGTCAAAAATTACTTCGTAGTAAAATTTGGAACAAATTATGAACTTTGAACATTTTATGTATTTTAAGTGAAATACGGAGAGAAAAGGGTTGTAGTATAAACGCTCAACAACTAAGGTCATCAGCGTTTATATCATAAGTATAAATCAACACAAAAATAACACAAAACAGTAAAAATACACCAACAAGTGTGTATAAAGATAAATCGAGCGCTGGACTACATTTCGCATGAAAAATCCTGTGAATTCATTTCTATTGATGATTTAAAAAAAAATTTGACAATGGCAACCTTGCGGCCCAATTTCCTGTCAGCTTTCATTATTTGTGCTAAATAATATATACAACACAACTTGTACAAGAAATGAAAAAAACCTATTTATAATTTCACTTGTAATTAAAAAAGAGCCAAGCAATTATAGAAATGATGGTATCGAAATATAAGTTCTTTGCCTTTAATTTATTCAAGACGAAAGGACATTTATTATTCTCCACGGGAAGCCATCAAAAAAATAAATGAGCGTCGAGGTACAGTACAAAGCTAGACAAATGACAACAAAGCGTTTCGTCGTTAGTACCTATATCTATCTTGGCGAGAAAAGATCAAACAATATCACGCACATATCAACTATGTTTCGTATATAGGGGAGATCCGCTATGAAACGGACATCTCACTTCAAATGTCGTTATATATTGTAAAGTATTTTGAAACTTCATGTTAATTACAGAATATAAAAGGGTAATTATTATGCTATCAAACTGTGGTCATATTAATAATTTCTAAATAATTTTGATTAAAATAAAAAAAATTATTAAAAAAATATTACATTTGTCCGTTTCAAAAAACCCGTGGATTGAAACGGACAGTCAGTGTTTTGAAAAGGACAATGCTATAAAAAACTATTAATTTTATAATTAACACAAAAATGAGTAATTTAACAACAGTTATTACAATAAAATTTGCGAACACCTTTGAGACCGCAACTTTCGTGCGCCCAGTTTTTACATATGTAACACTTTAGCCAGTCTATGTTGCTAGAATTATATTTACCCTGACAATATACACAACTGTCCTGCAGACTGCTGTCGTTTCCTTTATTGTTTCCCTTGCATTTGGTTTCCTTTTTTTTCATTTTTTCCTTATTCTCCTCGTTAATAGTTTTAGGTTTCTCTTTTTTAGGATAATAATTTAGAGGAATATCATCGTCCGTTTCAATGCATCAATGTATGTCCACTTCAATGCATTTGTGGATTTTACTTCAGAATGTCGAAAAAATGTGAACAATAATTATTTATAAGAAATCTACCAACACAGATTGCTTCTACATATTACTACCAAAAAAGATATGTAACCATAAAATATCAATTCGTAATACGTTACCTGTGCCATGATTCACTATTTTGGTTCAAAATTTACTTTTCACTTAGAAAAACTTCTTTCACTAATGATACCTACGTCGTCAACTGAACTGAGCTGTCAATGCGGTGGAGACATGCAATGGACACAGAGTTCCCAACAGACAATCTTAGATCTTACCATCATGCACAGTATATGAACTGCAGTTATTGTCCGTTTCATAACCCGTCCGTTTCATAGCGGATCTCCCCTACATGACTAAATAAAAGTAACTATATTTGCTATGACTTATGGTTGTTATATCCTGTGGGTGTTTTTTACCCGAGATTGTTTTTGTCGTAGTTGATTTAATTCGAAAGCCAATGTAAATAATTGAACCATTGAAAATCAGAATGGTCGCAGTCATAAAATTAAGTTTCTTTATATTATAGAAATATTAGATATAAATAATTAAAACAATTCCAAATGAAATAATTGATATAATTTGAGCGCTTTCGGGAAATCCCATCTTCAGAATAATTAGTAATATGTCATGATTAATAAAATAGAACTGATATGTCTAAGTAAATTAATCAGTGCTATTTTATTAATCGTGACATATTACTAATTATTCTGAAGATCAAATTATATCAATTATTTCATTTGGAATTGTTTTAATTATTTATATCTAATATTTCTATAATTACATCCAAATTCATCGTCACGACCCATAAGAATCTTTATATTATGACAAAAAGTTTCAGTAATATAGTTTTAAATCTGGTTATAAAATATTTAAATCTTATTGGTGTACATACCCTTAATATATAAAATTAACTTAAATATTAATTTTTAAAATTTATAGCACAGATAGATAACGCCCGAGGAAATGTTTTGCCAAAATCCGATTTTTTGACTTAGACTATTCTGATTTTCAATGGCTCAATTAATACTTCATTATAATCTATATAAATTACATCAAGTAGGTACTCTTGAGTCATATACGAGAAACCGATGCCAAGAAATTCTACTTTTATACGGTTAGAGCTTGATCTAGATGATCGCTTTACCTTTGTAAGTACATTGTTCACGTGCCAATCACTCACAGAAGTGTTGTTTTGACGTTTTCTCGCTGGAATAGGTATAGCTCTACGACATATAAGCGTGGTATCTATAGCTCTTTGACGACGTCGCGCGTCTAACAAATCGATAGTAAATTGGCAACTGAATATACCTTCTAAAAGGCCGCATCGGGGTGTCCGAAACAAGCTTTTATAAAACACATTATCTTCTTTTTTTATCAAAAAGGCAACTTATGAACTACAATTTGTATTTATCTCAGAATATTTTTTTTTCAATACATTTTTTATACAGTACGTTTAGTTTATTTATTTATATATTTTTATTTATTTATTTAGTCCAGATGTTCCCGTAGTCAGCTCCGGATCTAGAGGGGCCCAAACCGGGGCATCTATCCCGGGCGGCAATTTCAGGGGGACCCCAAAATCATAATATAAAACGTTTGAAAATTAATAACAAATTATTTTTAAAAAAAATATCGAACAGTTCTTATTCTCTCCCCCCGGTGACAAAAATCCCACCCATTATATATTTTTGAGTTGTTTTAAATAATTTATCTCAAACGATGGAAACGCCACTACCCCGGTTCGAAAAAATTGTGGATCCGTTGTTGCCCGTAGCCAACATAGTAAATTTTTGTTTGAAATATAAATTTTATTTTGCACATTATATGTACCTAATTTATGTGTTTATTTATCTATTAAAAATGCCTCCATGGAAGGTGTTACACAGGCTTTAGGTTTTGAGTTGTTTTAGGAAGTTATACAATATTTCTCCTCGATCAAGTTTTATAACCCTACTGTCAGACTATGCTCTTCGCACTGCTCCTCGCGCTGTCGCGGTGTTGCCCTAAGCGGCCAGACACTGCTGTACTCGCGACGCTCCGCACTCGGCTTTCGCCTCTCGGCAATGGAGGTCGATACTGTGGCAGCGTGCGCACTATGCCTTTACACTTAGACCGCTACACTTATTGCCGGTCCTTTGACTCGCGCACAAAAAACCGACAATCGAGGGAGCACTGGGCATGACGAGGAGCATGACGTGCGGCATGACAAGTAACGCGGTCACACAACGTCTCTGCCTCCTTTCCTCGCTACTTCCCATGCCACTCGTCGAGTGTGTGGCTGAGGCATAATAGTTAAGACAATGATTTGTAAACTGTATGTTTATTTTAATTCATTAAACAATTATCTTTCAAAGAAACAAGAATTATTTTAATTTACGCGTGCATAATACTAAAGTAATAGATGGTTCCAGCGCCCATTTAGGGGCGGTGCTGCCCTGTTGGAAATCTATGATCTAATCGATCAAAAAAAAAAACGGTCATCTTCAAGCTTCGCAAGTAATTTCAGATAATCTTAAAGACCTATGTGGGTGAACAAGGGGTCATATTGAACAGCTGATGAACTTTACACAACCTGTTTATTACCACACGTTTAACAAAAAAAAAAAAAACAAAGTCGTTGTAAAACATTTTAAAACGAATTATGAGAGTGTCGTCAACAAAAATAAACTATGTACAGATGCTGAGGTTGCAGATAAAGTCATATGATTAGAATTCTCATAGTTATGTAAATTATGTAACTTACGTTAGTAGGTACAGCTAGATCGTTTTAATCTGGCGTAAAAATGAATACAAATTTACAAGTTATCTCAAAAAGTTACAGCTTATATTATACTTAATAAATTGGATATGTGATTATAAAAAATGGTTTAAAATGGATATTCTAATTAATAATTCAATAATAAATCGCACGTATTTGTATTAATAATACAAAACAATCGCGTTATTGTTAATCTTGCTACGTTTCGACTACTTTATTTAGTCTTCGTCAGGCTCATAACTAATAAATGAAATAATCAATCAAATGATTTATGTTTAAAAGTTTAAAAATATTGAAGACACATTGTATATAAAATTAATTAAATAATGTTCAAAAAGATTGGTAACGTTTCATATTTAGTTATTTTTACATGAATTACAAAAATAAAGTAGTCGAAACGTAGCAAGATTAACAATAACACGATTGTTTTGTATTATTAATTTCAATACCTGCGATTTATTATTGAATTATAATAATAATTTTGGATGCGATATGTAATGTCTAATTCTAATTAATAATAATAATAATAATAGTTTATCAACATTGTGCCATTCGCACCATTACTATCTTCCATCTACCACAATTCCCGTTATTTTACTAAGTTTGTAAATTTCAACTTATTTAATCCATTGCAAATATCTAATTTAGTATATGTTTTATATTCTTGAGAATGGACTTATTGTCCGAAACGATCGTCGAAAAATAATTTAATTATATTTTTTGTAGAATTTTTAAGCGTTTTTATTTATTTGTTATTATTAATCATGTTCTACCAAGTGCCGAGTAAAAAATCAATGCAAATTATATAATTTAAGAGCTATGATATTACTGACTCCCATTTTAGTTTCTAGCTTCATAGGAGTATTTATATGAAAAACAATATGTCTGTGCGAAGCGGGTTATTTGAATTCGGAAACATACGTTCAAGCATAAATATTAATGAGTTAACAACAACACAATAACCTAATATACACAATATACCTACACTTCATACTTTTTCATGTTAATGATTTGTATTTTCACAAATAACAAGTTTAAATAATCATTCGGTTGCATGTTTACGTTTGTGTATAGGTCAGGACATCACTTGCAAGAAAAGAAGGTGAAGAAAGAGACAGAGAAACTATATTAGTTGTATTGCTTCAATGGCAATCAAAAACACAATGGTCACGAAATCGAACAAAAGGACGTTACAAACATGTAAACAAAATAATGCAAGGAATTTTCTGGAACTTCGCTTAATAAGTAGTGTCGTCAACATGGAATATTTCGGGTGAAAACTGTCAAATCATTCGATTAATAAAATAATAACAATAATAATGCGTTTAACGTCCGTTTCTCGACTTTATGTCATAACAGACGCCATTCGCACCATTACTATTTTCCATCTACCACACTTTCCGTTTTTTTCTACATTTTTAAAATTTCAACTTATGTAATAGCAATGGGCGAATGAAGGAATTATAGGAAATTAGGATAAGGTAGGTAATTTTTGAACTAGGAGTTTGATAGGTAATTGGCCATGGCCTGAAATAAGGAACCATCTCGATATTTATCTGGAATTAATTGAGGGAAACCATGGAAAACCTCAATCAAGATGGCCGGTACAGGAATTACCATTTCTCGGCGAGAGGCAGTAGGAAAAAGTCCCAGCCACATCTGCTCCCGCCGGGATTCGAACCCGGACCTCCCGAATGCGAGTCTAGTGCTGTTACCACTACTCTACTCAGCTCGGTAAATTAATAAATTTTCTCGAGATATTTATTCAAAATCATTCGAATGATTTTTATACTTACGAATTACGACTGAATATACAATCTCCAGTAATAAATTAATATACTGCACTCTTTCTTTACTCTTTAAGACATTGCATGCAGTTGTCTCTTTCAGTATTTAATATTTAATTACTTAGTCTTTTATCTGCCACTATTCTATGAAGTACTGCATACAAATGATTCAGTTGTCATAATCGAAAATTCATTCGTTATAATAATCATCTCGAATGCAGAGAGATAAATCGAATGAACAAATAGTTTAAAAACAGTAAAAAACGCTTTAATAGCAAATCGAACTAAAAAGTTATTTTTTTATTGTAAAAAAGCGTGGGGTGCTTGATATTAACTGATATAAATATTTAATTGGTAGCTATTTGTAAAAGCACCCCACGCTTTTTACAATAAAATATTTTTTAGATCGGCTTGCTATGAAAGCGTGTTTTTTTAGTTTTATTTTTGAACTGTTTATTTTTTAGTCTAATTGTTTTATCCTGATGATGCTGGTCAGAATAATGCAACAAACTTATTAAATTATTGATTTGTCATTGGTCCTCGTTAAGTGTGCGAAGTTCCAGTTTAATCTAACGTTTCGAAGTGGCTGAATTTCACGTTCAAAGATTCCGTTACAAACAAACATACCAGTAAAGCTAATAAAAGCGTGTGATTGAAAATACAGAAATGGACTTTGGACAATGGGAGTATCCTGTAGTTTTGGGAATACCCTGTAGTTTTTCATTGCATAGCGTAGCGCATTACTTACGCCATACAAGTACTGCATACAACCGGTATGGTGAATTCTAAAGAAAACGTATAAATAAAGCTTAAATTTAAGTCAGGAGATTACAGTGTTCTTGGAAAGTGCACGCTCCTTCAAACTGGAAACGATATTTATAGTCACAAGGCAAAACGGTTTATGTCGGAACAAAGCAATCTAATAATCGACTTTTTACTGTAATAGACAGCGATGCAGGTTACATATTATTTTGAAATACTTTCCGATTCCGAAGACGGCGTAAACGAGTGCAGGGTTTTCAAACAGGAGCCTAAATTTTTATAAATAAAAATTAAACGCTATTTGCTAGCAAGCGCATCACTTGAGAACGACTGGACCGATTTGGATATTTTTTTTAATGTTCGTAGTAGTCCGAACAAGATTTTTAGGAGGAGGGAATTAACCACATGTTTAAAGCAACTGCTGATTTATTGAACTGATATTCTTTGATTTATTTATAAATTAATTTACATTCTAATCTAACACCGACAATAAGATTATATTATTTGATAAATTTCCCGTGAAAGTTACCAGATAATAACATCAAATATAGACGTGAACATACCTAATATTAAATTTAAGTTTAAATAGTATACGTGGCAAAATGAATAAATAAAAATATTTATGTCGGTAAGTTAGAAAGTTTCCAACTGTGCGGCCATCTATTGATTAAAAGCTTCAACAGTAACCTTATAAAATTTCTAGCTTACCAATGTGTTGATATACCTTTATGTAACGTTACTTCCGTGTGAAAAAGTTACTCCCGTTATAGAAAAGATTTGAATAACCCCTGTTGTTGCGCCTAAAGAAGTTTTATTTTAAAAAATCTACATAAGCCACATTTTCACGTGGTCGTTGGTACAGTGGTCGAGCCGGTCGACCCATTTCCCCGTTCTTTCGATTAGCCCGGTCTCTTCTCTCCACCCACATCCAGCAAACTCCTCCCACTGTTATGTCAAGCCCATACGCTAGGCGAACTTGTTATCAAAAGGTATACCAGGAATTTAAACGAGTTAGCACATATTGAAGCCGCGAGTGGATGGGTCCTTATTTAAGGTCGACTCACAATAAGACTCCGACTCAATGTTTGTCAAAATTCATATTGTCAAGTACAAAAATAACCTTGGTGTTTTACTCCAAACCCTTTATATAAAACTTCTCGCGGCTCCACGCACGATTTAAATAAATAATGTCTTATAGCTCGCCCGACAGCAACAAAAACGGCGGAGTCTTAACACCGTTTCACAATCTTGCCTTCGAGGCTGTGCCCCGTTCAATAGTATAATACTCGCCACGGTTCTAAAAAGTTCTGAAGTTAGTCACACACAGCGTCGCAAATGCATATTTTAGAGCCGTACTGATTGTTTTGTGTGGAAGGAAGACTCCCACCACATCCCAGTTACCGCTCGTGCGCTCGTCGGTGATTGGTTATCGCTGGTTGTCTTGTCAATTGTCGTTTTCCTGCTATAAAGTACAGTCCAGTACGCTATTGTTAAGTTGTTTCTTCGATTGTTAATTGATCAAGGTGCCTAATACAGTTTTGCATAGACAAGCACGAAAAATAATTTTTTGGATGACTTTAAGCAAGGAATTAGACCTTTAGATTACAAAAAAAATTAAAAATAATAATATAGCCCGAGTTTGTAGTTTTTTAGCCGACTGTACCTGCGCAAGCCTCCATTTGCAACTAACTTCACAACCTTTTAGAACCGTGACGCGTATTAAAACAACAGTTTTTTCGTTGACGGACTTTGTAAAATTGGTCTCCACGAAAAGCCTATGTTCATCCTGAAGGTCCATTCTAAATATTCGCGAAAATCGGATGAATAGTTTCGGAGTTTACCTTCTACTCCGAGCTTACAAACTTCACCTTTTTACAATATCAGACTAGATAAAAATTTTGCTGCTAATTTTCATTTCAAAAACCGCAATTATCTTTCTAATTCACATAAGCTATTCATACTAAATCTAATTTAACATTGTTATGCATTGTTTGTCTAGATTTTTAATTGCAATCTACATGGAACAGAAATATATGGTGTTAATTGCTGTTTGTTAACTCTAATATAATTGTGTGCGCGCCTTTATAACTCGCTGCTTTTGCGTCAACAACAAGAAAAATGCTACATTTATATAAATGAACGTGATAGAAAAAGAAAGAAATAGTGTGAAAATGAAATTATTTTTATACCTGTCGACTTGAAAAAGTGTGGGAGGTTTCAAGTTGAATTTGATTTATTTTTCTTTTAGAAGTTTTTATGGGCATGTTAGAATATTGTTCTTTTAGATCTGTAGTCACGCAAATACCATATAAACAATTTCGTCATTATGAATAACAAAACTAATTTTTTTTTCTAAAAATATATGTTTCCCACAAATACTATTTTGATAATTTCATTTACTATAAATAATTCATTCAGTATACGATAATAGCGTAGAAAATTACATAAGCTTTATTTGCATATAAACAAACATACAACTTGCACGTTATATTTTTCAGCATAAAGGAAATATCTATGCCACACTTAAATATATTTAAAACGAAAAATTAAAAAGATGCGTGTAAAAATATTTTTTTAAAGTCGCGCCAAGTCACGTAACCTGACGTTACCAAAGAAATAAAGAAGTTTTAAAAATATGCAATAATTATACAATGGACTGTCATTCAACAAATAGTGAGAATCGTTTAAAGAAAATTCCAGCCAATTGAGCGACAAGACCATTCCAACTCTAAAATGATTCACCTTTGCGCGCATTGACAAAAATTTTTGTCAATGCACGCAAACGGTGCGGTGATTCCCCGATCAAAAACAATATAAGCTTGGTCTGACTTTGGTGTTCGGATACACGAATAACAAAACAAGTGAGTCCAAAAATAAGCGGTTTTAGTAAACAAAAACCGGTTCACATCTTACATACATAAATAATAAAATATATTATATTTGCAATCAGTGTAAATATGTATAATTTATATTTCTTACAAAAACATTCTGTGATAATGTACCTTGTGTAAAAACCTCCCCTCGCACGTTGTTTGGGGAACTCCCTCTTCACACCTACCTTTTCACTGCATCGCATCAATACATGCCAACGCACATTTCTAAATTTAATTGCACATAAAAAATTCCATTCTAAATAAATTTATGAGAAAGGCAACAATCGAGAATCAGTTATAGATGGGAGCAATTGTCGTGGGATAATATTGCTGGGATCAGTTGACTGCATGCCGTGTTATGCAACTACCATAACAAAATTCTGATCCGAAATGTATATGATTATAATAAAAATGCTAAACCGTTCTTGTATTTCGTGTATATAATATTATATGAAAAGATGCATTATTGCATTTTGCATATGTATAAAATTTACCTCTCAGGATCTCAGGGGCTTATTACATGATTCAGGAGCTCTTTTATATTTAAATATATACATGGAATGTAGAATTTTCCACCGACTGAAAACTTTTTACGATACAAATGTCGTTATAAAATATGTATGTCATATGCATACTGAATGATTCGTTATTCGTTGAAAAAACGAAATGAGGGTGACTTCTTATTAAAAAAATACGCAGAGTGCAAAAAATACTACGCAGGAATTAATTAAACAGATATTTTAATAAGAATTATCATCGTTCGGAACCATGCATACAATCAAACGATCCAACAGAAGTCTTTATGTGCTAATAACAAATATTATACCACACGAGCAGAAAGCTGAAAGTCCTTCACTACCCGACACATGCTACCCTCGACTTCGCATCGGACATCAAGACGCACAGTGCAGGAATTTTAACTTTCTGTTCTTGTGCTATTTAGATATACATACATGAATGAATGAAGTTTTGACTACAAAACAATATACCTGTAGACCTATGGAGTATCTTGACAGCCGTCAAAAGCGCCGTATCGTGGATAAAAATTACGATGATGGATAGTTTCGTTGTTAAAAAACAAAATTGCAATTCGTGTTAAGCAGTTTTATGTCAATAGGTTGGAATGGTAAAAAACGAAACATATTGAGCGTTTCAATTATTACAAATGTGTGATGATAAGTGATATTCGTTAATATAAATAAACAGAAGCTTATACATAGAAATCCTTACAAATAGTAGTTGACGTTTATTCGAATAAAACGTCTGGCATTATCTGATTTTGGCTCACGACTGACTGTCCAAGACAGGACTACCGCCACCCTCCGTATACTAAGACTAGACAAATGGCAAACTACACTTTAGCTCTTACTATGTCTAGCTACACGTAAACAACTTTTAGAACTTTCCTGTTTGCTCTGTACTAATTTACTAATTTATCAGTACAGCTAAAACTTTTAAAAAAGTTATATCAAACCCATAAATTATAAAACGTGGAATTTTTGGCACCGCTTATTATGAATATTTATTGCCCAACGCAGAATTAGTGGTGAATTTGTAGGAGCAGCCAAAATATGTTACATCCATGGATTACATTACAGAGAAACCATGTAGTGCAGTATTAGGTATTTTTTGCAGATTTTACTTCTAAGTTTCCTAAAAATCTAGACACGCGGTAGCGTGTCATGCCAAGTTCATCAAGCTAACAGAACTGGCGAGCAGCACCGTGTGTAATATTACACGAACCATTTGAGCTACTTTTGACCCCCTCATAACTCAAAAACTATTTCACATAAACATGTCAAGCCTAAGGTCTAACTAGGCTTCTATATATTATGCTAAGTTATAAGAAGAAATGATATTTTAAATTGTTATAACATATTTTATGTAGTTATAAATAAATTTTAGAACTTGGCACCCATTTAGATCTCACTTCTTTTGCCATTGAAGTCAACAACCAAGGCATATATCATAATATTGAACTTGGCTCTCATTTCACATTTCTGTTTTTGATGGAATTATATTATACAGTAGCAGTGATTGCATGGGTGCCACTGTTAATAGATTACTAGCGGAGTCGTGCGAATACTTCGTATCGTTAGTGGTCAGTTGAGACATATAATAGGGTGGAAATAAATTTTAATCTATTATTTTCAGAGACTTCAGCGCCACTACGTTTTAGATTGCCACCAGGTAGCGACATTTGTTTTTTCTGAATGTTATTGTCTGTAATTTTTAAAATTGTATTTTTTTAGTGAAAACATTAATTTTAAGATATTAACTTATTTTCTGTCATTGGACAGAAAAATAATCTCAAAATGGCGTATCAAACATTAATGTTGATACAGTATTAAGAGAGATATTTTACACCTACAAAAAACATCTTTGAGAAATAATATACTCCGATTTTTCCAAAGAAACGATTTGAAATAGGCATCGAAGTGGTCCACAAAAACAAATACCATATTTAAAAACTGAAACTGAAAAACGCTGTCTTGACTGAAACCTGTAAAATTGTACGCGTTTCGGATAACCTTGGTATACGAGTCGAAGTAATCATCATTCAAGAAGTCTTATCAAGGATTGCAACGTGCTGGTCACACCATTTCAACGGAGACATGTCACATAGTATTAAGTCGAAAGATCTTCAGGAAATCCCTCAACGTAAAGTTTTATGTGAAACATGCCCATATAACGCTTTATCTTTATTATCTTTAAGTTTTCATTGAACTTGGAAATCTTCCCGTAAATATAAACATTATTTAAAATAACGGAAATACGTTTGAACGAATCTTTCAACATATTAAATTCAAAACTAAAATATAATTTGTGATTGACTAGAGAAAACTTCAATTCTTCCCACTGACTTTCTTAACCCCTAATCCACAAAGCTTGAGTTATAAATTAACAAATTGTAGATAATTCAATAATAAATCTCAGGTATTTGGATTAATAATACAAAACGATCGTGTTATTGTTAATCTTGCTACGTTTCGACTCCTTTATTTAGTCTTCGTCAGGCTCTGAAAAATACATACATATACAAATTCAATTATACTATAATAAGTAAAAAATATATATAAAAAAATTGTAAATTATTACCATAGTAATAGTCGAAACGTAGCAAGATTAACAATAACACGATTGTTTTGTATTATTAATCCAAATACCTGAGATTTATTATTGAATTATAATAATAATTTTGGATGCGATATAATGTCTAAATTGTAGATATTTACATTGCTTTAGGAGCAATATCTATAATTGTTAATAATTTAAACTTCGAAGTTTGGAATTCATCAATAAAATATCTGTTCTTAAATTTATTTACTGTAGATTACAGACGCTCGACAACTTAGGTCATTAGCATCATCAAGTAACATAATCACTTAAAACTACACAACGTCACAAAACATCCATGAGCAGAGGCAAGATTCAAGCCCGCGACAGTCCGATCAAAAAAAATTGTACTTATTTATTTAACAGATAGTGACAGAGATATTGTAGATTATAGATGCTAAACAGCTGAGGTTATCAGCATTGAGAATAGCAATTTCAAGAATATCATCTACTGAAAAATTGTTAAAACTGAAAAAAACTAATAACGCCTACAAACAACACAAAATACTCAAAAAAAACTTTTTAAAGCCACTAATCATTTTTTGTAGTTGGTTGTAAGCTCTGGAATGATTTACCCCAGTGTATTCGGACATCAAATACATTACAATCTTTCCGTAAAAAATGTAAAATTCATTTACTTCAGGAAATGCAGGACAAACACATATAAAAAAATGTTTTACTCATCTGTTGATATTTTCAATGTTATTATTGTATTTATTACTATTGTTTTATATTTTATTTGTTACTTTTTAAACTGTTATCTGTTGTATTTTTAAACTGTTATTTTATGTCTCATATTTTATGTATGGCTTTGCGGCTTTAACTAATTAATTAAATAAAATAAATCATTCTGCACGGAGTTTATAAAAAAAATTAAAATTTCTCAAAACTGCTGTCACCGATAAGAAAAGTTTAATAGCCACTCATAATTATTGAAGATAAAGTTGATCAAAACTTTTCTTTTGTATACTAATTAATGTACAATAAAAGTACAAATTAATTGCAATGTTTAAAATCATTCATGTAAGAAAGAGTTGATTATCATGTAAGATATTTCAAATAAGATGTTTACTTGAAAACATCAAAGCAAACACCGTGTAAGTATTTATGAACATTTTGATGAACAGGATACAAGGATAATCCTAAAGTCATATTTGAAACGAGTTTAAGCTTTAACGCAAACCATACGTTATGCTTCATTCACATTCGGAATCATCCTCCAATTTTTTGAAGTTATTCTTCTTTCGACGCATTGAGCTTACAACAATTGTAACGATTAGGATTAAATTCACTGAAAAGGGGTATTGGGGGACAAAAAACGGATCTAGCTAAGTTTTATTCTCGGAAGAATTTGTTTTCCCATAATTTTTGTGACGTATCAAAACTGTAATGTTTTAAGTAAGCTTTGGAATAACAATTGTGTCAAAATACTGACAGTGAATCTTTAATAAGTTATACTAAATAAAACGACCGAGCTGGGTAGAGTAGTGGTGACAGCACTAGACTCGCATTCGGGAGTAATGGGTTCGAATCCCGGCGGGGGCAAATATGGCTAGGACTTTCTCCTACTGCCTCTCGCCGAGAAACGGTAATTCCTGTACCGGCCATCTTGATTGAGATTTTCCATGGTTTCCCTCAATTAATTCCAGATAAATATCGAGATGGTTCCTTATTTGAGACCATGGTTGATTACCTATCAAACTCCTAGTTCAAAAATTATCTACCTTATCCTAACTTCCTATAATTCCTTCATTCGCCCATTGCTACTAGTTAAGTTGAAGTTTTAGAAACGTAGAAAATAACGGGAAGTGTGGTAAATGGAAAATAGTAATGGTGCGAATGGCGTCTTTTATGACATAAAGTCGAGAAACGGACGTTAAACGCATTATTATTATTACTAAATAAAACGTAAATTATTTGAATATAAACGAAGAAATATAAATTAAGTAAATATAGTTTTAACTAATATTTGAATAATAGGCATAAGGTATGTTATTTTTATATCATGTATGATTAAACATGATGTTTTTTGCTCATAACTCATTTTTTAAACGAAAGGGAAGAAGTTTCTGTATCGAGTTTGTATATTAGAGTGTATTAAATCAGTTTTTTAGAAAGACTTATGAGCATTAAAAATGTAGACACTCGATTTTACTCAGTATATCAAAACAGAAAAAAACTGTACGTGAAAACTAATGCAATAGAACCCTTGCACATAAATAATTATTATAATTCAATAATAAATCTCAGGTATTTGGATTAATAATACAAAACAATCGTGTTATTGTTAATCTTGCTACGTTTCGACTACATATAGTAGCAAGATTAACAATAACACGATTGTTTTGTATTATTAATCCAAATACCTGAGATTTATTATTGAATTATAATAACAATTTTGGATGCGATATAATGTCTAATAAATAATTATAATAAAGTAGCGGGTCAAAGGGTCGCACTTTTGACGCTAGAGGTTTGTATGGTAAAATTTCTGTCGCCCAGATACTAGTAATTAGTATATAAATGTACCGTAAAATTGAGTTTTAAACAATGACTGTCAATTGTTCGTTTGAACATGATTTAGTGCGCATGTTCGTTGTATTTTTTTCGCAATAATCGCGTTCATATATAAATAGAGGCGTTGATAAAACTAAGTTGATATGATATGAGTGGCATCGTTTCAATAGTATATGCATGTGTATTGTAATTCGTTGGTACAATTCATTCGTGCATTCTATTCTCTGGTATCTACAGAACAATTCAAACAAAATTGGTGTTTCCGCATGTCGGCCGAATGGTTCCCATGGGTATTGCCGCAGTAACGTTCCAACAGAACCAAAAAAGCAAACAACGCAAGGACAGATAGATCTGTATATCTAACTACAGTTTAAGCGAGATAACATCTCAAAAATCACTAAACCGTCAACAAAAGTTTACTATCGTCTATAAATAAATAAGCGACGTGTTAAAGGAAAACTGTAAAAGCAAACATGTTCGAATTCTAGTCGAGATAGGTAAATATGTTTGTGTACAGTTTAAACTAAACAACATTTCAAATGACAAACGTTTGAAACAATAATCACCTTTTTACCGAGCTGAGTAGAGTAGTGGTGACAGTACTAGACTCGCATTCGGGAGGTCCGGGTTTGAATCCCAGCGGGGGCAGATGTGGCTAGGATTTTTTCCTATTGCCTCTCGCCGAGAAACGGTAATTCCTGTACCGGCCATCTTGATTGAGGTTTTCCATGGTTTCCCTCAATTAATTCCAGATAACTATCGAGAGGGTTCCTTATTTGAGGCCATGGCCGATTACCTATCAAACTCCTAGTTCAAAAATTACCTACCTTATCCTAATTTCCTTAATTCCTTCATTCGTCCATTGCTATTACATAAGTTGAAGTTTTAAAAATGTAGAAAAATAACGGGAAGTGTGGTAGATGGAAAATAGTAATGGCGCGAATGGCGTCTGTTATGACATAAAGTCGAGAAACGGACGTTAAATGCATTATTATTATTATTAATAATCACCTTTTAATATTCCTCACTTGGAGAGAAAAAATTTCGAGCCACACATTATGGCCGTAAAATCCAACATTTTGATTTTTTTTGACGTCACCTATCCTAGGACACTTGGGTTGCCGAGACAAATCCAACGATATCTTAATTTTAGAAATCCGTCCAACCATTTGAATGATACGAGGCAAAGATAGACAAAAACATAACCCTTCTTGGCAGTCGGGAGAACAACAAATCTATCAAATTTCAAGCTTACTCTTAATATTACAAAATTGAAATTTCATTTAATGCCCATATGGAGGGGGTTGTAATGAAGAAGGTAGGCGACCATATTTGATCTAACATAATATTCAGTTGTGAGTTTTAGCAGGAAAGTGGAACAGGCAAAAACTTCAAAATATCGATTATTACTTTTGCAACGTTTCGGCCTTTATTAGGCCTTCTAAATTAGGCATCTAAAAAATATATTTTTTTGTTATTTTATTGTCTATCCATGTGTTATAAAATAACAAAAAAATATATTTTTAGATGCTTAATTTAGAAGGCCTAATAAAGGCCGAAACGTTGCAAAAGTAATAATCGACATTTTGATGTTTTTGCCTGTTCCACTTTCCTGCTAAAACTCACAATTAGCATTAAAATGGACGCAACAGTAGAGAATGATAATATTCAATGTCTTCAGAATCACATATGTGTGCAAAATTTCAGCGCAATCGGAAACCGGGAAGTGGATTAAATTTAGCTTGCAAGATTCGATTACAGACAGACGGACACCGAGACAGGTGAAACTAAATAAAAGCTTGTAAAAAAATGATGTTAAAATGAAATGTCATTTTAAATCAGCTGTATATTAGAGCATCGTTGTTGTAGCAACAACTATGAATATCTACCTATATATGTCGCTTTTCAATTCATGAAAAAACATACACGTAAAAGTTTTAGATCTCTGAGTAGGTGTGCAGTTGAAAACATAACGTTCAAAAAAAAAGAAGGGTTTCTCTCTAAAAGAATTTATAGTACGAATAAATATCTGCTATCGAATATTTATTTTATAACGCCCTTTTGTTAAAATTGTTACACGAAAAGTAACCAATATCTTATAAATCAGAACTTTGCTCCACATTATTAACCAATACACTAGATGACTAGACGGTCACAACTCTAATAAATCGAACCTAACGTGCAAAGACAGACCCGAGCTTCATATGGCTACACTTTTCATGAAAAATAATGTTGCAACTATTAAATCATTTCATTTTGAGGGTTTTCATTCTTCGAGCCTAACATATATACAATAAGACCTCGCTTGACACGGGAGATACGTTCCAATAAGTTCCTGCACTATACGAAACAGCGATAAACGAGGTCATCTTAATACTTAGAACCGAGACTAAGAAAACTTGTGTTTAATTTTACAACATTTATTGTTAAATACTTTTTATCACATTAATTATAGACTTAATTATTGCTAATATCGATTTTTGTTCATATAACATTAGTGGAAATCAAATAAAAGTTCGAGTAAGAAGTTATGTTTGTGATGAGAAAGCTTCCTCATTTGATATATTTTGTTTTTTATGAAGAAGTCATCTAATGTTTGCCTTTTTCTGTTTCGTTCAGCAAGCTATTGTCGATAGCAAGATATTGCATCAATGACACTTCGTCTTGCCTTTCAACATTTGAATCATTTTGTATAAACTGATCCATAATTGACGTTATAGTGGCTAATTTTTTTTTTAGAAACCGCGTAATACTGAAACAGCATTAAGCGAGGTCTTACTACATGTCGATATGATTACCTCTTTTATAAATTGGTTAGAAACAAACACGAATTAATAAAAACCCGGGTCGCAGTGCCAAAACCCTGCCGACAATATAGTGTATTTGATAATATAGGCAGTGTGGCTTTATTATGCACACTTAAGTTGGTTTCTGGGCAAAGTAAAAAATTTGACTCCTTAATACACCTCTTATAATAACATTTTTTTTCTTAACTGCAATATTATTATCAGTCTAACGTCTACACCGAATTAAATACATCCTTCAATAAATAAGTCACTATCTACAAATTAGTGTTTTCAAAAAATTTGTAAGTCCGGTCCTGTTGGGCCGATTTTATTAAAATTTTAGGGACACTTTTTAAATATTACTAAAGGGTTAAATGTCAATTTTGAAACGATTCTGAGAATTTTTTCGGTATTTTAGGGTCCAAAAGCATTTTTCAACCTCTAAAAAATACCCTTAAAATGGTCCGATTACGCCCATTTTAAATAGGCTTCTTGCGGTGATGGATTTCAACACGTGGGCCAAATTTCGTTAAAATCAATTAACTCTTTCGAAAGTTATTGCCCGCACACATATATATATACGTATATATATATATATACGTATATATATATATAAATATATATATACATATATATATAAACATTTTCAAAAATGGTGCCAAAGTGTTTAGGAGGTTATGAAACCTCAAGAAATTTTGGTCCGACCCCTAGGTCCCGCCATCCGACCGACGCCAATAGTGTATGTTGCCATATGGCAAATACACTAATGAAGTCTATCTAAATATGTGATTTCTGGCACTTCAAGAATAGTGAATATTTTTAGCGAACACAGTGTAATTTCGAATATCATAGTCCGAGAGCTGTTAGACATTTTTAGGTAGGTATATTTCAACTCCTTAAATACTAAATTTCAAGTTATTAAAATTTCAAAATGTGTCAAGGATTTTTTATTGTGAAAACAATTTTGCTAATTTAAAAGTTTGAGGATCGTTTGAGCTCCGCTACCCTTCAGTCAGGTCTGTGTGTTTGTATTCGGATATTTTTCAAGAGGTACTGTACACGTTTTCACAATGCCTCAAATACCTACCCAAAAATGTCTAACAGCTCTCCTACTATTGGCATTTGCATTGAAAATATGTGAACATGGACAATCAACTATGCATGAGTTAACCATAAGAGAGAGATTCAACCATTCGAATCCAGGGTTTAAGCACACGGTATGTACATTGTTTGTTGCATAATCGTTGTTCTGATCCAATGATCCATGATGCGTACTGCCTGTGTACGACGCGTACGTGCGCTCATTGTATACAGGTACCATATAGACATAGTGAATCCGCTCTGTCGTTTTACCAGCTACTATGCCTAAACTGTTCTGTGACCAGAATATTGATGCACGTAATGAAACACTCTGTATACAGACGATCGAAAACTTTATCAGACGAACACAGAAAAATGTAAATTATATAAACACTCGGTATATGGGGATACACTATGTAGGTTTGGCGAAATGGAAGATGAAACAGCCACCCATATCGTTTTTAAATGTGAGGCTTTAACCTACAAAAGGACAACCATCTTTGGCTACATTGATGACGATGGAATAGTTGGTACACTTGTAGCCAATCTTTTGCAAAAGGTATTTGTACTTCAAAAAAAAGCAATTCGCATAATTTTTAATGTTAATTTTCGTGTCAATTGTAGACAAACATTTATAGAAAAACGTATTTTAACTATGCCGTCTGTATATGTTTATTTTACTTTATGTTTTATTAAACTACGTATTCATAATTATGATACGTTTCAGGCTATCCATGGACATGACACAAGGAATAATTCAAATGTGATTTTGCCGAAGTCTACACTGACGTTGTTAACAAAAGCGCCGAATATCACGCCTTGAAATTTTTTAATAAATTGCCACTTAGTTTCAGAAATCTAAAAATTTCGAAATTTAAAAAACAGTTGAAAACTTCTCTTCTTAAACAATGTCTGTATAGGGTGGATGATTTTGTTGTAAATGATTTGTAAACATATCTTTCTTTTCTGACGAATCTTATACATATTTGTATGTCTTTGAATCAATAAAATCTATTCTATTCTATTCTGGAGCTCATTAAACGATCCAGATTATTTGGTGACTAAATCCAGTAAAAAGGGAAGCACAACATGTAGTGCATTTGGGCTAAGAGACCATCCCATTCTATTTTAATCTTTAATCTTAACACTCGGTAGCTGTGGTCATTAATATCACATCGGATAAAAAAAAATAGGATCGCAGTGCCGACAGTAGAGTATATTTGCTAATATACAAACAGTGTGGCTTTATTATATGAATTTAAGTCTCTTTTTGGACAAAATAAAAATTTAATACAGCACTTAAAATAATGTGTTTTTTTAATTTCAATATTTTTATCAAACCAACAATCTGTACCAAATTCAATACACCCCTTAATAAGTAAATCCTTATCCGTAAACTAACGTTTTCATAAAATTTATAAGTCCGGCTCTTTCGGGTCAATTTTATTAATATTTTAACAGCACATTTTAATCTTCAAAGATCAAATTTCAATTTTAAAACGATTTTAAAAAATTTTCGGAGTTTTTTTCTTTAAAAACTTTTTTCTACTCCCAAAAACTACCCCTAAAATGGACCTTTTCGGCTCATAGGCTTCGTGCGGTAGTAGATTTCCTCAGGTGACTCAAATTTCCTTACAAACCGTAATATATGAAAAGTATATTTTAGAATCGCCCGTACCAATCTTTCATCGCATTTTTTGCGATTATTATTCAAAACGTAACTGATTACATCAACATAACGTTTAATTCTGGGCGTCCGATATTTTGTAAAAGATAGATTATACGTCTGCGTGTGAAAAGTACAAAATATGAGGAAAGTGTTGTGCAGAAAATGTTTGTTAATTATTGAGTGTTCAATAACTTTCGAAAAAGTTAATTGAGTATATTGAACATTTGTCCCACATGTTGAAATCCATCACCGCCCGAAGTTTTCTCAATCGGACTATTCTAGGGTGGTTTTTAGCCGTTGCTTAAGTAAACCCTTTAGTAAATATTAAAATGTGCGGTTTAAATTTTAGCAAATTCAGCCCGACAGAATCGGACTTACAAATTTTAGGAAATTCGTACATAAATTACAAAAATAGTCCATTAGAGACCTAGATTTGTCCTTTATCTTCCTTACAGAGAAAGAATTTTTGCAAAATGTTGACGAATAAGTCTACAATTAGTTGACAGTCAAAGCTCTTATTTTAGCTTAAATTCAGAGCGTTCCGACAGCCTTAAAACATTTTATTTTGTCCAAAAACAAACTCTGCATGTATTAGCAAATACCGTATATTGTCGGCAGAGTTTGGTACTACGACGCGAGTTATTTCGAATTGCTCTTTATACGACAATGTTAGCAGTGTCATTCCATGAATACGTCTGATCCCTACCTTACATAATAATGCATATAAACTAAACGAGTAATATGAACTGTAATATCCTATGATACCATCTCCCAAAACCAACAACTGTGCAAAGTTGCAATACTGCAACAAAAGACTGTGTACTTAACTAGCCCAGTGCAGCAGAGCAATATCACGAACTCAGGTGTGTCGGCATGATACGTATGTGTGTGTGTTTGTACTGTACGGCGTTCATGAAGGAAACGATGGGTCGACATAAATAAACCAACAAAACCATGTAAGCAAGTCAAATAGTCCGTAATGCGACATGTTGAGTTCCATAACCGCAGGTTCGTTTATATAACGAGATCCGAACAGTTCTAAACGTATTATATGAAATGAAATGAAAATAAGCTATTTTGCAGCAGGTACGTGCATAAAATATAGTGTCTATCTCGAGCCTAACGCTTTTTGGTTCGTGTGACTATTAAAACTCACAAACGCTCATTTTTTCATAATGTCACAATTCGCACATAAAATATTGCATTACAATCAAGACACATAAACAACTATGCTAATACATCACAACATTATTCCATGGTTTATTGTGATCAGAATTTAGAAGAATTCGTTATAATTTCAGATATATCCCATTTATTCTCACGTGGAACTTTTGTGCCTCAAAGTATGTTAAAATTTCCACGGTAGATAGTCGTTGTTCAATAAAAAAACGTCTTGAACATTTCCAAACTTTGGGTCGCGAGTCAGATTAAACGTCCGTGTTTCTGATGGATACAAATATTTTCGTTGTTAAAAACCATTGTTTATGATATATTCCGCCCGCTCGCTAGTATGCATCATGAAATGGCTATTAACAATGAAAATTGTCTTATTTAGATCACGAGTTGTCTTAGAAATATTTTTGTTAATTTTTAATTGATAAAAAAGAATCAAATTCGTATTTTTTAAATCTTCTAAAATATTAACTTTAAAATCAAAACTCAACGAACCTTTTAAGTCTGCATTTAAACAAAGAATATAACAAAATTGTTCCGTTTGAAATTTTTTAAATTGTTTAAATAATCTAATTGTTCGAACTTCCATTGCCACAACTGAAGAGATCTGTAAAATTTTTGGACTTTGTTGACGTCTGTTTTTATTTAAAATGAATAAGATTAACGACTAAATTAAGAGGCTTTATTGAAATAGTGAGAACAACGTTTCAGTTAAATTTCAATAAAGTCTATTAAAAGTTATTCATTTTAAATCTATATAAAAACTTCAATTAAGATGGTGGAATTAGCTTTTATGAAAAACAGCTAATTGAATTTTACTACACTAATGATTTGAGTTGTGATTTCAAATAGAACCACATTTAGTTAATGACCTTAAAATACCCTTCCGATAAATGAAACATTCACACAAATATTGAATGAAAGGGAATGAAGTGACATTTGTATCCAGATGCTGCCGAAAAATGGTAACAGTGTATTTCACTGCTGCAGTATAACAAATATAGTAAAGGAAGAATAAGAAGTAGAACACTTTTCTTTCTCCTCCTTATATGCAATAACAGTGATAAATTGTCACATACGAAGTGTGAATTGGGGGCTAGAGTCCCTACAAGTGGCGCGCGTCTCAACTTTGACCTGTTCAACATGCGACCATATGGACCCACTTGAACCCTTGCTATCGACATAATAATTTTGCGTTAATACTCTATAGACATCAAAGAATTTAATTTAAAAAATATACGTTTATTTATGTACGCGTGATGGAAGTTATACTTCTTTGTCGTGACAAAAAACTAATTTTTTATTTGCATGAAACTAGTTTTTGATTTGCATGCAGCTAATTTATTGAAATAAAGTAATAAGAGGACTGGAGTGAGATTATCTATATACATATATAAATGGATGTTTGGTATCTCGCCATCTTGACCGTAATACGATAAACCCGAAGACTCAGGACACAGGACTCAAATCTTGAAAAAAAAACACAAAAAATGACTACGCTGGTAAGTGGAGGGCTCATATAGTTATATTATGTCTGGCACAATAGTCATTCAATATTTAATATACTTCGAAGTTAACCGAATTTAGGATGTGACTCAAACTAAGATGGAAGAAGAATTCTTTCTCTTGTAGACGTTGCCATATAATTTTGGCAAGATAGAAAAATATGTTTTAAGTCTGCCACAGATGAGTTATCGCAGCTGCAGATTGAGGAATTTACGACGCCTACTGAGTGATATTTTTTCTTGATTTGTTATAATTTTTAAACCATAGGTGATTTTTGACGGTCGATTGTATGTTAAATAACCATTTTCCCTTTTCCTTGCTGTTATGGTGAGTTGCAGAAAGCACTCTCAGAAAGTTTGATTTGACAATGACATTAGATTGATTAAGATCAGCATTGTTGAATTTTGAATCGATCCTGCTCGAAAAATAATTGATCGATTGAAACAATATTTTTCTTAAACTGTGTATATATGTACTTCACTTCGTTTTCGTACAATTTCTGATTCGAAACACATTGTTTCTTTTCATTTCGATCAAAATTTACCTTGAAAAGCGACCTTTTTCTATGTAGATTAATCATTTGTTTTTGTATATATAGTATTCTAGCTGAAGAAGTGACATTAGACTACTCCTGCCTATATGAAAATTGTAATTATATGAGGACAATCCAAGGTCATCGTTAAATCAATTTGTTTGACAAACTTTTGGGCAACGTAGGATTAAGGTGTTAGAGAACGTATTTGAGGAAAGTTATACAAACCAAATACAATGTACGTTTTTCCTATAGATATATTATGAGGGCAGGAGGGGTTATATTCATATCTGCTGTTTTTTATAACATTTTTCCTGATGCACGGTTTTATTTTTATGATTTGTAGACGTCGACATTTCCGTCGTTGAAATTGCTGCTGCCGCCGCTGCCATAATACTGCGGTCACATTACTTATAAAGGGTTGAATTACATAATATATTAGAAATGTGAGGTGTTATGTTGAACAGTTAAAAAAACCATTAAAACTGTCGTTATTTTAATACTATGGCGCCTATATTCGGAAATGTGATGATTTATAACACAAGTGGTAAGAAGTGTTTTTTTTTATTTACTAATTGCTTTAAATTATTTAAAAACCCGGATCGCAGTGCCAAAACTCTGCCGACAATATAGTTTATTTGCTAACATAGGCAGTGTAGCTTTATTACATGAACTTAAGTTTGTTTTTGTAACTTTAATATGTAATTTATGTTTATTTCTGGA
The DNA here is from genome assembly GCA_034508555.1 of Venustoraphidia nigricollis. Classification (NCBI taxonomy): domain Eukaryota; kingdom Metazoa; phylum Arthropoda; class Insecta; order Raphidioptera; family Raphidiidae; genus Venustoraphidia; species Venustoraphidia nigricollis. The sequence continues at coordinate 289,770 of JAVRKA010000042.1, read as the reverse complement.
CAAAACACATTTAACCCTTTAATACAGCCCTTAAAATAATATTTTTCTCTTAATTTCAATATTTCTTCTGTTTTATATATTATTATATACCGAGCTGGGTAGAGTAGTAGTGAGAGCACTAGACTAGCATTCGGAAGGACCGGGTTCGAATCCCGGCGGGGGCAGATATAGCTGGGACTTTTTCCTACTGCCTCTCGCCGAGAAACGATAATTCCTGTACCGGTCATTTTGATTGAGGTTTTCCATGGTTTCCCTCAATTAATTCCAGATAAATATCGAGATGGTTCCTTTCATGGCCGATTACCTATCAAACTCCTAGTTCAAAAATTACGTACCTTATCCTAATTTCTTACAATTCCTTCATTCGCCCATTGCTATTACATAAGTTGAAGTTTTAAAAATGTAGAAAAATAACGGGAAGTGTAGTAGATGGAAAATAGTAATGGTGCGAATGGCGTCTGTTATGACAAGTCAAAAAACGGACGTTAAACGCATTATTATTATTATTATTATTATTATATACAGTATTCAGTAAGAATCCGTAAGCAAGTGTTTTCATAAAACTGTCAAACCGACTTCACAAAATTTTAGAAGCACCTTTTAATTGATAGGTACTGAAGGATTAAATTTCAATTTTGTGTCAATTCCGACAACTTTTCGGTATTTTTGAGTCATGGAGAAGGTTGTTACTGGCCATCTAGACCGTAATACGGCGGTGCAGAAGGCTCCACTACTGTTGTCGTTAGCATGTTTTATCCCAATTTCGTGCAGAGCCGCAGGTAGCGGCTATATGATATATTAAAATATTCAATTTTTTGTAAGAACATATTTCAATTTTTTATATTTTTGTATTTCGTTTATATAAAAATTCTGCACATAATTGTTGCAGTTCATGATGCTCTGAAATTTCATATCCTGCCAGTTTCGACTATGAAATGAAGTTCTTGTATCCTGATCCAAATTATTAATTGTATAAGCTGCTTGCAGACGTATCATTTACAAATTTAAAGCCGCTGCAGCCATATCCTGGTAAACCTGATGAAGCCATAGTAATATAACTTCAGTAATTTGAATTTGCGGTTCTATTGGGTTCATGTTTAGAAATGTTTTAAATTAAAATTTGAACTTTATACTATACACCTATAGTGACTGAGTGAGTGGACTAGTGAAATAACGTTAAACTCTCATCCGAGATGTACTGAGTTCGAATCACAACGGAAATACACGATAAAAGTTGTGGATAAAAGATGTGGAAATGGGGAGATGGGTTGATGGATAGATGAGTAGATGCGTAATGAGTAGCTGGGTAATTACTATAATTTTTTATGTACAGTAAAACCCCACTTAACGCAATTGATACGTTCCAATAAGTTTCTGCGCTATATGAAACAATGCTAAACGAGGTCATCCTAATACGTAGATAATAGCTTTAAGTGAATTTTTTTTTTTTGTTTAATTTTCTAACATTTAATGTTAAATACTTTTTTATTACATTAATTATAGATTTATTAATTGGTAATATCGATTTTTGTTCATAAAACATTTATGAAAATCAAATTACAGTTCGAGTAAGAAGTTATGTTTGTGATAAGAAAGGTTCCTCATTTAACATATTTTGTTTTTTGTGAAGAAGTCATCTAATGTCGTTTCCCTTTTTCTGTTTAGCAAGCTATTGTCGACAGCGAGATATTGCATCAATCACACTTCGTCTTGCCTTTAAACTTGTATCAACATTTGAATAATTTTGTATAAGCTGATCCATAATTTTCGTTATAGTGGCTAAACTTTTTTTTAGAAATCGCGTAATACTGAAACAGCATTAAGCGAGGTCTTACTGTACCCATGTACTTTCATTAAACTGGCGCTGACCTCAAAATGATTGTATTTTTTCGCTTTTTGAAAACATTCGTTGTTAATTGAATTTTCACAAATAAAAAAAATCCCAATATTAATTGAAATCGAAAAGATTTTGAAAGTTTAATAGCTGTGGACACTGAGCTGGCAGTATATTTTTCATTCATAGCCACAAAAGTTTCTACAAGAACGTATATTTCTTTTATCTTTGTAATTATTTCTCTTGCTAGAGAAGGGACGATATAGTCCGTCTCTAATTATAAATCAACTTCAAAGCTGTACAGACGCTGGACGACCGTACTTGAAATGTCTATTATACAAAAGCAAGAAATACTCACGTAGACATCTTACGAAATTTTAAGAGAACATACAGAGTTTATCTTTCCAATATTTACATTTATTTCTAATTATTCTTAAGTTAATAAGAAACTCAATTAAACCAATAAAAATGTATTTTATGTATTACAAGGCGCGACAGTTCATAGGTAAATTACTGTTTTAAAATTTTTTATCTCCAAACCTATTTACAGTTCAGCAACAGTCTTTGAAGTTATAATTCTGTAGCTATGTATGTTCTGTAACGGTAAAGGGGAAATGGTTGAACGGCGGGGAAATATGCAAAACATCAGTAACGCAATATTAAAGGAGAAATATTTCAACGGCCTGCCTATAGTCAAACGCAATATTGTTTTTAGTCTTATAATTAAAATTAGAGTTGAAAAAATTAAAACAACACGCTTTTATGAACTAAAAAATGCTAAATAATTTGACAACAAAAGTAGCTTTACTGTAGAAAGCATGGTGAGCTTAATATCGGTAATAAAATTTTCATTTAATTATAAACGTAGAGCTATTATGAAAATTTAAGTAGATAGCACTCCATGCTTTTTACAATGAAGCTAATTTTGTTGTCAAATTATTTTGCATTTTTTAGTTCATAAAAAAGTGTTGTTTTAGTTTTTTAAACTGTAATTTTTTATATATTCGAATCTGAGTTTTATATGCATTAATTTAACGTGAGTTATCTGTGATTGATATTTATGTGCAAATAACTACTGTGATGTAACTTAGATGTTTATTCATCTTTAAAGTTGAATTCCAGATATATGTAATAATAGAAAACAGTATCACGGGTAATTGGAATAATGAAAATAAATCAATTTAAATACTCATTGATTTTTTATTATATGAATGTTAATTTTTGTAAAAAAAATTTTTTAGAGCTTGAAAAAGTCTTAATTAAAGAAAAGACGAAACGTTGCAATCAATGAGTGTTTAAATTGATTTATTTTCATTATTCTAATTACCAGTGACACTGTTTTCTATTAGATGTTTATCCTTTGCACACTTCATATTATATGTTTTGAAGCCATCATTTACCTTATTACCAACTTATACCAATCCGAATAACGGATAATATAACAGCTAATTATCGGAATATATCTCGTTTCATGCCGTGGAAATGGTCAGGGGGTTTGATGTTCGGTGGGTGATTGGAAGCGCAATACATATTCACTAACTGAGATCAAAACCTCCCAAATTACGTCCCCCCGATAGACAATACACGAACAACTATACATTACATAATAAAGCCATGAATAACGTTGTTAATCCAGCGAATTGCCAACAAAGCAATAATTCAACGTATTATACGCATACGTAACGTCCCCCAAAAAATAATTTTATTAATGGTCGATCCGTTTTCGCAATTCGTACAAATTTTAATCACGCTCGTTGATAAAACGACATTAATTTCACATAATAATGAATGTTTTATGTGCTTTTGATATAACTTTTAAATTTAATTTAATATAAAGCATACAGAGCGAAATAAGGCCATAGGAGTATATTTGGTAAAAGTATCAATTTCATTATCAACATTTGTTGTTAACATTAAAATGTCCATCAGAAAATTAAAACCTCAACTGCCTGATTCTCAGAAATAGAATAGAATAGAATATATTGTCAACAGATGCATACATCATTACATAGTGCTTGAACTGTCAACAATTACTGTTAAGCATTTAAAAATTCCTGCATGTTATAAAATGTCTTATTAAATAAAAATTCTTTTAAACCTTTTTTAAATACAACTTCACTTTCTATGTTTTTCAGTTCTGATGGCAGTTTATTATATATAGTTATTGATTGAGCTTCTTGAAAACTTATTGTTTTACATTTATCTGTTCATGATAAGACAAATGTTTACCAGCTGTCCAAATATACTCCCTTTTTTACCCACATAGCTTTTTTATATAGTATGTATAATGTTTTACCTTAAACTGCGAATTTTTCATAATTTGGCCACTTACCTGAAAAAGAAAAAAAGGATAATTAATACGAATATACCTACATAAGTACGTAACGCTGCGTATCTTAAAAAAAAGTAATTGATTTGGAACGGTTACAAAATAATTATTTTTAGCTAAACTGGAACGTTAAAGATTTAAATCCATCATATTCAAAATCTCCGCAATCGAACCATTTTAAAAGTTATATTTAAGGGTTGAGGACAGCGAACAAGTTATCGAAACCATTTAAAAATCGATATTCAACCCTTCATTACAGTGGTCACCAAATATTTTTCATGCTTTTATATAAAATAGTAATCAGATCACTTCAACTTATCTAATTTAATATAAAAAAAATAACAAATTATACAAAACAAATATTTAAGAATAACAGGAGAATATTCCCAAGTTACATGAAGAATAAAATACAGAATACATTAACACTTTTATAACTTACTTCTTTTCAAAAATCGACATAGTGAAAATGCACTTATAGAATGAATATGTAATTATTGAACAAACAGCAAACACAAATAAAAAAATTATCCAAAATCAAACTTCTCGTTTTAATATTATTATGAATAGGCCGCCATTTGATGACTACTGTTCTACACTATTTTAGGGCAGACAATAGTAACTTAAAAACAAAACATATTGTATATAATGAGTTCATATATTTAACAAATCGTTGGCTGATCCCTGTGAGAGGTTATGTAATATAAAATGTGCAATGAGCCGTTTTGTCTGGATCACATATTTATTGTAATAGGTTGCACTGCAATGAGCACTGAGCCATCACAGCCATCACAGTTTATAAATAGCTACCACAGTGGCACATTTGACACTATAACAATAATTCGAATATATTCTATTTATTTCGAATTTTATAGCAGTATCAACAATATTAACGTATTTAACCTAGTCCTCAGTGGTACATCATTTGACCTGTATTCAAGAAGTAGTCGGTTAAAATCTCGGCAAAGAAAAATGCGACATAGAGTAAAACTTTTTAATCGTAGTGATTGAAAAAAAAATCGGGTCACAGTGCCAAATCATGCCGACAATATGGTGTATTTGCCAATACAAGCAGTGTGACTTTATAATGTAATTTACCCCTTAAAATAATATTTTTGGTAGCCTCTATTCTGTCGGTAGAACTTTTCCGCGAGCAATTTCATTCTGTTTATTTTGATGTTACAGATAAGTGGGGCGCACTTCTATGAGCAACTTCATCCTGTTAATTTTGATGTTACAGTGTGAATATACTTCTGCGATCAACTTCATCTTGTTAATTTTGATGTTACAGTGTAGGCGCGCTTCTACGAACAACTTCATCCGGTTAGTTGTGATGCTACTGTAAGGACGTGCTTGATTAAAGTCAAAGTTACGCACTCGCACTACGGAACGTAATAGTAATGATAATCTATAACCATTACAGCGTTTTCTGCACGGGTTAATTTTAATCATTCGAGCTGAAATTTTCAATGTAAAGAACCATTTTAAAGGTTAGCATGTCACAATTTCCAACTTGTCAAAATAAGGGCCAGTCTATTAGACTGGCCCTTATTTGTATAAGCCAATTTTTTTCAAATTTTTTTAGCTGCTACCCCCTGAAAAAGTTCTATATATTGAATAAATGATTAGCTTAAAATTTCAACTCAATTTATACAGATTAACCCGTGCCGAAAACGCAGAGAACTTTTAAAATAAATTACGTAGAAAGCAAATTCCGAAACTACTTAACTGTCACACCATAATAATGTGTGAAATCGGTGGATGTTAAGTCATAGACAAAGTTACACACTCGCACTACGGAACGTAATGCTAATGATAACCTATAACCGTTACAGCGTTTTCGGCACGTGTTAATTTTAATCATTCGAGCTGAAATTTTCAGAGAATCATTTTTCAATGTAATGAACCATTTTAAAGGGTAGCTTGTGACAATTTCTAGCTTGTCAAAATAAGGGCCAGTCTATTAGACTGGCCCTTATTTGTATTAGCCATTTTTTTTCAAATTTTTTGAGTTGCTACCCCCCAAAAAAAGTTCTATATATTGAAAAAATGATTAGCTTAAAATTTCAACTCAATTTATACAGATTAATCCGTGCCGAAAACGCAGAGAGCTTTGAAAATAAATTACGTAGAAAGCAAATTCCGAAACTACTTGACTTTGTGCTTAGGGTATAAAAAATTAACTTTTCCAATGGCTCTAGACAAATCAATTCTCCTCTTAACCACATCTTAGGACTTCTTTAAGATAGAAATTGTTTGGTGTCAACGGTGCTTCAACGAGCAAATTCCTCCTGTTAATTTTGATGTTACAGTGTGCGCGCGAACCGAAAAAATCACTCATAATTTTTTCATAACGTGCCAAAAGAAGTATAATATATCTGCCTGCTTACATTAAAGAAATAAAAAGCATAACTATATTTAAAACTGAGATAACGTCACTACTTTTAAAAAACACTATATACTCTCTGGAGGAATTTTTAATCAAAAAATTTTAATGATTTTTAATAATTTTAAGCTAAATGTTTGTATTTATATGGTTTGACGAATCCACACAATTTTTTTGTCATGGAAAATAAAGAGTCATAATTATTATTAGTGTATTTGCCATATGGCAACATACACTATTGGCATCGGTCGGATGGCGGGACCTAGAAGTCGGACCAAAATTTCTCGACGTTTCATAACCTCCTAAACACTTTGGCACCATTTTTAAAAATGTTTATATATATATATATATATATATATATATATATAAAGTTATTGCCCGTACACATATATACCTATATATATATATATATATATACCTATATAGGTATATATGTGTACGGGCAATAACTTTCGAAGGAATTAATTCATTTTAACGAAATTTGGCACACATGTTGGAATCCATCACCGCACGAAGCCTATTAAAAATAGGCCCAATCGGGTCATTTAAGGGTGGTTTTTAGGGGTTGAAAAAAGTTTTTGGGCCCAAAAATACCCAAAAAATTTTCAGAATCGTTTCAAAATTGAAATTTAATCCTTTAATAGCAATTAAAAAGTGCTCCTAAAATTTTAATAAAATCGGCCCGACAGGACCGGATTTTCTAATTTTCTGAAAACTCTAGTTTGCAGATAGTGAGTTATTTACTGAAAGGTGTTTTTAATTTTGGTGTAGACGTTCGATCGACAAAATTAATGTAGTTAAGAAAAAAATGTAATTTTGAGGGGTGTATTAAGGAGTAAATTTTTTTATTTTGCCCAACAATCACCTTAAGTTCACATAATAAAGCCACAAGGCCTGTATCAGCAAATACACTATATTGTCGGCAGGGTTTTGGCACTGCGACCCGGGTTTTTTATAATTATTATAACTTATAAAAATCAATTCTTCATAATATATTTAACCGAAATCATAAAAAAATCTGCAGATATATCGCAGTGTATGGTTTTTTCGTATGAATTGAATTGTAGATTGAATTTAAAAAATAGAAATATAGAGAAATTTAGATCACGTCAACTGTGTTTGATTTCAGATACCGATATATTGGGATGACAGCGCGACATATATAATATTCAAGACCGTCATTATTATCTAAACTAGTAGTCTCAAAGCTAAAAGCAGAATATTAGCTAACAGACAGACAGATAGAAGCCATCATTGATTATTTACACGATCATCCGGATTGGATGTTTACTTGGTAACCGAATACAACGTGCTAAGTACAAATACACAGAAATACGTGCAATATATTTATTACAGGGGTGTCCCGTATCCCTTCTTCGAACTTCGAAATAATTTAAATTAAAATCGTTATTCTGAAATGACAAGCAAAGACACAAAAATGAGAGTTTTAGTTCTAAGCCGGAATATCGAGTAAAAAAATTGGCCAAGTGCAAGTGGAACTCGTGCACGAAAGGTTCCGAAGCACCGTACAATATTTGTTAACTTTATTTTTATTATTTATCGGTATAGCGGCCGTAATAATACATACTAAGGCGCAGAAATCCCTGAACTAATAGCTTCTATGAGATTCCGTCCAATGTTGCTAGTATAAACTATTTTGACGTTTATAGAAAAACAATTGTTTTTGGGATATAACTACAAATTTACGGTTTTCGAATTTTTCCCTTTACTTGTGCTATAAGAACGGAAAGGACCCTATATAATTCGTACGTAATGGTAATATGCCTGGGGCGACTATTAAGGCTCGCGGGCACTCTTTTTAAACATGATGTGACATCTCGTCGTAATACAAACCTCTCCAGCAATACAATCTATTATTTTATTTAGCATGATAGCTAAAGTCTGCTGTAATTACGAATATTAAGAAACACCCGTTGTTACAATGCTATATAAGATAAAATTATTCTCAAAATCTGTCACAGTCAGGACTTAAGCCCGAATTTTCCTACTATCGCGACGGAATACGTTATCAGTTACTCTACAGTGACATATCTAAACAGCCAATCTTTCTCATATTTAAAGCATATTTATAACTATTATTTCACATCATGCGAGTCCTAATTTTTATCTTAGGTAATAGTGAGAGTTTTGGGTGAATCAACGTTGAAAATTTCCATTTAAATAATTTAGTTTTACGAACTATTCCGTAGTGAACATTTTACTAATATTTTATTTTGTGTTAGGTTTGAGTATTTTAAAACTTACAAGCTAACAGAATTATGTAATTACAAATAAGAGTAATTAATATTGCAATTGAGATTTACACAATTTCAATACCCAGCCGAGCTATAGAGAACAGGTTGTAATGCATAGTTAGTACAGATACTTAGCAAGAGAGGGATATTATCTATAGCTCTTGAATATTCATTGTAACAGAAGAAGCGATACGCTTTGTTGTTTTCGTTCCGATGGGGTTGTAGGGTTGGGAATTGCTTATGTACCCTCAGGTCCGATATAAGATATATGGCATAAAGTTCAACCTACATATACTTAGTGTTCCAAAAACAAATTCCCTTATATTAAAATGTTTTCTTTTTAAAATATTCCTAAGAATATATAATTCATTTCGATCGAATCCTGACGGCAAAAAAATATGGCACAATTCTGTAATATAACAACGATGTTAAATTCCGTGTCACTTTAACTTATGCAATGTTTTTTTTTTTTTAATAAATATGTCATTAAAAAATATAGAACAAATTGGTATGTACTCACACGACTAAGGGAAGTCATGTCGATTCTGTCTGGAGAGGCTCCTGAAATATCGGAGCCTCTGCTTTGTAAATGTGAAGCAGTCATGAAGCGAAGACTCCGTCACCTCAATAATCCATTCCCAACACCTGATCAGGTATGGGACACAGATCTCAAAGCAATTCTAGGCTTTATCAAAAGCCTTAATCTCACAGAGATATAAATGAGTCAGGACTACACAATAGATCTATCAAGGTCGCGATGTTGACGAGGAATCCTCTCGCCCCCTTTTCTAATTTAATCTAATCTAAGGGAAGTACATTAATTTTTTAATATAGTTTTAATTATGGATAATGTTAATTTAGATTTTGTTTTCCTGTTTTTTAAGTCTTATGAACTGCAGAACTCTGGCAACGCTGGTTTCGAAAATCTCTCATTTCTATGATATTAATGCTTCAAGATCAACTAGGAATATGTACCATTCTTCCCATATGACTTTAAGCCAAGTTGTAATAACCTATCTGATCCAAATAAACGATTTAATATCAGTTAAAAACGAGAAAATTAACATAAATTCTACACAAATTTTTGTAGAGAAAAAATTAAATTTGAAAAAAATTATTAAGCAAGCTAAACTTGTCAGTATTTTTAACATAATTTTGTAAAGAAAAAACTTCGAAATGTTAATTTTCCTTCCGATAATTCTAAATCTCATGACGTACTGTAAAGAAATATTGACGAATATCACGTTTTTTTATTCAATTTCGAGGGCAACAATATGTTTTTTGAAATTTTTAAGCGGCAAGTTGAAGTTTTGTGCTTAATCGCAGCTAATAAAAACGGTAATAAAATGAATTTGGGAATCCAATTCGAAATTTCCCAAGAGCATATTTTACAATCTGAAGGATCATTCCCCTTAAACACGTACTCTCGTGAATGAAAACTCTATAAGGAAGATAAGGTAGAATGAAGTTTTGACTGATAGATCTTAATTTAAATGTAGATTGGTGAGAATTAAACGGCTCAGCCCTATTTATCGAGAAGAAAATACGGAGAATACCGTAGAAACAGAACAAACGTATCTACGGGTTGCATATCTAATGATTGCAGGTACGGAGCTCTGAAGCTCTTGAATTACAAATTGAACAGTGTCTACAATTCGACATCATATCCGCGTATGAAAACCTAATTGATATTTCAGAATATTATGATAGGTAAATTTATATGTAGGCGGCATTAATATCATGGTCAAGCGCTTTCAAAACAAGGCTCTCCATTTGTTATATTCGTGCGTGAGGTAGGCGCAAAACTTCTATATGTTTCATCTGCATTTTAAAATACGCAGTAATGCGTTCAATTTATGATTTAATAACAGAATTTTATGTAAATTATTAATCGGTATATGTTATTTCTCAAAGGTGTTTTTTGTCGGTATGAAATATCTCCTTTAATACTGTATCAAGATTTTGATACGCCATTTTGCAGATTATTTTTCCCTCTAATCACGAGAACGAAATTAGAATCTTAAAATTATAAGTTTTTATTAAAAAACTGCAGTTTTAACAATTTCATTACAGAAAATAACATTCGTCTGGTGGCAATCTGTTTATTTTAAGAGTTGTCGGTAATATTAAGTGATGTAGTGGAGCTGAAATCCCTGAATAGAATAGAATAAAATTTATGACAACCCCATTATATTACGTAACTAACCATTAACGGTGCGAAGTGAATATTAAAACTATAAATTTTACTATTTTCATTATTTTACATAGAAGCCATTTTCTACAAGTCTGGTGATTTTGAAAAAAAAATTGAGGGCTTTTACAAAAAATATAATATGTTGATTCCAATGATTACAAACTTCCGTATCTCTTTGATTTGGAAGTTATAGCCATTCAAAGATGTTTCTACGAATTTTGAAACACCAATCTTAAAAAAATAGCAAAAATTCAAATTTGGCATATATTCTTCAAATTGAGGATCTTTACAGAAAAAAATAGACTGATTTCAACAAGGACAAACAAATTTCTATATATTTCGTTTCGTTTAAAAGTAATGGCCATTCAAAATTGGAGTTGGATTGTTAAAATACTCTGTTCACGGGTCTTCCTTTACTTCCACCATAAAACCCGTAATTCCACCACATTTTTATATAAGCGGTTGTCCGGTATGTTGCGCTTACAAATACTGTAAAAAACTGTTTGACAAGTGTAAAAAGGAGTGAAAAGGAAGCGGAAAATCCTTTGCAAATCACAAAATCTGTCAGATTCAATGGTTCACCTTCATATCACTCAACCAATACAAATAATAATCACAATGCATATACACAAATAAGTCCATATAAAAGATTATGTTTGAATCGTCTTGTTCGTGCAGTACCAATTCAGGGATATATTCTTAAAGAAATATATTTTAAAGAAAAAATACCAGATGTCCACAAAATTTATCGATTTTACATATCTTTTTTGGATTCCGTACCTCGAAACAAAAAAAGGAACCCCTAGAGCAGCGGTTCTCAACCAGTGGATCACGGAAGGGTTACAGGTGGGTCGCAACTCGATCCTAAAACTATCAGAAACCTTCTAATAAACCATCAGAAAATATAAGAAACAAATCGAATTGTGTTTTGATTGTTTTCTTGGTTCTTGATTTTTGATATCTGGTACAGACAACAGAACCACTGCATCCTTCTCAATTTTTTTTTCTTCACCATGCACTGATGGACCGTGGAGGTATTCCGATAAGGAAAGGTGGGTCGCCATCTGAAAAAGGTTGAGAACCACTGCCTTAGAGGATCACTTCGTTGTCCGTCTCTTTGTCTGTCAAGACACTTTTTCTCAGGAACGCGTGGGGGTATCAAGTTGAAAATTATATCAAATACTCAGGTCTGCAATCTCTTAGAGTTGTGAAAAAATCAAATTTCTAAGTCAACGCAATCAAAAGATACAGCCATTTTTGCCACACATTTTGACACTTGCATGAGAATCAGAATCTATAGGGTACTTTCTGTTGACCTAAAATCATGAAATTTGGCAAGAAGCAATGTCTTTTAGCACAAGTAAAGGAAAAAATCCGAAAACCGTAAATTTGTAGTTACATCACCAAAAACAATTTTTTCTATAAACGTCAAAATAGTTCACATTTGCAACATTGAGCGGAATCTATTAAAAGCTATCAGCTCAAGCATTTCTGCGCCTTAGTGTGTAAGACAACAAATAATAAAACTTTAAAAAATTAGTTACCCTTCCGACACCACTCTTTTTATAAATAGAAACTACAAAACACTTATCTACGTTCTCAAATCCAAGATAATATTACGAATATCGTTTTTGAAATATTCGTAATTAAAAAAATACAAAACCAGTTTCTTTCGAAGAAAAGTAAAGCAACCAGGCGTTCGATGCGGTTTTTATTTATTTCATTTTTTTTTTATTTCCCCGTAGGTTTGACACTTGCGTACCCATGCCAAACAAGTTCACCTACAAAACTTATCCACTCTTCGCAAAAAAAGTTTGAGTTAGAAACTTCGAATCTTCACTTAAACATAAAATCTATACAATATTATTACACGTTTGATTTCACATTGGTTTATACCGAGTGTCTCATTCATATATTATACAAGCTTTCTTTTTAGTGTTCCGTAATCCGAACTAGAATTTATTTGGAACAAAGATTAAAAGTAAATATATAATGACTTTTTTTTCTTTTTGTCCTTGGTAATTAATATAAAATTGATTTGTCGGGAAAAAGGACTTTTTAAATAAACACTTATTTGTTATTTATAGCGACGTTTTGTTCCTTGCTTGGAACTTTTTCAAGCTTTAGATGCTTAGATCAAGTAGATATAAAAGTTAAAATACACATGTTAATATAAATTTGAGTTAGACAATTGTTCATTAAAAGTTTATAATAATTCCGTTTTTTAAAAAATATTTTTACGGTTGATGTTCAAATTATTTAATTTTATTTACGACTAGTAAGTAAAGTCACGTGACTTAATTTATGCGGTTGGTCCTCATTCGAACCATTGTTTTTCGTTTTAAACTCTTTTTATATTTTTCTAGCATATGACAAGCTTAAATTTTGTGTATCAGATCTTAGATTAACTGTATTATTTAACTTGACGAACACCATTTCACTAATGTTTCTTTTTAGATTTGTAAATATATAATATATTAGGGTTCCGTACACCCGATGAAAAAAACTGAACCCTTATAAGATCACTTTCGTGTTTGTTTGTCCGTCACGAATTATTTTTTTATAACTGATCATAACCCCACCGTTTGATTTTTATATTAAGACATTTCTCAGTAAAGAGTTTTGAAATTTTATGTTGAGCAGATATATATATTTTTTTTTATTTAGAGATAGCGTGATTTTACGTAATATATGAGATTTTACCAGTTCTTCGTAATTAGGGGTTATAAATAATCAAAAGGAGAATAAATAAAAAGTTGATGACTTATTTTTGATCGCGTTTTTAATACACGGTTATTTATAGCTAGGTTGTTTGAACAATTAAACTGGAAACTTCTAAAAACCTATACTATAAGATTAAATTCAGATTTAATATTTTTTAAAATATCACATTTTAAAATATTTTGAAGCGAACTAATTTAGGTTTAATAGTATTTTTACATAATTAAATACTTTTCGATAGTTTCATTAATAAGTTACCAAATTCCAATAAAAAATTCCAGCCAACTGAGCGACACAACTATTCCAGCTTTAAAAATATTCACATTTGATATATTATGATAGTAAAATACAATTTCTGTTAACGCGCGCAGTGACGCAGGTAACAGCTAATAACAAATATCGATAGTTACTATTCGTTTCCGAGTTTACATAGTATGGTTTCACATGTAAAAATTAATCAAAGCATGCTTGTCAACCACCGAATTAATTTCTTTTTGACAGGTCATCAGAACATGAAACCTGATTTATTTTATTTTCAAAATATTTCAGAAACCAAAAAGTTTAGAAACAATTTTTATTAACAAAACTTCCTTGGAAAAATAAACAGAGTAATAATTTAAATATTAAGAGCACTGTGGTTGGAACAATAAGAATAAAAGAATAGTAATACTTCTTACCACAACAGATTTATTCAGTGGATGTACATTTCGAGAGCTAAGCTCCCATCTTCAGCAAAACACTAAATTGCTGAAGATGGGAGCTTAGCTCTCGAAATGTACATCCACTGAATAAATCTGTGTGGTAAGAAGTAACTATTCTTTTATTTTTAAAGTAATAATTGATTATAAAAAAAAATATAGTTTTATAACAGGAAAAATAACATTATAGGACATATCACTTCTGCCCTGGCGCCGATTTATCTCAAAAACAACAGCGCTCGTCATATTTGGATAATAAATATCTTTCTAAAATTTGGTTTCAATCTGACCATTCATTCAACCGGCATCGTGTTTCAGACAAACAGACGCAAAGACTTTTTTCAAAAATATGTTTCTGGACTCAGGTAACTTCAATACAAAAAAACCCGGGTCGCAGTGCCAAAACCCTGCCGACAATATGGTGTATTTGCTGATACAGGCAGTGTGGCTTTATTATGCGAACTTAAGTTGGTTTTTGGGTAAAAAAAAATTTTTACTCCTTAATACAGCCCTTAAAATAACATTTTTTTTCTTAATTGCAATATTATTATCAATCGAACCTCTATACCAAATTATATGCAACTTTCAGTAAATAATTCACTATCTGCAAACTAGTGTTTTCATAAAATTTGTAAGTCCAGTCCTGTCGGGCCGATTTTATTAAAATTTTAGGAACACTTTTGATTACTACCGGAGGGTTAAATTTCAATTTTGAAACGATTCGGAGAATTTTTTCGGTATTTTGGGCCCCAAAAACTTTTTTCAATCCCTAAAAACTACCCTTAATTTGGCCCGATTGGGCCCATTTTAAATAGGCTTCTTGCGGTGATGGGTTTTAACACGTGGCCCAAATTTCGTTGAAATCAATTAACTCTTTCGAAAGAAATATATATATATATAAATATATATATATATATATACATATATATAAACATTTTTAAAAATAGTGGCAAAGTGTTTAGGAGGTTATGAAACGTCGAGAAATTTTGGTCCGACCCCTAGGTCCCGCCATCCGACCGACGCCAATAGTGTATGTTGCCATATGGCAAATACACTAAAAATATTGTAAAATTTTGAGAAGTGAATCCTAACCTAAATTAGTACCATTCTTCACTATCGGGCTGGAATGAGAAAATTTACTGTTACACCTCTGTTTTATTATTTATGTATGAGTTAGTGTACATGTGAGATAAACATACTTTAAGTGAATGTCAAAACCATTCTTTAAAGAGATATCACACGAAGAGACTCATACAAAAAGAGAGATGTCAATATCATAGTTACAAAATACATACACAAAAAAATTGGATACTGAAGGCATTCACCCTCCTTGCATATTATCATACAGCATAGTACCGGACAAAAAGTACAACATCTCCCGCGACAGTTCTCAGTTTTGATATAGGGTTTGAAACAGACGAGCTTGTTAAAAAAATATATTTGATGTAACCTTTACGCGCGATTGAAGTGAAACTTCTTTGGCGTAGTTTCATGTTTTACGATTGAACTAAAAAATAAATACGTCATGTTAATTGTTTTTTTTATATAACACTATTTTTATTGTCTTTATAAATACTTTTTAACTTTTTTTATTACTCTCAGTTTTTCGGAAATATTCACTCGCAAATTATATTTTTAAAGCAATTGTTGGTTTATTGAACGGATATTCTTTGATTTATTTATAAATTAATTTACATTCTAATCTAACACCGTGACAATAAATCATTTAGATTAATAATGCACGTGACAAAATGAATAAATGACAACTGACACCATTTATGTCTGTAAGTTAGAAATTTTACAACCGTGCGGCCACCTATTGATTAAAAGCTTCGACAGTTACCTTATAAAATTTCTAATTTATCAATATGCCGATATTCCTTGGCATAAACTGAACGTTACTTCCGTGAGAAAAAGTTATTTTTTATTTATCAACACACTTTTTCTATTATATAGTACTTTGACAGTTATAGAATCTTATCAAACCCTCGCCGAACACGTAGGTTATACATGTGTAAATATGTATACATTTGCCCCTTCCTTTCTCGAATTCAAGGTTACTCTTAAATTTCTCCGCTGCTGAATAATTTCCCCTTTAACGTTATAGAAAATTCCAAACAGATATGCATTTCAAAAATGTACTAACAATAAATCTATTTCTTGCTTATATTAACTTTCATCTACTATAATAATTTAAATCTACTAATATGTAATAATGGTGTTGACAATTTACTGATATTAAATTGTTGTTTTCCGCATTTAAACATTCCTAACGAAACAGAAATATTCTGTGACTTAGGACCGTATTAAAAATGGAAAGTTCATTTTTGATTCATTCAAGAGCTCTCGCTACTGTGAGAGTTAATGTTTAGCTACAGCTAAAAAATAATTGGCTCTCGCAGGTAGTGAATTTGAGTGTTGTAAATCGCTATATTATGAAGGATTAACATGTTGATTTGTGTGCACCGTAGAGTAATTAACTAACTCATTCCGCCGCGAAAGTGGAAAGATTCGGGTTTAAATCCCGACGGTGACGTGTTGGAATAATACATTTTTCTAATATAGTGTTACAACAATGAATGTTTCTTAACAATTATAGCAGACATAAGCTATTATAGTACATAATTCAGCTGATACGTAAGCTACAAGCGTACGTTAAATCTACTAATAATAATTTATTCCCAGCTTCAAAATAATGTGATCGCAAAATTCGTACAATTATTTTTGAGTCACACTCTATCCCTAAGAATAAATTTTAATAATTTTGCTAAAAGATAGGTTCGTTTTATAAGCCTTAAAATTTTACGCTAAGAGAAAATATGAAAAAATGGTATTCGTATTTTAAAGGTCCACGATAGCAAGCTTCGGCACAATATATATATGGAGAAAAAGAGAAAACCTTCATAAAGGAGAAAGCGCTAGGCATTGCCTATATATGTATGAACGGGAATTGCTTTCGATTTCTCTTGAGATATTTTTTTATTGATCCCTATCTTCCTGTGTTATCCCTGTTGCGGATATATTTAAAGAAACCAGAACGACCAACCAAAACATTTTAACGCTGTAAACTTATATCTGAGCCTTGAATATTTTCATATAACGTACAGATTTCGATGATACAATAATATAACCTCCCAGTGCATGCACAAGTAGAATCCAAGGATATACTTTGGATCCCAGACTTGTAAATATGTCATCTCCTTATATTTACGTGCATTCAAATATCACTGACTCACTCACTTACTCACTCACTCATACACTGCTGTTCTATTTACTATCTGTAGTATATCACGCTCAGATTTATTACCATGTTTAAAAAATTGCAAGTTAACAATCAGCTTATCAAATGTAGATGTACAAACAGTTTTTTAACAGTATTTGTAAGTGAAACATACGAGACATCGGTCATATAAAAATATGGTGGAATTACGGGTTTCATGGTGGAAGCAAAGGAAGACATGTGAACCATTCCAACTACACTATTAGGAAAATTCACATTTCAAAATTTTACAATATTTTTTTATTTTTAGGTCTTCTGAAACCAAAAACTATATTTTTGAAAAAAGTCTATGCGTCTGTTTGTTGGTATGTCGGACGAGCGGATTGATATTTAATATGCAAGTATGAAAAATCCTATTGTTTTTGGGGAAATACATGCTATAATGTTATTTTTTGTAAAATGATTGTATATATTTTATAACGGTTAATTATTCTATTTATTTTTTCAAGAAAATCGCAAGTTTGTCAAATTTTCCAGGTTGCACAAACTTAACAAAAGTAACACCGAAGAAAAAAAAATAGATGTTGTTATTAGGTACCATAGATTTAAAGTTTCAGAAAAAAAATATACGCGTTTATGACAAAAGTCCGTAACCAGGTTTTTACAAAAAAGACGAGCTCTCCATGTAGAAAACCGATAACGCTTTATCTATCAACATCTTGACAAAACCATTTGCTCCTCGCAGTGACAAAATGATGACTTTTTCTTGCGTGTTTATGACATCTACCAAAAACAATCTTTGCGTTGTTTTAGAATATCAATTTTATATCTATATAGGATTATATTTGATAGACGCTCAACAACTCGAGTCGTAAATATACTTCGTTAACGTCTGTTAACGTCTTCAGGTTCTAAAAAATCAATATATATAAAATAAAACAATTGGAAAAGAAATAGAGAAATATAGAAAAAGTAATTTAAAAAAATCAATAACAAACCTTCCAGGATATTGATTTTTTAATATTCAAAGATGAAGAAACTTATAATATTTTGGTAATTAAAATTTACAATAAAACTGAAGTATTATTTTGTCCTATTCCCACACTCAACAAAACTTTTTTTAAGAATGTGCTGTCAATAAATATAATGAAAGCCTTAATATCTTCTAGTATCGTATTCATATGTTTCATTTTATTACAACTTGATTTAAAAACGCATTATTTATATTCTTTATATGTAAGAAAAAGATAAAAAAAATCTTATATTCATAACGTGCGGATTATGTTAGCAAGTATGTTAAATATAAAACTTAGGGTTATCTAATCTTAATCTCATTAATAATTTGTCACAGGCCGACATTCTTTAAGTGAACTGCTACTCAAACATGTATTCAAAATGGACGAACCCGAATGCATATTTTGATAGGACATTTTTGCTAAATATTACAAAAAAAAACGTAATATTTTCAGATTAATGTACTCGTATTTACAATTTTGTATAAAAACATTTAATTGTTACAAAAAAAGAATTATCAAAAGAGACGAAATTATTTATTCAGCTGCTAATATGTACATTTCATGTTAAAATAGTTTAAAAAATTATTTGTATCAATATATTTTTTTATTAAATGGTATGATTAGGGATGCAAAAGTAGTTATTTTTTTTATATAATATTTTAAGGACGCATCAACAGCTATCATTTAAAGTTAAAAAAACATTCAAAATTTGAAAATAGACCTATGCGAATATTTCAGACCATTAGTGGTCAATTACGTAACATAATAGGGTGGAAATAAATGTTCTTCAGTGGCTTCAGCCCCACTACTTCTAAACCAATAAAAAAAAATTAAAAAAAAATATTAACCTTCTTCAAAAAAGTCACTAAAAAAATGAAAATAATGAAATTTTGAGGTAGGTGTCAATTTAATAAAAGTAGATATGTAATTTAAAAGTTTCTGTAATGAAATTGGCTCCAACCTCAAAATTTCATTATTTTCATCTTTTTAGTGACTTTTTGAAGGAGGTTAATATTGTTTTTTTAAATATTTTTTATTTAATGAATTTGATTTTGCACATTTTTATTAATAATATTTCACGCCCCCACTTTTTTATACTCGATTTGATCATCGAGTATTTTAACTACCCTACCGTCAATAGATAGATAAATAGTAGACTACAGCTTAGATTATGAGAATCTATTTTTCAAGAGCTCGTACATCCCTATATGCTAATAATCAACAAAGTAGAAGAATAAACAGCTCTGAAAAACGCGAATATTTCATTGTAGTTTATTTGCGTTTTATACATCATATTATTTTATACATGCGTTCTTTATTTTAAAACGAATAAAAAGTTCATGACAAAATAAACACTGCTGACGCATTTTTTTTATTTTTCGTTTATATAAAAATAAAGTAAACAGTTCCATATAAACAAGACTGTCCGCGTAAAGGATAAAATAATAATATAATCTTCCTTGAAAATGGCGTCAGTTAATAGTGCCCATACATTACACAAGTTTGTCATACAATATTATCTAGAACAATCTAGACATAGTACACTACGTAAACGTGTGCTCTAAGACGTGTTGGTAACTGATTAGTGCCACTAAGTACAGGGCATTTAATTTTCTTGTGGGTGGCCGCAATGAGACATGCATTTCCTACCCAATTCATACCTATATATAATACAAGAATGCTGCAAAATAAGGATGGAGAAAAATGTAGTAACCGTAGTGATAATTTATTTTTACACGAAAGAAACCAGAATTTTGTCCTGCTAAGAGAATTTCAAATACAGTTTTGTCTGTTAATCTGTTAATTATATATATATATATATATATATATATATATATATATATATATATATATATATATATATATATATATATATATATATAATTATATAGGTATATATATATATTATAATTATATATATATATATATATATATATATATATATATATATATATATAATTATATAGGTATATATATATATATATATATATATATACTAGCATATATATATACTAGCAACCCAATCCGGCTTCGCACGGATAGCACTAAAGCCATAAAAGATGAGAATCATTATCATAAACTTCTCAACGTGTATTGAATTTACGCGAATTCAATCGCTTTTAATTGTGAATAATGTTCAAAAATTGACGAAAAATAAAAATTGCCAATTATAACAAAGGATTTAACCCTTTTGTTGAAATAAACTAGTAAAACGCCCGGTAAATACGATTAGTTTAAATATCAATAATTTTGAAATACGTCGGCTGTATTTAAAAACAGTCTACTTTGATATTAATATAACTTAAACAAAAAAAAAAACTTGCCAGGATAGATTTAGCCATAACAAGATTGTAAAGTTAACTTTCTAGAAGCATCAAGTCCGAACTAGATATGACATACTGTCAGAAGAAATTCATTTCTACTGAAACAAGTAAAAACTTAAATAGGATTATAAAGCACGATTTGCAGACTAAAAATGAATGTCAGTTTCAAATCTATAACTAAGCATGCAATTTATTTTCAACTTTAAGTAGATCTTCATTTAGTTAGGAACAAAGTACATTTTTAAATATAGATTTAAAGCTAACATTTTTGGATAGGTATTTGAGGCAATGTGAAAATTTGTACAATAACTTTTTAGTAATATCCGAATACAAAAACACAGACCTGACTGAAGGGGAGCGGGGATTAACCGACTTAACTGATTTATCAAACACATTGATCGCCTGGCAGGTAAAATGCCCCACCAAAACGACCTGACTTTTTAAATATATTGTTTAAGTCTTAAAAAAAAAAACCCGGGTCGCAGTGCCAAAACCCTGCCGACAATATAGTGTATTTGCTTGTACAGGGCCGTGTGGTTTTATACTTTTATTATGTGAAATTAAGTTTGTTTTTGGGCAAAATAAAAAATTAACCCCTTAATACACCCCTTAAAATAACATTTTTTTCTTAATTGTAATATTATTATCAATCTAACGTCTACACCGAATTAAATACACCCTTCAATAAATAAGTCACTATCTGCAAACTAGTGTTTTCATAAAATTTGTAAATCCGGTCCTGTCTGGCCGATTTTATTAAAATTGTGGGGACACTTTTTAATCACTACCAAAGGGTTAAATTTCAAAAAACAGTTTTCAACCCCTAAAAACTACCCTTAAAATAGCCCGATTAGGCCCATTTTAAATAGGCTTCTTGCGGTGGTGGATTTCAACACATGGCCCAAATTTCGTTGAAATCAATTAACTCTTTCGAAAGTTATCGCGCGTACACACACACATATATATATATATATATATATATATATATATATATATATATATGTATACATATATATATAAACATTTTTAAAAATGGTGCCAAAGTGTTTAGGAGGTTATGAAACGTCGAGAAATTTTGGTCCGACCCCTAGGTCCCGCCATCCGACCGACGCCAATAGTGTATGTTGCCATATGTCAAATACACTAATAATTTTGCAAACTTCCGGCTAAGTTTTAGACCCGATTAAAAAACCTGCCTTATTTTTGAACTCATACTAAATTTCAAGGTATTAAAATTACAAAATGCCTCAAGGGATTTTTATTGAGCAAAAATTTAAGCTCCGTTACCCTTCAGCCAATTCTGTGTTTTTGTATTCGGATATTACAAAAGAGATATTGTACAAATTTTCACAATTCCTGAAATACCAACCCAAAAATGTTTAATAGCTCTCCTACTAATAGTGTTCAAATTCAATTTGAATCGAAATATTTTCTCATCCATAAAATACATGAGATTGAAAGACAGAGCGCGAATGAATTGAGGTGACGGCAGTGTTGCCACCACATAAGACATTAATCATCGAATGACGTGAATGCTATACTCCGTTGGGACTTACAACTCGTTAACAGTACAGGACGTCCGATAGAAAATTTAACATTAGCATGAAATAAAAGTAATAACATGAATAAACTGTAAAGTGCTATTATGTAAACCGTCTGTCCGTATGTCGGTCCGTCACTTTTGACGACGCTCTTATGTAAGTTTCGGTGCCACAGTAATTATAACAAAACTCTGGAGACCAACACGACGCTCCGCCCTACCCCTTCACCCCGCCGCAGCATCGAATTTTACAAGCTTTGACACAGAACATCGCGTCATTTATTTCTGCACGCACGGCAGATTATGCAGATTCGGACAAAACGCAATACTGTTTTCAACTTAAAAGTATTATTACGTTTTTAATGAAGAAAAGTCTAGTTTAATAATATACGTATAGGCTTGCACAAAACAGTTTCAAAGTTTCAACCTGTTTAACACTAACCTACGAATTAATTTAATTCTGCAATAATAATTAACTACAATAATGACATCACTATGTTGAGCGCGTTCATTTAAACTAAAGATACAATTGCTCCTACCTTTCTCGCGCTCAAGGTTACTCTTATATTTCCCCGTTATTGAATCACTTCCCCTTTAACGGAACAGACAATTTTAAACAGATAAGTCGCTCAAAGTGACC
Source organism: Venustoraphidia nigricollis (assembly GCA_034508555.1). Classification (NCBI taxonomy): domain Eukaryota; kingdom Metazoa; phylum Arthropoda; class Insecta; order Raphidioptera; family Raphidiidae; genus Venustoraphidia; species Venustoraphidia nigricollis. Next base: position 266,616 of record JAVRKA010000042.1, on the reverse strand, counting down.
CTTATAATATTTCCCCGCTACTGAATCATTTCTCCTTTAACGACACAGATAGTTTTAAACAAACATGTCGGTAAAGAAGTTTCACTTCAAAAACATTTTCCGTTGTTACCGTCCATCTTTTAGTTAATAAATTCTTCATAACGTAGAAGTGAACATTTATTATGAAACGTTGGCAATAAAAGCAAATATATTGCACATAAAAAATGTCCACTTTCCCATTATTGAGATGTTATTTAATTATTAACAATAACAATATTCACTTTATTATTTTGACTGTAAATGTATTGCTGGACCTTAACGCTTCACGTGTCATGTTGGGTGTCTTTTCGACGTGTAAGGTAGAGTTACGTCTTAATAAGATTAACATCACTGTATATGGATGTACTTACATGATACGATGAGAGAAGGTAAGAGAGGTATATAGTTAAGGCAGTAGAGAAATAGATGACATATACACTGGTAGTTGGTTTCTGTTTTAGTATTTTAGTTAGCTGACTACGAAACGAGGACGTAGTTTTCACATCAACGTATATAAGCACCAAACCAGAAGTGTTGGGTTACGTCATACATACCCAGGAGCTAGTCTACCTATGCATGTATCCAACAGTTAGGAGCCTAGATATTACAAAACGCTGGCGTCTCCTTTCTTGGGTCTATCGCTCAAAAATTCGCTTATGTTTTAACTTGTTTCAACGCAACTCTAATATTAGAAGTTTTAACCAATCCATGGGCCGACCATCTATATCTATATACAGTAAGACCTCGCTTAACGCTGTTAATAAAAAAAAGTTTAGCCACTATAACGTAAACTATCGATCAGTTCACACAAAATGATTTAAATGTTGATAGAAGTTCAAGGGCAAGACGAAGTGTCATTGATACAGTATCTTGTTATCGACAACAGCTTGCTGAACGAAACAGAAAAAGGCAAACGACAAATTTAATAATCTAATTAAAACAGTTTAAGAAACGATGACATAAATAAAAGATTCACCGAGCTGAGTAGAATAGTGGTGACAGCACTAGACTCGCATTCGGGAGGTCCGGGTTCGAATCCCGGCGAGGGCAGATGTGGCTGGGATTTTTTCCTACTGCCGCTCGCCGAGAAACGGTAATTCCTGTACCGGCCATCTTAATTGAGGTTTTCCATGGTTTCCCTCAATTAATTCCAGATAAATATCGAGATAGTTCCTTATTTGAGGCCATGGCCGATTACCTATCAAACTCCTAGTTGAAAAATTACCTACTTTATCCTAATTTCCTATATTTCCTTCATTCGCCCATTGCTATTACATAAGTTAAAGTTTTAAAACGGTAGAAAAATAACGGGAAGTGTGGTAGATGGAAAATAGTAATGATGCGAATGACGTCTGTTATGAAATAAAGTCGAGAAACGGACCTTAAACGCATTATTATTATTATTATTATTATTATTATTATTATTATTATTATTATTATTAATAATAATAAAAGATTCATGAAACGCACGATACAGATTTCGAACAATCGAGAAAAAATAAACAAAAGAACGTGAAAAATAAGAGAAATAAAAAACTGTTTATACATAGTGGAATTAAAATATTAACAGTACGTATAAAAAATTCAAACACATTATCTGGGCAATTATGTATATCTACATACATACATTCACACTTAGCGTGAAATCTGGAGCTGTCAAAAATTAACAAGACAAATATTAGCTAATTCCGCAACGTACAGTCTACGCCTCTGACGGCCAACGTGCCTACTAGTCAGTTATATACACAGGCATGCATGACGTTGCCGATATAATATGTGTGACACAAACTAGAGACGCTCTCTTATATTATATTATACCAAGTGTTCTCGATAAATAAGCAGTCTTGGATCTAAGATTTTTTCGAACCGAGGCAGAAACTTGATAATGGCGTCCTCTCTTTCTACTTTCAGGTTTAAAAGAACTCAAAAATATATAATGAGTGGCATTTTTTGTGACCGAGAGGAAAGAATAAGAACCCTTTAATAATTTTTTTTAATTAATTGTTATCAATTTTCAAACATATATTATTTTGAATAGGCGTATAGATCAGATCCTTGACTAAGTTATTAATCCTAAATCCTCTAATTATCTTTATAAATATTATATTATGATTTTGGCGCCCCCTAAAACTGTCACCCGGGGTAGGTGCCCCTGTTTACACCTACCCCGAGTTCCGGGGCTGTAAATAAGCTCTACACTTCGATTTGGTACGAAGAAATATTTCAAACCTAAAAAGTAGGTTTGAAGTTATACTTCTTTGGTGTAATAAAAAACTAATTTTCAATATACATGCAAAATAATTTATTGCTTAAAGTTTAAGAATAATACTTACAAAAAAATATTTGAAAATATTTTCAAAATTTCATTTTACTTTTTATGTGTGATGAATTCAGAATACAACATATAAAATCTTTATTAGATTTATTATTGGTCTAACGTTTCGGCTAGGTTATAACCATCCTCAGAGACACGGAAATCAATTAGGAAATACTTTATACATATCGCAATGTAAAAAATATGCAAAAAAAAAATTATTGACTTTCTCTTATGGTTATTGGAGACATTTTAATTTCAAACTGAATTCATTACACATATTTACTACAGCAAGGTGTTCCTATTACTTTTACTTTTTACGTTTATATTATTACATATTTAGTCATTATATTATGTATTAGAAGAAAACAACGCGAGACCCGTTCTCCCACCACCAGCACCGTGACTTCCACCACATATGTAGATTCTACCTAATAATCAAATATAATGACACATACACAAAAAATATCGATTCTCGAAGCATCACCAACAAATTTTAAACACAAATTTTCAGCGATTTTACAGTTTTATTTAGATTATAAAGCGATAAACCATCGATTCCGAGTTTTTTGTTGTCAATGAATCTGTTTATTTTCAATCAACCGGTATATGAATGAGAAACGTTACTATCGTGCGACGGCGGTTAAGAGAAGCGTAAGTGGTATACGTAACACACTGATATAAACACACAGACATATACACATTTACACGCCCTCACACACATAGAAGACGTTCGCGCCCACATCCCATATTTAGGCGCGTGATAATACGGCAAAAACTTGTGTGTGCCTCGATCCCACCTACGAGACCTGAACACGTGACAGAATAATATCTAATATGTAAGTTTTCTTGACGTTGTCAAAAACTGTTATACATCACACACCTGCTATGAAAATTATCTTCCAAATATGGTGTCAATATTTTAATACATAAAAACACGAAAATTCTGCAAAAATTTATTACTAAATTATTTCTCGACGATCGTTTCGGACAATAAGTCCATCTTCAGGAATATAAAACATATAATATATTTTATAAAAATGATTTGTCGGGAAAAAGGACTTTTTAAGTAAACACTTATTTGTTATTTATAGCGACGTTTCGTCCCTTGCTTGGAACTTTTTCAAGCTTTATAACTATTAAATGTTTTGATCAAGTAGAAAAAGTTTGTAATAATTCCGTTTTTAAAAAAAAAATATTTTTTTTAAAAACGGAATTATTACAAACTTTTTAATGAACAATTGTTTAACTAAAATTTATATTTACATGTGTATTTTAACTTTTATATCTACTTGATTTAATAGTTATAAAGCTTGAAAAAGTCTCAAGCAAGAGACGAAACGTCGCTATAAATAACAAATAATTGTGTACTTAAAAAGTCCTTTTTCCCGACAAATCATTAATTACCAAGGACAAAAAAGAGAAAAGTCAATATATATTTTATATTCCTGAGGATGGACTTGCAGTCCGAAACAATCGTCGAGAAATAATTGAATAATAAATTTTGTAGAATTTCCAAGTGCTTTCATTTTATCTGTTATTATTAATCATGTTCTACCAAGTGCCGAGTGAAAAATCACTGCAAATTATATCAATATTTTACGTTTCTCTGTTACCGATTTTCGATCCGGTGTCTTTTTTAGGATATTCGAGAGGATTTTTCGAATTTGCCCGGGGTTATTAGGTATGCCCAGGGTTTAAAGAAATTCACAATAGGCAATATAATTTGTTTTCTAGCCTAGTTAGAATTTAGTCGATAAAAGAAGCATTACCAAACAACTACCACAGATCGAATTGATGAAATTAACAAAACAAAAAATATCAATTTTTAATATAAAATTGAAATTCCGGGAATTAGTCCGAAGTTGCAAATGAAATCTCCACGATTTTTGGACCTATAAATTCAAGTTTAGAAAATTTACCACATTATCGTACTAAAAAGTTGTGCAAAGCGATTAAGGAATAACTTTGCTATGTTATTTTAAACATTTTGTCCAATTTCTCATTCCATCAACACAGACCGATAATTATTTTTTAGGTTTAATTTGTGCATTCTGAGAACTAGGTACATAGAAATGTAATTGAAGCAAGTATTAGATAAAAACAGAAAAAGTATATTTTTCTTTATAAAATAATATTTGAAATGTGCTTGTACTACTTTTCCTCTGAGCACATTAAGTGTAAAAATGGCACAAGCGAGAAAAATCCATTGGGAAACATAAATGAAGAAAAGCATTAACAAAAGACTATTTCGTTAGGACTTTCCGAGCCTTTCTGTGTCAGTAAAGTGATGCATTTTCACGTCTACAAGCATACATGGTTTTGCTAATAAAGTTTTAAGGGAGTATTCTGGTCTAGAGACCCAAATTTTAGGCGATTTTTCGAGTACGATAAAAACATTTTTAGTATCCATTTTTTACAAGGTTTTTATTGACATTTCAAGAATACAAAAAAAAATCTCAAATTTCTAGACCAGAATACTCTTTCATCATTCTTTTCTCAAAATTTGGACTGAGTCCCTCAATTACAAGAATTTTAAAGAAGAATTTGTTTTAATATAAATATATTATAGTACAGTATTATTTCATAGATGTTTTTAAGATTTTATGTTAAGGCTGTAGGTCCTAAAGTGTTTCGCAAAATTATTCTTCCGTGAAAAGAATGCTCATCTTTCATATCACACGTTTCTGAACAATCTAATCTTAATTAATAATACTTTGAAGGTGTTCAATAAAGTCAAGTTCTGCTTTCGGTACAACAAACATAGATGGTATCCTTGACAACCCGCGTAACTGTTAATTAGCATCAGCCCGTCGGGTTTGGAATAATTAATACGATGGTTTGAAACATGACACGTGACAGTCGCTAATACGTCACATGTCATCACCGAGACCTTAGAGTTTAGATTATAGAGAACTCAAAAGATAATTTTAAAATTTTGCCCACGCAGTATAAAGCAGCATGCGTCAAGTAAATTTTTTTGAAATGAAAAATAATGTTCGGTTTTTGTAAAAAATTTTCGGAAACATTTTAAAATGAATATAGAAATGGATAATTATGGAAGAGAATTGACCACGGTGGTGGGTTTCAGAAAGCATTGTCAAAAATTTTGATTAGACAATGACCTTAGATTGTAATTACATAGAATAAAAGTTATTATAAATATGCAAGGGCAGTCTAATATCATTGTGAAATGTCTTATCATGTAGAAGTCTCACAAAAATAAATGATTAATCTTCACAGAAACAAAGCTTTACATCAAATTACGTAGAAAAAAATGGTTTCGATGTAGAAACTGGACAAGAAACACAGTTTTAAAAGAAAAAAAATTGTAATATTTTTTGTTATACTAATTTGGTATGTTATTATAATTATTTCAGTTGCCTGGAAAGGTATACAGAAATATACAAAAACGTAGCAATTTTGACAATAGTTAGACTGTTTGAATTGTTTGTCCACATTCCGGAAAAAAACAATAATGATATAAGTAATTAGAATTAAATTTAAAGCCTGTGGAATTTGAATTGACTATCAATTAACTAGTTGATAAATAAAATATAAGCGTAAATTCAACGATTGCTTTTTTACAATTTCCGGATTTCAAAAAACTACAATTTGTCAGATCCGGAAATAACGTGAAATTATTTTTATTGTAATTGTTCGAATAAAACAGTCACGGAAACGATTAAAACATTATCGCATCTATATGTAGGTATTTTAGTGCAATAAATCAAAAACAAATGAATACGTGAAAATTTCCACACACATACAAATGAAACGGTAAACCAAGCAAATCGTTGTGCATGCAAAATCGCGAATTGTCGATTAACCTTTTACCCCTTTAATGGAAAATGTGAACACATCTGCAATTATACGAACAAGTGGGGAGGGGTAAGATTAAATATATACATCTATTTAAAACTAACTGATCCGCTTTTAACCAACTGACGGATTCGGTTCCAAAACACTTCTCAGAATTTTTAAAAACGACTGGCACAATATAGTGTATTTGCTAATACAGGCAGCTGGTTTTGTTATGTAAATTTATGCTTGTTTTTGGACAAAATAAAAAATTAATCCTCTAATCCAACCCTCAAAATAATATTTTTTCTTAATTTCTATATTTCATCGCTGTTTTATCATCTGTACAAAATTATATGGCTACAGTAAGTATAATTCTCTATTCGCAAGGGTTTTCATAAATGTCGATCCGAATTTATTAAAATTTTAGGAGCACCTTTCAAGGTATAAAATTTCAATTTTAAATAAATTCTGAGAATATTTTCAGTGTTTTTGGGCATCAAACAATTCTCAACAAAACAATTCTCTTCGTTTGCATAATTATTCGACAATCGGCTTGCAATACGAAGGCACAAACAACTATATAAAATTATTTTAATAAACGATTAAATTATACGGCTATATTAGTTTCATAACAATTGACCATCTCTGGATTAATTTAATGAATTATAATGCTTATTTCAAACACAACAAGAATAAATCGTTCTGATTTTTGTTATTAGTGTATTTGCCATATGGCCACATACACTATTGGCGTCGGTCGGATGGCGGGACCTAGTGGTCGGACCAAAATTTCTCGACGTTTCATAACCTCCTAAACACTTTGGCACCATTTTTAAAAATGTTTATATATTTATATATATATATATATATATATATATATTATATATATATATATATATATATATATATATATATATACGTATATATATATATACGTGCGGGCAATAACTTTCGAAAGAGGTAATTCATTTTAACGAAATTTGGCCCACGTGTTGAAATCCATCACCGCAAGAAGCCTATTTAAAATGGGCCTAATCGGGCCATTTTAAGGGTAGTTTTTAAGGGTTGAAAAATGTTTTTGGGCCCCAAAATACCGAAAAAATTCTATGAATCGTTTCAATATGGAAATTTAACCCTCTGGTAGTAATTAAAAAGTGTCCCTAAAATTTTAACAAAATCAGCCCGACAGGACCGGACTTGCAAATTTTATGAAAACACTAGTTTGTAGATAGTGAATTATTTACAGAAAGTTGTATATAATTTGGTATAGAGGTTCGACTGATATTATTGCGATTAAGAAAAAAAATGTGATTTTAAGGGGTGTATTAAGAAGTCAAATTTTTTATTTTGCCCAAAAACCAACTTAAGTTCGCATAATAGAGCCACACTGCTTGTATAAGCAAATACACTATATTGTCGGCAGGGTTTTGGCACTGCGACCCGGGTTTTTTTTTAATTGTATAACATTATTAATTCATCTTAAGTAGTAAACATATTACATAAAACAAGTCGTTGTTATAAACATTCATTGTTACAATGCTAAATTAGAAAAAAAAAATTTTTTATCCACTGTCACCGACGGGATTCAAACCCGAAGATTCGGCTTTGAGTCCCGACGATGACAGTGTATAAAAAAAATAAATTTTTCTAATTTAGCATTGTAACAATGAATGTTTATAACAATTATATAACCGTTCTGCAGCTTTGTAGAAATAAAATATATCTTATAATAAAACATGTCACCAAATCTTTAAAAAAATGTAAACACCGAATTGTTTATAAATTTGAGGGACCAAGCAAAGCAACGTATTAATTACGAATTCTAACAAACGGGGGAACCTAGTGGAGCCTTTACGAATCAATTGGAATTTTTATATTTTCCAACACTAGGTACCTAGTTTATTTTTTTAACCTATTCAATTAGTAAAACGTATTATCAGTAATAGTTTTCTTCGTAGTAAAGTCCGGAATCCGGATTACGTGCTGTATTTTAAGTACGGTGTAATGGGTGCCTACAATGCACAAAGCAGTTTTCCGCTATAAATTCCTTCTGACTGGCAGTATGGCGTAATCTCACATGCATCTGACAGCTGAACGTACCCATAAAATGATTCCGTAACAATGAATTGAAATTACGATAAATACTGGGCGAATAGGCTAACAGTTGAGTACATACATATTTCAAATGCACTTTGTTAAAAGCGCCAATCTGGTTTATAGAAACAATACTGTAATCACCTCACTGCAATGGCGAGTTGCTAAAACCAAACAGTGTAACAATTACAAATCGAATTATTTTTTTGCAAAAAACGCTGGAAACCAAAAGCGGTTCATAAGTCAAAATAAGGTTACTATGCATGCAACGTTTTTGTTGAACAACAGAATATAAGATCATTAAACTCCACCCATAACTAAAAAGCATTCATTATTATCAAATTTGTAACAATTACAATCTGCAGGCGGGATTTGCAGACCTGCGCCAAACACGCAACGAAAGCGAGGTTAGGTTACGTTCCCTTTGTTGTTTCTACTAAAATTTTGATTGTTAACGTAATGGAAACGAAAACTGCCGGTCGTAACTCGTAGCTGGCGATGACAAACGAAATATTTACATCGCAGCAATGCGCAAGTCCAGCAGCCCCGGACGTTGCGAATATCGACAGTATTAAACAAATTCGAGGATGTCAGTTTGTCTGGAATGCCAGTTATCAATAGAGTTCCGTGATATAGGTCAGGTATTTAGATTTTTATATTTCTTGCTATTTAGAAAATCACTGCGGTAAAAATTACGTTAGAGGCATTAGTTTGTACACAGTTATGTAATGGTGATTTTGATAGAGTGCGATAAAGTAGCAGAGTTAAATATATGTAAGGTAAAACCGGTTGAAGTGAGATAGTTTTACAATGCAATAACCGACACGCGAAAACCCGAGCGGTATGGTTGTAGCAATGGTATTCAGAATGTGAATAAAAAACAGTTCATAATATACCGACTGTATATGCCCCAGAACTAGACTTGAGTATAATCGAATGATTTTAATACTTGTTATTCGAATAGTTTCTATATCGAATGATTCATACTATGCGTGAATGAATGAATGTTTCAAACATGAAATAAGATATATAGAGGAGGCTTTTCCATGACTCTTGCCTCCACAAAATCGAGTTCACACGATACTTAATTTTTGGACACTAATGGCGCTAAATTCGACAGTTTACCGCATTGGTCCACCATTTTGAGGCAAACAATTCAATTAAAATTACGAACTATAGTTTATTTACCAAATCCAAGGCATCTTTTACATTGCTTGTGAACTCGTTTTACGATTTCAAATCTCGAATAAATTTTGCACACGGTTTCGATTGTCAGTTTTGACCAGCGTTGCCAGACGTCCCGATTTTTAAATCAAAATTAAATGTCCCGCGCGGGACAGGCTCAGTCCCGCTTTTCGGAGATAACTCGACCGTGCGTAAATAATTATTCACTTATTGTAAGTTGCAATTTGTAACACTCACTCCTCAGACTATTGTTTGAAACGCCATATTTTTCTAATGAATAAAACTTTTTTGATTTTGATTTCTGTTTTTTTTTTAATTTTTTATTCTGAAGACGAATAAGACTCAACTATTTAACGATAGGTTAATCTGATTTAAAATATATTGTCACGTAAACGTAATTTGAACTCAAATAAAAAGATAAATATTTAAAAACTTCTGATTATATACGTTTTTTTAATATGTCCCGCTTTCGACGAAAGAATCCCGCTTTTTTCACTCAAAAAGTTCCAAAATCCCGACTTGGCAAAAAAAAAATCTGACAACACTGGTCTTGACAGAGTTCAACTTCACAGAACAGACGCAGATAAAAAACGTAAGTAATCGTATTCAGTACTGTGAAAAACATTAATATCTATAAACGACGTTGAATAAACAACGATATGCTGTTTACACTACTCATTACGAAAGTGAAACTTCTGAATTTGAATGTTTATCAATTGACATTTACTGATTTGCATTTCGTTACCACGATTACATTGTTGGTTGACGTCAAATATTTAACACAATGGTGAACCTCGCAATTTTCAATAGGTCTAGTAATTAGTGAACTTAAAAAACAAATGAATATTTCGCGACTTAACGAACACGTGGTATATAATATATTAGTGGGTATGGAAATGTAGGTATGTGTGTGTGTGTGCACTATCGGTAAGCTGTCAAATTAACAAGATAGATTACTCGAGAAACAAATTTCACAAATTGTACAGGTGCATATTATATGTTAGAAACCAATGATCAAAGGTGAATTATTGATGACAAATCTTCAGCACAAAGAGAAAACATGTTGCTTCCATAGAAACGTAACTTGTTTATAAACTGTGAGTTAAATATGTCATCTTGAATATATTTCACACAATAATTACGTTATTAATGGAAACTTAATATTATTAATGTAAAAATTAGATATTTAATTGAAAATAAGAGCCATAAAAGTCCATACCCATGTTAAATAATAATAATTTTATTAACCCCGTTTGTACATTTGATTTGTACACGATGTCATAATAAGAATAATGGTACAATAAACTGAATTACACACTAAAATTAAAGTACAATCACGATAAATTAGTTGTAAATAAAATTCATTGATAGAATAAAAACGATTACTAGTTAAAAAAGCCGTAAGTCCTCTTATAAAAATTGCCGTTTTTTATATCAGACGGTAATGTGTTGAACACAAATAAATAAAAAAATAAATATAACTTCTGCCGCATGTACATAAGTACAGACACCACTTTTTTTAATTCTTTTGGGAATACGAAAAACTGAAACAACTCAAATCGTAGACGGAAAAAAATAAACTAAATCATTGATTGACAGCTGACATGTTCTGATTGTGCCGCAAACAATGATTGACAAGCGGTAATTAAAAGTATATAAACCAAACGTTGCGCGTCAATATGATCTATATTAGTCTCTGTTTTACATTTTATTTCATATTCAATAAATATATGTCACTAAAAACGCTTTTATATATCATTTGTTTAACTACAATAAATGCATGTGTGTTGTTAATCGAAAAACTCGGGTCGCAGTGCCAAAAACTGGCAACAATATAGACAATGTAGTTGGAAAACAGCGTTTAGCTGAATTTCGCTCTTCATTTCTGCTCATTTGATTTAATAAAGACTTTATTATTATTATTTGCTAATACAGATATTGTGGCTTAAATTTGATTTCATACAAAATAAAAAAATTGCTCCTTAATACATCCCTTCAAAAAATGTCTTTTCGATCATTTTCCCTCATAGTTTTCCTAAACGGCATCGATTTTCATAAAAAATTTGGATTAAGGTTCTAAGTAAACCCGTATTCACTAACTAGTATTTCCATGAAAAACATTAAGTCCGGTCCTGTCAGGTCATTTTTATTAAGAGTTTAGCGACACATTTTATCTTTACTAGTGAGTTTAATTTCAATTTTCAAAAAATCCTGACAATGTTTTCATTATTTTGGGACCCAGAAAACATTATTCAACACCTAAAACTAACCCTTAAAATGATCCGATTAGGCCCATTTTAAATAAGCTTCATGCGGCGACAAATTTCATGATCAGAACCAAATTTTGTTTAAATCGATTACGTCTTTCGCGAGTTGCTAGATTTTAAATAAATTCATATTATATCTTTTATGAATTTACACAAAAGCGAAGGGAAAATATTATCATTTTAATAAATGATAACAATTTAGCGTATGCAGCGTTTGTGACGTAACTACAAAATTACGTTTTTCGGGTTTTTAGCAGTATAAGACATTGCTTCTTGCCAAATTTCGTGCTAACACACACACATAACACACATCCGCTCCATTTTTAAAATTAGTGCTAAGTTGCTTAGAACGGTAGAAAACGTCGAGAAATTTTAAGCTAACCTCTAGGTACCGTCATCCGACCGACGTCAATAGTGTATGTATGTACATTAAAAAATGGTTGAAATGTGATCACTGACCCTTACATATATAATATCGCCCACAAATAAACGCAAGCATTTTGATTACTGCAAATAGGAAAAGCAATCAGCTGCAATATGTACAGAATGATTTAAAATTCCATTACTTACCAGCGACCCAGTACCTACACTAAATTCACTAGCCACTGCACTGTGTGAGATTGGTATCTTTAGCTATATCGTGTAACTGAATTGTTTGAATATATTATGAGTGGTATATTTTATAAAATGTTAACTTTATACTATTAGGTATACTATTAGGTCAGTGTACAATATTTTTATATACATTTACATCACAAACACTTGGACAATTTTTACTCAATGTAAGTTTCGGAATAATATTCCATCGTCAAAAATAAACGGAAAGGTATTCCGAGACGTTCGTTGAACACAATGAAATTATTCGCAGATTTTAACTAAATGTTTATAGCATTTAATCATGCTCAACCGAGAATCAAGCAAAAAATCATTTCATACAATTAATGTTGTTGAGCATTTTTGCAGTACTATTTTGAATTGTAATTGTTACAATAAACTGTAGTTTTGTTAAAATTTAACTATATTTTCTATTAAATAAATTAATGTATCAAAACGACTCGAAATTTTTAAGAGCATCGCTAATGATATAGAATTATATAATTTGTGCCCATTTTAAATTTATTTGATCATAATTTACGATATAATTCAATTAATAAAAATACAATAATATTCTGATTTTGATGTTAATATAGTGGCTTTGTGAATATTAAAAAATACTGCATTGATTCCACTGCTTTTCAGCTAACTAACAATCTATGAGATATTTTGTTTTTTATTTTAATTGATACTTTGATAAACATTCTGAAACGTATTTTAAAAGCATATTCACTGTCAATTTTTATTTATTTAAAACCGCAATGTAGTTTTGCAAAATAAAGTTATATAAATGATCGTATATATAACCACAAACTCACACTACTAATTTATAACAACAACAAAAATTGTAGCTAGTTACCTTTCGCGAGTTGCTAGATTTTAAATAAATTCATATTCTATCTTTTATGAATTTACACAAAAGCAAAAGAAAAATATTATCATTTTAATAAGTGATAACAATTGCAGCGTTTGTAATCTAACTAAAAAATTACGTTTTTCGGGTTTTTAGCACTATAAGACATTGCTTCTTGCCAAATTTCATGATTGTAGGTCAACTGGAAATACCCTATAGGTTTGGATTCCCTTGCGACGTAAACGGCCGTATCTTTTGATTGCGTTGACTTGGAAGTTTAATTTTTTCACAGCCTCAAGGGATTACAGACCTGAGTATTTGATGTTAATTTCAACTTGATACATCCATGTGTTCCTGAGAAAAATGATCTTGACAGACAGACGGACAACAAGGGTTCCTTTTTTTCTTTCGAGGTACGGAAAATGAGGTAGAAAGTAGTTATCTAAAGATTTAGCAATTAATATACAATAATTACTTACAATTGTTTGGCGTGAATAATGTTTTGTAACTTGAAACTTACCTGGAAAAAAATAAAAAAGTATATAAATAAAAATGACTCATCAACAATAAAAAAGGTGTAAGAAATGCATAAAGAAAAGTGTAGGCAATTTTCTTGAATTACAGCCGTTATAAGCTACCGTGAGGTGGCAAAATTTAAATTTAAATCAGTAAAGTGCTCACGTAACGTCAAATCAAATCACGTCACACGAGATTGTTTCTGTTTGCTTGGAAATAAAAACTAAATAAAAACAAAAGGTTCAACACATATCGCATGAAATCTACTCCATTTAACCTAATTAATTTTTTTTGTGTATTGTGCGTAAAAAAAGAAAAGCATATATATTACTCGATATGTTTTGACCTTTACAACTAATTTAAACTTAAATCACTTAGTTGAACATTATTACGTGGTCGATAAATACTTCTTTTATTAATTGTTATAGAGGTCACGTAAAGTTTCAGAGAACATGCTGAAATGCACGTATTTTATTTTTACAAAAATATAACATAAGTACCAAATAAAATATTTTTCTTCATACCCGGTCGAAAGTACATACTTTCTGCCCTTACAACTTTCTGCCTTTACGGTGTAATATACAGTTTCTTTAGATCCGGTCGAAAGTACGTACTTTCAGCTTTGATTTTAAGGCAGAAATTCTAACATTTATGCTCTGCTGGAAATACTTGAACGCCATTTATTACAGCGGGCCGAAAGAACGTAACAGCGGAACGAAAGAGTTTTTTTCTTTATACCCGGTAAGTAAACTAGAGAAAGACTGAAAAAAATCCAATGCATTGTGAATATCCGCTGACTTAAAGAAGAAAAATTAAGCATGGCCGCATAACAAGCTGCCTGCTGGAACGTGGTTGTATTTTTTATGATAATATTTAAAAATTTTGATAATAAACGCACTTTCGACGGGGTATAAAGAAAAATAGTATATACGACACGGGCAGTCACTCATTAATTAAGTTTAGCGAATAAATATTGTTTTTTAATCGTCTTGTAACCCATATCACTTATATATTGTAATTTTTACCATTTAATTAGCTTTTAATAAGACAGCTTTGAATATTATCTATCTAAAAATAAATCAACTTAGTACATCGCTGGTTAAAATTAATTTCTTAAATTTCTTTACAACTATTTGCACGTATTATAATATTAGTACTTGGGAGAGCGAGCTTAGCTCAGAGGTTCCTAATTAAAATTTCTTCATTTTTATTAAAATAATTGAAGTTTTACTTAGTATGACTTATTCACTGTCAGTATTTTTGACACAATTGTTCATTTGTAATTTCCAGAGTTACTTACAATATTATAGTATGTATTTTGAAACGTCAAAAAAAAAATTTTTTTTTAATGATTGAATCTGTGTGAAAACTAATCTTTCCGAGAATAAGATCTAGCTAGATCGATTTTTTGTCCCCCAATACCCCTTTTCCGTGAATTTCATCCAAATCGTTAGAGCCGTTAAATACGCGAAATTTCTAATCAAGACAGAAATATATAAATATACAAATATACAAGAATTGCTCGTTTAAATATATAAGATATTGATACATTTAAAAAGGGAGGCTTAAAATGTCCAAATAACAAAAAAATGTGCACTTCTGCCATTCGACTCCACTAATATTGTATTTGTTTATATAATCAAATACACTAAAAATGCTCTTTGTTGCTGAAAACACACTTACTATATAAAAATACAAACGCGCGTGAAACGAATTCATAAATTTTTCAAAAACAGTTTTAATATAAAATGATATACCTATCATCACAGGCTAAATATTAGATTGTGAGCTCATTAAATAAACAATTAATTACCGAGTCAAATCCCCTAGGCATTGTTATAAATCACACATTCACACGGAGGGTCGAATTGAAACAAGATAGTTACAAAATATATACACATAATACCCATATGTTATGTATCATACATTTATTAGTGTAATAATATATTATGTGCATTATAGCATGAAAAACATATACCTAGAAAGCAGGAACACTATTTGTAGACAGAGACTCTATTACTCCAATTTTCGCGAAATAGTTTGAACTAAATTTTTCAGGATTTCGGAGATAAAGGTAAATAAAATTATTATTGATTTCTAATTTGTTATATTTTTGTAGCGATAGTGGCCATATATGTCAAATCACATTGATTTTTTGATCAACTACTTGATCAAAACATTTATATTTCAATTGTAAATTTATAAATTGTATTTTAATAATTCAATTACAGTTACAAAGCTTGAAAAAGCCCCAAGCAAGGGACGAAACGCCGCTATAAATAACAAATAAGTGTTTACTTAAAATTTTCCCGACAAATCATTTTTTAGTGTATTTGCCATATGGCAACATACACTATTGGCGTTGGTCGGATGGCGGGACCTAGGGGTCGGACCAAAATTTCTCGACGTTTCATAACCTCCTAAACACTTTGGCACCATTTTTAAAAATGTTTATATATTTAAGTATATATATATATATATATATATATATATATATATATATATATATATATATATATATATATATATATATATAGGTATATATGTGTACGGGCAATAACTTTCGAAGGAGTAAATTTATTTTAACGAAATTTGGCACACATGTTGGAATCCATCACCGCACGAAGCCTATTTAAGATGGGCCCAATCGGAACATTTTAAGGGTGGTTTTTAGGGGTTGAAAAAAGTGTTTGGGCCCAAAAATACCGAAAAAATTCTCAGAATCATTTCAAAATTGAAATTTACTCCTTTAGTATCAATTAAAATGTGCTCCCAAAATTTGAAAAAAATCGGTCTGCCAGGACCGGATTTACAAATTTTATGAAAACACTAGTTTGCAGATAGTGAGTTATTTACTGAAAGGTGTATTTAATTTGGTATAGATGTTCGATGATAGGAATGTTGCAATTAAGAAACAAACTGTTAATTTAAGGTGTGTATTAAGGGGTAAAATTTTTGATTTTGACCAAAAACAAACTTAAGTTCATGTAATAAAAGCAGACTGCCTGTATTAGCAAATACACTATATTGTCGGCAGGGTTTTGGCACTGCGACCCGGGTTTTTTTTTAATTATTATTAGACTTTTTAGAAAATGACTAATTATGATTTAGTTTAAAGCTTTTGTAGTAAATGTTATATAAAATACATAAATCAACTAAGTACAAATGCATTACTTATGTTCTAAGGTTATATTTCAAGCACACAATTTACAATTAATGACGTACTAGTTGTGACGTAACAGGACACGCCGCTTTAATAAATGACCTTTAGACAAATAGATGCTGTACTTCTACTACTGTTTACATTTCTATGCCAGCATAATCCCGATAATAGCTAAATGTCAACACGTTGAGTGTAATCATAACATAAATGTTATTTACTTTATCAGAACACAACATTTGGTTGTTTAATAAAAAGCCTTGTTAACTTGATGTATTTAATGACCCCAACTAAACTACGAACTATTGGGAATACGCGAAAGTTGTCGGTTTTTTCTAAACACAGTACAGTATAGTATAAAAATAAAACCATCATTCTCCAACCATAAATCAAAAATGCAGTTCTCAATAAAAATATTAGAGCAGTGTTCATCAACCGATGGTTCGGAAACTTCCTGCCCACGAAATATTCGGGCACAACATTGCAATTTTATAACAACAGATTTAATAAATCAAATACTATCTTCATTGGTTGTTATCGCCGCCAACAAGTTTGCGAAATATTTAAAAAAATTTGGTGGGTCGCTGATGTAAAAAGGTTTAAGAACGGTTCGCTGTTAAGACAAATATTTGGAAAATGAAGAATTATCCAGAGTAGAATAGCTACTTTTGCTATTATCGTTCCGAAATACTCATTGTTGCAATGCAGTATTATTATAAAGAGATTTATTTACAAACGACTGTCACTGTTGGGACTTAAACCCGAAACTATCGAGAAGTCCCGATAATTACAGTGTTTGATTTTTTTAAATATTTGATTGTAATAACGAGTGTTTCTTAACAGTGGTAGCAAAACTGTAGCTAGCCTACTGTGATTAATTAATATTACGAGCTACACTGTTGCTGAAACTTTACTAATATATTAGAAATTACTTTCTTTCAACAAGTTAAATAATTCCCTTACAGCAACTTATTATTTTTATAAATTGAAAAAATACAAACGCTTAACAAAAAAAAAACAAAAGAGGAAAAGTGAAGAAGAAAACAAATGACACAGCAAATATATTATGACCCTGTGAGCGTTTCTTGCAAGAGAACAATTTGTACAAGAGAAAATAACATATAAACTCATAAAGCAGCCGTCCGTTACGATTGCTAGTACCTTTACTCACGAAACACTGTAGTGCATAGCATTGTAGTGCAAAAAGAAGCAAAGCGATCTTGAGCTTCAATGCAATACTCGTACAAAAGGTGGATATACCCGGTAATACCACCACTCTGTCTCTGCGCTTCCACCATACTGTCACAGCAATTAAAGTCATAGAGGTAGTATAGTATGCGAAGTCTGAATTCAATAAATTCTGGTCAATACACGACTCAACAACTTCAAATGTTGACATATTCAATCATTAAGTAGCAGCGGAAATTACACCTTAAGGCTGTCGGAACGCTCTGAATTTAAGTCAGATAGAGGGCTTTGGCTGATAGCTAATTGTAGACTTGTTCGTCAACATTTTGCGAAAATTCTTTGTCTGATAAAGGACAAATCTAGGTCTCTGATGGACCACTTTTGTAATTTATGTATTATTTACTAGAAAAAAAATGGCATTAATTGTGCCAAAAAGCGTTTTCAATGTCACACTACTTAGTTCACAAAATTGTTCCATCATAAACCTAAAGTGACTCTTCCTTTTCAAAAAGGTTTTTTAAATCTTCACCCTAATACCAATCATTATTAAAACAAACTGAGGTGGGAATACCCACTATCTCATTATTGTATTTCTGTCATAAGAGCGAAAAAAATACAGTTTAAGAAATCGATAACGAACTCGTCTCAGCGATTATCGCAGTTTGTCTAGCGCTTGCGCACGTGCCTCGAACCTTTGCCAACATAATTAAAGGGTTCTGTACGAATAGTATCAGGAGAAGCAACCTACAGACTTTCAAATAATAAACATTAAGGTTTTGCCAACAGAACAACACTAAACTCTATAGTAGTAGCGGCCAACCAAATCTATTCGTATTATAATGTTAACATCACATCATAAACTGACACGTCACGTCACGTATCAGCACGCCACGTCATGTCCCGATACGTGCCGTCACATACAGGCAACAATATTCTGAGAATGCAATTTTAATGTTTACTTTTACGTTAAAAGGTAACATCGAGGATCTTTCACGCATTCTTGAGAATATTATTTTAGATAAAGACTCTTTTATCTGTCGTTAACAATACACAAGGTAAACCGAGCGATGTAGCGTAGTGGTGAGAACAATAGACTCGCAAGCGGGAGGTACCACAGGGCTCCCAGTTGGTCCTTTTTTATGGACTTGGTCCTTATTTTCGACAAAGTCCCTAAAAAGTCCATAATTTCACCATATGGTCCTTAAAGTCCCTATTTTCAACGAACTGCGTCGACAATTAAAAATATAATAATTATATATATATAACAATATGTCTTATAAGGTTCCTTGTAAAAATACCGGTGTACTGTTTGACGTCTTAACACATAATGTTCCATTGTTCCAAGAACACTGAACAATCATCATATACGGTTATAACAATAAGATTTATAAATTATACAGTTTATTTATTTAAAGTAAACAAAATATATAATAATCAGTTCATTGGGATATATAAAAACTTATTGTTAACTAATACAAATTAACTCTTACTTTATGAACAATCATACTTACAAACATTTGCTGTGCTATAATACATAACAACAAATGTAAGTACATTATTTCAATAGAAGTATTTTGAAGATACACATTTTATATTTAAATCAGGGAACCATTTTGTATTTAAATAGAAACATAAGAAACGATTTGGATTTTTTTTAAAAAGTATTTTGTACATCTTATTATATAACAAGTCGAAAAATCTAAGACGCCGCAGGCGGGGACGTTTATTCCATTCTTTTGTTCTTCATGAATGCGTCCCCGCCTGCGGCGTCTTAGATTTTCCGACTTGTTATCTTCCTTTTAGTTAATTTCATTTATGTGCAGACGGGTTTTTTGTTTTTTTAAATATTTTTTTTTGACGACTTTTTAGTTTTGTTTTTTTTTCGTCTCTACCGCCATTATGTATTTTACGGCCGCCGTTTTATGTTTATCAAAACAAAATTTAGCCTACAATCATCGTGTTGTAAAGACCTATTCAGTGATATGCCACTCAATATGGTACCCATTTTTTTCGTCTCTACCGCCATTTCGATTTTATCAGAACAAAACCTAGCCTGTAACCATTGCATAGTAAAGACCTATTCGGTGATATGCCACTGAATATTGTACGCAATTTTTTTTTCGTTTCCAACGTCATTTTGTATTTTACGGCCGCCATTTTTATTTTATCTAAACAAAATCTAGCCTATAACCATCGCATGCTAAAGACCTATTTAGTGATATGCCACTTAATATGGTACGCAATTTTTTTTCCGTCCCTACAGCCATTTTGTATTTTACAGCCGCCATTTTGATTCTATCTAAACAAAACCTAGCCTATAACCATCACATGGTAAAGACCTATTCAGTGATATGTCACTCAATATGGAACGCAAATTTTTTTTCTGTCCATCGCCATTTTGTATTTTACAGCCGCCATTTTGATTTTATCAAAACAAAACCTAGCCTATAACCAACGAGAGGTTTAGACGAATCGATAGACACCTTAATTATTAAAATCCATCCAGCCGTTAGGCTGCTTCGAAGGTATAAAGAATACCACATAAATACATACATATGTACATACATACATACATACCCAGATACGCGTGAAATACAATACCATTTCTTTGCAGACGGGTAATGATACATCCTTGGTCCTTATTTGGTCCTTTTTTTTTTAATCCAGGTCCCTAAGTCCTTAATTTGAGGGACAATAGTCACTGGGAGCCCTGGAGGTACCAGGTTCAAAACCTGGCGAGGGCAGATGTGACATAGAATTTTTTCCTACTGCCTCTCGTCGAGAAATGGTAATTCATGTACCGATCATCTTGTTGAGCTTTTCCATGGTTTCCATTAATTAATTCCAGATAAAAATATAAATGTTTCCTATATTTATAGGCCATGGCCAATTACCTGTTAAACTCCAATGCTTACAAAGTTGCGTATCTTAACCTAATTTCCTAGAATCCTACATGCTTAGACCTGCTTGTCGGGTATAAATAAAAAAACAAATAATACTAAAACGTCGAATCATTATATAGATTTAAGTTTATTTATTGACAAAAAAAATTAACTTAATTCTTTCTATTAAAAAAAAAGATTTTCTTAATTTATCCGTCCGACGCGTCAATGTAAACAAAATGTACCTCGTGTACACAAAATTAACAATTTCACTAATATTTTTATAAATTGTGTAAATGTCGTTGTGTATTTGTTAAAATGTAAGAAGAATCTTTAAATTAGTATTAAAAAGCTGCATTTTGGTCCTGAAATATTCAAGCCCAAATAAAAAAAAATGTTCAAACCTATTCGAGTTTATAAGAGTTGCTTATAAACGGTACGTCTGTCGGTAAGTTGACCACCACAAAGGTTCAGATGACATTACTACAAATAGACCCGAACAAAAAATCTAATTTCAAAAATGGCCTTCTAGATGTGTACTTTTGAGCTAGTTTTAAAAACTTTGTCGAAGTAATAAGTGTTTCAATGTGGACACACAGTGCAGCCTCTTACATACATGATAACATAAAGAGCCGTTCACATTTTGCTCTCTAAATGATGTCTGTCTAACATTTTAATCTTCAGTTTAAAACTGTACCATTGTGAGTACCACAAAAACATATTTATAGTTGGCCTGATAAAGTAATAACAAAGTACGAAACGTTTATCAATTGATTGAAAACACCTGGTCTTCCATCTACGGATAATTACACAATATTCAAATTATAAGAGTCTGAAAAAAGTTAATGTACATCCACTGAATAAATCTGTTGTGTTAAGAAGTTACTATTCTTTTATTTTTATTGTTCCAACCACAGTGCTCTTAATATTTATATCTGAAAAAATTGTTTAAAATGCATGATCCCACAGATAAATATGGCCTCGGGAAATTTCGAACCGTGGATGCAAAATTTATTGTATTTCCGTTTTTGTTAACTGTTACCGAGCACTAAGCTTCACGAAATGTAGGTTGCTGCTTAAACATTTTAAAAAATATATATTTTTGTCCTAAAAATTGAAATAAAAATATATACCCACAAAACACCAAACCGTATCGAAAACTCTCGATACGGTTTGGTGTTTTGTGGGTATATATTTTTATTTCGTATTTTCACACCAAAGGTTCCATCACTCTTCTTGCCTAAAAATTGAATCAAAAGATGGGATATTTCTTCACAGCACATCACGAGATTCCGAATTACGGGAAGGAGAATTATTATTTTGAAGTTTTTTCTTTACTAACTTACGTTAAAAATACTGGCAAATTTTGCCTACTCATCAATTTTTTTCAAAATTTGTTTTTCTGTACAAAAATGTGTGTAAAACTTACGCTAATTTTCTTGTTTTTATCTGATTTTAAATCGTTTATTTAGATCAAATAAACTAAAAACTTGGCAAAAAGACATACGGGAAGAATGTTACATATTTCTATTTTATTTTGTAAGCATTACCATTCAAACATTGAAGAAGATACTTCATAGAAATTAGAGATTTCCGAAACGTAAGAGCATTTTACGTGTTCGTAAGATAGAGCTAGTTCGTAAGATAGAGATAAAGCGGATGAAAAAGGGATCATACTGACACTTTAAGATTCACAGATTTTTGGTATAATCTAAAAAAAATCAGTGATATTATTCGTTGGATAAACCAACTCCTGAAATAGAGATGTGAAAAACGGGTCTTTTTAGTGATCTGCATCTTTGCATCTGGATCCCGTATGTGAGCCGGCTCACTGAACCGGTTCAAAAAGAGCCGAGTTCTGAATATGTTACTGCAGTCTGCCACTGAGTTACCTAGTTCAGACCTGTATAGAATCAAGAATGCATAGCCAAACATGTGATGCATGAGTCATTTGAGCTGACAGATGCATCAAAGCAAGAACTGATACGTAAGTGTAAAATGTGATTTTGTGTGTTAAGTGTTTCACTGAGTTATGCGGATCCGTTGATCCGTCGGCTCAAAAAAAAGTTAGTCGGCTTTCACGGATCTTCTGTCGGAGTCGGTTCAGATCTGAGTTACCCAACACTATCCTGAAATGCTTTGAGTTGGAAATTATTTACCAACACCTTTTGCATTTTTACTGAATATTTCATTTTTAATGATTTTTAAAAGAAACGTTCTTTAACGTGTAATTGCCTCGAGAATAAATGTGTGTGTGTGTGTTATAACAATATGATTACAGTGGGTCATGACGGCGCGCGAGTGCGTGGTCAGCAGTTGTCCGAGTGGCCGGCAGGGGTGCTAGCGGTCACGCGACCAACTAGAGCTTACGTACAACAACAACACACAACTGACCATAATATTTCATATCTATTCCGCTCTATCCGAATTATACGTATTCCGGTCTATTATCAGCTATCTTCATGTCGTTGCCATTACATGCTTGGTAAATGGACAGTTCGTGCTGCGTTCACACCGAGATTTCTCTTCAAATCACGGTAATAAAAATAATAAGAACAGTGAAACATAGAGTTTAAGATAAAGAAAACGATTTTAAGTTTTCAAAGGACTTTACACATTTTACTAGAGGATTCGGTTCAAAAGCTGTCCACAAAAGAGTCATGTTTCAATGAGTTTTTAACACGCTTTTATTCGCTTAGCCTGTAACGAAATTTTTGAACGTGAAATTCACCCCCTTCAAAATGTCAGATTAAATTGAAACTTTGCACACTTATCAAGGACCGATGACAAAACAATAATTTGATAAGTTTGTTTCATTATCAGGATCACCAGGATAAAAAATAAGACCAAAAAAAATAAATAATAGTTTAAAAAAACTAAAAAACACGCTTTAATAGGAAACCGAACTAAGAAGTAAAAAATATTTTTTAATTGTAGAAAACCAGGAGGTGCTTATTACTATTTAAATACTAACTCTACTTTTACAAACAGCTACCAATGAAATATTTATACCAGTTGATATCAAGCAACCCACGCTTTTTTACAATAAAAAAGTATTTTTTACTTTTTAGTTCAGTTTGCTATTAAAGCGTATTTTTAAAATTTTTTTTAAACTATTATTTATTTTTTTAGTGTTGTATCTAATGCACAAAAATCCTTGCTGGTTGATTTCAATATTTCACATGGGTATTTTTTTATATTTTTAATTTTATTTTTATTGTTGTATTTTTAACAACTTTTATGCAAATATTCAAACGAAACAATAGTGTTGTGCACAAGAACTGCAACACTGACCTTATCTTTTAAAGTGAAAATTATATGTATTTTTTAACAACTCGTTTTCTGGAAGATATATGTACAAAGCTCATTTTAGATGGGAAAATATTACTTTCCAAAATGAACACGATAACAATTATTTGATCTAAAAATGTTGATTACAAGATACATTTTAATATTCACTTTTATGGTGAAAAGATTCTCTTTTCGGAACTTCATTTTTTACTGCATACTTATATATGATAAATATTAATTTGCTAAATCGTTTGATGCCATTTTATTTGATAAGATTTTGTTGTTCAACTAAAATTAAAAGTGAATAATTTTTTTACACACGTTTAAAAGAAAACTGATCAACTATTTCATATTTATCGTTCTGTTAAGAGAAAAACTATGAGAATTTATTACTAAATGTGTACCAACCAGCGATAATCATAACTCTGGTAACAACACTGAACGCTTGAGTCATCCAGCCTCCTGAAGTGTGCTGCGACAATAATTCACAAGTTTCAATTGGCTCAATCACAATTTCAACTAGTCTGAAGATGAACGACAAAGCTAGACTCAACAAAAGTTGAAATATAGGTTTTCACAATTATTTTCGTTCAATTTTAGATAATCAACTAAAATTGATCAACTAAAATCGCACATTAAGAACCGACATTCACTATTACGAATTTTGATTGCAAATATGTTGTCAAATTCTATTAGTATTTTTTCCATCTAAAATTGACTTAAGATTGACGGCATTATATTTTGTTCAAGAATTGTAACATTTACCCCAATACAGTAACAACGAACAATCCATGTATTTTTAACAACTTTTCCTGTACAAGATACGAGTAGGTCATAAAGATGTCTTTCGTATCGGCCGGCATCAGAGCCAGCTATCTTTGGCGTAAATTCAGCACATAATGGGCTGACGCACGTGGTCACAGCCGTCCGTTCACACGCGGTACAAGCCATATTAGCCCATATAATTATGTAAGATTATGTAATAACATAACGCCACGCACCAGAATGTAAACAACCTACATAGATTCACCTGCCAGCAACCTTATTTCTCCACCCTTTTTTATTTTTTTACATTATAATATTATACAATGTGTACCTAAAAAAATAAACTCGGGAAGCAGTGCCAAAACCCTGCCGATAATATAGTGCATTAATTGCTAATAGTGACATTGTGGTTATATTATATTAACAAATTTTTTTTTAGACAAAACAACAAATTCAACCCTTTAATACAGCCCTCAAAACAATGTTTTTTCCTTTTATATATCAAGTTCTCTGCCGCACAGACAATCTACAAATCCGGACGAAGCTGGACTGGGCTGCTAGTTTATTAATAGAGAAATATAAATATTTATTTATTTAGATCAATGTCTTTGAATTTACTTATTATTTCCACCACATATTTTTGGTGTCGCCTGTACAATTATGCGAGTAGAAATATTTCGCCTACACGTAAGCGGATTATATTTCCCTAATAATATACTTGCTTTTAAATGCCTAATAATTTAATTTGAGATTTTTGTGATTAACTTTGTATTAAAACATTTTTCTTAAAAGCGATATTAATAATGTAAAACAATTTTTTATATCTTTGAGAAAATTTCGTGTTACTCAGCATGACCAACAAATTGTAATTTAGCCTGTAATTATTTCTTTTTAACTTTTTCATGAGAAAAATATCTTAATTTTTTCAGAATGTTCGAAGATCATTTACGTTGCATTCTATTATAAATAAAGTAATCAAAAAAGGAAGATAATTTAGCTTTTTTATTTTATCTGTCACTGGTCATAAGTGTGGTAGACTATGATGGAACGACAGTTCTTATAATTTCAGTTATCACTTTTTAACGTATTTTGCCTTAATGGTACGTGTAAAAATTGTTACAAAAAAGTTATCGCTTGATGCTAGAAACAATTGTACAGAGTATATTTTCAAATCATCGAAAAACAACAGCTCAAGATTATATGAACCAAATTAAACAATGAAAATTCGTACCTTATCGTAACGTTCCATTCCATTCCGTCATAATTTCCATACAATAAAGTGATCACAGCTTTATTCATGTTATTATCAATTATCACAACGCTGATTTTCACGAATGAATGAATTTACAAAAACAGACTAGGTTATCGCAAAATGAAAACTAAGTACTCGAAATGACCTTTTTAGTAATTGCATTGTGATAGGTTTATTTATATAGAAAAAATCACTAAAAACTCGTAAGCAACGTCTTCACTGTTTTATTTGCAGTAATAAAATATTAAGATGTATTATTTTGTATGATTTTATTTATTAAAAACGTTCAAATACACTTTTGACTTAAAATACTCTTTTCGGTCAGAGACCAGTAATAACAAGTGTTCAGATTTAACTATAAAGAAATGTTCATTACAATAGAACAAGGTCAAACTAAAGACACGAGCACAATTATTTAATTTTCTAGTTCATTTTGATCACAGATATAATGATGCAATCTGTTCAAAAAATTAAATAAATAGTATCAAATCACAAACCATATAATTATTATATAGCAGAGTTAATGGTATCCCGACTTAACACAAAACAAATTCAGAAAAAATTAATTAAATCATAACTCGACAGTTCCAAAGTCCATCAAATATTGTTACAGAGATATGATCGTAAAAGCGTTCCATTTGTTCTCGCACATTTAGTATATTTTAAAGCATTAAAAAAATCAAAATTGAGAACGAAAAAAATCACGTAAGTAATTATTGTTTTATATATTCTACATCAAGAAACGACGCACAATGCTAAAGTTTTCCGACAATGAAAATCCATTAATTTTTAAAACCGCACTTAAACGTTTCATGTATATGAAATGAGAATACGTTAAAATATCGTACAATGAGAAACATAGTCCCAACAAATTAAAATGGGGTATAATGTGTATATGCGTTGCGCCCCTACAATATGTCTTTTAATTTTTTATTCAACTCACATTTGTGTACGTCTGTAACAGACTCGCGTACATTAGTACCAACTCAACTTGTCAATTTACTTGAATTATATAAGAGACAAGTTTCACTAAGGGTCGTATTTATCAAACACAGAAACATTTTAAACCGAGAATTTTATTTCGTTTTTTATCACGACAGAAATGATGTATTTAAGCATATAGTAGGAGAACGGTTAGACATTTTTGGGTAGGTATTTGAGGCACTGTGAAAATTTGTACAATACCTCTTTAGTAATATCCGAATACAAAAACACAGACCTGGCACAACGGTAGCGGAGCATTTTGAAATTTTAATACCTTGTAATTAAGTATTTAAGGTGCTGAAAAATAAAAAAGCAAAATTTCTTAATGGAGTCTAAAACTAAGCCAGGTGTTTGCAAAATGATGGTTTTGAAAAATTTTAAAAATATAGTTGTGGCACGTTGAAATTTAAACAAAATAATATTGACAAAATAAAATTACTTGCAATACTGTTCAATATTGAACAGTATTGCAAGTAATTTTATTTTGTTAATATTCTATTACTGTTGGTATAGAGTCAATATTATTAATCAAAATAATATTGGTAACTAAAAATAGATATATTAAAAAAAAAGGTCGTTTCGGTAAGACATTCTACCTGCCAGGTGATTAAAAACAGGTTACATTGAAAATCCAGTTACAATCTGAAAAAGGTAAGTTTGTAATAAACACTGGCTGTGCTGTAAAAAAATACCATCCCAGCGAATTCGATTTCAAAATTTGCAAGAATGTGACTTGGCAATCGGATATTTTACATGATTTCATAAAATACTAACTTTATTGGACGGATCTATACATATCTGTTGGAAACTTATATTCTCTCATACCCGTGCACATAATATCCCATTCATGAATTTTTATTAAAGGATTATGTAAAAACACAATACGTGAAGTTAAAACACAAATAGCGTCGAACGATTTCGTGGCTATCTCTTTTTTTTTTAAACACAACACAAAGCGATCAATTGTGGTGAATTTAACTGTTCTGAATACAATTGTATGAAATAATCAAAATATTATCAATATTTTATCATTTTACACCGAGCAAAGTAGCGTAGTGGTGAGAGCACTAAATTTACTATCGAGTGGTGCTAGGTTCGATTTCCGGCAAGGGAAGATTTGGCCAGGACTTTTTCCTACTGTCTCATTCCGAAAAACGGTAATTCTTGTACCGGCCATCTTGTTGAGTTTTCCATGGTGTCCCTCAATTAATTTCAGATCAATATAGAAATGGTTCCTTATTGGAGGCCATGGCATGTCAAACTTCTGTGCTCTCACAGTTGCCTACCTTTTCCTAATTTCCTATTATTCCTTCTTTCGCCCATTGCTATTAAGTGTGGGTTTAAAAACTTAACAAAATAACAAGAACTCTGGTAGATGGAAAAATATTAATGGTGAAAATGGCGTCAGTTATGACATTATGTCCACAAACGGACGTTAAACGCATTATTAATTATTATTTTATCATTTTACGCTAAAATATCGTTAGCTATCGTTGCATTTTGATATATTCTACGTAGCTTCATTAAAAATTTACAAATGAAATTAATTTTACCAAGTTTGAAAGAAAGATTTAAAAAAAACTGTACGGAACATTTCAATTATTACAATTATTGCGCCATTTTTAAACCTTTTTTTAAAGTTTTTTATGTTTGGACATTGTACGTGCATAAAAATATACACACTTTTCTACTTTCAAACAATAAAAATATAATAGTACTTATGCATAAATTGTTACAATTCCACATTATGGTTTGTCAAAAGGGAAACGCGAATTTGCGCTATTGTTCCGCAATTCAGTCAAATTTGCACATTTACAATAAAATCTGTTGACAATATTAACATTCAGGGTTAGCCAAATATCAAATCATCGGAGTAAATCGTTATGTCCACAGTGAATATTTTTAATGACACAGGACATAATTTAAATATATTTTATTTGATAAGTTAAAAAAAAAAATGAATAAATATTTTACATAAGATAAATTTCTTACTACAGAATCATAGTAAATTACACAAAGTTACTACAAATATTACATAATTATAATCTAAAAATTAAATTAAAGGCGGATATACATATATTTCCCTCAAACGTAACTTGCGTAGTCGGTTTCTATGAAATAATTACTTTCTTTCGAACTTTTACCGGTAATACACTACAGCCGACGGTTCTACTACTTTTATCGCTGCCGAGCAGAGTGTAGCCCTATAATACGCTCGAGTCGACGGTTTTACTACTGTTGTCGGTGTTAGATTGTAATAAGGTCGAGCCGAAGGCTCCACTGGCGTTGTCATCTCAATCGCGTGCGGAGCCGCGGATAGCAGCTAGTAGTACATATTTTTAAATTAAAGACTGTTCTTATATCTTATATCTTCAGCCATAAAATAAATCTTTTTTAATGTATTATAAACTATTGCAGGTAGGCAGTTCAATTCACCAAATGTATTTTCAGCCCTGAACTATGTCCACCACAACTGAAATTGCTTACACAGACACATTAATAATTTGATTCTAAACTAACTTGAGGCTAAACGCAAACTACCCACAATCATAACTGAAATGCGACCACTTTGAGTACCTTTGAAAATTAATACAAATTCTGCTAATTTCTCATTTACCTTGAATAATTTCATTTCGTTAAAAATACAGTAGAGGCTCGCTTATCTTTCCTTTAGTATCCGTTTTTTTATCACATCGCCAGGCACGACGGGGGTTCCCATGACACGGCGCCATTTACGTTCAATACATTTTATATTATTGCAGCTATTCACGGATATTCTAAATTATAATAAATTTACAAGCTAAGTTAGGGGTATAATCAAAGCGTTTATGGAGTTTTCAACTTATTCCCTGGAAAGAATTGACCTTTCACTTCTTTGGAACTTTGGGACCAGGAAAAAGTCTGCTGGGTTCACACTGAGGCTATACGGTAGCTGCTCCAGTGAATGCTCCGTTTCTGACGTTTTCTGCCGTGACAAAAACTCAAAAACAGGTTTTGCACTGTCAGAACTCGGACGCGAATACCGTTTGGTGCGTTGCTTATATTATACTCCCCACCACAAAGTCCGTCGCTAGGGAGCGCGCTGCTGGCGACTGTAGCGCCATGCAGCAGCCAGACTCATTAGTTTACAGATATACCATGTACGTTCGAAAATCCAAACTTACTCTATTCGGAAAAATCTAAAATCCCCAAATTCATAACTAAAAGAAATTATTATAGTCCGCTGGATCTTATCAACAGAATGGTTTCAATTCATCGCAACTGGATGATAATTCTGTACCGAACTAATATAGGTAAATGCGGGTTTCCCCCAGAACAATATAGTATCCATTATGGCCGTTGCAGTGTAGCGAGGCGTTGTCAGTACGTCACACATCCGGCCAGCGGTTTCTAACAACGGACTCGCTTATGAGGTGGCACAGAGTTAGAGAACGTTTGTGGTCACACATCCTTGTTACGTCATCGTCATCATACTGAGCGCTAAGGAAAAACGTTGTTATATGTTTTAATCCCGTGTATAAATCATATATATATATATATATATATAAAACTCGATGTGTGTTTGTATGCTTCCTACAGACTTCAAAACGGCTACACCGATTTTGATGAAATTTTCAGGCAATCTTCAGATTAGCCCAGCTTGTGATCGTGCGAAGTTTGGTAGTGATTGGATCAACATATTTTTTTTTGTTTTTTGGCAATTTTCATTTTTTGAACATTCACAATTAAGAGCGTAACAGTAAAAAATACAATTTTCTGGCCTAGTGGTGTATACTATTTTTCTTTATACCCGGTCGAAAGTACGTACTTTCGTATCAGTGTGCACGAAAAAACTGTTTCGGCCCGCTGTTGCAGATGGCGTGCAAGTGGTTTCAGCAGTGTATAAATGTTAGGCTTCGTGCCTTAAAAACGAAAAAGATTATACACATGTAGATATATGCATCTTTTGTTTATATGCATTCATAAATACAATTATAAATGTGTATATTTCGTTGAGTATCAGCGCATGTGTGGTATCAACTACGTGATCCTTTCAGTTACCTATACAATTTAAAAAGAAGTTTCACTTCCTCCGGTGTCCTGATGTGGGGTGAGGCTCAAACGTTTTTTTATTAAAACCTTGCGACGAAATTAAGTGGCACTTTGTATTTAAAGTATGAATGTGAATTGTCGCCCTTGAAACTTCACAATTTTCCCGTCTAGAGTCAGCTATTATGACTTGAACATTGCAGCGTATGTTCTTTTATATTATATTAAAACTAGCGGGACAGTAGGTAAAGCAAAAAAATGACAGCTCTGTGAAGATTGATTAACTCTTAAATAATTATTAAAATGTTGTATATAAAATAAAACAACGTTCGCATAATATAGATAAAATCTACATGACATGAAACTACAAACAATTTTTTAAAAA
Organism: Venustoraphidia nigricollis; assembly: GCA_034508555.1. Taxonomy (NCBI): domain Eukaryota; kingdom Metazoa; phylum Arthropoda; class Insecta; order Raphidioptera; family Raphidiidae; genus Venustoraphidia; species Venustoraphidia nigricollis. Next base: position 235,035 of record JAVRKA010000042.1, on the reverse strand, counting down.
TCAATGTCAAAAACTAATGCGAAATTGCGTCATTTCCTTTTATTATTATTGCGGAAGACTTTGAGTAATTTACAAAAAATTAACGAAATAATTGATTCGCCATAAGAGGTTCTCAATTCGGTTGTATTTTTTATGATTGTTCCACGATATTTTCGTCTACGATAAACCGATTTGAAAAAATTCAACGCCATTTTGTTCAGAAAGATTCGTACCATATAGTTTTTACTGAATAATACCTAAGACTAATTAATTTGTCTAATATTGCACTATAATTAAGAGTGTTTCTTAATAATGGTAGTAAAACTATAGCTATCCCAAAGGTTACTACAATACTAGACTGTGACGGCTCAAGCCTACTGTCCCCGCCCTCTCCCGCATCTCGCCTAGTCCCACTTTTAACAATGATAACGCCCAACATGAGTTTCTGGTAACATTGTAGCTATCCTTCTATAAAAAATATGTTTTAATGCAATTCACTGATCCAGCTCGTTCATTTCAATCTTATAATTATTCTAAAAATCATAAAAAATTCACATCGATTTCTTCCTTTATGTGACATTTTTCATTTGAACTGTCGTGCAAGGAAACTGAAATGTCGGTTTTAATATTAACATGGGAATATGGTTCTCAAGAAATTCGAATAAGAGAAAATGTATAAAAAGCAGATGCAATTTCCTTGTATTATTTTTCGTGTAGGTCACCTACATAAAAGTTGAAAAATATGTAACTAATTTATCACTTTCATGCCATATTAATGATCAAATATCTCATCTGAACCATTCTGTGACAAACAATGAGTCCGCCGGTCATGCGTCATACAATATGATGAACGCATGCGACGCCATTTTTAAAATCACAATATGTTTTTTTTTTAATGACCGTAGATTATTGTAGTTCATCACATCGCAAATTGTATAACAACTCTATTTTCTGTATATGTATAGGCCCCAAAACTAATTGCAAAAAATTGCTTCAGAATTTATGATGTATAGCATACCGAAATTTGAATAAAAAAAATATGCAAATATGTGTGCAAAAATCGAATGACACGTCAAATCAGATTTATACTCTCATTAATATTACCTTAATTTATTGGCATATGCCGTCAATATGTATTTCAAAGGGGTCATGTTCCACCCATTTGGAAATTTATTGAAGTGAGGTTATCTTCTTGACTAATATAAATGGAATAAATTATCATACTGTGTTTAATGAAACCTCTAGGACATAAGCTTCAGGTGGACAGTTTGGTTTAACGAGAAGTTGGCGCGTAAACACGAGTCGCCATATTTATCTACGTGATGTCATTTTTGTAGTAGACAAACAAGTGTAAATAAGGCTCGGTGTCGTAAGTTGGCGCGAAAACACGGACCGCCATAATTATCTACGTGATGTCATTTTTGTAGTATACAAACAAGTGCAATAAGGCTCGGCATCTTTTACACGAGGCCCGTTTAATGTTTACTACAAGTCTGACGTCACACTGTAAACCATCCTGGCGGGCAGCGTTTTTTGACATTAGAAAATTGTAATTTTAAAATTGAAATAATAAATCAATCTTGTACGTGATTCAGTATGACTCGTGTGACTGATAAACTCGCTGGCGCTCGTGAAACATAACGTCACAACTCGTAATGTAATAACTGCATTTACATACGGGATAAATAAACTATTATTTTATTCTTTTTAGAAGAAAACATTTTCTGAGTAATAGAATAAAAGAAAATAAACTGAAGCTTTTATTAAGAGAATAATTACAGATGATTCAACTTTGCACTAACAGCTTTGATCAAAACTTTATAATTTTACGTTACTATATTCTGAATATAACATAGATACATGAAATTAGATTGTAAACTATATAAAACTTTTAATGAAAATGAAGCAATGGTGTATTTTACAGGTAAGCTATAATTTAGTTCCAAACGGTCATAATTAAAGCTTTTAATTAAATTATTCCAACAAGAGCAGTGTTCTGCAGAAATGTTTGTGTCAATTTTCCAACCAATTCAGTCTTTACTTTATAACCAAACTGTCCGTTTTCATTACAAGCTTACAATGAAACAAGATGGCTTATTATGTTATTGAAAATAATTTAATTACACTCTACTCCAAGAGAACCTAACAGCAAATCAACATTTCAATATCAAGTAAACAAAATATCCCAATTTCGATAATAAATGCGATATCTATTTATTCTTGCTTCGGGTGAATTTTTCAATAACTTGAACTCACGAAACTCTCTGTTATAAGCCTAATTTTGTTTATGGATGGATTGTAGATTATAGACGCTCGACATCATTAGCGTCTATTTCTGTTTATGCAGCCTGTATATAACATTGTTACTAACAAAGCCTTGTACTACAATCCATAATTGACTATTATATTATCGTTCCTATTCTGAACACTGTTGTTCCAAAACTTAGTTGACGACAGCTTGGTCTAATGGTGATCAGAGTGCTAGCCTTCGGATCAAGCTGTCGTGAGCTCGAATTTCATCTCGCTCGCGGATGTTTTATGATATTTAGTTTTAATTGATGATTTTATTTGTTAACACACAAATGAGTTAGGTTGTCGAGCGTTTTTAAACTATAATAAATATATTAAAACTTAGTCGCGTCGTAAACTAGAGATTCTTGAGAGTTTTAAGACGACGATCGAAAATTTTGATTCGCGACTTTTTTGAGCAGTTACACATCTCTACTGATCTACTTAGGATTATCCATTGTTACTAGGGTTTTTCGGACATGTCTGGGATTCAACACTTTGTCTAGAATGCGGGCGAAACTCTGATGTGTCTGGAATATTTGTAAATGCAATACAAAAATAAATATCAAGCATTTCAACCAAAATATGTATAAGTTAACGCTTTATTTATGACATTTTGGGGAGGCATGAATTTAGAAAAATATCTTGTTTTGATTTCAAACAACGCACAACATTCTATGATCGCCACTTTATGTTGGACCTAGAATTTTTCAAAAGCTCCCCCAAGTATTACAAAAGAAGAAAAGAAGCAAGTTTTTTCAAAAACTGTTATAAGAACATTTAATAAATTTAGTGCTATAAAACGTAAAAATTTTAATGTAAATTTTAGCAATTTTATATATTTTATGTAATTTGACGTTGGCAAACTTTGTAGTGTCAACGCAAATAAATTATTATTATTATTATTCCACGACTTACTCCCGGAAAAAAACATAATTTGTCTAGGAAATCAATTTTTTGAATTCTGTTAAGTGTTAGCACTAATTTGTTACAAAAGTTATTTTAAATGACATTTTGCAATGGTCCGGTTTTCGATAACACAACGTATCATAATAATACATACACGATATGCATGTTCATTAGAATGATCCAATATCAAAACAGGTCATTTGTATTGCATTCATGTTCAATGTGCCACCTCCGAAATACAATCAAATTATCTAATAACGTTTCATTGTTACGACTTCATCAATGAATGCAACAATACAAAACCTCATTAAAAGCCCATTAAATAAATAATAAGTAAAATCTGTTAATTAAACGTAACAAATGAACAACGTAAAATAATAACAAACAGTCAAATATTATAACTTGCACATGCGTAAATTGAAAAATCTATACCACTTTTAATTCCTCCCATCAGATTTCGACAGGTTGGCATTATTTTTTAATTCCTGCAGAATTTTCAATAAAATTGAAAACGCTTTTATCTGCATTCAGTTCAAATCACACCTGCATAACGGAAATAAAATTCGACAATGATTTTAATGACTTCCCTGGACATTGGGAAGTTATTGTAATGGAGCTGAAAATTGAAATCGACATTTTTAACAAGCTTTTATGTTTCAAGGTTACTATACTATTTTTAACTATTTTTTAAAAGCGTGCTATCTCCCTTTCTCTCTCTTTGTATGTACGTACTTACGTCATTTCTTTCTAAGCCGAAATCCCTAGAACAAAGTATATCGACTATATTAGGGTGCCAATCGAAGCGTATTAGTCATTTTTTTAAAGAAAAAATTTGTAAAAAATGTGTTTTAGGATTTTTTGAAAAATCTTTCCCGGATCTAATTTGTTAAGATCATACTGAGAAGTTGTTCATGTGGACTTGAGTCCTAATATATCTCACGGCTTGTTAATTTATAAAATTGTTAGCACAGAGTACAGAAAAACTTAGAAATTTATTTAGCGATTATTATCAGGATAAATTGCACTCTGTAAATTTTTTCGATAATTAACACCGCCTGAAAATTCACAAGCGCCTAGATAGTTCTAAGCAAAACATTCGTCATATCTTGAACATTCATAACTTCACGACACTCACTATTTTGAATGTGTGCGAGTAGAAATTGTACGCAAGCTTCGGCCGAAGGTAAAAGTTTGTTTGCTAGTTCTAAATTATAGAGGAACAATAAATGTGGCGAGCGTTCTACTTATGATACAACGAGACATATCATTAATAAATATTCAATTAAGGTTTTTAACATTATGCAGTAGCTTCTTAAATTTATTTTGCCTGAATTACTCTAATACTCAAATACTGAAAAATTTATTACTATTCAAAAAGACAATCAAACGAACTATGTTTAATCATTTTTCAGTAAATATGTATTTTTTCTCTACAGTACTTGAGTCCTTTAGAAATGGTTCCTGTCATTTCGGTTTTACTCAGATTAAAAACGTGTTCTCGAGTACAACTAGTAGTTTTTTATCTTTTAAAACATGAACCTTGATCCCATCTAATATTTTTGAAGTGAAACTTCTTCAGCGAAAAGCAACAGGAATGGGAGAACTGAGCTGCGAACTGGAAATCCGAACCGATTAGCTCGACACGCCCTTTTCTATTTGGTGTTTACTTGGTTACATAAGTTTACCCATATAGTTTTTTTTCCAAAAAATAATAATTAAAAACCCGACTACTACTAACAGTAATCAAACATTAATTCTTTAAAACAATGTCATCTCGGTGACTTTAAGGATTCTTTCAACGCTTGTTTAATTAAAATCGGTTTGGTTGTTCGTCAAATACAAAGATATAAATAATCATAAAGTGTCAACCACTTTAAATCTTTGTTTCGCTGTATTTGAATAAAAATGTAACGCTTTAGAAACTGTTGAAGTATGATTTGATTCGTTTATCCATATTATCCACTCACGGGACAGAGAGAGACAGTTAATAGTATCTATCTATATATGAACAGACCTGCGTTCCCATATGCATAAAATATAAGAATTAAGTGCGCGGTTAAGTAAATCCATTAGAGCAGATATTCTGTATAAAAAAGTGATCACAAAGTCTTGCATCCAAAGGTAGACTACACTTTAAGATGGTTGATCCCTCAGATTGTAAAATATGCTGTCGGGAAATTTCGAACTGTGGTCGCAAAATTCATTTTATTACTGTTTTTTATTAGCTGTTATTAAGCATTCAGTCCCACAAAATTTACCTTGGTGCTTAAAAAATTCGAAAAACATATTTTTGCCCTATAAAACCGTTTTCGGATTTTTCCCTTTACCTGTGTATAAGACATTGCTTCTTGTCCATGATTCTAGCTCAACGGAAAGTATCCTATAGGTTTTGATTCCCTTGCGAGCGTCAAAATATGTCGCATAAACGGTCGTAACTTTTGATTGCGTTGACATAGAAGTTTGATTTGTTCACAGCTCCCAGGGAGTATTTGATAATTATTTCAACTTGGAACCACCTCGTATTCTTGAGAAAAAGGGGCTTGACAGACAGGCGGACAACGAATTGATCTTATAAGAATTCCTTTTTTCCTTTTGAGGTACGGAATATTAAAAATGAACTGTGAAGTTGTTATATCGAAAGGCGAGTTTAAAATCTCTGAGGCCTCCACTTATCAAATACGGGCCAAGGAGCGGAGTCAATTATACGTCCTTAACATGGCACTAGCTTATATATCATAGTCTAATGATTATTTAACAGCCATTATTCAGTCGGTGGCTATAAATTTATTTTTATTATGTAAATATTCAAATAAGTTTCCGGCTACACAAATGAAGTTATTTATTGTATTGGTTATTACATACCATGACTTAAGTATATAATTAAATTACAATTAGTCAAATTAGATAAGGAATTTTTTTATGCTTTATCACTTTCGTGACTATTTATTTCTAGAAATAAGTAGATTCTATTGAGAGATAAGACTTCTTCATTTCAATAAAATTACAGCTACACAAATTTATATTTGAAGGAACGTAATTTATTAGCGATTTCATATTTTATAATTCAAGTGAAAATCGAATTTTTGATATTTTTCTATTATCGTTTTGAAATTTATTTTGCTTTGACTCATGAAGAAAAATTGATTAGAAACACTCCATATTTTTTCGTATATGGTGGTGTTGATCCAATAGAATGTCACAGTAAAGGAAGATTTGGTTTGAGGATCAATAAATAAATAAGCTTTACCAATTTTTCGCTAATGGCCAACGTTTCGAAAATTATATTCTCATCACCAGCTTAAGGCCCTGATGATGAGAATATAATTTTCGAAACGTTGGCCATTAGCGAAAAATTGGTAAAGCTTATTTATTTATTGATCCTCAAACCAAATCTTCCTTTACTGTGACTCCATATTTTTATTTCATCGATATATATTATTTCTCAGAGGTGTTTTCTTATCTGTATGAAATATCTCTCTTAATACTGTATCAAAATTAATATTTGATACGCCATTTTGGAGATTATTTTCCTCTCTAATTACGAAAAATAAGTTAACATCTTAAAATTAATGTTTTCATTAAAAAAATTACAGTTTAAAATTTAGACATCTGGTGGCAATCTGTTTATTAGTGTATTTGCCATATGGCAACATACACTATTGGCGTCGGTCGGATGGCGGGACCTAGGGGTCGGACCAAAATTTCTCGACGTTTCATAACCTCCTAAACACTTTGGCACCATTTTTAAAAATGTTTATATATATATATATATATATATATATATATATATATATATATATATATTTATATACGTATATATATATATATACATATTTATATACATATTTATATACGTATATATATATATATATATATATATATATATATATATATATATATATATATATATATATATATATATATATATATATATATATTATATATGTGTACGCGCGATAACTTTCGAAAGAGTTAATTGATTTCAACGAAATTTGGGCCACGTATTGAAATCCATCACCGCAAGAAGCCTATTTAAAATGGGCCTAATCGGGCTATTTTAAGGGTAGTGTTTAGGGGTTGAAAACTGTTTTTAGGCCCCAAATTACAGAAAAAATTCTCCGAATCGTTTCAAAATTGAAATTTAACCCTTTGGTAGTGATTAAAAAGTGTCCCCACAATTTTAATAAAATCGGCCCAACAGGACCGGATTTACAAATTTTATGAAAACACTAGTTTGCAGATAGTGACTTATTTATTGAAGGGTGTATTTAATTCGGTGTAGACGTTAGATTGATAATAATATTACAATTAAGAAAAAAAAATGTCATTTTAAGGGGTGTAATAAGGGGTTAAATTTTTTATTTTGCCCAAAAACAAACTTAATTTCACATAATAAAAGTATAAAACCACACGGCCCTATACAAGCAAATACACTATATTGTCGGCAGGGTTTTGGCACTGCGACCCGGGTTTTTTAACAGTTGTCGGTAATATTAATAGATTACTAACGGTGCGAAGTATTCGCACGGATCCGCTAGTAATATCACATAATAGCTAGGACAGTGTGTGTGAATTAAATGCATCTATGTGTGCGTAAATTATGTAACATAAGACTTGCGGTTTCTAGCAGTAAGATGCGGAGGCGTAAGTTGTATCGCCTCAAGCTCAAACTATATTATCAGTTCTCGGCCTCCCCACGCCGCTACACAGCTGATAGCCATGTAATGTATTGTTCACGGATGACTAGAGATGGGATATATTACCCTTTAGGGTCGTCTGGCCGCAACTTACTTCACTACACGCTCTGCGCAAAAGTCGTAACTTCAGACAAGTGCTACTTCAAATTAACCGATTGTACGTTTATTGTATTTTTGCTATTTAATTTTGGAATTGATTTTTGTCTCAGTTTTCTCGTAGATATGGTTTAATGATCAGTCTTAGGTGGTTTGAGTAATGCATTAGACATAAACTAATAATGTAAACCAATTTTTAACGTTCCATACAGCCGAAAACCGTCACAGCTTATTTTCTCCGAATATACTGGACGAAAAAGATCAATTTTATTCATATAATATAGAGTTAAATGACTTAATCTGGAAGTATTCGTTAAACAAACGAATTCAAATTTTGGGGGTTAATTTTAGGAGGCAACTTAGAAAATTAAAAAAAAATATTAACAAAATAAAATTACTTGCAATACTGTTCAATTTTTTTATTTATATAACAGACGTTTTGAAAATTGAAAAGAACCAAAACTGTTGGTCGAAACGTCTTTTATATAAATAAAAATATTGAACAGTATTGCAAGTAATTTTATTTTGTTAATATTCTATTACTGTTGGTGGAGTTAATATTATTAATTATTAAAAAAAAATATCTTCGAAACTACTGATCCTAAAATCTTGAAAAAAAATAGGGAATATAAAGCCCCTCTCATAGTTTACAGTAAAACTTAAACAAAACGTTCTCAAATGCCAAATGCATCGAGGGTTCCGTACTGCCAAGCATACTATCTGCCAACGAATTTCAAAACTACAGCCGTTGAAAACTTTGCAATAGTTCTCATTTAACGTATGTGTATATTTAAAATCACTAGTTTGTCGAAATTAACAGCTGTATTTGTTTTGGAAATGGAGGAGAGAATCAATTTTTGAGACGCGTTTCCAGGAAACTTGCTGACGGACAGAGTGATCTCATTAGAGTTTCTTTTTTTCCTTTTGAGATCGGATCCCTTAAAAAGAGTTGAACCTCTTTTTTAAAATGAATAATGGCTAAGTTTTAGTGTGGATAAGCATAATATCAAGTTCCGATAAACAGTTGTTTTATTTTTTACAAACTACAATATTTCATAATTACTGAATTAGTCGAATAGATAGGAGATAAGTAGTACCTGCATTATTAGATATATCTTTAAAAAAAGTTAATTGTCCCCTTAAAACTGTTTACAAAAACCATTCACCAATAAAGTTTGTAGCATTTTTTAATTAGTAATATAGAATACGTATAATAAAACGTTAAGAATGTAGTACGCTATATTCATTTCTTTCATGTACAGCGGGTAATTAGTAAAGAATAGTTGAAGACAACAAAACATACAAAAAGTTTCAAATTCCAAGTGTTCTCGAATAATGGAACTAGACCAGCGTTTCCCAAACTCGGGTTTTTAAGTATATCCGAGATAGTCCGCGAATTAATGTTTGAAGTGGGCAAAGCTGTATAGTGCGACCCAACAGTATGAACGCTGTTCGTCAAACAAGGACATGTTTAAGAATAAACACTACAGAAGTGAAACTTCTTAAGCTCAATTTCCGATACGACATGCATTTTTAAGTCTAAATTTAAGATCTATTTAGTTGAAAGCAAGACATATTTAAATATCGGTTTAAAGCTGAAAATCGTACGAGAAACCTAGCATAAAATATACTATAAATTGATATTTACAGAATAGCATTATGACGATGCAGATTTTCGTCAGATAAACGTAATTCACGCGCAAAGAAATTTCACATAAAAACTCGAACTTTCGAGGAAAGGCTTCCGTTTTCCGTGAGAATTTAGAGACTTAGGATTTTCGTTTCTTGTGAACTATGAATGAGGTCCTATAGGCACAGTAGTTTCGGAGATAAGGAGGACGCTACATTTTCGTATATTTTCTTTAATATCTTTTAACTAGGCACTTTAAAACTATCAAAAAATATATATTCATAGTCGTCATAGTGAGCCCTTTCATTTGATATGTCATATGTAGCACCTAAAAAATTTAATTTTCAGTTCGGTCCCTAAATTAGCCCCCAAAATCGAACTTGATTTATTTACGCTATACGTCTGTGATATATGTGTCTAATTTCAATTCTTTACACGCGAGTGATCCCAAAACAGATCCGTTTTTGCATCGGATGTACGGAACCATAAAAATAATGTATTCTTACGACAATTTTGCTGATCTCTAGGGGGTACATAATCGAAAAAGTTTAGGAAACACTGAAGAAGACGGTAAACATTGTGTAAGGACAACTTGTATAATTATCTTAATATAATATTTAGTACTCGGAATTCAGACATGAAAATACAACTTCCTCGGAGCAACAAAAATTGCACCGATAAAAAGAGTACCTTTTTTGTGTAAGAAAAGATAAAAATAAAAAAGAAACAAATTCGCGAATCCATTAATGTACTGTGGTAACGGTCCTCTTTGTGTACAATGTTAACATGTTCACTTTATACAAAACCTCGCCTTACCAATAAAGGTGAAATTCATTCCAGTTAACGATAATTATAATATAAAGTTGGATCAACCGATGATTTCTAAACTTTCAGTTGCGAATTCGACCAGAGAATATTCGCTAGGGGAACATTCCCCTAGGAGGAAATATATACAGAGTTTTTCCGTAACTTTTTTATATATTCCCTAAATAATACAAACGATGATTACGAACGCTTTCATTTAATACGTCACATGATGCACACGAAATTTTTTTTTTTAATTTCTAATTTGGTCTCCAAAATTATTCCCCAAAATCGGAATTAATTTATTTACGCTATACGTTCATGATTAGGTTATCTACTTCTATATCTGTGCCAAATTTTAACTTTTTTCGTCCAGTAGATCCAAACAAGATAAGCTGTGACAGACACACAAACCGGCACGGAATTTTCAAAAATGATAAAATAACCTTTCAAACTGATGACACTAAAGACAATATGAGAAATGAGAAATAATTTATCAATTTCTCATATTGGCGTTAGTGTCAACAATTTAAAAGATTATCATTTTTAAGAATTACTACCATAAAAAGTTATAGACTTAAAATTTCTACAAATCTTCCAAATAAAAATTAATTTTAGAAATCCGTTGAATTTTGCAGTCTTTCAATAAATACCGTCTGGGAATCCCAACAACTTTACGAACAGACATTGGATCTAGATTTTCTCCAGGTACGTCCAACAAGCTAAGTCGTAACAGTTGCATATAATTAAAGTTCAATTTCAAAAACGCGACGTTAATAGCTCCGTAGCAGTAGCTCTAGCTCCATAATCTGCGGAGCTATATAACAGGTTATATACTCATACCTAGATGCACAATCTACATAAGAGTGCTTTAAATGAATACATGTAGATTATTATGCAGATAAAAAACGATCCTATAGCGGAATTAAATCACTTGTTTGTCACATAAATTAATGACATATATTTTTAAGTAACAAAATTTCAAATGTGATATCATTATTTATGACGAAAATTACATTATGTTAAAACTGGCGTCGAAAAGGAATCAAAACAAAAACTCTAAGTCACGAGAGAATACTAAGTACAGTTCAATTTTTAGACGACACGTCAGGTAGAGATACCAATAAACCGTCTATAAGCCTGGAAACCAAAAAGATTTAGGACAATAAATTCGATAAAAATACGAACGTACAGATTTTGACGTGGATTAGTTCTACAATATACCACTAGAACTGTTTTAAACTGTCGAAGTTTTAGTAAATAACGTTGTACATGAAAAATAAATTAAAACATTAATGGAAACAGCCAGCGTAAGTATTTTCATAGAGCTTTGCACTATGTCTGTCGTTGCATATTAATGGACTGAATAGGACTAAAATTAGAAGAAACCCGAAACATTCTTTTGTTAACACATAAAATCAAATATTCCGTGAATATTTTGAAATATAAGTACTATTAGAACAGTAAGAGACAAGGTGATTTGTGCCAAGTCACTTGTCGATATGACGTGCATCACCAAACAAATGATGCTGAAAGTACGTTAATAGCCAATTTTGCTGCTGATTACATATTTTCCAATACACAGTTCTATCGAACAAAATTCAATCGCCAGCGCATATTACAAAATTTGCTTAAATCGATACTTAAAAATTTGTATAGTTTAATTAATTGAGAATACATTACCAAGGCGTGCTGATTAAAAGAAATGTCCATTAACTTACCTGAAAAACAAAAAATAAAAATATGTAGTTAATACAACTTTGAGAGTGATTCCAAATGCATACATCTGACAGAGGCGTAATAAAAAATTGAACTTCAAGAATGCAGTTTTTTTTCCTTTTCTTTATTAAGAAGTGTTACCATAATACGTACAAACTACCTAGTATTTTTTATCAATAAAATGGTTGACCAAAAGGTTACTAATTAAATCGTGCAAAATGCTTAATGTAACATAGCTTTTTTTCGCTTATGTCACTGAAACCGGAAGCACTTGAAAAGCTTCAAGTGTCCCTCAAGACAAATCAGTGAGTTAACTATCTGTATGTAGGCAATTCATATTTTTGACGTGCCGAGTCAGCAGCCGAGTCGACAAAAACAGCGTCGTCCTCACATTTACTCTTTCCCTCTATTGTTACAATTACATGCATGTATACGCCTGTTTGTTTTTTTTTCACCTAATGTCACGCCCTAACTACTTCCAATTATAATACTATTCCAAACTTGTAATGTAGAATATATTCCCTGATTGCTGTGTTTCGTTTGTACAAACAAGCTTTATGTAACTTCAATTTCGAGCCAAAATACATGTAAAACATGTTATCTATTCATTGTTGATGATACAATTTACGCTATCGTTACGAAGTAACTATTATTTACAAGTGTTATGAAACAATGCTGTTGAAAAAACAAATTCCTGTATCTTATTGAAATATCAAATCAAAAGACGTGATTCTTAACTATTACTTTCGACCGGGTATAAAGAAAAATAGTATCATGTCCGCAGAATTTCAACTTTCTGCTCTTGTGGTTTAATATGCTATTTAAAAAGCCGTGGATAACTAAATATCCGTAAGTATGAATATTATTACGTACACTAAAGTAACAGTGTTTATAAATCAACAAGGAGTATAGGATAATCAAAATAACCAGACAGAGAACAGTTAATAAACCGGTACAAGGCAGTAAATCGTTGTTCTAAGCCAGCCTTTTAATTTGTGAAGGAAACTCTGGGTTCAACTCCACAACGATATGGTTTCCAAGTCTTGGTGCATACAGAATGTTGCACAGTTTATGTACACAAACAAATTTGACGTGCGATGTAAACACTGTGCAAAAAGAAAATATATTTATATTTATACTAATATTATAAAGCGGTAAAGTTTGTAAGTTTGGATGTAGGAGTTAATCTCTGAAACTACTCATCCGATTTCAAAAATGTTTTCATCTATAAAAATGATTTTTCGGGAAAAAGGACTTTATTTATAAGTAAAACACTTAATATTTTATTTTCAGCGACGTTTCGTTCCTTGTTTGGAACTTTATCAAGCTTTAATAACTGTAAATAAATTTTGTTTAAAAATACAATTTATAAAATTTACAATTGAAATAACAAATAATAATAATACATACCTATTAAATGTTGTGATTAAATAGATATAAAAGATAATATATACATGTGAATATAAATTTGAGTTTAACAATATTAATACAAAGTTTATAATAATTTCTAAGTAAAACACTTAATATTTTATTTTCAGCGACGTTTCGTTCCTTGTTTGGAACTTTATAAATAAAGTCCTTTTTCCCGAAAAATCATTTTTATATTAATTACCAAGGACAAAAAAGAAATAAAGTCAGTTTTCATCTATATTAAGAATTAACCTTCAGGTTGGACATTATCGAGTTAAAATAAAAGCTCTTTTCGTAGAGACAAATTTTGCAACGTAAGTCGACAAACCTAAATTGTTGAGTGTCTATAATCTAGTAATCTACCTCTGCGATTTTAAAATATGTTTGAAAATACATCGTCATATATTTCTTATGTTTTATATCCTTCGTTATTACTTTTAAAAATAAAACGAAAGAAAGTTAACATTATAAATAAAGATTTGCATATGTGGTGGCTGAAATTAACACCTTGTATATCTTTGTATATAATATGTAAGAACCCAAACATATGTTTAGATGTATCTGGCCGTAGACAAGATGATGGAAGTTTGATTATACCTTGTCCTCCATTCTTATTCCACAAACAATTCAAAAGGTTAATTTCCATTTTATTTATTGGCAAAAATGAGATTTCTTGCAAAATTAAAATTCCCTCAAATACTTTTACAAATAATTATGATCACTATAAAAATGTTACTGACATTTTTGCAAATACAGTGTAAACTCTTTATAACGAAACTCAAGGGACCGAGCATTTTTTATCGTTATAGAGAGTTACCGTTATATGGAGTGAAGAAAGAAAAACAACCAAATTAACAATAATCTTTAATATGTATGTTTTTGATAAAATTAATACATATAGTCGGTTAGCTTTGCCTGACGTTTCGGGGCCTCAAAGGTTTAGTCGGCGTCTTTTGTAACCTGATAAGATAACATAAACAATAACACTGACAATGACGATTTTCTGTGTCTAAATATGAACATATTTCTTCGTAATAGAGAATGGCTGCTGTGCTATAAATAGTGTATCAATGTATGGGTTTTAAGGTAAACCAACCAAATTGTGATCTTTTCTATGTTATAGAGAGTTTATCGTTTTAAAGAATAATGTTATAAAGAGTTTACACTGTATTTCCATTTCCTCTTCATTTTTTAACAGTTTTAGTGTTCTGTAACCAAATTGGAAAAACAGACGGAAGAAATGTGACTTCACTTCGGTGTTTGGTCGTCCATTTGAGACATATTCCAAATAAGTTTTTAAGATATGATTACATTTTAAACAGACTTTCTTAGAACTCACATATTTTTTTGAGTAAAATAATACTAACAATGAAATGCATTCGCTATCCATTAACAAATACGTACCTATATAAGAAACAAAAGCCACTTGACAAATTAAAATCAAAAAATCGATACCTCTGCACCATTCTTTAGTACAATAATAATTAATCAAATGGCATTTTGACAAATAGGCCAACATCAATAGTCAATGGAGCTATTAAAATAATTATTTCGGTCAATTAGTTAATTAACGCGTTACATAATAAGCATCTCGTAAATGGAAATGAGCAATTTCATTTTCAAATGTGCATAGCTGCGTTAAATTCTAATTTCAAAATTAATTTAGAAATTGTAAAAAATGTACTATTCGTAACATCATAAATATCAAGAAACGGATTAGTGGTATACCAAAAATTTGAGAATAAGCCGTGTTAAGATAACATTTCGAACAGTGGTTGCAAAATTAATTTTATTACTGTTTTTATTAGCTGTGATTAAGCATTAAGCTTCACAAAATTTAGCTTGCTGCTTAAAAATGTTAATAAACAAATTATTTCTTTGCCCTAAAAATTGAATAAAAAACGTGAATTGTAAAAACTAAAATGGTCCATATTTCCAGTTTATTTTATAAGCATTAACATCAAAGATTGAATAAGATTAATCATATAAACTAGATATTTCTAAAACGTAAGTGCATTTTACATACACCGCTCGTAAGATAAAATTATGTTGTTGAAAAAGGGAGCATACTGATCAGCTGGTAACATTAAGGATAGAATTACAACTGCATAATATTATACGAGTTATTAGACGGGCTGTGCAATCAAGAAACCCGTACTGGGCTCAAAGTCTCGGACTGGTTATGGCCGTATAATGGATGTACTTACAACAGAGTGCTGTTTTAATCAAGTGTCGTGTCTCTAATGGCGAATTCTCATGTCGGCCATACTTCACCGTAACAGTCGTTGCTTATAAGCAACCTTCTGCATTACAACACACACAGATACATACACTATACTCCTGTTAAAGTTGGAGTACAACGCGAGCAAACTGAGCGCAAGCTAATTCAACAGGCGAGTGGATAATTCATAAAATATGTTTTTTGAAGCGAAACTTCTTTAGTAGCGATGGACACGGTCAAAAGAATGAACTGCTAGCGTTGAACGCGTAGAACAATAGATTAGGCGAATTGTCACATATAGTTCAAAATCATCGCGAAAGATGGAGCCACTTTCGCTCACTTTCGATCCGAAAAGAATGAAATAGTGGAGTGCTGTAAGGTTTATACCTCGGAATCCAGGGCCAGTCAATGAATCTTCATAAAAACTGTTGAACTGCATTATTAAAAGCTCAAATAAAAAAGTAAAAAAAAAAATGTTTGCCGCTCTCGATTGCGGGGTGGATACCACCCCTTCTCGGGGGTGAAAAATGTTTCGTTGAAAATAAGACTAATTCTAAGCAACTTTTGTTCTATAAAGTTTTTTCTGAAAGTCAATACTTTTTGACTTATTCGCGAGTGAAAGTGTCAACTTTTCAACTTTTCAGGTGGTTTTTCCCGAATAACTGAAAAAGTAAGTATTTTATCGAAAAAATCATTCTTAGTAAAAATGTAGCTTATAAAAAAACAAAAATAACGGTGAGTTCATAGTGTCTGTAGACCCAATACAAACGGGATACTACCTTGTTGAAGATTGGTTCTTATTCGTCAAAAGCCAAAATTGAAAGTTTCAACGTAAAGTTACCAAAATACAATGCATTTTCTGGGGGAAACTCATGGAACATTTTTTGAAGTGCTTGAAAGAACCTTTATTTTTATTTTTTATAAAAGTCCCTAGCATCAAAACTAACTGAGTTCTGAAGAAAATAATGTTGGTCCCTATTTTTTTCGGCGTCAAAAAATGTGAAAGTCACCCCCTTATTACCACCCAAATTAAAAATAATCGTTACCACTTCACAGTTCACTTTATTTATGTACTTGTAACATGCTCTAGAAGTTTGACCGGTTTAAAGTGCTTAGTTTTGAAAAAAAATGAGTTTGAAGTGAAAAGAGCAGTTTTGTATTCTTACAAAAAAAAAAACAGTCGCGAATAAATCGAAAAGTATGGACTTTCAGAAAAAACTTTATAGAACAAAAGTTGCTTAGAATTAGTCGACCTATCCATTTCCGTGCTTACTTTCAACGAAGCATTTTTCACCCCCGAGAAGGGGTGGCATCCACCCCGGAATCGAGAGCGGCAAAAAAATTTTTTTTAACTTTTTTATTTGAGCTTTTAACAATGCAGTCCAACAGTTTTTATGAAGATTCATTGACTGGCCCTGGATTCCGAGGTTTTACAATTTTTACGTCTAACGGCACTCCACTAAAAATATTTTACCTTATGAAGAAGGCAACTTTCTTTCCCTAAAGCAAGTATGTAATGATTCACTTTAAATGCACGTATTACGAAAATATTATTACGGCAACCGTAAACTCCAATGCACTTTTGATACAAGGAGGGCAGACCAGGCGTAGAGAATATATTCGCATAAGTTCCGGTGCAAGGAAGGGGCTGTGCTTCCTACAGAAACACGAAAGCTTTACTTCAAACTGTAAACACTATTTAAAAGCTCTACACACATTCATAGATAAAGTTTCATATTCTAGAATCTAGATAAATACATTTCAAGTTATTCCTATAAATTGGTGCTTCTTTAAATCGAAATAGCTAAAATTCAAAAGATTCACAGTAATTTTTTTTATTTGTTTTCACACTGTTATTAATATTAGTTTTGTCTTTTTTTTTTAGTATTAAGGTAGTTGTCGTGGTACAATATTGTCAAAAAGTTATAGATTATACGCGCCACAAAAGTATACTAGCATGTAGCTAAGTGATCCATAATTGGTATGCAAGACTGTACCCGTGGAAACGTAACCCATAAAATATTCTTATGCATGTATACTTTTCTATAAATTGTTGAACTTTAAACCGTTATTTATAAATAATTAGACGGTCAAAAATTTTTTCTTATTTTTTTTTTTAAATTCATAACAAATGCATTGAAAGACTGTCAGTTTTTGAAAAGTTTCTGACAGTTAGTTCTTTTTTTATAAATAAGAAACTGGTTCAGAGCTACAGAGATCGTATAGAATCAATGTCAATTATCCAATTTTTAATTGAATTTATCTCGGATTATATACGGTCGATCGACTTAAAATTTTCAGGGTAATTGTATTATCATATCCTTAATAAAATAAGCATACAAAAATTAAGAATTTTCTGACGGTGTGCCTTAACCACGACAACTACCTTAAGGATATCCCGTAATCTTTACTGAGACACTGTGATTTTTTTTTATTTTTCATATTTGCATATAAAATATCCTTCCAAACTTTAGTTTCAATCCGCCCACCCGTTTGACAGACTAATAGACAAACAGCCGGACAGACCCAAATATATTTTTTGGATTCCAGGGAATCTCAATATTGTAAAATTTTGAAATTTTGAGAAGTGAATTTTAAGTTGGAATGGTAAAATTTAAATATCTACAATTAAATTCCGGTTAGTTTATTAATCGACGTTAATGGAAATGAATATTAATAACTTAATTCATTGTTTCTGTGTAGTGTATATATAGCCTGCCATTATAACTATTGATGTTATCCAGATGATGAACACTATCCTGACTACCGAATACGACTTGTAATTACTGTAATGGCGTAATAAGACCTTGGACTAGGTACACTAATTGTTACATACGCTATACAAATCTATTTCGAAATTGAAATCACTCAAATTAAGTTCTGAATATTAGATTATTACTACCAAAATCAGATGACAGAAAGGAACAGTAATAAAGAGTAATTTTTTATCTCTTTAATTGATAAGCTTATTAAAAGTGTTGTGAATTACTAATTAAAATTTAACTTTCCTTTTAAATTAACAGACAGAACTTCGAAGTTAGTAAGAAAACTTTATGGCTTGTTAAATAATTGACGTTAGTTTCATATTTATTATATTTTGCTCTTTGTTAAAAAATTAATGAATTCAAAAACTTTCTAGGAAAGATTTATTTAAGATGTCATTCATAAGACTATGGCCGCAAGAAAAACTACTTAAATCAGATTTTTGATTATTTTTTTTCTATTTCAATTCTGAAAATCCGTTTTGTGTTTTTTAAAAGCATGATTGTATTTTTTTTATCCGGAAAAATACGTTTCAATTTATTTCTACCACGTTTTTATTAACTCGTTTCATATCGGTCTGTTTGTTGCGTACAAATTTCGCAAATAATTTTTCATCTACTTACTTTCAGTTATCCGATTGAGTTGAAATTTTGCCCAACTATGCAGTTACGATGACAATACAATATTATGGACACTAGCTGACCGGCCCGAGTCTTCTCCGGGTGAAAATCGCACATCCCGATGAGTTTAAAATTTCATACACACAAGACTAAAATGCAGAAAATAATTAATTAAATAAAAAAATGTTTTTTAAAGCAGACTAAAATGTATAAAACAATTTCTCTTAGACCATTAAAAGTCTTAGTCACAATTCACGATTTTATTTTATATTTTTTGTCCGTTTTAAAAACGTGATATATTACTTTTTTTTTATTTAAATAATTTTCTCCTTTTTAGTTTTGTGTGGATGAAATTTTAAAGTTTCAAGTTTTTATACTATATTAAAAAAAATATTTAAATAATGAACCGCATTATTTGAGGTTTGTTGAAAAACAGAAAAACATTATTTTAGTCCGAACAAATTGATACACCAGCCGAAAGAGCTTCTGGGATGGTGTGAATAAACACAAAATGGAAAAAAAGACTTAATATCTTTGCTTGTACACCGACCATTATGTATTTGTACACCAGCCAAGATATAACGAGCTATAATGAAGCAATAAATTTACTAACATCCCATTTGTATCACGAAATGCGTCTTAATTTATGAATCATAAAGAAATATTTCTCAATCTGTTCAAAGCTCGCAGAAATACATATAACTGTTACATTTTTAAGACAAACCATAAGAAAATCCACTAGAAAGATTAAAAATTGATTTCTCAAAAACACATTATTTAAACAAAGTTTTTGCCGTTATATTATTATAAAACAGAATTAAAAATATTCATTGCCCCAAAAAATTTTTTTTTAAAAATGAGTAAATGTACTTACGAAGTTATAAACGACTGTTGGTTGTAATCAAAGGATATAGTCGTCTAGTATATTATTATATAGTTTCCAGACGGCAGAAAAAGCATTAATTTCGTCCATCTGTCATTTCAATTTGAGTCCTAATGGTTGTCATACTATCGAATTTTTGTTAGCCAACTTCATACTGTCGAATTTTCGTTAGCGCGGTTAACTTCATACTGTCGAATATTCGTTAGCTGTGCTTGCTAAAACGTGCCAAAAGAAGTATACCTTCGAAAATGTTATATAATGATAAAGTTTAAAGGCGTCTGTAGCTTATAAATTACAGACTTACTATCTTCTTAGCAATCTTCTAAAGAAAAATAAACTGGAAAAACGGTCTACAAAATTACTTAAATTTAAATGTGAATATGGACGTTAGTAGATCGAAAACATTTATAAAAAAACAGACATAAATTGTATTACATATCTATATAGTCGGTAAGTACATAAAGAAATTAAGAAATACCTAATTATGCAAGTTTCCTTCGGCACGGTTCACTAAGCATGTTTGAAGAACATAAAATTTTATCGAAGCTTTTCTTCTGCTTATACAAATCTACTTCATTCTTAGACGCTGTTAGCTTTCCAAGCACGCTTATTAACAATGTAAATGTCCACTTTACAACTTATCGTTTGAGTTTATATGTTAAAGGTTTTGGCTTTTAATATTTTTAAATTAAATTACGTAGATATTTCACATAACTGAAACAAACTGGAAAATTCGTTTCCTTTTACTTAATTAATTTAAGAAGCATAATTTCAAAAACAGTTGTATTCATATGACTGGAAGGTTATCGATAAAAAAAAGTGTGTATGTAAAAGTTTTTTTATCACTTTTGGGAAATATTGCCTTGCAAATTGAAAATTAACAATAACTTCATCTTTAAAGTTCAATTCCAGATATATGTTATAATAGAAAACAATATCGCGGGTAATTGGAATAAAAATAAATCAATTTAAACAATCATTGATTGCAACGTTTCGTCTTTATTTAATTAAGACTTTTTCAAGCTTCTGAAAAAAATTTACAAAAATTAACATATAAAAATATTAAACATTATGCATTAAATAATTTACTAAAAAGGAACAATGGTGTGACTAGCCTCAATATGTTAAAATGATAATTAAACTATGATATAATAAGCAATTTCGCATTACAAAAAACAAAAACCCGGGTCGCAGTGCCAAAACCCTGTCGACAATATAGTGTATTTACTTGTATAGGGCCGTGTGGTTTTATACTTTTATTATGTGACATTAAGTTTGTTTTTGAGCAAAATAAAAAATTTAACCCCTTAATACACCCCTTAAAATAATATTTTTTTTCTTAATTGTAATATTATTATCAATCTAACGTCTACACCGAATTAAATACATCCTTCAATAAATAAGTTACTGTCTGCAAACTAGTGTTTTCATAAAATTTGTAAGTCCGGTCCTGTCGGGCCGATTTGATTAAAATTTTAGGGACACTTTTTAATTACTACCGGAGGGTTAAATTTCAATTTTGAAACGATTCGGAGAATTTTTTCGGTATTTTGGGCCCCAAAAACTTTTTTCAACCCCTAAAAACTACCCTTAAAATAGCCCGATTGGGCCCATTTTAAATAGGCTTCGTGCGGTGATGGATTCCAACATGTGTGCCAAATTTCGTTAAAATAAATTAACTTCTTCGAAAGTTATAGCCCGCACACATATATACCTATATATATATATATATATATATATATATATATATATGTATATATATATATATATAAATATATATATATATCTATAAATATATATATATATATATAAATATATATATATATATATATATATATATATATATATATATAAATATAAATTATATATATATAAATATATATATAAATATATATATATATATATATATATATATGTTTAGGAGGTTATGAAACGTCGAGAAATTTTGGTCCGACCCCTAGGTCCCGCCATCCGACCGACGCCAATAGTGTATGTTGCCATATGGCAAATACACTAATTAAATTGATTTATTTTTATTCCAATTACCCATGATATTGTTTTCTATTAACAATAACACTTTATAAGCACGTGAATAGAGTCACAATAAAATATAAGATTAGAATATTTTGGACCAAGTGCACGTTATTCATGTAAATAATGCCCTTTGAATTCACATTCTTGTCTATAATTATTCCTGAAAATTTGCATACAATAACGGTAACATATTACAATATTAACAGGACCAGAATTTCACAAAAAAGTAATTATTAGCAAAATTATTTCGACGTTTTGCGTTTTATCTCTATATAAAAGTGCTATTTTAAAATTTTAATTAAATTTTCAAATAGAAATAAAAATATATATGTATTTATCATCTGTACCTTTATAACCAGATACTTTGTATAATCCGTGTGGAATATCACCACCACAATCTACGTATAGTACGATCTAGATTCTAGAATATAGACACAAATCCGCTAAAATAAATTACCTAAAGTTTTTTTTTAATCAACATAGCTAGTTTTCATGGCAGAAAGTACATTGATTTTGTTCACCTGTCATTTTAGTTTGAATCTCTCTGGCCAACTTCATGCTTTCGAATTCTCATTGCCTGCTAAAATACTCTCAACGCATCAAAAGAAGCATGACTTCAAAATTATCTCGTTAAAAATATATATACTTTTTCTATTGTTTAAACTTTTCCATAACCGATCGAGGTACCTTCGACACCTTACACTTCATTACCCAGGACAACCTTCTGAAAGAATCCGAAAAAAATGTTTGTCGAAAATAAATAATATATTATAATAGAAAACAAGATCACGGGTAATTGGAATAATGAAAATAAATCAATTTAAACACTCATAAAAAAGACGAAACGTTGCGATCAATGAGTGTTTAAATTGATTTATTTTCATTATTCCAATTACCCGTGATCTTGTTTTCTATTACAACATATATCTGGAATTGAACTTTGAAGATAAATAATATATATTGACTTTTTTCTTGTTTGTCCTTGGTAATTATTATAAAATTTATTTGTTGGGAAAAAGGACTTCTAGTGAACACTTATTTGTTATATAATGCGACGTTTCGTCCCTTTATTGGGACTTTTTTAAGCTTATAACTGTAATTTAAATATAAAATACAATTTGTAAATTTAGAATTGAAATATAAAATATCAGATATTAATTATACACACCATTAAATGTTTTGTTCAAGTAGATATAAAAGTTAACATGTAGATATAAATTACAGTTATAAGCTTGAAAAAGTCCCAATAAAGGGACGAAACGTCGCATTATAGAACAAATAAGTGTTCACTTAAAGAAGTCCTTTTTCCCAACAAATAAATTTTATAAATAATATATCTTCACTATACATATTAGCTTAAACAATTAGAACGAAATGCTGTAACCGCAAACTAAATTTAAATAATTCAGTAAAAGTAATTACGTTTTCTTAGTTTTTTAAGTCTTCTTAAACTTAAATCATCAATCGGAATGAATCCACCGAATTTTTCATATAAGAAGCCGCCCAGCGCTTGGCTTATTTTGACGTTTGAAATCATAATAACCCATTAATTACACCATTTTTACCGCACATAAATTAAGTGTTTCAGAGTACACCTGTGTGTAAAAACAAGAGAGAATCTGGCAGTGATCTAATATATTATGCTATACGTGTGTAAAACAGAAAAAAGCATACTAATAATGTTTAAAACATCGGAAATCCAAGTCTGCAAGGCATGTTTTTACATACCACTTTTAATGTTCTCAAATAACAGTCATCTTTCAGTGTTTCATTTTTCGTTCATTCGTACAGATACATAAATTTATGCAGGGCACTCAATTTTTACTGACCATAAAACGTGCATAATTACGACAAGTGCCTAAAAAAATCGTATAATGGATCACGTGGACTCATGGCTTTCATTTCAGGAAAAAAAGCATTTCAATATTTTTGTGTAGGTAGACTTCAAAGCGAAAGTATATTTCTGCAGTAGTTTAGTGAACAACAAACTGATTTTTGGTCATCTAGATTATCGACAAAACGAAGTAAAGACTTACAATTTAGGAAACTCGCATATTTAAAACTAGAGAACCCGTGCGAATACTTTTCACCGTTAGTAGTCAGTTACGTAATATAATAGGTGAAAATAAATTTTATTCTATTCTATTCAGAGACGTCAGCGCCACTATACGTCATATTGCCACCAACTGTTAAAATAAACAGATTGCCACAAGATGGCGATATTTTTTATGTTATTTTCTGTAATGAAATCGTTAAAATTTTCAAACCGTAATTTTTTAATGAAAACATTGATTTTAAGATATTTTATTTTTCGTCATTAGAGAGAAAAATAATCTCCAAGGCGTATCAAACATTGATACAGTATTAAGGGAGATATTTCATACCGACAGAAAAACACCTTTGAAAAATAATATATACCGATTTAGCAGGATCGTCTATGACATGACAAATTTTGGATGGGTTACATAAAAAGAAAATTAAAACATCGCATAAGAATTTGACGATAAGTCCTGAAAATTTGTTCGAAACCCTGCCGATTGTTTGAGGAGAGTATTTCTCACACCACGCACACTTACTTCAGAATAATTTGCAATTTTCTTTCTCCGCAATAGTATAATCATGGTAATTTATGCAAATTACTATAAATATGGTAATTTAAATTGCAAGAATTGATTAGTACGCTTCCACAGTCGTTACAAGAAGACAAGTGACACACTTTAAACGCTACAATGACAAAACACATTCACTTTGTAATAAATTATATTTAATTTGGATTTAAATTCGACATTTTATTTCTTCACGTTTAATATTAAACATTAATTATTTTTCAATCTCAATAAAAAGAATTAATATATTAAGGTAGTTGTCGTGGTTAAGGCACACCGTCAGAAAATTCTTAATTTTTGTATACTTATTAAGGACATAATAATACAATTACCCTGATCGACCGTATATAATCCGAGATAAATTCAATTAAAAATTGGATAATTAACATTGATTGTATACGATCTCTGTAGTTCTGAACCAGTTTCTTATTTATAAAAAAAGAACTAACTGTCAGAAACTTTCCAAAAACTGACAGTCTTTCAATGCATTTGTTATGCGTTTAAAAAAAATAAGAAAAAATTTTTGACCGTCTAATTATTTATAAATAACGGTTGAAAGTTTAACAATTTATAGAAAAGTATACATGCATATGAATACTGTATGGGTTACGTTTCCACGGGCACAGTCTTGCGTACAAATTATGGATCACTTAGCTACAAGATAGTATACTTTTGTGGTGCGTATAATCTATAACTTTTTGACAATATTGTACCACGACAACTACCTTAAAATATTAATTAATAACAAGCTCGGGTCACACAACAGAACACTACAAACAATAGTATATTCCACCGCAAGGGCAGTAAATTGAAAATCATGCACAGCGCGACACACGATACGCACACCTCGGACACTGTGTATCGCACAGTGCAGGAATTTCAACATTCTGGCCGTGTGGAGTGCTTTAATGCCCGGTCGAAAGTACGTACTTTCGTATCAGTGTGGACGTGAAAACTGTTTCGGCCCGCTGTTACAGATGGCGTGCAAGTAATTCCAGCAGTGGGCTTTCTAACTTAAAAACGAAGCCAAAAGTGCGTACTTTCGACCGGGTATAAAGAAAGGAATATTTTGACGCACTACTCAAAATCAGTTGAGTGTAAATCATTTCTTCGAAGGCAAAATAGAAAACGTAGTGTTAGTCACTAGATAGAAACCCTTGCCTTAGTTGGGTAGTAATAGTAACTGAACAAAGTTTTTAGATAGTTTGAATATTCCATGTTTACAAGAAGCGAATAAAGTTTAATTGGAGAAGCTGCGCACATTTAAAGTTCAGCTTACACTCTTACAGTAAAGCTTAGAACGCTGAATTTCTTTGGACAGTTTTGAATTTCAATGTTTTCTGTTTTTCAGTACAATATACAGGTTGATTTATTAGCTCACTGACAACTTTGATTCATGAAAACTCATCTATTTTTCATCGAATATCAAAAAATAAATAAAAAACAACGAATATAGTTTGTTATTAGCAAGTAAAAATAACCAACATTTATATGACCATGAACAAGTTTTGAGGTTATACTTCTTCTTGTGCGCTGAGAGAAAAATTTTAGCAGGCAGCGAAACGAAAATATGACAGTATAAATTTGATCGTGCTAACAAAAATTCGACAGTATGAAGTTGGGCATAAGAGGGTCAGACTGAAATAAAAGATGGACGAAATCGATGACTTTTTGCCATCTGTAAACTATATAATAATTCGACTATATAAAAAATATAGCAAGAATTGAAATTACGATACTGTAGCCAAAACCAATAAAGGATGTGTATTAAAAATTCCTGTTTGAACAAATGAGTGATATGTAAATTCGATTCATTGAAGAATTAAAGAAAGAATAGTTAAATCGATTCATGTTTCTGAATTAACACACAACTGTGAACGGCAAAGTGGAGATTAAGTTTGTTAACCACGAATTGTTTTCCACAGAACATATTATGTAAAACTTATCTGTTCAGAAGCATTATAGTAGCCGATTCTACATAAAATATTTTGTAATACAAATAATATTCATAACACAAGAATGTAAATCTTCAGAGGTCAGAAGTTGTCAAAATGATGTAGAGATGGAAATTTAGATATATTATTAAGCCACCTTCTTCTAATCAATATATCAAATAAAAAATATTAAAAGAAATTGAAAGGTTTTATTGCACAATCAATGATATACTAAAACCTACAAAATACTTTTGGGTCATTACTCTCGAGCTCTGATCAGACTAAACTAAAATTGTGAGGCGAATTCAGTAAATAACATTAAAGCTGAAGAAGACAGTTAAATGTTAGATATAACAAATTATTTACTTTGGAGACAAAAAAGCTAAAGAGCTTTTTACAGAAATAGAAATACGGTTGTATTTTGAGTCAAATTTAATAAAAACAAAACGACAACGTTTCGACAGCTATTTTGCTGTCTTCTTCAGGTCATGTGAAGTAAAATTATTATAATTTTACTTCACATGACCTGAAGAAGACAGCAAAATAGCTGTCGAAACGTTGTCGTTTTGTTTTTATTAAATTTGACTCAAAATAATTTCTATTTCTGTAATTTACAATTTGAGTGTCATGTCTGTTAAAGAGCTTTTTGATTTCAAATTTCACAGCAAGTCGATCTTCAGCATCGTCGACTTCATTTTTGGAATATCTCCTCTATATAGGATGCCATATAGATCAAATCCTAATAATTCTGAAAGGTACTTAGACATTTTTTATCCAATGTACCAATCAGTTGAGCAAAATGCAAAAGAATATTTAAAAAAACACACGCTGCTTCGCTACTTATACATAACTACACTGTCTAAGAATTTTTCTGATGAAAATTTTCTCTATTTTACTGTTCTGTTTATACGCGATCAATTTCTAAGACGCATTTCTTTCCTTACAAGAAAACTATGTATATTAAAATGCATATTTCGTCATATTGATATAGAATTTTTGCTGTATATCGAAGAACGCCGAGTAAACAATAAGAGAATAAAGAGAATTCAATTTATTAAACTTCAATCAATAAAAGGTTACCTTCCTTGTTTATCAAATAAGTACGTCAGTCTTTTTAGCAAAGAGTAGAGAGGTTTCTCTTTTATTTTTATATTGAAAACTTTATACATAGGTACTTCATATTTCTTAAAACAAATTACAGTGGAACGTGTAGCTGTTTGATAAAAAACGCAGTTTTCATGAAGAAAAGAATAAAAATATCGATCTCAAAGTTACTATGAGAAAAATGTATTCTAACATTGGTCAGTTCACAAACGTTATAATATAACGTTTGTGAACTGACCAATGTTAGAATACATTTTATATTATATATTATATAATATCTATTCAGTGTCAAAGGTTCTTTGACATATTCACAGACGTTATTGATCTTAGTTGTCGAACGTCTTTAATCAATCTGTTATGCAGAACCCTCATCAGAACCTATTGATTTATATAAACAGTAGAATAGCTATTGTTAAGAAACGCCCATTTTTATAATGTTATATTAGAAAATAAACAACTGTCACCGTCGGGACTGAAACCCGCTTTTTTTCCACTTTCACGGCGGAATGAGTTATCAGTTACTCTACAGTGCCATGATTCAACAGTCATAATAATGTAAATTGTAACAGTAAATTCACATCGTACCGGAGTTAATTTTTATTTTAGGTACCGCTAGACATAAACCTTCACAGTAATGAGAGATATTTATATATATAGTGTCTAGATTTGAGGTCTTTGATATGATAATTAATAAAATTAACATAATTTTAAAGTGAGTCGAATGGCTCGATTAAATATTGCAGGAAATTATAGACGTCCGACAACTAATATATCTGATATACTAATTTCTCAGTTTGATATGTTATATCTTTACAGTTAGGCAATAAAATAATTTTGAGCTAGTAACTATCAGGTAAGTGTTTTATATCAGTAGAAAAACTGAACGAAATTTAAAATAATTTTTGAAAAACTCAACTAACTTCAAAAAAGGATTTGGAATGCCTCTAAACTGAATAAAATAATTTATTGGCTGCATTTACACTCACGGAAAAACACTGACCAAGAAATTATAATAAAAAATATTCGGTATTCTACTGTAAATTATGTTGTTTTTCAAACGTAATTTAATAAGTTACATTTATACCTTAAAAATTCAATTTATTGTGAACGAAAATAAAATAGAAGCCGTTATATGGTTTAATTTATTTTATATTTACAATATTTAATATTTCAAACAACATTTGAAAAATAATCAAATGACAAATTATTGTTTGCAAACAAAAAAAGAATTTTAATAATTTATTTTCCTCTTAACAGGTTGCTATACGTTTCGTACTGCAAAAGAAGTAAATTTAATTTGTTTGTAGCACAGGATGTTGAGATAATACGAATCAAGGAAGTCGATGCCGGAGGGTTTTCGGTTATAGAAAATTAAATAACATATAATCATAAAAAATGTGTACTAGTGTGTAAAAATAAAGAAAATTGTTTAGATTCGTCAGTTATATGTTTGCAACCAAAACTTGTGTTTTTAAAAAGTATAATTATTATTTATTATTAAAAATTAAGTTTGTATTTTTTATTATGAAAAAAGTATAATTTCAGTAATACAATTTACATTTGTATTTACTGTTAGTTACAAATATTATAAAGTATATAAATGTATAAATGAATTATTTCTTGACCATTTGCATTGGTCTATAGTATTGTAATTCTAAAACAATAATGAATATGTTCTAATATCATGCTAGAAGAAAAAGGATAATTTTATTAGATAAGTTGATTGTCCAACAAGTGTGGGTGTTCCCAATGTGCCGTTTGTGCATATTTATTATGCACAGCTGCATGGTGTCTCATGTAACACTTCCCCCCTTAAGACGTTGCTGTCCTCGGCAATGCACTTGGATGAAATTCTTCTGCAGGGAGTTGGGGTGATTCTTCAAGTTGAAATGTAACTTCCGTTTTTGATTTTGAAAAAATGTTCTTGATGTGATTTCTTCTTTTCCAGATAAAATACACAATCAGTGAAAACACTATTAAGTAGATTGGTGTCCAACTATACTTAATAAATTTGTCGTTTATAGATTCGTTTATTTGTTTAAAGTTTGAATTTTTTATAACGTTATGAATGTCTTTTAGATTTACGTCTTCTAAGTTTATTTTGAAATTCGATTCACGATTTGTATTATGTAGTATTAGATTTGGAAGTACAATTTCTTCTTTTATTTTAGAATCGTCTTTATTTATGTAGTTTTCATGTGCGATTGTAAAATCACATTGTTTAGGTAGTTCTATTAAATTAACTTTGTTAATTATTGGTTTAATTTTACACGAACTTAATATTTTTGTAGGTTCAGGTGTAATTACTACGTAATGTACAGAGTCAATCTGTTCGATTATCGGTTTTATTATTCTTTCGGCTTTAGTTAAGTTACACTCGGTTTTTTCTTGATTTCTTATCAAATTGTAAACGCAATTTGATTTTAAGGCGTTTGTCTTCTTTTGTTGAAAAACGCAGAATGCTTCTCTGTTGTAGACGTCACATGGTTTGTCTCCATACCAGTACGATTCTTGGTTCAAAGTAATGTAGGGTTTTTCAGGTATTAGGATGGAATTATACATATTTGGAATAGGTATCAATTCATATTGTTTAAAGGTTGAATCATAACAGATAGGCACTTGAATGATAAAGTTAACAACGTGATCATTGCTTATGTATGATTTTGCTGTAATCGTTGAATAATATGCATGTAAATTATTTTTTGAAAATGCTAAGGATTCTTGTCCATATTGTTTTTCTATCTCTAAAATTAATTTATGCAATTCAACTGGTTGAAGTATTGTAGTATGCAATTTATTTTCACGTGTAAAGGTAATAGCGATTTCTAAATCAGTGAGAAATTTATGAATTGAATTTAGATTTAGAATTATGTCGTTAATTATGAATCTTTTTTCTATATAGTTAGTATTGTTAACTATAGTCGATGCGAGAGTTTTCTGATTGTTTGACAGGGCTGTAATAGTTTTATTATAGTTTTCTAAAAGGTTTTTATTTAGAGAAATTTGATTATTACCTTGTTTAATAAGTTCAGATTGCTTGTTTTTTAATTTTTTGATTTCGGTTTCGAAATTTTGTGCGTCTTCGTGATCAAGGTTACCTGATATAGCTTTAATTATCGAACCTAGTCCGTCAATTAAACCTCGTTTACTTTTATGTGATTTGTGATAATTGGTTGGTCTTAATAGAACGCTATAAAGTTTTTCAAAATTTAGGTTTAATATATTATTTAACTCAATTGTTCGTTCTTTTAAACTAGCAGATAACATAGTAGATAGCGAAGTATTTGCAAAATTGAAGTTATGATTTTGGATTTGGATCAGATTATTTTCTAATAGGTTCAGGTCATAATAATGTATGACTGTATGAGTTGTTTTTTGGATCTTTGTATTAAACAGGAAAAAGGGTAAGATTCCAGGGTTGTCCGAAAGGTCAGTTATTCGAACTTCTTGGTTCATTGTCATTGTCAGGGTTGTTGTAAACAGTCTGGAATTGTAAAGGTTTTTTAATTTGTTGTTTATGAAATATACCTTTAGAAGTTTTGACTTTCAAGTTGCAATCTTTTTGAACTGTAGCCTTTTTTGCTCTAAGGTCATGTTTTAACCTAGGTTTGGTTTTTATATATGCTTGTGTATCATCGGGATAATTAGGAGGTTGTTGTCTTGTTTCGTTAATTTTATCCATTGTTTTTTGTTTTTTATTATGTGTGTTTTCTTGTATGTTTTGGTACAATGTTTTTGTGATTGCCCTATGATTTTGGACATAGTCTGTTAGGAATTTTTCGTTTAAGTTTATAGTTAAAATTTCGTTTTTGTCTATATGTCCATAATAAACATCTACAGGTTTTAGTTTGGTTGTTGTGTGAATAGAGTTATTATAACCTATTATTGCGTAGGTCATTTGTTCGCAAGGTGTTGTTTTGGGGTGGCTATTTTGAATTATTCTTAAGTGTTCTAAAAGTGTAGAGTGTAGGCGTTCAATTGTTCCGTTAGATTGGGGGTGTTGTGGTGTCGTGAAATGTAGTTTTACATTGTGTGTTCGACAAAATTCTTTTAATATAGTATTATTAAATTCGGGTCCTCCATCTAATCTAATTTGTAGTGGTGCACAATGATGGCTGAAATGTGTTAATAATTTGTTCACTACGTCTAGAGCGTTACTGCTATTTACTGGGTATGCTTGAGAAAATTTACTGAAATCATCGATTATTGTCAAAAATTTTTGTTTCTTGTACTGAAACAAATCGATCGAAATAATTTCATTAGGTTTGCTAGGTGTTGGTGTGATTTGTAACGGTGGTACGTTAGGGTTTCTTTCATATTTTGCTAATTGACATATTTCGCAGTTATTTATGAACTTCGTGATATGTTCACGCATTTTGGGCCAGTAGTATTGTGTTTTAAGTTTATTGTAAGTTTCATCGATGCCGCGATGATTAGTTTTACCAAGGTGGTAATTGGTTATTATCGATTCTTGTTCTTGCAAGTCATTTTCGTCAATAAGAAGTTTATTCGTTTGAGTTAGGCAAAAAGCTTTATTTTTAAAAGTTTTTTGTAGAGTTGTGATAAAATTGTCATACCTATTTCTATTAGAGAAATAAATACCATATTTCCATTTCGGATTGATACGTTCTTTGAATAAGTCAAATATTTCTTTTTCGAAATTTTCATTGGATATAAAGGCTTCTATTCTATTTTTATCAGGGAAAGGTTTAGTTATTTTTGGTTTACAAACAAATGTATTAACGAATGTAATTATTATTTGATTTCCAAAGTAGTTAAGTGGTTTTTCACATACAGGTATTTCCAGAATAGGATTTTCAACGTTTGTGTGTATAGTCGCATCGTCGTCATTCTGTCTGTTATTCAGGATTAGAAATTCTTGTAAAATGTCTTCAGGATCTAATTCGGGTATATCGTTGTCTTTTAGCAGGTCAGCTAAATTTGATAGTGGTATATCATCCAAAACGTCATCTAGATCTTCTAGATTTGGTACGTCAGGGTTTAAGGGGATCATAGAAATTTCGTCGGGATCTTTGGTGACAGTTTTCGTATGGATCTCGATGCGGGAAAGGGCGTCTGCGTTTGTGTTTGATATACCTTTTTTATATATTATGTTGTAATCGTATTCTAATAACTTTAGTCTCCAACGTACTAATTTTGAATTTGGCTCTTTCAAATTAAATAGCCATTGCAAAGGTTTGTGGTCGGTGATTATTGTGAATTTGGTCCCGAAAACATATGGTCTAAACTGCTTTACGGCGTAGACTATTGCTAAAAGCTCTTTCTCAATGGTCGAGTAATGTTTTTCATGTTCATTTAAAGTACGTGAGGCGTATGCTACTGGTCTATCTTTTCCGATCGGCCCTTGACTCAGAATAGCGCCTATTGCTAAATTTGAGGCGTCAGACGTAACGTTAAATGGTTTCGAAAAATCAGGGTATGTTAGTATCGGTTCATTTGACAATAAATTTTTACAAAGTTCGAAACAGTCTAAAAATTCTTTGTCATGAATAATTTTGGCATTTTTACGTAGACACTTAGTTAAAGGGGTTGTAATCTTAGCGAAATCTTTAATAAATTTGCGATAATAACCTAGAAGTCCCAAAAATGATTTGATTTCTTTCTGTGTTTTTGGTAATGGAAATCTCTGTATGCATTCAATTTTTTCAGGGTTTGGTTTTATACCGCTCGAAGTTACAACGTGTCCTAGAAATTTTGTCTCTTTTGATAAAAAGTTACATTTGTCGAGTTGGATTTTTAATTGTGATTCACGCAATTTTTTAAATATTAGTTTTATATTTTGAATGTGCTCGTCTAAGGACGTGGAAAATATAATTATGTCGTCCATGTAAATTAAGCAAATTTTATTAATTAGTTCACTAAAAACTTCGGTCATAGCTCTTTGGAAAGTTGAAGGTGCATTTTTCAGCCCGAACGGCATCCTAAGAAATTCGAAATGTCCGTTTTCGGTTGTAAAAGCTGTTTTCTCTATATCTTTAGAGTCCATCTGGATTTGGTGGAACCCTGAGGCAAGGTCTAGTGTGCTAAAGTAGGTAGCTCGTCCCAATTTGTCAAGGAGGTCTGTGATATTAGGAATAGGGAATTTGTCATCTACAGTTTTGTCATTTAGTTTTCGGTAGTCGATCACCATTCTCCATTTTGTTTTGCCGGAGGCGTCTGGTTTTTTCGGAACTATCCAGACTGGGCTGGACCAAGGAGAGTAACTGGGTCGGATTATATTTTGCATTAACATTTTTTCGGTTTGTTGTTTAACTTCCGCCTTGTGTATGTGTGGGTATCTGTACGATTTTGTGTATATTGGCAGTTCATCGGATGTTCTAATTTTGTGCTTTGTATTACTAGTAAACGTTAAAGGTTGTCCCTCAATATGGAATATATCAGGAAATTCTTTACAGATTTGTAATATTTTAAATTTTTCTTCTGGATTCATATGATTTGTTCGTATCAGTGATTCTATACCGGGTGATTCAAAATGTGTCTCGGAATGAAAAAGTTGAAAAGAATTTGTATCGTAAGAAATAACGTTTATCGGATGTGTTAAAGCTAGTACTTTTTCGTTTTTCGTGTCATTGGACAATTGTATTGTAGCTAAAAAATTGTTCGAACAAGCTAAGATTTCTGGTATTTGAACGAAATTAATTTTTTGTTCTGGTATTAAAATTGTTCCATTTTTATCTACAGGTATTTTTGTTGTTATCGAAGAACAGGGTGGTATTTTTACTTCAAATATAATTTGATTTCCACTTTCTAAATAGTTAAAAGGTATTTTAACATTTGGAGTGTCAATTTCTTGTTTTCTGAAATTTATCTGTGCTTCTAGTAAGGATAGATTATCTATGCCTATTAAACCGTCATATATGTTATGAAATTTAAACATATAAAATTTGATTTTAGTGTCGGTCTTGAATTCTTGGAAGGATTTGATGTTAATGGAACCGTTACAACTGTGGGAATTAAATACAGTAGAAACAGTAAAAGTTTCTGGTTCAATAAATTTTGAAAAGTATTTTTTTGCAATGTTAGGATCAATAAAAGATTTGGTAGATCCTGTATCGATCAGAAGTTTCAGGGGTGGATTCGCGATTTGTATATATGGTAAACGGCTTTTATTACAAATGTTATAACTTTCTATGTGTGTTCGGTTCTGTTCTCGACAAAATGAAAATTTTGGTCATCGAATGATTGTTCTGAATTTTCGAAAGTTATTTCGCTAAATTCGTCTGAAAAATCTGGTTCTAATTGATTTTGTTTATTGTTATCGGTGTGTAAATCTGTGGAATGCATATATTCGGTGTTTGATTCCTGTATATCTGTTTCGTTATTAAACAATTCTTCAGATATAATTGTTGGTCTTTGATTTGGGTTTTGGTTTCTAAATGTGAAATTATTATTTGGTGTAGTGTTTCGAGTAGAAATACTCATCGGAGTCGGGTTTTGTATCGGTCTGTTTGTATTTGTATTTGGGCGAAAAACATTTTGGTTTCTCTGAATATTATTATTTCTAAAAGCTGATATATTAGTTGGGAATCGTTGTTGAATTTGTCTCGGGTTTAAGTTTGTAACTGGTTTTGACGGGAAAACAGTTTGTTGAGACGGGATCTGTTGCATGTTAAATGTGGGTCTGGGTTGATTAAAATTAGGATAGAAATGATATCCGGGGTAGTTTTGATTTGTATTGTTATTAGGTTTAAATGCATTTGGTTTGGTTGTCAACTTATTTATGTTTTGTGTTTTGCTATTAACATTTGAAGGAAAATTTCCAATCACTTTGCTTTCATCTATCAACAAGTTACGTGCTGTTTCCAACGAACTAGGTCTAGATGTACGCAAAAATGTTGCCATAGGCTCAGATGTATGTTTAATTAAAACTTTCATAGCTAAGTTTGAAAATTGGGTATGTTTAATTACACGGGTTGGTTCGTCATCGTTTAATTCGGTATAGGTAATCAAAAGACTCAGAGTGTGATAGATTTGTTCATAAAAATCTAGGTAGCTCTGTGTGCTCTTTTGCCTTAGACTAAGAAGCGCAAACAAAAGGTCATCTTCTTCTCTTTGATCGCCATAATGCCGCATTAATGTATCCTTAATAGTTGCCCAAGTTTTAGCGCGACTATTAATGATAACCGTTTTTGCTTTACCGGTGATACGTGACATAAATCCATTGTAAAGTCGAACGTTTTGATAATTTGTAGGGTTGGCTCGATCATGATAATAATTAATAAGACTATCAACCGTATTCAAAAAATCAGTAAGAATCTCAGGGTTATTACCGTTAAATTCGGGTATGAATTGAGTTTCCCTCAGATCGAAAATTGGTAAATTCTGTGTATTTGTCATGTTTGCTGTATTATTAATTGGTGGTACAGATATAGTTAAATTTTCTAACAATTGACTTAATGTGTCAGATTGTGTTAAATTGTCAACCATGGGTATACCAATAATATTGTTTAAAATTATAAATCGACTGCAATAGCCATATATTGAATAATCAAGTTGTTGCTTTGTTATTTGTGTCGGAACAATAAAGGAGTTTTCAAGGAATCACTTTTGAAACAGAAAATGTACTCACAGTATGATGAATGTAGTCCGTTGTTTCATAGTACTAGTAGGTTCTTCTTGAGGTGTAGTTGTAGAGAATTTTCGCTTCTCTCCCCCGCAAGAGTATCGACTGCGCCAGTTATAAGTTTGCAACCAAAACTTGTGTTTTTAAAAAGTATAATTATTATTTATTATTAAAAATTAAGTTTGTATTTTTTATTATGAAAAAAGTATAATTTCAGTAATACAATTTACATTTGTATTTACTGTTAGTTACAAATATTATAAAGTATATAAATGTATAAATGAATTATTTCTTGACCATTTGCATTGGTCTATAGTATTGTAATTCTAAAACAATAATGAATATGTTCTAATATCATGCTAGAAGAAAAAGGATAATTTTATTAGATAAGTTGATTGTCCAACAAGTGTGGGTGTTCCCAATGTGCCGTTTGTGCATATTTATTATGCACAGCTGCATGGTGTCTCATGTAACATGCCTATCGGCACCTATATCTGAAATGCCTATCGGCACCTATTTTTGAAATGCCTATCTGCTCCTATATTTGAAATGCCTATCAGCAACCATATCTGGAATGCCTATCGGCACCTATATTTGAAATGCCTATCGGCTTTTATATCTGAAATGCCTATCGGCACCTATTTTTAAAATACCAATTGGCAACTATATCTGAAATGCCTATCGGCACCTATATCTGAAATGCCTATCAGCACCTATTTTTGAAATGCCTATCGGAAACTACATCTGAAATGCCTATCAGCACCTATATTTGAAATGCCTATCGGCAACAATATATCTGGAATGCCTATCGGCACCTATATATGAAATGCCTATCGGCTTCTATACCTGAAATGCCTATCGGCATCTATTTTTAAAATGCCAATCGGCAACTATATCTGAAATGCCTATCAGCACCTATATCTGTAATGCCTATTGGCACCTATTTTTGAAATGCCTATCGAAAACTACATCTGAAATGCCTATCAGCACCTATATTTGAAATGCCTATCGGCAAACATATCTGGAATACTTATCGGCACCTATATTTGAAATGCCTATCGGCTTCTCTATCTGAAATGCCTATCGGCACCTATTTTTAAAATGCCAATCGGCAACTATATCTGAAATGCCTATCGGCACCTATATCTGAAATGCCTATCGGCACCAATTTTTGAAATGCCTATCGGAAACTACATCTGAAATGCCTATCAGCACCTATATTTAAAATGCCTATCGGCAACCATATCTGGAATGCCTATCGGCACCTATATTTGAAATGCCTATCGGATTCTATATCTGAAATGCCTATCGACACCTATTTTTAAAATGCCAATCGGTAACTATTTCTGAAATGCATATCGGCAGCTATATCTGAAATGCCTATCGGCACCAATTTTTGAAATGCCTATCGGAAACTACATCTGGAATGCCTATCAGCACCTATATTTGAAATGCCTATCGGCAACCATATCTGGAATGCCTATCGGCACCTATATTTGAAATGCCTATCGGCTTCTATATCTGAAATGCCTATCGGCACCTATTTTTAAAATGCCAATCAACAACTATATCTGAAATGCCTATCGGCACCTATATCTGAAATGCCTATCGGCACCTATTTTTGAAATGCCTTTTGGAAACTACATCTAAAATGCCTATCTACTCCTATATTTGAAATGCCTATCGGCAACCATATCTGGAATGCCTATCGGCACCTATATTTGAAATGCCTATCGGCTTCTATATCTGAAATGCCTATCGGCACCTATTTTTAAAATGCCAATTGGCAACTATATCTGAAATGCCTATCGGCACCTATATCTGAAATGCCTATCGGCACCTATTTTTGGAATGCCTATCGGAAACTACATCTGAAATGCCTATCAGCACCTATATTTGAAATGGCTATCGGCAACCATATCTGGAATGCCTATCGGCACCTATATTTGAAATGCCTATCGGCTTCTATATCTGAAATGCCTATCGGCACCTATTTTTAAAATGCCAATCGGCAACTATATCTGAAATGCCTATCGGCACCTATTTTTGAAATGCCTATCGGAAACTACATCTGAAATGCCTATCAGCACCTATATTTGAAATGCCTATCGGCAACCATATCTAAAATGCCTATCGACACCTATATTTGAAATACCTATCGGCTTCTATATCTGAAATGCCTATCGGCACCTTTTTATAAAATGCCAATCGGTAACTATATCTGAAATGCCTATCGGCACCTATTTTTGAAATGCCTATCGGAAACTACATCTGAAATGCCTATCAGCACCTATATTTGAAATGCCTATCGGCAACCATATCTGGAATGCCTATCGGCACCTATATTTGAAATGCATATCGGCTTCTATATCTGAAATGCCTATTGGCACCTATTTTTAAAATGCCAATCGGCAACTATATCTGAAATGCCTATCAGCACGTATATCTGAAATGCCTATCGGCACCTATATCTGAAATGCCTATCGGCACCTATTTTTGAAATACCTATCGTAAACTACATCTGATGTGCCTATCAGCACCTATATTTGAAATGCCTATCGGCAACCATATCTGGAATGCCTATCGGCACCTATATTTGAAATGCCTATCAGCTTCTATATCTGAAATGCCTATCGGCACCTATTTTTAAAATGCCAATCGGCAACTATATCTGAAATGCCTATCGGCACCTATTTTTGAAATGCCTATCGGAAACTACATCTGAAATGCCTATCAGCACCTATATTTGAAATGCCTATCGGCAACCATATCTGAAATGCCTATCGACACCTATTTTTAAAATGCCAATCGGCAACTATATCTGAAATGCCTATCGGCACCTATATCTGAAATGCCTATCGGCACCAATTTTTGAAATGCCTATCGGAAACTATATCTGAAATGCCTATCAGCACCTATATTTGAAATGCCTATCGGCAAACATATCTGGAATGCTTATCGGCACCTATATTTGAAATGCCTAACGGCTTCTATATCTGAAATGCCTATCGACACCTATTTTTAAAATGCCAATCGGCAACTATATCTGAAATGCCTATCGGCACCTATATCTGAAATGCCTATCGGCACCAATTTTTGAAATGCCTATCGGAAACTACATCTGAAATGCCTATCAGCACCTATATTTGAAATGCCTATCGGCAACCATATCTGGAATGCCTATCGGCACCTATATTTGAAATGCCTATCGGATACTATATCTGAAATGCTATCGACACCTATTTTTAAAATGCCAATCGGCAACTATATCTAAAATGCCTATCGGCACCTATATCTGGAATGCTTATCGGCACCTATATTTGAAATGCCTAACGGCTTCTATATCTGAAATGCCTATCGACACCTATTTTTAAAATGCCGATCGGCAACTATATCTGAAATGCCTATCGGCACCTATATCTGAAATGCTATCGGCACCAATTTTTGAAATGCCTGTCAGAAACTACATCTGAAATGCCTATCAGCACCTATATTTGAAATGCCTATCGGCACCCATATCTGGGATGCTTATCGGCACCTATATTTGAAATACCTATCGGCTTCTATATCTGAAATGCCTATCGGCACCTATTTATAAAATGCCAATCGGTAACTATATCTGAAATGCCTATCGGCACCTATATCTGAAATGCCTATCGGCACCAATTTTTAAAATGCCTATCGGAAACTACATCTGGAATGCCTATCAGCACCTATATTTGAAATGCCTATCGGCAACCATATCTGGAATGCCTATCAGCACCTATATTTGAAATGCCTATCGGCTTCTATATCTGAAATGCCTATCGGCACCTATTTTTAAAATGCCAATCGGCAACTATATCTGAAGTGCCTATCGGCACCTATATCTGAAATGCCTATCGGCACCTATTTTTCAAATGCCTATCGAAAACTACATCTGAAATGCCTATCAGTACCTATATTTGAAATGCCTATCGGCAACCACATCAGAAATGCCTATCGGCACCTATATCTGGAATGCCTTTCGGCATTTATATCTGAAATGCCTATCGACACCTATTTTTAAAATGCCAATTGGCAACTATATCTGAAATTCCTATCGGCACCTATATCTGAAATGCCTATCAGTACCTATTTTTGAAATGCCTATCGGAAACTACATCTGAAATGCCTATCAGCACTTATATTTGAATTGCCTATCGGCAATTATATCTGGATAGCCTATCGGCACCTATATTTGAAATGCCTATCGGCTTCTATATCTGAAATGCCTATCGGCACCTATTTTTAAAATGCCAATTGGCAACTATATCTGAAATGCCTATCGGCACCTATATCTGAAATGCCTTTCAGTACCTATTTTTGAAATGCCTATCGGAAACTACATCTGAAATGCCTATCAGCACTTATATTTGAATTGCCTATCGGCAATTATATCTGGATAGCCTATCGGCACCTATATTTGAAATGCCTATCGGCTTCTATATCTGAAATGCCTATCGGCACCTATTTTTAAAATGCCAATTGGCAACTATATCTGAAATGCCTATCGGCCTCTTTATCTGAAATGCCTATCGGTACCTATTTTTGAAATGCGATTCGGAAACTACATCTGAAATGCCTATCTGCTCCTATATTTGAAATGCCTATCGGCAACCATATCTGGAATGCCTATCGGCACCTAAATTTGAAATGCCTATCGGCTCCTATATCTGAAATGCCTATCGGCACCTATTTTTAAAATGCCAATCGGCAACTATATCTGAAATGCCTATCGGCACTTATAACTGAAATGCCTATCGGCACCTATTTTTGAAATGCCTTTCGGAAAATACATCTGAAATGCCTATTTGCTCCTATATTTGAAATGCCTATCAGCAACCATATCTGAAATGCCTATCGGCACCTATATTTGAAATGCCTATCGGCACCTATTTTTGAAAAACCTATCGGAAACTACATCTGAAATGCCTATCAGCACCTATATTTGAAATGCCTATCGGCAACCATATCTGGAATGCCTATCGGCACCTATATTTGAAATGCCTATCGGCTTATATATCTGAAATGCCTATCGGCACCTATTTTTAAAATGCCAATCGGCAACTATATCTGAAATGCCTATCGGCACCTATATCTGAAATGCCTATCGGCACCAATTTTTGAAATGCCTATCGGAAACTACATCTGAAATGCCTATCAGCACCTATATTTGAAATGCCTATCGGCAACCATATCTGGAATGCTTATCGGCACCTATATTTGAAATGCCTATCGGCTTCTATATCTGAAATGACTATCGACACCTATTTTTAAAATGCCAATCGGGAACTATATCTGAAATGCCTATCGGCACCTATATCTGAAATGCCTATCGGCTCCAATTTTTGAAATGCCTATCGCAAACTACATCTGAAATGCCTATCAGCACCTGTATTTGAAATGCCTATCGGCAACCATATCTGGAATCCCTATCGGCACCTATATTTGAAATGCCTATCGGCTTCTATATCTGAAATGCCTATCGGCACCTATTTTTAAAATGCCAATTGGCAACTATATCTGAAATTCCTATCGGCCATTATATCTGAAATGCCTATCGGCACCAATTTTTGAAATGCCTATCGGAAACTACATCTGAAATGCCTATCAGCACCTATATTTGAAATGCCTATCGGCAACCATATCTGGAATGCCTATCGGCACCTATATTTGAAATGCCTATCGGCTTCTATATCTGAAATGCCTATCGGCACCTATTTTTAAAATGCCAATTGGCAACTATATCTGAAATGCCTATCGGCCTCTTTATCTGAAATGCCTATCGGTACCTATTTTTGAAATGCGATTCGGAAACTACATCTGAAATGCCTATCTGCTCCTATATTTGAAATGCCTATCGGCAACCATATCTGGAATGCCTATCGGCACCTAAATTTGAAATGCCTATCGGCTCCTATATCTGAAATGCCTATCGGCACCTATTTTTAAAATGCCAATCGGCAACTATATCTGAAATGCCTATCGGCACTTATAACTGAAATGCCTATCGGCACCTATTTTTGAAATGCCTTTCGGAAAATACATCTGAAATGCCTATTTGCTCCTATATTTGAAATGCCTATCAGCAACCATATCTGAAATTCCTATCGGCACCTATATCTGAAATGCCTATCGGCACCAATTTTTGAAATGCTTATCGGTAACTACATCTGAAATGCCTATCAGCACCTATATTTGAAATTCCTATCGGCAACCATATCTGGAATGCCTATCGGCACCTATATTTGAAATGCCTATCGGCTTCTATATCTGAAATGCCTATCGACACCTATTTTTAAAATGCCAATCGGCAACTATATCTGGAATGCCTATCGGCACCTATATCTGAAATGCCTATCGGCACCAATTTTTGAAATGCCTATCGGAAACTACATCTGAAATGCCTATCAGCACCTATATTTGAAATGCCTATCGGCAACCATATCTGGAATGCTTATCGGCACCTATATTTGAAATGCCTATCGGCTTCTATATCTGAAATGCCTATCGGCACCTAGTTTTAAAATGCCAATCGGCAACTATATCTGAAATGCCTATCGGCACCTATATCTGAAATGCCTATCGGCACCTATTTTTGAAATGCCTATCGGAAACTACATCTGAAATGCCTATCAGCACCTATATTTGAAATGCCTATCTGCAACCATATCTGGAATGCCTATCGGCACCTATATTTGAAATGCCTATCGGCTTCTATATCTGAAATGCCTATCGGCACCTATTTTTAAAATGTAAATAGGCAACTATATCTGTAATGCCTATCAGCACCTATATCTGAAATGCCTATCGGCACCTATTTTTGAAATGCCTATCGGAAACTACATCTGAAATGCCTATCAGCACCAATATTTGAAATGCCTATGGGCAAGCATATCTGAAATGCCTATCGACACCTATATTTGAAATACCTATCGGCTTCTATATCTGAAAAGCCTATCGGCAACTATTTTTAAAATGCTAATCGGCAACTATATCTGAAATGCCTATCGGCACCTATATCTGAAATGCCTATCGGCACCAATTTTTGAAATGCCTATCTGAAACTACATCTGAAATGCCTATCAGCACCTATATTTGAAATGCTTATCGGCAACCATATCTGGAATGCCTATCGGCACCTATATTTGAAATGCCTATCGGATTCTATATCTGAAATGCCTATCGACACCTATTTTTAAAATGCCGATCGGTAACTATATCTGAAATGCATATCGGCAGCTATTGCTGAAATGTCTATCGGCACCAATTTTTGAAATGCCTATCGGAAACTACATCTGGAATGCCTATCAGCACCTATATTTGAAATTCCTATCGGCAACCATATCTGGAATGCCTATCGGCACCTATATTTGAAATGCCTATCGGCTTCTATATCTGAAATGCCTATCGGCACCTATTTTTAAAATGCCAATCGGCACCTATATCTGAAATGCCTATCGGCACCTATATCTAAAATGCCTATCGGCACCTATTTTTGAAATCCCTTTCGGAAACTACATCTGAAATGCCTATCTGCTCCTATATTTGAAATGCCTATCAGCAACCATATCTGGAATGCCTATCGGCACCTATATTTGAAATGCCAATCGGCTTTTTTTTATCTGAAATGCCTATCGGCACCTATTTTTAAAATGCCAATTGGCAACTATATCTGAAATGCCTATCGGCACCTATATCTGAAATGCCTATCAGCACCTATTTTTCAAATGCCTATCGGAAACTACATCTGAAATGCCTATCAGCACCTATATTTGAAATGCCTATCGGCAACCATATCTGGAATGCCTATCGGCACCTATATATGAAATGCCTATCGGCTTCTATACCTGAAATGCCTATCGGCATCTATTTTTAAAATGCCAATCGGCAACTATATCTGAAATGCCTATCAGCACCTATATCTGTAATGCCTATTGGCACCTATTTTTGAAATGCCTATCGAAAACTACATCTGAAATGCCTATCAGCACCTATATTTGAAATGCCTATCGGCAAACATATCTGGAATACTTATCGGCACCTATATTTGAAATGCCTATCGGCTTCTCTATCTGAAATGCCTATCGGCACCTATTTTTAAAATGCCAATCGGCAACTATATCTGAAATGCCTATCGGCACCTATATCTGAAATGCCTATCGGCACCAATTTTTGAAATGCCTATCGGAAACTACATCTGAAATGCCTATCAGCACCTATATTTAAAATGCCTATCGGCAACCATATCTGGAATGCCTATCGGCACCTATATTTGAAATGCCTATCGGATTCTATATCTGAAATGCCTATCGACACCTATTTTTAAAATGCCAATCGGTAACTATTTCTGAAATGCATATCGGCAGCTATATCTGAAATGCCTATCGGCACCAATTTTTGAAATGCCTATCGGCACCAATTTTTGAAATGCCTATCGGAAACTACATCTGGAATGCCTATCAGCACCTATATTTGAAATGCCTATCGGCAACCATATCTGGAATGCCTATCGGCACCTATATTTGAAATGCCTATCGGCTTCTATATCTGAAATGCCTATCGGCACCTATTTTTAAAATGCCAATCAACAACTATATCTGAAATGCCTATCGGCACCTATATCTGAAATGCCTATCGGCACCTATTTTTGAAATGCCTTTTGGAA
This sequence comes from Venustoraphidia nigricollis, assembly GCA_034508555.1. NCBI lineage: Eukaryota > Metazoa > Arthropoda > Insecta > Raphidioptera > Raphidiidae > Venustoraphidia > Venustoraphidia nigricollis. Next base: position 190,064 of record JAVRKA010000042.1, on the reverse strand, counting down.
ACTACATCTAAAATGCCTATCTACTCCTATATTTGAAATGCCTATCGGCAACCATATCTGGAATGCCTATCGGCACCTATATTTGAAATGCCTATCGGCTTCTATATCTGAAATGCCTATCGGCACCTATTTTTAAAATGCCAATTGGCAACTATATCTGAAATGCCTATCGGCACCTATATCTGAAATGCCTATCGGCACCTATTTTTGGAATGCCTATCGGAAACTACATCTGAAATGCCTATCAGCACCTATATTTGAAATGGCTATCGGCAACCATATCTGGAATGCCTATCGGCACCTATATTTGAAATGCCTATCGGCTTCTATATCTGAAATGCCTATCGGCACCTATTTTTAAAATGCCAATCGGCAACTATATCTGAAATGCCTATCGGCACCTATTTTTGAAATGCCTATCGGAAACTACATCTGAAATGCCTATCAGCACCTATATTTCAAATGCCTATCGGCAACCATATCTGAAATGCCTATCGACACCTATATTTGAAATACCTATCGGCTTCTATATCTGAAATGCCTATCGGCACCTTTTTATAAAATGCCAATCGGTAACTATATCTGAAATGCCTATCGGCACCTATATCTGAAATGCCTATCGGCACCAATTTTTGAAATGCCTATCGGAAACTACATCTGAAATGCCTATAGCACCTATATTTGAAATGCCTATCGGCAACCATATCTGGAATGCCTATCGGCACCTATATTTGAAATGCCTATCGGCTTCTATATCTGAAATGCCTATCGACACCTATTTTTAAAATGCCAATCGGCAACTATATCTGAAATGCCTATCGGCACCTATATCTGAAATGCCTATCGGCGCCAATTTTTGAAATGCCTATCGGAAACTACATCTGAAATGCCTATCAGCACCTATATTTGAAATGCCTATCGGCAACCATATCTGGAATGCTTATCGGCACCTATATTAAATGCCTATCGACTTCTATATCTGAAATGCCTATCGGCACCTATTTTTAAAATGCCAATCGGCAAATATATCTGAAATGCTTATCGGCACCTATATCTGAAATGCCTATCGGCACCTATTTTTGAAATGCCTATCGGAAACTACATCTGAAATGCCTATCAGCACCTATATTTGAAATGCCTATCGGCAACCATATCTGGAATCCCTATCGGCACCTATATTTGAAATGCCTATCGGCTTCTATATCTGAAATGCCTATCGGCACCTATTTTTAAAATGCCAATTGGCAACTATATCTGAAATGCCTATCGGCACCTATATCTGAAATGCCTATCGGCACCAATTTTTGAAATGCCTATCGGAAACTACATCTGGAATGCCTATCAGCACCTATATTTGAAATGCCTATCGGCAACCATATCTGCAATGCCTATCGGCACCTATATTTGAAATGCCTATCGGCTTCTATATCTGAAATGCCTATCGACACCTATTTTTAAAATGCCAATCGGCAACTATATCTGAAATGCCTATCAGCACCTATATCTGAAATGCCTATCGGCTCCAATTTTTGAAATGCCTATCGCAAACTACAACTGAAATGCCTATCAGCACCTGTATTTGAAATGCCTATCGGCAACCATATCTGGAATGCTTATCGGCACCTATATTTGAAATGCCTATCGGCTTCTATATCTGAAATGCCCATCAGCACCTATTTTTAAAATGCCAATCGGCAACTATATATGAAATGCTTATCGGCACCTATATCTGAAATGCCTATCGGCACCAATTTTTGAAATGCCTATCGGAAACTACATCTGGAATGCCTATCAGCACCTATATTTGAAATGCCTATCGGCAACCATATCTGGAATGCTTATCGGCACCTATATTTGAAATGCCTATCGGCTTCTACATCTGAAATGCCTATCGGCACCTATTTTTAAAATGCCAATCGGAAACTATATCTGAAATGCCTATCGGCACCTATATCTGAAATGCCTATCGGCACCTATTTTTGAAATGCCTTTCGGAAACTACATCTGAAATGCCTATCTGCTCCTATATTTGAAATGCCTATCGGCTTCTATATCTGAAATGCCTATCGGCACCTATTTTTAAAATGCCAATCGGCAACTATATCTGAAATGCCTATCGGCACCTATATCTGAAATGCCTATCGGCTGCAATTTTTGAAATGCCTATCGGAAACTACATCTGAAATGCCTATCAGCACCTATATTTGAAATTCCTATCGGCAACCATATCTGGAATGCCTATCGGCACCTATATTTGAAATGCCTATCGGATTCTATATCTGAAATGCCTATCGACACCTATTTTTAAAATGCTAATCGGTAACTATATTTGAAATGCATATCGGCAGCTATATCTGAAATGCCTATCGGCACCAATTTTTGAAATGCCTATCGAAAACTACATCTGGAATGCCTATCAGCACCTATATTTGAAATGCCTATCGGCAAACATATCTGCAATGCCTATCGGCACCTATATTTGAAATGCCTATCGGCTTCTATATCTGAAATGCCTATCGGCACCTATTTTTAAAATGCCAATCGGCAACTATATCTGAAATGCCTATCGGCACCTATAACTGAAATGCCTATCGGCACCTATTTTTGAAATGCCTTTCGGAAAATACATCTGAAATGCCTATTTGCTACTATATTTGAAATACCTATCGGCAACCATATCTGAAATGCCTATCGGCACCTATATTTGAAATGCCTATCGGCTTCTATATCTGAAATGCCTATCGGCACCTATTTTTAAAATGCCAATTGGCAACTATATCTGAAATGCCTATCGGCACCTATATCTGAAACGCCTATCGGCACCTATTTTTGAAAAACCTATCGGAAACTACATCTGAAATGCCTATCAGCACCTATATTTGAAATGCCTATCGGCAACCATATCTGGAATGCCTATCGGCACCTATATTTGAAATGCCTATCGGCTTATATATCTAAAATGCCTATCGGCACCTATTTTTAAAATGCCAATCGGCAACTATATCTGAAATGCCTATCGGCACCTATTTTTGAAATGCCTATCGGAAACTACATCTAAAATGCCTATCAGCACCTATATTTGAAATGCCTATCGGCAACCATATCTGAAATGTCTATCGACACCTATATTTGAAATACCTATCGGCTTCTCTATCTGAAATGCCTATCGGCACCTATTTAACAAAATACCAATCGGTAACTCTATCTGAAATGCCTATCGGCACCTATATCTGAAATGCCTATCGGCACCAATTTTTGAAATGCCTATCGGAAACTACATCTGAAATGCCTATAGCACCTATATTTGAAATGCCTATCGGCAACCATATCTGGAATGCCTATCGGCACCTATATTTGAAATGCCTATCGGCTTCTATATCTGAAATGCCTATCGACACCTATTTTTAAAATGCCAATCGGCAACTATATCTGAAATGCCTATCAGCACCTATATCTGAAATGCCTATCGGCGCCAATTTTTGAAATGCCTATCGGAAACTACATCTGAAATGCCTATCAGCACCTATATTTGAAATGCCTATCGGCAACCATATCTGGAATGCTTATCGGCACCTATATTAAATGCCTATCGACTTCTATATCTGAAATGCCTATCGGCACCTATTTTTAAAATGCCAATCGGCAAATATATCTGAAATGCTTATCGGCACCTATATCTGAAATGCCTATCGGCACCTATTTTTGAAATGCCTATCGGAAACTACATCTGAAATGCCTATCAGCACCTATATTTGAAATGCCTATCGGCAACCATATCTGGAATCCCTATCGGCACCTATATTTGAAATGCCTATCGGCTTCTATATCTGAAATGCCTATCGGCACCTATTTTTAAAATGCCAATTGGCAACTATATCTGAAATGCCTATCGGCACCTATATCTGAAATGCCTATCGGCACCAATTTTTGAAATGCCTATCGGAAACTACATCTGGAATGCCTATCAGCACCTATATTTGAAATGCCTATCGGCAACCATATCTGCAATGCCTATCGGCACCTATATTTGAAATGCCTATCGGCTTCTATATCTGAAATGCCTATCGGCACCTATTTTTAAAATGCCAATCGGCAACTATATCTGAAATGCCTATCGGCACCTATAACTGAAATGCCTATCGGCACCTATTTTTGAAATGCCTTTCGGAAAATACATCTGAAATGCCTATTTGCTACTATATTTGAAATACCTATCGGCAACCATATCTGAAATGCCTATCGGCACCTATATTTGAAATGCCTATCGGCTTCTATATCTGAAATGCCTATCGGCACCTATTTTTAAAATGCCAATTGGCAACTATATCTGAAATGCCTATCGGCACCTATATCTGAAACGCCTATCGGCACCTATTTTTGAAAAACCTATCGGAAACTACATCTGAAATGCCTATCAGCACCTATATTTGAAATGCCTATCGGCAACCATATCTGGAATGCCTATCGGCACCTATATTTGAAATGCCTATCGGCTTATATATCTAAAATGCCTATCGGCACCTATTTTTAAAATGCCAATCGGCAACTATATCTGAAATGCCTATCGGCACCTATTTTTAAATGCCTATCGGAAACTACATCTAAAATGCCTATCAGCACCTATATTTGAAATGCCTATCGGCAACCATATCTGAAATGTCTATCGACACCTATATTTGAAATACCTATCGGCTTCTATATCTGAAATGCCTATCGGCACCTATTTATAAAATGCCAATCGGTAACTATATCTGAAATGCCTATCGGCACCTATATCTGAAATGCCTATCGGCACCAATTTTTGAAATGCCTATCGGAAACTACATCTGAAATGCCTATCAGCACCTATATTTGAAATGCCTATCGGCAACCATATCTGGAATGCTTATCGGCACCTATATTTGAAATGCCTATCGGCTTCTATATCTGAAATGCCTATCGGCACCTATTTTTAAAATGCCAATCGGCAAATATATCTGAAATGCTTATCGGCACCTATCTCTGAAATGCCTATCGGCACCTATTTTTGAAATGCCTATCGGAAACTACATCTGAAATGCCTATCAGCACCTATATTTGAAATGCCTATCGGCAACCATATCTGGAATCCCTATCGGCACCTATATTTGAAATGCCTGTCGGCTTCTATATCTGAAATGCCTATCGGCACCTATTTTTAAAATGCCAATTGGAAACTATATCTGAAATGCCTATCGGCACCTATATCTGAAATGCCTATCGGCACCAATTTTTGAAATGCCTATCGGAAACTACATCTGAAATGCCTATCAGCACCTATATTTGAAATGCCTATCGGCAACCATATCTGGAATGCCTATCGGCACCTATATTTGAAATGCCTATCGGCTTCTATATCTGAAATGACTATCGACACCTATTTTTAAAATGCCAATCGGGAACTATATCTGAAATGCCTATCAGCACCTATATCTGAAATGCCTATCGGCTCCAATTTTTGAAATGCCTATCGCAAACTACATCTGAAATGCCTATCAGCACCTGTATTTGAAATGCCTATCGGCAACCATATCTGGAATGCTTATCGGCACTTATATTTGAAATGCCTATCGGCTTCTATATCTGAAATGCCCATCGGCACCTATTTTTAAAATGCCAATCGGCAACTATATCTGAAATGCCTATCGGCACCTATATCTGAAATGCCTATCGGCACCAATTTTTGAAATGCCTATCGGAAACTACATCTGGAATGCCTATCAGCACTTATATTTGAAATGCCTATCGGCAACCATATCTGGAATGCCTATCGGCACCCATATTTGAAATGCCTATCGGCCTCTATATCTGAAATGCCTATCAGCACCTATTTTTAAAATGCCAATCGGCAACTATATCTGAAATGCCTATCGGGACCTATATCTGAAATGCCTATCGGCACCTATTTTTGAAATGCCTTTCGGAAACTACATCTGAAATGCCTATCTGCTCCTATATTTGAAATGCCTATCGGCAACCATATCTGGAATCCCTATCGGCACCTATATTTGAAATGCCTATCGGCTTCTATATCTGAAATGCCTATCGGCACCTATTTTTAAAATGCCAATTGGCAACTATATCTGAAATTCCTATCGGCACCTATATCTGAAATGCCTATCGGCACCAATTTTTGAAATGCCTATCGGAAACTACATCTGAAATGCCTATCAGCACCTATATTTGAAATGCCTATCGGCAACCATATCTGGAATACCTATCGGCACCTATATTTGAAATGCCTATCGGCTTCTATATCTGAAATGCCTATCGACACCTATTTTTAAAATGCCAATCGGCAACTATATCTGGAATGCCTATCGGCACCTATATCTGAAATGCCTATCGGCACCAATTTTTGAAATGCCTATCGGAAACTACATCTGAAATACCTATCAGCACCTATATTTGAAATGCCTATCGGCAACCATATCTGGAATGCTTATCGGCACCTATATTTGAAATGCCTATCGGCAACCATATCTGGAATGCCGATCGGCACCTATATTTGAAACGCCTATCGGCTTCTATATCTGAAGTGCCTATCGGCACCTATTTTTAAAATGCCAATCGGCACCTTTATCTGAAATGCCTATCGGCACCTATTTTTAAAATGCCTTTCGGAAACTACATCTGAAATGCCTATCTGCTCCTATATTTGAAATGCCTATCGGCAACCATATCTGGAATGCCCATCGGCACCTATATTTGAAATGCCTATCGGCTTTTATATCTGAAATGCCTATCGGCACCTATTTTTAAAATGCCAATTGGCAACTATATCTGAAATGCCTATCGGCACCTATATCTGAAATGCCTATCGGCACCTATTTTTGAAATGCCTATCGGAAACTACATCTGAAATGCCTATCAGCACCTATATTTGAAATGCCTATCGGCAACCATATCTGGAATGCCTATCGGCACCTATATTTGAAATGTCTATCGGCTTCTATATCTGAAATTCCCATCGGCACCTATTTTTAAAATGCCAATCGGCAACTATATCTGAAATGCCTATCGGCGCCTATTTTTGAAATGCCTATCGGCACCAATTTTTGAAATGCCTATCGGCACCAATTTTTGAAATGCCTATCGGAAACTACATCTGAAATGCCTATCAGCATCTATATTTGAAATGCCTATCGGCAAACATATCTGGAATGCTTATCGGCACCTATATTTGAAATGCCTATCGGCTTCTATATCTGAAATGCCTATCGGCACCTATTTTTAAAATGCCAATCGGCAACTATATCTGAAATGCCTATCGGCACCTATATCTGAAATGCCTATCGGCTGCAATTTTTGAAATGCCTATCGGAAACTACATCTGAAATGCCTATCAGCACCTATATTTGAAATTCCTATCGGCAACCATATCTGGAATGCCTATCGGCACCTATATTTGAAATGCCTATCGGATTCTATATCTGAAATGCCTATCGACACCTATTTTTGAAATGCTAATCGGTAACTATATCTGAAATGCATATCGGCAGCTATATCTGAAATGCCTATCGGCACCAATTTTTGAAATGCCTATCGGAAACTACATCTGGAATGCCTATCAGCACCTATATTTGAAATGCCTATCGGCAAACATATCTGCAATGCCTATCGGCACCTATATTTGAAATGCCTATCGGCTTCTATATCTGAAATGCCTATCGGCACCTATTTTTAAAATGCCAATCGGCAACTATATCTGAAATGCCTATCGGCACCTATAACTGAAATGCCTATCGGCACCTATTTTTGAAATGCCTTTCGGAAAATACATCTGAAATGCCTATTTGCTACTATATTTGAAATACCTATCGGCAACCATATCTGAAATGCCTATCGGCACCTATATTTGAAATGCCTATCGGCTTCTATATCTGAAATGCCTATCGGCACCTATTTTTAAAATGCCAATTGGCAACTATATCTGAAATGCCTATCGGCACCTATATCTGAAACGCCTATCGGCACCTATTTTTGAAAAACCTATCGGAAACTACATCTGAAATGCCTATCAGCACCTATATTTGAAATGCCTATCGGCAACCATATCTGGAATGCCTATCGGCACCTATATTTGAAATGCCTATCGGCTTATATATCTAAAATGCCTATCGGCACCTATTTTTAAAATGCCAATCGGCAACTATATCTGAAATGCCTATCGGCACCTATTTTTGAAATGCCTATCGGAAACTACATCTAAAATGCCTATCAGCACCTATATTTGAAATGCCTATCGGCAACCATATCTGAAATGTCTATCGACACCTATATTTGAAATACCTATCGGCTTCTATATCTGAAATGCCTATCGGCACCTATTTATAAAATGCCAATCGGTAACTATATCTGAAATGCCTATCGGCACCTATATCTGAAATGCCTATCGGCACCAATTTTTGAAATGCCTATCGGAAACTACATCTGAAATGCCTATAGCACCTATATTTGAAATGCCTATCGGCAACCATATCTGGAATGCCTATCGGCACCTATATTTGAAATGCCTATCGGCTTCTATATCTGAAATGCCTATCGACACCTATTTTTAAAATGCCAATCGGCAACTATATCTGAAATGCCTATCGGCACCTATATCTGAAATGCCTATCGGCGCCAATTTTTGAAATGCCTATCGGAAACTACATCTGAAATGCCTATCAGCACCTATATTTGAAATGCCTATCGGCAACCATATCTGGAATGCTTATCGGCACCTATATTTGTAATGCCTATCGACTTCTATATCTGAAATGCCTATCGGCACCTATTTTTAAAATGCCAATCGGCAAATATATCTGAAATGCTTATCGGCACCTATATCTGAAATGCCTATCGGCACCTATTTTTGAAATGCCTATCGGAAACTACATCTGAAATGCCTATCAGCACCTATATTTGAAATGCCTATCGGCAACCATATCTGGAATCCCTATCGGCACCTATATTTGAAATGCCTATCGGCTTCTATATCTGAAATGCCTATCGGCACCTATTTTTAAAATGCCAATTGGCAACTATATCTGAAATGCCTATCGGCACCTATATCTGAAATGCCTATCGGCACCAATTTTTGAAATGCCTATCGGAAACTACATCTGGAATGCCTAACAGCACCTATATTTGAAATGCCTATCGGCAACCATATCTGCAATGCCTATCGGCACCTATATTTGAAATGCCTATCGGCTTCTATATCTGAAATGCCTATCGACACCTATTTTTAAAATGCCAATCGGCAACTATATCTGTAATGCCTATCAGCACCTATATCTGAAATGCCTATCGGCTCCAATTTTTGAAATGCCTATCGCAAACTACAACTGAAATGCCTATCAGCACCTGTATTTGAAATGCCTATCGGCAACCATATCTGGAATGCTTATCGGCACCTATATTTGAAATGCCTATCGGCTTCTATATCTGAAATGCCCATCAGCACCTATTTTTAAAATGCCAATCGGCAACTATATATGAAATGCTTATCGGCACCTATATCTGAAATGCCTATCGGCACCAATTTTTGAAATGCCTATCGGAAACTACATCTGGAATGCCTATCAGCACCTATATTTGAAATGCCTATCGGCAACCATATCTGGAATGCTTATCGGCACCTATATTTGAAATGCCTATCGGCTTCTATATCTGAAATGCCCATCAGCACCTATTTTTAAAATGCCAATCGGAAACTATATCTGAAATGCCTATCGGCACCTATATCTGAAATGCCTATCGGCACCTATTTTTGAAATGCCTTTCGGAAACTACATCTGAAATGTCTATCTGCTCCCATATTTGAAATGCCTATCGGCAACCATATCTGGAATGCCTATCGGCACCTATATTTGAAATGCCTACCGGCTTCTATATCTGAAATGCCTATCGACACCTATTTTTAAAATGCCAATCGGCAACTATATCTGAAATGCCTATCGGCACGTATATCTGAAATGCCTATCGGCACTAATTTTTGAAATGCCTATCGGAAACTACATCTAAAATGCCTATCAGCACCTATATTTAAAATGCCTATCGGCAACCATATCTGGAATGCTTATCGGCACCTATATTTGAAATGCCTATCGGCTTCTATATCTGAAATGCCTATCGGCATCTATTTTTAAATGCCAATCGGCAACGATATCTGAAATGCCTATGGGCGCCTATATCTGAAATGCCTATCGGCACCTATTTTTGAAATGCCTATCGGAAACTACATCTGAAATGCCTATCAGCACCTATATTTGAAATGCCTATCTGCAACCATATCTGGAATGCCTATCGGCACCTATATTTGAAATGCCTATCGGCTTCTATATCTGAAATGCCTATCGGCACCTATTTTTAAAATGCCAATAGGCAACTATATCTGTAATGCCTATCAGCACCTATATCTGAAATGCCTATCGGCACCTATTTTTGAAATGCCTATCGGAAACTACATCTGAAATGCCTATCAGCACCAATATTTGAAATGCCTATCGGCAAGCATATCTGAAATGCCTATCGACACCTATATTTGAAATACCTATCAGCTTCTATATCTGAAAAGCCTATCGGCAACTATTATTTAAAATGCTAATCGGCAACTATATCTGAAATGCCTATCGGCACCTATATCTGAAATGCCTATCGGCACCAATTTTTGAAATGCCTATTGGAAACTACATCTGAAATGCCTATCAGCATCTATATTTGAAATGCCTATCGGCAACCATATCTGGAATGCCTATCGGCACCTATATTTGAAATGCCTATCGGATTCTATATCTGAAATGCCTATCGACACCTATTTTTAAAATGCCAATCGGTAACTATATCTGAAATGCATATCGGCAGCTATTGCTGAAATGTCTATCGGCACCAATTTTTGAAATGCCTATCGGAAACTACATCTGGAATGCCAATCAGCACCTATATTTGAAATGCCTATCGGCAACCATATCTGGAATGCCTATCGGCACCTATATTTGAAATGCCTATCGGCACCTATTTTTAAAATGCCAATCGGCACCTATATCTGAAATGCCTATCGGCACCTATATCTGAAATGCCTATCGGCACCTATTTTTGAAATGCCTTTCGGAAACTACATCTGAAATGCCTATCTGCTCCTATATTTGAAATGCCTATCGGCAACCATATCTGGAATGCCTATCGGCACGTATATTTGAAATGCCTATCGGCTTTTATATCTGAAATGCCTATCGGCACCTATTTTTAAAATGCCAATTGGCAACTATATCTGAAATGCCTATCGGCACCTATATCTGAAATGCCTATCGGCACCTATTTTTGAAATGCCTATCGGAAACTACATCTGAAATGCCTCTCAGCACCTATATTTGAAATGCCAAACGGCAACCATAACTTGAATGCCTATCGGCACCTATATTTGAAATGCCTATCGGCTTCTATACCTGAAATGCCTATCGGCACCTATTTTTAAAATGCCAATCGGCAAGTATATCTGAAATGCCTATCAGCACTTATATCTGAAATGCCTATTGGCACCTATTTTTGAAATGCCTATCGAAAACTACATCTGAAATGCCTATCAGCACCTATATTTGAAATGCCTATCGGCAACCATATCTGAAATGCCTATCGACACCTATATTTGAAATACCTATCGGCTTCTATATCTGAAATGCCTATCGGCACCTATTTCTAAAATGCCAATCGGTAACTATATCTGAAATGCCTATCGGCACCTATATCTGAAATGCCTATCGGCACCAATTTTTGAAATGCCTTTCGGAAACTACATCTAGAATGCCTATCAGCACTTATATTTGAAATGCCTATCGGCAACCATATCTGGAATGCCTATCGGCACCTATATTTGAAATGCCAATCGGCTTCTATATCTGAAATGCCTATCGACACCAATTTTTAAAATGCCAATCGGCAACTATATCTGAAATGCCTATCGGCACCTATATCTGAAATGCCTATCGGCACCAATTTTTGAAATGCCTGTCGGAAACTACATCTGAAATGCCTATCAGCACCTATATTTGAAATGCCATTCGGCACCCATATCTGGGATGCTTATCGGCACCTATATTTGAAATGCCTATCGGCTTCTATATCTGAAATGCCTATCGGCACCTATTTTTAAAATGCCAATCGGCAAATATATATGAAATGCCTATCGGCACCTATAACTGAAATGCCTATCGGCACCTATTTTTGAAATGCTTATCGGAAACTAAATCTGAAATGCCTATCAGCACCTATATTTGAAATGCTTATCGGCAACCATATCTGGAATGCCTATCGGCACCTATATTTGAAATGCCTTTCGGCTTCTATATCTGAAATGCCTATCGGCACCTATTTTTAAAATGCTAATCGGCAAATATATCTGAAATGCCTATCGGCACGTATATCTGAAATGCCTATCAGCACCAATTTTTGAAATGCCTATCGGAAACTACATCTGAAATGCCTATCAGCACCTATATTTGAAATGCCTATCGGCAACCATATCTGGAATACTTATCGGCACCTATATTTGAAATGCCTATCGGCTTCTATATCTGAAATGCCTATCGGCACCTTTTTTTAAAATGCCAATCGGCAACTATATCTGAAATGCCTATCGGCACCTATATCTGAAATGCCTATCGGCACCTATTTTTGAAATGCCTATCGGAAACTACATCTGAAATGCCTATCAGCACCTATATTTGAAATGCCTATCGGCAACCATATCTGGAATGCCTATCGGCACCTATATTTGAAATGCCTATCGGCTTCTATATCTGAAATGCCTATCGGCACTTTTTTTTAAAATGCCAATCGGCAACTATATCTGTAATGCCTATAAGCACCTATATCTAATATGCCTATCGGCAAATATTTTTGAAATGCCGATCAGAAACTACATCTGAAATGCCTATCAGCACCAATATTTGAAATGCCTATCGGCAACTATATCTGAAATGCCTATCGACACCTATATTTGAAATACCTATCGGCTTCTATATCTGAAAAGCCTATCGGCACCTATTTTTAAAATGCCAATCGGCAACTATATCTGAAATTCCTATCGGCACCTATATCTGAAATGCCTATCGGCACCAATTTTTGAAATGCCTATCGGAAACTACATCTGAAATGCCTATCAGCACCTATATTTGAAATGCCTATCGGCAACCATATCTGGAATGCCTATCGGCACCTATATTTGAAATGCCTATCGGCTTCTATATCTGAAATACCCATCGGCACCTATTTTTAAAATGCCAATCGGCAACTATATCTGAAATGTCTATCGGCACCTATATCTGAAATGCCTATCGGCACCTATTTTTGAAATGCCTTTCGGAAACTACATCTGAAATGCCTATCTGCTCCTATATTTGAAATGCCTATCGGCAACCATATCTGGAATGCCTATCGGCACCTATATTTGAAATGCCTATCGGCAACCATATCTGGAATGCCTATCGGCACCTATATTTGAAATGCCTATCGGCTTCTATATCTGTAATGCCTATCGGCACCTATTTTTAAAATGCCAATCGGCACCTATATCTGAAATGCCTATCGGCACCAATTTTTGAAATGCCTATCGGAAACTACATCTGAAATGCCTATCAGCACCTATATTTGAAAAGCCTTTCGGCATCCATATCTGGAATGCCTATCGGCACCTATATTTAAAATGCCTATCGGCTTCTATATCTGAAATGCGTATCGGCACCTATTTTTAAAATGCCAATCGGCAACTATATCTGAAATGCCTACCGGCGCCTATTTTTGAAATGCCTATCGGAAACTACATCTTAAATGCCTATCAGCACCTATATTTAAATGCCTTTCGGCATTTATATCTAAAATGCCTATCGACACCTATATTTGAAATGCCTATCGGCACCTATATTTTAAATGCCTATCGGCAACTATATCTGATATGCCTATCGGCACCTATAACTGAAATGCCTATCGGCACCTATTTTTGAAATGCCTATCGGAAACTACATCTAAAATGCCTATCGGCACCTATTTTTAAAATGCCAATTGGCAACTATATCTGAAATGCCTATCGGCACCTATATCTGAAATGCCTATCGGCACCTATTTTTGAAATGCCTATCGGAAACTACATCTGAAATGCCTATCAGCACCTATATTTGAAATGCCTATCGGCAATCATATCTGAAATGCCTATCGACACCTATATTTGAAATACCTATCGGCTTCTATATCTGAAATGCCTATCAGCACCTATTTTTAAAATGCCAATCGGCAACTATATCTGAAATGCCTATCGGCACCTATATCTGAAATGCCTATCGGCACCAATTTTTGAAATGCCTATCGGAAACTACATCTGAAATGCCTATCAGCACCTATATTTGAAATGCCTATCGGCAACCATATCTGGAATGCTTATCGGCACCTATATTTGAAATGCCTATCGGCTTCTATATCTGAAATGCCTATCGGCACCTATTTTTAAAATGCTAATCGGCAACTATATCTGAAATGCCTATCGGCACCTATATCTGAAATGCCTATCGGCACCTATTTTTGAAATGCCTATCCGGAAACTACATCTGAAATGCCTATCAGCACCTATATTTGAAATGCCTATCGGCAACCATATCTGGAATGCCTATCGGCACCTATATTTGAAATGCCTATCGGCTTCTATATCTGAAATGCTTATCGACACCTATTTTTAAAATGCCAATTGGCAACTATATCTGAAATGCCTATCAGCCTCTATATCTGAAATGCCTATCGGTACCTATTTTTGAAATGCCTATCGGCTTCTATATCTGAAATGCCTATCGGCACCTATTTTTAAAATGCTAATCGGCAACTATATCTGAAATGCCTATCGGCACCTATATCTGAAATGCCTATCGGCACCTATTTTTGAAATGCCTATCGGAAACTACATCTGAAATGCCTATCAGCACCTATATTTGAAATGCCTATCGGCAATCATATTTGAAATGCCTATCGACACCTATATTTGAAATGCCTATCGGCTTCTATATCTGAAATGCCTATCGGCACCTATTTTTAAAATGCTAATCGGCAACTATATCTGAAATGCCTATCGGCACCTATATCTGAAATGCCTATCGGCACCTATTTTTGAAATGCCTATCCGGAAACTACATCTGAAATGCCTATCAGCACCTATATTTGAAATGCCTATCGGCAACCATATCTGGAATGCCTATCGGCACCTATATTTGAAATGCCTATCGGCTTCTATATCTGAAATGCTTATCGACACCTATTTTTAAAATGCCAATTGGCAACTATATCTGAAATGCCTATCGGCCTCTATATCTGAAATGCCTATCGGTACCTATTTTTGAAATGCCTTTCGGAAACTACATCTGAAATGCCTATCGGCACCTATTTTTAAAATGCCAATCGGCAACTATATCTGAAATGCCTATCGGCACCTATATCTGAAATGCCTATCGGCACCAATTTTTGAAATGCCTATCGGAAACTACATCTGAAATGCCTATCAGCACCTATATTTGAAATGCCTATCGCAACCATATCTGGAATGCTTATCGGCACCTATATTTGAAATGCCTATCGGCTTCTATATCTGAAATGCCTATCGGCACCTATTTTTAAAATGCTAATCGGCAACTATATCTGAAATGCCTATCGGCACCTATATCTGAAATGCCTATCGGCACCTATTTTTGAAATGCCTATCCGGAAACTGCATCCGAAATGCCTATCAGCACCTATATTTGAAATGCCTATCGGCAACCATATCTGGAATGCCTATCGGCACCTATATTTGAAATGCCTATCGGCATCTATATCTGAAATGCTTATCGACACCTATTTTTAAAATGCCAATTGGCAACTATATCTGAAATGCCTATCGGCCTCTATATCTGAAATGCCTATCGGTACCTATTTTTGAAATGCCTTTCGGAAACTACATCTGAAATGCCTATCTGCTCCTATATTTGAAATGCCTATCGGCAACCATATCTGGAATGCCTATCGGTACCTAAATTTGAAATGCCTATCGGCTTCTATATCTGAAATGCCTATCGGCACCTATTTTTAAAATGCCAATTGGCAACTATATCTGAAAAGCCTATCGGCACCTATATCTGAAATGCCTATCAGTACCTATTTTTGAAATGCCTATCGGAAACTACATCTGAAATGCCTATCTGCTCCTATATTTGAAATGCCTATCGGCAACCATATCTGGAATGCCTATCGGCACCTAAATTTGAAATGCCTATCGGCTCCTATATCTGAAATGCCTATCGGCACCTATTTTTAAAATGCCAATCGGCAACTATATCTGAAATGCCTATCGGCACTTATAACTGAAATGCCTATCGGCACCTATTTTTGAAATGCCTTTCGGAAAATACATCTGAAATGCCTATTTGCTCCTATATTTGAAATGCCTATCAGCAACCATATCTGAAATGCCTATCGGCACCTATATTTGAAATGCCTATCGGCACCTATTTTTGAAAAACCTATCGGAAACTACATCTGAAATGCCTATCAGCACCTATATTTGAAATGCCTATCGGCTACCATATCTGGAATGCCTATCGGCACCTATATTTGAAATGCCTATCGGCTTATATATCTGAAATGCCTATCGGCACCTATTTTTAAAATGCCAATCGGCAACTATATCTGAAATGCCTATCGGCACCTATATCTGAAATGCCTATCGGCACCAATTTTTGAAATGCCTATCGGAAACTACATCTGAAATGCCTATCAGCACCTATATTTGAAATGCCTATCGGCAACCATATCTGGAATGCTTATCGGCACCTATATTTGAAATGCCTATCGGCTTCTATATCTGAAATGCCAATCGGCACCAATTTTTGAAATGCCTATCGGAAACTACATTTGAAATGCCTATCAGCACCTATATTTGAAATGCCTATCGGCAACCATATCTGGAATGCCTATCGGCACCTATATTTGAAATGCCTATCGGCTTCTATATCTGAAATGACTATCGACACCTATTTTTAAAATGCCAATCGGGAACTTTATCTGAAATGCCTATCGGCACCTATATCTGAAATGCCTATCGGCTCCAATTTTTGAAATGCCTATCGCAAACTACATCTGAAATGCCTATCAGCACCTGTATTTGAAATGCCTATCGGCAACCATATCTGGAATGCTTATCGGCACTTATATTTGAAATGCCTATCGGCTTCTATATCTGAAATGCCCATCGGCACCTATTTTTAAAATGCCAATCGGCAACTATATCTGAAATGCCTATCGGCACCTATATCTGAAATGCCTATCGGCACCAATTTTTGAAATGCCTATCGGAAACTATATCTGGAATGCCTATCAGCACCTATATTTGAAATGCCTATCGGCAACCATATCTGGAATGCCTATCGGCACCCATATTTGAAATGCCTATCGGCTTCTATATCAGAAATGCCTATCGGCACCTATTTTTAAAATGCCAATCGGCAACTATATCTGAAATGCTTATCGGGACCTATATCTGAAATGCCTATCGGCACCTATTTTTGAAATGCCTTTCGGAAACTACATCTGAAATGCCTATCTGCTCCTATATTTGTAATGCCTATCGGCAACCATATCTGGAATCCCTATCGGCACCTATATTTGAAATGCCTATCGGCTTCTATATCTGAAATGCCTATCGGCACCTATTTTTAAAATGCCAATTGGCAACTATATCTGAAATTCCTATCGGCCCCTATATCTGAAATGCCTATCGGCACCAATTTTTGAAATGCCTATCGGAAACTACATCTGAAATGCCTATCAGCACCTATATTTGAAATGCCTATCGGCAACCATATCTGGAATGCCTATCGGCACCTATATTTGAAATGCCTATCGGCTTCTATATCTGAAATGCCTATCGACACCTATTTTTAAAATGCCAATCGGCAACTATATCTGGAATGCCTATCGGCACCTATATCTGAAATGCCTATCGGCACCAATTTTTGAAATGCCTATCGGAAACTTCATCTGAAATGCCTATCAGCACCTATATTTGAAATGCCTATCGGCAACCATATCTGGAATGCTTATCGGCACCTATATTTGAAATGCCTATCGGCTTCTATATCTGAAATGCCTATCGGCACCTATTTTTAAAATGCCAATCGGCAACTATATCTGAAATGCCTATCGGGACCTATATCTGAAATGCCTATCGGCACCTATTTTTGAAATGCCTTTCGGAAACTACATCTGAAATGCCTATCTGCTCCTATATTTGAAATGCCTATCGGCAACCATATCTGGAATCCCTATCGGCACCTATATTTGAAATGCCTATCGGCTTCTATATCTGAAATGCCTATCGGCACCTATTTTTAAAATGCCAATTGGCAACTATATCTGAAATTCCTATCGGCACCTATATCTGAAATGCCTATCGGCACCAATTTTTGAAATGCTTATCGGAAACTACATCTGAAATGCCTATCAGCACCTATATTTGAAATTCCTATCGGCAACCATATCTGGAATGCCTATCGGCACCTATATTTGAAATGCCTATCGGCTTCTATATCTGAAATGCCTATCGACACCTATTTTTAAAATGCCAATCGGCAACTATATCTGGAATGCCTATCGGCACCTCTATCTGAAATGCCTATCGGCACCAATTTTTGAAATGCCTATCAGAAACTACATCTGAAATGCCTATCAGCACCTATATTTGAAATGCCTATCGGCAACCATATCTGGAATGCTTATCGGCACCTATATTTGAAATGCCTATCGGCTTCTATATCTGAAATGCCTATCGGCACCTATTTTTAAAATGCCAATCGGCAACTATATCTGAAATGCCTATCGGCACCTATATCTGAAATGCCTATCGGCACCTATTTTTGAAATGCCTATCGGAAACTACATCTGAAATGCCTATCAGCACCTATATTTGAAATGCCTATCTGCAACCATATCTGGAATGCCTATCGGCACCTATATTTGAAATGCCTATCGGCTTCTATATCTGAAATGCCTATCGGCACCTATTTTTAAAATGTAAATAGGCAACTATATCTGTAATGCCTATCAGCACCTATATCTGAAATGCCTATCGGCACCTATTTTTGAAATGCCTATCGGAAACTACATCTGAAATGCCTATCAGCACCAATATTTGAAATGCCTATCGGCAAGCATATCTGAAATGCCTATCGACACCTATATTTGAAATACCTATCGGCTTCTATATCTGTAAAGCCTATCGGCAACTATTTTTAAAATGCTAATCGGCAACTATATCTGAAATGCCTATCGGCACCTATATCTGAAATGCCTATCGGCACCAATTTTTGAAATGCCTATCTGAAACTACATCTGAAATGCCTATCAGCACCTATATTTGAAATGCTTATCGGCAACCATATCTAGAATGCCTATCGGCACCTATATTTGAAATGCCTATCGGATTCTATATCTTAAATGCCTATCGACACCTATTTTTAAAATGCCGATCGGTAACTATATCTGAAATGCATATCGGCAGCTATTGCTGAAATGTCTATCGGCACCAATTTTTGAAATGCCTATCGGAAACTACATCTGGAATGCCTATCAGCACCTATATTTGAAATTCCTATCGGCAACCATATCTGGGATGCCAATCGGCACCTATATTTGAAATGCCTATCGGCTTCTATATCTGAAATGCCTATCGGCACCTATTTTTAAAATGCCAATCGGCACCTATATCTGAAATGCCTATCGGCACCTATATCTGAAATGCCTATCGGCACCTATTTTTGAAATGCCTATCTGCTCCTATATTTGAAATGCCTATCAGCAACCATATCTGGAATGCCTATCGGCACCTATATTTGAAATGCCTATCGGCTTTTATATCTGAAATGCCTATCGGCACCTATTTTTAAAATACCAATTGGCAACTATATCTGAAATGCCTATCGGCACCTATATCTGAAATGCCTATCAGCACCTATTTTTGAAATGCCTATCGGAAACTACATCTGAAATGCCTATCAGCACCTATATTTGAAATGCCTATCGGCAACCATATCTGGAATGCCTATCGGCACCTATATATGAAATGCCTATCGGCTTCTATACCTGAAATGCCTATCGGCATCTATTTTTAAAATGCCAATCGGCAACTATATCTGAAATGCCTATCAGCACCTATATCTGTAATGCCTATTGGCACCTATTTTTGAAATGCCTATCGAAAACCACATCTGAAATGCCTATCAGCACCTATATTTGAAATGCCTATCGGCAAACATATCTGGAATACTTATCGGCACCTATATTTGAAATGCCTATCGGCTTCTCTATCTGAAATGCCTATCGGCACCTATTTTTAAAATGCCAATCGGCAACTATATCTGAAATGCCTATCGGCACCTATATCTGAAATGCCTATCGGCACCAATTTTTGAAATGCCTATCGGAAACTACATCTGAAATGCCTATCAGCACCTATATTTAAAATGCCTATCGGCAACCATATCTGGAATGCCTATCGGCACCTATATTTGAAATGCCTATCGGATTCTATATCTGAAATGCCTATCGACACCTATTTTTAAAATGCCAATCGGTAACTATTTCTGAAATGCATATCGGCAGCTATATCTGAAATGCCTATCGGCACCAATTTTTGAAATGCCTATCGGAAACTACATCTGGAATGCCTATCAGCACCTATATTTGAAATGCCTATCGGCAACCATATCTGGAATGCCTATCGGCACCTATATTTGAAATGCCTATCGGCTTCTATATCTGAAATGCCTATCGGCACCTATTTTTAAAATGCCAATCAACAACTATATCTGAAATGCCTATCGGCACCTATATCTGAAATGCCTATCGGCACCTATTTTTGAAATGCCTTTTGGAAACTACATCTAAAATGCCTATCTACTCCTATATTTGAAATGCCTATCGGCAACCATATCTGGAATGCCTATCGGCACCTATATTTGAAATGCCTATCGGCTTCTATATCTGAAATGCCTATCGGCACCTATTTTTAAAATGCCAATTGGCAACTATATCTGAAATGCCTATCGGCACCTATATCTGAAATGCCTATCGGCACCTATTTTTGGAATGCCTATCGGAAACTACATCTGAAATGCCTATCAGCACCTATATTTGAAATGGCTATCGGCAACCATATCTGGAATGCCTATCGGCACCTATATTTGAAATGCCTATCGGCTTCTATATCTGAAATGCCTATCGGCACCTATTTTTAAAATGCCAATCGGCAACTATATCTGAAATGCCTATCGGCACCTATTTTTGAAATGCCTATCGGAAACTACATCTGAAATGCCTATCAGCACCTATATTTGAAATGCCTATCGGCAACCATATCTAAAATGCCTATCGACACCTATATTTGAAATACCTATCGGCTTCTATATCTGAAATGCCTATCGGCACCTTTTTATAAAATGCCAATCGGTAACTATATCTGAAATGCCTATCGGCACCTATTTTTGAAATGCCTATCGGAAACTACATCTGAAATGCCTATCAGCACCTATATTTGAAATGCCTATCGGCAACCATATCTGGAATGCCTATCGGCACCTATATTTGAAATGCATATCGGCTTCTATATCTGAAATGCCTATTGGCACCTATTTTTAAAATGCCAATCGGCAACTATATCTGAAATGCCTATCAGCACGTATATCTGAAATGCCTATCGGCACCTATATCTGAAATGCCTATCGGCACCTATTTTTGAAATACCTATCGTAAACTACATCTGATGTGCCTATCAGCACCTATATTTGAAATGCCTATCGGCAACCATATCTGGAATGCCTATCGGCACCTATATTTGAAATGCCTATCAGCTTCTATATCTGAAATGCCTATCGGCACCTATTTTTAAAATGCCAATCGGCAACTATATCTGAAATGCCTATCGGCACCTATTTTTGAAATGCCTATCGGAAACTACATCTGAAATGCCTATCAGCACCTATATTTGAAATGCCTATCGGCAACCATATCTGAAATGCCTATCGACACCTATTTTTAAAATGCCAATCGGCAACTATATCTGAAATGCCTATCGGCACCTATATCTGAAATGCCTATCGGCACCAATTTTTGAAATGCCTATCGGAAACTATATCTGAAATGCCTATCAGCACCTATATTTGAAATGCCTATCGGCAAACATATCTGGAATGCTTATCGGCACCTATATTTGAAATGCCTAACGGCTTCTATATCTGAAATGCCTATCGACACCTATTTTTAAAATGCCAATCGGCAACTATATCTGAAATGCCTATCGGCACCTATATCTGAAATGCCTATCGGCACCAATTTTTGAAATGCCTATCGGAAACTACATCTGAAATGCCTATCAGCACCTATATTTGAAATGCCTATCGGCAACCATATCTGGAATGCCTATCGGCACCTATATTTGAAATGCCTATCGGATACTATATCTGAAATGCCTATCGACACCTATTTTTAAAATGCCAATCGGCAACTATATCTAAAATGCCTATCGGCACCTATATCTGGAATGCTTATCGGCACCTATATTTGAAATGCCTAACGGCTTCTTTATCTGAAATGCCTATCGACACCTATATTTAAAATGCCGATCGGCAACTATATCTGAAATGCCTATCGGCACCTATATCTGAAATGCTATCGGCACCAATTTTTGAAATGCCTGTCAGAAACTACATCTGAAATGCCTATCAGCACCTATATTTGAAATGCCTATCGGCACCCATATCTGGGATGCTTATCGGCACCTATATTTGAAATACCTATCGGCTTCTATATCTGAAATGCCTATCGGCACCTATTTATAAAATGCCAATCGGTAACTATATCTGAAATGCCTATCGGCACCTATATCTGAAATGCCTATCGGCACCAATTTTTAAAATGCCTATCGGAAACTACATCTGGAATGCCTATCAGCACCTATATTTGAAATGCCTATCGGCAACCATATCTGGAATGCCTATCAGCACCTATATTTGAAATGCCTATCGGCTTCTATATCTGAAATGCCTATCGGCACCTATTTTTAAAATGCCAATCGGCAACTATATCTGAAGTGCCTATCGGCACCTATATCTGAAATGCCTATCGGCACCTATTTTTCAAATGCCTATCGAAAACTACATCTGAAATGCCTATCAGTACCTATATTTGAAATGCCTATCGGCAACCACATCAGAAATGCCTATCGGCACCTATATCTGAAATGCCTTTCGGCATTTATATCTGAAATGCCTATCGACACCTATTTTTAAAATGCCAATTGGCAACTATATCTGAAATTCCTATCGGCACCTATATCTGAAATGCCTATCAGTACCTATTTTTGAAATGCCTATCGGAAACTACATCTGAAATGCCTATCAGCACTTATATTTGAATTGCCTATCGGCAATTATATCTGGATAGCCTATCGGCACCTATATTTGAAATGCCTATCGGCTTCTATATCTGAAATGCCTATCGGCACCTATTTTTAAAATGCCAATTGGCAACTATATCTGAAATGCCTATCGGCACCTATATCTGAAATGCCTTTCAGTACCTATTTTTGAAATGCCTATCGGAAACTACATCTGAAATGCCTATCAGCACTTATATTTGAATTGCCTATCGGCAATTATATCTGGATAGCCTATCGGCACCTATATTTGAAATGCCTATCGGCTTCTATATCTGAAATGCCTATCGGCACCTATTTTTAAAATGCCAATTGGCAACTATATCTGAAATGCCTATCGGCCTCTTTATCTGAAATGCCTATCGGTACCTATTTTTGAAATGCGATTCGGAAACTACATCTGAAATGCCTATCTGCTCCTATATTTGAAATGCCTATCGGCAACCATATCTGGAATGCCTATCGGCACCTAAATTTGAAATGCCTATCGGCTCCTATATCTGAAATGCCTATCGGCACCTATTTTTAAAATGCCAATCGGCAACTATATCTGAAATGCCTATCGGCACTTATAACTGAAATGCCTATCGGCACCTATTTTTGAAATGCCTTTCGGAAAATACATCTGAAATGCCTATTTGCTCCTATATTTGAAATGCCTATCAGCAACCATATCTGAAATGCCTATCGGCACCTATATTTGAAATGCCTATCGGCACCTATTTTTGAAAAACCTATCGGAAACTACATCTGAAATGCCTATCAGCACCTATATTTGAAATGCCTATCGGCAACCATATCTGGAATGCCTATCGGCACCTATATTTGAAATGCCTATCGGCTTATATATCTGAAATGCCTATCGGCACCTATTTTTAAAATGCCAATCGGCAACTATATCTGAAATGCCTATCGGCACCTATATCTGAAATGCCTATCGGCACCAATTTTTGAAATGCCTATCGGAAACTACATCTGAAATGCCTATCAGCACCTATATTTGAAATGCCTATCGGCAACCATATCTGGAATGCTTATCGGCACCTATATTTGAAATGCCTATCGGCTTCTATATCTGAAATGACTATCGACACCTATTTTTAAAATGCCAATCGGGAACTATATCTGAAATGCCTATCGGCACCTATATCTGAAATGCCTATCGGCTCCAATTTTTGAAATGCCTATCGCAAACTACATCTGAAATGCCTATCAGCACCTGTATTTGAAATGCCTATCGGCAACCATATCTGGAATCCCTATCGGCACCTATATTTGAAATGCCTATCGGCTTCTATATCTGAAATGCCTATCGGCACCTATTTTTAAAATGCCAATTGGCAACTATATCTGAAATTCCTATCGGCCATTATATCTGAAATGCCTATCGGCACCAATTTTTGAAATGCCTATCGGAAACTACATCTGAAATGCCTATCAGCACCTATATTTGAAATGCCTATCGGCAACCATATCTGGAATGCCTATCGGCACCTATATTTGAAATGCCTATCGGCTTCTATATCTGAAATGCCTATCGGCACCTATTTTTAAAATGCCAATTGGCAACTATATCTGAAATGCCTATCGGCCTCTTTATCTGAAATGCCTATCGGTACCTATTTTTGAAATGCGATTCGGAAACTACATCTGAAATGCCTATCTGCTCCTATATTTGAAATGCCTATCGGCAACCATATCTGGAATGCCTATCGGCACCTAAATTTGAAATGCCTATCGGCTCCTATATCTGAAATGCCTATCGGCACCTATTTTTAAAATGCCAATCGGCAACTATATCTGAAATGCCTATCGGCACTTATAACTGAAATGCCTATCGGCACATATTTTTGAAATGCCTTTCGGAAAATACATCTGAAATGCCTATTTGCTCCTATATTTGAAATGCCTATCAGCAACCATATCTGAAATTCCTATCGGCACCTATATCTGAAATGCCTATCGGCACCAATTTTTGAAATGCTTATCGGTAACTACATCTGAAATGCCTATCAGCACCTATATTTGAAATTCCTATCGGCAACCATATCTGGAATGCCTATCGGCACCTATATTTGAAATGCCTATCGGCTTCTATATCTGAAATGCCTATCGACACCTATTTTTAAAATGCCAATCGGCAACTATATCTGGAATGCCTATCGGCACCTATATCTGAAATGCCTATCGGCACCAATTTTTGAAATGCCTATCGGAAACTACATCTGAAATGCCTATCAGCACCTATATTTGAAATGCCTATCGGCAACCATATCTGGAATGCTTATCGGCACCTATATTTGAAATGCCTATCGGCTTCTATATCTGAAATGCCTATCGGCACCTAGTTTTAAAATGCCAATCGGCAACTATATCTGAAATGCCTATCGGCACCTATATCTGAAATGCCTATCGGCACCTATTTTTGAAATGCCTATCGGAAACTACATCTGAAATGCCTATCAGCACCTATATTTGAAATGCCTATCTGCAACCATATCTGGAATGCCTATCGGCACCTATATTTGAAATGCCTATCGGCTTCTATATCTGAAATGCCTATCGGCACCTATTTTTAAAATGTAAATAGGCAACTATATCTGTAATGCCTATCAGCACCTATATCTGAAATGCCTATCGGCACCTATTTTTGAAATGCCTATCGGAAACTACATCTGAAATGCCTATCAGCACCAATATTTGAAATGCCTATGGGCAAGCATATCTGAAATGCCTATCGACACCTATATTTGAAATACCTATCGGCTTTTATATCTGAAAAGCCTATCGGCAACTATTTTTAAAATGCTAATCGGCAACTATATCTGAAATGCCTATCGGCACCTATATCTGAAATGCCTATCGGCACCAATTTTTGAAATGCCTATCTGAAACTACATCTGAAATGCCTATCAGCACCTATATTTGAAATGCTTATCGGCAACCATATCTGGAATGCCTATCGGCACCTATATTTGAAATGCCTATCGGATTCTATATCTGAAATGCCTATCGACACCTATTTTTAAAATGCCGATCGGTAACTATATCTGAAATGCATATCGGCAGCTATTGCTGAAATGTCTATCGGCACCAATTTTTGAAATGCCTATCGGAAACTACATCTGGAATGCCTATCAGCACCTATATTTGAAATTCCTATCGGCAACCATATCTGGAATGCCTATCGGCACCTATATTTGAAATGCCTATCGGCTTCTATATCTGAAATGCCTATCGGCACCTATTTTTAAAATGCCAATCGGCACCTATATCTGAAATGCCTATCGGCACCTATATCTAAAATGCCTATCGGCACCTATTTTTGAAATCCCTTTCGGAAACTACATCTGAAATGCCTATCTGCTCCTATATTTGAAATGCCTATCAGCAACCATATCTGGAATGCCTATCGGCACCTATATTTGAAATGCCAATCGGCTTTTTTTTATCTGAAATGCCTATCGGCACCTATTTTTAAAATGCCAATTGGCAACTATATCTGAAATGCCTATCGGCACCTATATCTGAAATGCTTATCAGCACCTATTTTTCAAATGCCTATCGGAAACTACATCTGAAATGCCTATCAGCACCTATATTTGAAATGCCTATCGGCAACCATATCTGGAATGCCTATCGGCACCTATATATGAAATGCCTATCGGCTTCTATACCTGAAATGCCTATCGGCATCTATTTTTAAAATGCCAATCGGCAACTATATCTGAAATGCCTATCAGCACCTATATCTGTAATGCCTATTGGCACCTATTTTTGAAATGCCTATCGAAAACTACATCTGAAATGCCTATCAGCACCTATATTTGAAATGCCTATCGGCAAACATATCTGGAATACTTATCGGCACCTATATTTGAAATGCCTATCGGCTTCTCTATCTGAAATGCCTATCAGCACCTATATCTGTAATGCCTATTGGCACCTATTTTTGAAATGCCTATCGAAAACTACATCTGGAATGCCTATCGGCACCTATATTTGAAATGCCTATCGGCTTCTATATCTGAAATGCCTATCGGCACCTATTTTTAAAATGTAAATAGGCAACTATATCTGTAATGCCTATCAGCACCTATATCTGAAATGCCTATCGGCACCTATTTTTGAAATGCCTATCGGAAACTACATCTGAAATGCCTATCAGCACCAATATTTGAAATGCCTATGGGCAAGCATATCTGAAATGCCTATCGACACCTATATTTGAAATACCTATCGGCTTCTATATCTGAAAAGCCTATCGGCAACTATTTTTAAAATGCTAATCGGCAACTATATCTGAAATGCCTATCGGCACCTATATCTGAAATGCCTATCGGCACCAATTTTTGAAATGCCTATCTGAAACTACATTTGAAATGCCTATCAGCACGTATATCTGAAATGCCTATCGGCACCTATATCTGAAATGCCTATCGGCACCTATTTTTGAAATACCTATCGGAAACTACATCTGATGTGCCTATCAGCACCTATATTTGAAATGCCTATCGGCAACCATATCTGGAATGCCTATCGGCACCTATATTTGAAATGCCTATCAGCTTCTATATCTGAAATGCCTATCGGCACCTATTTTTAAAATGCCAATCGGCAACTATATCTGAAATGCCTATCGGCACCTATTTTTGAAATGCCTATCGGAAACTACATCTGAAATGCCTATCAGCACCTATATTTGAAATGCCTATCGGCAACCATATCTGGAATGCCTATCGGCACCTATATTTGAAATGCCTATCAGCTTCTATATCTGAAATGCCTATCGGCACCTATTTTTAAAATGCCAATCAGCACCTATATTTGAAATGCCTATCGGCAACCATATCTGAAATGCCTATCGACACCTATTTTTAAAATGCCAATCGGCAACTATATCTGAAATGCCTATCGGCACCTATATCTGAAATGCCTATCGGCACCAATTTTTGAAATGCCTATCGGAAACTACATCTGAAATGCCTATCAGCACCTATATTTGAAATGCCTATCGGCAAACATATCTGGAATGCTTATCGGCACCTATATTTGAAATGCCTAACGGCTTCTATATCTGAAATGCCTATCGACACCTATTTTTAAAATGCCAATCGGCAACTATATCTGAAATGCCTATCGGCACCTATATCTGAAATGCCTATCGGCACCAATTTTTGAAATGCCTATCGGAAACTACATCTGAAATGCCTATCAGCACCTATATTTGAAATGCCTATCGGCAACCATATCTGGAATGCCTATCGGCACCTATATTTGAAATGCCTATCGGATTCTATATCTGAAATGCCTATCGACACCTATTTTTAAAATGCCAATCGGCAACTATATCTAAAATGCCTATCGGCACCTATATCTGGAATGCTTATCGGCACCTATATTTGAAATGCCTAACGGCTTCTATATCTGAAATGTCTATCGACACCTATTTTTAAAATGCCGATCGGCAACTATATCTGAAATGCCTATCGGCACCTATATCTGAAATGCCTATCGGCACCAATTTTTGAAATGCCTGTCAGAAACTACATCTGAAATGCCTATCAGCACCTATATTTGAAATGCCTATCGGCTTCTATATCTGAAATGCCTATCGGCACCTATTTTTAAAATGCCAATCGGCAACTATATCTGAAGTGCCTATCGGCACCTATATCTGAAATGCCTATCGGCACCTATTTTTCAAATGCCTATCGAAAACTACATCTGAAATGCCTATCAGTACCTATATTTGAAATGCCTATCGGCAACCACATCAGAAATGCCTATCGGCACCTATATCTGAAATGCCTTTCGGCATTTATATCTGAAATGCCTATCGACACCTATATTTGAAATGCCTATCGGCACCTATATTTTAAATGCCTATCGGCAACTATATCTGATATGCCTATCGGCACCTATATCTGAAATGCCTATCGGCACCTTATTTGAAATGCCTGTCGGAAACTACATCTAAAATGCCTATCGGCACCTATTTCTAAAATGCCAATCGGCAACTATATCTGAAATGCCTATCGGCACCTATATCTGAAATGCCTATCGGCACCTATTTTTGAAATGCCTATCGGACACTACATCTGAAATGCCTATCAGCACCTATATTTGAAATACCTATCGGCTTCTATATCTGAGATGCCTATCGGCACCTATTTTTAAAATGCCAATCGGCAACTATATCTGAAATGCCTATCGGCACCTATATCTGAAATGCCTATCGGCACCAATTTTTGAAATGCCTATCGGAAACTACATCTGAAATGCCTATCAGCACCTATATATGAAATGCCTATCGGCAACCATATCTGAAATGCCTATCGACACCTATTTTTAAAATGCGAATCGGTACTATATCTGAAATGCCTATCGGCACCTATATCTGAAATGCCTATCGGCACCAATTTTTGAAATGCCTGTCGGAAACTACATCTGGAATGCCTATCAGCACCTATATTTGAAATGCCTATCGGCAACCATATCTGGAATGCCTATCGGCACCTATATTTGAAATGCCTATCGGCTTCTATATCTGAAATGCCTATCGACACCTATTTTTAAAATGCCAATCGGCAACTATATCTGAAATGCCTATCGGCACCTATATCTGAAATGCCTATCGGCACCAATTTTTGAAATGCCTGTCGGAAACTACATCTGGAATGCCTATCAGCACCTATATTTGAAAAGCCTATCGGCAACCATATCTGGAATGCCTATCGTCACCTATATTTGAAATGCCTATCGGCTTCCATATCTGAAATGCCTATCGACACCTATTTTTAAAATGCCAATCGGCAACTATATCTGAAATGCCTATCGGCACCTATATCTGAAATGCCTATCGGCACCAATTTTTGAAATGCCTGTCGGAAACTCACATCTGGAATGCCTATCAGCACCTATATTTGAAATGCCTATCGGCAACCATATCTGGAATGCCTATCGGCACCTATATTTGAAATGCCTATCTGCTTCTATATCTGAAATGCCTATCGACACCTATTTTTAAAATGCCAATCGGCAACTATATCTGAAATGCCTATCGGCACCTATATCTGAAATGCCTATCGGCACCAATTTTTGAAATGCCTGTCGGAAACTACATCTAAAATGCCTATCAGCACCTATATTTGAAATGCCTATCGGCACCAATATCTGGGATGCTCATCGGCACCTATATTTGAAATGCCTATCGGCTTCTATATCTCAAATGCCTATCGGCACCTATTTTTAAAATGCTAATCGGCAACTATATCTGAAATGCCTATCGGCACCTATATCTGAAATGCCTATCGGCACCAATTTTTTAAATGCCTATCGGAAACTACATCTGAAATGCCTATCAGCACCTATATATGAAATGCCTATCGGCAACCATATCTGAAATGCCTATCGACACCTATTTTTAAAATGCGAATCGGTAACTATATCTGAAATGCCTATCTGCACCTATATCTGAAATGCCTATCGGCACCAATTTTTGAAATGCCTGTCGGAAACTACATCTGGAATGCCTATCAGCACCTATATTTGAAATGCCTATCGGCAACCATATCTGGAATGCCTATCGGCACCTATATTTGAAATGCCTATCGGCTTCTATATCTGAAATGCCTATCGACACCTATTTTTAAAATGCCAATCGGCAACTATATCTGAAATGCCTATCGGCACCTATATCTGAAATGCCTATCGGCACCAATTTTTGAAATGCCTGTCGGAAACTACATCTAAAATGCCTATCAGCACCTATATTTGAAATGCCTATCGGCACCCATATCTGGGATGCTCATCGGCACCTATATTTGAAATGCCTATCGGCTTCTATATCTGAAATGCTTATCGGCACCTATTTTTAAAATGCCAATCGGCAAATATATCTGAAATGCCTATCGGCACCTATATCTGAAATGCCTATCGGCACCTATTTTTGAAATGCCTATCGGAAACTACATCTGAAATGCCTATCAGCACCTATATTTGAAATGCCTATCGGCAACCATATCTGGAATGCCTATCGGCACCTATATTTGAAATGCCTATCGGCTTCTATATCTGAAATGCCTATCGGCACCTATTTTTAAAATGCCAATCGGCAACTATATCTGAAATGCCTATCAACACCTATATCTGAAATGCCTATCGGCACCTATTTTTGAAATGCCTATCGGAAACTACATCTGAAATGCCTATCAGCACCTATATTTGAAATGCCTATCGGCAACCATATCTGAAATGCCTATCGGCACCTATATTTGAAATGCCTCTCGGCTTCTATATCTGAAATGCCTATCGGCTTCTATTTTTAAAATGCCAATCGGCAACTATATCTGTAATGCCTATCGGCACCTATATCTGAAATGCCTATCGGCACCTATTTTTGAAATGCCTATCGGAAACAACATCTGAAATGCCTATCAGCACCTATATTTGAAATGCCTATCGGCAAACATATCTGGAATGCCTATCGGCACCTATATTTGAAATGCCTATCGGCTTCTATATCTGAAATGCCTATTGGCACCTATTTTATAAAATGCAAATCGGCAACTATATCTGAAGTGCCTATCGGCACCTATATCTGAAATGCCTATCGGCACCTATTTTTGAAATGCCTATTGAAAACTACATCTGAAATGCCTATCAGCACCTATATTTGAAATGCCTATCGGCAACCACATCAGAAATGCCTATCGGCACCTATATCTTAAATGCCTTTCGGCATTTATATCTGAAATGCCTATCGACACCTATATTTGAAATGCCTATCGCCACCTATATTTTAAATGCCTCTCGGCAACTATATCTGATATGCCTATCGGCACCTATATCTGAAATGCCTATCGGCACTTATTTTTGAAATGCCTGTCGGAAACTACATCTAAAATGCCTATCGGCACCTATTTCTAAAATGCCAATCGGCAACTATATCTGAAATGCCTACCGGCACCTATATCTGAAAT
Source organism: Venustoraphidia nigricollis (assembly GCA_034508555.1). Lineage (NCBI taxonomy): Eukaryota > Metazoa > Arthropoda > Insecta > Raphidioptera > Raphidiidae > Venustoraphidia > Venustoraphidia nigricollis. The sequence continues at coordinate 157,580 of JAVRKA010000042.1, read as the reverse complement.
GCCTATCGGCACATATTTTTGAAATGCCTATCGGAAACTACATCTGAAATGCCTATCAGCACCTATATTTGAAATACCTATCGGCTTCTATATCTGAGATGCCAATCGGCACCTATTTTTAAAATGCCAATCGGCAACTATATCTGAAATGCCTATCGGCACCTATATCTGAAATGCCTATCGGCACCAATTTTTAAAATGCCTATCGGAAACTACATCTGAAATGCCTATCAGCACCTATATATGAAATGCCTATCGGCAACCATATCTGAAATGCCTATCGACACCTATTTTTAAAATGCGAATCGGTAAATATATCTGAAATGCCTATCGGCACCTATATCTGAATTGCCTATCGGCACTAATCTTTGAAATGCCTATCGGAAACTACATCTGGAATGCCTATCAGCACCTATATTTGAAATGCCTATCGGCAACCATATCTGGAATGCCTATCGGCACCTATATTTAAAATGCCTATCGGCTTTTATATCTGAAATGCCTATCGACACCTATTTTTAAAATGCCAATCAGCAACTATATCTGAAATGCCTATCGGCACCTATATCTGAAATGCCTATCGGCACCAATTTTTAAAATGCCTGTCGGAAACTACATCTAAAATGCCTATCAGCACCTATATTTGAAATGCCTATCGGCACCCATATCTGGGATGCTTATCGGCACCTATATTTGAAATGCCTATCGGCACCCATATCTGGGATGCTTATCGGCACCTATATTTGAAATGTCTATCGGCTTCTATACCTAAAATGCCTATCGGCACCTATTTTTAAAATGCCAATCGGCAAATATATCTGAAATGCCTATCGGCATCTATATCTAAAATGCCTATCGGCACCTATTTTTGAAATGCCTATCGGAAACTACATCTGAAATGCCTATCAGCACCTATATTTGAAATGCCTATTGGCAACCATATCTGGAATGCCTATCGGCACCTATATTTGAAATGCCTATCGGCTTCTCTATCTGAAATGCCTATCGGCACCTATTTTTAAAATGCCAATCGGCAACTATATCTGAAATGCCTATCGGCACCTATATCTGAAATGCCTATCGGCACCAATTTTTGAAATGCCTATCGGAAACTACATCTGAAATGCCTATCAGCACCTATATTTAAAATGCCTATCGGCAACCATATCTGGAATGCATATCGGCACCTATATTTGAAATGCCTATCGGATTCTATATCTGAAATGCCTATCGACACCTATTTTTAAAATGCCAATCGGTAACTATTTCTGAAATGCATATCGGCAGCTATATCTGAAATGCCTATCGGCACCAATTTTTGAAATGCCTATCGGAAACTACATCTGGAATGCCTATCAGCACCTATATTTGAAATGCCTATCGGCACCTATATCTGAAATGCCTATCGGCACCAATTTTTGAAATGCCTGTCGGAAACTACATCTGGAATGCCTATCAGCACCTATATTTGAAATGCCTATCGGCAACCATATCTGGAATGCCCATCGGCACCTATATTTGAAATGCCTATCGGCTTCTATATCTGAAATGCCTATCGACACCTATTTTTAAAATGCCAATCGGCAACTATATCTGAAATGCCTATCGGCACCTATATCTGAAATGCCTATCGGCACCAATTTTTGAAATGCCTGTCGGAAACTACATCTAAAATGCCTATCAGCACCTATATTTGAAATGCCTATCGGCACCCATATCTGGGATGCTCATCGACACCTATATTTGAAATTCCTATCGGCTTCTATATCTGAAATGCTTATCGGCACCTATTTTTAAAATGCCAATCGGCAAATATATCTGAAATGCCTATCGGCACCTATATCTGAAATGCCTATCTGCACCTATTTTTGAAATGCCTATCGAAAACTACATCTGAAATGCCTATCAGCACCTATATTTGAAATGCCTATCGGCAACCATATCTGGAATGCCTATCGGCACCTATATTTGAAATGCCTATCGGCTTCTATATCTGAAATGCCTATCGGCACCTATTTTTAAAATGCCAATCGGCAACTATATCTAAAATGCCTATCAGCACCTATATCTGAAATGCCTATCGGCACCTATTTTTGAAATGCCTATCGGAAACAACATCTGTAATGCCTATCAGCACCTATATTTGAATTGCCTATCGGCAACCATATCTGGAATGCCTATCGGCACCTATATTTGAAATGCCTATCGGCTCCTATATCTGAAATGCCTATCGGCACCTATTTTTAAAATGCTAATCGGCAACTATATCTGAAATGCCTATCGGCACCTATATCTGAAATGCCTATAGGCACCTATTTTTGAAATGCCTATCGGAAACTACATCTGAAATGCCTATCAGCACCTATATTTGAAATGCCTATCGGCAAACATATCTGGAATGCCTATCGGCACCTATATTTGAAATGTCTATCGGCTTCTATATCTGAAATGCCTATTGGCACCTATTTTATAAAATGCAAATCGGCAACTATATCTGAAGTGCCTATCGGCACCTATATCTGAAATGCCTATCGGCACCTATTTTTGAAATGCCTATTGAAAACTACATCTGAAATGCCTATCAGCACCTATATTTGAAATGCCTATCGGCAACCACATCAGAAATGCCTATCGGCACCTATATCTGAAATGCCTTATGGCATTTATATCTGAAATGCCTAACGACACCTATATTTGAAATGCCTATCGCCACCTATATTTTAAATGCCTATCGGCAACTATATCTGATATGCCTATCGGCACCTATATCTGAAATGCCTATCAGCACTTATTTTTGAAATGCCTGTCGGAAACTACATCTAAAATGCCTATCGGCACCTATTTCTAAAATGCCAATCGGCAACTATATCTGAAATGCCTACTGGCACCTATATCTGAAATGCCTATCGGCACCTATTTTTGAAATGCCTATCGGAAACTACATCTGAAATGCCTATCAGCACCTATATTTGAAATACCTATCGGCTTCTATATCTGAGATGCCTATCGGCACCTATTTTTAAAATGCCAATCGGCAACTATATCTGAAATGCCTATCGGCACCTATATCTGAAATGCCTATCGGCACCAATTTTTGAAATGCCTATCGGAAACTACATCTGAAATGCCTATCAGCACCTATATATGAAATGCCTATCGGCAACCATATCTGAAATGCCTATCGAAACCTATTTTTAAAATGCGAATCTGTAAATATATCTGAAATGCCTATCGGCACCTATATCTGAAATGCCTATCGGCACTAATTTTTGAAATGCCTATCGGAAACTACATCTGGAATGCCTATCAGCACCTATATTTGAAATGCCTATCGGCAACCATATCTGGAATGCCTATCGGCACCTATATTTAAAATGCCTATCGGCTTCTATATCTGAAATGCCTATCGACACCTATTTTTAAAATGCCAATCGGCAACTATATCTGAAATGCCTATCGGCACCTATATCTGAAATGCCTATCGGCACCAATTTTTGAAATGCCTGTCGGAAACTACATCTAAAATGCCTATCAGCACCTATATTTGAAATGCCTATCGGCACCCATATCTGGGATGCTTATCGGCACCTATATTTGAAATGCCTATCGGCTTCCATATCTGAAATGCCTATCGACACCTATTTTTAAAATGCCAATCGGCAACTATATCTGAAATGCCTATCGGCACCTATATCTGAAATGCCTATCGGCACCAATTTTTGAAATGCCTGTCGGAAACTACATCTGGAATGCCTATCAGCACCTATATTTGAAATGCCTATCGGCAACCATATCTGGAATGCCTATCGGCACCTATATTTGAAATGCCTATCGGCTTCTATATCTGAAATGCCTATCGACACCTATTTTTAAAATGCCAATCGGCAACTATATCTGAAATGCCTATCGGCACCTATATCTGAAATGCCTATCGGCACCAATTTTTGAAATGCCTGTCAGAAACTACATCTAAAATGCCTATCAGCACCTATATTTGAAATGCCTATCGGCACCAATATCTGGGATGCTCATCGGCACCTATATTTGAAATGCCTATCGGCTTCTATATCTGAAATGCCTATCGGCACCTATTTTTAAAATGCCAATCGGCAACTATATCTGAAATGCCTATCGGCACCTATATCTGAAATGCCTATCGGCACCAATTTTTTAAATGCCTATCGGAAACTACATCTGAAATGCCTATCAGCACCTATATATGAAATGCCTATCGGCAACCATATCTGAAATGCCTATCGACACCTATTTTTAAAATGCCAATCGGCAACTATATCTGAAATGCCTATCGGCACCTATATCTGAAATGCCTATCGGCACCAATTTTTGAAATGCCTGTCGGAAACTACATCTAAAATGCCTATCAGCACCTATATTTGAAATGCCTATCGGCACCCATATCTGGGATGCTTATCGGCACCTATATTTGAAATGCCTATCGGCTTCTATATCTGAAATGCCTATCGACACCTATTTTTAAAATGCCAATCGGCAACTATATCTGAAATGCCTATCGGCACCTATATCTGAAATGCCTATCGGCACCAATTTTTGAAATGCCTGTCGGAAACTACATCTAAAATGCCTATCAGCACCTATATTTGAAATGCCTATCGGCACCCATATCTGGGATGTTCATCGGCACCTATATTTGAAATGCCTATCGGCTTCTATATCAGAAATGCTTATCGGCACCTATTTTTAAAATGCCAATCGGCAAATATATCTGAAATGCCTATCGGCACCTATATCTGAAATGCCTATCGGCACCTATTTTTGAAATGCCTATCGGAAACTACATCTGAAATGCCTATCAGCACCTATATTTGAAATGCCTATCGGCAACCATATCTGGAATGCCTATCGGCACCTATATTTGAAATGCCTATCGGCTTCTATATCTGAAATGCCTATCGGCACCTATTTTTAAAATGCCAATCGGCAACTATATCTGAAATGCCTATCAGCACCTATATCTGAAATGCCTATCGGCACCTATTTTTGAAATGCCTATCGGAAACTACATCTGAAATGCCTATCAGCACCTATATTTGAAATGCCTATCGGCAACCATATCTGTAATGCCTATCGGCTCCTATATCTGAAATGCCTATCGGCACCTATTTTTAAAATGCTAATCGGCAACTATATCTGAAATGCCTATCGGCACCTATATCTGAAATGCCTATAGGCACCTATTTTTGAAATGCCTATCGGAAACTACATCTGAAATGCCTATCAGCACCTATATTTGAAATGCCTATCGGCAAACATATCTGGAATGCCTATCGGCACCTATATTTGAAATGCCTATCGGCTTCTATATCTGAAATGCCTATTGGCACATATTTTATAAAATGCAAATCGGCAACTATATCTGAAGTGCCTATCGGCACCTATATCTGAAATGCCTATCGGCACCTATTTTTGAAATGCCTATCGGAAACTACATCTGAAATGCCTATCAGCACCAATATTTGTAATGCTTATCGGCAAGCATATCTGAAATGCCTATCGACACCTATATTTGAAATACCTATCGGCTTCTATATCTGAAAAGCCTATCGGCAACTATTTTTAAAATGCTAATCCGCAACTATATCTGAAATGCCTATCGGCACCTATATTTGAAATGCCTATCGGCAACCATATCTGGAATGCCTATCGGCACCTATATATGAAATGCCTATCGGCTTCTATACCTGAAATGCCTATCGGCATCTATTTTTAAAATGCCAATCGGCAACTATATCTGAAATGCCTATCAGCACCTATATCTGAAATGCCTATTGGCACCTATTTTTGAAATGCCTATCGAAAACTACATCTGAAATGCCTATCAGCACCTATATTTGAAATGCCTATCGGCAAACATATCTGGAATACTTATCGGCACCTATATTTGAAATGCCTATCGGCTTCTCTATCTGAAATGCCTATCGGCACCTATTTTTAAATTGCCAATCGGCAACTATATCTGAAATGCCTATCGGCACCTATATCTGAAATGCCTATCGGCACCAATTTTTGAAATGCCTATCGGAAACTACATCTGAAATGCCTATCAGCACCTATATTTAAAATGCCTATCGGCAACCATATCTGGAATGCCTATCGGCACCTATATTTGAAATGCCTATCGGATTTTATATCTGAAATGCCTATCGACACCTATTTTTAAAATGCCAATCGGTAACTATTTCTGAAATGCATATCGGCAGCTATATCTGAAATGCCTATCGGCACCAATTTTTGAAATGCCTATCGGAAACTACATCTGGAATGCCTATCAGCACCTATATTTGAAATGCCTATCGGCAACCATATCTGGAATGCCTATCGGCACCTATATTTGAAATGCCTATCGGCTTCTATATCTGAAATGCCTATCGGCACCTATTTTTAAAATGCCAATCAACAACTATATCTGAAATGCCTATCGGCACCTATATCTGAAATGCCTATCGGCACCTATTTTTGAAATGCCTTTTGGAAACTACATCTAAAATGCCTATCTGCTCCTATATTTGAAATGCCTATCGGCAACCATATCTGGAATGCCTATCGGCACCTATATTTGAAATGCCTATCGGCTTCTATATCTGAAATGCCTATCGGCACCTATTTTTAAAATGCCAATTGGCAACTATATCTGAAATGCCTATCGGCACCTATTTTTGGAATGCCTATCGGAAACTACATCTGAAATGCCTATCAGCACCTATATTTGAAATGGCTATCGGCAACCATATCTGGAATGCCTATCGGCACCAATATTTGAAATGCCTATCGGCTTCTATATCTGAAATGCCTATCGGCACCTATTTTTAAAATGCCAATCGGCAACTATATCTGAAATGCCTATCGGCACCTATTTTTGAAATGCCTATCGGAAACTACATCTGAAATGCCTATCAGCACCTATATTTGAAATGCCTATCGGCAACCATATCTGAAATGCCTATCGACACCTATATTTGAAATACCTATCGGCTTCTATATCTGAAATGCCTATCGGCACCTTTTTATTAAATGCCAATCGGTAACTATATCTGAAATGCCTATCGGCACCTATATCTGAAATGCCTATCGGCACCTATTTTTGAAATGCCTATCGGAAACTACATCTGAAATGCCTATCAGCACCTATATTTGAAATGCCTATCGGCAACCATATCTGGAATGCCTATCGGCACCTATATTTGAAATGCATATCGGCTTCTATATCTGAAATGCCTATTGGCACCTATTTTTAAAATGCCAATCGGCAACTATATCTGAAATGCCTATCAGCACGTATATCTGAAATGCCTATCGGCACCTATATCTGAAATGCCTATCGGCACCTATTTTTGAAATACCTATCGGAAACTACATCTGATGTGCCTATCAGCACCTATATTTGAAATGCCTATCGGCAACCATATCTGGAATGCCTATCGGCACCTATATTTGAAATGCCTATCAGCTTCTATATCTGAAATGCCTATCGGCACCTATTTTTAAAATGCCAATCGGCAACTATATCTGAAATGCCTATCGGCACCTATTTTTGAAATGCCTATCGGAAACTACATCTGAAATGCCTATCAGCACCTATATTTGAAATGCCTATCGGCAACCATATCTGAAATGCCTATCGACACCTATTTTTAAAATGCCAATCGGCAACTATATCTGAAATGCCTATCGGCACCTATATCTGAAATGCCTATCGGCACCAATTTTTGAAATGCCTATCGGAAACTACATCTGAAATGCCTATCAGCACCTATATTTGAAATGCCTATCGGCAAACATATCTGGAATGCTTATCGGCACCTATATTTGAAATGCCTAACGGCTTCTATATCTGAAATGCCTATCGACACCTATTTTTAAAATGCCAATCGGCAACTATATCTGAAATGCCTATCAACACCTATATCTGAAATGCCTATCGGCACCAATTTTTGAAATGCCTGTCGGAAACTACATCTGAAATGCCTATCAGCACCTATATTTGAAATGCCTATCGGCAACCATATCTGGAATGCCTATCGGCACCTATATTTGAAATGCCTATCGGCTTCTATATCTGAAATGCCTATCGGCACCTATTTTTAAAATGCCAATCGGCAACTATATCTGAAATGCCTATCGGCACCTATTTTTGAAATGCCTATCGGAAACTACATCTGAAATGCCTATCAGCACCTATATTTGAAATGCCTATCGGCAACCATATCTGAAATGCCTATCGACACCTATATTTGAAATACCTATCGGCTTCTATATCTGAAATGCCTATCGGCACCTTTTTATAAAATGCCAATCGGTAACTATATCTGAAATGCCTATCGGCACCTATTTTTGAAATGCCTATCGGAAACTACATCTGAAATGCCTATCAGCACCTATATTTGAAATGCCTATCGGCAACCATATCTGGAATGCCTATCGGCACCTATATTTGAAATGCATATCGGCTTCTATATCTGAAATGCCTATTGGCACCTATTTTTAAAATGCCAATCGGCAACTATATCTGAAATGCCTATCAGCACGTATATCTGAAATGCCTATCGGCACCTATATCTGAAATGCCTATCGGCACCTATTTTTGAAATACCTATCGGAAACTACATCTGATGTGCCTATCAGCACCTATATTTGAAATGCCTATCGGCAACCATATCTGGAATGCCTATCGGCACCTATATTTGAAATGCCTATCAGCTTCTATATCTGAAATGCCTATCGGCACCTATTTTTAAAATGCCAATCGGCAACTATATCTGAAATGCCTATCGGCACCTATTTTTGAAATGCCTATCGGAAACTACATCTGAAATGCCTATCAGCACCTATATTTGAAATGCCTATCGGCAACCATATCTGGAATGCCTATCGGCACCTATATTTGAAATGCCTATCAGCTTCTATATCTGAAATGCCTATCGGCACCTATTTTTAAAATGCCAATCAGCACCTATATTTGAAATGCCTATCGGCAACCATATCTGAAATGCCTATCGACACCTATTTTTAAAATGCCAATCGGCAACTATATCTGAAATGCCTATCGGCACCTATATCTGAAATGCCTATCGGCACCAATTTTTGAAATGCCTATCGGAAACTACATCTGAAATGCCTATCAGCACCTATATTTGAAATGCCTATCGGCAAACATATCTGGAATGCTTATCGGCACCTATATTTGAAATGCCTAACGGCTTCTATATCTGAAATGCCTATCGACACCTATTTTTAAAATGCCAATCGGCAACTATATCTGAAATGCCTATCGGCACCTATATCTGAAATGCCTATCGGCACCAATTTTTGAAATGCCTATCGGAAACTACATCTGAAATGCCTATCAGCACCTATATTTGAAATGCCTATCGGCAACCATATCTGGAATGCCTATCGGCACCTATATTTGAAATGCCTATCGGATTCTATATCTGAAATGCCTATCGACACCTATTTTTAAAATGCCAATCGGCAACTATATCTAAAATGCCTATCGGCACCTATATCTGGAATGCTTATCGGCACCTATATTTGAAATGCCTAACGGCTTCTATATCTGAAATGCCTATCGACACCTATTTTTAAAATGCCGATCGGCAACTATATCTGAAATGCCTATCGGCACCTATATCTGAAATGCCTATCGGCACCAATTTTTGAAATGCCTGTCAGAAACTACATCTGAAATGCCTATCAGCACCTATATTTGAAATGCCTATCGGCACCCATATCTGGGATGCTTATCGGCACCTATATTTGAAATACCTATCGGCTTCTATATCTGAAATGCCTATCGGCACCTATTTATAAAATGCCAATCGGTAACTATATCTGAAATGCCTATCGGCACCTATATCTGAAATGCCTATCGGCACCAATTTTTAAAATGCCTATCGGAAACTACATCTGGAATGCCTATCAGCACCTATATTTGAAATGCCTATCGGCAACCATATCTGGAATGCCTATAAGCACCTATATTTGAAATGCCTATCGGCTTCTATATCTGAAATGCCTATCGGCACCTATTTTTAAAATGCCAATCGGCAACTATATCTGAAGTGCCTATCGGCACCTATATCTGAAATGCCTATCGGCACCTATTTTTCAAATGCCTATCGAAAACTACATCTGAAATGCCTATCAGTACCTATATTTGAAATGCCTATCGGCAACCACATCAGAAATGCCTATCGGCACCTATATCTGAAATGCCTTTCGGCATTTATATCTGAAATGCCTATCGACACCTATATTTGAAATGCCTATCGGCACCTATATTTTAAATGCCTATCGGCAACTATATCTGATATGCCTATCGGCACCTATATCTGAAATGCCTATCGGCACCTTATTTGAAATGCCTGTCGGAAACTACATCTAAAATGCCTATCGGCACCTATTTCTAAAATGCCAATCGGCAACTATATCTGAAATGCCTATCGGCACCTATATCTGAAATGCCTATCGGCACCTATTTTTGAAATGCCTATCGGACACTACATCTGAAATGCCTATCAGCACCTATATTTGAAATACCTATCGGCTTCTATATCTGAGATGCCTATCGGCACCTATTTTTAAAATGCCAATCGGCAACTATATCTGAAATGCCTATCGGCACCTATATCTGAAATGCCTATCGGCACCAATTTTTGAAATGCCTATCGGAAACTACATCTGAAATGCCTATCAGCACCTATATATGAAATGCCTATCGGCAACCATATCTGAAATGCCTATCGACACCTATTTTTAAAATGCGAATCGGTACTATATCTGAAATGCCTATCGGCACCTATATCTGAAATGCCTATCGGCACCAATTTTTGAAATGCCTGTCGGAAACTACATCTGGAATGCCTATCAGCACCTATATTTGAAATGCCTATCGGCAACCATATCTGGAATGCCTATCGGCACCTATATTTGAAATGCCTATCGGCTTCTATATCTGAAATGCCTATCGACACCTATTTTTAAAATGCCAATCGGCAACTATATCTGAAATGCCTATCGCCACCTATATCTGAAATGCCTATCGGCACCAATTTTTGAAATGCCTGTCGGAAACTACATCTGGAATGCCTATCAGCACCTATATTTGAAAAGCCTATCGGCAACCATATCTGGAATGCCTATCGTCACCTATATTTGAAATGCCTATCGGCTTCCATATCTGAAATGCCTATCGACACCTATTTTTAAAATGCCAATCGGCAACTATATCTGAAATGCCTATCGGCACCTATATCTGAAATGCCTATCGGCACCAATTTTTGAAATGCCTGTCGGAAACTACATCTGGAATGCCTATCAGCACCTATATTTGAAATGCCTATCGGCAACCATATCTGGAATGCCTATCGGCACCTATATTTGAAATGCCTATCTGCTTCTATATCTGAAATGCCTATCGACACCTATTTTTAAAATGCCAATCGGCAACTATATCTGAAATGCCTATCGGCACCTATATCTGAAATGCCTATCGGCACCAATTTTTGAAATGCCTGTCGGAAACTACATCTAAAATGCCTATCAGCACCTATATTTGAAATGCCTATCGGCACCAATATCTGGGATGCTCATCGGCACCTATATTTGAAATGCCTATCGGCTTCTATATCTCAAATGCCTATCGGCACCTATTTTTAAAATGCTAATCGGCAACTATATCTGAAATGCCTATCGGCACCTATATCTGAAATGCCTATCGGCACCAATTTTTTAAATGCCTATCGGAAACTACATCTGAAATGCCTATCAGCACCTATATATGAAATGCCTATCGGCAACCATATCTGAAATGCCTATCGACACCTATTTTTAAAATGCGAATCGGTAACTATATCTGAAATGCCTATCTGCACCTATATCTGAAATGCCTATCGGCACCAATTTTTGAAATGCCTGTCGGAAACTACATCTGGAATGCCTATCAGCACCTATATTTGAAATGCCTATCGGCAACCATATCTGGAATGCCTATCGGCACCTATATTTGAAATGCCTATCTGCTTCTATATCTGAAATGCCTATCGACACCTATTTTTAAAATGCCAATCGGCAACTATATCTGAAATGCCTATCGGCACCTATATCTGAAATGCCTATCGGCACCAATTTTTGAAATGCCTGTCGGAAACTACATCTAAAATGCCTATCAGCACCTATATTTGAAATGCCTATCGGCACTAATATCTGGGATGCTCATCGGCACCTATATTTGAAATGCCTATCGGCTTCTATATCTCAAATGCCTATCGGCACCTATTTTTAAAATGCTAATCGGCAACTATATCTGAAATGCCTATCGGCACCTATATCTGAAATGCCTATCGGCACCAATTTTTTAAATGCCTATCGGAAACTACATCTGAAATGCCTATCAGCACCTATATATGAAATGCCTATCGGCAACCATATCTGAAATGCCTATCGACACCTATTTTTAAAATGCGAATCGGTAACTATATCTGAAATGCCTATCTGCACCTATATCTGAAATGCCTATCGGCACCAATTTTTGAAATGCCTGTCGGAAACTACATCTGGAATGCCTATCAGCACCTATATTTGAAATGCCTATCGGCAACCATATCTGGAATGCCTATCGGCACCTATATTTGAAATGCCTATCGGCTTCTATATCTGAAATGCCTATCGACACCTATTTTTAAAATGCCAATCGGCAACTATATCTGAAATGCCTATCGGCACCTATATCTGAAATGCCTATCGGCACCAATTTTTGAAATGCCTGTCGGAAACTACATCTAAAATGCCTATCAGCACCTATATTTGAAATGCCTATCGGCACCCATATCTGGGATGCTCATCGGCACCTATATTTGAAATGCCTATCGGCTTCTATATCTGAAATGCTTATCGGCACCTATTTTTAAAATGCCAATCGGCAAATATATCTGAAATGCCTATCGGCACCTATATCTGAAATGCCTATCGGCACCTATTTTTGAAATGCCTATCGGAAACTACATCTGAAATGCCTATCAGCACCTATATTTGAAATGCCTATCGGCAACCATATCTGGAATGCCTATCGGCACCTATATTTGAAATGCCTATCGGCTTCTATATCTGAAATGCCTATCGGCACCTATTTTTAAAATGCCAATCGGCAACTATATCTGAAATGCCTATCAACACCTATATCTGAAATGCCTATCGGCACCTATTTTTGAAATGCCTATCGGAAACTACATCTGAAATGCCTATCAGCACCTATATTTGAAATGCCTATCGGCAACCATATCTGAAATGCCTATCGGCACCTATATTTGAAATGCCTCTCGGCTTCTATATCTGAAATGCCTATCGGCTTCTATTTTTAAAATGCCAATCGGCAACTATATCTGTAATGCCTATCGGCACCTATATCTGAAATGCCTATCGGCACCTATTTTTGAAATGCCTATCGGAAACAACATCTGAAATGCCTATCAGCACCTATATTTGAAATGCCTATCGGCAAACATATCTGGAATGCCTATCGGCACCTATATTTGAAATGCCTATCGGCTTCTATATCTGAAATGCCTATTGGCACCTATTTTATAAAATGCAAATCGGCAACTATATCTGAAGTGCCTATCGGCACCTATATCTGAAATGCCTATCGGCACCTATTTTTGAAATGCCTATTGAAAACTACATCGGAAATGCCTATCTGCACCTATATTTGAAATGCCTATCGGCAACCACATCAGAAATGCCTATCGGCACCTATATCTTAAATGCCTTTCGGCATTTATATCTGAAATGCCTATCGACACCTATATTTGAAATGCCTATCGCCACCTATATTTTAAATGCCTCTCGGCAACTATATCTGATATGCCTATCGGCACCTATATCTGAAATGCCTATCGGCACTTATTTTTGAAATGCCTGTCGGAAACTACATCTAAAATGCCTATCGGCACCTATTTCTAAAATGCCAATCGGCAACTATATCTGAAATGCCTACCGGCACCTATATCTGAAATGCCTATCGGCACATATTTTTGAAATGCCTATCGGAAACTACATCTGAAATGCCTATCAGCACCTATATTTGAAATACCTATCGGCTTCTATATCTGAGATGCCAATCGGCACCTATTTTTAAAATGCCAATCGGCAACTATATCTGAAATGCCTATCGGCACCTATATCTGAAATGCCTATCGGCACCAATTTTTAAAATGCCTATCGGAAACTACATCTGAAATGCCTATCAGCACCTATATATGAAATGCCTATCGGCAACCATATCTGAAATGCCTATCGACACCTATTTTAAAATGCGAATCGGTAAATATATCTGAAATGCCTATCGGCACCTATATCTGAAATGCCTATCGGCACTAATCTTTGAAATGCCTATCGGAAACTACATCTGGAATGCCTATCAGCACCTATATTTGAAATGCCTATCGGCAACCATATCTGGAATGCCTATCGGCACCTATATTTAAAATGCCTATCGGCTTTTATATCTGAAATGCCTATCGACACCTATTTTTAAAATGCCAATCGGCAACTATATCTGAAATGCCTATCGGCACCTATATCTGAAATGCCTATCGGCACCAATTTTTAAAATGCCTGTCGGAAACTACATCTAAAATGCCTATCAGCACCTATATTTGAAATGCCTATCGGCACCCATATCTGGGATGCTTATCGGCACCTATATTTGAAATGCCTATCGGCACCCATATCTGGGATGCTTATCGGCACCTATATTTGAAATGTCTATCGGCTTCTATACCTAAAATGCCTATCGGCACCTATTTTTAAAATGCCAATCGGCAAATATATCTGAAATGCCTATCGGCATCTATATCTAAAATGCCTATCGGCACCTATTTTTGAAATGCCTATCGGAAACTACATCTGAAATGCCTATCAGCACCTATATTTGAAATGCCTATTGGCAACCATATCTGGAATGCCTATCGGCACCTATATTTGAAATGCCTATCGGCTTCTCTATCTGAAATGCCTATCGGCACCTATTTTTAAAATGCCAATCGGCAACTATATCTGAAATGCCTATCGGCACCTATATCTGAAATGCCTATCGGCACCAATTTTTGAAATGCCTATCGGAAACTACATCTGAAATGCCTATCAGCACCTATATTTAAAATGCCTATCGGCAACCATATCTGGAATGCATATCGGCACCTATATTTGAAATGCCTATCGGATTCTATATCTGAAATGCCTATCGACACCTATTTTTAAAATGCCAATCGGTAACTATTTCTGAAATGCATATCGGCAGCTATATCTGAAATGCCTATCGGCACCAATTTTTGAAATGCCTATCGGAAACTACATCTGGAATGCCTATCAGCACCTATATTTGAAATGCCTATCGGCACCTATATCTGAAATGCCTATCGGCACCAATTTTTGATATGCCTGTCGGAAACTACATCTGGAATGCCTATCAGCACCTATATTTGAAATGCCTATCGGCAACCATATCTGGAATGCCTATCGGCACCTATATTTGAAATGCCTATCGGCTTCTATATCTGAAATGCCTATCGACACCTATTTTTAAAATGCCAATCGGCAACTATATCTGAAATGCCTATCGGCACCTATATCTGAAATGCCTATCGGCACCAATTTTTGAAATGCCTGTCGGAAACTACATCTAAAATGCCTATCAGCACCTATATTTGAAATGCCTATCGGCACCCATATCTGGGATGCTCATCGACACCTATATTTGAAATGCCTATCGGCTTCTATATCTGAAATGCTTATCGGCCCCTATTTTTAAAATGCCAATCGGCAAATATATCTGAAATGCCTATCGGCACCTATATCTGAAATGCCTATCTGCACCTATTTTTGAAATGCCTATCGGAAACTACATCTGAAATGCCTATCAGCACCTATATTTGAAATGCCTATCGGCAACCATATCTGGAATGCCTATCGGCACCTATATTTGAAATGCCTATCGGCTTCTATATCTGAAATGCCTATCGGCACCTATTTTTAAAATGCCAATCGGCAACTATATCTGAAATGCCTATCAGCACCTATATCTGAAATGCCTATCGGCACCTATTTTTGAAATGCCTATCGGAAACAACATCTGTAATGCCTATCAGCACCTATATTTGAATTGCCTATCGGCAACCATATCTGGAATGCCTATCGGCACCTATATTTGAAATGCCTATCGGCTCCTATATCTGAAATGCCTATCGGCACCTATTTTTAAAATGCTAATCGGCAACTATATCTGAAATGCCTATCGGCACCTATATCTGAAATGCCTATAGGCACCTATTTTTGAAATGCCTATCGGAAACTACATCTGAAATGCCTATCAGCACCTATATTTGAAATGCCTATCGGCAAACATATCTGGAATGCCTATCGGCACCTATATTTGAAATGTCTATCGGCTTCTATATCTGAAATGCCTATTGGCACCTATTTTATAAAATGCAAATCGGCAACTATATCTGAAGTGCCTATCGGCACCTATATCTGAAATGCCTATCGGCACCTATTTTTGAAATGCCTATTGAAAACTACATCTGAAATGCCTATCAGCACCTATATTTGAAATGCCTATCGGCAACCACATCAGAAATGCCTATCGGCACCTATATCTGAAATGCCTTATGGCATTTATATCTGAAATGCCTAACGACACCTATATTTGAAATGCCTATCGCCACCTATATTTTAAATGCCTATCGGCAACTATATCTGATATGCCTATCGGCACCTATATCTGAAATGCCTATCAGCACTTATTTTTGAAATGCCTGTCGGAAACTACATCTAAAATACCTATCGGCACCTATTTCTAAAATGCCAATCGGCAACTATATCTGAAATGCCTACCGGCACCTATATCTGAAATGCCTATCGGCACCTATTTTTGAAATGCCTATCGGAAACTACATCTGAAATGCCTATCAGCACCTATATTTGAAATACCTATCGGCTTCTATATCTGAGATGCCTATCGGCACCTATTTTAAAAATGCCAATCGGCAACTATATCTGAAATGCCTATCGGCACCTATATCTGAAATGCCTATCGGCACCAATTTTTGAAATGCCTATCGGAAACTACATCTGAAATGCCTATCAGCACCTATATATGAAATGCCTATCGGCAACCATATCTGAAATGCCTATCGACACCTATTTTTAAAATGCGAATCTGTAAATATATCTGAAATGCCTATCGGCACCTATATCTGAAATGCCTATCGGCACTAATTTTTGAAATGCCTATCGGAAACTACATCTGGAATGCCTATCAGCACCTATATTTGAAATGCCTATCGGCAACCATATCTGGAATGCCTATCGGCACCTATATTTAAAATGCCTATCGGCTTCTATATCTGAAATGCCTATCGACACCTATTTTTAAAATGCCAATCGGCAACTATATCTGAAATGCCTATCGGCACCTATATCTGAAATGCCTATCGGCACCAATTTTTGAAATGCCTGTCGGAAACTACATCTAAAATGCCTATCAGCACCTATATTTGAAATGCCGATCGGCACCCATATCTGGGATGCTTATCGGCACCTATATTTGAAATGCCTATCGGCTTCCATATCTGAAATGCCTATCGACACCTATTTTTAAAATGCCAATCGGCAACTATATCTGAAATGCCTATCGGCACCTATATCTGAAATGCCTATCGGCACCAATTTTTGAAATGCCTGTCGGAAACTACATCTGGAATGCCTATCAGCACCTATATTTGAAATGCCTATCGGCAACCATATCTGGAATGCCTATCGGCACCTATATTTGAAATGCCTATCGGCTTCTATATCTGAAATGCCTATCGACACCTATTTTTAAAATGCCAATCGGCAACTATATCTGAAATGCCTATCGGCACCTATATCTGAAATGCCTATCGGCACCAATTTTTGAAATGCCTGTCGGAAACTACATCTAAAATGCCTATCAGCACCTATATTTGAAATGCCTATCGGCACCAATATCTGGGATGCTCATCGGCACCTATATTTGAAATGCCTATCGGCTTCTATATCTGAAATGCCTATCGGCACCTATTTTTAAAATGCCAATCGGCAACTATATCTGAAATGCCTATCGGCACCTATATCTGAAATGCCTATCGGCACCAATTTTTTAAATGCCTATCGGAAACTACATCTGAAATGCCTATCAGCACCTATATATGAAATGCCTATCGGCAACCATATCTGAAATGCCTATCGACACCTATTTTTAAAATGCCAATCGGCAACTATATCTGAAATGCCTATCGGCACCTATATCTGAAATGCCTATCGGCACCAATTTTTGAAATGCCTGTCGGAAACTACATCTAAAATGCCTATCAGCACCTATATTTGAAATGCCTATCGGCACCCATATCTGGGATGCTTATCGGCACCTATATTTGAAATGCCTATCGGCTTCTATATCTGAAATGCCTATCGACACCTATTTTTAAAATGCCAATCGGCAACTATATCTGAAATGCCTATCGGCACCTATATCTGAAATGCCTATCGGCACCAATTTTTGAAATGCCTGTCGGAAACTACATCTAAAATGCCTATCAGCACCTATATTTGAAATGCCTATCGGCACCCATATCTGGGATGTTCATCGGCACCTATATTTGAAATGCCTATCGGCTTCTATATCAGAAATGCTTATCGGCACCTATTTTTAAAATGCCAATCGGCAAATATATCTGAAATGCCTATCGGCACCTATATCTGAAATGCCTATCGGCACCTATTTTTGAAATGCCTATCGGAAACTACATCTGAAATGCCTATCAGCACCTATATTTGAAATGCCTATCGGCAACCATATCTGGAATGCCTATCGGCACCTATATTTGAAATGCCTATCGGCTTCTATATCTGAAATGCCTATCGGCACCTATTTTTAAAATGCCAATCGGCAACTATATCTGAAATGCCTATCAGCACCTAAATCTGAAATGCCTATCGGCACCTATTTTTGAAATGCCTATCGGAAACTACATCTGAAATGCCTATCAGCACCTATATTTGAAATGCCTATCGGCAACCATATCTGTAATGCCTATCGGCTCCTATATCTGAAATGCCTATCGGCACCTATTTTTAAAATGCTAATCGGCAACTATATCTGAAATGCCTATCGGCACCTATATCTGAAATGCCTATAGGCACCTATTTTTGAAATGCCTATCGGAAACTACATCTGAAATGCCTATCAGCACCTATATTTGAAATGCCTATCGGCAAACATATCTGGAATGCCTATCGGCACCTATATTTGAAATGCCTATCGGCTTCTATATCTGAAATGCCTATTGGCACATATTTTATAAAATGCAAATCGGCAACTATATCTGAAGTGCCTATCGGCACCTATATCTGAAATGCCTATCGGCACCTATTTTTGAAATGCCTATCGGAAACTACATCTGAAATGCCTATCAGCACCAATATTTGTAATGCTTATCGGCAAGCATATCTGAAATGCCTATCGACACCTATATTTGAAATACCTATCGGCTTCGATATCTGAAAAGCATATCGGCAACTATTTTTAAAATGCTAATCCGCAACTATATCTGAAATGCCTATCGGCACCTATATTTGAAATGCCTATCGGCAACCATATCTGGAATGCCTATCGGCACCTATATATGAAATGCCTATCGGCTTCTATACCTGAAATGCCTATCGGCATCTATTTTTAAAATGCCAATCGGCAACTATATCTGAAATGCCTATCAGCACATATATCTGAAATGCCTATTGGCACCTATTTTTGAAATGCCTATCGAAAACTACATCTGAAATGCCTATCAGCACCTATATTTGAAATGCCTATCGGCAAACATATCTGGAATACTTATCGGCACCTATATTTGAAATGCCTATCGGCTTCTCTATCTGAAATGCCTATCGGCACCTATTTTTAAATTGCCAATCGGCAACTATATCTGAAATGCCTATCGGCACCTATATCTGAAATGCCTATCGGCACCAATTTTTGAAATGCCTATCGGAAACTACATCTGAAATGCCTATCAGCACCTATATTTAAAATGCCTATCGGCAACCATATCTGGAATGCCTATCGGCACCTATATTTGAAATGCCTATCGGATTTTATATCTGAAATGCCTATCGACACCTATTTTTATAATGCCAATCGGTAACTATTTCTGAAATGCATATCGGCAGCTATATCTGAAATGCCTATCGGCACCAATTTTTGAAATGCCTATCGGAAACTACATCTGGAATGCCTATCAGCACCTATATTTGAAATGCCTATCGGCAACCATATCTGGAATGCCTATCGGCACCTATATTTGAAATGCCTATCGGCTTCTATATCTGAAATGCCTATCGGCACCTATTTTTAAAATGCCAATCAACAACTATATCTGAAATGCCTATCGGCACCTATATCTGAAATGCCTATCGGCACCTATTTTTGAAATGCCTTTTGGAAACTACATCTAAAATGCCTATCTGCTCCTATATTTGAAATGCCTATCGGCAACCATATCTGGAATGCCTATCGGCACCTATATTTGAAATGCCTATCGGCTTCTATATCTGAAATGCCTATCGGCACCTATTTTTAAAATGCCAATCGGCAACTATATCTGAAATGCCTATCGGCACCTATTTTTGAAATGCCTATCGGAAACTACATCTGAAATGCCTATCAGCACCTATATTTGAAATGCCTATCGGCAACCATATCTGAAATGCCTATCGACACCTATATTTGAAATACCTATCGGCTTCTATATCTGAAATGCCTATCGGCACCTTTTTATTAAATGCCAATCGGTAACTATATCTGAAATGCCTATCGGCACCTATATCTGAAATGCCTATCGGCACCTATTTTTGAAATGCCTATCGGAAACTACATCTGAAATGCCTATCAGCACCTATATTTGAAATGCCTATCGGCAACCATATCTGGAATGCCTATCGGCACCTATATTTGAAATGCATATCGGCTTCTATATCTGAAATGCCTATTGGCACCTATTTTTAAAATGCCAATCGGCAACTATATCTGAAATGCCTATCAGCACGTATATCTGAAATGCCTATCGGCACCTATATCTGAAATGCCTATCGGCACCTATTTTTGAAATACCTATCGGAAACTACATCTGATGTGCCTATCAGCACCTATATTTGAAATGCCTATCGGCAACCATATCTGGAATGCCTATCGGCACCTATATTTGAAATGCCTATCAGCTTCTATATCTGAAATGCCTATCGGCACCTATTTTAAAATGCCAATCGGCAACTATATCTGAAATGCCTATCGGCACCTATTTTTGAAATGCCTATCGGAAACTACATCTGAAATGCCTATCAGCACCTATATTTGAAATGCCTATCGGCAACCATATCTGAAATGCCTATCGACACCTATTTTTAAAATGCCAATCGGCAACTATATCTGAAATGCCTATCGGCACCTATATCTGAAATGCCTATCGGCACCAATTTTTGAAATGCCTATCGGAAACTACATCTGAAATGCCTATCAGCACCTATATTTGAAATGCCTATCGGCAAACATATCTGGAATGCTTATCGGCACCTATATTTGAAATGCCTAACGGCTTCTATATCTGAAATGCCTATCGACACCTATTTTTAAAATGCCAATCGGCAACTATATCTGAAATGCCTATCGGCACCTATATCTGAAATGCCTATCGGCACCAATTTTTGAAATGCCTGTCGGAAACTACATCTGAAATGCCTATCAGCACCTATATTTGAAATGCCTATCGGCAACCATATCTGGAATGCCTATCGGCACCTATATTTGAAATGCCTATCGGATTCTATATCTGAAATGCCTATCGACACCTATTTTTAAAATGCCAATCGGCAACTATATCTAAAATGCCTATCGGCACCTATATCTGGAATGCTTATCGGCACCTATATTTGAAATGCCTAACGGCTTCTATATCTGAAATGCCTATCGACACCTATTTTTAAAATGCCAATCGGCAACTATATCTGAAATGCCTATCGGCACCTATATCTGAAATGTCTATCGGCACCAATTTTTGAAATGCCTGTCAGAAACTACATCTGAAATGCCTATCAGCACCTATATTTAAATTGCCTATCGGCACCCATATCTGGGATGCTTATCGGCACCTATATTTGAAATACCTATCGGCTTCTATATCTGAAATGCCTATCGGCACCTATTTATAAAATGCCAATCGGTAACTATATCTGAAATGCCTATCGGCACCTATATCTGAAATGCCTATCGGCACCAATTTTTAAAATGCCTATCGGAAACTACATCTGGAATGCCTATCAGCACCTATATTTGAAATGCCTATCGGCAACCATATCTGGAATGCCTATCAGCACCTATATTTGAAATGCCTATCGGCTTCTATATCTGAAATGCCTATCTGCACCTATTTTTAAAATGCCAATCGGCAACTATATCTGAAGTGCCTATCGGCACCTATATCTGAAATGCCTATCGGCACCTATTTTTCAAATGCCTATCGAAAACTACATCTGAAATGCCTATCAGTACCTATATTTGAAATGCCTATCGGCAACCACATCAGAAATGCCTATCGGCACCTATATCTGAAATGCCTATCGGCATTTATATCTGAAATGCCTATCGACACCTATATTTGAAATGCCTATCGGCACCTATATTTTAAATGCCTATCGGCAACTATATCTGATATGCCTATCGGCACCCATATCTGAAATGCCTATCGGCACCTTATTTGAAATGCCTGTCGGAAACTACATCTAAAATGCCTATCGGCACCTATTTCTAAAATGCCAATCGGCAACTATATCTGAAATGCCTATCGGCACCTATATCTGAAATGCCTATCGGCACCTATTTTTGAAATGCCTATCGGAAACTACATCTGAAATGCCTATCAGCACCTATATTTGAAATACCTATCGGCTTCTATATCTGAGATGCCTATCGGCACCTATTTTTAAAATGCCAATCGGCAACTATATCTGAAATGCCTATCGGCACCTATATCTGAAATGCCTATCGGCACCAATTTTTGAAATGCCTATCGGAAACTACATCTGAAATGCCTATCAGCACCTATATATGAAATGCCTATCGGCAACCATATCTGAAATGCCTATCGACACCTATTTTTAAAATGCGAATCGGTACTTTATCTGAAATGCCTATCGGCACCTATATCTGAAATGCCTATCGGCACCAATTTTTGAAATGCCTGTCGGAAACTACATCTGGAATGCCTATCAGCACCTATATTTGAAATGCCTATCGGCAACCATATCTGGAATGCCTATCGGCACCTATATTTGAAATGCCTATCGGCTTCTATATCTGAAATGCCTATCGACACCTATTTTTAAAATGCCAATCGGCAACTATATCTGAAATGCCTATCGGCACCTATATCTGAAATGCCTATCGGCACCAATTTTTGAAATGCCTGTCGGAAACTACATCTGGAATGCCTATCAGCACCTATATTTGAAAAGCCTATCGGCAACCATATCTGGAATGCCTATCGTCACCTATATTTGAAATGCCTATCGGCTTCCATATCTGAAATGCCTATCGACACCTATTTTTAAAATGCCAATCGGCAACTATATCTGAAATGCCTATCGGCACCTATATCTGAAATGCCTATCGGCACCAATTTTTGAAATGCCTGTCGGAAACTACATCTGGAATGCCTATCAGCACCTATATTTGAAATGCCTATCGGCAATCATATCTGGAATGCCTATCGGCACCTATATTTGAAATGCCTATCGGCTTCTATATCTGAAATGCCTATCGACACCTATTTTTAAAATGCCAATCGGCAACTATATCTGAAATGCCTATCGGCACCTATATCTGAAATGCCTATCGGCACCAATTTTTCAAATGCCTGTCGGAAACTACATCTAAAATGCCTATCAGCACCTATATTTGAAATGCCTATCGGCACCAATATCTGGGATGCTCATCGGCACCTATATTTGAAATGCCTATCGGCTTCTATATCTGAAATGCCTATCGGCACCTATTTTTTAAATGCCTATCGGAAACTACATCTGAAATGCCTATCAGCACCTATATATGAAATGCCTATCGGCAACCATATCTGAAATGCCTATCGACACCTATTTTTAAAATGCGAATCGGTAACTATATCTGAAATGCCTATCGGCACCTATATCTGAAATGCCTATCGGCACCAATTTTTGAAATGCCTGTCGGAAACTACATCTGGAATGCCTATCAGCACCTATATTTGAAATGCCTATCGGCAACCATATCTGGAATGCCTATCGGCACCTATATTTGAAATGCCTATCGGCTTCTATATCTGAAATGCCTATCGACACCTATTTTTAAAATGCCAATCGGCAACTATATCTGAAATGCCTATCGGCACCTATATCTGAAATGCCTATCGGCACCAATTTTTGAAATGCCTGTCGGAAACTACATCTAAAATGCCTATCAGCACCTATATTTGAAATGCCTATCGGCACACATATCTGGGATGCTCATCGGCACCTATATTTGAAATGCCTATCGGCTTCTATATCTGAAATGCTTATCGGCACCTATTTTTAAAATGCCAATCGGCAAATATATCTGAAATGCCTATCGGCACCTATATCTAAAATGCCTATCGGCACCTATTTTTGAAATGCCTATCGGAAACTACATCTGAAATGCCTATCAGCACCTATATTTGAAATGCCTATCGGCAACCATATCTGGAATGCCTATCGGCACCTATATTTGAAATGCCTATCGGCTTCTATATCTGAAATGCCTATCGGCACCTATTTTTAAAATGCCATTCGGCAACTATATCTGAAATGCCTATCAACACCTATATCTGAAATGCCTATCGGCACCTATTTTTGAAATGCCTATCGGAAACTACATCTGAAATGCCTATCAGCACCTATATTTGAAATGCCTATCGGCAACCATATCTGAAATGCCTATCGGCACCTATATTTGAAATGCCTCTCGGCTTCTATATCTGAAATGCCTATCGGCTTCTATTTTTAAAATGCCAATCGGCAACTATATCTGTAATGCCTATCGGCACCTATATCTGAAATGCCTATCGGCACCTATTTTTGAAATGCCTATCGGAAACAACATCTGAAATGCCTATCAGCACCTATATTTGAATTGCCTATCGGCAACCATATCTGGAATGCCTATCGGCACCAATATTTGAAATGCCTATCGGTTCCTATATCTGAAATGCCTATCGGCACCTATTTTTAAAATGCTAATCGGCAACTATATCTGAAATGCCTATCGGCACCTATATCTGAAATGCCTATAGGCACCTATTTTTGAAATGCCTATCGGAAACTACATCTGAAATGCCTATCAGCACCTATATTTGAAATGCCTATCGGCTTCTATATCTGAAATGCCTATTGGCACCTATTTTATAAAATGCAAATCGGCAACTATATCTGAAGTGCCTATCGGCACCTATATCTGAAATGCCTATCGGCACCTATTTTTGAAATGCCTATTGAAAACTACATCTGAAATGCCTATCAGCACCTATATTTGAAATGCCTATCGGCAACCACATCAGAAATGCCTATCGGCACCTATATCTGAAATGCCTTTCGGCATTTATATCTGAAATGCCTATCGACACCTATATTTGAAATGCCTATCGCCACCTATATTTTAAATGCCTCTCGGCAACTATATCTGATATGCCTATCGGCACCTATATCTGAAATGCCTATCGGCACTTATTTTTGAAATGCCTGTCGGAAACTACATCTAAAATGCCTATCGGCACCTATTTCTAAAATGCCAATCGGCAACTATATCTGAAATGCCTACCGGCACCTATATCTGAAATGCCTATCGGCACATATTTTTGAAATGCCTATCGGAAACTACATCTGAAATGCCTATCAGCACCTATATTTGAAATACCTATCGGCTTCTATATCTGAGATGCCAATCGGCACCTATTTTTAAAATGCCACTCGGCAACTATATCTGAAATGCCTATCAGCACCTATATATGAAATGCCTATCGGCAACCATATCTGAAATGCCTATCGACACCTATTTTTAAAATGCGAATCGGTAAATATATCTGAAATGCCTAACGGCACCTATATCTGAAATGCCTATCGGCACTAATTTTTGAAATGCCTATCGGAAACTACATCTGGAATGCCTATCAGCACCTATATTTGAAATGCCTATCGGCAAACATATCTGGAATGCCTATCGGCACCTATATTTAAAATGCCTATCGGCTTTTATATCTGAAATGCCTATCGACACCTATTTTTAAAATGCCAATCGGCAACTATATCTGAAATGCCTATCGGCACCTATATCTGAAATGCCTATCGGCACCAATTTTTGAAATGCCTGTCGGAAACTACATCTAAAATGCCTATCAGCACCTATATTTGAAATGCCTATCGGCACCCATATCTGGGATGCTTATCGACACCTATATTAGAAATGCCTATCGGCACCCATATCTGGGATGCTTATCGGCACCTATATTTGAAATATCTATCGGCTTCTATATCTAAAATGCCTATCGGCACCTATTTTTAAAATGCCAATCGGCAAATATATCTGAAATGCCTATCAGCACCTATATCTGAAATGCCTATCGGCACCTATTTTTGAAATGCCTATCGGAAACTACATCTGAAATGCCTATCAGCACCTATATTTGAAATGCCTATTGGCAACCATATCTGGAATGCCTATCGGCACCTATATTTGAAATGCCTATCGGCTTCTCTATCTGAAATGCCTATCGGCACCTATTTTTAAAATGCCAATCGGCAACTATATCTGAAATGCCTATCGGCACCTATATCTGAAATGCCTATCGACACCTATTTTTAAAATGCCAATCGGTAACTATTTCTGAAATGCATATCGGCAGCTATATCTGAAATGCCTATCGGCACCAATTTTTGAAATGCCTATCGGAAACTACATCTGGAATGCCTATCAGCACCTATATTTGAAATGCCTATCGGCACCTATATCTGAAATGCCTATCGGCACCAATTTTTGAAATGCCTGTCGGAAACTACATCTGGAATGCCTATCAGCACCTATATTTGAAATGCCTATCGGCAACCATATCTGGAATGCCTATCGGCACCTATATTTGAAATGCCTATCGGCTTCTATATCTGAAATGCCTATCGACACCTATTTTTAAAATGCCAATCGGCAACTATATCTGAAATGCCTATCGGCATCTATATCTGAAATGCCTATCGGCACCAATTTTTGAAATGCCTGTCGGAAACTACATCTAAAATGCCTATCAGCACCTATATTTGAAATGCCTATCGGCACCCATATCTGGGATGCTCATCGGCACCTATATTTGAAATGCCTATCGGCTTCTATATCTGAAATGCTTATCGGCACCTATTTTTAAAATGCCAATCGGCAAATATATCTGAAATGCCTATCGGCACCTATATCTGAAATGCCTATCTGCACCTATTTTTGAAATGCCTATCGGAAACTACATCTGAAATGCCTATCAGCACCTATATTTGAAATGCCTATCGGCAACCATATCTGGAATGCCTATCGGCACCTATATTTGAAATGCCTATCGGCTTCTATATCTGAAATGCCTATCGGCACCTATTTTTAAAATGCCAATCGGCAACTTTATCTGAAATGCCTATCAGCACCTATATCTGAAATGCCTATCGGCACCTATTTTTGAAATGCCTATCGGAAACAACATCTGTAATGCCTATCAGCACCTATATTTGAATTGCCTATCGGCAACCATATCTGAAATGCCTATCGGCACCTATATTTGAAATGCCTATCGGCTCCTATATCTGAAATGCCTATCGGCACCTATTTTTAAAATGCTAATCGGCAACTATATCTGAAATGCCTATCGGCACCTATATCTGAAATGCCTATCGGCACCTATTTTTGAAATGCCTATTGAAAACTACATCTGAAATGCCTATCAGCACCTATATTTGAAATGCCTATCGGCAACCACATCAGAAATACCTATCGGCACCTATATCTGAAATGCCTTATGGCATTTATATCTGAAATGCCTAACGACACCTATATTTGAAATGCCTATCGCCACCTATATTTTAAATGCCTATCGGCAACTATATCTGATATGCCTTTCGGCACCTATATCTGAAATGCCTATCAGCACTTATTTTTGAAATGCCTGTCGGAAACTACATCTAAAATGCCTATCGGCACCTATTTCTAAAATGCCAATCGGCAACTATATCTGAAATGCCTACCGGCACCTATATCTGAAATGCCTATCGGCACCTATTTTTGAAATGCCTATCGGAAACTACATCTGAAATGCCTATCAGCACCTATATTTGAAATACCTATCGGCTTCTATATCTGAGATGCCTATCGGCACCTATTTTTAAAATGCCAATCGGCAACTATATCTGAAATGCCTATCGGCACCTATATCTGAAATGCCTATCGGCACCAATTTTTGAAATGCCTATCTAAACTACATCTGAAATGCCTATCAGCACCTATATATGAAATGCCTATCGGCAACCATATCTGAAATGCCTATCGACACCTATTTTTAAAATGCGAATCGGTAAATATATCTGAAATGCCTATCGGCACCTATATCTGAAATGCCTATCGGCACTAATTTTTGAAATGCCTATCGGAAACTACATCTGGAATGCCTATCAGCACCTATATTTGAAATGCCTATCGGCAACCATATCTGGAATGCCTATCGGCACCTATATTTAAAATGCCTATCGGCTTCTATATCTGAAATGCCTATCGACACCTATTTTTAAAATGCCAATCGGCAACTATATCTGAAATGCCTATCGGCACCTATATCTGAAATGCCTATCGGCACCAATTTTTGAAATGCCTGTCGGAAACTACATCTAAAATGCCTATCAGCACCTATATTTGAAATGCCTATCGGCACCCATATCTGGGATGCTTATCGGCACCTATATTTGAAATGCCTATCGGCTTCCATATCTGAAATGCCTATCGACACCTATTTTTAAAATGCCAATCGGCAACTATATCTGAAATGCCTATCGGCACCTATATCTGAAATGCCTATCGGCACCAATTTTTGAAATGCCTGTCGGAAACTACATTTGGAATGCCTATCAGCACCTATATTTGAAATGCCTATCGGCAACCATATCTGGAATGCCTATCGGCACCTATATTTGAAATGCCTATCGGCTTCTATATCTGAAATGCCTATCGACACCTATTTTTAAAATGCCAATCGGCAACTATATCTGAAATGCCTATCGGCACCTATATCTGAAATGCCTATCGGCCCCAATTTTTGAAATGCCTGTCGGAAACTACATCTAAAATGCCTATCAGCACCTATATTTGAAATGCCTATCGGCACCAATATCTGGGATGCTCATCGGCACCTATATTTGAAATGCCTATCGGCTTCTATATCTGAAATGCCTATCGGCACCTATTTTTAAAATGCCAATCGGCAACTATATCTGAAATGCCTATCGGCACCTATATCTGAAATGCCTATCGGCACCAATTTTTTAAATGCCTATCGGAAACTACATCTGAAATGCCTATCAGCACCTATATATGAAATGCCTATCGGCAACCATATCTAAAATGCCTATCGACACCTATTTTTAAAATGCGAATCGGTAACTATATCTGAAATGCCTATCGGCACCTATATCTGAAATGCCTATCGGCACCAATTTTTGAAATGCCTGTCGGAAACTACATCTGGAATGCCTATCAGCACCTATATTTGAAATGCCTATCGGCAACCATATCTGGAATGCCTATCGGCACCTATATTTGAAATGCCTATCGGCTTCTATATCTGAAATGCCTATCGACACCTATTTTTAAAATGCCAATCGGCAACTATATCTGAAATGCCTATCGGCACCTATATCTGAAATGCCTATCGGCACCAATTTTTGAAATGCCTGTCGGAAACTACATCTAAAATGCCTATCAGCACCTATATTTGAAATGCCTATCGGCACCCATATCTGATTTGTTCATCGGCACCTATATTTGAAATGCCTATCGGCTTCTATATCAGAAATGCTTATAGGCACCTATTTTTAAAATGCCAATCGGCAAATATATCTGAAATGCCTATCGGCACCTATATCTGAAATGCCTATCGGCACCTATTTTTGAAATGCCTATCGGAAACTACATCTGAAATGCCTATCAGCACCTATATTTGAAATGCCTATCGGCAACCATATCTGGAATGCCTATCGGCACCTATATTTGAAATGCCTATCGGCTTCTATATCTGAAATGCCTATCGGCACCTATTTTTAAAATGCCAATCGGCAACTATATCTGAAATGCCTATCAGCACCTATATCTGAAATGCCTATCGGCACCTATTTTTGAAATGCCTATCCGAAACTACATCTGAAATGCCTATCAGCACCTATATTTGAAATGCCTATCGGCAACCATATCTGAAATGCCTATCGGCACCTATATTTGAAATGCCTCTCGGCTTCTATATCTGAAATGCCTATCGGCTTCTATTTTTAAAATGCCAATCGGCAACTATATCTGTAATGCCTATCGGCACCTACATCTGAAATGCCTATCGGCACCTATTTTTGAAATGCCTATCGGAAACAACATCTGAAATGCCTATCAGCACCTATATTTGAATTGCCTATCGGCAACCATATCTGGAATGCCTATCGGCACCTATATTTGAAATGCCTATCGGCTCCTATATCTGAAATGCCTATCGGCACCTATTTTTAAAATGCTAATCGGCAACTATATCTGAAATGCCTATCGGCACCTATATCTGAAATGCCTATAGGCACCTATTTTTGAAATGCCTATCGGAAACTACATCTGAAATGCCTATCAGCACCTATATTTGAAATGCCTATCGGCAAACATATCTGGAATGCCTATCGGCACCTATATTTGAAATGCCTATCGGCTTCTATATCTGAAATGCCTATTGGCACCTATTTTATAAAATGCAAATCGGCAACTATATCTGAAGTGCCTATCGGCACCTATATCTGAAATGCCTATCGGCACCTATTTTTGAAATGCCTATCGGCACCTATTTTTGAAATGCCTATTGAAAACTACATCTGAAATGCCTATCAGCACCTATATTTGAAATGCCTATCGGCAACCACATCAGAAATGCCTATCGGCACCTATATCTGAAATGCCTTTCGGCATTTATATCTGAAATGCCTATCGACACCTATATTTGAAATGCCTATCGCCACCTATATTTTAAATGCCTATCGGCAACTATATCTGATATGCCTATCGGCACCTATATCTGAAATGC
The DNA here is from genome assembly GCA_034508555.1 of Venustoraphidia nigricollis. Lineage (NCBI taxonomy): Eukaryota > Metazoa > Arthropoda > Insecta > Raphidioptera > Raphidiidae > Venustoraphidia > Venustoraphidia nigricollis. The sequence continues at coordinate 126,078 of JAVRKA010000042.1, read as the reverse complement.
CTATCGGCACTTATTTTTGAAATGCCTGTCGGAAACTACATCTAAAATGCCTATCGGCACCTATTTCTAAAATGCCAATCGGCAACTATATCTGAAATGCCTACCGGCACCTATATCTGAAATGCCTATCGGCACATATTTTTGAAATGCCTATCGGAAACTACATCTGAAATGCCTATCAGCACCTATATTTGAAATACCTATCGGCTTCTATATCTGAGATGCCTATCGGCACCTATTTTTAAAATGCCAATCGGCAACTATATCTGAAATGCCTATCGGCACCTATATCTGAAATGCCTATCGGCACCAATTTTTAAAATGCCTATCGGAAACTACATCTGAAATGCCTATCAGCACCTATATATGAAATGCCTATCGGCAACCATATCTGAAATGCCTATCGACACCTATTTTTAAAATGCGAATCGGTAAATATATCTGAAATGCCTAACGGCACCTATATCTGAAATGCCTATCGGCACTAATTTTCGAAATGCCTATCGGAAACTACATCTGGAATGCCTATCAGCACCTATATTTGAAATGCCTATCGGCAACCATATCTGGAATGCCTATCGGCACCTATATTTAAAATGCCTATCGGCTTTTATATCTGAAATGCCTATCGACACCTATTTTTAAAATGCCAATCGGCAACTATATCTGAAATGCCTATCGGCACCTATATCTGAAATGCCTATCGGCACCAATTTTTGAAATGCCTGTCGGAAACTACATCTAAAATGCCTATCAGCACCTATATTTGAAATGCCTATCGGCACCCATATCTGGGATGCTTATCGGCACCTATATTTGAAATGCCTATCGGCACCCATATCTGGGATGCTTATAGGCACCTATATTTGAAATGCCTATCGGCTTCTATATCTAAAATGCCTATCGGCACCTATTTTTAAAATGCCAATCGGCAAATATATCTGAAATGCCTATCGGCACCTATATCTGAAATGCCTATCGGCACCTATTTTTGAAATGCCTATCGGAAACTACATCTGAAATGCCTATCAGCACCTATATTTGAAATGCCTATTGGCAACCATATCTGGAATGCCTATCGGCACCTATATTTGAAATGCCTATCGGCTTCTCTATCTGAAATGCCTATCGGCACCTATTTTTAAAATGCCAATCGGCAACTATATCTGAAATGCCTATTGGCACCTATATCTGAAATGCCTATCGGCACCAATTTTTGAAATGCCTATCGGAAACTACATCTAAAATGCCTATCAGCACCTATATTTAAAATGCCTATCGGCAACCATATCTGGAATGCATATCGGCACCTATATTTGAAATGCCTATCGGATTCTATATCTGAAATGCCTATCGACACCTATTTTTAAAATGCCAATCGGTAACTATTTCTGAAATGCATATCGGCAGCTATATCTGAAATGCCTATCGGCACCAATTTTTGAAATGCCTATCGGAAACTACATCTGGAATGCCAATCAGCACCTATATTTGAAATGCCTATCGGCACCTATATCTGAAATGCCTATCGGCACCAATTTTTGAAATGCCTGTCGGAAACTACATCTGGAATGCCTATCAGCACCTATATTTGAAATGCCTATCGGCAACCATATCTGGAATGCCTATCGGCACCTATATTTGAAATGCCTATCGGCTTCTATATCTGAAATGCCTATCGACACCTATTTTTAAAATGCCAATCGGCAATTATATCTGAAATGCCTATCGGCACCTATATCTGAAATGCCTATCGGCACCAATTTTTGAAATGCCTGTCGGAAACTACATCTAAAATGCCTATCAGCACCTATATTTGAAATGCCTATCGGCACCCATATCTGGGATGCTCATCGGCACCTATATTTGAAATGCCTATCGGCTTCTATATCTGAAATGCTTATCGGCACCTATTTTTAAAATGCCAATCGGCAAATATATCTGAAATGCCTATCGGCACCTATATCTGAAATGCCTATCTGCACCTATTTTTGAAATGCCTATCGGAAACTACATCTGAAATGCCTATCAGCACCTATATTTGAAATGTCTATCGGCAACCATATCTGGAATGCCTATCGGCACCTATATTTGAAATGCCTATCGGCTTCTATATCTGAAATGCCTATCGGCACCTATTTTTAAAATGCCAATCGGCAACTATATCTGAAATGCCTATCAGCACCTATATCTGAAATGTCTATCGGCACCTATTTTTGAAATGCCTATCGGAAACAACATCTGTAATGCCTATCAGCACCTATATTTAAATTGCCTATCGGCAACCATATCTGGAATGCCTATCGGCACCTATATTTGAAATGACTATCGGCTCCTATATCTGAAATGCCTATCGGCACCTATTTTTAAAATGCTAATCGGCAACTATATCTGAAATGCCTATCGGCACCTATATCTGAAATGCCTATAGGCACCTATTTTTGAAATGCCTATCGGAAACTACATCTGAAATGCCTATCAGCACCTATATTTGAAATGCCTATCGGCAAACATATCTGGAACGCCTATCGGCACCTATATTTGAAATGCCTATCGGCTTCTATATCTGAAATGCCTATTGGCACCTATTTTATAAAATGCAAATCGGCAACTATATCTGAAGTGCCTATCGGCACCTATATCTGAAATGCCTTTTGGCACCTATTTTTGAAATGCCTATTGAAAACTACATCTGAAATGCCTATCAGCACGTATATTTGAAATGCCTATCGGCAACCACATCAGAAATGCCTATCGGCACCTATATCTGAAATGCCTTATGGCATTTATATCTGAAATGCCTAACGACACCTATATTTGAAATGCCTATCGCCACCTATATTTTAAATGCCTATCGGCAACTATATCTGATATGCCTATTGGCACCTATATCTGAAATGCCTATCAGCACTTATTTTTGAAATGCCTGTCGGAAACTACATCTAAAATGCCTATCGGCACCTATTTCTAAAATGCCAATCGGCAACTATATCTGAAATGCCTACCGGCACCTATATCTGAAATGCCTATCGGCACCTATTTTTGAAATGCCTATCGGAAACTACATCTGAAATGCCTATCAGCACCTACATTTGAAATACCTATCGGCTTCTATATCTGAGATGCCTATCGGCACCTATTTTTAAAATGCCAATCGGCAACTATATCTGAAATGCCTATCGGCACCTATATCTGAAATGCCTATCGGCACCAATTTTTGAAATGCCTATCGGAAAATACATCTGAAATGCCTATCAGCACCTATATATGAAATGCCTATCGGCAACCATATCTGAAATGCCTATCGACACCTATTTTTAAAATGCGAATCTGTAAATATATCTGAAATGCCTATCGGCACCTATATCTGAAATGCCTATCGGCACTAATTTTTGAAATGCCTATCGGAAACTACATCTGGAATGCCTATCAGCACCTATATTTGAAATGCCTATCGGCAACCATATCTGGAATGCCTATCGGCACCTATATTTAAAATGCCTATCGGCTTCTATATCTGAAATGCCTATCGACACCTATTTTTAAAATGCCAATCGGCAACTATATCTGAAATGCCTATCGGCACCTATATCTGAAATGCCTATCGGCACCAATTTTTGAAATGCCTGTCGGAAACTACATCTAAAATGCCTATCAGCACCTATATTTGAAATGCCTATCGGCACCCATATCTGGGATGCTTATCGGCACCTATATTTGAAATGCCTATCGGCTTCTATATCTAAAATGCCTATCGGCACCTATTTTTAAAATGCCAATCGGCAAATATATCTGAAATGCCTAGCGGCACCTATATCTGAAATGCCTATCGGCACCTATTTTTGAAATACCTATCGGAAACTACATCTGAAATGCCTATCAGCACCTATATTTGAAATGCCTATTGGCAACCATATCTGGAATGCCTATCGGCACCTATATTTGAAATGCCTATCGGCTTCTCTATCTGAAATGCCTATCGGCACCTATTTTTAAAATGCTAATCGGCAACTATATCTGAAATGCCTATCGGCACCTATATCTGAAATGCCTATCGGCACCAATTTTTGAAATGCCTATCGGAAACTACATCTGAAATGCCTATCAGCACCTATATTTAAAATGCCTATCGGCAACCATATCTGGAATGCCTATCGGCACCTATATTTGAAATGCCTATCGGATTCTATATCTGAAATGCCTATCGACACCTATTTTTAAAATGCCAATCGGTAACTATTTCTGAAATGCATATCGGCAGCTATATCTGAAATGCCTATCGGCACCAATTTTTGAAATGCCTATCGGAAACTACATCTGGAATGCCTATCAGCACCTATATTTGAAACGCCTATCGGCAACCATATCTGGAATGCCTATCGGCACCTATATTTGAAATGCCTATCGGCTTCTATATCTGAAATGCCTATCGGCACCTATTTTTAAAATGCCAATCAACAACTATATCTGAAATGCCTATCGGCACCTATATCTGAAATGCCTATCGGCACCTATTTTTGAAATGCCTTTTGGAAACTACATCTGAAATGCCTATCAGCACCTATATTTGAAATGCCTATCGGCAACCATATCTGGAATGCCTATCGGCACCTATATTTGAAATGCCTATCGGCTTCTATATCTGAAATGCCTATCGGCACCTATTTTTAAAATGCCAATCGGCAACTATATCTGAAATGCCTATCGGCACCTATTTTTGAAATGCCTATCGGAAACTACATCTGAAATGCCTATCAGCACCTATATTTGAAATGCCTATCGGCAACCATATCTGAAATGCCTATCGACACCTATATTTGAAATACCTATCGGCTTCTATATCTGAAATGCCTATCGGCACCTTTTTATAAAATGCCAATCGGTAACTATATCTGAAATGCCTATCGGCACCTATATCTGAGATGCCTATCGGCATTAATTTTTGAAATGCCTATCGGAAACTACATCTGGAATGCCTATCAGCACCTATATTTGAAATGCCTATCGGCAACCATATCTGGAATGCCTATCGGCACCTATATTTGAAATGCCTATCGGCTTCTATATCTGAAATGCCTATCGACACCTATTTTTAAAATGCCAATCGGCAACTATATCTGAAATGCCTATCAGCACCTATATCTGAAATGCCTATCGGCACCAATTTTTGAAATGCCTATCGGAAACTACATCTGAAATGCCTATCAGCACCTGTATTTGAAATGCCTATCGGCAACCATATCTGGAATGCTTATCGGCACCTATATTTGAAATGCCTATCGGCTTCTATATCTGAAATGCCCATCGGCACCTATTTTTAAAATGCCAATCGGCAACTAGATCTGAAGTGCCTATCGGCACCTATATCTGAAATGCCTATCGGCACCTATTTTTGAAATGCCTATCGGAAACTACATCTGAAATGCCTATCAGCACCTATATTTGAATTGCCTATCGGCAACCATATCTGGAATGCCTATCGGCACCTATATTTGAAATGCCTATCGGCTTCTATATCCGAAATGCCTATCGGCAACTATTTTTAAAATGCCAATTGGCAACTATATCTGAAATGCCTATCAGCACCTATATCTGAAATGCCTATCGGCACCTATTTTTGAAATGCCTATCGGAAACTACATCTGAAATGCCTATCAGCACCTATATTTGAATTGCTTATCGGCAACCATATCTGGAATGCCTATCGGCACCTATATTTGAAATGCCTATCGGCTTCTATATCTGAAATGCCTATCGGCACCTATTTTTAAAATGCCAATCGGCAACTATATCTGAAATGCCTATCAGCACCTATATCTGAAATGCCTACCGGCACCTATTTTTGAAATGCCTATCGGAAACTACATGTGAAATGCCTATCAGCACCTATATTTGAAATGCCTATCGGCAACCATATCTGAAATGCCTATCGGCACCTATATTTGAAATGCCTTTCGGCTTCTATATCTGAAATGCCTATCGGCATCTATTTTTAAAATACCAATCGGCAACTATATCTGTAATGCCTATCGGCACCTATATCTGAAATGCCTATCGGATCCTATTTTTGAAATGCCTATCGGAAACAACATCTGAAATGCCTATCAGCACCTATATTTAAATTGCCTATCGGACACCATATCTGGAATGCCTATCGGCACCTATATTTGAAATGCCTATCGGCTCCTATATCTGAAATGCCTATCGGCACCTATTTTTAAAATGCCAATCGGCAACTATATCTGAAATGCCTATCGGCACCTATATCTGAAATGCCTATAGGCACCTATTTTTGAAATGCCTATCGGAAACTACATCTGAAATGCCTATCAGCACCTATATTTGAAATGCCTATCGGCAAACATATCTGGAATGCCTATCGGCACCTATATTTGAAATGCCTATCGGCTTCTATATCTGAAATGCCTATTGGCACCTATTTTATAAAATGCCAATCGGCAACTATATCTGAAGTGCCTATCGGCACCTATATCTGAAATGCCTATCGGCACCTATTTTTGAAATGCCTATCGAAAACTACATCTGAAATGCCTATCAGCACCTATATTTGAAATACCTATCGGCAACCACATCAGAAATGCCTATCGGCACCTATATCTGAAATGCCTTTCGGCATTTATATCTGAAATGCCTATCGACACCTATATTTGAAATGCCTATCGGCACCTATATTTTAAATGCCTATCGGCAACTATATCTGATATGCCTATCGGCACCTATATCTGAAATGCCTATCGGCACCTATTTTTGAAATGCCTTTTGGAAACTACATCTAAAATGCCTATCGGCACCTATTTCTAAAATGCCAATCGGCAACTATATCTGAAATGCCTATCGGCACCTATATCTGAAATGCCTATCGGCACCTATTTTTGAAATGCCTATCGGAAACTACATCTGAAATGCCTATCAGCACCTATATTTGAAATACCTATCGGCTTCTATATCTGAGATGCCTATCGGCACCTATTTTTAAAATGCCAATCGGCAACTATATCTGAAATGCCTATCGGCACCTATATCTGAAATGCCTATCGGCACCAATTTTTGAAATGCCTATCGGAAACTACATCTGAAATGCCTATCAGCACCTATATATGAAATGCCTATCGGCAACCATATCTGAAATGCCTATCGACACCTATTTTTAAAATGCGAATCGGTAACTATATCTGAAATGCCTATCGGCACCTATATCTGAAATGCCTATCGGAACCAATTTTTGAAATGCCTATCGGAAACTACATCTGGAATGCCTATCAGCACCTAAATTTGAAATGCCTATCGGCAACCATATCTGGAATGCCTATCGGCACCTATATTTGAAATGCCTATCGGCTTCTATATCTGAAATGCCTATCGACACCTATTTTTAAAATGCCAATCGGCAACTATATCTGAAATGCCAATCGGCACCTATATCTGAAATGCCTATCGGCACCAATTTTTGAAATGCCTGTCGGAAACTACATCTGAAATGCCTATCAGCACCTATATTTGAAATGCCTATCGGCACCCATATCTGGGATGCTTATCGGCACCTATATTTGAAATGCCTATCGGCTTCTATATCTGAAATGCCTATCGGCACCTATTTTTAAAATGCCAATCGGCATATATATCTGAAATGCCTATCGGCACCTATATTAGAAATGCCTATCGGCTTCTCTATCTGAAATGCCAATCGGCACCTATTTTTAAAATGCCAATCGGCAACTATATCTGAAATGCCTATCGGCACCTATATCTGAAATGCCTATCGGCACCAATTTTTGAAATGCCTATCGGAAACTACATCTGAAATGCCTATCTGCTCCTATATTTGAAATGCCTATCGGCAAACATATCTGGAATGCCTATCGGCACCTATATTTGAAATGCCTATCGGCTTCTATATCTGAAATGCCTATCGGCACCTATTTTTAAAATGCCAATTGGCAACTATATCTGAAATGCCTATCGGCACCTATATCTGAAATGCCTATCGGCACCTATTTTTGGAATGCCTATCGGAAACTACATCTGAAATGCCTATCAGCACCTATATTTGAAATGCCTATCGTCAACCATATCTGGAATGCCTATAGGCACCTATATTTGAAATGCCTATCGGCTTCTATATCTGAAATGCCTATCGGCACCTATTTTTAAAATGCCAATCGGCAACTATATCTGAAATGCCTATCGGCACCTATATTTGAAATACCTATCGGCTTCTATATCTGAAATGCCTATCGGCACCTATATCTGAAATGCCTATCGGCACCAATTTTTGAAATGCCTATCGGAAACTACATCTGGAATGCCTATCAGCACCTATATTTGAAATGCCTATCGGCAACCATATCTGGAATGCCTATCGGCACCTATATTTGAAATGCCTATCGGCTTCTATATCTGAAATGCCTATCGACACCTATTTTTAAAATGCCAATCGGCAACTATATCTGAAATGCCTATCAGCACCTATATCTGCAATGCCTATCGGCACCAATTTTTGAAATGCCTATCGGAAACTACATCTGAAATGCCTATCAGCTCCTATATTTGAAATGCCTATCGGCAACCATATCTGGAATGCTTATCGGCACCTATATTTGAAATGCCTATCGGCTTCTATATCTGAAATGCCCATCGGCACCTATTTTTAAAATGCCAATCGGCAACTATATCTGAAATGCCTATCGGCACCTATATCTGAAATGCCTATCGGCACCTATTTTTGAAATGCCTATCGGAAACTACATCTGAAATGCCTATCAGCACCTATATTTGAAATGCCTATCGGCAAACATATCTGGAATGCCTATCGGCACCTATATTTGAAATGCCTATCGGCTTTTATATCTGAAATGCCTATCGGCACCTATTTTTAAAATGCCAATCGGCAACTATATCTGTAATGCCTATCAGCACCTATATCTTAAATGCCTATCGGCACCTATTTTTGAAATGCCTATCGGAAACTACATCTGAAATGCCTATCGGCACCTATATTTGAAATGCCTATCGGCTTCTATATCTGAAATGCCTATCGACACCTATTTTTAAAATGCCAATCGGCAACTATATCTGATATGCCTATCGGCACCTATATCTGAAATGCCTATCGGCACCAATTTTTGAAATGCCTATCGGAAACTACATCTGAAATGCCTATCAGCACCTATATTTGAAATGCCTATCGGCAAACATATCTGGAATGCTTATCGGCACCTATATTTGAAATGCCTAACGGCTTCTATATCTGAAATGCCTATCGACACCTATTTTTAAAATGCCAATCGGCAACTATATCTGAAATGCCTATCGGCACCTATATCTGAAATGCCTATCGGCACCAATTTTTGAAATGCCTATCGGAAACTACATCTGAAATGCCTATCAGCACCTATATTTGAAATGCCTATCGGCAACCATATCTGGAATGCCTATCGGCACCTATATTTGAAATGCCCATCGGATTCTATATCTGAAATGCCTATCGACACCTATTTTTAAAATGCCAATCGGTAACTATATCTAAAATGCATATCGGCAGCTATATCTAAAATGCCTACCGGCACCAATTTTTGAAATGCCTATCGGAAACTACATCTGGAATGCCTATCAGCACCTATATTTGAAATGCCTATCGGCAACCATATCTGGAATGCCTATCGGCAACTATATCTGAAATGCCTATCGGCACCTATATCTGAAATGCCTATCGGCACATATTTTTGAAATGCCTTTCGGAAACTACATCTGAAATGCCTATCTGCTCCTACATTTGAAATGCCTATCGGCAACCATATCTGGAATGCCTATCGGCACCTATATTTGAAATGCCTATCGGCTTCTATATCTGAAATGCCTATCGGCACCTATTTTTAAAATGCCAATTGGCAACTATATCTGAAATGCCTATCGGCACCTATATCTGAAATGCCTATCGGCACCTATTTTTGAAATGCCTATCGGAAACTACATCTGAAATGCCTATCAGCACCTATAGTTGAAATGCCTATCGGCAACCATATCTGGAATGCCTATCGGCACCTATATTTGAAATGCATATCGGCTTCTATATCTGAAATGCCTATCGGCACCTATTTTTAAAATGCCAATCGGCAACTATATCTGAAATGCCTATCAGCACGTATATCTGAAATGCCTATCGGCACCTATATCTGAAATGCCTATCGGCACCTATTTTTGAAATACCTATCGGAAACTACATCTGATGTGCCTATCAGCACCTATATTTGAAATGACTATCGGCAACCATATCTGGAATGCCTATCGGCACCTATATTTGAAATGCCTATCGGCTTCTATATCTGAAATGCCTATCGGCACCTATTTTTAAAATGCCAATCGGCAACTATATCTGAAATGCCTATCGGCACCTATTTTTGAAATGCCTATCGGAAACTACATCTGAAATGCCTATTAGCACCTATATTTGAAATGCCTATCGGCAACCATATCTGAAATGCCTATCGACACCTATATTTGAAATACCTATCGGCTTCTATATCTGAAATGCCTATCGGCACCTATTTATAAAATGCCAATCGGTAACTATATCTGAAATGCCTATCGGCACCTATATCTGAAATGCCTATCGGCACCAATTTTTAAAATGCCTATCGGAAACTACATCTGGAATGCCTATCAGCACCTATATTTGAAATGCCTATCGGCAACCATATCTGGAATGCCTATTAGCACCTATATTGAAATGCCTATCGGCTTCTATATCTGAAATGCCTATCGACACCTATTTTTAAAATGCCAATCGGCAACTATATCTGAAATGCCTATCAGCACCTATATCTGAAATGCCTATCGGCACCAATTTTTGAAATGCCTATCGGAAACTACATCTGAAATGCCTATCAGCACCTGTATTTGAAATGCCTATCGGCAACCATATCTGGAATGCTTATCGGCACCTATATTTGAAATGCCTATCGGCTTCTATATCTAAAATGCCCATCGGCACCTATTTTTAAAATGCCAATCGGCAACTATATCTGAAATGCCTATCGGCACCTAAATCTAAAATGCCTATCGGCACCTATTTTTGAAATGCCTATCGGAAACTACATCTGAAATGCCTATCAGCACCTATATTTGAAATGCCTATCGGCAACCATATCTGGAATGCCTATCGGCACCTATATTTGAAATGCCTATCGGCTTCTAAATCTGAAATGCCTATCGGCACCTATTTTTAAAATGCCAATCGGCAACTATATCTGTAATGCCTATCAGCACCTATATCTGAAATGCCTATCGGCACCTATTTTTGAAATGCCTATCGGAAACTACATCTGAAATGCCTATCGGCACCTATATTTGAAATGCCTATCGGCTTCTATATCTGAAATGCCTATCGACACCTATTTTTAAAATGCCAATCGGCCACTATATCTGAAATGCCTATCGGCACCTATATCTGAAATGTCTATCGGCACCAATTTTTGAAATGCCTATCGGAAACTACATCTGAAATGCCTATCAGCACCTATATTTGAAATGCCTATCGGCAAACATATCTGGAATGCTTATCGGCACCTATATTTGAAATGCCTAACGGCTTCTATATCTGAAATGCCTATCGACACCTATTTTTAAAATGCCAATCGGCAACTATATCTGAAATGCCTATCGGCACCTATATCTGAAATGCCTATCGGCACCAATTTTTGAAATGCCTATCGGAAACTACATCTGAAATGCCTATCAGCACCTATATTTGAAATGCCTATCGGCAACCATATCTGGAATGCCTATCGGCACCTATATTTGAAATGCCTATCGGATTCTATATCTGAAATGCCTATCGACACCTATTTTTAAAATGCCAATCGGTAACTATATCTAAAATGCATATCGGCAGCTATATCTAAAATGCCTACCGGCACCAATTTTTGAAATGCCTATCGGAAACTACATCTGGAATGCCTATCAGCACCTATATTTGAAATGCCAATCGGCAACCATATCTGGAATGCCTGTCGGCACCTATATTTGAAATGCCTATCGGCTTCTATATCTGAAATGCCTATCGGCACCTATTTTTAAAATGCCAATCGGCAACTATATCTGAAATGCCTATTAGCAGCTATATCTGAAATGCCTATCGGCACCTATTTTTGAAATGCCTTTCGGAAACTACATCTGAAATGCCTATCTGCTCCTATATTTGAAATGCCTATCGGCAACCATATCTGGAATGCCTATCGGCACCTATATTTGAAATGCCTATCGGCTTCTATATCTGAAATGCCTATCGGCAACTATTTTTAAAATGCCAATTGGCGACTATATCTGAAATGCCTATCGGCACTTATATCTGAAATGCCTATCGGCACCTATTTTTGAAATGCCTATCGGAAACTACATCTGAAATGCCTATCAGCACCTATATTTGAAATGCCTATCAGCAACCATATCTGGAATGCCTATCGGCACCTATAATTGAAATGCCTATCGGCTTCTATATCTGAAATGCCTATCGGCACCTATTTTTAAAATGCTCATCGGCAACTATATCTAAAATGCCTATCAGCACCTATATCTGAAATGCCTATCGGCACCTATTTTTGAAATGCCTATCGGAAACTACATCTGAAATGCCTATCAGCACCTATATTTGAAATGCCTATCGGCAACCATATCTGAAAAGCCTATCGGCACCTATATTTGAAATGCCTATCGGCTTCTATATCTGAAATGCCTATCGACACCTATTTTTAAAATGCCAATCGGCAACTATATCTATAATGCCTATCAGCACCTATATCTAATATGCCTATCGGCACCTATTTTTGAAATTCCTATCGGAAACTACGTCTGAAATGCCTATCAGCACCAATATTTGAAATGCCTATCGGCAACTATATCTGAAATACCTATCGACACTTATATTTGAAATACCTATCGGCTTCTATATCTGAAAAGCCTATCGGTACCTATTTTTAAAATGCCAATCGGCAACTATATCTGAAATTCTTATCGGCACCTATATCTTAAATGCCTATCGGCACCAATTTTTGAAATGCCTATCGGAAACTACATCTGAAATGCCTATCAGCACCTATATTTGAAACGCCTATCGGCAACCATATCTGGAATGCCTATCGGCACCTATATTTGAAATGCCTATCGGATTCTATATCTGAAATGCCTATCGACACCTATTTTTAAAATGCCAATCGGTAACTATATCTGAAGTGCATATCGGCAGCGATATCTGAAATGCCTATCGGCACCAATTTTTGAAATGCCTATCAGAAACTAAATCTGGAATGCCTATCAGCACCTATATTTGAAATGCCTATCGGCAACCATATCTGGAATGCCTATCGGCACCTATATTTGAAATGCCTATCGGCTTATATATATCTGAAATGCCCATCGGCACCTATTTTTAAAATGCCAATCGGCAACTATATCTGCAATGTCTATCGGCACCTATTTCTGAAATGCCTATCGGCACCTATTTTTGAAATGCCTTTCGGAAACTACATCTGAAATGCCTATCTGCTCCTATATTTGAAATGCCTATCGGCAACCATATCTGGATTGCCTATCGGCACCTATATTTGAAATGCCTATCGGCAACCATGTCTGGAATGCCTATCGGCACCTATATTTGAAATGCCTATCGGCTTTTATATCTGAAATGCCTATCGGCACCTATTTTTAAAATGCCAATTGGCACCTATATCTGAAATGCCTATCGGCACCAATTTTTGAAATGCCTATCGGAAACTACATCTGAAATGCCTATCAGCACCTATATTTGAAAAGCCTATCGGCAACCATATCTGGAATGCCTATCGGCACCTATATTTGAAATGCCTATCGGCTTCTATATCTGAAATGCCTATCGGCACCTATTTTTGAAATGCCTATCGGAAACTACATCTAAAATGCCTATCGGCACCTATTTTTAAAATGCCAGTCGGCAACTATATCTGAAATGCCTACCGGCGCCTATTTTTTAAATGCCTATCGGAAACTACATCTTAAATGCCTATCAGCACCTATATTTAAATGCCTATCGGCAACCACATCAGAAATGCCTATCGGCACCTATATCTGAAATGCCTTTCGGCATTTATATCTAAAATGCCTATCGACACCTATATTTGAAATGCCTATCGGCACCTATATTTTAAATGCCTATCGGCAACTATATCTGATATGCCTATCGGCACCTATATCTGAAATGCCTATCGGCACCTATTTTTGAAATGCCTATCGGAAACTATATCTAAAATGCCTATCGGCACCTATTTTTAAAATGCCAATCGGCAACTATATCTGAAATGCCTATCGGCACCTATATCTGAAATGCTTATCGGCACCTATTTTTGAAATGCCTATCGGAAACTACATCTGAAATGCCTATCAGCACCTATATTTGAAATGCCTATCGGCAATCATATCTGAAATGCCTATCGACACCTATATTTGAAATACCTATCGGCTTCTATATCTGAAATGCCTATCGGCACCTATTTTTAAAATGCCAATCGGCAACTATATCTGAAATGCCTATCGGCACCTATATCTGAAATGCCTATCGGCACCAATTTTTGAAATGCCTATCGGAAACTACATCTGAAATGCCTATCAGCACCTATATTTGAAATGCCTATCGGCAACCATATCTGGAATGCTTATCGGCACCTATATTTGAAATTCCTATCGGCTTCTATATCTGAAATGCCTATCGGCACCTATTTTTAAAATGCTAATCGGCAACTATATCTGAAATGCCTATCGGCACCTATATCTGAAATGCCTATCGGCACCTATTTTTGAAATGCCTATCCGGAAACTATATCTGAAATGCCTATCAGCACCTATATTTGAAATGCCTATCGGCAACCATATCTGGAATGCCTATCGGCACCTATATTTGAAATGCCTATCGGCTTCTATATCTGAAATGCTTATCGACACCTATTTTTAAAATGCCAATTGGCAACTATATCTGAAATGCCAATTGGCAACTATATCTGAAATGCCTATCGGCCTCTATATCTGAAATGCCTATCGGTACCTATTTTTGAAATGCCTTTCAGAAACTACATCTTAAATGCCTATCTGCTCCTATATTTGAAATGCCTATCGGCAACCATATCTGGAATGCCTATCGGCACCTAAATTTGAAATGCCTATCGGCTTCTATATCTGAAATGCCTATCGGCACCTATTTTTAAAATGCCAATCGGCAACTATATCTGAAATGCCTATCGGCACCTATATCTGAAATGCCTATCGGCACCAATTTTTGAAATGCCTATCGGAAACTACATCTGAAATGCCTATCAGCACCTATATTTGAAATGCCTATCGGCAAACATATCTGGAATGCTTATCGGCACCTATATTTGAAATGCCTAACGGCTTCTATATCTGAAATGCCTATCGACACCTATTTTTAAAATGCCAATCGGCAACTATATCTGAAATGCCTATCGGCACCTATATCTGAAATGCCTATCGGCACCAATTTTTGAAATGCCTATCGGAAACTACATCTGAAATGCCTATCAGCACCTATATTTGAAATGCATATCGGCAACCATATCTGGAATGCCTATCGGCACCTATATTTTAAATGCCTATCGGATTCTATATCTGAAATGCCTATCGACACCTTTTTTTAAAATGCCAATCGGTAACTATGTCTAAACTGCATATCGGCAGCTATATCTAAAATGCCTATCGGCACCAATTTTTGAGATGCCTATCGGAAACTACATCTGGAATGCCTATCAGCACCTATATTTGAAATGCCTATCGGCAACCATATCTGGAATGCCTATCGGCACCTATATTTGAAATGCCTATCGGCTTCTATATCTGAAATGCCTATCGGCACCTATTTTTAAAATGCCAATCGGCAACTATATCTGAAATGCCTATTGGCACCTATATCTGAAATGCCTATCGGCACCTATTTTTGAAATGCCTTTCGGAAACTACATCTGAAATGCCTATCTGCTCCTATATTTGAAATGCCTATCGGCAACCATATCTGGAATGCCTATCGGCACCTATATTTGAAATGCCTATCGGCTTCTATATCTGAAATGCCTATCGGCAACTGTTTTTAAAATGCCAATTGGCAACTATATCTGAAATGCCTATCGGCACTTATATCTAAAATGCCTATCGGCACCTATTTTTGAAATGCCTATCGGAAACTACATCTGAAATGCCTATCAGCACCTATATTTGAAATGCCTATCAGCAACCATATCTGGAATGCCTATCGGCACCTATAATTGAAATGCCTATCGGCTTCTATATCTGAAATGCCTATCGGCACCTATTTTTAAAATGCTCATCGGCAACTATATCTAAAATGCCTATCAGCACCTATATCTGAAATGCCTATCGGCACCTATTTTTGAAATGCCTATCGGAAACTACATCTGAAATGCCTATCAGCACCTATATTTGAAATGCCTATCGGCAACCATATCTGAAATGCCTATCGGCACCTATATTTGAAATGCCTATCGGCTTCTATATCTGAAATGCCTATCGACACCTATTTTTAAAATGCCAATCGGCAACTATATCTGTAATGCCTATCAGCACCTATATCTAATATGCCTATCGGCACCTATTTTTGAAATGCCTATCGGAAACTACGTCTGAAATGCCTATCAGCACCAATATTTGAAATGCCTATCGGCAACTATATCTGAAATACCTATCGACACTTATATTTGAAATACCTATCGGCTTCTATATCTGAAAAGCCTATCGGTACCTATTTTTAAAATGCCAATCGGCAACTATATCTGAAATTCTTATCGGCACTTATATCTTAAATGCCTATCGGCACCAATTTTTGAAATGCCTATCGGAAACTACATCTGAAATGCCTATCAGCACCTATATTTGAAATGCCTATCGGCAACCATATCTGGAATGCCTATCCACACCTATATTTGAAATGCCTATTGGATTCTATATCTGAAATGCCTATCGACACCTATTTTTAAAATGCCAATCGGTAACTATATATGAAGTGCATATCGGCAGCTATATCTGAAATGCCTATCGGCACCAATTTTTGAAATGCCTATCAGAAACTAAATCTGGAATGCCTATCAGCACCTATATTTGAAATGCCTATCGGCAACCATATCTGGAATGCCTATCGGCACCTATATTTAAAATGCCTATCGGCTTCTATATCTGAAATGCCCATCGGCACCTATTTTTAAAATGCCAATCGGCAACTATATCTGAAATGTCTATCGGCACCTATATCTGAAATGCCTATCGGCACCTATTTTTGAAATGCCTTTCGGAAACTACATCTGAAATGCCTATCTGCTCCTATATTTGAAATGCCTATCGGCAACCATATCTGGATTACCTATCGGCACCTATATTTGAAATGCCTATCGGCAACCATATCTGGAATGCCTATCGGCACCTATATTTGAAATGCCTATCGGCTTTTATATCTGAAATGCCTATCTGCACCTATTTTTAAAATGCCAATTGGCACCTATATCTGAAATGCCTATCGGCACCAATTTTTGAAATGCCTATCGGAAACTACATCTGAAATGCCTATCAGCACCTATATTTGAAAAGCCTATCGGCAACCATATCTGGAATGCCTATCGGCACCTTTATTAGAAATGCCTATCGGCTTCTATATCTGAAATGCCTATCGGCACCTATTTTTGAAATGCCTATCGGAAACTACATCTAAAATGCCTATCGGCACCTATTTTTAAAATGCCAATCGGCAACTATATCTGAAATGCCTACCGGCGCCTATTTTTGAAATGCCTATCGGAAACTTCATCTTAAATGCGTATCAGCACCTATATTTAAATGCCTATCGGCAACCACATCAGAAATGCCTATCGGCACCTATATCTGAAATGCCTTTCGGCATTTATATCTAAAATGCCTATCGACACCTATATTTGAAATGCCTATCGGCACCTATATTTTAAATGCCTATCGGCAAATATATCTGATATGCCTATCGGCACCTATATCTGAAATGCCTATCGGCACCTATTTTTGAAATGCCTATCGGAAACTACATCTAAAATGCCTATCGGCACCTATTTTTAAAATGCCAATCGGCAACTATATCTGAAATGCCTATCGGCACCTATATCTGAAATGCCTATCGGCACCTATTTTTAAAATGCCTATCGGAAACTACATCTAAAATGCCTATCGGCACCTATTTTTAAAATGCCAATCGGCAACTATATCTGAAATGCCTATCGGCACCTATATCTGAAATGCCCATCGGCACCTATTTTTGAAATGCCTATCCGGAAACTATATCTGAAATGCCTATCAGCACCTATATTTGAAATGCCTATCGGCAACCATATCTGGAATGCCTATCGGCACCTATATTTGAAATGCCTATCGGCTTCTATATCTGAAATGCTTATCGACACCTATTTTTAAAATGCCAATTGGCAACTATATCTGAAATGCCAATTGGCAACTATATCTGAAATGCCTATCGGCCTCTATAACTGAAATGCCTATCGGTACCTATTTTTGAAATGCCTTTCGGAAACTACATCTGAAATGCCTATCTGCTCCTATATTTGAAATGCCTATCGGCAACCATATCTGGAATGCCTATCGGCACCTAAATTTGAAATGCCTATCGGCTTCTATATCTGAAATGCCTATCGGCACCTATTTTTAAAATGCCAATCGGCAACTATATCTGAAATGCCTATCGGCACCTATATCTGAAATGCCTATCGGCACCAATTTTTGAAATGCCTATCGGAAACTACATCTGAAATGCCTATCAGCACCTATATTTGAAATGCCTATCGGCAAACATATCTGGAATGCTTATCGGCACCTATATTTGAAATGCCTATCGGCTTCTCTATCTGAAATGCCTATCGGCACCTATTTTTAAAATGCCAATCGGCAACTATATCTGAAATGCCTATCGGCACCTATATCTGAAATGCCTATCGGCACCAATTTTTGAAATGCCTATCAGAAACTACATCTGAAATGCCTATCAGCACCTATATTTGAAAAGCCTATCTGCAACCATATCTGGAATGCCCATCGGCACCTATATTTGAAATGCCTATCGGATTCTATATCTGAAATGCCTATCGACACCTATTTTTAAAATGCCAATCGGCAACTATATCAGAAATGCATATCGGCAGCTATATCTGAATTGCCTATCGGCACCAATTTTTGAAATGCCTATCGGAAACTACATCTGGAATGCCTATCAGCACCTATATTTGAAATGCCAATCGGCAACTATATCTGAAATGCCTATCGGCACCTATATCTGAAATGCCTATCGGCACCTATTTTTGAAATGCCTTTCAGAAACTACATCTGAAATGCCTATCTGCTCCTATATTTGAAATGCCTATCGGCAACCATATCTGGAATGCCTATCGGCACCTATATTTGAAATGCCTATCGGCTTCTATATCTGAAATGCCTATCGGCACCTATATTTGAAATGCCTGTCGGCAACCATATCTGGAATGCCTATCGGCACCTATAATTGAAATGCCTAACGGCTTCTATATCTGAAATGCCTATCGGCACCTATTTTTAAAATGCCAATCGGCAACAATATCTGAAATGCCTATCGGCACCTATTTTTGAAATGCCTATCGGAAACTACATCTGAAATGCCTATCAGCAGCAATATTTGAAATGCCTATCGGCAAGCATATCTGAAATACCTATCGACACCTATATTTGAAATACCTATCGGCTTCTATATCTGAAAAGCCTATCGGCAACTATTTTTAATATGCTAATCGGCAACTATATCTGAAATGCCTATCGGCACCTATATCTGAAATGCCTATCGGCGCCTATATCTGAAATGCCTATCGGCACCAATTTTTGAAATGCCTATCGGAAACTACATCTGGAATGCCTATCAGCACCTATATTTGAAATGCCTATCGGCAACCATATCTGGAATGCCTATCGGCACCTATATTTGAAATGCCTATCGGCTTCTATATCTGAAATGCCTATCGGCACCTATTTTTAAAATGCCAATCGGCAACTATATCTGAAATGCCTATCGGCACCTATATCTAAAATGCCTATCGGCACCTATTTTTGAAATGCCTTTCGGAAACTACATCTGAAATGCCTATCTGCTCCTATATTTTAAATGCCTATCGGCAACCATATCTGGAATCCCTATCGGCACCTATATTTGAAATGCCTATCGGCTTCTATATCTGAAATGCCTATCGGCACCTATTTTTAAAATGCCAATTGGCAACTATATCTGAAATGCCTATCGGCACCTATATCTGAAATGCCTATCGGCACCAATTTTTGAAATGCCTATCGGAAAGTACATCTGAAATGCCTATCAGCACCTATATTTAAAATGCCTATCGGCAACCATATCTGGAATGCTTATCGGCACCTATATTTGAAATGCCTATCGGCTTCTATATCTGAAATGCCTATCGGCACCTATTTTTAAAATGCCAATCGGCAACTATATCTGAAATGCCTATCGGCACCTATATCTGAAATGCCTATCGGCACCTATTTTTGAAATGCCTATCGGAAACTACATCTGAAATGCCTATCAGCACCTATATTTGAAATGCCTATCTGCAACCATATCTGGAATGCCTATCGGCACCTATATTTGAAATGCCTATCGGCTTCTATATCTGAAATGCCTATCGGCACCTATTTTTAAAATGCCAATAGGCAACTATATCTGTAATGCCTATCAGCACCTATATCTGAAATGCCTATCGGCACCTATATCTGAAATGCCTATCGGCACCAATTTTTGAAATGCCTATCGGAAACTACATCTGAAATGCCTATCAGCACCTATATTTGAAATGCCTATCGGCAACCATATCTGGAAGGCCTATCGGCACCTATATTTGAAATGCCTATCGGATTCTATATCTGAAATGCCTATCGACACCTATTTTTAAAATGCCAATCGGTAACTATATCTGAAATGCATATCGGCAGCTATTGCTGAAATGCCTATCGGCACCAATTTTTGAAATGCCTATCGGAAACTACATCTGAAATGCCTATCAGCACCTATATTTGAAATGCCTATCGGCAACCATATCTGGAATGCCTATCGGCACCTATATTTGAATTGCCTATCGGCTTCTATATCTGAAATGCCTATCGGCACCTATTTTTAAAATGCCAATCGGCACCTATATCTGAAATGCCTATCGGCACCTATATCTGAAATGCCTATCGGCACCTATTTTTGAAATGCCTTTCGGAAACTACATCTGAAATGCCTATCTGCTCCTATATTTGAAATGCCTATCGGCAACCATATCTGGAATGCCTATCGGCACCTATATTTGAAATGCCTATCGGCTTTTATATCTGAAATGCCTATCGGCACCTATTTTTAAAATGCCAATTGGCAACTATATCTGAAATGCCTATCGGCACCTATATCTGAAATGCCTATCGGCACCTATTTTTAAAATGCCTATCGGAAACTACATCTGAAATGTCTATCAGCACCTATATTTGAAATGCCTATCGGCAACCATATCTGGAATGCCTATCGGCACCTATATTTGAAATGTCTATCGGCTTCTATATCTGAAATGCCTATCGGCACCTATTTTTAAAATGCCAATCGGCAACTATATCTGAAATGCCTATCGGCGCCTATTTTTGAAATGCCTATCGGCACCAATTTTTGAAATGCCTATCGGAAACTACATCTGAAATGCCTATCAGCACCTATATTTGAAATGCCTATCGGCAAACATATCTGGAAAGCTTATCGGCACCTATATTTGAAATGCCTATCGGCTTCTATATCTGAAATGCCTATCGGCACCTATTTTTAAAATGCCAATCGGCAACTATATCTGAAATGCCTATCGGCACCTATATCTGAAATGCCTATCGGCACCAATTTTAGAAATGCCTATCGGAAACTACATATGAAATGCCTATCAGCACCTATATTTGAAATTCCTATCGGCAACCATATCTGGAATGCCTATCGGCACCTATATTTGAAATGCCTATCAGATTCTATATCTGAAATGCCTATCGACACCTATTTTTAAAATGCTAATCGGTAACTATATCTGAAATGCATATCGGCAGCTATATCTGAAATGCCTATCGGCACCAATTTTTGAAATGCCTATCGGAAACTACATCTGGAATGCCTATCAGCACCTATATTTGAAATGCCTATCGGCAAACATATCTGGAATGCCTATCGGCACCTATATTTGAAATGCCTATCGGCTTCTATATCTGAAATGCCTATCGGCACCTATTTTTAAAATGCCAATCGGCAACTATATCTGAAATGCCTATCGGCACCTATAACTGAAATGCCTATCGGCATCTATTTTTGAAATGCCTTTCGGAAAATACATCTGAAATGCCTATTTGTTCCTATATTTGAAATGCCTATCGGCAACCATATCTGAAATGCCTATCGGCACCTATATTTGAAATGCCTATCGGCTTCTATATCTGAAATGACTATCGGCACCTATTTTTAAAATGCCAATTGGCAACTATATCTGAAATGCCTATCGGCACCTATATTTGAAATGCCTATCGGCACCTATTTTTGAAAATCCTATCGGAAACTACATCTGAAATGCCTATCAGCACCTATATTTGAAATGCCTATCGGCAACCATATCTGGAATGCCTATCGGTACCTATATTTGAAATGCCTATCGGCTTATATATCTGAAATGCCTATCGGCACCTATTTTTAAAATGCCAATCGGCAACTATATCTGAAATGCCTATCGGCACCTATTTTTGAAATGCCTATCGGAAACTACATCTGAAATGCCTATCAGCACCTATATTTGAAATGCCTATCGGCAACCATATCTGAAATGTCTATCGACACCTATATTTGAAATACCTATCGGGTTCTATATCTGAAATGCCTATCGGCACCTATTTATAAAATGCCAATCGGTAACTATATCTGAAATGCCTATCGGCACCTATATCTGAAATGCCTATCGGCACCAATTTTTGAAATGCCTATCGGAAACTACATCTGAAATGCCTACAGCACCTATATTTGAAATGCCTATCGGCAACCATATCTGGAATGCCTATTGGCACCTATATTTGAAATGCCTATCGGCTTCTATATCTGAAATGCCTATCGGCACCTATTTTTAAAATGCCAATCGGCAACTATATCTGAAATGCCTATCGCCACCTATATCTGAAATGCCTATCGGCACCTATTTTTGAAATGCCTTTCGGAAACTACATCTGAAATGCCTATCTGCTCCTATATTTGAAATGTATATCGGCAACCATATCTGGAATCCCTATCGGCACCTATATTTGAAATGCCTATCGGCTTCTATATCTGAAATGCCTATCGGCACCTATTTTTAAAATGCCAATTGGCAACTATATCTGAAATGCCTATCGGCACCTATATCTGAAATGCCTATCGGCACCAATTTTTGAAATGCCTATCGGAAACTACATCTGGAATGCCTATCAGCACCTATATTTGAAATGCCTATCGGCAACCATATCTGGAATGCCTATCGGTACCTATATTTGAAATGCCTATCGGCTTCTATATCTGAAATGCCTATCGACACCTATTTTTAAAATGCCAATCGGCAACTATATCTGGAATGCCTATCGGCACCTATATCTGAAATGCCTATCGGCACCAATTTTTGAAATGCCTATCGGAAAGTACATCTGAAATGCCTATCAGCACCTATATTTAAAATGCCTATCGGCAACCATATCTGGAATGCTTATCGGCACCTATATTTGAAATGCCTATCGGCTTCTATATCTGAAATGCCTATCGGCACCTATTTTTAAAATGTCATACGGCAACTATATCTGAAATGCCTATCGGCACCTATATCTGAAATGCCTATCGGCACCTATTTTTGAAATGCCTATCGGAAACTACATCTGAAATGCCTATCAGCACCTATATTTGAAATGCCTATCTGCAACCATATCTGGAATGCCTATCGGCACCTATATTTGAAATGCCTATCGGCTTCTATATCTGAAATGCCTATCGGCACCTATTTTTAAAATGCCAATCGGCACCTATATCTGAAATGCCTATCGGCACCTATATCTGAAATGCCTATCGGCACCAATTTTTGAAATGCCTATTGGAAACTACATCTGAAATGCCTATCAGCACCTATATTTGAAATGCCTATCGGCAACCATATCTGGAATGCCTATCGGCACCTATATTTGAAATGCCTATCGGATTCTATATCTGAAATGCCTATCGACACCTATTTTTAAAATGCCAATCGGTAACTATATCTGAAATGCATATCGGCAGCTATTGCTGAAATGCCTATCGGCACCAATTTTTGAAATGCCTATCGGAAACTACATCTGGAATGCCTATCAGCACCTATATTTGAAATGCCTATCGGCAACCATATCTGGAATGCCTATCGGCACCTATATTTGAAATGCCTATCGGCTTCTATATCTGAAATGCCTATTGGCACCTATTTTTAAAATGCCAATCGGCACCTATATCTGAAATGCCTATCGGCACCTATATCTGAAATGCCTATCGGCACCTATTTTTGAAATGCCTTTCGGAAACTACATCTAAAATGCCTATCGGCACCTATTTTTAAAATGCCAATCGGCAACTATATCTGAAATGCCTATCGGCACCTATATCTGAAATGCCTATCGGCACCTATTTTTGAAATGCCTATCGGAAACTACATCTGAAATGCCTATCAGCACCTATATTTGAAATGCCTATCGGCAATCATATCTGAAATGCCTATCGACACCTATATTTGAAATACCTATCGGCTTCTATATCTGAAATGCCTATCGGCACCTATTTTTAAAATGCCAATCGGTAACTATATCTGAAATGCCTATCGGCACCTATATCTGAAATGCCTATCGGCACCAATTTTTGAAATGCCTATCGGAAACTACATCTGAAATGCCTATCAGCACCTATATTTGAAATGCCTATCGGCAACCATATCTGGAATGCTAATCGGCACCTATATTTGAAATGCCTATCGGCTTCTATATCTGAAATGCCTATCGGCACCTATTTTTAAAATGCTAATCGGCAACTATATCTGAAATGCCTATCGGCACCTATATCTGAAATGCCTATCGGCAACCATATCTGGAATGCCTATCGGCACCTATATTTGAAATGCCTATCGGCTTCTATATCTGAAATGCTTATCGACACCTATTTTTAAAATGCCAATTGGCAACTATATCTGAAATGCCAATTGGCAACTATATCTGAAATGCCTATCGGCCTCTATATCTGAAATGCCTATCGGTACCTATTTTTGAAATGCCTTTCGGAAACTACATCTGAAATGCCTATCTGCTCCTATATTTGAAATGCCTATCGGCAACCATATCTGGAATGCCTATCGGCACCTAAATTTGAAATGCCTATCGGCTTCTATATCTGAAATGCCTATCGGCACCTATTTTTAAAATGCCAATCGGCAACTATATCTGAAATGCCTATCGGCACCTATATCTGAAATGCCTATCGGCACCAATTTTTGAAATGCCTATCGGAAACTACATCTGAAATGCCTATCAGCACCTATATTTGAAATGCCTATCGGCAACCATATCTGGAATGCCTATCGGCACCTATATTTGAAATGCCTATCGGATTCTATATCTGAAATGCCTATCGACACCTATTTTTAAAATGCCAATCGGTAACTATATCAAAAATGCATATCGGCAGCTATATCTAAAATGCCTATCGGCACCAATTTTTGAAATGCCTATCGGAAACTACATTTGGAATGCCTATCAGCACCTATATTTGAAATGCCTATCGGCAACCATATCTGGAATGCCTATCGGCACCTATATTTGAAATGCCTATCGGCTTCTATATCTGAAATGCCTATCGGCACCTATTTTTAAAATGCCAATCGGCAACTATATCTGAAATGCCTATTGGCACCTATATCTGAAATGCCTATCGGCACCTATTTTTGAAATGCCTTTCGGAAACTACATCTGAAATGCCTATCTGCTCCTATATTTGAAATGCCTATCGGCAACCATATCTGGAATGCCTATCGGCACCTACATTTGAAATGCCTATCGGCTTCTATATCTGAAATGCCTATCGGCAACTATTTTTAAAATGCCAATTGGCAACTATATCTGAAATGCCTATCGGCACTTATATCTGAAATGCCTATCGGCACCTATTTTTGAAATGCCTATCGGAAACTACATCTGAAATGCCTATCAGCACCTATATTTGAAATGCCTATCAGCAACCATATCTGGAATGCCTATCGGCACCTATAATTGAAATGCCTATCGGCTTCTATATCTGAAATGCCTATCGGCACCTATTTTTAAAATGCTCATCGGCAACTATATCTAAAATGCCTATCAGCACCTATATCTGAAATGCCTATCGGCACCTATTTTTGAAATGCCTATCGGAAACTACATCTGAAATGCCTATCAGCGCCTATATTTGAAATGCCTATCGGCTACCATATCTGATATGCCTATCGGCACCTATATTTGAAATGCCTATCGGCTTCTATATCTGAAATGCCTATCGACACCTATTTTTAAAATGCCAATCGGCAACTATATCTGTAATGCCTATCAGCACCTATATCTAATATGCCTATCGGCACCTATTTTTGAAATGCCTATCGGAAACTACGTCTGAAATGCCTATCAGCACCAATATTTGAAATGCCTATCAGCAACTATATCTGAAATACCTATCGACACTTATATTTGAAATACCTATCGGCTTCTATATCTGAAAAGCCTATCGGTACCTATTTTTAAAATGCCAATCGGCAACTATATCTGAAATTCTTATCGGCACCTATATCTTAAATGCCTATCGGCACCAATTTTTGAAATGCCTATCGGAAACTACATCTGAAATGCCTATCAGCACCTATATTTGAAATGCCTATCGGCAACCATATCTGGAATGCCTATCGGCACCTATATTTGAAATGCCTATCGGATTCTATATCTGAAATGCCTATCGACACCTATTTTATAAATGCCAATCGGTAACTATATCTGAAGTGCATATCGGCAGCTATATCTGAAATGCCTATCGGCACCAATTTTTGAAATGCCTATCAGAAACTAAGTCTGGAATGCCTATCAGCACCTATATTTGAAATGCCTATCGGCAACCATATCTGGAATGCCTATCGGCACCTATATTTGAAATGCCTATCGGCTTCTATATCTGAAATGCCCATCGGCACCTATTTTTAAAATGCCAATCGGCAACTATATCTGAAATGTCTATCGGCACCTATATCTGAAATGCCTATCGGCACCAATTTTTGAAATGCCTATCAGAAACTAAGTCTGGAATGCCTATCAGCACCTATATTTGAAATGCCTATCGGCAACCATATCTGAAATGCCCATCGGCACCTATTTTTAAAATGCCAATCGGCAACTATATCTAAAATGTCTATCGGCACCTATATCTGAAATGCCTGTCGGCACCTATATTTGAAATGCCTATCGGCAACCATATCTGGAATGCCTATCGGCACCTATATTTGAAATGCCTATCGGCTTTTATATCTGAAATGCCTATCTGCACCTATTTTTAAAATGCCAATTGGCACCTATATCTGAAATGCCTATCGGCACCAATTTTTGAAATGCCTATCGGAAACTACATCTGAAATGCCTATCAGCACCTATATTTGAAAAGCCTATCGGCAACCATATCTGGAATGCCTATCGGCACCTTTATTTGAAATGCCTATCGGCTTCTATATCTGAAATGCCTATCGGCACCTATTTTTGAAATGCCTATCGGAAACTACATCTAAAATGCCTATCGGCACCTATTTTTAAAATGCCAATCGGCAACTATATCTGAAATGCCTACCGGCGCCTATTTTTGAAATGCCTATCGGAAACTACATCTTAAATGCGTATCAGCACCTATATTTAAATGCCTATCGGCAACCACATCAGAAATGCCTATCGGCACCTATATCTGAAATGCCTTTCGGCATTTATATCTAAAATGCCTATCGACACCTATATTTGAAATGCCTATCGGCACCTATATTTTAAATGCCTATCGGCAACTATATCTGATATGCCTATCGGCACCTATATCTGAAATGCCTATCGGCACCTATTTTTGAAATGCCTATCGGAAACTACATCTAAAATGCCTATCGGCACCTATTTTTAAAATGCCAATCGGCAACTATATCTGAAATGCCTATCGGCACCTATATCTGAAATGCCTATCGGCACCTTTTTTTGAAATGCCTATCGGAAACTACATCTGAAATGCCTATCAGCACCTATATTTGAAATGCCTATCGGCAATCATATCTGAAATGCCTATCGACACCTATATTTGAAATACCTATCGGCTTCTATATCTGAAATGCCTATCGGCACCTATTTTTAAAATGCTAATCGGCAACTATATCTGAAATGCCTATCGGCACCTATATCTGAAATGCCCATCGGCACCTATTTTTGAAATGCCTATCCGGAAACTATATCTGAAATGCCTATCAGCACCTATATTTGAAATGCCTATCGGCAACCATATCTGGAATGCCTATCGGCACCTATATTTGAAATGCCTATCGGCTTCTATATCTGAAATGCTTATCGACACCTATTTTTAAAATGCCAATTGGCAACTATATCTGAAATGCCAATTGGCAACTATATCTGAAATGCCTATCGGCCTCTATAACTGAAATGCCTATCGGTACCTATTTTTGAAATGCCTTTCGGAAACTACATCTGAAATGCCTATCTGCTCCTATATTTGAAATGCCTATCGGCAACCATATCTGGAATGCCTATCGGCACCTAAATTTGAAATGCCTATCGGCTTCTATATCTGAAATGCCTATCGGCAACTATTTTTAAAATGCCAATCGGCAACTATATCTGAAATGCCTATCGGCACCTATATCTGAAATGCCTATCGGCACCAATTTTTGAAATGCCTATCGGAAACTACATCTGAAATGCCTATCAGCACCTATATTTGAAATGCCTATCGGCAACCATATCTGGAATGCCTATTAGCACCTATATTGAAATGCCTATCGGCTTCTATATCTGAAATGCCTATCGACACCTATTTTTAAAATGCCAATCGGCAACTATATCTGAAATGCCTATCAGCACCTATATCTGAAATGCCTATCGGCACCAATTTTTGAAATGCCTTTCGGAAACTACATCTGAAATGCCTATCAGCACCTGTATTTGAAATGCCTATCGGCAACCATATCTGGAATGCTTATCGGCACCTATATTTGAAATGCCTATCGGCTTCTATATCTAAAATGCCCATCGGCACCTATTTTTAAAATGCCAATCGGCAACTATATCTGAAATGCCTATCGGCACCTAAATCTAAAATGCCTATCGGCACCTATTTTTGAAATGCCTATCGGAAACTACATCTGAAATGCCTATCAGCACCTATATTTGAAATGCCTATCGGCAACCATATCTGGAATGCCTATCGGCACCTATATTTGAAATGCCTATCGGCTTCTAAATCTGAAATGCCTATCGGCACCTATTTTTAAAATGCCAATCGGCAACTATATCTGTAATGCCTATCAGCACCTATATCTGAAATGCCTATCGGC
Organism: Venustoraphidia nigricollis; assembly: GCA_034508555.1. NCBI lineage: Eukaryota > Metazoa > Arthropoda > Insecta > Raphidioptera > Raphidiidae > Venustoraphidia > Venustoraphidia nigricollis. Next base: position 96,319 of record JAVRKA010000042.1, on the reverse strand, counting down.
ACCTATTTTTGAAATGCCTATCGGAAACTACATCTGAAATACCTATCGGCACCTATATTTGAAATGCCTATTGGCTTCTATATCTGAAATGCCTATCGACACCTATTTTTAAAATGCCAATCGGCAACTATATCTGAAATGCCTATCGGCACCTATATCTGAAATGCCTATCGGCACCAATTTTTGAAATGCCTATCGGAAACTACATCTGAAATGCCTATCAGCACCTATATTTGAAATGCCTATCGGCAAACATATCTGGAATGCTTATCGGCACCTATATTTGAAATGCCTAACGGCTTCTATATCTGAAATGCCTATCGACACCTATTTTTAAAATGCCAATCGGCAACTATATCTGAAATGCCTATCGGCACCTATATCTGAAATGCCTATCGGCACCAATTTTTGAAATGCCTATCGGAAACTACATCTGAAATGCCTATCAGCACCTATATTTGAAATGCCTATCGGCAACCATATCTGGAATGCCTATCGGCACCTATATTTGAAATGCCTATCGGATTCTATATCTGAAATGCCTATCGACACCTATTTTTAAAATGCCAATCGGTAACTATATCTAAAATGCATATCGGCAGCTATATCTAAAATGCCTACCGGCACCAATTTTTGAAATGCCTATCGGAAACTACATCTGGAATGCCTATCAGCACCTATATTTGAAATGCCTATCGGCAACCATATCTGGAATGCCTGTCGGCACCTATATTTGAAATGCCTATCGGCTTCTATATCTGAAATGCCTATCGGCACCTATTTTTAAAATGCCAATCGGCAACTATATCTGAAATGCCTATTGGCAGCTATATCTGAAATGCCTATCGGCACCTATTTTTGAAATGCCTTTCGGAAACTACATCTGAAATGCCTATCTGCTCCTATATTTGAAATGCCTATCGGCAACCATATCTGGAATGCCTATCGGCACCTATATTTGAAATGCCTATCGGCTTCTATATCTGAAATGCCTATCGGCAACTATTTTTAAAATGCCAATTGGCAACTATATCTGAAATGCCTATCGGCACTTATATCTGAAATGCCTATCGGCACCTATTTTTGAAATGCCTATCGGAAACTACATCTGAAATGCCTATCAGCACCTATATTTGAAATGCCTATCAGCAACCATATCTGGAATGCCTATCGGCACCTATAATTGAAATGCCTATCGGCTTCTATATCTGAAATGCCTATCGGCACTTATTTTTAAAATGCTCATCGGCAACTATATCTAAAATGCCTATCAGCACCTATATCTGAAATGCCTATCGGCACCTATTTTTGAAATGCCTATCGGAAACTACATCTGAAATGCTTATCGGCACCTATATTTGAAATGCCTAACGGCTTCTATATCTGAAATGCCTATCGACACCTATTTTTAAAATGCCAATCGGTAACTATATCTAAAATGCATATCGGCAGCTATATCTAAAATGCCTACCGGCACCAATTTTTGAAATGCCTATCGGAAACTACATCTGGAATGCCTATCAGCACCTATATTTGAAATGCCTATCGGCAACCATATCTGGAATGCCTGTCGGCACCTATATTTGAAATGCCTATCGGCTTCTATATCTGAAATGCCTATCGGCACCTATTTTTAAAATGCCAATCGGCAACTATATCTGAAATGCCTATTGGCAGCTATATCTGAAATGCCTATCGGCACCTATTTTTGAAATGCCTTTCGGAAACTACATCTGAAATGCCTATCTGCTCCTATATTTGAAATGCCTATCGGCAACCATATCTGGAATGCCTATCGGCACCTATATTTGAAATGCCTATCGGCTTCTATATCTGAAATGCCTATCGGCAACTATTTTTAAAATGCCAATTGGCAACTATATCTGAAATGCCTATCGGCACTTATATCTGAAATGCCTATCGGCACCTATTTTTGAAATGCCTATCGGAAACTACATCGGAAATGCCTATCAGCACCTATATTTGAAATGCCTATCAGCAACCATATCTGGAATGCCTATCGGCACCTATAATTGAAATGCCTATCGGCTTCTATATCTGAAATGCCTATCGGCACTTATTTTTAAAATGCTCATCGGCAACTATATCTAAAATGCCTATCAGCACCTATATCTGAAATGCCTATCGGCACCTATTTTTTAAATGCCTATCGGAAACTACATCTGAAATGCCTATCAGCACCTACATTTGAAATGCCTATCGGCAACCATATCTGAAAAGCCTATCGGCACCTATATTTAAAATGCCTATCGGCTTCTATATCTGAAATGCCTATCGACACCTATTTTTAAAATGCCAATCGGCAACTATATCTGTAATGCCTATCAGCACCTATATCTAATATGCCTATCGGCACCTATTTTTGAAATTCCTATCGGAAACTACGTCTGAAACGCCTATCAGCACCAATATTTGAAATGCCTATCGGCAACTATATCTGAAATACCTATCGACACTTATATTTGAAATACCTATCGGCTTCTATATCTGAAAAGCCTATCGGTACCTATTTTTAAAATGCCAATCGGCAACTATATCTGAAATTCTTATCGGCACCTATATCTTAAATGCCTATCGGCACCAATTTTTGAAATGCCTATCGGAAACTACATCTGAAATCCCTATCAGCACCTATATTTGAAACGCCTATCGGCAACCATATCTGGAATGCCTATCGGCACCTATATTTGAAATGCCTATCGGATTCTATATCTGAAATGCCTATCGACACCTATTTTTAAAATGCCAATCGGTAACTATATCTGAAGTGCATATCGGCAGCTATATCTGAAATGCCTATCGGCACCAATTTTTGAAATGCCTATCAGAAACTAAATCTGGAATGCCTATCAGCACCTATATTTGAAATGCCTATCGGCAACCATATCTGGAATGCCTATCGGCACCTATATTTGAAATGCCTATCGGCTTATATATATCTGAAATGCCCATCGGCACCTATTTTTAAAATGCCAATCGGCAACTATATCTGCAATGTCTATCGGCACCTATTTCTGAAATGCCTATCGGCACCTATTTTTGAAATGCCTTTCGGAAACTACATCTGAAATGCCTATCTGCTCCTATATTTGAAATGCCTATCGGCAACCATATCTGGATTGCCTATCGGCACCTATATTTGAAATGCCTATCGGCAACCATGTCTGGAATGCCTATCGGCACCTATATTTGAAATGCCTATCGGCTTTTATATCTGAAATGCCTATCGGCACCTATTTTTAAAATGCCAATTGGCACCTATATCTGAAATGCCTATCGGCACCAATTTTTGAAATGCCTATCGGAAACTACATCTGAAATGCCTATCAGCACCTATATTTGAAAAGCCTATCGGCAACCATATCTGGAATGCCTATCGGCACCTATATTTGAAATGCCTATCGGCTTCTATATCTGAAATGCCTATCGGCACCTATTTTTGAAATGCCTATCGGAAACTACATCTAAAATGCCTATCGGCACCTATTTTTAAAATGCCAATCGGCAACTATATCTGAAATGCCTACCGGCGCCTATTTTTTAAATGCCTATCGGAAACTACATCTTAAATGCCTATCAGCACCTATATTTAAATGCCTATCGGCAACCACATCAGAAATGCCTATCGGCACCTATATCTGAAATGCCTTTCGGCATTTATATCTAAAATGCCTATCGACACCTATATTTGAAATGCCTATCGGCACCTATATTTTAAATGCCTATCGGCAACTATATCTGATATGCCTATCGGCACCTATATCTGAAATGCCTATCGGCACCTATTTTTGAAATGCCTATCGGAAACTATATCTAAAATGCCTATCGGCACCTATTTTTAAAATGCCAATCGGCAACTATATCTGAAATGCCTATCGGCACCTATATCTGAAATGCCTATCGGCACCTATTTTTGAAATGCCTATCGGAAACTACATCTGAAATGCCTATCAGCACCTATATTTGAAATGCCTATCGGCAATCATATCTGAAATGCCTATCGACACCTATATTTGAAATACCTATCGGCTTCTATATCTGAAATGCCTATCGGCACCTATTTTTAAAATGCCAATCGGCAACTATATCTGAAATGCCTATCGGCACCTATATCTGAAATGCCTATCGGCACCAATTTTTGAAATGCCTATCGGAAACTACATCTGAAATGCCTATCAGCACCTATATTTGAAATGCCTATCGGCAACCATATCTGGAATGCTTATCGGCACCTATATTTGAAATGCCTATCGGCTTCTATATCTGAAATGCCTATCGGCACCTATTTTTAAAATGCTAATCGGCAACTATATCTGAAATGCCTATCGGCACCTATATCTGAAATGCCTATCGGCACCTATTTTTGAAATGCCTATCCGGAAACTATATCTGAAATGCCTATCAGCACCTATATTTGAAATGCCTATCGGCAACCATATCTGGAATGCCTATCGGCACCTATATTTGAAATGCCTATCGGCTTCTATATCTGAAATGCTTATCGACACCTATTTTTAAAATGCCAATTGGCAACTATATCTGAAATGCCAATTGGCAACTATATCTGAAATGCCTATCGGCCTCTATATCTGAAATGCCTATCGGTACCTATTTTTGAAATGCCTTTCGGAAACTACATCTGAAATGCCTATCTGCTCCTATATTTGAAATGCCTATCGGCAACCATATCTGGAATGCCTATCGGCACCTAAATTTGAAATGCCTATCGGCTTCTATATCTGAAATGCCTAACGGCACCTATTTTTAAAATGCCAATCGGCAACTATATCTGAAATGCCTATCGGCACCTATATCTGAAATGCCTATCGGCACCAATTTTTGAAATGCCTATCGGAAACTACATCTGAAATGCCTATCAGCACCTATATTTGAAATGCCTATCGGCAAACATATCTGGAATGCTTATCGGCACCTATATTTGAAATGCCTAACGGCTTCTATATCTGAAATGCCTATCGACACCTATTTTTAAAATGCCAATCGGCAACTATATCTGAAATGCCTATCGGCACCTATATCTGAAATGCCTATCGGCACCAATTTTTGAAATGCCTATCGGAAACTACATCTGAAATGCCTATCAGCACCTATATTTGAAATGCATATCGGCAACCATATCTGGAATGCCTATCGGCACCTATATTTTAAATGCCTATCGGATTCTATATCTGAAATGCCTATCGACACCTTTTTTTAAAATGCCAATCGGTAACTATATCTAAAATGCATATCGGCAGCTATATCTAAAATGCCTATCGGCACCAATTTTTGAAATGCCTATCGGAAACTACATCTGGAATGCCTATCAGCACCTATATTTAAAATGCCTATCGGCAACCATATCTGGAATGCCTATCGGCACCTATATTTGAAATGCCTATCGGCTTCTATATCTGAAATGCCTATCGGCACCTATTTTTAAAATGCCAATCGGCAACTATATCTGAAATTTCTATTGGCACCTATATCTGAAATGCCTATCGGCACCTATTTTTGAAATGCCTTTCGGAAACTACATCTGAAAAGCCTATCTGCTCCTATATTTGAAATGCCTATCGGCAACCATATCTGGAATGCCTATCGGCACCTATATTTGAAATGCCTATCGGCTTCTATATCTGAAATGCCTATCGGCAACTGTTTTTAAAATGCCAATTGGCAACTATATCTGAAATGCCTATCGGCACTTATATCTAAAATGCCTATCGGCACCTATTTTTGAAATGCCTATCGGAAACTACATCTGAAATGCCTATCAGCACCTATATTTGAAATGCCTATCAGCAACCATATCTGGAATGCCTATCGGCACCTATAATTGAAATGCCTATCGGCTTCTATATCTGAAATGCCTATCGGCACCTATTTTTAAAATGCTCATCGGCAACTATATCTAAAATGCCTATCAGCACCTATATCTGAAATGCCTATCGGCACCTATTTTTGAAATGCCTATCGGAAACTACATCTGAAATGCCTATCAGCACCTATATTTGAAATGCCTATCGGCAACCATATCTGAAATGCCTATCGGCACCTATATTTGAAATGCCTATCGGCTTCTATATCTGAAATGCCTATCGACACCTATTTTTAAAATGCCAATCGGCAACTATATCTGTAATGCCTATCAGCACCTATATCTAATATGCCTATCGGCACCTATTTTTGAAATGCCTATCGGAAACTACGTCTGAAATGCCTATCAGCACCAATATTTGAAATGCCTATCGGCAACTATATCTGAAATACCTATCGACACTTATATTTGAAATACCTATCGGCTTCTATATGTGAAAAGCCTATCGGTACCTATTTTTAAAATGCCAATCGGCAACTATATCTGAAATTCTTATCGGCACCTATATCTTAAATGCCTATCGGCACCAATTTTTGAAATGCCTATCGGAAACTACATCTGAAATGCCTATCAGCACCTATATTTGAAATGCCTATCGGCAACCATATCTGGAATGCCTATCGGCACCTATATTTGAAATGCCTATTGGATTCTATATCTGAAATGCCCATCGACACCTATTTTTAAAATGCCAATCGGTAACTATATATGAAGTGCATATCGGCAGCTATATCTGAAATGCCTATCGGCACCAATTTTTGAAATGCCTATCAGAAACTAAATCTGGAATGCCTATCAGCACCTATATTTGAAATGCCTATCGGCAACCATATCTGGAATGCCTATCGGCACCTATATTTAAAATGCCTATCGGCTTCTATATCTGAAATGCCCATCGGCACCTATTTTTAAAATGCCAATCGGCAACTATATCTGAAATGTCTATCGGCACCTATATCTGAAATGCCTATCGGCACCTATTTTTGAAATGCCTTTCGGAAACTACATCTGAAATGCCTATCTGCTCCTATATTTGAAATGCCTATCGGCAACCATATCTGGATTACCTATCGGCACCTATATTTGAAATGCCTATCGGCAACCATATCTGGAATGCCTATCGGCACCTATATTTGAAATGCCTATCGGCTTTTATATCTGAAATGCCTATCTGCACCTATTTTTAAAATGCCAATTGGCACCTATATCTGAAATGCCTATCGGCACCAATTTTTGAAATGCCTATCGGAAACTACATCTGAAATGCCTATCAGCACCTATATTTGAAAAGCCTATCGGCAACCATATCTGGAATGCCTATCGGCACCTTTATTAGAAATGCCTATCGGCTTCTATATCTGAAATGCCTATCGGCATCTATTTTTGAAATGCCTATCGGAAACTACATCTAAAATGCCTATCGGCACCTATTTTTAAAATGCCAATCGGCAACTATATCTGAAATGCCTACCGGCGCCTATTTTTGAAATGCCTATCGGAAACTACATCTTAAATGCGTATCAGCACCTATATTTAAATGCCTATCGGCAACCACATCAGAAATGCCTATCGGCACCTATATCTGAAATGCCTTTCGGCATATATATCTAAAATGCCTATCGACACCTATATTTGAAATGCCTATCGGCACCTATATTTTAAATGCCTATCGGCAAATATATCTGATATGCCTATCGGCACCTATATCTGAAATGCCTATCGGCACCTATTTTTGAAATGCCTATCGGAAACTACATCTAAAATGCCTATCGGCACCTATTTTTAAAATGCCAATCGGCAACTATATCTGAAATGCCTATCGGCACCTATATCTGAAATGCCTATCGGCACATATTTTTAAAATGCCTATCGGAAACTACATCTAAAATGCCTATCGGCACCTATTTTTAAAATGCCAATCGGCAACTATATCTGAAATGCCTATCGGCACCTATATCTGAAATGCCCATCGGCACCTATTTTTGAAATGCCTATCCGGAAACTATATCTGAAATGCCTATCAGCACCTATATTTGAAATGCCTATCGGCAACCATATCTGGAATGCCTATCGGCACCTATATTTGAAATGCCTATCGGCTTCTATATCTGAAATGCTTATCGACACCTATTTTTAAAATGCCAATTGGCAACTATATCTGAAATGCCAATTGGCAACTATATCTGAAATGCCTATCGGCCTCTATAACTGAAATGCCTATCGGTACCTATTTTTGAAATGCCTTTCGGAAACTACATCTGAAATGCCTATCTGCTCCTATATTTGAAATGCCTATCGGCAACCATATCTGGAATGCCTATCGGCACCTAAATTTGAAATGCCTATCGGCTTCTATATCTGAAATGCCTATCGGCACCTATTTTTAAAATGCCAATCGGCAACTATATCTAAAATGCCTATCGGCACCTATATCTGAAATGCCTATCGGCACCAATTTTTGAAATGCCTATCGGAAACTACATCTGAAATGCCTATCAGCACCTATATTTGAAATGCCTATCGGCAAACATATCTGGAATGCTTATCGGCACCTATATTTGAAATGCCTATCGGCTTCTCTATCTGAAATGCCTATCGGCACCTATTTTTAAAATGCCAATCGGCAACTATATCTGAAATGCCTATCGGCACCTATATCTGAAATGCCTATCGGCACCAATTTTTGAAATGCCTATCAGAAACTACATCTGAAATGCCTATCAGCACCTATATTTGAAAAGCCTATCTGCAACCATATCTGGAATGCCCATCGGCACCTATATTTGAAATGCCTATCGGATTCTATATCTGAAATGCCTATCGACACCTATTTTTAAAATGCCAATCGGCAACTATATCAGAAATGCATATCGGCAGCTATATCTGAATTGCCTATCGGCACCAATTTTTGAAATGCCTATCGGAAACTACATCTGGAATGCCTATCAGCACCTATATTTGAAATGCCAATCGGCAACTATATCTGAAATGCCTATCGGCACCTATATCTGAAATGCCTATCGGCACCTATTTTTGAAATGCCTTTCAGAAACTACATCTGAAATGCCTATCTGCTCCTATATTTGAAATGCCTATCGGCAACCATATCTGGAATGCCTATCGGCACCTATATTTGAAATGCCTATCGGCTTCTATATCTGAAATGCCTATCGGCACCTATATTTGAAATGCCTGTCGGCAACCATATCTGGAATGCCTATCGGCACCTATAATTGAGATGCCTAACGGCTTCTATATCTGAAATGCCTATCGGCACCTATTTTTAAAATGCCAATCGGCAACAATATCTGAAATGCCTATCGGCACCTATTTTTGAAATGCCTATCGGAAACTACATCTGAAATGCCTATCAGCAGCAATATTTGAAATGCCTATCGGCAAGCATATCTGAAATACCTATCGACACCTATATTTGAAATACCTATCGGCTTCTATATCTGAAAAGCCTATCGGCAACTATTTTTAATATGCTAATCGGCAACTATATCTGAAATGCCTATCGGCACCTATATCTGAAATGCCTATCGGCGCCTATATCTGAAATGCCTATCGGCACCAATTTTTGAAATGCCTATCGGAAACTACATCTGGAATGCCTATCAGCACCTATATTTGAAATGCCTATCGGCAACCATATCTGGAATGCCTATCGGCACCTATTTTTGAAATGCCTATCGGCTTCTATATCTGAAATGCCTATCGGCACCTATTTTTAAAATGCCAATCGGCAACTATATCTGAAATGCCTATCGGCACCTATATCTAAAATGCCTATCGGCACCTACTTTTGAAATGCCTTTCGGAAACTACATCTGAAATGCCTATCTGCTCCTATATTTTAAATGCCTATCGGCAACCATATCTGGAATCCCTATCGGCACCTATATTTGAAATGCCTATCGGCTTCTATATCTGAAATGCCTATCGGCACCTATTTTTAAAATGCCAATTGGCAACTATATCTGAAATGCCTATCGGCACCTATATCTGAAATGCCTATCGGCACCAATTTTTGAAATGCCTATCGGAAAGTACATCTGAAATGCCTATCAGCACCTATATTTAAAATGCCTATCGGCAACCATATCTGGAATGCTTATCGGCACCTATATTTGAAATGCCTATCGGCTTCTATATCTGAAATGCCTATCGGCACCTATTTTTAAAATGCCAATCGGCAACTATATCTGAAATGCCTATCGGCACCTATATCTGAAATGCCTATCGGCACCTATTTTTGAAATGCCTATCGGAAACTACATCTGAAATGCCTATCAGCACCTATATTTGAAATGCCTATCTGCAACCATATCTGGAATGCCTATCGGCACCTATATTTGAAATGCCTATCGGCTTCTATATCTGAAATGCCTATCGGCACCTATTTTTAAAATGCCAATAGGCAACTATATCTGTAATGCCTATCAGCACCTATATCTGAAATGCCTATCGGCACCTATATCTGAAATGCCTATCGGCACCAATTTTTGAAATGCCTATCGGAAACTACATCTGAAATGCCTATCAGCACCTATATTTGAAATGCCTATCGGCAACCATATCTGGAAGGCCTATCGGCACCTATATTTGAAATGCCTATCGGATTCTATATCTGAAATGCCTATCGACACCTATTTTTAAAATGCCAATCGGTAACTATATCTGAAATGCATATCGGCAGCTATTGCTGAAATGCCTATCGGCACCAATTTTTGAAATGCCTATCGGAAACTACATCTGGAATGCCTATCAGCACCTATATTTGAAATGCCTATCGGCAACCATATCTGGAATGCCTATCGGCACCTATATTTGAATTGCCTATCGGCTTCTATATCTGAAATGCCTATCGGCACCTATTTTTAAAATGCCAATCGGCACCTATATCTGAAATGCCTATCGGCACCTATATCTGAAATGCCTATCGGCACCTATTTTTGAAATGCCTTTCGGAAACTACATCTGAAATGCCTATCTGCTCCTATATTTGAAATGCCTATCGGCAACCATATCTGGAATGCCTATCGGCACCTATATTTGAAATGCCTATCGGCTTTTATATCTGAAATGCCTATCGGCACCTATTTTTAAAATGCCAATTGGCAACTATATCTGAAATGCCTATCGGCACCTATATCTGAAATGCCTATCGGCACCTATTTTTAAAATGCCTATCGGAAACTACATCTGAAATGTCTATCAGCACCTATATTTGAAATGCCTATCGGCAACCATATCTGGAATGCCTATCGGCACCTATATTTGAAATGTCTATCGGCTTCTATATCTGAAATGCCTATCGGCACCTATTTTTAAAATGCCAATCGGCAACTATATCTGAAATGCCTATCGGCGCCTATTTTTGAAATGCCTATCGGCACCAATTTTTGAAATGCCTATCGGAAACTACATCTGAAATGCCTATCAGCACCTATATTTGAAATGCCTATCGGCAAACATATCTGGAAAGCTTATCGGCACCTATATTTGAAATGCCTATCGGCTTCTATATCTGAAATGCCTATCGGCACCTATTTTTAAAATGCCAATCGGCAACTATATCTGAAATGCCTATCGGCTACTATATCTGAAATGCCTATCGGCACCAATTTTAGAAATGCCTATCGGAAACTACATATGAAATGCCTATCAGCACCTATATTTGAAATTCCTATCGGCAACCATATCTGGAATGCCTATCGGCACCTATATTTGAAATGCCTATCAGATTCTATATCTGAAATGCCTATCGACACCTATTTTTAAAATGCTAATCGGTAACTATATCTGAAATGCATATCGGCAGCTATATCTGAAATGCCTATCGGCACCAATTTTTGAAATGCCTATCGGAAACTACATCTGGAATGCCTATCAGCACCTATATTTGAAATGCCTATCGGCAAACATATCTGGAATGCCTATCGGCACCTATATTTGAAATGCCTATCGGCTTCTATATCTGAAATGCCTATCGGCACCTATTTTTAAAATGCCAATCGGCAACTATATCTGAAATGCCTATCGGCACCTATAACTGAAATGCCTATCGGCATCTATTTTTGAAATGCCTTTCGGAAAATACATCTGAAATGCCTATTTGTTCCTATATTTGAAATGCCTATCGGCAACCATATATGAAATGCCTATCGGCACCTATATTTGAAATGCCTATCGGCTTCTATATCTGAAATGACTATCGGCACCTATTTTTAAAATGCCAATTGGCAACTATATCTGAAATGCCTATCGGCACCTATATTTGAAATGCCTATCGGCACCTATTTTTGAAAATCCTATCGGAAACTACATCTGAAATGCCTATCAGCACCTATATTTGAAATGCCTATCGGCAACCATATCTGGAATGCCTATCGGTACCTATATTTGAAATGCCTATCGGCTTATATATCTGAAATGCCTATCGGCACCTATTTTTAAAATGCCAATCGGCAACTATATCTGAAATGCCTATCGGCACCTATTTTTGAAATGCCTATCGGAAACTACATCTGAAATGCCTATCAGCACCTATATTTGAAATGCCTATCGGCAACCATATCTGAAATGTCTATCGACACCTATATTTGAAATACCTATCGGGTTCTATATCTGAAATGCCTATCGGCACCTATTTATAAAATGCCAATCGGTAACTATATCTGAAATGCCTATCGGCACCTATATCTGAAATGCCTATCGGCACCAATTTTTGAAATGCCTATCGGAAACTACATCTGAAATGCCTACAGCACCTATATTTGAAATTTCTATCGGCAACCATATCTGGAATGCCTATTGGCACCTATATTTGAAATGCCTATCGGCTTCTATATCTGAAATGCCTATCGGCACCTATTTTTAAAATGCCAATCGGCAACTATATCTGAAATGCCTATCGCCACCTATATCTGAAATGCCTATCGGCACCTATTTTTGAAATGCCTTTCGGAAACTACATCTGAAATGCCTATCTGCTCCTATATTTGAAATGCATATCGGCAACCATATCTGGAATCCCTATCGGCACCTATATTTGAAATGCCTATCGGCTTCTATATCTGAAATGCCTATCGGCACCTATTTTTAAAATGCCAATTGGCAACTATATCTGAAATGCCTATCGGCACCTATATCTGAAATGCCTATCGGCACCAATTTTTGAAATGCCTATCGGAAACTACATCTGGAATGCCTATCAGCACCTATATTTGAAATGCCTATCGGCAACCATATCTGGAATGCCTATCGGTACCTATATTTGAAATGCCTATCGGCTTCTATATCTGAAATGCCTATCGACACCTATTTTTAAAATGCCAATCGGCAACTATATCTGGAATGCCTATCGGCACCTATATCTGAAATGCCTATCGGCACCAATTTTTGAAATGCCTATCGGAAAGTACATCTGAAATGCCTATCAGCACCTATATTTAAAATGCCTATCGGCAACCATATCTGGAATGCTTATCGGCACCTATATTTGAAATGCCTATCGGCTTCTATATCTGAAATGCCTATCGGCACCTATTTTTAAAATGTCAATCGGCAACTATATCTGAAATGCCTATCGGCACCTATATCTGAAATGCCTATCGGCACCTATTTTTGAAATGCCTATCGGAAACTACATCTGAAATGCCTATCAGCACCTATATTTGAAATGCCTATCTGCAACCATATCTGGAATGCCTATCGGCACCTATATTTGAAATGCCTATCGGCTTCTATATCTGAAATGCCTATCGGCACATATTTTTAAAATGCCAATCGGCACCTATATCTGAAATGCCTATCGGCACCTATATCTGAAATGCCTATCGGCACCAATTTTTGAAATGCCTATCGGAAACTACATCTGGAATGCCTATCAGCACCTATATTTGAAATGCCTATCGGCAACCATATCTGGAATGCCTATCGGCACCTATATTTGAAATGCCTATCGGCTTCTATATCTGAAATGCCTATCGGCACCTATTTTTAAAATGCCAATCGGCACCTATATCTGAAATGCCTATCGGCACCTATATCTGAAATGCCTATCGGCACCTATTTTTGAAATGCCTTTCGGAAACTACATCTAAAATGCCTATCGGCACCTATTTTTAAAATGCCAATCGGCATCTATATCTGAAATGCCTATCGGCACCTATATCTGAAATGCCTATCGGCACCTATTTTTGAAATGCCTATCGGAAACTACATCTGAAATGCCTATCAGCACCTATATTTGAAATGCCTATCGGCAATCATATCTGAAATGCCTATCGACACCTATATTTGAAATACCTATCGGCTTCTATATCTGAAATGCCTATCGGCACCTATTTTTAAAATGCCAATCGGTAACTATATCTGAAATGCCTATCGGCACCTATATCTGAAATGCCTATCGGCACCAATTTTTGAAACGCCTATCGGAAACTACATCTGAAATGCCTATCAGCACCTATATTTGAAATGCCTATCGGCAACCATATCTGGAATGCTTATCGGCACCTATATTTGAAATGCCTATCGGCTTCTATATCTGAAATGCCTATCGGCACCTATTTTAAAAATGCTAATCGGCAACTATATCTGAAATGCCTATCGGCACCTATATCTGAAATGCCTATCGGCAACCATATCTGGAATGCCTATCGGCACCTATATTTGAAATGCCTATCGGCTTCTATATCTGAAATGCTTATCGACACCTATTTTTAAAATGCCAATTGGCAACTATATCTGAAATGCCAATTGGCGACTATATCTGAAATGCCTATCGGCCTCTATATCTGAAATGCCTATCGGTACCTATTTTTGAAATGCCTTTCGGAAACTACACCTGAAATGCCTATCTGCTCCTATATTTGAAATGCCTATCGGCAACCATATCTGGAATGCCTATCGGCACCTAAATTTGAAATGCCTATCGGCTTCTATATCTGAAATGCCTATCGGCACCTATTTTTAAAATGCCAATCGGCAACTATATCTGAAATGCCTATCGGCACCTATATCTGAAATGCCTATCGGCACCAATTTTTGAAATGCCTATCGGAAACTACATCTGAAATGCCTATCAGCACCTATATTTGAAATGCCTATCGGCAACCATATCTGGAATGCCTATCGGCACCTATGTTTGAAATGCCTATCGGATTCTATATCTGAAATGCCTATCGACACCTATTTTTAAAATGCCAATCGGTAACTATATCTAAAATGCATATCGGCAGCTATATCTAAAATGCCTATCGGCACCAATTTTTGAAATGCCTATTGGAAACTACATTTGGAATGCCTATCAGCACCTATATTTGAAATGCCTATCGGCAACCATATCTGGAATGCCTATCGGCACCTATATTTGAAATGCCTATCGGCTTCTATATCTGAAATGCCTATCGGCACCTATTTTTAAAATGCCAATCGGCAACTATATCTGAAATGCCTATTGGCACCTATATCTGAAATGCCTATCGGCACCTATTTTTGAAATGCCTTTCGGAAACTACATCTGAAATGCCTATCTGCTCCTATATTTGAAATGCCTATCGGCAACCATATCTGGAATGCCTATCGGCACCTATATTTGAAATGCCTATCGGCTTCTATATCTGAAATGCCTATCGGCAACTAGTTTTAAAATGCCAATTGGCAACTATATCTGAAATGCCTATCGGCACTTATATCTGAAATGCCTATCGGCACCTATTTTTGAAATGCCTATCGGAAACTACATCTGAAATGCCTATCAGCACCTATATTTGAAATGCCTATCAGCAACCATATCTGGAATGCCTATCGGCACCTATAATTGAAATGCCTATCGGCTTCTATATCTGAAATGCCTATCGGCACCTATTTTTAAAATGCTCATCGGCAACTATATCTAAAATGCCTATCAGCACCTATATCTGAAATGCCTATCGGCACCTATTTTTGAAATGCCTATCGGAAACTACATCTGAAATGCCTATCAGCACCTATATTTGAAATGCCTATCGGCTACCATATCTGATATGCCTATCGGCACCTATATTTGAAATGCCTATCGGCTTCTATATCTGAAATGCCTATCGACACCTATTTTTAAAATGCCAATCGGCAACTATATCTGTAATGCCTATCAGCACCTATATCTAATATGCCTATCGGCACCTATTTTTGAAATGCCTATCGGAAACTACGTCTGAAATGCCTATCAGCACCAATATTTGAAATGCCTATCAGCAACTATATCTGAAATACCTATCGACACTTATATTTGAAATACCTATCGGCTTCTATATCTGAAAAGCCTATCGGTACCTATTTTTAAAATGCCAATCGGCAACTATATCTGAAATTCTTATCGGCACCTATATCTTAAATGCCTATCGGCACCAATTTTTGAAATGCCTATCGGAAACTACATCTGAAATGCCTATCAGCACCTATATTTGAAATGCCTATCGGCAACCATATCTGGAATGCCTATCGGCACCTATATTTGAAATGCCTATCGGATTCTATATCTGAAATGCCTATCGACACCTATTTTTAAAATGCCAATCGGTAACTATATCTGAAGTGCATATCGGCAGCTATATCTGAAATGCCTATCGGCACCAATTTTTGAAATGCCTATCAGAAACTAAGTCTGGAATGCCTATCAGCACCTATATTTGAAATGCCTATCGGCAACCATATCTGGAATGCCTATCGGCACCTATATTTGAAATGCCTATCGGCTTCTATATCTGAAATGCCCATCGGCACCTATTTTTAAAATGCCAATTGGCAACTATATCTGAAATGTCTATCGGCACCTATATCTGAAATGCCTATCGGCACCTATTTTTGAAATGCCTTTCGGAAACTACATCTGAAATGCCTATCTGCTCCTATATTTGAAATGCCTATCGGCAACCATATCTGGATTGCCTATCGGCACCTATATTTGAAATGCCTATCGGCAACCATATCTGGAATGCCTATCGGCACCTATATTTGAAATGCCTATCGGCTTTTATATCTGAAATGCCTATCTGCACCTATTTTTAAAATGCCAATTGGCACCTATATCTGAAATGCCTATCGGCACCAATTTTTGAAATGCCTATCGGAAACTACATCTGAAATGCCTATCAGCACCTATATTTGAAAAGCCTATCGGCAACCATATCTGGAATGCCTATCGGCACCTTTATTTGAAATGCCTATCGGCTTCTATATCTGAAATGCCTATCGGCACCTATTTTTGAAATGCCTATCGGAAACTACATCTAAAATGCCTATCGGCACCTATTTTTAAAATGCCAATCGGCAACTATATCTGAAATGCCTACCGGCGCCTATTTTTGAAATGCCTATCGGAAACTACATCTTAAATGCGTATCAGCACCTATATTTAAATGCCTATCGGCAACCACATCAGAAATGCCTATCGGCACCTATATCTGAAATGCCTTTCGGCATTTATATCTAAAATGCCTATCGACACCTATATTTGAAATGCCTATCGGCACCTATATTTTAAATGCCTATCGGCAACTATATCTGATATGCCTATCGGCACCTATATCTGAAATGCCTATCGGCACCTATTTTTGAAATGCCTATCGGAAACTACATCTAAAATGCCTATCGGCACCTATTTTTAAAATGCCAATCGGCAACTATATCTGAAATGCCTATCGGCGCCTATATCTGAAATGCCTATCGGCACCTATTTTTGAAATGCCTATCGGAAACTACATCTGAAATGCCTATCAGCACCTATATTTGAAATGCCTATCGGCAATCATATCTGAAATGCCTATCGACACCTATATTTGAAATACCTATCGGCTTCTATATCTGAAATGCCTATCGGCACCTATTTTTAAAATGCTAATCGGCAACTATATCTGAAATGCCTATCGGCACCTATATCTGAAATGCCCATCGGCACCTATTTTTGAAATGCCTATCCGGAAACTATATCTGAAATGCCTATCAGCACCTATATTTGAAATGCCTATCGGCAACCATATCTGGAATGCCTATCGGCACCTATATTTGAAATGCCTATCGGCTTCTATATCTGAAATGCTTATCGACACCTATTTTTAAAATGCCAATTGGCAACTATATCTGAAATGCCAATTGGCAACTATATCTGAAATGCCTATCGGCCTCTATAACTGAAATGCCTATCGGTACCTATTTTTGAAATGCCTTTCAGAAACTACATCTGAAATGCCTATCTGCTCCTATATTTGAAATGCCTATCGGCAACCATATCTGGAATGCCTATCGCCACCTAAATTTGAAATGCCTATCGGCTTCTATATCTGAAATGCCTATCGGCAACTATTTTTAAAATGCCAATCGGCAACTATATCTGAAATGCCTATCGGCACCTATATCTGAAATGCCTATCGGCACCAATTTTTGAAATGCCTATCGGAAACTACATCTGAAATGCCTATCAGCACCTATATTTGAAATGCCTATCGGCAAACATATCTGGAATGCTTATCGGCACCTATATTTGAAATGCCTATCGGCTTCTCTATCTGAAATGCCTATCGGCACCTATTTTTAAAATGCCAATCGGCAACTATATCTGAAATGCCTATCGGCACCTATATCTGAAATGCCTATCGGCACCAATTTTTGAAATGTCTATCGGAAACTACATCTGAAATGCCTATCAGCACCTATATTTGAAATGCCTATCTGCAACCATATCTGGAATGCCCATCGGCACCTATATTTGAAATGCCTATCGGATTCTATATCTGAAATGCCTATCGACACCTATTTTTAAAATGCCAATCGGCAACTATATCTGAAATGCATATCGGCAGCTATATCTGAATTGCCTATCGGCACCAATTTTTGAAATGCCTATCGGAAACTACATCTGGAATGCCTATCAGCACCTATATTTGAAATGCCAATCGGCAACTATATCTGAAATGCCTATCGGCACCTATATCTGAAATGCCTATCGGCACCTATTTTTGAAATGCCTTTCAGAAACTACATCTGAAATGCCTATCTGCTCCTATATTTGAAATGCCTATCGGCAACCATATCTGGAATGCCTATCGGCACCTATATTTGAAACGCCTATCGGCTTCTATATCTAAAATGCCTATCGGCACCTATATTTGTAATGCCTGTCGGCAACCATATCTGGAATGCCTATCGGCACCTATAATTGAATTGCCTAACGGCTTCTATATCTGAAATGCCTATCGGCACCTATTTTTAAAATGCCAATCGGCAACAATATCTGAAATGCCTATCGGCACCTATTTTTGAAATGCCTATCGGAAACTACATCTGAAATGCCTATCAGCAGCAATATTTGAAATGCCTATCGGCAAGCATATCTGAAATACCTATCGACACCTATATTTGAAATACCTATCGGCTTCTATATCTGAAAAGCCTATCGGCAACTATTTTTAATATGCTAATCGGCAACTATATCTGAAATGCCTATCGGCACCTATATCTGAAATGCCTATCGGCACCTATTTTTAAAATGCCAATCGGCAACTATATCTGAAATGCCTATCGGCACCTATATCTAAAATGCCTATCGGCACCTATTTTTGAAATGCCTTTCGGAAACTACATCTGAAATGCCTATCTGCTCCTATATTTTAAATGCCTATCGGCAACCATATCTGGAATCCCTATCGGCACCTATATTTGAAATGCCTATCGGCTTCTATATCTGAAATGCCTATCGGCACCTATTTTTAAAATGCCAATTGGCAACTATATCTGAAATGCCTATCGGCACCTATATCTGAAATGCCTATCGGCACCAATTTTTGAAATGCCTATCGGAAAGTACATCTGAAATGCCTATCAGCACCTATATTTAAAATGCCTATCGGCAACCATATCTGGAATGCTTATCGGCACCTATATTTGAAATGCCTATCGGCTTCTATATCTGAAATGCCTATCGGCACCTATTTTTAAAATGCCAATCGGCAACTATATCTGAAATGCCTATCGGCACCTATATCTGAAATGCCTATCGGCACCTATTTTTGAAATGCCTATCGGAAACTACATCTGAAATGCCTATCAGCACCTATATTTGAAATGCCTATCTGCAACAATATCTGGAATGCCTATCGGCACCTATATTTGAAATTATCTGCTTCTATATCTGAAATGCCTATCGGCACCTATTTTTAAAATGCCAATAGGCAACTATATCTGTAATGCCTATCAGCACCTATATCTGAAATGCCTATCGGCACCTATATCTGAAATGCCTATGGGCACCAATTTTTGAAATGCCTATCGGAAACTACATCTGAAACGCCTATCAGCACCTATATTTGAAATGCCTATCGGCAACCATATCTGGAAGGCCTATCGGCACCTATATTTGAAATGCCTATGGGATTCTATATCTGAAATGCCTATCGACACCTATTTTTAAAATGCCAATCGGTAACTATATCTGAAATGCATATCGGCAGCTATTGCTGAAATGCCTATCGGCACCAATTTTTGAAATGCCTATCGGAAACTACATCTGGAATGCCTATCAGCACCTATATTTGAAATGCCTATCGGCAACCATATCTGGAATGCCTATCGGCACCTATATTTGAATTGCCTATCGGCTTCTATATCTGAAATGCCTATCGGCACCTATTTTTAAAATGCCAATCGGCACCTATATCTGAAATGCCTATCGGCACCTATATCTGAAATGCCTATCGGCACCTATTTTTGAAATGCCTTTCGGAAACTACATCTGAAATGCCTATCTGCTCCTATATTTGAAATGCCTATCGGCAACCATATCTGGAATGCCTATCGGCACCTATATTTGAAATGCCTATCGGCTTTTATATCTGAAATGCCTATCGGCACCTATTTTTAAAATGCCAATTGGCAACTATATCTGAAATGCCTATCGGCACCTATATCTGAAATGCCTATCGGCACCTATTTTTGAAATGCCTATCGGAAACTACATCTGAAATGCCTATCAGCACCTATATTTGAAATGCCTATCGGCAACCATATCTGGAATGCCTATCGGCACCTATATTTGAAATGTCTATCGGCTTCTATATCTGAAATGCCTATCGGCACCTATTTTTAAAATGCCAATCGGCAACTATATCTGAAATGCCTATCGGCGCCTATTTTTGAAATGCCTATCGGCACCAATTTTTGAAATGCCTATCGGAAACTACATCTGAAATGCCTATCAGCACCTATATTTGAAATGCCTATCGGCAAACATATCTGGAAAGCTTATCGGCACCTATATTTGAAATGCCTATCGGCTTCTATATCTGAAATGCCTATCGGCACCTATTTTTAAAATGCCAATCGGCAACTATATCTGAAATGCCTATCGGCACCTATATCTGAAATGCCTATCGGCACCAATTTTAGAAATGCCTATCGGAAACTACATATGAAATGCCTATCAGCACCTATATTTGAAATTCCTATCGGCAACCATATCTGGAATGCCTATCGGCACCTATATTTGAAATGCCTATCGGCTTCTATATCTGAAATGCCTATCGGCACCTATTTTTAAAATGCCAATCGGCAACTATATCTGAAATGCCTATCGGCACCTATAACTGAAATGCCTATCGGCATCTATTTTTGAAATGCCTTTCGGAAAATACATCTGAAATGCCTATTTGTTCCTATATTTGAAATGCCTATCGGCAACCATATCTGAAATGCCTATCGGCACCTATATTTGAAATGCCTATCGGCTTCTATATTTGAAATGCCTATCGGCACCTATTTTTAAAATGCCAATTGGCAACTATATCTGAAATGCCTATCGGCGCCTATATTTGAAATGCCTATCGGCACCTATTTTTGAAAATCCTATCGGAAACTACATCTGAAATGCCTATCAGCATCTATATTTGAAATGCCTATCGGCAACCATATCTGGAATGCCTATCGGTACCTATATTTGAAATGCCTATCGGCACCTATTTTTGAAATGCCTATCGGAAACTACATCTGAAATGCCTATCAGCACCTATATTTGAAATGCCTATCGGCAACCATATCTGAAATGTCTATCGACACCTATATTTGAAATACCTATCGGGTTCTATATCTGAAATGCCTATCGGCACCTATTTATAAAATGCCAATCGGTAACTATATCTGAAATGCCTATCGGCACCTATATCTGAAATGCCTATCGGCACCAATTTTTGAAATGCCTATCGGAAACTACATCTGAAATGCCTATAGCACCTATATTTGAAATGCCTATCGGCAACCATATCTGGAATGCCTATTGGCACCTATATTTGAAATGCCTATCGGCTTCTATATCTGAAATGCCTATCGGCACCTATTTTTAAAATGCCAATCGGCAACTATATCTGAAATGCCTATCGCCACCTATATCTGAAATGCCTATCGGCACCTATTTTTGAAATGCCTTTCGGAAACTACATCTGAAATGCCTATCTGCTCCTATATTTGAAATGCCTATCGGCAACCATATCTGGAATCCCTATCGGCACCTATATTTGAAATGCCTATCGGCTTCTATATCTGAAATGCCTATCGGCACCTATTTTTAAAATGCCAATAGGCAACTATATCTGAAATGCCTATCGGCACCTATATCTGAAATGCCTATCGGCACCAATTTTTGAAATGCCTATCGGAAACTACATCTGGAATGCCTATCAGCACCTATATTTGAAATGCCTATCGGCAACCATATCTGGAATGCCTATCGGCACCTATATTTGAAATGCCTATCGGCTTCTATATCTGAAATGCCTATCGACACCTATTTTTAAAATGCCAATCGGCAACTATATCTGGAATGCCTATCGGCACCTATATCTGAAATGCCTATCGGCACCAATTTTTGAAATGCCTATCGGAAAGTACATCTGAAATGCCTATCAGCACCTATATTTAAAATGCCTATCGGCAACCATATCTGGAATGCTTATCGGCACCTATATTTGAAATGCCTATCGGCTTCTATATCTGAAATGCCTATCGGCACCTATTTTTAAAATGTCAATCGGCAACTATATCTGAAATGCCTATCGGCACCTATATCTGAAATGCCTATCGGCACCTATTTTTGAAATGCCTATCGGAAACTACATCTGAAATGCCTATCAGCACCTATATTTGAAATGCCTATCTGCAACCATATCTGGAATGCCTATCGGCACCTATATTTGAAATGCCTATCGGCTTCTATATCTGAAATGCCTATCGGCACCTATTTTTAAAATGCCAATAGGCAACTATATCTGTAATGCCTATCAGCACCTATATCTGAAATGCCTATCGGCACCTATATCTGAAATGCCTATCGGCACCAATTTTTGAAATGCCTATTGGAAACTACATCTGAAATGCCTATCAGCACCTATATTTGAAATGCCTATCGGCAACCATATCTGGAATGCCTATCGGCACCTATATTTGAAATGCCTATCGGATTCTATATCTGAAATGCCTATCGACACCTATTTTTAAAATGCCAATCGGTAACTATATCTGAAATGCATATCGGCAGCTATTGCTGAAATGCCTATCGGCACCAATTTTTGAAATGCCTATCGGAAACTACATCTGAAATGCCTATCAGCACCTATATTTGAAATGCCTATCGGCAACCATATCTGAAATGCTTATCGACACCTATTTTTAAAATGCCAATTGGCAACTATATCTGAAATGCCAATTGGCAACTATATCTGAAATGCCTATCGGCCTCTATATCTGAAATGCCTATCGGTACCTATTTTTGAAATGCCTTTCGGAAACTACATCTGAAATGCCTATCTGCTCCTATATTTGAAATGCCTATCGGCAACCATATCTGAAATGTCTATCGACACCTATATTTGAAATACCTATCGGGTTCTATATCTGAAATGCCTATCGGCACCTATTTATAAAATGCCAATCGGTAACTATATCTGAAATGCCTATCGGCACCTATATCTGAAATGCCTATCGGCACCAATTTTTGAAATGCCTATCGGAAACTACATCTGAAATGCCTATAGCACCTATATTTGAAATGCCTATCGGCAACCATATCTGGAATGCCTATTGGCACCTATATTTGAAATGCCTATCGGCTTCTATATCTGAAATGCCTATCGGCACCTATTTTTAAAATGCCAATCGGCAACTATATCTGAAATGCCTATCGCCACCTATATCTGAAATGCCTATCGGCACCTATTTTTGAAATGCCTTTCGGAAACTACATCTGAAATGCCTATCTGCTCCTATATTTGAAATGCCTATCGGCAACCATATCTGGAATCCCTATCGGCACCTATATTTGAAATGCCTATCGGCTTCTATATCTGAAATGCCTATCGGCACCTATTTTTAAAATGCCAATAGGCAACTATATCTGAAATGCCTATCGGCACCTATATCTGAAATGCCTATCGGCACCAATTTTTGAAATGCCTATCGGAAACTACATCTGGAATGCCTATCAGCACCTATATTTGAAATGCCTATCGGCAACCATATCTGGAATGCCTATCGGCACCTATATTTGAAATGCCTATCGGCTTCTATATCTGAAATGCCTATCGACACCTATTTTTAAAATGCCAATCGGCAACTATATCTGGAATGCCTATCGGCACCTATATCTGAAATGCCTATCGGCACCAATTTTTGAAATGCCTATCGAAAAGTACATCTGAAATGCCTATCAGCACCTATATTTAAAATGCCTATCGGCAACCATATCTGGAATGCTTATCGGCACCTATATTTGAAATGCCTATCGGCTTCTATATCTGAAATGCCTATCGGCACCTATTTTCAAAATGTCAATCGGCAACTATATCTGAAATGCCTATCGGCACCTATATCTGAAATGCCTATCGGCACCTATTTTTGAAATGCCTATCGGAAACTACATCTGAAATGCCTATCAGCACCTATATTTGAAATGCCTATCTGCAACCATATCTGGAATGCCTATCGGCACCTATATTTGAAATGCCTATCGGCTTCTATATCTGAAATGCCTATCGGCACCTATTTTTAAAATGCCAATAGGCAACTATATCTGTAATGCCTATCAGCACCTATATCTGAAATGCCTATCGGCACCTATATCTGAAATGCCTATCGGCACCAATTTTTGAAATGCCTATTGGAAACTACATCTGAAATGCCTATCAGCACCTATATTTGAAATGCCTATCGGCAACCATATCTGGAATGCCTATCGGCACCTATATTTGAAATGCCTATCGGATTCTATATCTGAAATGCCTATCGACACCTATTTTTAAAATGCCAATCGGTAACTATATCTGAAATGCATATCGGCAGCTATTGCTGAAATGCCTATCGGCACCAATTTTTGAAATGCCTATCGGAAACTACATCTGAAATGCCTATCAGCACCTATATTTGAAATGCCTATCGGCAACCATATCTGAAATGCTTATCGACACCTATTTTTAAAATGCCAATTGGCAACTATATCTGAAATGCCAATTGGCAACTATATCTGAAATGCCTATCGGCCTCTATATCTGAAATGCCTATCGGTACCTATTTTTGAAATGCCTTTCGGAAACTACATCTGAAATGCCTATCTGCTCCTATATTTGAAATGCCTATCGGCAACCATATCTGGAATGCCTATCGGCACCTACATTTGAAATGCCTATCGGCTTCTATATCTGAAATGCCTATCGGCACCTATTTTTAAAATGCCAATCGGCAACTATATCTGAAATGCCTATCGGCACCTATATCTGAAATGCCTATCGGCACCAATTTTTGAAATGCCTATCGGAAACTACATCTGAAATGCCTATCAGCACCTATATTTGAAATGCCTATCGGCAAACATATCTGGAATGCTTATCGGCACCTATATTTGAAATGCCTAACGGCTTCTATATCTGAAATGCCTATCGACACCTATTTTTAAAATGCCAATCGGCAACTATATCTGAAATGCCTATCGGCACCTATATCTGAAATGCCTATCGGCACCAATTTTTGAAATGCCTATCGGAAACTACATCTGGAATGCCTATCAGCACCTATATTTGAAATGCCTATCGGCAACCATATCTGGAATGCCTATCGGCACCTATATTTGAAATGCCTAACGGCTTCTATATCTGAAATGCCTATCGACACCTATTTTTAAAATGCCAATCGGCAACTATATCTGAAATGCCTATTGGCACCTATATCTGAAATGCCTATCGGCACCTATTTTTGAAATGCCTTTCGGAAACTACATCTGAAATGCCTATCTGCTCCTATATTTGAAATGCCTATCGGCAACCATATCTGGAATGCCTATCGGCACCTATATTTGAAATGCCTATCGGCTTCTATATCTGAAATGCCTATCGGCAACTATTTTTAAAATGCCAATTGGCAACTATATCTGAAATGCCTATCGGCACTTATATCTGAAATGCCTGTCGGCACCTATTTTTGAAATGCCTATCGGAAACTACATCTGAAATGCCTATCAGCACCTATATTTGAAATGCCTATCAGCAACCATATCTGGAATGCCTATCGGCACCTATAATTGAAATGCCTATCGGCTTCTATATCTGAAATGCCTATCGGCACCTATTTTTAAAATGCTCATCGGCAACTATATCTAAAATGCCTATCAGCACCTATATCTGAAATGCCTATCGGCACCTATTTTTGAAATGCCTATCGGAAACTACATCTGAAATGCCTATCAGCACCTATATTTGAAATGCCTATCGGCAACCATATCTGAAATGCCTATCGGCACCTATATTTGAAATGCCTATCGGCTTCTATATCTGAAATGCCTATCGACACCTATTTTTAAAATGCCAATCGGCAACTATATCTGTAATGCCTATCAGCACCTATATCTAATATGCCTATCGGCACCTATTTTTGAAATGCCTATCGGAAACTACGTCTGAAATGCCTTTCAGCACCAATATTTGAAATGCCTATCAGCAACTATATCTGAAATACCTATCGACACTTATATTTGAAATACCTATCGGCTTCTATATCTGAAAAGCCTATCGGTACCTATTTTTAAAATGCCAATCGGCAACTATATCTGAAATTCTTATCGGCACCTATATCTTAAATGCCTATCGGCACCAATTTTTGAAATGCCTATCGGAAACTACATCTGAAATGCCTATCAGCACCTATATTTGAAATGCTTATCGGCAACCATATCTGGAATGCCTATCGGCACCTATATTTGAAATGCCTATCGGATTCTATATCTGAAATGCCTATCGACACCTATTTTTAAAATGCCAATCGGTAACTATATCTGAAGTGCATATCTGCAGCTATATCTGAAATGCCTATCGGCACCAATTTTTGAAATGCCTATCAGAAACTAAATCTGGAATGCCTATCAGCACCTATATTTGAAATGCCTATCGGCAACCATATCTGGAATGCCTATCGGCACCTATATTTGAAATGCCTATCGGCTTCTATATCTGAAATGCCCATCGGCACCTATTTTTAAAATGCCAATCGGCAACTATATCTGAAATGTCTATCGGCACCTATATCTGAAATGCCTATCGGCACCTATTTTTGAAATGCCTTTCGGAAACTACATCTGAAATGCCTAACTGCTCCTATATTTGAAATGCCTATCGGCAACCATATCTGGATTGCCTATCGGCACCTATATTTGAAATGCCTATCGGCAACCATATCTGGAATGCCTATCGGCACCTATATTTGAAATGCCTATCGGCTTTTATATCTGAAATGCCTATCGGCACCTATTTTTAAAATGCCAATTGGCACCTATATCTGAAATGCCTATCGGCACCAATTTTTGAAATGCCTATCGGAAACTACATCTGAAATGCCTATTAGCACCTATATTTGAAAAGCCTATCGGCAACCATATCTGGAATGCCTATCGGCACCTATATTTGAAATGCCTATCGGCTTCTATATCTGAAATGCCTATCGGCACCAATTTTTGAAATGCCTATCGGAAACTACATCTGGAATGCCTATCAGCACCTATATTTGAAATGCCTATCGGCACCTATATTTTAAATGCCTATCGGCAACTATATCTGATATGCCTATCGGCACCTATATCTGAAATGCCTATCGGCACCTATTTTTGAAATGCCTATCGGAAACTACATCTAAAATGCCTATCGGCACCTATTTTTAAAATGCCAATCGGCAACTATATCTGAAATGCCTATCGGCACCCATATCTGAAATGCCTATCGGCACCTATTTTTGAAATGCCTATCGGCACCTATTTTTGAAATGCCTATCGGAAACTACATCTAAAATGCCTATCGACACCTATTTTTAAAATGCCAATCGGCAACTATATCTGAAATGCCTACCGGCGCCTATTTTTGAAATGCCTATCGGAAACTACATCTTAAATGCGTATCAGCACCTATATTTAAATGCCTATCGGCAACCACATCAAAAATGCCTATCGGCACCTATATCTGAAATGCCTTTCGGCATTTATATCTAAAATGCCTATCGACACCTATATTTGAAATGCCTATCGGCACCTATATTTTAAATGCCTATCGGCAACTATATCTGATATGCCTATCGGCACCTATATCTGAAATGCCTATCGGCACCTATTTTTGAAATGCCTATCGGAAACTACATCTAAAATGCCTATCGGCACCTATTTTTAAAATGCCAATCGGCAACTATATCTGAAATGCCTATCGGCACCTATATCTGAAATGCCTATCGGCACCTATTTTTGAAATGCCTATCGGAAACTACATCTGAAATGCCTATCAGCACCTATATTTGAAATGCCTATCGGCAATCATATCTGAAATGACTATCGACACCTATATTTGAAATACCTATCGGCTTCTATATCTGAAATGCCTATCGGCACCTATTTTTAAAATGCTAATCGGCAACTATATCTGAAATGCCTATCGGCACCTATATCTGAAATGCCTATCGGCACCTATTTTTGAAATGCCTATCCGAAAACTATATCTGAAATGCCTATCAGCACCTATATTTGAAATGCCTATCGGCAACCATATCTGGAATGCCTATCGGCACCTATATTTGAAATGCCTATCGGCTTCTATATCTGAAATGCTTATCGACACCTATTTAAAAATGCCAATTGGCAACTATATCTGAAATGCCAATTGGCAACTATATCTGAAATGCCTATCGGCCTCTATAACTGAAATGCCTATCGGTACCTATTTTTGAAATGCCTTTCGGAAACTACATCTGAAATGCCTATCTGCTCCTATATTTGAAATGCCTATCGGCAACCATATCTGGAATGCCTATCGGCACCTAAATTTGAAATGCCTATCGGCTTCTATATCTGAAATGCCTATCGGCACCTATTTTTAAAATGCCAATCGGCAACTATATCTGAAATGCCTATCGGCACCTATATCTGAAATGCCTATCGGCACCAATTTTTGAAATGCCTATCGGAAACTACATCTGAAATGCCTATCAGCACCTATAGTTGAAATGCCTATCGGCAAACATATCTGAATTGCCTATCGGCACCAATTTTTGAAATGCCTATCGGAAACTACATCTGGAATGCCTATCAGCACCTATATTTGAAATGCCAATCGGCAACTATATCTGAAATGCCTATCGGCACCTATATCTGAAATGCCTATCGGCACCTATTTTTGAAATGCCTTTCAGAAACTACATCTGAAATGCCTATCTGCTCCTATATTTGAAATGCCTATCGGCAACCATATCTGGAATGCCTATCGGCACCTATATTTGAAATGCCTATCGGCTTCTATATCTGAAATGCCTATCGGCACCTATATTTGAAATGCCTGTCGGCAACCATATCTGGAATGCCTATCGGCACCTATAATTGAAATGCCTAACGGCTTCTATATCTGAAATGCCTATCGGCACCTATTTTTAAAATGCCAATCGGCAACAATATCTGAAATGCCTATCGGCACCTATTTTTGAAATGCCTATCGGAAACTACATCTGAAATGCCTATCAGCAGCAATATTTGAAATGCCTATCGGCAAGCATATCTGAAATACCTATCGACACCTATATTTGAAATACCTATCGGCTTCTATATCTGAAAAGCCTATCGGCAACTATTTTTAATATGCTAATCGGCAACTATATCTGAAATGCCTATCGGCACCTATATCTGAAATGCCTATCGGCACCTATATCTGAAATGCCTATCGGCACCAATTTTTGAAATGCCTATCGGAAACTACATCTGGAATGCCTATCAGCACCTATATTTGAAATGCCTATCGGCAACCATATCTGGAATGCCTATCGGCACCTAAATTTGAAATGCCTATCGGCTTCTATATCTGAAATGCCTATCGGCACCTATTTTTAAAATGCCAATCGGCAACTATATCTGAAATGCCTATCGGCACCTATATCTGAAATGCCTATCGGCACCAATTTTTGAAATGCCTATCGGAAACTACATCTGAAATGCCTATCAGCACCTATAGTTGAAATGCCTATCGGCAAACATATCTGAATTGCCTATCGGCACCAATTTTTGAAATGCCTATCGGAAACTACATCTGGAATGCCTATCAGCACCTATATTTGAAATGCCAATCGGCAACTATATCTGAAATGCCTATCGGCACCTATATCTGAAATGCCTATCGGCACCTATATCTGAAATGCCTATCGGCACCAATTTTTGAAATGCCTATCGGAAACTACATCTGGAATGCCTATCAGCACCTATATTTGAAATGTCTATCGGCAACCATATCTGAAATGCCTATCGGCACCTATATCTGAAATGCCTATCGGCACCAATTTTTGAAATGCCTATCGGAAACTACATCTGGAATGCCTATCAGCACCTATATTTGAAATGCCTATCGGCAACCATATCTGGAATGCCTATCGGCACCTATATTTGAAATGCCTATCGGATTCTATATCTGAAATGCCTAACGACACCTATTTTTAAAATGCCAATCGGTAACTATATCTGAAGTGCATATCGGCAGCTATATCTGAAATGCCTATCGGCACCAATTTTTGAAATGCCTATCAGAAACTAAATCTGGAATGCCTATCAGCACCTATATTTGAAATGCCTATCGGCAACCATATCTGGAATGCCTATCGGCACCTATATTTGAAATGCCTATCGGCCTCTATATCTGAAATGCCCATCGGCACCTATTTTTAAAATGCCAATCGGCAACTATATCTGAAATGTCTATCGGCACCTATATCTGAAATGCCTATCGGCACCTATTTTTGAAATGCCTTTCGGAAACTACATCTGAAATGCCTATCTGCTCCTATATTTGAAATGCCTATCGGCAACCATATCTGGATTGCCTATCGGCACCTATATTTGAAATGCGTATCGGCAACCATATCTGGAATGCCTATCGGCACCTATATTTGAAATGCCTATCGGCTTTTATATCTGAAATGCCTATCGGCACCTATTTTTAAAATGCCAATTGGCACCTATATCTGAAATGCTTATCGGCACCAATTTTTGAAATGCCTATCGGAAACTACATCTGAAATGCCTATCAGCACCTATATTTGAAAAGCCTATCGGCAACCATATCTGGAATGCCTATCGGCACCTATATTTAAAATGCCTATCGGCTTCTATATCTGAAATGCCTATCGGCACCTATTTTTGAAATGCCTATCGGAAACTACATCTAAAATGCCTATCGGCACCTATTTTTAAAATGCCAATCGGCAACTATATCTGAAATGCCTACCGGCGCCTATTTTTGAAATGCCTATCGAAAACTACATCTTAAATGCGTATCAGCACCTATATTTAAATGCCTATCGGCAACCACATCAGAAATGCCTATCGGCACCTATATCTGAAATGCCTTTCGGCATTTATATCTAAAATGCCTATCGACACCTATATTTGAAATGCCTATCGGCACCTATATTTTAAATGCCTATCGGCAACTAAATCTGATATGCCTATCGGCACCTATATCTGAAATGCCTATCGGCACCTATTTTTGAAATGCCTATCGGAAACTACATCTAAAATGCCTATCGGCACCTATTTTTAAAATGCCAATCGGCAACTATATCTGAAATGCCTATCGGCACCTATATCTGAAATGCCTATCGGCACCTATTTTTGAAATGCCTATCGGAAACTACATCTGAAATGCCTATCAGCACCTATATTTGAAATGCCTATCGGCAATCATATCTGAAATGACTATCGACACCTATATTTGAAATACCTATCGGCTTCTATATCTGAAATGCCTATCGGCACCTATTTTTAAAATGCTAATCGGCAACTATATCTGAAATGCCTATCGGCACCTATATCTGAAATGCCTATCGGCCTCTATAACTGAAATGCCTATCGGTACCTATTTTTGAAATGCCTTTCGGAAACTACATCTGAAATGCCTATCTGCTCCTATATTTGAAATGCCTATCGGCAACCATATCTGGAATGCCTATCGGCACCTAAATTTGAAATGCCTATCGGCTTCTATATCTGAAATGCCTATCGGCACCTATTTTTAAAATGCCAATCGGCAACTATATCTGAAATGCCTATCGGCACCTATATCTGAAATGCCTATCGGCACCAATTTTTGAAATGCCTATCGGAAACTACATCTGAAATGCCTATCAGCACCTATAGTTGAAATGCCTATCGGCAAACATATCTGGAATGCTTATCGGCACCTATATTTGAAATGCCTATCGGCTTCTCTATCTGAAATGCCTATCGGCACCTATTTTTAAAATGCCAATCGGCAACTATATCTGAAATGCCTATCGGCACATATATCTGAAATGCCTATCGGCACCAATTTTTGAAATGCCTATCGGAAACTACATCTGAAATGCCTATCAGCACCTATATTTGAAATGCCTATCTGCAACCATATCTGGAATGCCCATCGGCACCTATATTTGAAATGCCTATCGGATTCTATATCTGAAATGCCTATCGACACCTATTTTTAAAATGCCAATCGGCAACTATATCTGAAATGCATATCGGCAGCTATATCTGAATTGCCTATCGGCACCAATTTTTGAAATGCCTATCGGAAACTACATCTGGAATGCCTATCAGCACCTATATTTGAAATGCCAATCGGCAACTATATCTGAAATGCCTATCGGCACCTATATCTGAAATGCCTATCGGCACCAATTTTTGAAATGCCTATCGGAAACTACATCTGGAATGCCTATCAGCACCTATATTTGAAATGCCTATCGGCAACCATATCTGGAATGCCTATCGGCACCTATATTTGAAATGCCTATCGGCTTCTATATCTGAAATGCCTATCGGCACCTATTTTTAAAATGCCAATCGGCAACTATATCTGAAATGCCTATCAGCACCTATATCTGAAATGCCTATCGGCACCTATATCTGAAATGCCTATCGGCACCAATTTTTGAAATGCCGATCGGAAACTACATCTGAAATGCCTATCAGCACCTATATTTGAAATGCCTATCGGCAACCATATCTGGAAGGCCTATCGGCACCTATATTTGAAATGCCTATCGGATTCTATATCTGAAATGCCTATCGACACCTATTTTTAAAATGCCAATCGGTAACTATATCTGAAATGCATATCGGCAGCTATTGCTGAAATGCCTATCGGCACCAATTTTTGAAATGCCTATCGGAAACTACATCTGGAATGCCTATCAGCACCTATATTTGAAATGCCTATCGGCAACCATATCTGGAATGCCTATCGGCACCTATATTTGAATTGCCTATCGGCTTCTATATCTGAAATGCCTATCGGCACCTATTTTTAAAATGCCAATCGGCACCTATATCTGAAATGCCTATCGGCACCTATATCTGAAATGCCTATCGGCACCTATTTTTGAAATGCCTTTCGGAAACTACATCTGAAATGCCTATCTGCTCCTATATTTGAAATGCCTATCGGCAACCATATCTGGAATGCCTATCGGCACCTATATTTGAAATGCCTATCGACTTTTATATCTGAAATGCCTATCGGCACCTATTTTTAAAATGCCAATTGGCAACTATATCTGAAATGCCTATAGGCACCTATATCTGAAATGCCTATCGGCACCTATTTTTGAAATGCCTATCGGAAACTACATCTGAAATGCCTATCAGCACCTATATTTGAAATGCCTATCGGCAACCATATCTGGAATGCCTATCGGCACCTATATTTGAAATGTCTATCGGCTTCTATATCTGAAATGCCTATCGGCACCTATTTTTAAAATGCTAATCGGCAACTATATCTGAAATGCCTATCGGCGCCTATTTTTGAAATGCCTATCGGCACCAATTTTTGAAATGCCTATCGGAAACTACATCTGAAATGCCTATCAGCACCTATATTTGAAATGCCTATCGGCAAACATATCTGGAAAGCTTATCGGCACCTATATTTGAAATGCCTATCGGCTTCTATATCTGAAATGCCTATCGGCACCTATTTTTAAAATGCCAATCGGCAACTATATCTGAAATGCCTATCGGCACCTATATCTGAAATGCCTATTGGCACCAATTTTAGAAATGCCTATCGGAAACTACATATGAAATGCCTATCAGCACCTATATTTGAAATTCCTATCGGCAACCATATCTGGAATGCCTATCGGCACCTATATTTGAAATGCCTATCAGATTCTATATCTGAAATGCCTATCGACACCTATTTTTAAAATGCTAATCGGTAACTATATCTGAAATGCATATCGGCAGCTATATCTGAAATGCCTATCGGCACCAATTTTTGAAATGCCTATCGGAAACTACATCTGGAATGCCTATCAGCACCTATATTTGAAATGCCTATCGGCAAACATATCTGGAATGCCTATCGGCACCTATATTTGAAATGCCTATCGGCTTCTATATCTGAAATGCCTATCGGCACCTATTTTTAAAATGCCAATCGGCAACTATATCTGAAATGCCTATCGGCACCTATAACTGAAATGCCTATCGGCACCTATTTTTGAAATGCCTTTCGGAAAATACATCTGAAATGCCTATTTGTTCCTATATTTGAAATGCCTATCGGCAACCATATCTGAAATGCCTATCGGCACCTATATTTGAAATGCCTATCGGCTTCTATATCTGAAATGCCTATCGGCACCTATTTTTAAAATGCGAATTGGCAACTATATCTGAAATGCCTATCGGCACCTATATTTGAAATGCCTATCGGCACCTATTTTTGAAAAACCTATCGGAAACTACATCTGAAATGCCTATCAGCACCTATATTTGAAATGCCTATCGGCAACCATATCTGGAATGCCTATCGGTACCTATATTTGAAATGCCTATCGGCTTATATATCTCAAATGCCTATCGGCACCTATTTTTAAAATGCCAATCGGCAACTATATCTGAAATGCCTATCGGCACCTATTTTTGAAATGCCTATCGGAAACTACATCTGAAATGCCTATCAGCACCTATATTTGAAATGCCTATCGGCAACCATATCTGAAATGTCTATCGACACCTATATTTGAAATACCTATCGGGTTCTATATCTGAAATGCCTATCGGCACCTATTTATAAAATGCCTATCGGTAACTATATCTGAAATGCCTATCGGCACCTATATCTGAAATGCCTATCGGCACCAATTTTTGAAATGCCTATCGGAAACTACATCTGAAATGCCTATAGCACCTATATTTGAAATGCCTATCGGCAACCATATCTGGAATGCCTATCGGCACCTATATTTGAAATGCCTATCGGCTTCTATATCTGAAATGCCTATCGGCACCTATTTTTAAAATGCCAATCGGCAACTATATCTGAAATGCCTATCGCCACCTATATCTGAAATGCCTATCGGCACCTATTTTTGAAATGCCTTTCGGAAACTACATCTGAAATGCCTATCTGCTCCTATATTTGAAATGCCTATCGGCAACCATATCTGGAATCCCTATCGGCACCTATATTTGAAATGCCTATCGGCTTCTATATCTGAAATGCCTATCGGCACCTATTTTTAAAATGCCAATTGGCAACTATATCTGAAATGCCTATCGGCACCTATATCTGAAATGCCTATCGGCACCAATTTTTGAAATGCCTATCGGAAACTACATGTGGAATGCCTATCAGCATCTATATTTGAAATGCCTATCGGCAACCATATCTGGAATGCCTATCGGCACCTATATTTGAAATGCCTATCGGCTTCTATATCTGAAATGCCTATCGACACCTGTTTTTAAAATGCCAATCGGCAACTATATCTGGAATGCCTATCGGCACCTATATCTGAAATGCCTATCGGCACCAATTTTTGAAATGCCTATCGGAAAGTACATCTGAAATGCCTATCAGCACCTATATTTAAAATGCCTATCGACAACCATATCTGGAATGCTTATCGGCACCTATATTTGAAATGCCTATCGGCTTCTATATCTGAAATGCCTATCGGCACCTATTTTTAAAATGTCAATCGGCAACTATATCTGAAATGCCTATCGGCACCTATATCTGAAATGCCTATCGGCACCTATTTTTGAAATGCCTATCGGAAACTACATCTGAAATGCCTATCAGCACCTATATTTGAAATGCCTATCTGCAACCATATCTGGAATGCCTATCGGCACCTATATTTGAAATGCCTATCGGCTTCTATATCTGAAATGCCTATCGGCACCTATTTTTAAAATGCCAATAGGCAACTATATCTGTAATGCCTATCAACACCTATATCTGAAATGCCTATCGGCACCTATATCTGAAATGCCTATCGGCACCAATTTTTGAAATGCCTATCGGAAACTACATCTGAAATGCCTATCAGCACCTATATTTGAAATGCCTATCGGCAACCATATCTGGAATGCCTATCGGCACCTATATTAGAAATGCCTATCGGATTCTATATCTGAAATGCCTATCGACACCTATTTTCAAAATGCCAATCGGTAACTATATCTGAAATGCATATCGGCAGCTCTTGCTGAAATGCCTATCGGCACCAATTTTTGAAATGCCTATCGGAAACTACATCTGGAATGCCTATCAGCACCTATATTTAAAATGCCTATCGGCAACCATATCTGGAATGCCTATCGGCACCTATATTTGAAATGCCTATCGGCTTCTATATCTGAAATGCCTATCGACACCTATTTTTAAAATGCCAATCGGCAACTATATCTGAAATGCCTATCGGCACCTATATCTGAAATGCCTATCGGCACCAATTTTTGAAATGCCTATCGGAAACTACATCTGAAATGCCTATCAGCACCTATATTTGAAATGCCTATCTGCAACCATATCTGGAATGCCCATCGGCACCTATATTTGAAATGCCTATCGGGTTCTATATCTGAAATGCCTATCGGCACCTATTTATAAAATGCCAATCGGTAACTATATCTGAAATGCCTATCGGCACCTATATCTGAAATGCCTATCGGCACCAATTTTTGAAATGCCTATCGGAAACTACATCTGAAATGCCTATAGCACCTATATTTGAAATGCCTATCGGCAACCATATCTGGAATGCCTATCGGCACCTATATTTGAAATGCCTATCGGCTTCTATATCTGAAATGCCTATCGGCACCTATTTTTAAAATGTCAATCGGCAACTATATCTGAAATGCCTATCGGCACCTATATCTGAAATGCCTATCGGCACCAATTTTTGAAATGCCTATCGGAAACTACATCTGAAATGCCTATAGCACCTATATTTGAAATGCCTATCGGCAACCATATCTGGAATGCCTATCGGCACCTATATTTGAAATGCCTATCGGCTTCTATATCTGAAATGCCTATCGGCACCTATTTTTAAAATGCCAATAGGCAACTATATCTGTAATGCCTATCAACACCTATATCTGAAATGCCTATCGGCACCTATATCTGAAATGCCTATCGGCACCAATTTTTGAAATGCCTATCGGAAACTACATGTGGAATGCCTATCAGCATCTATATTTGAAATGCCTATCGGCAACCATATCTGGAATGCCTATCGGCACCTATATTTGAAATGCCTATCGGCTTCTATATCTGAAATGCCTATCGACACCTATTTTTAAAATGCCAATCGGCAACTATATCTGGAATGCCTATCGGCACCTATATCTGAAATGCCTATCGGCACCAATTTTTGAAATGCCTATCGGAAAGTACATCTGAAATGCCTATCAGCACCTATATTTAAAATGCCTATCGACAACCATATCTGGAATGCTTATCGGCACCTATATTTGAAATGCCTGTCGGCTTCTATATCTGAAATGCCTATCGGCACCTATTTTTAAAATGTCAATCGGCAACTATATCTGAAATGCCTATCGGCACCTATATCTGAAATGCCTATCGGCACCTATTTTTGAAATGCCTATCGGAAACTACATCTGAAATGCCTATCAGCACCTATATTTGAAATGCCTATCTGCAACCATATCTGGAATGCCTATCGGCACCTATATTTGAAATGCCTATCGGCTTCTATATCTGAAATGCCTATCGGCACCTATTTTTAAAATGCCAATAGGCAACTATATCTGTAATGCCTATCAACACCTATATCTGAAATGCCTATCGGCACCTATATCTGAAATGCCTATCGGCACCAATTTTTGAAATGCCTATCGGAAACTACATCTGAAATGCCTATCAGCACCTATATTTGAAATGCCTATCGGCAACCATATCTGGAATGCCTATCGGCACCTATATTAGAAATGCCTATCGGATTCTATATCTGAAATGCCTATCGACACCTATTTTCAAAATGCCAATCGGTAACTATATCTGAAATGCATATCGGCAGCTCTTGCTGAAATGCCTATCGGCACCAATTTTTGAAATGCCTATCGGAAACTACATCTGGAATGCCTATCAGCACCTATATTTGAAATGCCTATCGGCAACCATATCTGGAATGCCTATCGGCACCTATATTTGAAATGCCTATCGGCTTCTATATCTGAAATGCCTATCGACACCTATTTTTAAAATGCCAATCGGCAACTATATCTGAAATGCCTATCGGCACCT
The DNA here is from genome assembly GCA_034508555.1 of Venustoraphidia nigricollis. NCBI lineage: Eukaryota > Metazoa > Arthropoda > Insecta > Raphidioptera > Raphidiidae > Venustoraphidia > Venustoraphidia nigricollis. The sequence continues at coordinate 57,274 of JAVRKA010000042.1, read as the reverse complement.
ATATCTGAAATGCCTATCGGCACCAATTTTTGAAATGCCTATCGGAAACTACATCTGAAATGCCTATCAGCACCTATATTTGAAATGCCTATCTGCAACCATATCTGGAATGCCCATCGGCACCTATATTTGAAATGCCTATCGGATTCTATATCTGAAATGCCTATCGACACCTATTTTTAAAATGCCAATCGGCAACTATATCTGAAATGCATATCGGCAGCTATATCTGAATTGCCTATCGGCACCAATTTTTGAATTGCCTGTCGGAAACTACATCTGGAATGCCTATCAGCACCTATATTTGAAATGCCAATCGGCAACTATATCTGAAATGCCTATCGGCACCTATATCTGAAATGCCTATCGGCACCTATTTTTGAAATGCCTTTCAGAAACTACATCTGAAATGCCTATCTGCTCCTATATTTGAAATGCCTATCGGCAACCATATCTGGAATGCCTATCGGCACCTATATTTGAAATGCCTATCGGCTTCTATATCTGAAATGCCCATCGGCACCTATATTTGAAATGCCTGTCGGCAACCATATCTGGAATGCCTATCGGCACCTATATTTGAAATGCCTATCGGCTTCTATATCTGAAATGCCTACCGGCACCTATTTTTAAAATGCCAATCGGCAACTATATCTGAAATGCCTATCGGCACCTATATCTGAAATGCCTATCGGCACCAATTTTTGAAATGCCTATCGGAAACTACATCTGAAATGCCTATCAGCACCTATATTTGAAATGCCTATCTGCAACCATATCTGGAATGCCCATCGGCACCTATATTTGAAATGCCTATCGGATTCTATATCTGAAATGCCTATCGACACCTATTTTTAAAATGCCAATCGGCAACTATATCTGAAATGCATATCGGCAGCTATATCTGAATTGCCTATCGGCACCAATTTTTGAAATGCCTATCGGAAACTACATCTGGAATGCCTATCAGCACCTATATTTGAAATGCCAATCGGCAACTATATCTGAAATGCCTATCGGCACCTATATCTGAAATGCCTATCGGCACCTATTTTTGAAATGCCTTTCAGAAACTACATCTGAAATGCCTATCTGCTTCTATATCTGAAATGCCTATCGGCACCTATAATTGAAATGCCTAACGGCTTCTATATCTGAAATGCCTATCGGCACCTATTTTTAAAATGCCAATCGGCAACAATATCTGAAATGCCTATCGGCACCTATTTTTGAAATGCCTATCGGAAACTACATCTGAAATGCCTATCAGCAGCAATATTTGAAATGCCTATCGGCAAGCATATCTGAAATACCTATCGACACCTATATTTGAAATACCTATCGGCTTCTATATCTGAAAAGCCTATCGGCAACTATTTTTAATATGCTAATCGGCAACTATATCTGAAATGCCTATCGGCACCTATATCTGAAATGCCTATCGGCACCTATATCTGAAATGCCTATCGGCACCAATTTTTGAAATGCCTATCGGAAACTACATCTGGAATGCCTATCAGCACCTATATACGAAATGCCTATCGGCAACCATATCTGGAATGCCTATCGGCACCTATATTTGAAATGCCTATCGGCTTCTATATCTGAAATGCCTATCGGCACCTATTTTTAAAATGCCAATCGGCAACTATATCTGAAATGCCTATCGGCACCTATATCTGAAATGCCTATCGGCACCAATTTTTGAAATGCCTATCGGAAACTACATCTGGAATGCCTATCAGCACCTATATTTGAAATGCCTATCGGCTTCTATATCTGAAATGCCTATCGGCACCTATTTTCAAAATGCCAATAGGCAACTATATCTGTAATGCCTATCAGCACCTATATCTGAAATGCCTATCGGCACCTATATCTGAAATGCCTATCGGCACCAATTTTTGAAATGCCTATCGGAAACTACATCTGAAATGCCTATCAGCACCTATATTTGTAATGCCTATCGGCAACCATATCTGGAAGGCCTATCGGCACCTATATTTGAAATGCCTATCGGATTCTATATCTGAAATGCCTATCGACACCTATTTTTAAAATGCCAATCGGTAACTATATCTAAAATGCATATCGGCAGCTATTGCTGAAATGCCTATCGGCACCAATTTTTGAAATGCCTATCGGAAATTACATCTGGAATGCCTATCAGCACCTATATTTGAAATGCCTATCGGCAACCATATCTGGAATGCCTATCGGCACCTATATTTGAATTGCCTATCGGCTTCTATATCTGAAATGCCTATCGGCACCTATTTTTAAAATGCTAATCGGCACCTATATCTGAAATGCCTATCGGCACCTATATCTGAAATGCCTATCGGCACCTATTTTTGAAATGCTTTTCGGAAACTACATCTGAAATGCCTATCTGCTCCTATATTTGAAATGCCTATCGGCAACCATATCTGGAATGCCTATCGGCACCTATATTTGAAATGCCTATCGGCTTTTATATCTGAAATGCCTATCGGCACGTATTTTTAAAATGCCAATTGGCAACTATATCTGAAATGCCTATCGGCACCTATATCTGAAATGCCTATCGGCACCTATTTTTGAAATGCCTATCGGAAACTACATCTGAAATGCCTATCAGCACCTATATTTGAAATGCCTATCAGCAACCATATCTGGAATGCCTATCGGCACCAATATTTGAAATGTCTATCGGCTTCTATATCTGAAATGCCTATCGGCACCTATTTTTAAAATGCCAATCGGCAACTATATCTGAAATGCCTATCGGCGCCTATATTTGAAATGCCTATCGGCACCAATTTTTGAAATGCCTATCGGAAACTACATCTGAAATGCCTATCAGCACCTATATTTGAAATGCCTATCGGCAAACATATCTGGAAAGCTTATCGGCACCTATATTTGAAATGCCTATCGGCTTCTATATCTGAAATGCCTATCGGCACCTATTTTTAAAATGCCAATCGGCAACTATATCTGAAATGCCTATCGGCACCTATATCTGAAATGCCTATCGGCACCAATTTTAGAAATGCCTATCGGAAACTACATATGAAATGCCTATCAGCACCTATATTTGAAATTCCTATCGGCAACCATATCTGGAATGCCTATCGGCACCTATATTTGAAATGCCTATCAGATTCTATATCTGAAATGCCTATCGACACCTATTTTTAAAATGCTAATCGGTAACTATATCTGAAATGCATATCGGCAGCTATATCTGAAATGCCTATCGGCACCAATTTTTGAAATGCCTATCGGAAACTACATCTGGAATGCCTATCAGCACCTATATTTGAAATGCCTATCGGCAAACATATCTGCAATGCCTATCGGCACCTATATTTGAAATGCCTATCGGCTTCTATATCTGAAATGCCTATCGGCACCTATTTTTAAAATGCCAATCGGCAACTATATCTGAAATGCCTATCGGCACCTATAACTGAAATGCCTATCGGCACCTATTTTTGAAATGCCTTTCGGAAAATACATCTGAAATGCCTATTTGTTCCTATATTTGAAATGCCTATCGGCAACCATATCTGAAATGCCTATCGGCACCTATTTTTGAAATGCCTATCGGAAACTACATCTGAAATGCCTATCAGCACCTATATTTGAAATGCCTATCGGCAACCATATCTGAAATGTCTATCGACACCTATATTTGAAATACCTATCGGGTTCTATATCTGAAATGCCTATCGGCACCTATTTATAAAATGCCAATCGGTAACTATATCTGAAATGCCTATCGGCACCTATATCTGAAATGCCTATCGGCACCAATTTTTGAAATGCCTATCGGAAACTACATCTGAAATGCCTATAGCACCTATATTTGAAATGCCTATCGGCAACCATATCTGGAATGCCTATCGGCACCTATATTTGAAATGCCTATCGGCTTCTATATCTGAAATGCCTATCGGCACCTATTTTTAAAATGCCAATCGGCAACTATATCTGAAATGCCTATCGCCACCTATATCTGAAATGCCTATCGGCACCTATTTTTGAAATGCCTTTCGGAAACTACATCTGAAATGCCTATCTGCTCCTATATTTGAAATGCCTATCGGCAACCATATCTGGAATCCCTATCGGCACCTATATTTGAAATGCCTATCGGCTTCTATATCTGAAATGCCTATCGGCACCTATTTTTAAAATGCCAATTGGCAACTATATCTGAAATGCCTATCGGCACCTATATCTGAAATGCCTATCGGCACCAATTTTTGAAATGCCTATCGGAAACTACATGTGGAATGCCTATCAGCATCTATATTTGAAATGCCTATCGGCAACCATATCTGGAATGCCTATCGGCACCTATATTTGAAATGCCTATCGGCTTCTATATCTGAAATGCCTATCGACACCTATTTTTAAAATGCCAATCGGCAACTATATCTGGAATGCCTATCGGCACCTATATCTGAAATGCCTATCGGCACCAATTTTTGAAATGCCTATGGGAAAGTACATCTGAAATGCCTATCAGCACCTATATTTAAAATGCCTATCGACAACCATATCTGGAATGCTTATCGGCACCTATATTTGAAATGCCTATCGGCTTCTATATCTGAAATGCCTATCGGCACCTATTTTTAAAATGTCAATCGGCAACTATATCTGAAATGCCTATCGGCACCTATATCTGAAATGCCTATCGGCACCTATTTTTGAAATGCCTATCGGAAACTACATCTGAAATGCCTATCAGCACCTATATTTGAAATGCCTATCTGCAACCATATCTGGAATGCCTATCGGCACCTATATTTGAAATGCCTATCGGCTTCTATATCTGAAATGCCTATCGGCACCTATTTTTAAAATGCCAATAGGCAACTATATCTGTAATGCCTATCAACACCTATATCTGAAATGCCTATCGGCACCTATATCTGAAATGCCTATCGGCACCAATTTTTGAAATGCCTATCGGAAACTACATCTGAAATGCCTATCAGCACCTATATTTGAAATGCCTATCGGCAACCATATCTGGAATGCCTATCGGCACCTATATTAGAAATGCCTATCGGATTCTATATCTGAAATGCCTATCGACACCTATTTTCAAAATGCCAATCGGTAACTATATCTGAAATGCATATCGGCAGCTCTTGCTGAAATGCCTATCGGCACCAATTTTTGAAATGCCTAGCGGAAACTACATCTGGAATGCCTATCAGCACCTATATTTGAAATGCCTATCGGCAACCATATCTGGAATGCCTATCGGCACCTATATTTGAAATGCCTATCGGCTTCTATATCTGAAATGCCTATCGACACCTATTTTTAAAATGCCAATCGGCAACTATATCTGAAATGCCTATCGGCACCTATATCTGAAATGCCTATCGGCACCAATTTTTGAAATGCCTATCGGAAACTACATCTGAAATGCCTATCAGCACCTATATTTGAAATGCCTATCTGCAACCATATCTGGAATGCCCATCGGCACCTATATTTGAAATGCCTATCGGGTTCTATATCTGAAATGCCTATCGGCACCTATTTATAAAATGCCAATCGGTAACTATATCTGAAATGCCTATCGGCACCTATATCTGAAATGCCTATCGGCACCAATTTTTGAAATGCCTATCGGAAACTACATCTGAAATGCCTATAGCACCTATATTTGAAATGCCTATCGGCAACCATATCTGGAATGCCTATCGGCACCTATATTTGAAATGCCTATCGGCTTCTATATCTGAAATGCCTATCGGTACCTATTTTTAAAATGCCAATCGGCAACTATATCTGAAATGCCTATCGCCACCTATATCTGAAATGCCTATCGGCACCTATTTTTGAAATGCCTTTCGGAAACTACATCTGAAATGCCTATCTGCTCCTATATTTGAAATGCCTATCGGCAACCATATCTGGAATCCCTATCGGCACCTATATTTGAAATGCCTATCGGCTTCTATATCTGAAATGCCTATCGGCACCTATTTTTAAAATGCCAATTGGCAACTATATCTGAAATGCCTATCGGCACCTATATCTGAAATGCCTATCGGCACCAATTTTTGAAATGCCTATCGGAAACTACATGTGGAATGCCTATCAGCATCTATATTTGAAATGCCTATCGGCAACCATATCTGGAATGCCTATCGGCACCTATATTTGAAATGCCTATCGGCTTCTATATCTGAAATGCCTATCGACACCTATTTTTAAAATGCCAATCGGCAACTATATCTGGAATGCCTATCGGCACCTATATCTGAAATGCCTATCGGCACCAATTTTTGAAATGCCTATCGGAAAGTACATCTGAAATGCCTATCAGCACCTATATTTAAAATGCCTATCGACAACCATATCTGGAATGCTTATCGGCACCTATATTTGAAATGCCTATCGGCTTCTATATCTGAAATGCCTATCGGCACCTATTTTTAAAATGTCAATCGGCAACTATATCTGAAATGCCTATCGGCACCTATATCTGAAATGCCTATCGGCACCTATTTTTGAAATGCCTATCGGAAACTACATCTGAAATGCCTATCAGCACCTATATTTGAAATGCCTATCTGCAACCATATCTGGAATGCCTATCGGCACCTATATTTGAAATGCCTATCGGCTTCTATATCTGAAATGCCTATCGGCACCTATTTTTAAAATGCCAATAGGCAACTATATCTGTAATGCCTATCAACACCTATATCTGAAATGCCTATCGGCACCTATATCTGAAATGCCTATCGGCACCAATTTTTGAAATGCCTATCGGAAACTACATCTGAAATGCCTATCAGCACCTATATTTGAAATGCCTATCGGCAACCATATCTGGAATGCCTATCGGCACCTATATTAGAAATGCCTATCGGATTCTATATCTGAAATGCCTATCGACACCTATTTTCAAAATGCCAATCGGTAACTATATCTGAAATGCATATCGGCAGCTCTTGCTGAAATGCCTATCGGCACCAATTTTTGAAATGCCTATCGGAAACTACATCTGGAATGCCTATCAGCACCTATATTTGAAATGCCTATCGGCAACCATATCTGGAATGCCTATCGGCACCTATATTTGAAATGCCTATCGGCTTCTATATCTGAAATGCCTATCGACACCTATTTTTAAAATGCCAATCGGCAACTATATCTGAAATGCCTATCGGCACCTATATCTGAAATGCCTATCGGCACCAATTTTTGAAATGCCTATCGGAAACTACATCTGAAATGCCTATCAGCACCTATATTTGAAATGCCTATCTGCAACCATATCTGGAATGCCCATCGGCACCTATATTTGAAATGCCTATCGGATTCTATATCTGAAATGCCTATCGACACCTATTTTTAAAATGCCAATCGGCAACTATATCTGAAATGCATATCGGCAGCTATATCTGAATTGCCTATCGGCACCAATTTTTGAATTGCCTATCGGAAACTACATCTGGAATGCCTATCAGCACCTATATTTGAAATGCCAATCGGCAACTATATCTGAAATGCCTATCGGCACCTATATCTGAAATGCCTATCGGCACCTATTTTTGAAATGCCTTTCAGAAACTACATCTGAAATGCCTATCTGCTCCTATATTTGAAATGCCTATCGGCAACCATATCTGGAATGCCTATCGGCACCTATATTTGAAATGCCTATCGGCTTCTATATCTGAAATGCCCATCGGCACCTATATTTGAAATGCCTGTCGGCAACCATATCTGGAATGCCTATCGGCACCTATATTTGAAATGCCTATCGGCTTCTATATCTGAAATGCCTACCGGCACCTATTTTTAAAATGCCAATCGGCAACTATATCTGAAATGCCTATCGGCACCTATATCTGAAATGCCTATCGGCACCAATTTTTGAAATGCCTATCGGAAACTACATCTGAAATGCCTATCAGCACCTATATTTGAAATGCCTATCTGCAACCATATCTGGAATGCCCATCGGCACCTATATTTGAAATGCCTATCGGATTCTATATCTGAAATGCCTATCGACACCTATTTTTAAAATGCCAATCGGCAACTATATCTGAAATGCATATCGGCAGCTATATCTGAATTGCCTATCGGCACCAATTTTTGAAATGCCTATCGGAAACTACATCTGGAATGCCTATCAGCACCTATATTTGAAATGCCAATCGGCAACTATATCTGAAATGCCTATCGGCACCTATATCTGAAATGCCTATCGGCACCTATTTTTGAAATGCCTTTCAGAAACTACATCTGAAATGCCTATCTGCTTCTATATCTGAAATGCCTATCGGCACCTATAATTGAAATGCCTAACGGCTTCTATATCTGAAATGCCTATCGGCACCTATTTTTAAAATGCCAATCGGCAACAATATCTGAAATGCCTATCGGCACCTATTTTTGAAATGCCTATCGGAAACTACATCTGAAATGCCTATCAGCAGCAATATTTGAAATGCCTATCGGCAAGCATATCTGAAATACCTATCGACACCTATATTTGAAATACCTATCGGCTTCTATATCTGAAAAGCCTATCGGCAACTATTTTTAATATGCTAATCGGCAACTATATCTGAAATGCCTATCGGCACCTATATCTGAAATGCCTATCGGCACCTATATCTGAAATGCCTATCGGCACCAATTTTTCAAATGCCTATCGGAAACTACATCTGGAATGCCTATCAGCACCTATATACGAAATGCCTATCGGCAACCATATCTGGAATGCCTATCGGCACCTATATTTGAAATGCCTATCGGCTTCTATATCTGAAATGCCTATCGGCACCTATTTTTAAAATGCCAATCGGCAACTATATCTGAAATGCCTATCGGCACCTATATCTGAAATGCCTATCGGCACCAATTTTTGAAATGCCTATCGGAAACTACATCTGGAATGCCTATCAGCACCTATATTTGAAATGCCTATCGGCTTCTATATCTGAAATGCCTATCGGCACCTATTTTCAAAATGCCAATAGGCAACTATATCTGTAATGCCTATCAGCACCTATATCTGAAATGCCTATCGGCACCTATATCTGAAATGCCTATCGGCACCAATTTTTGAAATGCCTATCGGAAACTACATCTGAAATGCCTATCAGCACCTATATTTGTAATGCCTATCGGCAACCATATCTGGAAGGCCTATCGGCACCTATATTTGAAATGTCTATCGGATTCTATATCTGAAATGCCTATCGACACCTATTTTTAAAATGCCAATCGGTAACTATATCTGAAATGCATATCGGCAGCTATTGCTGAAATGCCTATCGGCACCAATTTTTGAAATGCCTATCGGAAATTACATCTGGAATGCCTATCAGCACCTATATTTGAAATGCCTATCGGCAACCATATCTGGAATGCCTATCGGCACCTATATTTGAATTGCCTATCGGCTTCTATATCTGAAATGCCTATCGGCACCTATTTTTAAAATGCCAATCGGCACCTATATCTGAAATGCCTATCGGCACCTATATCTGAAATGCCTATCGGCACCTATTTTTGAAATGCTTTTCGGAAACTACATCTGAAATGCCTATCTGCTCCTATATTTGAAATGCCTATCGGCAACCATATCTGGAATGCCTATCGGCACCTATATTTGAAATGCCTATCGGCTTTTATATCTGAAATGCCTATCGGCACGTATTTTTAAAATGCCAATTGGCAACTATATCTGAAATGCCTATCGGCACCTATATCTGAAATGCCTATCGGCACCTATTTTTGAAATGCCTATCGGAAACTACATCTGAAATGCCTATCAGCACCTATATTTGAAATGCCTATCAGCAACCATATCTGGAATGCCTATCGGCACCAATATTTGAAATGTCTATCGGCTTCTATATCTGAAATGCCTATCGGCACCTATTTTTAAAATGCCAATCGGCAACTATATCTGAAATGCCTATCGGCGCCTATATTTGAAATGCCTATCGGCACCAATTTTTGAAATGCCTATCGGAAACTACATCTGAAATGCCTATCAGCACCTATATTTGAAATGCCTATCGGCAAACATATCTGGAAAGCTTATCGGCACCTATATTTGAAATGCCTATCGGCTTCTATATCTGAAATGCCTATCGGCACCTATTTTTAAAATGCCAATCGGCAACTATATCTGAAATGCCTATCGGCACCTATATCTGAAATGCCTATCGGCACCAATTTTAGAAATGCCTATCGGAAACTACATATGAAATGCCTATCAGCACCTATATTTGAAATTCCTATCGGCAACCATATCTGGAATGCCTATCGGCACCTATATTTGAAATGCCTATCAGATTCTATATCTGAAATGCCTATCGACACCTATTTTTAAAATGCTAATCGGTAACTATATCTGAAATGCATATCGGCAGCTATATCTGAAATGCCTATCGGCACCAATTTTTGAAATGCCTATCGGAAACTACATCTGGAATGCCTATCAGCACCTATATTTGAAATGCCTATCGGCAAACATATCTGGAATGCCTATCGGCACCTATATTTGAAATGCCTATCGGCTTCTATATCTGAAATGCCTATCGGCACCTATTTTTAAAATGCCAATCGGCAACTATATCTGAAATGCCTATCGGCACCTATAACTGAAATGCCTATCGGCACCTATTTTTGAAATGCCTTTCGGAAAATACATCTGAAATGCCTATTTGTTCCTATATTTGAAATGCCTATCGGCAACCATATCTGAAATGCCTATCGGCACCTATATTTGAAATGCCTATCGGCTTCTATATCTGAAATGCCTATCGGCACCTATTTTTAAAATGCCAATTGGCAACTATATCTGAAATACCTATCGGAACCTATTTTTGAAAAACCTATCGGAAACTACATCTGAAATGCCTATCAGCACCTATATTTGAAATGCCTATCGGCAACCATATCTGGAATGCCTATCGGTACCTATATTTGAAATGCCTATCGGCTTATATATCTGAAATGCCTATCGGCACCTATTTTTAAAATGCCAATCGGCAACTATATCTGAAATGCCTATCGGCACCTATTTTTGAAATGCCTATCGGAAACTACATCTGAAATGCCTATCAGCACCTATATTTGAAATGCCTATCGGCAACCATATCTGAAATGTCTATCGACACCTATATTTGAAATACCTATCGGGTTCTATATCTGAAATGCCTATCGGCACCTATTTATAAAATGCCAATCGGTAACTATATCTGAAATGCCTATCGGCACCTATATCTGAAATGCCTATCGGCACCAATTTTTGAAATGCCTATCGGAAACTACATCTGAAATGCCTATAGCACCTATATTTGAAATGCCTATCGGCAACCATATCTGGAATGCCTATCGGCACCTATATTTGAAATGCCTATCGGCTTCTATATCTGAAATGCCTATCGGCACCTATTTTTAAAATGCCAATCGGCAACTATATCTGAAATGCCTATCGCCACCTATATCTGAAATGCCTATCGGCACCTATTTTTGAAATGCCTTTCGGAAACTACATCTGAAATGCCTATCTGCTCCTATATTTGAAATGCCTATCGGCAAACATATCTGGAATCCCTATCGGCACCTATATTTGAAATGCCTATCGGCTTCTATATCTGAAATGCCTATCGGCACCTATTTTTAAAATGCCAATTGGCAACTATATCTGAAATGCCTATCGGCACCTATATCTGAAATGCCTATCGGCACCAATTTTTGAAATGCCTATCGGAAACTACATCTGGAATGCCTATCAGCACCTATATTTGAAATGCCTATCGGCAACCATATCTGGAATGCCTATCGGCACCTATATTTGAAATGCCTATCGGCTTCTATATCTGAAATGCCTATCGACACCTATTTTTAAAATGCCAATCGGCAACTATATCTGGAATGCCTATCGGCACCTATATCTGAAATGCCTATCGGCACCAATTTTTGAAATGCCTATCGGAAAGTACATCTGAAATGCCTATCAGCACCTATATTTAAAATGCCTATCGACAACCATATCTGGAATGCTTATCGGCACCTATATTTGAAATGCCTATCGGCTTCTATATCTGAAATGCCTATCGGCACCTATTTTTAAAATGTCAATCGGCAACTATATCTGAAATGCCTATCGGCACCTATATCTGAAATGCCTATCGGCACCTATTTTTGAAATGCCTATCGGAAACTACATCTGAAATGCCTATCAGCACCTATATTTGAAATGCCTATCTGCAACCATATCTGGAATGCCTATCGGCACCTATATTTGAAATGCCTATCGGCTTCTATATCTGAAATGCCTATCGGCACCTATTTTTAAAATGCCAATAGGCAACTATATCTGTAATGCCTATCAGCACCTATATCTGAAATGCCTATCGGCACCTATATCTGAAATGCCTATCGGCACCAATTTTTGAAATGCCTATCGGAAACTACATCTGAAATGCCTATCAGCACCTATATTTGAAATGCCTATCGGCAACCATATCTGGAATGCCTATCGGCACCTATATTTGAAATGCCTATCGGATTCTATATCTGAAATGCCTATCGACACCTATTTTCAAAATGCCAATCGGTAACTATATCTGAAATGCATATCGGCAGCTATTGCTGAAATGCCTATCGGCACCAATTTTTGAAATGCCTATCGGAAACTACATCTGGAATGCCTATCAGCACCTATATTTGAAATGCCTATCGGCAACCATATCTGGAATGCCTATCGGCACCTATATTTGAAATGCCTATCGGCTTCTATATCTGAAATGCGTATCGGCACCTATTTTTAAAATGCCAATCGGCACCTATATCTGAAATGCCTATCGGCACCTATATCTGAAATGCCTATCGGCACCTATTTTTGAAATGCCTTTCGGAAACTACATCTGAAATGCCTATCTGCTCCTATATTTGAAATGCCTATCGGCAACCATATCTGGAATGCCTATCGGCACCTATATTTGAAATGCCTATCGGCTTTTATATCTGAAATGCCTATCGGCACCTATTTTTAAAATGCCAATTGGCAACTATATCTGAAATGCCTATCGGCACCTATATCTGAAATGCCTATCGGCACCTATTTTTGAAATGCCTATCGGAAACTACATCTGAAATACCTATCAGCACCTATATTTGAAATGCCTATCGGCAAACATATCTGAAATGCCTATCGGCACCTATTTTTAAAATGCCAATCGGCACCTATATCTGAAATGCCTATCGGCACCTATATCTGAAATGCCTATCGGCACCTATTTTTGAAATGCCTTTCGGAAACTACATCTGAAATGCCTATCTGCTCCTATATTTGAAATGCCTATCGGCAACCATATCTGGAATGCCTATCGGCACCTATATTTGAAATGCCTATCGGCTTCTATATCTGAAATGCCTATCGGCACCTATTTTTAAAATGCCAATCGGCAACTATATCTGAAATGCCTATCGGCGCCTATTTTTGAAATGCCTATCGGCACCAATTTTTGAAATGTCTATCGGAAACTACATCTGAAATGCCTATCAGCACCTATATTTGAAATGCCTATCGGCAAACATATCTGGAAAGCTTATCGGCACTTATATTTGAAATGCCTATCGGCTTCTATATCTGAAATGCCTATCAGCACCTATTTTTAAAATGCCAATCGGCAACTATATCTGAAATGCCTATCGGCACCTATATCTGAAATGCCTATCGGCACCAATTTTAGAAATGCCTATCGGAAACTACATATGAAATGCCTATCAGCACCTATATTTGAAATTCCTATCGGCAACCATATCTGGAATGCCTATCGGCACCTATATTTGAAATGCCTATCAGATTCTATATCTGAAATGCCTATCGACACCTATTTTTAAAATGCTAATCGGTAACTATATCTGAAATGCATATCGGCAGCTATATCCGAAATGCCTATCGGCACCAATTTTTGAAATGCCTATCGGAAACTACATCTGGAATGCCTATCAGCACCTATATTTGAAATGCCTATCGGCAAACATATCTGGAATGCCTATCGGCACCTATTTTTGAAATGCCTATCGGCTTCTATATCTGAAATGCCTATCGGCACCTATTTTTAAAATGCCAATCAGCAACTATATCTGAAATGCTTATCGGCACCTATAACTGAAATGCCTATCGGCACCTATTTTTGAAATGCCTTTCGGAAAATACATCTGAAATGCCTATTTGCTCCTATATTTGAAATGCCTATCGGCAACCATATCTGAAATGCCTATCGGCACCTATATTTGAAATGCCTATCGGCTTCTATATCTGAAATGCCTATCGGCACCTATTTTTAAAATGCCAATTGGCAACTATATCTGAAATGCCTATCGGCACCTATATTTGAAATGCCTATCGGCACCTATTTTTGAAAAACCTATCGGAAACTACATCTGAAATGCCTATCAGCACCTATTTTTGAAATGCCTATCGGAAACTACATCTGAAATGCCTATCAGCACCTATATTTGAAATGCCTATCGGCAACCATATCTGAAATGTCTATCGACACCTATATTTGAAATACCTATCGGGTTCTATATCTGAAATGCCTATCGGCACCTATTTATAAAATGCCAATCGGTAACTATATCTGAAATGCCTATCGGCACCTATATCTGAAATGCCTATCGGCACCAATTTTTGAAATGCCTATCGGAAACTACATCTTAAATGCCTATAGCACCTATATTTGAAATGCCTATCGGCAACCATATCTGGAATGCCTATCGGCACCTATATTTGAAATGCCTATCGGCTTCTATATCTGAAATGCCTATCGGTACCTATTTTTAAAATGCCAATCGGCAACTATATCTGAAATGCCTATCGCCACCTATATCTGAAATGCCTATCGGCACCTATTTTTGAAATGCCTTTCGGAAACTACATCTGAAATGCCTATCAGCACCTATATTTGAAATGCCTATCGGCAACCATATCTGGAATCCCTATCGGCACCTATATTTGAAATGCCTATCGGCTTCTATATCTGAAATGCCTATCGGCACTTATTTTTAAAATGCCAATTGGCAACTATATCTGAAATGCCTATCGGCACCTATATCTGAAATGCCTATCGGCACCAATTTTTGAAATGCCTATCGGAAACTACATCTGGAATGCCTATCAGCACCTATATTTGAAATGCCTATCGGCAACCATATCTGGAATGCCTATCGGCACCTATATTTGAAATGCCTATCGGCTTCTATATCTGAAATGCCTATCGACACCTATTTTTAAAATGCCAATCGGCAACTATATCTGGAATGCCTATCGGCACCTATATCTGAAATGCCTATCGGCACCAATTTTTGAAATGCCTATCGGAAAGTACATCTGAAATGCCTATCAGCACCTATATTTAAAATGCCTATCGGCAACCATATCTGGAATGCTTATCGGCACCTATATTTGAAATGCCTATCGGCTTCTATATCTGAAATGCCTATCGGCACCTATTTTTAAAATGTCAATCGGCAACTATATCTGAAATGCCTATCGGCACCTATATCTGAAATGCCTATCGGCACCTATTTTTGAAATGCCTATCGGAAACTACATCTGAAATGCCTATCAGCACCTATATTTGAAATGCCTATCTGCAACCATATCTGGAATGCCTATCGGCACCTATATTTGAAATGCCTATCGGCTTCTATATCTGAAATGCCTATCGGTACCTATTTTTAAAATGCCAATCGGTAACTATATCTGAAATGCATATCGGCAGCTATTGCTGAAATGCCTATCGGCACCAATTTTTGAAATGCCTATCGGAAACTACATCTGGAATGCCTATCAGCACCTATATTTGAAATGCCTATCGGCAACCATATCTGGAATGCCTATCGGCACCTATATTTGAAATGCCTATCGGCTTCTATATCTGAAATGCCTATCGGAACCTATTTTTAAAATGCCAATCGGCACCTATATCTGAAATGCCTATCGGCACCTATATCTGAAATGCCTATCGGCACCTATTTTTGAAATGCCTTTCGGAAACTACATCTGAAATGCCTATCTGCTCCTATAGGTAGTATGTTTATGAGAGAGCAGTGTCCCTCCGGCCCTCCAGTTAAGCTCTTCCGACTTGAGAGTGGGGATAAAACTTGCTATGAAAACTTGTTCGCATGCACATGTTGAAATATGGTAGTCGTTACGTCTGCGACGTCTGTTGGGTCTTATTCCTCCACTTTTCACGTAAAGGGAGGGGGACGTACGCTTATAAGCCGCCGCCACCGACTTCACTGGTTGTTTTTTTTCCATAAAAATATGGCCGCTTTGAAAACGTGACGTAAGAAAGGTTCGAGCCACCCGCCGCCGCCGCCCGCACTCACAACACACGCAGAGAGAGATACACACACACACACACACACACACACACACAGCAATTAACGTTTCGCACACGTTGACTGACTGCCGATGCTGGCCTGAAGTATCTTACAATGTTGACACCTACGCGATGCAGCATGTATACGGAATGTTTTATAATAACGTGGTCCATTTTTTCCGACGCCGAATATATACTCCCAGAGACACATATACAGACACACCAAAGAGACACCAAAGAGACACCAAAGAGACACCAAACGGACACCAAACAGACACCAAAGAGACACCAAAGAGACACCAAAGAGACACCAAAGAGACACCAAACAGACACCAAACGGACACCAAACAGACACCAAAGAGACACCAAAGAGACACCAAAGAGACACCAAACAGACACCAAAGAGACACCAAAGAGACACCAAACAGACACCAAAGAGACACCAAAGAGACACCAAACAGACACCAAACAGACACCAAAGAGACACCAAAAAGACGCCAAAAACACACACGCAACTCTGAAATATAAAAGTATTTTTTTAAATTTTAATAAAAACAATTAAAATATGTTTTAAAATATTTATTAAAAGAGAAGCAGTACAATGTTAATAATTGCTTAAAATCTAACTCTGAAATATAAAAGTATTTTTTTTAATTTTAATAAAAACAATTAAAATATGTTTTAAAATATTTATTAAAAGAGAAGCAGTACAATGTTAATAATTGCTTAAAATCTAACTCTGAAATATAAAAGTATTTTTTTAAATTTTAATAAAAACAATTAAAATATGTTTAAAAATATTTATTTAAAGAGAAGCAGTACAATGTTAATAATTGCTTAAAATCTAAATCAGAAATATAAAAGTATTTTTTTTAATTTTAATAAAACAATTAAAATACATTTTAAAATATTTATTAAAAGAGAAGCAGTACAAATGTTAATAATTGTTTAAAATCTAAGATTCAGTCAATATCGTTAGGTATAAAGAAATCGTTGACGCTTATCTAAATACATATTATAAAATAATTTCACTGTATTTGAATGGGAAACGTACGAACACAATAGACTATCAACAATGTTCTTCAGCTCCAACAGACTTTCCCATTCACTTTTTGATATTATCAAAGAAATGCAAGTATTTGATCTCTTAAATTTTAAATGTTTAATTTTCTTTAAATAAACTTCTTTAATTTCCACATCTCCGCCGATCACTGAATAAAAACCTTTGTGAGCGTCATCGTTAAAATACTTATTTATATGATTACACAACAACATTAGAGCAAACCAATCTATTTGATCGATAAAAATACTACACCTCGATTTCACATCTCTCAGTTCGAGTTTAGCTTGAAAATCTTGAGGAGAAGAAGAAGAAGAAGCGGGTAACCAACCAACGTTTATGTATTTAGTTCGTTTCTCATCAAAGAAAAAAATGTTTTGCACTAACAGTTTTGTTTCCGAAGGTTTTGTTGTTGCTGTTGTCACATGCTGAACAGACGCTGATGATGGTGATGACGCTGTTGTAGCAGCACTTCTAAAGTCGATCTCGCGCACTAACGGAAACTCTACAATGTCTTCACCCCTAGGCTCCTCCACTTCTCCCTCGTTCGTGTTCATCCGCACGATGCTGTTGTTGTTGTTGTCATTAGAGCAAAACTGGAATATATTAGGAGTAGCCATGTGTGTGTGTTGCTTCAACATTGTACGCTTACTGAGAGAGAGAGATACCGGTCTGTTTTCTTTTCAATAGCGCTCTAAAACAGTCTTCTTCTTCTTCTTGTTCTTGTTTTTGTTGTTGTTAACCCCCACCAATTTAGAGTCTCTGACGCGGTCACCGACGGCGATGTCGTCTCTTAATTCTCTTCTTATGAAATCATCCGTGTCCGTGACTTTGTCTTCTGGCTCAATTTTTAAATTTTGTTGTAGTTTTTGCACGAGACAGTAGATGTCTTTTTGTAAATTTACATCAGTCTTCAAAAGTTTCAACCGTACCAAACAGGTGTATATTTTGTTGTAGAGATTGTCCAAGGTTTGTTTATCGGTGACGTGGAGCAAAAAGACCTTTATGCAATGTGTATTTTTGATAAACACAGTGAAAACTATACGACTGTCGTCTAAAACAAATCGCACGTGACGAGGATCCATTTTTAAAAATCTTATACCCTCATTCCAGGGAATGGGTGTTTGCTGTACAACGTTATTTTTATCGAAAGTAAATCCCCATTGTACTAGTTTTCGTTTCTCGTCTGCAGTGAGATTTGAAAAACGTCTGCTCTGATTGAACAACTCTACGCCGAGAATTTCTTCTAGAGTAGTCGTCGGTGAGCAGCTTGGCACGAAACCAACACTCCAAAGATTATTATCAACACCGCCAACACAGTCATAATCACTTGTACTTTGCATTTTTTGTTAAAGACTGAATAATTTAAAAATAACTTTGTCTTTTATACATTATTCAAATCCTCACTCCCCCACCATAATGTTTGCACAACAACCGCCTTTGTTTTATTCATTTAGATATTTTTGCAGCTTGAGTACATTTTTTACGTTTGAACGCAGATTACACACGATTTTATTATTAATTAACGAATTATTATTAATTTCAAAAAAAAACATTTTACTACTCTATACTAGACAATTTATGAAAAAAAAAAAAAAACAATTTTTTGAGCCCATCATTACAGTGGAATAAATTTCCCTACCTTTGCCGCCGCCTCCAGTATCAAATCCGGAAATTCTTTTCCGTATGTCCTCAGTTTTAAGACGTTTTTATATGCGCAGTTGCTATCAAATTCTGTATTATTGTGCAGTTCGCACATGATTTCATTTTCAATTGAGTGTGGCGGCAAGGGTAATATTTTTAATGCGGGGCATTTTGAATCTAAATCTACATAAAGTAAATCAGGCCCGTTCTTTTTTAGAAATCTTTGTTTTTGGAGTCCTTTAACTAAAATTAGAGATGAACCTTTAAACATGTTTGTCAGTTGTTTATTTAGTTCACGATAGTCAATGTTGCCATAGTTCCAGTCGAGACCGTTTATTCTACTTTTATTGTAAGCATTCTGTTTTCTATACTTTTCATCGAGGCAGCGTTTCTCGTACGGCGGCTCAAACACAATACATTGTGGTATACTGCCACTAAACAGTTCACAATAGGCCAATTCCTTTGCAAAATATTCATGCTCGTTACCGACAACGAATTGAATATCGCACACTCCAATTTTTAATGCCATATTGCTTTTTTAACGTTTAAAATGTTTTATAAATTTTATAAATTTTTAGAGTACACACTCACTATTGTTGAATAAATTTAACTATTAACTTCAGCTTGAAGAGAGACGCTTTTTATAGCATAATTTTTTTGATGTTGGGGAGAGAATTGTAGGAAGTATTTTAGTTTTGCATAAACAAAAAGATGCAATTTGATGGTAAACAACTTTACGTCATATAAAATCAAGGTTTGTTTGTGAGACAGAATTAAAGGTAGTTGTCGTGAGATTAATGCACACCGTCAGAAAACTTCCTGATAACCATAATATGACTGCATGATCATTTTTTAATAGTGCATTGTTTACAGTGTGGGATTAAGGACAACGCGGGGGTCTGTAGCAAATTCTGTCAAGGGGCTTTTGGTTTTGCTTTAGGTTCTCAAGTTTAGGATATTAAACAGAACAAAACTGTTACAAATGAACTTTTCTGGATTTAATATAAGACAAAAAAAAAATAGAGATAATACTTTCAAAATAGACTTCTTTAAGCAAATCATGCTTTCTATATTCAACAAAGTGTGTGTGTGAGAGAGAGAGAGAGAGAGAGAGAGAGAGATGATTAAGGCGTTCTTGAATCCACCATGTTTTCTAATTCATTTTAATGTTCGCCACTGCAAAATTTATTGTATTAAATAATGAGTAATAAAAAAATAATAAGGTCCCCCAAAATTCGCGATGTCCATATCATTTGCTACTCTTGCTATATGGCTAATCCGACACTGATTACATATAAATGCTGTTGTTCATTCTTATGCAAAAATTTAAAAAATTGCATAGACGTGCCTGCCTTGAAAGTCTCTGTGTAAATCTAAAGTGCAATGTACGTAAATTATCTTGCTAATCTGAGCTGCATCGCTTTGTTTGAAATCGTTCTTTGTTTATCAATAACTACATATATCTCAAATTTTAAAAAATTGCATAGACGTGCCTGCCTTGAAAGTCTCTGTGTAAATCTAAAGTGCAATGTACGTGAATTATCTTGCTAATCTGAGCTGCATCGCTTTGTTTGAAATCGTTCTTTGTTTATCAATAACTATATCTGGGGTAAGTGGGTAAAAAGTCATATGTTCACTTTGGAAGATTTTACAGGAGAGCACTTTTTAATTTTTAAGGCATATATTACTTTTTTTTAAACTGTGGGATATTTGTATATGTGATATGGGTAAATATTATACTGGTTAACATTAAAAAATGAAAATCAACTACGATTAAAATGATTTTTGTGGATAATAATTAATTATGACTTTATGCTCAATTTTCTTTGGGCGAGTAAAATGTTATAACTTGACTTATCTAGTTTTACCTGTGTTAGTATTTTCAAAATAGTTCGCGTTTTAATTGTGTAAAAGGTCTCTAATCGAGTTATGACTGTAATCACAGAAAAAAAGAAACGAGGAAAAAAGCATAAGTAGATTTAATGCCTTATGCACGAACTGACACTAAATCCATACATATAAACATCAAATTGATTAAGTCAAATTGTTACTTTAAGCACGAGCACAAAAAACTAAAATAAGTACGGTAATAACGTCACATTTCGACTTATGATTTGGTGGAGTTTGGCATTTGTAGTTTATTGACACATATGATTTTATGTATAAAAAAAACGTTGGTAAGAAAGTGGTTTACACTTATGATCTTTTACCCGAATAACTATTTGATTTCTGGAAATTTATAGGTCTAATATAGACATATTTAAAAAATTACGACATATGACCTTTTACTCACCTACCCCAGATATATATCTCAAATTTAAAAAAATTGCATAGACGTGCCTACCTTGAAAGTCTCTGTGTAAATCTAAAGTGCAATGTACGTAATTTGCCTTGGTAATCTGAGTTGCAACGCTTTGTTTGAAATACTCCTTTTTTCCGACTTGTAATGTTGAAAGTTGAGTTCTTTGTTTATTAACGACTATATATATCTCAAGTGATTTAAACATCACAGTTCTCTCTTGTACGTGTTCGTAAATGGAGATAATTTTACACAACTCCACACAGTTCGGTATTATAACAATTTTGGTTAATTTGAAAGTGATACAGTGCGCAGATGTTGATGTAAATACATTTCATATCGTTCGAGTGACATTTAATTCAAAAAATTCTTTAACAATTACTTTAAAATATAATTGTACTGAATTTCAAGTTGAACATATATTTCACGACCAGACAGATCACGAACTTTTCACTATAGACCCCTCGTCGACAAAATATCTCGAAGTGTGTGTTTCAAATCAGCAGAGAACTCAAAATTTTTACTTTAAACGAAAATTGCATCATTTTGTCGAAATTTCATCGGTTGAAGAGGAAATTCAACACTATAAACGTGAAGTGTACGAGTCAAATTTACTGTTGAGTCAAAAATATTTATACAACTACATATCAATCCACAAAAAAGTAAATATCGAGAGGGCTTATAAGGTAAAACATTTTTTATTTTAATAATTTTGTTTACATGCATGCAGTGCACGGTTTATATGTATGTACATTTTTTTAATTATTACTTTTGTTTTTGCAGATGGACAAATTCAATAAGATTGGAAACTGTGAAAGTAACACCGATCATAATGAACAATTTCGTAAAATTACCGATCTAATCATCAACAAAAAATACGAAATCAAAAAAATCCATACAATGAATACGAAATATGGACCCAAAATAATAATAAATCTTTTGGAAGAGAATGGTATATTTTTCTTACCAGCGAGATTCCAGAAAATGAGCAATACTGAAAAAGAGGAATTGATGAAAATGAAAAACATATCATTTATATACAAGGGTGAAAAGATCATTGGAAAATATAATAATAAGACATCGATAGTAAATTTTTTAGAAAATGATCAAGAAGAAGAATGTGTAGAGGAATCGGATGAGAACGAAGATGAAGAAGAACCAAAAAAGAAAAAAAAGAAAACTTCCACCCCCACAACCGCCAACGTCTAATTTTTCTTCTTCTTCTTTGTTTTCGCAGATGGACAAATTCAATAAGATTTGGAAACTGTGAAAGTTACACCGATCATAATGAACAATTTCGTAAAATTAGCGATCTAATCATCAACAAAAAATACGAAATCAAAAAAATCCATACAATGAATACGAAATACGGACCCAAAATAATAATAAATCTTTCGGAAGAGAATGGTGTATTTTTCTTACCAGCCAGATTCCAGAAAATGAGCAATACTGAAAAAGAGGAATTGATGAAAATGAAAAACATATCATTTATATACAAGGGTGAAAAGATCATTGGAAAATATAATAATAAGACATCGATAGTAAATTTTTTAGAAAATGATCAAGAAGAATGTGTAGAGGAATCGGATGAGAACGAAGATGAAGAAGAACCAAAAAAGAAAACTTCCACCCCCACAACCGCCTTTTCAGAACCTACTAGAGAGAGAGATGTTATCTAAATGTACCTATAATAAATACTGTGTATTATTGCGCTCTCATAGATTATGATAATGTACTATATTTTTTAATAAAGACAGATTGAAAAATAAATACTCAAAAATGTTTACGTGTAGTGTATGCAAAAAGGTTTTCACAAAGCGGAGATATAGACAGAAACATCTTAAAATTCATGACGAAACCGAAATTTCGGAGTGTATTGTATGTGGTGAATATTTTAAAAGAACCGATAACATGAAACGTCATTTGGCAAGGGCGCATTCTATAAAAAAACGTGTAGTTTCTAAAGAAGATAACATTTCTCAAATGGACTATGAGGGTGTTGCATCTACTAGTAAACGGGTCAGCAGTAGTGAACGTGAAAGTGGGCCAGTGAAACGAGTTAGAAACGAACAATTATGTGAAGTCTGCGGTATTCTAGTACCCTCTAAAGGGTTGCTCGGACACAGAAACAGCACTTTACATAAAGAAAACTCGTTTATAACTGTTCGCAATAACATATCAGTTTGCAAGTCAGCCTTTAAAAAACGTATTTGTTCGTATAAAATTAATAATAACAACAAGTCAAATTTAGATGTAAAGCTCTTTTTACAATCGGTCAAATCCGACATAGTCGACTTGCTCGTGCTCTGTTTGGAGCGTCATGTAGCTTTAAAATTCAATTTAGAACTATTTGCAGACTTCTATAAGATGAAGCAGAACAACGATGCGATGATGTACGAACTGAAATCGTTTAATTCAAAAAGCCTAGTGCTTACTCAGGGCAGTGATCCGCCTACTGTCTATGATGAAATGGCTGTTAAGATTGTAAAGAAAACAGAAGAATTTCAGGAGGTTCAAAGCGGTTGGGCGATAGGGCAGATACGCTATATAGAATTAAACATAAGTAAGTACAATCCATTGCGCGGTTCCAGCATCATAGAACTGCCTTGGAAAATTCTCAAAAAGCAAGCCGTGGTGAATGTTGAAAACGACGATAACGCCTGCTTTGCTTGGAGTTTAATGGCTGCGTTATACCCAGTGAAAAATAATCCACATCGCACAGCATCGTATGCGCATTACGATACGGTGTTAAATTTTAAAAACATAAACTTTCCACTGAGAATTAAAGATGTGTGCAAGTTTGAGAGACAAAATCTTAGTATAAGCGTAAATGTATATGGATTGAATGAAAACAATGAAATAATTATCTTATATATCACTAATAATAGAAAATTTAATCATGTGAATGTATTGTATTTATGTAATGATGAAGGTAAGACGCACTATGCATGGATTAAACACCTATCGCGTTTAATTAGCAGTCAGTTGACCGCACACAATGGCCAAATCTATCTATGCGATGGGTGTTTGATTTCATTTCCCAATATGTTTAAGCTGCAAAGACACCAGGAGCAGGATTGCGGTAGGGTTCGTGTATCTTTGCCTACAGCTGACATTGTGATGGATCGTCTGGGCAGGTGCGTACCAGGTAACATAGTTCAATTTAAAAATTATGAAAGAACAATGACAGTTCCATTCGTTATTTATTGTGATTCAGAGAGTTATTTGGAGCCGATTCTCGGCTGTACGCCCGATTCATCTAAATCATACGTTCAGTCGTTGCAAAAACATACACCCTACAGCTTTGGTTACTACATAAAGTGTTCCTATGACGACGCATTGTCTACATACCGTTTCGTTCGAAACAGTCGTTGCGTAGAAGAATTCATAGATATGCTAGTGGCCGACGTCCGACGACTGGCTAAAATATCACAGACGGTGGTGCCAATGCGTCGTCTGGAAGCCGACGAGCGTCAACAAATCTATTCGGCCACAGTCTGCAACATATGCGGTGATAAATTCACCGAAAATGACGTTTGTGGGAAGAAAAATGTTGTTTTAGATCACAATCACCTGACGGGCGAGCCCAACGGATTGACTCATAACGCGTGTAATATAAATTATAAGGTTCCCAAGTTTGTACCGATATTTTTCCATAATCTAGACTATGACGTTCATTTGTTTATTGTCAAGTTGGCTGAGAAATACAAGCGAATCTCCGCAATTCCATTGACCAAGGAAAAGTACATTTCATTGTCAGTCAAAATTCCTATTGATGACGAGAACGAGGACGACGACGACGACAACGACTGCGGCGACGGCGATGACAAAAACGTTGACGATTGTGATGAAGACACTAAAAATAAAAGAACCGTAGAGTTGAGATTTCTAGATTCTTTTAGATTTCTCTCGTGTAGTATTGACAAAATTGCAAAGACTCTAGCCGACGACGAGTGTTTGGAAATGCGTAAACTCTTTACTTGCGATGAACATTTCAAATTGTTGAGACGCAAAGGGCACTTTCCCTACAGCTATGTAGATTCACTGGCAAAACTCGACGAGACTAACTTGCCAAACAGTAAAGAGTTTGCAAACAACATCAACCGCGATCAGGTTAGTGAAAATTATCAACACGCTCTCAACGTTTGGCAAACATTTAACTGCACCACACTTGGACACTATAGTGACATTTATCTAAAGACGGACGTGATGATTTTGGTGGACGCCTTTGAAAAATTTAGATACGCTACAAAATCCCATTACGGGCTTGATCCAGCACATTACTTTACATTGCCGGGGTTAAGCTGGGACTGTATGTTAAAATTTACTCGCATAAATCTCGAATTGATAACAAATATCGACATGCTCCATTTTATTAAACACGGACTTAGAGGGGGGATCAGTCAGTGCTCTATGCGCTATTGTGAAGCTAATCACAAATATATGCAAACATATGATAAAAAAAAACCTTCGTCTTACATTGTATACTTGGATTGTAATAATCAGTATGGGTGGAGCTTGTCTCAAGCTATACCCTATGGCGGCTTTCAATGGCTGCCCGAAAGCGAAACTGAACATTTCGACTTTGAAAGCATAGCATTAGACGCAGACGAAGGTTGTTTTTTAGAAGTGGACTTACAATACCCTGAAAGTTTACACGACCTACACAAAGACTTGCCGTTTTGCGCTCAGCAGGAAGTGCCACCCGGTTCAAAATCTAAACAAACTAAACTTTTAGCTACGGTGACTGATAAACACAAATACATTTTACACTATAGAAACTTGCAACAGTGCGTACGACACGGCTTACGCGTTACAAAAATACACCGCGTGTTGACATTTAAACAACGCAACTTTTTGAAACCCTATATCGACACCAACACCGATCTCCGCAAGCTGGCCACCTCTGATTTTGAAAAGGACATGTACAAACTCTTCAACAATGCCATTTTTGGTAAGAGCGTTGAAAGCGTCGAGAAGCGCATCGATATTAAACTAATTAGCCAGTGGAAAAGTAGCGGTAAAAACTTGGATGCAGAAAAGCTAATCAGTCGACCGAATTTTCATTCAATCAGTGTATTTAATGAGAATTTTGTCGCTATACAACTGAGACGTCTTTGTGTCAAGTATGATAAACCAAATTATATAGGTCTAGCCGTACTTGACATTTCAAAAACAATAATGTATGATTTTTTGTATGCTTACATGAAACCGAAATATGGTGATAGTGTCCGCCTGTGCTACACGGACACAGATTCGTTCTTGTTTGAAGTTTTTACAGAGGATTTTTACGGTGACATCAAGGATGACTTGCGCGAGCGGTTCGACACCTCTAATTTTCCAGTGGACAATCCTTACGCTCTACCGTTGGTGAATAAAAAAGTCTTGGGAAAATTTAAATTTGAAGTTACAGATAACATTAAGAAATTTGTCGGATTGCGATCGAAATTGTACGCATATTTGACAGACAAGACTTGTGCTAACGGTACCGACGTCGCAACCACCACCACCCATGCTGAATGTTGTAATCATTCGACGTGCGACTATGATGAAAATGCACAGGGAAGTTGCTTTAAGAAAAGCAAAGGAGTTAAAAAGGATGTCGTCACCGCGTTCAAGTTTCGTGATTATTTACGGTGTTTACATAGTAAAAATAGTCTAATGTGTAAAATGTGCGTGTTCAAATCGATCAAACATGAGGTTTATACTCAACAAATCAATAAGATCGGTTTGAGCGCGCACGATGATAAGCGTTTTCTAATTTCGGGAACGCACGATACTCTGCCCTGGGGACATTATAAAATTAAAAAGTAATATTTTCTATTGTATTCTATTGTTTTATATTAATTCTAAGTTTATTAAAATATTGTATTCATTAATATATATAATAAATGCTATTTTTAATTTGAAAAAAAAACTCTCTCTTGTTTTTTCTTTGAATTTTCAGATTGATTAAATTGAAGGGACTCGAACCCTGCAGACGTTCTTTACATTAAAAGTTCAACGATCTTCCAACTGAGCTATGTAGGCTGCACGCAATGGTGACTAGACTAAAAGGGGTGGTGAAAAGAGTATAAATATAAGGCACGAGTACTCAGTATTGTCAGTGTAGTGTTCTTTTCACTAAAGTGAAAACGGTGAATAATTGCTTAGCAGCAGCATTTAACGTGAGCAGAGAGAGAGAGGAAATTATATTTATTTTTTAATCAATTTTGTGGAAAAGTTTGCTTTTGCAAAGAAGTTGGGATAAATAGAAAAAAAAACACTTTTCTCTTTTTTTCAAACAAAATAAATTTAGTGAGTGTGGCACACTCTACTCTTAATCCTTAAAAGCACAATGAATATTTTATTATTATTAGTATTGGTGTTGTATTCGAATGTCTATGCAGATAAGAATGAATACGTGTTTGACTATCTAAATAAGTACGGTTTTGTAGACAATAGCAGTTTAGACGCAAATAACACACTTGTGGACATTGAACAAAAAGCATTAATAGATTTTCAGGATTTTTATAATATACATAGAGACGGTGTGGCAAACGAAGAAACTTTAAAATTAATGAATAAATCCAGGTGTGGTGTAAAAGATAACCCTTTTCACTATAGTATTCACACATCAAAATGGAATAAAACCAATCTATCGTGGTATTTTGTTGGCGGTACAAGCGAAGTTAAGCAACTTGCGGAAAAAGCTTTTGAAGCCTGGGCCAACATATCTAATTTGAAATTTACATATGCATTTAAAAATGCAAATATTGTAATTTCATTTGCAGACAGACCTCTAAAACACAGTAATGATGCAAGTTGTATGTGCGGTGAATGTACATCTTATTTTGATGGTCGAGGGGGCTCATTAGCGCACGCTTTCTTACCTACATACGACAACAAATGTAGGGAAGTGCATTTAGACACATCTGAGAATTGGTATTATGGACTCGATAAGGCACCAGGCAATCAGACAAGTTTGTACTCTGTTTTATTACACGAAATAGGTCACACTTTAGGCTTGGAGCATTCTAGACATAACGAATCAATAATGTACGCTGTTTATCAAAATACAATTGTTTTAGCTGACGATGATAGTTTCGGTGTTCAGAGACTGTACGGACATAAAACAAAAAAACCTACAACTCCTATTTATCCACCTATTGCAAGCAGTCCACCTCCACCTACACAGTCGACAACAACTAAATCAGAACACTCACCATCGGTGAAACCGCCTTTACCACCCGCAAATCCATCATTAAATTCCGATTTGTGTAATGTACGCGATGCGATCAATACGTTTCTGATTGTTAACAGTCGCTTGTATATATTTCATAAAAGAAATGTTTGGTATATTGATTTGAAAAGTGGACTCCTCAAACGAGAATCTAAACTGATAACTGACTATTTAAAATTTTTACCGCAAGATTTTGAAGAAATATCACACATTTCTCAAAGATCCAACGGCGAAGTAATTATCGTGGTCAACGATTTGTTTTATGTAATGACCGTTCCGGACTTTAAGGTGAATGCTGTTTATAACGGTGTCTCCCTTGAATATTTAGGCGTGGGGAAAAGTAAGAAAATTAATTCTATTTTCACTACTTACTCCGGACAGACGTTTATATTTTACGATAATGAGTTATACGTCGAGCTAGACGTGTGTTCATTGTCGGTGAAAAAACATGGACAGATTTCAGAGCGATTTACCAACTTACCTACCGATGTAAATAAGGCATTTAGATACACAAACGGGCTGCTATATTTTTTCTATAAAAATTATTATGTTGAATTTAACGAGTTCTCCAACACACTAGTTAAAGCAAACAAGTTTAATTTATCGGTGTTTGGAGTCAATTGTGGGGTTATTGAAGAAATTAAAACACTACTTTATAAGCTCATGCAACTTGAAACATACAAGTAAAAAGGAAAAAAACTCTATAATTTTCAATTCTGACGATGATGACTAGACTCACACACACACACTATTGATAGACTATAGATAGAATGCGTTTTCTGTGTAAATCACCATATGCAGTGACATTATTGTCACATCTACCCACTTATATTATGATAATAATAGTTTTTTTACTATAAAAGAAAAAAATAGTAGCAATGGTGGAATCGGTTTAAAGTCGTTTTTTTTTTTTTTTAATTTTTAATTTATAAATTTAAACAGCTAGAAGCGACAGACGTCTCATCGTAAACAAAAAAGATTTCTTACAAAAATCTCAAATTTTGAAAAATAAAAAAGTTATAGGCATTTGTGTAAAAAGACCCGTCCCACCACCATATCGACCCGTTACTCCCACCACATCCTTGAAAACATCCTTTTCTAAAGTGTCCTTAAAAAGTAAATATTCGTTAAAAAAAATTTTTCCCAAAATTATTTTTCCAAATTTTCAAAAATTTTCCGGGCACTATTCTTCACCGTCAAATATTAAACACATATGGTCTCTTGAAGAATTGGTGAAAAACGAAAATTTAGTTCTCGCGCAGAAAGATGTGCGGTTACAATTTTATATATCATGAAATCACTCAATAAGACATAAATATTACATAATTAATCAATTATCTTTTAATTAAAAAATAAATACAGTCTATCACAAAAACAATATTATCTAATAGAGTGTTATTATGATTTAAAAAAAAAATCTTACCTTAGACAAAAATAACACAGCATTTGCGTACATTTTTTAAAACATACACCAGTTTTTAAACTGTTGAGCGTCTATAATAACTAATTATTACAACATCTCATTATCTAATTTTAAATGATATTTAATGAAAAACAACAATTTTAAGTCACTTTTATATTTAATAAACGTTTATATACACAAATATATTATATAAAAACATTGACCTACAGAATATATGACCTAGACATTTAATAATACTACAGTATTAAAGACATGACCACGAATTCTACACACCTTGAAGTTTAAGGATGGGAATTTTATTATTTTAGTTGACTCTATCATATTTTTAAAAAAAACCTACAACTTATTTGGTAATTTAGAAAAAATTTTAAGGGATTCAGAGAGGGCGTCTCTCAGTACACCCTACGTATGTGTGAACTTTATTTATTAGGGGTAGTTTACCCTGTAAATGAGGCGTTTTACGGATATACAAAAATTAATGTGTGTAAATTTCTTTGTTCTATGTGATATGTCCTCTCATAGCAAACATTTTTTACTGTTCATATATTTCACCTAATATTTTCCAATTAAACATAAAAAATTTTTTTTCAATCCCTTAACACTTAACACTTAACATAGGATATATAATTTTGAAATTATTTCAAAAACGCTTCGACTGATTTTAACGTGGTTTTCACCATAAGATGCAGTTTGACTACACGCATCTTTTACACTTTTACAATTATCATCAAAAAGTGAACGGAAAAAATTAGTATAATTTCCTTTAAAGGCCATTTTTAAGAACAAGTTATATTTGCAAAAAAATCAATAATCCTTGGAAATGTAGCAGACAAGATAACCTCATCATTACCTCCGTCTATAGTAGCTCATTACTAAGCTTTTTTTTGTGAATTTGATGAGTAAACATTATTATTAATTTTCACGAATACACGCTAACCAAAGAAAGAAAAAACTGTCGCTATTAAAATACACAAAACGCGATAATGTATTGTAATTAAAAAAACTTTTTTTACCTATTACAGAAATAACACTGTCGCTATTAAAATACACAAAACGCGATAATGTATTGTAATTAAAAAAACTTTTTTTTACCTATTACAGAAATAACAATCCTGTTAAACTTAATTATTTTCTATATACATCGTAACACCCGAAAAATTTGTAATACAATGAATCTTTAGAACTTCCACTATGCGTTTATATTTGAACTTATTTTTCATTGACATACATTTTAATTGTTTACTTAACAAGTGAATTTTGTTTTGCTAAAAATATTCGGGTACATGGTCGCTTATTACGTGTTTATATTCAGACAACTTTCATTTTTCATTTGACTTTTATTTATTCACGTAACAAGCAAATTGTAATATATTATGCTATACTAAAGAATTAAGGTAGTTGTCGTGTTAAAATATTGTCAAAAAGTTATAGATTATACGCGCCACAAAAGTATACTAGCTTGTAACTAATCCGTTTGCACGCAAGACTGTACCCGTGGAAACGTAACCCATACAGAATTCATATTATGCGTGTATACTTTTCTATAAATTGTTGAACTTTAAACAGTTATCAATAGATAATTAGACGGTCAAAGAACGTTTCTTATTTTTTAAACTCATAACAATGTATTGAAAGACTGTCAGTTTATGAAAAGTTTCTGACAGTTAGTTGTTTTTTTTTTATAAATAAGAAACTGGTTTAGAGAAGTGTGCTGAGATCATATACAATCAATGTTAATTATCCATTTTTTAATTGAATTTATCTCGGATTATATACGCTCGATCGACTTCAAATTTTCAGGTTAATTTTATTATCATGTCTCCCTTTATAAGTATACAAAAATTAAAAATTTTTCTGACGGTGCGCCTTAACCCCAAAACAGTCTCACAAACAAACCTTGATTTGATATGACGTAAAGTTGTTTACCATCAAATTGCATCTTTTTTGTTTATGCGAAACTAAAATACTTTCTACAATTCTCTCTTCAACTTCAAAAAAATTATGCTATAAAAAGCGTCTCTCTTCAAGCTGAAGTTAATAGTTAATCGCATTGATGGAGTAAATTAGATTTAAGCAATATCATTATTATTAACAATGTATCTTTTTTTACAATAAATATATTTAAAACGTATTTTACACGTCTTTTTATTAAAAAAACTACCTTGGGGATCTTTTATATTTTCAGAAACTATTTAATGTGTATGTGTGGGATGAAAAGTGCAGTGTTGAGTAAGATTTACAATACAATAATGTAATGTTTTTTTACTATATATTATAACGGAGCGCGTCATCCGGTCACGTACATATAAACAGGTCAAATCACGTACCGATCAATGTCAGACGATTCTTTGCATTAATAAGCAGCCAATCCATTAAAAATGCTCTATACCTGATATGCATATATTTGTCTCTATTCAAAGCTTTACGAGTATATGCACGTATCGTTGAAGACCGTATTGTATAATTTTGTTGATAAATCTTAATTCATAGCAATTACTAGAGTGAAAAATTCAATAATTAAATGTATTTATATTGTTTAAAATTAAAACTCTTAATTAATGCAAAGTGTTAGAATATAAAAAAGATAATCTTTTTTTGTTTTGTATTATCGTGTATTTTATAAATGCTAAATGTTTTAGACGCTTGAATAAAAAACCCACATTGTTAGGTACGAAATGTGATATTCGACTTACCATCATGTAAGATTATTACGAATTTGCTGAAATATTTATTTGTTTGAATAATTCTTAATGTTAAAAACCTGTTTTTGTTGTGTGTAGATATACTGCTGCATATATTACCATTGTCAACATTGTAAGATACCTCAGGCAGTCAGTCAACGTGTGCGAAAGGCAAATGATCTCTCTCCAGAGTCGGACTATATAAACGGAAAAGTTTTTTTTTCTCGTTCAAGGAAAATGGTGTGTGATTGTGCATGTCTGCTGTGTGTGTGTTTGTGTGTGTGTGTGTGTGTGTGTGTGTGTGTGTGTGTGTGTATCTCTCTCTGCGTGTGTTGTGAGTGCGGGCGGCGGCGGCGGGTGGCTCGAACCTTTCTTACGTCACGTTTTCAAAGCGGCCATATTTTTATGGAAAAAAAACAACCAGTGAAGTCGGTGGCGGCGGCTTATAAGCGTACGTCCCCCTCCCTTTACGTGAAAAGTGGAGGAATAAGACCCAACAGACGTCGCAGACGTAACGACTACCATATTTCAACATGTGCATGCGAACAAGTTTTCATAGCAAGTTTTATCCCCACTCTCAAGTCGGAGGAGCTTAACTGGAGGGCCGGAGGGACACTGCTCTCTCATAAACATACTACTCCTATATTTGAAATGCCTATCGGCAACCATATCTGGAATGCCTATCGGCACCTATATTTGAAATGCCTATCGGCTTTTATATCTGAAATGCCTATCGGCACCTATTTTTAAAATGCCAATTGGCAACTATATCTGAAATGCCTATCGGCACCTATATCTGAAATGCCTATCGGCACCTATTTTTGAAATGCCTATCGGAAACTACATCTGAAATGCCTATCAGCACCTATATTTGAAATGCCTATCGGCAACCATATCTGGAATGCCTATCGGCACCTATATTTGAAATGTCTATCGGCTTCTATATTTGAAATGCCTATCGGCACCTATTTTTAAAATGCCAATCGGCAACTATATCTGAAATGCCTATCGGCGCCTATTTTTGAAATGCCTATCGGCACCAATTTTTGAAATGCCTATCGGAAACTACATCTGAAATGCCTATCAGCACCTATATTTGAAATGCCTATCGGCAAACATATCTGGAAAGCTTATCGGCACCTATATTTGAAATGCCTATCGGCTTCTATATCTGAAATGCCTATCAGCACCTATTTTTAAAATGCCAATCGGCAACTATATCTGAAATGCCTATCGGCACCTATATCTGAAATGCCTATCGGCACCAATTTTAGAAATGCCTATCGGAAACTACATATGAAATGCCTATTAGCACCTATATTTGAAATTCCTATCGGCAACCATATCTGGAATGCCTATCGGCACCTATATTTGAAATGCCTATAAGATTCTATATCTGAAATGCCTATCGACACCTATTTTTAAAATGCTAATCGGTAACTATATCTGAAATGCATATCGGCAGCTATATCTGAAATGCCTATCGGCACCAATTTTTGAAATGCCTATCGGAAACTACATCTGGAATGCCTATCAGCACCTATATTTGAAATGCCTATCGGCAAACATATCTGGAATGCCTATCGGCACCTATATTTGAAATGCCTATCAGATTCTATATCTGAAATGCCTATCGACACCTATTTTTAAAATGCTAATCGGTAACTATATCTGAAATGCATATCGGCAGCTATATCTGAAATGCCTATCGGCACCAATTTTTGAAATGCCTATCGGAAACTACATCTGAAATGCCTATCAGCACCTATATTTGAAATGCCTATCGGCAACCATATCTGGAATGCCTATCGGTACCTATATTTGAAATGCCTATCGGCTTATATATCTGAAATGCCTATCGGCACCTATTTTTAAAATGCCAATCGGCAACTATATCTGAAATGCCTATCGGTACCTATTTTTGAAATGCCTATCGGAAACTACATCTAAAATGCCTATCAGCACCTATATTTGAAATGCCTATCGGCAACCATATCTGAAATGTCTATCGACACCTATATTTGAAATACCTATCGGGTTCTATATCTGAAATGCCTATCGGCACCTATTTATAAAATGCCAATCGGTAACTATATCTGAAATGCCTATCGGCACCTATATCTGAAATGCCTATCGGCACCAATTTTTGAAATGCCTATCGGAAACTACATCTGAAATGCCTATAGCACCTATATTTGAAATGCCTATCGGCAACCATATCTGGAATGCCTATCGGCACCTATATTTGAAATGCCTATCGGCTTCTATATCTGAAATGCCTATCGACACCTATTTTTAAAATGCCAATCGGCAACTATATCTGGAATGCCTATCGGCACCTATATCTGAAATGCCTATCGGCACCAATTTTTGAAATGCCTATCGGAAAGTACATCTCAAATGCCTATCAGCACCTATATTTAAAATGCCTATCGGCAACCATATCTAGAATGCTTATCGGCACCTATATTTGAAATGCCTATCGGCTTCTATATCTGAAATGCCTATCGGCACCTATTTTTAAAATGTCAAACGGCAACTATATCTGAAATGCCTATCGGCACCTATATCTGAAATGCCTATCGGCACCTATTTTTGAAATGCCTATCGGAAACTACATCTTAAATGCCTATCAGCACCTATATTTGAAATGCCTATCTGCAACCATATCTGGAATGCCTATCGGCACCTATATTTGAAATGCCTATCGGCTTCTATATCTGAAATGCCTATCGGCACCTATTTTTAAAATGCCAATAGGCAACTATATCTGTAATGCCTATCAGCACCTATATCTGAAATGCCTATCGGCACCTATATCTAAAATGCCTATCGGCACCAATTTTTGAAATGCCTATCGGAAACTACATCTGAAATGCCTATCAGCACCTATATTTGAAATGCCTATCGGCAACCATATCTGGAATGCCTATCGGCACCTATATTTGAAATGCCTATCGGATTCTATATCTGAAATGCCTATCGACACCTATTTTTAAAATGCCAATCGGTAACTATATCTGAAATGCATATCGGCAGCTATTGCTGAAATGCCTATCGGCACCAATTTTTGAAATGCCTATCGGAAACTACATCTGGAATGCCTATCAGCACCTATAGTTGAAATGCCTATCGGCAACCATATCTGGAATGCCTATCGGCACCTATATTTAAAATGCCTATCGGCTTCTATATCTGAAATGCCTATCGGCACCTATTTTTAAAATGCCAATCGGCACCTATATCTGAAATGCCTATCGGCACCTATATCTGAAATGCCTATCGGCACCTATTTTTGAAATGCCTTTCGGAAACTACATCTGAAATGCCTATCTGCTCCTATATTTGAAATGCCTATCGGCAACCATATCTGGAATGCCTATCGGCACCTATATTTGAAATGCCTATCGGCTTTTATATCTGAAATGCCTATCGGCACCTATTTTTAAAATGCCAATTGGCAACTATATCTGAAATGCCTATCGGCACCTATATCTGAAATGCCTATCGGCACCTATTTTTGAAATGCCTATCGGAAACTACATCTGAAATGCCTATCAGCACCTATATTTGAAATGCCTATCGGCAACCATATCTGGAATGCCTATCGGCACCTATATTTGAAATGTCTATCGGCTTCTATATCTGAAATGCCTATCGGCACCAATTTTTGAAATGCCTATCGGAAACTACATCTGAAATGCCTATCAGCACCTATATTTGAAATGCCTATCGGCAAACATATCTGGAAAGCTTATCGGCACCTATATTTGAAATGCCTATCGGATTCTATATCTGAAATGCCTATCAGCACCTATTTTTAAAATGCCAATCGGCAACTATATCTGAAATGCCTATCGGCACCTATATCTGAAATGCCTATCGGCACCAATTTTAGAAATGCCTATCGGAAACTACATATGAAATGCCTATCAGCACCTATATTTGAAATTCCTATCGGCAACCATATCTGGAATGCCTATCGGCACCTATATTTGAAATGCCTATAAGATTCTATATCTGAAATGCCTATCGACACCTATTTTTAAAATGCTAATCGGTAACTATATCTGAAATGCATATCGGCAGCTATATCTGAAATGCCTATCGGCACCAATTTTTGAAATGCCTATCGGAAACTACATCTGGAATGCCTATCAGCACCTATATTTGAAATGCCTATCGGCAAACATATCTGGAATGCCTATCGGCACCTATATTTGAAATGCCTATCAGATTCTATATCTGAAATGCCTATCGACACCTATTTTTAAAATGCTAATCGGTAACTATATCTGAAATGCATATCGGCAGCTATATCTGAAATGCCTATCGGCACCAATTTTTGAAATGCCTATCGGAAACTACATCTGAAATGCCTATCAGCACCTATATTTGAAATGCCTATCAGCAACCATATCTGGAATGCCTATCGGTACCTATATTTGAAATGCCTATCGGCTTATATATCTGAAATGCCTATCGGCACCTATTTTTAAAATGCCAATCGGCAACTATATCTGAAATGCCTATCGGCACCTATTTTTGAAATGCCTATCGGAAACTACATCTAAAATGCCTATCAGCACCTATATTTGAAATGCCTATCGGCAACCATATCTGAAATGTCTATCGACACCTATATTTGAAATACCTATCGGGTTCTATATCTGAAATGCCTATCGGCACCTATTTATAAAATGCCAATCGGTAACTATATCTGAAATGCCTATCGGCACCTATATCTGAAATGCCTATCGGCACCAATTTTTGAAATGCCTATCGGAAACTACATCTGAAATGCCTATAGCACCTATATTTGAAATGCCTATCGGCAACCATATCTGGAATGCCTATCGGCACCTATATTTGAAATGCCTATCGGCTTCTATATCTGAAATGCCTATCGACACCTATTTTTAAAATGCCAATCGGCAACTATATCTGGAATGCCTATCGGCACCTATATCTGAAATGCCTATCGGCACCAATTTTTGAAATCCCTATCGGAAAGTACATCTCAAATGCCTATCAGCACCTATATTTAAAATGCCTATCGGCAACCATATCTGGAATGCTTATCGGCACCTATATTTGAAATGCCTATCGGCTTCCTTATCTGAAATGCCTATCGGCACCTATTTTTAAAATGTCAAACGGCAACTATATCTGAAATGCCTATCGGCACCTATATCTGAAATGCCTATCGGCACCTATTTTTGAAATGCCTATCGGAAACTACATCTGAAATGCCTATCAGCACCTATATTTGAAATGCCTATCTGCAACCATATCTGGAATGCCTATCGGCACCTATATTTGAAATGCCTATCGGCTTCTATATCTGAAATTCCTATCGGCACCTATTTTTAAAATGCCAATAGGCAACTATATCTGTAATGCCTATCAGCACCTATATCTGAAATGCCTATCGGCACCTATATCTAAAATGCCTATCGGCACCAATTTTTGAAATGCCTATCGGAAACTACATCTGAAATGCCTATCAGCACCTATATTTGAAATGCCTATCGGCAACCATATCTGGAATGCCTATCGGCACCTATATTTGAAATGCCTATCGGATTCTATATCTGAAATGCCTATCGACACCTATTTTTAAAATGCCAATCGGTAACTATATCTGAAATGCATATCGGCAGCTATTGCTGAAATGCCTATCGGAAACTACATCTGGAATGCCTATCAGCACCTATAGTTGAAATGCCTATCGGCAACCATATCTGGAATGCCTATCGGCACCTATATTTAAAATGCCTATCGGCTTCTATATCTGAAATGCCTATCGGCACCTATTTTTAAAATGCCAATCGGCACCTATATCTGAAATGCCTATCGGCACCTATATCTGAAATGCCTATCGGCACCTATTTTTGAAATGCCTATCGGAAACTACATCTGAAATGCCTATCAGCACCTATATTTGAAATGCCTATCGGCAACCATATCTGGAATGCCTATCGGCACCTATATTTGAAATGTCATTCGGCTTCTATATCTGAAATGCCTATCGGCACCTATTTTTAAAATGCCAATCGGCAACTATATCTGAAATGCCTATCGGCGCCTATTTTTGAAATGCCTATCGGCACCAATTTTTGAAATGCCTATCGGAAACTACATCTGAAATGCCTATCAGCACCTATATTTGAAATGCCTATCGGCAAACATATCTGGAAAGCTTATCGGCACCTATATTTGAAATGCCTATCGGCTTCTATATCTGAAATGCCTATCAGCACCTATTTTTAAAATGCCAATCGGCAACTATATCTGAAATTCCTATCGGCACCTATATCTGAAATGCCTATCGGCACCAATTTTAGAAATGCCTATCGGAAACTACATATGAAATGCCTATCAGCACCTATATTTGAAATTCCTATCGGCAACCATATCTGGAATGCCTATCGGCACCTATATTTGAAATGCCTATAAGATTCTATATCTGAAATGCCTATCGACACCTATTTTTAAAATGCTAATCGGTAACTATATCTGAAATGCATATCGGCAGCTATATCTGAAATGCCAATCGGCATTAATTTTTGAAATGCCTATCGGAAACTACATCTGGAATGCCTATCAGCACCTATATTTGAAATGCCTATCGGCAAACATATCTGGAATGCCTATCGGCACCTATATTTGAAATGCCTATCGGCTTCTATATCTGAAATGCCTATCGGCACCTATTTTTAAAATGCCAATCGGCAACTATATCTGAAATGCCTATCGGCACCTATAACTGAAATGCCTATCGGCACCTATTTTTGAAATGCCTTTCGGAAAATACATCTGAAATGCCTATTTGCTCCTATATTTGAAATGCCTATCGGCAACCATATCTGAAATGCCTATCGGCACCTATATTTGAAATGCCTATCGGCTTCTATATCTGAAATGCCTATCAGCACCTATTTTTAAAATGCCAATTGGCAACTATATCTGAAATGCCTATCGGCACCTATATTTGAAATGCCTATCGGCACCTATTTTTGAAAAACCTATCGGAAACTACATCTGAAATGCCTATCAGCACCTATATTTGAAATGCCTATCGGCAACAATATCTGGAATGCCTACCGGTACCTATATTTGAAATGCCTATCGGCTTATATATCTGAAATGCCTATCGGCACCTATTTTCAAAATGCCAATCGGCAACTATATCTGAAATGCCTATCGGCACCTATTTTTGAAATGCCTATCGGAAACTACATCTGAAATGCCTATCAGCACCTATATTTGAAATGCCTATCGGCAACCATATCTGAAATGTCTATCGACACCTATATTTGAAATACCTATCGGGTTCTATATCTGAAATGCCTATCGGCACCTATTTATAAAATGCCAATCGGTAACTATATCTGAAATGCCTATCGGCACCTA
This sequence comes from Venustoraphidia nigricollis, assembly GCA_034508555.1. Classification (NCBI taxonomy): domain Eukaryota; kingdom Metazoa; phylum Arthropoda; class Insecta; order Raphidioptera; family Raphidiidae; genus Venustoraphidia; species Venustoraphidia nigricollis. Next base: position 17,132 of record JAVRKA010000042.1, on the reverse strand, counting down.
TATCTGAAATGCCTATCGGCACCAATTTTTGAAATGCCTATCGGAAACTACATCTGAAATGCCTATAGCACCTATATTTGAAATGCCTATCGGCAACCATATCTGGAATGCCTATCGGCACCTATATTTGAAATGCCTATCGGCTTCTATATCTGAAATGCCTATCGGCACCTATTTTTAAAATGCCAATCGGCAACTATATCTGAAATGCCTATCGCCACCTATATCTGAAATGCCTATCGGCACCTATTTTTGAAATGCCTTTCGGAAACTACATCTGAAATGCCTATCTGCTCCTATATTTGAAATGCCTATCGGCAACCATATCTGGAATCCCTATCGGCACCTATATTTGAAATGCCTATCGGCTTCTATATCTGAAATGCCTATCGGCACCTATTTTTAAAATGCCAATTGGCAACTATATCTGAAATGCCTATCGGCACCTATATCTGAAATGCCTATCGGCACCAATTTTTGAAATGCCTATCGGAAACTACATCTGGAATGCCTATCAGCACCTATATTTGAAATGCCTATCGGCAACCATATCTGGAATGCCTATCGGCACCTATATTTGAAATGCCTATCGGCTTCTATATCTGAAATGCCTATCGACACCTATTTTTAAAATGCCAATCGGCAACTATATCTGGAATGCCTATCGGCACCTATATCTGAAATGCCTATCGGCACCAATTTTTGAAATGCCTATCGGAAAGTACATCTGAAATGCCTATCAGCACCTATATTTAAAATGCCTATCGGCAACCATATCTGGAATGCTTATCGGCACCTATATTTGAAATGCCTATCGGCTTCTATATCTGAAATGCCTATCGGCACCTATTTTTAAAATGTCAATCGGCAACTATATCTGAAATGCCTATCGGCACCTATATCTGAAATGCCTATCGGCACCTATTTTTGAAATGCCTATCGGAAACTACATCTGAAATGCCTATCAGCACCTATATTTGAAATGCCTTTCTGCAATCATATCTGGAATGCCTATCGGCACCTATATTTGAAATGCCTATCGGCTTCTATATCTGAAATGCCTATCGGCACCTATTTTTAAAATGCCAATAGGAAACTATATCTGTAATGCCTATCAGCACCTATATCTGAAATGCCTATCGGCACCTATATCTGAAATGCCTATCGGCACCAATTTTTGAAATGCCTATCGGAAACTACATCTGAAATGCCTATCAGCACCTATATTTGAAATGCCTATCGGCAACCATATCTGGAATGCCTATCGGCACCTATATTTGAAATGCCTATCGGATTCTATATCTGAAATGCCTATCGACACCTATTTTTAAAATGCCAATCGGTAACTATATCTGAAATGCATATCGGCAGCTATTGCTGAAATGCCTATCGGCACCAATTTTTGAAATGCCTATCGGAAACTACATCTGGAATGCCTATCAGCACCTATATTTGAAATGCCTATCGGCAACCATATCTGGAATGCCTATCGGCACCTATATTTGAAATGCCTATCGGCTTCTATATCTGAAATGCCTATCGGCACCTATTTTTAAAATGCCAATCGGCACCTATATCTGAAATGCCTATCGGCACCTATATCTGAAATGCCTATCGGCACCTATTTTTGAAATGCCTTTCGGAAAATACATCTGAAATGCCTATTTGCTCCTATATTTGAAATGCCTATCGGCAACCATATCTGAAATGCCTATCGGCACCTATATTTGAAATGCCTATCGGCTTCTATATCTGAAATGCCTATCAGCACCTATTTTTAAAATGCCAATTGGCAACTATATCTGAAATGCCTATCGGCACCTATATTTGAAATGCCTATCGGCACCTATTTTTGAAAAACCTATCGGAAACTACATCTGAAATGCCTATCAGCACCTATATTTGAAATGCCTATCGGCAACAATATCTGGAATGCCTACCGGTACCTATATTTGAAATGCCTATCGGCTTATATATCTGAAATGCCTATCGGCACCTATTTTTAAAATGCCAATCGGCAACTATATCTGAAATGCCTATCGGCACCTATTTTTGAAATGCCTATCGGAAACTACATCTGAAATGCCTATCAGCACCTATATTTGAAATGCCTATCGGCAACCATATCTGAAATGTCTATCGACACCTATATTTGAAATACCTATCGGGTTCTATATCTGAAATGCCTATCGGCACCTATTTATAAAATGCCAATCGGTAACTATATCTGAAATGCCTATCGGCACCTATATCTGAAATGCCTATCGGCACCAATTTTTGAAATGCCTATCGGAAACTACATCTGAAATGCCTATAGCACCTATATTTGAAATGCCTATCGGCAACCATATCTGGAATGCCTATCGGCACCTATATTTGAAATGCCTATCGGCTTCTATATCTGAAATGCCTATCGGCACCTATTTTTAAAATGCCAATCGGCAACTATATCTGAAATGCCTATCGCCACCTATATCTGAAATGCCTATCGGCACCTATTTTTGAAATGCCTTTCGGAAACTACATCTGAAATGCCTATCTGCTCCTATATTTGAAATGCCTATCGGCAACCATATCTGGAATCCCTATCGGCACCTATATTTGAAATGCCTATCGGCTTCTATATCTGAAATGCCTATCGGCACCTATTTTTAAAATGCCAATTGGCAACTATATCTGAAATGCCTATCGGCACCTATATCTGAAATGCCTATCGGCACCAATTTTTGAAATGCCTATCGGAAACTACATCTGGAATGCCTATCAGCACCTATATTTGAAATGCCTATCGGCAACCATATCTGGAATGCCTATCGGCACCTATATTTGAAATGCCTATCGGCTTCTATCTCTGAAATGCCTATCGGCACCTATTTTTAAAATGTCAATCGGCAACTATATCTGAAATGCCTATCGGCACCTATATCTGAAATGCCTATCGGCACCTATTTTTGAAATGCCTATCGGAAACTACATCTGAAATGCCTATCAGCACCTATATTTGAATTGCCTATCTGCAATCATATCTGGAATGCCTATCGGCACCTATATTTGAAATGCCTATCGGCTTCTATATCTGAAATGCCTATCGGCACCTATTTTTAAAATGCCAATAGGAAACTATATCTGTAATGCCTATCAGCACCTATATCTGAAATGCCTATCGGCACCTATATCTGAAATGCCTATCGGCACCAATTTTTGAAATGCCTATCGGAAACTACATCTGAAATGCCTATCAGCACCTATATTTGAAATGCCTATCGGCAACCATATCTGGAATGCCTATCGGCACCTATATTTGAAATGCCTATCGGATTCTATATCTGAAATGCCTATCGACACCTATTTTTAAAATGCCAATCGGTAACTATATCTGAAATGCATATCGGCAGCTATTGCTGAAATGCCTATCGGCACCAATTTTTGAAATGCCTATCGGAAACTACATCTGGAAAGCCTATCAGCACCTATATTTGAAATGCCTATCGGCAACCATATCTGGAATGCCTATCGGCACCTATATTTGAAATGCCTATCGGCTTCTATATCTGAAATGCCTATCGGCACCTATTTTTAAAATGCCAATCGGCACCTATATCTGAAATGCCTATCGGCACCTATATCTGAAATGCCTATCGGCACCTATTTTTGAAATGCCTTTCGGAAACTACATCTGAAATGCCTATCTGCTCCTATATTTGAAATGCCTATCGGCAACCATATCTGGAATGCCTATCGGCACCTATATTTGAAATGCCTATCGGCTTTTATATCTGAAATGCCTATCGGCACCTATTTTTAAAATGCCAATTGGCAACTATATCTGAAATGCCTATCGGCACCTATATCTGAAATGCCTATCGGCACCTATTTTTGAAATGCCTATCGGAAACTACATCTGAAATGCCTATCAGCACCTATATTTGAAATGCCTAGCGGCAACCATATCTGGAATGCCTATCGGCACCTATATTTGAAATGTCTATCGGCTTCTATATCTGAAATGCCTATCGGCACCTATTTTTAAAATGCCAATCGGCAACTATATCTGAAATGCCTATCGGCGCCTATTTTTGAAATGCCTATCGGCACCAATTTTTGAAATGCCTATCGGAAACTACATCTGAAATGCCTATCAGCACCTATATTTGAAATGCCTATCGGCAAACATATCTGGAAAGCTTATCGGCACATATATTTAAAATGCCTATCGGCTTCTATATCTGAAATGCCTATCGGCACCTATTTTTAAAATGCCAATCGGCAACTATATCTGAAATGCCTATCGGCACCTATATCTGAAATGCCTATCGGCACCAATTTTTGAAATGCATATCGGAAACTACATCTGAAATGCCTATCAGCACCTATATTTGAAATTCCTATCGGCAACTATATCTGGAATGCCTATCGGCACCTAGATTTGAAATGCCTATCAGATTCTGTATCTGAAATGCCTATCGACACCTATTTTTAAAATGCTAATCGGTAACTATATCTGAAATGCATATCGGCAGCTATATCTGAAATGCCTATCGGCACCAATTTTTGAAATGCCTATCGGAAACTACATCTGGAATGCCTATCAGCACCTATATTTGAAATGCCTATCGGCAAACATATCTGGAATGCCTATCGGCACCTATATTTGAAATGCCTATCAGCTTCTATATCTGAAATGCCTATCGGCACCTATTTTTAAAATGCCAATCGGCAACTATATCTGAAATGCCTATCGGCACCTATAACTGAAATGCCTATCGGCACCTATTTTTGAAATGCCTTTCGGAAAATACATCTGAAATGCCTATTTGCTTCTATATTTGAAATGCCTATCGGCAACCATATCTGAAATGCCTATCGGCACCTATATTTGAAATGCCTATCGGCTTCTATATCTGAAATGCCTATCGGCACCTATTTTTAAAATGCCAATTGGCAACTATATCTGAAATGCCTATCGGCACCTATATTTGAAATGCCTATCGGCACCTATTTTTGAAAAACCTATCGGAAACTACATCTGAAATGCCTATCAGCACCTATATTTGAAATGCCTATCGGCAACCATATCTGGAATGCCTATCGGCACCTATATTTGAAATGCCTATCGGCTTATATATCTGAAATGCCTATCGGCACCTATTTTTAAAATGCCAATCGGCAACTATATCTGAAATGCCTATCGGCACCTATTTTTGAAATGCCTATCGGAAACTACATCTGAAATGCCTATCAGCACCTATATTTGAAATGCCTATCGGCAACCATATCTGAAATGTCTATCGACACCTATATTTGAAATACCTATCGGGTTCTATATCTGAAATGCCTATCGGCACCTATTTATAAAATGCCAATCGGTAACTATATCTGAAATGCCTATCGGCACCTATATCTGAAATGCCTATCGGCACCAATTTTTGAAATGCCTATCGGAAACTACATCTGAAATGCCTATAGCACCTTTATTTGAAATGCCTATCGGCAACCATATCTGGAATGCCTATCGGCACCTATATTTGAAATGCCTATCGGCTTCTATATCTGAAATGCCTATCAGCACCTATTTTTAAAATGCTAATCGGCAACTATATCTGAAATGCCTATCGGCACCTATATCTGAAATGCCTATCGGCACCAATTTTTGAAATGCCTATCGGAAACTACATCTGAAATGCCTATCAGCACCTATTTTTGAAATGCCTATCGGAAACTACATCTGAAATGCCTATCAGCACCTATATTTGAAATGCCTATCGGCAACCATATCTGGAATGCCTATCGGCACCTATATTTGAAATGTCTATCGGCTTCTATATCTGAAATGCCTATCGGCACCTATTTTTAAAATGCCAATCGGCAACTATATCTGAAATGCCTATCGGCGCCTATTTTTGAAATGCCTATCGGCACCAATTTTTGAAATGCCTATCGGAAACTACATCTGAAATGCCTATCAGCACCTATATTTGAAATGCCTATCGGCAAACATATCTGGAAAGCTTATCGGCACCTATATTTGAAATGCCTATCGGCTTCTATATCTGAAATGCCTATCAGCACCTATTTTTAAAATGCCAATCGGCAACTATATCTGAAATGCCTATCGACACCTATTTTTAAAATGCCAATCGGCAACTATATCTGGAATGCCTATCGGCACCTATATCTGAAATGCCTATCGGCACCAATTTTAGAAATGCCTATCGGAAACTACATATGAAATGCCTATCAGCACCTATATTTGAAATTCCTATCGGCAACCATATCTGGAATGCCTATCGGCACCTATATTTGAAATGCCTATAAGATTTTATATCTGAAATGCCTATCGACACCTATTTTTAAAATGCTAATCGGTAACTATATCTGAAATGCATATCGGCAGCTATATCTGAAATGCCTATCGGCACCAATTTTTGAAATGCCTATCGGAAACTACATCTGGAATGCCTATCAGCACCTATATTTGAAATGCCTATCGGCAAACATATCTGGAATGCCTATCGGCACCTATATTTGAAATGCCTATCAGATTCTATATCTGAAATGCCTATCGACACCTATTTTTAAAATGCTAATCGGTAACTATATCTGAAATGCATATCGGCAGCTATATCTGAAATGCCTATCGGCACCAATTTTTGAAATGCCTATCGGAAACTACATCTGAAATGCCTATCAGCACCTATATTTGAAATGCCTATCGGCAACCATATCTGGAATGCCTATCGGTACCTATTTTTGAAATGCCTATCGGAAACTACATCTAAAATGCCTATCAGCACCTATATTTGAAATGCCTATCGGCAACCATATCTGAAATGTCTATCGACACCTATATTTGAAATACCTATCGGGTTCTATATCTGAAATGCCTATCGGCACCTATTTATAAAATGCCAATCGGTAACTATATCTGAAATGCCTATCGGCACCTATTTTTAAAATGCCAATCGGCAACTATATCTGAAATGCCTATCGGTACCTATTTTTGAAATGCCTATCGGAAACTACATCTAAAATGCCTATCAGCACCTATATTTGAAATGCCTATCGGCAACCATATCTGAAATGTCTATCGACACCTATATTTGAAATACCTATCGGGTTCTATATCTGAAATGCCTATCGGCACCTATTTATAAAATGCCAATCGGTAACTATATCTGAAATGCCTATCGGCACCTATATCTGAAATGCCTATCGGCACCAATTTTTGAAATGCCTATCGGAAACTACATCTGAAATGCCTATAGCACCTATATTTGAAATGCCTATCGGCAACCATATCTGGAATGCCTATCGGCACCTATATTTGAAATGCCTATCGGCTTCTATATCTGAAATGCCTATCGACACCTATTTTTAAAATGCCAATCGGCAACTATATCTGGAATGCCTATCGGCACCTATATCTGAAATGCCTATCGGCACCAATTTTTGAAATGCCTATCGGAAAGTACATCTCAAATGCCTATCAGCACCTATATTTAAAATGCCTATCGGCAACCATATCTGGAATGCTTATCGGCACCTATATTTGAAATGCCTATCGGCTTCTATATCTGAAATGCCTATCGGCACCTATTTTTAAAATGTCAAACGGCAACTATATCTGAAATGCCTATCGGCACCTATATCTGAAATGCCTATCGGCACCTATTTTTGAAATGCCTATCGGAAACTACATCTGAAATGCCTATCAGCACCTATATTTGAAATGCCTATCTGCAACCATATCTGGAATGCCTATCGGCACCTATATTTGAAATGCCTATCGGCTTCTATATCTGAAATGCCTATCGGCACCTATTTTTAAAATGCCAATAGGCAACTATATCTGTAATGCCTATCAGCACCTATATCTGAAATGCCTATCGGCACCTATATCTAAAATGCCTATCGGCACCAATTTTTGAAATGCCTATCGGAAACTACATCTGAAATGCCTATCAGCACCTATATTTGAAATGCCTATCGGCAACCATATCTGGAATGCCTATCGGCACCTATATTTGAAATGCCTATCGGATTCTATATCTGAAATGCCTATCGACACCTATTTTTAAAATGCCAATCGGTAACTATATCTGAAATGCATATCGGCAGCTATTGCTGAAATGCCTATCGGCACCAATTTTTGAAATGCCTATCGGAAACTACATCTGGAATGCCTATCAGCACCTATAGTTGAAATGCCTATCGGCAACCATATCTGGAATGCCTATCGGCACCTATATTTAAAATGCCTATCGGCTTCTATATCTGAAATGCCTATCGGCACCTATTTTTAAAATGCCAATCGGCACCTATATCTGAAATGCCTATCGGCACCTATATCTGAAATGCCTATCGGCACCTATTTTTGAAATGCCTTTCGGAAACTACATCTGAAATGCCTATCTGCTCCTATATTTGAAATGCCTATCGGCAACCATATCTGGAATGCCTATCGGCACCTATATTTGAAATGCCTATCGGCTTTTATATCTGAAATGCCTATCGGCACCTATTTTTAAAATGCCAATTGGCAACTATATCTGAAATGCCTATCGGCACCTATATCTGAAATGCCTATCGGCACCTATTTTTGAAATGCCTATCGGAAACTACATCTGAAATGCCTATCAGCACCTATATTTGAAATGCCTATCGGCAACCATATCTGGAATGCCTATCGGCACCTATATTTGAAATGTCTATCGGCTTCTATATCTGAAATGCCTATCGGCACCAATTTTTGAAATGCCTATCGGAAACTACATCTGAAATGCCTATCAGCACCTATATTTGAAATGCCTATCGGCAAACATATCTGGAAAGCTTATCGGCACCTATATTTGAAATGCCTATCGGCTTCTATATCTGAAATGCCTATCAGCACCTATTTTTAAAATGCCAATCGGCAACTATATCTGAAATGCCTATCGGCACCTATATCTGAAATGCCTATCGGCACCAATTTTAGAAATGCCTATCGGAAACTACATATGAAATGCCTATCAGCACCTATATTTGAAATTCCTATCGGCAACCATATCTGGAATGCCTATCGGCACCTATATTTGAAATGCCTATAAGATTCTATATCTGAAATGCCTATCGACACCTATTTTTAAAATGCCAATCGGCAACTATATCTGAAATGCCTATCGGCACCTATATCTGAAATGCCTATCGGCACCAATTTTTGAAATGCCTATCGGAAACTACATCTGAAATGCCTATCAGCACCTATATTTGAAATGCCTATCTGCAACCATATCTGGAATGCCTATCGGCACCTATATTTGAAATGCCTATCGGCTTCTATATCTGAAATGCCTATCGGCACCTATTTTTAAAATGCCAATAGGCAACTATATCTGTAATGCCTATCAGCACCTATATCTGAAATGCCTATCGGCACCTATATCTAAAATGCCTATCGGCACCAATTTTTGAAATGCCTATCGGAAACTACATCTAAAATGCCTATCAGCACCTATATTTGAAATGCCTATCGGCAACCATATCTGGAATGCCTATCGGCACCTATATTTGAAATGCCTATCGGCTTCTATATCTGAAATGCCTATCGACACCTATTTTTAAAATGCCAATCGGCAACTATATCTGGAATGCCTATCGGCACCTATATCTGAAATGCCTATCGGCACCAATTTTTGAAATGCCTATCGGAAAGTACATCTCAAATGCCTATCAGCACCTATATTTAAAATGCCTATCGGCAACCATATCTGGAATGCTTATCGGCACCTATATTTGAAATGCCTATCGGCTTCCTTATCTGAAATGCCTATCGGTACCTATTTTTAAAATGTCAAACGGCAACTATATCTGAAATGCCTATCGGCACCTATATCTGAAATGCCTATCGGCACCTATTTTTGAAATGCCTATCGGAAACTACATCTGAAATGCCTATCAGCACCTATATTTGAAATGCCTATCTGCAACCATATCTGGAATGCCTATCGGCACCTATATTTGAAATGCCTATCGGCTTCTATATCTGAAATGCCTATCGGCACCTATTTTTAAAATGCCAATAGGCAACTATATCTGTAATGCCTATCAGCACCTATATCTGAAATGCCTATCGGCACCTATATCTAAAATGCCTATCGGCACCAATTTTTGAAATGCCTGTCGGAAACTACATCTGGAATGCCTATCAGCACCTATAGTTGAAATGCCTATCGGCAACCATATCTGGAATGCCTATCGGCACCTATATTTAAAATGCCTATCGGCTTCTATATCTGAAATGCCTATCGGCACCTATTTTTAAAATGCCAATCGGCACCTATATCTGAAATGCCTATCGGCACCTATATCTGAAATGCCTATCGGCACCTATTTTTGAAATGCCTATCGGAAACGACATCTGAAATGCCTATCAGCACCTATATTTGAAATGCCTATCGGCAACCATATCTGGAATGCCTATCGGCACCTATATTTGAAATGTCTATCGGCTTCTATATCTGAAATGCCTATCGGCACCTATTTTTAAAATGCCAATCGGCAACTATATCTGAAATGCCTATCGGCGCCTATTTTTGAAATGCCTATCGGCACCAATTTTTGAAATGCCTATCGGAAACTACATCTGAAATGCCTATCAGCACCTATATTTGAAATGCCTATCGGCAAACATATCTGGAAAGCTTATCGGCACCTATATTTGAAATGCCTATCGGCTTCTATATCTGAAATGCCTATCAGCACCTATTTTTAAAATGCCAATCGGCAACTATATCTGAAATTCCTATCGGCACCTATATCTGAAATGCCTATCGGCACCAATTTTAGAAATGCCTATCGGAAACTACATATGAAATGCCTATCAGCACCTATATTTGAAATTCCTATCGGCAACCATATCTGGAATGCCTATCGGCACCTATATTTGAAATGCCTATAAGATTCTATATCTGAAATGCCTATCGACACCTATTTTTAAAATGCTAATCGGTAACTATATCTGAAATGCATATCGGCAGCTATATCTGAAATGCCAATCGGCATTAATTTTTGAAATGCCTATCGGAAACTACATCTGGAATGCCTATCAGCACCTATATTTGAAATGCCTATCGGCAAACATATCTGGAATGCCTATCGGCACCTATATTTGAAATGCCTATCGGCTTCTATATCTGAAATGCCTATCGGCACCTATTTTTAAAATGCCAATCGGCAACTATATCTGAAATGCCTATCGGCACCTATAACTGAAATGCCTATCGGCACCTATTTTTGAAATGCCTTTCGGAAAATACATCTGAAATGCCTATTTGCTCCTATATTTGAAATGCCTATCGGCAACCATATCTGAAATGCCTATCGGCACCTATATTTGAAATGCCTATCGGCTTCTATATCTGAAATGCCTATCAGCACCTATTTTTAAAATGCCAATTGGCAACTATATCTGAAACGCCTATCGGCACCAATATTTGAAATGCCTATCGGCACCTATTTTTGAAAAACCTATCGGAAACTACATCTGAAATGCCTATCAGCACCTATATTTGAAATGCCTATCGGCAACAATATCTGGAATGCCTACCGGTACCTATATTTGAAATGCCTATCGGCTTATATATCTGAAATGCCTATCGGCACCTATTTTTAAAATGCCAATCGGCAACTATATCTGAAATGCCTATCGGCACCTATTTTTGAAATGCCTATCGGAAACTACATCTGAAATGCCTATCAGCACCTATATTTGAAATGCCTATCGGCAACCATATCTGAAATGTCTATCGACACCTATATTTGAAATACCTATCGGGTTCTATATCTGAAATGCCTATCGGCACCTATTTATAAAATGCCAATCGGTAACTATATCTGAAATGCCTATCGGCACCTATATCTGAAATGCCTATCGGCACCAATTTTTGAAATGCCTATCGGAAACTACATCTGAAATGCCTATAGCACCTATATTTGAAATGCCTATCGGCAACCATATCTGGAATGCCTATCGGCACCTATATTTGAAATGCCTATCGGCTTCTATATCTGAAATGCCTATCGGCACCTATTTTTAAAATGCCAATCGGCAACTATATCTGAAATGCCTATCGCCACTTATATCTGAAATGCCTATCGGCACCTATTTTTGAAATGCCTTTCGGAAACTACATCTGAAATGCCTATCTGCTCCTATATTTGAAATGCCTATCGGCAACCATATCTGGAATCCCTATCGGCACCTATATTTGAAATGCCTATCGGCTTCTATATCTGAAATGCCTATCGGCACCTATTTTTAAAATGCCAATTGGCAACTATATCTGAAATGCCTATCGGCACCTATATCTGAAATGCCTATCGGCACCAATTTTTGAAATGCCTATCGGAAACTACATCTGGAATGCCTATCAGCACCTATATTTGAAATGCCTATCGGCAACCATATCTGGAATGCCTATCGGCACCTATATTTGAAATGCCTATCGGCTTCTATATCTGAAATGCCTATCGACACCTATTTTTAAAATGCCAATCGGCAACTATATCTGGAATGCCTATCGGCACCTATATCTGAAATGCCTATCGGCACCAATTTTTGAAATGCCTATCGGAAAGTACATCTGAAATGCCTATCAGCACCTATATTTAAATTGCCTATCGGCAACCATATCTGGAATGCTTATCGGCACCTATATTTGAAATGCCTATCGGCTTCTATATCTGAAATGCCTATCGGCACCTATTTTTAAAATGTTAATCGGCAACTATATCTGAAATGCCTATCGGCACCTATATCTGAAATGCCTATCGGCACCTATTTTTGAAATGCCTATCGGAAACTACATCTGAAATGCCTATCAGCACCTATATTTGAAATGCCTATCTGCAATCATATCTGGAATGCCTATCGGCACCTATATTTGAAATGCCTATCGGCTTCTATATCTGAAATGCCTATCGGCACCTATTTTTAAAATGCCAATAGGAAACTATATCTGTAATGCCTATCAGCACCTATATCTGAAATGCCTATCGGCACCTATATCTGAAATGCCTATCGGCACCAATTTTTGAAATGCCTATCGGAAACTACATCTGAAATGCCTATCAGCACCTATATTTGAAATGCCTATCGGCAACCATATCTGGAATGCCTATCGGCACCTATATTTGAAATGCCTATCGGATTCTATATCTGAAATGCCTATCGACACCTATTTTTAAAATGCCAATCGGTAACTATATCTGAAATGCATATCGGCAGCTATTGCTGAAATGCCTATCGGCACCAATTTTTGAAATGCTTATCGGAAACTACATCTGGAATGCCTATCAGCACCTATATTTGAAATGCCTATCGGCAACCATATCTGGAATGCCTATCGGCACCTATATTTGAAATGCCTATCGGCTTCTATATCTGAAATGCCTATCGGCACCTATTTTTAAAATGCCAATCGGCACCTATATCTGAAATGCCTATCGGCACCTATATCTGAAATGCCTATCGGCACCTATTTTTGAAATGCCTTTCGGAAAATACATCTGAAATGCCTATTTGCTCCTATATTTGAAATGCCTATCGGCAACCATATCTGAAATGCCTATCGGCACCTATATTTGAAATGCCTATCGGCTTCTATATCTGAAATGCCTATCAGCACCTATTTTTAAAATGCCAATTGGCAACTATATCTGAAATGCCTATCGGCACCTATATTTGAAATGCCTATCGGCACCTATTTTTGAAAAACCTATCGGAAACTACATCTGAAATGCCTATCAGCACCTATATTTGAAATGCCTATCGGCAACAATATCTGGAATGCCTACCGGTACCTATATTTGAAATGCCTATCGGCTTATATATCTGAAATGCCTATCGGCACCTATTTTTAAAATGCCAATCGGCAACTATATCTGAAATGCCTATCGGCACCTATTTTTGAAATGCCTATCGGAAACTACATCTGAAATGCCTATCAGCACCTATATTTGAAATGCCTATCGGCAACCATATCTGAAATGTCTATCGACACCTATATTTGAAATACCTATCGGGTTCTATATCTGAAATGCCTATCGGCACCTATTTATAAAATGCCAATCGGTAACTATATCTGAAATGCCTATCGGCACCTATATCTGAAATGCCTATTGGCACCAATTTTTGAAATGCCTATCGGAAACTACATCTGAAATGCCTATAGCACCTATATTTGAAATGCCTATCGGCAAACATATCTGGAATGCCTATCGGCACCTATATTTGAAATGCCTATCGGCTTCTATATCTGAAATGCCTATCGGCACCTATTTTTAAAATGCCAATCGGCAACTATATCTGAAATGCCTATCGCCACCTATATCTGAAATGCCTATCGGCACCTATTTTTGAAATGCCTTTCGGAAACTACATCTGAAATGCCTATCTGCTCCTATATTTGAAATGCCTATCGGCAACCATATCTGGAATCCCTATCGGCACCTATATTTGAAATGCCTATCGGCTTCTATATCTGAAATGCCTATCGGCACCTATTTTTAAAATGCCAATTGGCAACTATATCTGAAATGCCTATCGGCACCTATATCTGAAATGCCTATCGGCACCAATTTTTGAAATGCCTATCGGAAACTACATCTGGAATGCCTATCAGCACCTATATTTGAAATGCCTATCGGCAACCATATCTGGAATGCCTATCGGCACCTATATTTGAAATGCCTATCGGCTTCTATATCTGAAATGCCTATCGGCACCTATTTTTAAAATGTCAATCGGCAACTATATCTGAAATGCCTATCGGCACCTATATCTGAAATGCCTATCGTCACCTATTTTTGAAATGCCTATCGGAAACTACATCTGAAATGCCTATCAGCACCTATATTTGAAATGCCTATCTGCAATCATATCTGGAATGCCTATCGGCACCTATATTTGAAATGCCTATCGGCTTCTATATCTGAAATGCCTATCGGCACCTATTTTTAAAATGCCAATAGGAAACTATATCTGTAATGCCTATCAGCACCTATATCTGAAATGCCTATCGGCACCTATATCTGAAATGCCTATCGGCACCAATTTTTGAAATGCCTATCGGAAACTACATCTGAAATGCCTATCAGCACCTATATTTGAAATGCCTATCGGCTTTTATATCTGAAATGCCTATCGGCACCTATTTTTAAAATGCCAATCGGCAACTATATCTGAAATGCCTATCGCCACCTATATCTGAAATGCCTATCGGCACCTATTTTTGAAATGCCTTTCGGAAACTACATCTGAAATGCCTATCTGCTCCTATATTTGAAATGCCTATCGGCAACCATATCTGGAATCCCTATCGGCACCTATATTTGAAATGCCTATCGGCTTCTATATCTGAAATGCCTATCGGCACCTATTTTTAAAATGCCAATTGGCAACTATATCTGAAATGCCTATCGGCACCTATATCTGAAATGCCTATCGGCACCAATTTTTGAAATGCCTATCGGAAACTACATCTGGAATGCCTATCAGCACCTATATTTGAAATGCCTATCGGCAACCATATCTGGAATGCCTATCGGCACCTATATTTGAAATGCCTATCGGCTTCTATATCTGAAATGCCTATCGACACCTATTTTTAAAATGCCAATCGGCAACTATATCTGGAATGCCTATCGGCACCTATATCTGAAATGCCTATCGGCACAAATTTTTGAAATGCCTATCGGAAAGTACATCTGAAATGCCTATCAGCACCTATATTTAAAATGCCTATCGGCAACCATATCTGGAATGCTTATCGGCACCTATATTTGAAATGCCTATCGGCTTCTATATCTGAAATGCCTATCGGCACCTATTTTTAAAATGTCAATCGGCAACTATATCTGAAATGCCTATCGGCACCTATATCTTAAATGCCTATCGGCACCTATTTTTGAAATGCCTATCGGAAACTACATCTGAAATGCCTATCAGCACCTATATTTGAAATGCCTATCTGCAATCATATCTGGAATGCCTATCGGCACCTATATTTGAAATGCCTATCGGCTTCTATATCTGAAATGCCTATCGGCACCTATTTTTAAAACGCTAATAGGAAACTATATCTGTAATGCCTATCAGCACCTATATCTGAAATGCCTATCGGCACCTATATCTGAAATGCCTATCGGCACCAATTTTTGAAATGCCTATCGGAAACTACATCTGAAATGCCTATCAGCACCTATATTTGAAATGCCTATCGGCAACCATATCTGGAATGCCTATCGGCACCTATATTTGAAATGCCTATCGGATTCTATATCTGA
Source organism: Venustoraphidia nigricollis (assembly GCA_034508555.1). Classification (NCBI taxonomy): domain Eukaryota; kingdom Metazoa; phylum Arthropoda; class Insecta; order Raphidioptera; family Raphidiidae; genus Venustoraphidia; species Venustoraphidia nigricollis. The sequence goes on along the minus strand of JAVRKA010000042.1, from coordinate 806 downwards.
AATGCCTATCGACACCTATTTTTAAAATGCCAATCGGTAACTATATCTGAAATGCATATCGGCAGCTATTGCTGAAATGCCTATCGGCACCAATTTTTGAAATGCCTATCGGAAACTACATCTGGAATGCCTATCAGCACCTATATTTGAAACGCCTATCGGCAACCATATCTGGAATGCCTATCGGCACCTATATTTGAAATGCCTATCGGCTTCTATATCTGAAATGCCTATCGGCACCTATTTTTAAAATGCCAATCGGCACCTATATCTGAAATGCCTATCGGCACCTATATCTGAAATGCCTATCGGCACCTATTTTTGAAATGCCTTTCGGAAAATACATCTGAAATGCCTATTTGCTCCTATATTTGAAATGCCTATCGGCAACCATATCTGAAATGCCTATCGGCACCTATATTTGAAATGCCTATCGGCTTCTATATCTGAAATGCCTATCAGCACCTATTTTTAAAATGCCAATTGGCAACTATATCTGAAATGCCTATCGGCACCTATATTTGAAATGCCTATCGGCACCTATTTTTGAAAAACCTATCGGAAACTACATCTGAAATGCCTATCAGCACCTATATTTGAAATGCCTATCGGCAACAATATCTGGAATGCCTACCGGTACCTATATTTGAAATGCCTATCGGCTTATATATCTGAAATGCCTATCGGCACCTATTTTTAAAATGCCAATCGGCAACTATATCTGAAATGCCTATCGGCACCTATTTTTGAAATGCCTATCGGAAACTACATCTGAAATGCCTATCAGCACCTATATTTGAAATGCC